>CM035773.1:35232500-37632500 GCA_020466155.1 Pachypeltis micranthus
ATGTTTCGTATGGTTTAATAGTATTCGATGCTGAATTGAATGGGATGGGTCTCGGAGCAGTAATACTAGGTCAAGCTGTTCACGAGAATAATAAACCATTGTGTAATAATTTGCAGGGTTTTTTTTCAGTGATAGCGATATGAATGTGAGTATTTAAGCATGAACCAGGGGGTCTCCGAATAGGTGAACTGGGTTGTGAATAAGAGAGTCGAGTGTGAGAGCCGAGAGATTGTGTGTGTTGGGGTTGGGTCTGGAAAGAGCTGAGAGGGGAGGCCAATCGAGTGGTGAGAAGTGGATCCCCTTTTTGGTTTGGAAAGGCCAAAAAGGGGAAATCCGTTGTCAGCTTCGGAAATAACCTCAAGACCCTTGTCTGCGCCAAAAGCCGACTGCACTGGTAAACCCCAGAAAAATAAAGGCGAACCTTTTGAGAAAAAAACGCCATCTATTTCAATACTGGTCATGACATGACTAGGAACAACCCAACAAATTCCTGAACGATTAGCATCACCACATTCTTGATGTAGAACGTTCACATAAAATGAGTGTATTGGGTACGTGTGGCCGAGGAGAATGGTGGGATGCGTCGCTCTAGATATTCAGCTTCGTCTATGAAAAGAACCCCTAGTAGTCATCAGTTGTTCAAATTCGCAATTTGTGGTTACGGAAAAAAAGTTGGCGCTATTAGGTTGTCTCGGAAATAAGACGAGGGTCCGACGGGTGTGCCAAGATCCTGAACGTCCACGCAGTCTTCTGCAGCCAGAACCTTGCGTGCACTTTGAAAAACGTGACAGACGGATCTTTGAACGGTGGCGTCTCATAACTCTCGCTTGTAGGTGCATGGGATGTGACGCGAGAAGGGCACAGATTATGAGAGCGTGTCGAGTAGCATCCTCTGAACTGAAGAGTACATCAGGGCTGCTGATGTCGGTTCTTTGTAGACAGCCAAACCGACCCATCAGTTGAAGTGCAGACAGAGGAACAAGTGCAGAGACGGTCGAGTCATTCTCAGCCATAATGGATTCAGGAATTGTCATGGAATGATATATTCCGACGTTTCAACCGATGAAACCGATGTCATGTTCAACTTCATCTGTCACAATGCCGCCCCAAGCTGCCAAATATTAGGTGATGCCAAACGGACGTACACACCAGCGATAAATGGTATTTTGACTCACGATCTCGAAATGTTAAGATCTGATCTGAACTGGCCTTCTTTTAACAAGTAAACACGACCAGGATTTGAGAAATAGACGGAACTCATCAAGAGGTGCACAATACCACCCTGCTGAGAGCAATGAAACTCCTAGCACGTCATCAAGTTTCATTTAACGACGCCCCAATTAGTTTGGGAGCTCGACATCTCCCCTAGAAACGACTTGGTTCGTTTGAGACGAGGACGGCCGTTAGCCGGATGACAATGAACCCGATAGAATAATAACCGATCATGTATGTGGGCCAGATGCCTGCACGGTAGGCCTTTCCCCAGTCTCCTTAGCTCGTCAAAAGCCCGATAAACCCCCGAGCTTTTTAAAGTGACGGATACGACACTCTAGTTCGCTCTGAGGGAAAAACGTAGGGAGAGAAACCCTCCCTTTTTCAATTTTTTCAATTTACTCGGCCCATTGAAGGCGGCTGGCATCCTGACCTGTTATTTTCGTCAATAGGGGGGCGCTTTCTTTCTCGCCCAGTCGGACAATTACCGATTTTCTCCTTAGTCAAGAGATGAAGAGGAGAGTCGGAGGATCTGATCCCTCATCTGCTGGATCCTGTTTGCATTGTTCCTCTTTGGAGAAAATTAATTTCGAGCGATCATCATCCTGCCGAAGCCCCTTTTTCAAAACATCGCCCGAGTAAAGTTCATCCTTTGAAGGCCTATCGCAGGCGGCATTTCTCCTGAGCAGACCGTTTCGGTGAGATCATTTGCCAGCTTTTGTCGAAGAGCCCGGTGATTCAAATTCCTATCGTTCAACCCCATTAGAGTGAAAGCGTCGCCAAACTCTCGGTTCGCCGGCTTTTCCGAGAGATTCCTTAACCCACGATATGAACCGTCCGATGGGCGCGTGGGAGTAAGCCGAAGAAATTCCAAGTTGTGTGAAATGCCCCGTCACGTAGTCCTTAAGTTGCACCGTTGCAGATAACAAACAAATCGTTTCAAAATTGTTGCAGTACCTGGAGATCAGGCAGAGTCTTTAAGCTACTAGAGGTTGTTCAAGCGTTTATCAGCGTGTGCAGGCACTCTGCGCCCAGAGATTCCCGCTTCCAATGGTTTCTTGCCTTAATACGCAAATTTGTGGTAGTCGTTTCTCGCCCATCGTCAACAGCCGCATCCACAGTGGAATAATTTTCCTCATGCCACTTCTCATATAAGCAATCTATCTCCGGTTCATCCAACCTAACCCAGCATGGACAAGCTCCAGATGTTCCGAATTACCTCGGTAACTAGCAGCAATAATCGGACCTGGGTGAAACCATGACCCACAGCGTTTGTTTTTATATGTAAAAGGCGAATGCACTTGCAAAACCTCAGCAAGGCTCTAAAACTACAAGAGAGTACTCCTGAATTGCCAATTTCTGGCCTCTCTACGACCCAACAGGTCCAGCCCTGTTACCAAATTTGCTTTCTGCGTGAATTGCAGGATAAGCACTGACTCCCTGGTCATTTCATCCTTCTGTGCTCAATCTATACGCCTTACTGGTATTTTTACCCGCTGCAATTTAAAAATGGCGACTCTGAAAGCGGTACCACATGTTTACGAAGCTTCATTTAGACTCGAGCTCGTCACATTTGTTGGGCGATTTTATGGGTTACCAACGTGCGGCAGATAAAGCCATGTCACTGCCAAAATAGCAACCCAGTGTTGAACCTTTCGTTTTGAGTGGTAGACACACAGTTCGGAATGGAACCCAGTGTTTCACTCTGCACAAGACAAATAGGTGCACTACTTCTCCTCTCGCTTACAGGTCTTCCCCAGCTTTGTTCTGCTCCACCAATTCTGGAATCCCAGAGCAACCCGTCAATCTACTTATTTGTTTGACGTTTCATGCCCTGCCAACACAAGGTATGACCTGAACCAACGAAGTATGTCCTGGGTTCCCTCTTAGGGGTTTCCCAGAGATTATTCCTCACCCCTTCACTCATATCGCTTCTCAGCCCTTACTTGCCAGCTCCTATGGCATTCGACTCTCAGCTCGTGCGTAGTTACACACACTCTTAGTCCACCTATCCAGAGATCCCCCTGCCACATGAACTCTATTCTCTCTCTCTCTCTCTCTCTCTCTCTCTCTCTCTCTCTCTCTCTCTCTCTCTCCCTCTCTCTCTCTCTCTCACTCTCACTAATCTCATTCGTCAACTAAATTCTTTATCTGTGCCTAACTCCACACACTTTACATCTCTCCCTTTCTAGCATCCAACACATAGAAGTTAATCCGTGGTTATGGACCTTTTGTTAAACTCAACCCCTCATGGGAACTAGAGTGACTGGCACACCTGCACAGAAGGATCGACGCTCGAGCTGTTTGTCCTGCTAAACATACGCCGACGATACCTAAGGCGTATTTTTAAATAAGTCATACTTTTCTATTGGTTTGAAGGTGCTCCTTGTGAGAAACGGTTGAGTTCTTACGTAAGATTTACCGCAACTTCCTCACATGGCATACACTGAAATTAGGCTCAAGCAGTTGAGCAGTTCAGAGGTCGCATAAGGAATTGCTTTATAAGTAATAGCCGAGTAGTTGAGTTGAGTAGGTCAAGAGCAAAACCGTCGGAACTCCTGTAAACACCACAATTTGGGGATGAGGCGGAGTAACGCAAGAAAATAAGTACGTGATAATTGTGCGTTTTGTTGGGATGAAGGTAAAAATCGTCCTTCGAGGGCGAGCGGTTTGGGTTCGAGTTTTTGGCGTCTCTGAGGCTCTTAGGTGCAGGTAATTCGGCTCGCAGCGTGATAATCGGATTCAGTCACTGGGTCAAGAGCCGTCCTTCGCTCAACGAGAAAATGACGACGAACCTTCTCCAAAAAGGCGTCACGGGTGAAGAACCCCAGTCTTTCGTAATCTCTTCCTCTTCGGAATGAAAACTTATCGAGAGAGAATTGGGCGGTTCGAATTGAAAACTTGGAACTCGTTCTGAACTGTTTCCTAATTAAGTGGCTGCCCTAATCAACTGTTCATCTGCATAATGACCTTCAAATGGCGGCGAATCACCTCACTGGCTTACATATATAAAATCGGAATATTAAACCGGGGAAACACATCTGGTGCATAGCGCTGTATCTTCGCTCGACGCATTTATTTTAAAAAAGTAGCTAATAGTTAGCTAAGAGTGCCTCGTTAATTTGATCAAACAGCTACTTCTCATGGAATCGGGAAAATTTTTCATTGTACCTTGGCATACATCTTTGCTCATCGAGTAGTAAAAAGAGTTGTGAGGAACAAAATTAGGGTTAAGGTCGCTAGAGCTGTGCGTTTAGTACTTACACGAGTTTTGTGAGAAAAACACTACTGAAATTGTTCTCGGCGTTCTACGTAGAAACCAGTAGCACATTGAGTCGTGAATTGAGCAACATGTGCAAAGGGAATCTGTTTCATTCGGCGTCAATTTAGACTATTAACAACTTACAATCAAGCGGCGGGGGGTTCGTTGGCTCCATCTACTGGGATATCGTCTAACTTACAAAAATAGCAACCCTCGACTGTAGAAATTCCACCTTTAAATGTACAAGTGGACGAATGATGTGCTAAAAGTCTTCCAAGATCTAACAATGAGTGTCTGAGCCGAGGTGTGCAACGAAGAGGGATTCGCAGGGTTCGGTTTTGAACTACCAAAACCATTCTAAGTCATTGTAGACTAAAGAAGTGAGGAAGTGGAAGTGACAGTCCACTGCTCGCGCTAACTCTGAATGAGAAGTTCTGTTTCCAAGTAGTAGCAGAAAGGGTGAGAAAGGAAGAAAGAGGTTCTACGTCTGAAGCTCTTCTAGTACTAAGAAGAATGTTGACATATTGACATCATTTTGCTGTCCTACAACTCCGCGACATTCTGAATAACTTTCGTACCATCAGTTCAAACCCAGTCGCTCCCTCAACGTGCACGTTGTTGCCCAAGCTCTCCTTCACTCACACCCAATCCCCAGCTCGTGGCGGTAAATCATGTTTGTGTAGTGACTGCAAATAATCCTCCCCAATTACCTTTATTGCGTGTCGTGACGCCACATCTTCCACTGGAATACGACATGATCACTATAACAAATGAAAAGTTCCCTGAGGTAGGGATTGGGAGGACCGGGTTGGAAAGGTGGTCTAATAAGATGACGAGGGTAGCCCGGTGTATAAATCCGCTTTTCCCAAACACTGAACTACAGTGCCAGTGTTGCTCTCTCTCTCTCTCTCTCTCTCTCTCTCTCTCTCTCTCTCTCTCTCTCTCTCTCTCTCTCTCTCTCTCTCTCTCTCTCTCTCTCTCTCTCTCTCTCTCTCTCTCTCTCTCTCTCTCTCTCTCTCTCTCTCTCTCTCTCTCTCTCTCTCTCTCTCTTTCTCTCTCTCTCTCTCTCTCTCTCTCTCTCTCTCTCTCTCTCTCTCTCTCTCTCTCTCTCTCTCTCTCTTCCAGGGAGAATGGAAGAGAGGGCCACATGGCCCTAATTCTCCCTTGGTAAATAAAATCATTCAATCAATCATTCTCTCTCTCTCTCTCTCTCTCTCTCTCTCTCTCTCTCTCTCTCTCTCTACCGCTCCCTCTCTCTCCCTCCAGTGTGCAGTTGGAAAACCTCTTGACAAGATCGTGTACCTGCAAATAAGTGATACGTGGCTATATCGAGAAACACAACCTTCTAGAGACAAAACAATCACCGTTCAGTTTTTAGCACAGACACTGCGTTGATTAGCACTCTGGACGACATGAGAGAAGCAATGGATCGTAACAAAATCACTATAATGGTTACGGTAGATTTTTACCCTGCATTTGATCTCATCCAGAGAAATGTTTTGGGTGCAGTAATGTCTTCGGTTGGGATCACAGGAAGTGCGCTAATGTGGTTCGAGTCCTATTTACAAGAGCGACAATCGGCTGTCCACGGAGATTATGGCTCCTTGTCATCTTGGAAAGGCACACCACAAGGATCAGTTTTGTCTGCATTATGCTACATACTATATGTAACAACTTTACAACAAATTTTCTCAAAGGAAACAAAATATACTATGCGGATGACCTCCAGTTATATCGGACGACGTGGACGAAATTGATGGAGCAGTCAGAACACTCAGTGGTGATCTCGCACGAGTTGCTGAGTGGTGCGTATCGCATGGTATGCAAATTAACCTGCGAAAAACCAAGGCGATGGTATTGGGATATCCAAAAATGCTCAATAAAGCAAAGAATTTAGGAATACTCACAACGATACCCCCTTCAAACCACGTCGATCTGCAGCATCTACCAACTACAACGAATTGCCATGGATCGTCCCCACACACGCGCGCAAGCAACTAGTGCAAACCCTAATAATGCCACAATTTGATTACGCTACCTCCGCGCTATATGATCTCAAGAACTGAGAAATCAGTCGTCTGCAGAAAACAGCCTTGGTCGGCTAAAAATTAAGGAGAGCAAATTGCTTCAGATAGCTGCAACGCTATTCAAAATATTAAAAACGAAAAACCACTGTACGCGTGTAACAAATTTCAGTTTTTCAACCAACGTAACACCCGATCAAAAACAAACTATTAAAAATCCCGGCGCACCGTTCCTCGACATACTCAAGATCCTTTGTCGTACAGGCATTCAAATTATATAACGATCGCAGCGATATGTTTGACACGAGTAAAAAGGTGGACAGTTTCAAAGAAAAATTTTAAGAAATGTTAATTAAGGAATATTGACGAAGTTATATTTAGAAGAAAATTATTTTATTTTATTTGAAAACGAATGCAACTGATTAATATTTTTGAAATTGTTCAAGGATGATGGGAGAGAGGGCCCAGTGGCCCTAATCATCCCTGATTGTTAAATAAAAATAAAATCTCTCACACACACACACACACAACACAGTTTTGGTAGCAGTGATGTACAGCGGCCGATCGCGTAAAAGCGGCGCCTTATAGACTCCGACAAACGGCAAAACAGTTAAAATTCTAAGGAGTACTCGGAATCATTACGGGTTCACCTTGGTCGACCCCCAATTCAATTTGACATTGCGACTTGAACGTGTACCTACCGTTGAGGGTGTAATCAAAGAGAGCTATTTTCTTCAAAATTTCGGATAATTTATTGCGCGGCTCTCGACATTTGTCCAAGGATGAGAACTCTGTAGTATTGTAGTGTTATTTTGGGGCTGTCCCTACAAAAAATGTATTCAAAATAATTAGAGTTTTCAGGAAAAAAATTGTGTTTTGATCACTATAACATCTATTGAGAGTTTTGTTGACACCCTTATTTCAGCGTCCCGCGACACTCTTCAGCATTTGGTGCTGCTGTTTTTTGCCAACACACGCACATCACTTTCCATGTCTATCAGCCCAATTGTTCTCTCACAATTATAACTACAAACAGTTTGTTTTATGTTAATAGCGTAACATTTGTTTGGCAGTTAGGACTGTTCGCTCAATGCCTGTAATCGTGAGAGGGAGCCACGTAGAAAATAAACTATTGAAAAACAACGCATTAAATTACGGTTAGAGGGGCAAAATTTACCAAAAATGCTATTTCGTTTTTTTCACAACGATTTTGAATAAGCTTTCAAATAATCTTCTACTAATCGGTACTTAAATTTTGGTATGGCCTGGTTCCTCTCATGATGACCGTCCCTGAACCCGCGTGTGATCTATTGACAGAGTTATATCAGTCGGTAAGGCTATGAAGTAAAGTGATCCATAACAAGCTCACCCCTCACACACGCATATTACTTGAGAATATAGGTTACAGAATAAAGGTGCTAACACATCGAGCGTTACTCACCGTCGAACGCAATTATGATTCAGCGGAACAAAATCGAGTCAAAGAACGCACTTTGACCTGAGGAGTGACTCTCCTTCTTCTTACGTTGAACGCTCACAATCGAAGTTGAAGGGCGACGCTGACAGTACACCGGCAGAACGAGCAGTTGAAGAGTGGAACTCGCTCATTTTCCGCCCCAATGAGCTCATCGCGTTTCAATTGGCTCACCTAACAGCCGCAACGAGAGGAGAAAGAAAACGAAAACAACTTAAATGCTCACTAGGAGCGAAACTCTTGGGCGTTTCTCGTCTAAATCGTTATTCCTTGGAGGTCTTCGAGAGGCACCTTCCTTCGTGGCAACGGCCGACTTGACCACCGTTCCAACGCGGGCCTCAATAACACTAGACTGCTAATAACTGCGTCTAAATTTTCTGAATGAAAGGCGTAGGAAACAGGGTAGTCTCCGCTTCTTCGTTGTGTGCTGGGTTCTCGATGAATTCAAGGTGCAGTGTTTTGGTCGCTACGTTGTCGGCCGAGGAGATGACATATCTGTGTGTCTCAGGAACTAATTTTCGTTCAATGTATGGCGTTAATTATTATTTTTTCTGATGAGGAATCAATCATAGTCCTGGGCATGTTGTATTATTACTTTCCTTGCCTCTACGGAGTAGAAAGGAAAGTTACGTAATCGGCTGAAAAAAAATTTTGAGTTCTCTTCAGATCATTACGTTTCAGACCCCCCTGAGTCCAAAAAACACTATTTGGGAAAATTGTCTGTGTGTATGTGTGTCTGTGAACGATTTTAAGGGAGAACCATCGTACCGAATCCATTCAAACTTGATATCTCGCTTGGTGGTTACCATGGGACGCCAAAATAAGGGTTTGAACAAAATCCACCGAAAGTTAACTATAGTTATCATACTGATCAAAACACCAAATTTTTTTTCTCAAAAATAGCTCTAACGATTTTAGTTAAATTTTTTATATTGATAGCTCCCAACATGGCAACTATACCATAAAATTCTCATTCGTGGGAAAATAACGAGAGCAGATAAATTACCAAAACTTTCGACGAAATCCATTTTAACGCGGTTTTTGGAGGAAACAACCGCACCAAATCAGCTAAAACTTGATGTCTAGCCTACAGGTTACCATTGGACGCAAAAATAAGGGTAAGGGCCAAATCCACCGAAAGATAACTATAGTCATCATAGTGATCATAACACCAAACTTTTTTGGTTACACGATTTTGATTACATTTTTTATATGGATAGCTCTTAATAAGACAATTATACCATAAAATTCCCATTAGTGGGAAAATGACGAGAGCAGCACAATAAATTATCAAAATTTTCGACGAAAAGCGTTTTTACCGCGGTTTTTTCGTTTTAAACTCCGCTGGAATGTTAGTAGAATGTTTTAAAAAATTGGTATTGTAGTCCAATTCAATACCTATAGGGTGAGTGTTTAAAAACACTCATGAGATACATGGGGCTAACTCCAGAAATTCCTGAGTTTCAACTACCACCGTTTCGTTTACTACCAGTTTTAAAACTTTTTACCCAATTACTCTGCCAAAGTGATTACTATCCTTCTTCAAAAAATTTGTGTTTACAGTCTCATTAATTATCTATGTACCAATTGCTCAATAATGGTCCTGGAATGAGCACAATAAATTCCGGAACTGTAAGGGCTACCGCTTTCTGCTGCCGTGAAATGTTGTTTGACCAAGTTCAAATGAACTGAGTGATAAATGAATTGTTTGAGTAGGAAAAGCCACGTAAAAAGTGGATTGAAGTAGAGCTAAGGAAAGTTGTGTGTTGCACCAGATATTTTATTAGGCTTTAATATAGTTCTATTATAATTCAGGGCAAATTGGTCTGTCGGGCCCCTCTCCTACCAGCAGTCGGGTAAAACTTCCATTGGATGTTCTTTATAATTAGCATCGTAGATTCATAGATTAAGCTTCATATCTTTCGTACACCTTTGTTCGTTGAGTAAATACGCATTCCCTCCCACTCAACGTATTTTCCCGCTTACGGTTCCCTCGGTTGGATGTTTCCTCACCCTCTTCCACCATATCACTGCACACCCACTCGTTCCCTTCTTTAAGCACATAGTCCCAGGTGAAGACGGACATCAGAGGCTGATTCGCCACAAATTTGTACTGTACACCGTAGGATCGCCCGCATTACTGACTTTATGTATTATAACCGGGAGTGGACATGAAATATCAACTCCTAAGGCTGCTCGTGGCAACTCTGACCGACTGGGGTTTTCGTTGAAATTCTAATTGTAACTCCCAAGTATAGATACTCACAGATCAAATCACCCAAATTGAGTAACTGCTTTTAAATCCTGCTCATGTGGCACTAGTTAGCACCGAAATCGTGTAGGTAGCTCAATAAGCTTTATGAAAAACAGTTTAACTAAAAACTATAATTATAAAAGTCTAACCTCTACTGTCAACGACCAAATTTTTTCCACAGGCAAGCCCTACAATTCCGGAACACTAAACACGAAACTTCTCAACAAAAAAAATCTCATAAATATCCTATACGCTAGTTATTTAGAGCATTGAGGTTCAAGGGATTGAGTTCGAAAAAATACCTTTCGAGAAAATGGTCTGTACATGTCTGTGGTCGCTTTTTCCACAGATCAGCACGGGACCCCAATAAATTATAAAAAGTTGGACAGAAATTGATGTTGATACACTTTTCCCGCATATAATCGTTCCCACCATAAAACGCCTGGTAGTCTGATCTGCTATCTACACAATGAAAATTGAACCATGGTCGATAGATTATCAGGAATCACCTAGTAAATTTCGCATTGATTACTCTACAACATAAACCATTTCAAAAAAAAATCGTGTTGGCACCTATACGCTGGTCACTCAATGAATGTCATGACATAAGTAGGCGCAACGCAATAAACTCCAGAACGTTAAACACTGCAAGTT
This sequence comes from Pachypeltis micranthus, assembly GCA_020466155.1. Taxonomy (NCBI): domain Eukaryota; kingdom Metazoa; phylum Arthropoda; class Insecta; order Hemiptera; family Miridae; genus Pachypeltis; species Pachypeltis micranthus. Next base: position 35,243,381 of record CM035773.1, read on the forward strand.
TATCTCTATAGAGCAGTTAAGTTCTAACAACCTGACATAAACTGAGTGAAAAATAGCATTGAATTTGTTGGTAAAGTGATCAACAAATCAGTGTATGTACGTGGATTATTATTTATTATGACAATTTGAGCTTAAAATACGCTGAATTAGTGATTAATTAACTACGGCGTTACTAACCAGTTTTTGAAGGACACGTATTAGGGCGGATTCCTCAATTGTGATAGCGGAAAATCACCATTGAAATCGCCACTTGATAAAACTGGTAATTAAATTAACGTACTGAACTTCAGAGAGCCTAATCTAGAATTCCAGACAGTCTCTCTCCCTCGCAGTTCTCGTTTTGGCTTGCACCAGAGCACGTATCAATTCGACTAAGAATTCTACCTCTATCACACGAGTATGTTCAATTAACGAGTGTTGCAATAAAGGAACAGTCATTTAATAAGTTATTTGCAATTCTCACAAATTCATTAGGCACTTTATTAAGGCTTTTTTGAGAACGCTTCGTTCATATGAACGAGATTTATTTTTTTTTTAATGTGTGAAACGTTGAGTTATCCGAAAAAAATGTTCATAAAACCGAACCTTAATGGAGCGATAAAAAGGGGTTTATGGAAAGATGTGCGAAGCGTCGCGCCATGTATTTTTATTTAGCTCAATGCCCTTAATACATGACTAATTGAACGTTCGCTTCACTATCTTAATGAGCGTTAGCCAAAGACACCGTTTTCCGTTCAAAACTTATCATTAGTTATTTAACCGTTTATTATCTCATTAAACATATTATTTCGAACGCCCCGGTGAATTTTTTCCCGTTACTCGAACGCAAGAATAGTTACCTCACTTCCTTCTCACGTTCCTCCCTTCGGCTCAGATAATTGTGTGTGACCAGGATTATTCCAACTACTCGAAGCTTCCATGAGAAAAAAAACTTTCCTTTCCTTACTTGCTCAGCCTCGCGGCTCCGAGTGATACTTTCTCATTACTTTGATCTCTTGATAGGTATATCCTTCCTTTTTTTTTTCTTTTTCATCTTCCGACAAGCGGAGCCTTCTGGCCTTTCTAGTTTTCTGGAATTTTATTTGTCTTCGTCTCTTCCTAGCCCCCCCCCTTCCCCTATCCTCTTTCTAAGTGTCAACGACAAGTCGTTGTTGGTCAGGAAGCAAACGCCAGGCCTGAGCGGTTTCGTTGTGTCATTTCCAGGTCCTGACATACAAGTCCCCCTCCCTCCCCACGCCATTCCTCATCAATACCGACGTCGTCGCCTGTTTTTGCGGCTAACCGCAGCCTATTTACCTCGCCAACTGTCGAATTCCGAGCGAAGATTTAAGTAACGCTGATTATTTCAACGATTCTCAATACTTTTGTTACAGCAAGACAAACCAACAGATAAGAATTAAATATAAAGGCAGGCAAAACATAAAAATAAAATAGGGCGGTGGATGAAATACTGACACATTCACGTTACAGTTAAATAAAATATAAATATATACAAAATATGGAGATAACGTATAAATAAGGACAAACTATGATGACGCAAATAAAATATAAAAATACGCCAAAGGATGTAAAATATTAATAATAGGTGAAGCAGAAAAATTTAAATGAATCACCAAGATAAACAAAATATTATCATAATGAAATTTAAATATATACGATAATATTACACACATACAATTTAAACCAACCACACAGCACACAGATACACTACATATAATGATATAGATAAAACGTAACGGCACACAATAAGGGATGATGAGAGCACGTAAACATGAAGATACACAAAATATAAAATATGATTATTTACTAATGAATACACGAAGATAGAGATGAATAAAATACGTAAATTAAAAGAACGTTAATACACCCATGAAATACACACATTGACTACCTGTACATACATTCAGGTAACTCATAGATATAAACTAAAGATGAAGATGGCTTATAAAGATAGACAAAACATAAATATAAATCATAAATACAAAGACCCGGATAAAATATAAAACATAAAGATGTTGTTTACAGTATATATAGATACCTACTTTATTTTTTATTTTTATCAGGTAAAATACGAAAACACTACAACAACACAAAAGTAAGATGTGTAGGTAGACAAAATGTAAATAATGTTCGATAACAGTTATATAAATTATACTAACTGCACTTTTATAATAAGCATAAAATATAAAGGGTGGAAGAGTATAAAAATAAAGATAAGATAAACGTGTAATAAAAATAAACACTAAGATTAAATATGAAAATCGCTTAAATGCACACACGCTCAGTTAAAACGTGACAAAATATAAAGATAACGATAAAAGACGTAGATCGATTACACCTAAAGACAAAATGTATAGATTACGCATTACAGATTAAAAATATATAAAAATATCTGGAGCGTTGCAACACACAACTTTCCTTAGCCCTACGTCAGTTCACCTTATACATGGCTATTTCTACTTACTCAATTCATTTATCACTCAGTTCATTTGAACTTGGTCAAACAACGCTTCACGGCAGCAGGAAGCAGTAGCACTTACAGTTCCGGAATTTATTCTGCTGCTCGTACTCATTCCCGGACCATTATTGAGAAATTGGTACATAGAGAATTAATGAAGATGTAAACACGATTTTTTTTAATAGGATAGTAATCACTTTTGAAGAGTTATTGGGTAAAACCTTTAAAACTGACAGTAAGCGAGCGAAACGGCAGTAGTCGAAATTCAGGAATTTCTGGTGTGACCCCCGTATATTTTATGAGCGTCTTTAAACACTCACCCTGTAGGTATTGGATTGTAGTACTACACCAATTTGTTTCAACATTCTAGTAACATTTCAGCGGGGTTTATAAGGGGGAAAAAGCCCCGATCTAAAATCGTCGAAAATTTATTGTGCTGCTCTCGTCATTTTCCCACAAAGGGGAATTTTATGGTATAATTGTCTTATTACGAGCTATCTACATAAAAAATTTAATCAAAATCGTTAGAGCCGTTTTTAAGAAAAAATTATTTGGTGTTTTGAAGTTAACTATAGTTAACTTTCGGTGGATTGTGCTCATTTTGGCGTCCCATGGTAACCTGCAGGCTAGATATCAAGTTTGAGATGATTTGTTACGGTCGTGTTCTCTAAAAATCGTTCACAGGCGGACACACATACCATTTTCCCAAATAGTGTTTTTCGGACTCAATAGGGTCTGAAACGTAAAGATCTTAAGAAAACTAAAAAAAAAAATTTCAGCCGATTAGATAACTTTCCTTTCTACATTGTAGAGCCAAGGAAAGTAAAAAAGATAACATATGAAGGTAGACAAAATTTAATACATATAGATACTGACAAAATGTAAATATATTCATAACACAGTACGTGTGACAGAATATAACACAAAGATAGACAAAATATAAATATAGAAGTAAAAGATGAAGGTCGACTAAATAAAAAAAGAGAAAGATAAAATAAGAAATAATTGTTTAAATAGTTTGTAAACACGCTCCGGCGGCATAGAGATAACAAATAAATATAAACAAATTTAAATTCACTCAGATTCGCCAATAATATTTATTATATATTATAATATAAATATAGCCAAAATATAAAGGTTTAGTAAAGTTCAAATACATTTTGATATCACATAACAAAGTATAAGGATGAAGATAAAGTAAACAGATTTGATTCAAGATGAAATACACGGATAGATTACATGTGCAGATAAAAGTTAAAGTTGGAAGTAAACCGGATATAAATAAAGGATAAAGATAGACTAAAAATAACATAACATAAGAAAAAAATTTTTTTTTAAATACAACAAAATCTTCTCTTCTTTATTTATCAATTCGACTACGAATATTGGTGATCATATAACATTACTTACAAAATTAAAAATAATTGCTATAACAAATATAAATATATAAGTATTGCACAAAATTATAAGTTTTTAACTATATTCGCGAACATTTCTGTCTCTAGCCACCTCTAAGAGGTTCCCAATATTACTTATTCCAGTCCAATGCCGAATGTTGCGTAGCCACGATAGTTGCTTCCGGCCGATGCCTCTTCTGCCTTCAATTTTTCCTTGTATAATTAGCTGCACTAGTTCGTATTTCTTATTTCGCATAATGTGGCCCAAGTAGGCCGTTTTTCTCTTCTTTACAGTTGCTGGCAATTCTCGCTCACATTGCATTCTTCTTAAAACTTCCTCGTTGGTCACACGATCCGTCCATGGTATTTTAAGTATTCTTCTAAAGAGCCATAATTCAAATGATTCGAGTTTGTTAAGGTCCGCTATTTTCAAAGTCCAACTTTCCATAGCGTATAACAGAGTTGACCAAACATAACACTTCAAAAAGCGCATTTTTGTTCTCATATTGAGCTCATGACAGTTAAATATCTTTCTATACTTCAGAAAAGTATTACGTGCTATTTCGATACGGCACTTCACTTCCTTTGAACAATCCCATATGACATCCGAGGTACTTAAAACTTTGTACTCTTTCAATAGGAGAACTAATAAATTTGTATGGACATATGTATTTTTTCTGCTTACTATCATATACTTGGTTTTTTCTCTATTGATTCGCAAGCCAAACTCTTCGCTGCATTCATTAACTTTGTTTATCAATTCTTGTAAAACTTTTAAGCTGTCGGCAATAAGAGTGGTGTCGTCTGTATATCTTATATTGTTGATAAGTACTCCGTTTACTTTAATACCTTGATTACTGTCATTTATCGAATCTTGAAATATTCTCTCCGAATATATATTGAATAGCAAGGGTGATAAAATATACCCCTGTCTGACTCCTCGTGAGATAGATACTTCGTCAGTTATACAACCATCGATGCTTACATGGGCAGTTTGTTGCCAGTTCAAAGTTTTTATGCGACGAATTTCTTCGTTGTCTATTCCCATAGTCTCAAGAATTTCTATTAGCTTATCATCATTTAACCATATCAAAAGCTTTCTCATAATCGATAAAGCATAAGAATACATGTTTTTGAACGTCTTTACAGTTCTGGACTAATACTTGAATACTAACCAATGTCTCTCGGGTACAACAAAATACACACTATTTTTTTAAATAAGTACAAACATAAGTATAAACAACTTTTTAAATGCAGAAAAGGATGGGATTAGGAATTTAGAAATGGAAAAAATCGTTTAGGACTAGTAAAAACGAATTTCGAACTTTTTGGCGAAAACATTTAGAAAATTACTATACTTTCCTTTCCTTCGGGTAGCGGAAAGTAAAAAAGGGGCCTTAATCCAGAAAAACTTGAGAATCTGGAGCGACGCTTCGCACAACTTTCTTCAGTCCCACTTACATTTAGCGACTTGTGTCCCGCGACTAGCTCATCCGACGAATTACTTAGACCCTTACAAATTACTTTAACGTTTCGGAATTCATTCTACTCGTTGTAGCAAGTCAGAGCGTAAGGGTTGATGTGATCTCGCACCTTTATAAATCTCAAACCAGGCGGAAGACAATAGTGTCCTATGAAACCTACGATTGCCGGTGACGAAACAACTGCGCCCATTGTGCACCATCACTAAATCGCCCTTCCCACGGGGGAAAGTTCCGTTTGATTATACGCAACACCAAGCATCACATTGTCACTCTCGTATGTCTGACAGTACATAATTGAAGGGCGCTGTTGGTAACTGTTACGCGGACGCGGTGAAGGGAACTTTCAGGGCTTTCAAATAAACGAAGGGAACGTACCTCATAGAAGGTAACAAGCGGGCTTCAAACCTGTCAACATCAATTAGAAACTATACAAAATAATATTTAGTGCGACGAATCACACAACTTCCCTCCTCCCCACGTTCATTTAGATCTTTAAAACGCTCTAGTGTTTTTACTTTCCTTAGTAGAACAGTCACGTAATTGGCTGAAATAGAAATGTAGAGTTTTCTTCTGGCCACTGAAAAAAACTCCGTAGGAGAAAATGTTAACGCGATTGGGAGAGAACGACTGAAATAGATCAAAGCGGTTGAATTTGATACTTAGTCTACAGAACACCACGGTATGTCAAAATAAGAGGGCGAGCAAAAATGGCCCACAAACAACTAACTATTGTTTTCTTAGTGATCAAAACACCAAATGGTTTTTTTGTCAAAAACAGTTTTAACGATTTTGATTCAATTTTTTGTATGCTCCAGATAACACGACAGACGGGAAGAGCACAATAAATTATGAACAGTTTCAAACATTTTAAAGCAGTTGTCCCACAGCATAAATCCCGCTCTGGGTAGTCCAATTAACATTCCATTCGTTGACATTAAAATAACGTTCATACAATAATTAGGAACGACGTCAGAAATTCCGAAATTCTTACCACCGCCCTTTCACTTTGTAACATTTTTCAGTTTTGACCTGATAATTCCAAAAAGGCAAACATCACGCTTCTCTATATAAAGTCTACTGACTGTCCCACAGGTGGTGGCAGGAATGAATGCTAGCCTCCTAAGGAAAGCCAGGTAGTTCCTGAAAGAGTCTTCGTTGGTAACCATCCTGAAAGAAGTGGTGCCAAAGTCCAAAAGTCGCACCCTCTCAAGTCTCCGGCATTGGGCCAGGACATGGTAGGAAGTCTCCTCATCCGTGCCAAGCCACCTGCATCGAAGGTTGTCGACTATACCCATAACATACATGTATTTGTTCATTCTGCAGTGCCCAGTTATGATCCCTTAAGTCCTTCCTCACCACCCTCAGAAGGTTGAGTCTTATCTCACTTGATTGCTCTGAGACAAAGCGTTTGGAGTGTGTTACTCCTGCAGCGTTCCAGATTGTCTGTTGCAGTCTTCTGGCGTGTTCTCCCACAGTCCTCTTTACTAGTGACAGAGAAATCCCACAATGGGGCGGTGGCCCAATAGGTACCGTAGACGTACTGCATCTGGCCAGATGGTCCGCCTCTCATTTCCAATGATCCCCTTGTGCCCTGGAATCCAACACAGTAACTCTATTCGCACTAGGTAAGGAGTTAAGCCACATCCTGCACTCTCGCGCCAGTTACTGCGATGTTGTGCAGTAGTTCATTAGCGCCTTGCGTGACACTTGACTATCGGTCAATATGTTGATAGTTCTGTTGCTACAGCCTTTCTCATGCATTAAGATTGCCCCGACGATAATTGCATAAATCTCTGCTTGAAAAACCGTTGGAGTGAAACCTAGGGCGATGTACAGAGCCACTTATCTACACCCTGGAGCCTGTTCCTTCCGGAGTTTTCGATCCATCTGTAAAAATGTTGATGCCATTGGGAGGCCGAAACTGCCGACTCCCGCTGTTCCATGGACCTCCCAATGGCTGAACGTTATATTTCCTCTCGAGCTCATACGTGGGCACAATCGCGTCCGTGATCATGCTGAGCTCCTTATAAGTCTCCAAGCCCTTGAATATAGCCAAGTGTACATCAGTCGTCTGTGGCACCTTAGCTATACCGAGCTTGGTGGGTCTGTATGCTACCTTTATCGCCTCAGCCTTGACATAAATGTCCAGGGGAAGAAGGTCGAACAGTCTCTCCAGGGTGATGGTGGGTCTTCATCACCCCCGTTATTAGTAAGCACACCAGCCTTTGTACTTTGGCCAGGCTGCTGCCATTCTCTCCAATGGTAGCTCTATGCCACCACACAATCGACCCATATGAGATTATCGGTCTCACTATGGCTTCGTAGAACCAGCAGGCCATTCTGGGCTTTAGGCCCCATGTCCACAGGGCCGTTGTTGCCTTCCTGGTCGCGTATCTGATGTGCTCTTTCCAGACTAGTTTCCGATCTAGAATCACATCCAGATACTTGACTTGCTCGCTGAGCTGAATTTCTTTGCCCATCACTAACTGCGGTCTCAGTCCTGACAGTTGCCTTAGCCTTGCCCAGCCGTTTTGGCTGGGTTGATGGATAGCCCCATCTCCCCACACCACAGGCACACCATCCGCAAGGCCTCCCCATCAGGTCCGACAGCACGCTTTGAACCCTACACGCTTCTCTAAAAACTTCTGTTGATAGTTTCGTGGCATGAATAGGAGGTCCTCAATAAAGTTCGTACCTTTCTCCGAAAAATTGTTTTTTGATGAACTTTTACTTGGGCTGTGTAATGCAGTCTTCACAACACGTTGGGGGTGAGTAAAACAGATTATTGTAATCGAACTAAAGAACCCACTAAGCCAACTAGTATCAGACGTTTACGTATTTTTACGAATTTCGCCTCCACTAATCGAAATATAAGGCTAAATTCTTTATAACTGAGCAGAAGGTCAACCTTTAGAGAGCTTCGAATACGAGAGCGTGACATAATACGGCGGATAGTACTCACAAAGAGCTCACTCGCCGTAATCCGAGTCAAATAGATCGAGAAGCAGGAAATCGATTGAGCAATCTTTGACGAAGAGCTTGAAAGTTGGGGTTAGTATGTCATATCACGAAAAGGCCCCGATAAAATAAATCTTACGTAGCTCAGTCGACAGGAAATCACTATAAGGAAGCTCTTCCAGCTCAGGAAATATCTTAGGAACATCGAGAAATTCTCTATTCATCGCCAACTCGTCGAAGGGCACCGATATTCGAGTATCTTCCATCCGAGTATCCATTCCCTTCGCTTTCGTCCGACGTATTAATAAGAGAACCGTATAATCCGACGTTCAAGTTACGTAATCATGCATGAGCCCCTCGTTAAAAATATAATAATAGACGAGAGTGGGTTTTGAGATGACTCAAGGACGAGAAATGTTGTCAGTAAAACTCAAAGCTCAATAATTGACAACGATTCTATAGCCCTCGTGGTTATGTGTACCTGATGTTACTATAATTCATGCACACAGCCGTTATGAGCATTATTAAGATATCCAGCCGCCGCAGTGGCAGTGTGTTCTCCGCCAGAAGTCTCGCTCTACTGTTCGTCCCACTATTTCATACTATTCTCAATTCTTTGAACATTTATCTGGTGGAAATTGTAAATAAAGTTTGTTTTTGAACTTCCACACGAACCATAATTTCTAAAACTGTGAAGCTGGCCCCAACAAATGCAGCTGATACACCATGACCAAGTTGTCATGAATTTTTTTAAACAAAATTATATTTTCATTCTGTTCTATTTTTATGAATTGTTCGTTTTCTGCGATTTTTTGTATTTTTTAATTTATTCCTTTTAATTTAATTTTTTGTATGTTCTTTTCTTTTATTCTCCACTCCTTCCTCCCCACGCTTTTGTCTACTTTTTTTCATTTTTCCAAACCAAATTTTATTTTATTTTTCTACTGTTTGTTACTTTGCTTGGCTCTGCGGAGTAGAAAGGAAAGGTATGTAATCGGCTGAAAACAAAATTCTGAGTTCTCTTCAGTCCTTTACGCTTTGGACACTACCGAGTCCGAAAAACACAATTTAAAAAAATATTTTACAAAAATAATACTGAAAGCGGCTGAATTAAATCGCCTAACACTCGATCTAACCCGCAGCCGAAAACTAAGTTGTCATCGTGATCACTACACTAAATATTTTTTTCCTCAATAAGGGCTTCAACGATTTTGACGAAATTTCGTATATCGACAGCTCCTAATGAAACAACAATATCATAAAATTCCCATCTGTGGGAAAATGACGAGAGCGGCACAATAAATCGACCAAACATGTCGACGAAAATCGATTTTAGCGCAGTTTTGTCCTTATAAATTCAGATCAAATGTTACTAAAATCTTTAAACAAATTGAGGTTTTAGTCCAATCGGATACATGTACGATGAGCGTCATAAGATACACAGGGGCTACTCCAAAAATTCAGGAATGTCAACCACCGTCGTTTCACTTACTACTGATATTTTCTTAACGCGTCTATTCTTACTCCCTCCCCGCAAATTGTTATAATTTATTTTTTCAAACCAATTTTGTTTGTTTTTTCGGTTGCTTTATTTATTTGTTTATATTTAATCTCTCCTCCCCACGCCACCACGCTTTTACTATATAAAGTTCATTTAATAAATCGATGTACAAATATATAGTCTACTGACTACAGGTGGGAGGTGCACCGCGGCCAGATGACCTATTGTGCCAGTCCTAATGTCTTACAGGTCAATGCATAGCCTCCTAAGGAAAGCCAGGTAGTTCCTGAAAGAGTCTTCGTTGGTAACCATCCTGAAAGAAGTGGTGCCAAAGACCAAAAGTCGCTCCCTCTCAAGTCTCCAGCATTGGGCCAGGACATGGTAGGAAGTCTCCTCATCCGTGCCAAACTACCTGCATCGAGGGTTGTCGACGATACCCATAACATACATGTATTTGTTCATTCTGCAGTGCCCAGTTATGATCCCTTAAGTCCTTCCTCTCCATTCTCAGAAGGTTGTGTCTTATCCCACTTGATTGTTCTGAGACGAAGCATTTGGAGTGTGTTACTCCTGCAGCGTTCCAGATTGTCTGTTGTAGTCTTCTGGCGTGTTCTCCCACAGTCCTCTTTACTAGTGACAGAGAAATCCCACAATGGGGTGGTGTCCCAATAGGTACCGTAGACGAACTGCGTCTGGCCAGATGGTCCGCCTCTCATTTTCAATGATCCCCTTGTGTCGATGTACAAAACTTTGAGCCGGACTTTAACAGACTAACTTGATAACTGATCAATCGTCATCTGCAAACACTTTTTTTTCGAAGCAATTTTTTTCTTCCAAACCATTTAATTTCTTATGATTAAAAATTGTTTGTTTTCTTTTTTTTATGTTGATTTGTTCTTTTTATTTAATCCTTTAGTTTATTTTATTCCCTCTCTAACGTTTCAACTAAATTCATTTCATTTCACATTGTGCATGTATAACACACCTCAACACAAACATATGAAACAACAGTTAATCGTCATCAGCAAAATTAGGGTAATTGTTTTTTCTCACCAAATTTTACTTCTATTATTTTCTACTGATATGAATTATTGTTTAATTACTTTTTCTCTCCTCCCTCCCTGCATTCATAAAATTTATTTCACTAAATTTTATAAATAAATAAACCTGTGAAACGGTCCTGAACAAGGACACACTTGATACAAATTGTTTATTGTCATTTTTGGTAGCAAAAAAATGTTATACTCATTTTGACAACTATTAATTTGTTTAATTCAATTATTTTTCATTTTAATTAAATTTTTAATTTTTATTTATTTTAGTTTTTCTCTTTGCTCGATGAGAAAATGAAGTCTCAAAATGACAAATCAGTCGTACCACAATAAAGGAGGAGTTTTGAATTTCGATAAAAAGTAAATAGCTGAGAGAAGAGGAAGTATAAATTATGTTGTCATGAGAAAGAAAGAAAAATAAAAAGTGTGTAGCTCGTGGAGCCCAAAGTTAGACAACCACGGAAACTCATTACTCCGTGTAACTTTCAATATTGAATAACGGCGAATGTCGTTTTAGTCCGAGTACACGGCGGCGGTCTCATTGAATAATAGCGATGGCAATAATCCTTTTCGAAAGGGAACGTAAGAAACGTGAGAGGGAACTAAGCAACTTGAAGCTCCCCCCCCCCCTCCGATCGCTTTTATCGGAAGCTGGCCGAGCAGATACGAACCGAACGAGAGCCTTTTCACAGGCGGTACTTTCCATTTTCTGAGCCCGGTTGAAAAGATACAGTAAAAGAAACTGAGGAGGAGCGTATTAACGTACGCGAGGCGAGCGTTTACACAAATTCTTCCAAGACGACGGCGTTTCTCTTTCTCGCTCTTCAAATCCTTTGGTGACGTTTTTACTGCCGTCGTTATTGGCTCGCTCCTCAAAACTTTCTACTTTTCCACTCGCATTCCCTTCTTACGCCCTTCTTCCGGCAAAATATCGTGGCACGAGGCCTACCTGTCCTCCAACATATCCCACCTTTGTAATATGCGTCGTTCTAAACGATCACCGTGCAACTAAATGGTTGAAAGTGAAGAATACCACATCAGAGTACTGGGGGCTACGACACCCCCCCCCCCCCACGTAAATAGACGACTAACTTTTGATTGATGTTGTCTTTTTACTTTCTTCGGTGTGTACGAAGTAGAAAGCAAAGTCGTGTAATCGGCTGAACAAAAATTCCAAGTTTCCTTCAGATCTTTTCAAAGGCTTCTGATTCCAAAAATATCTGGTGCGTAGCAACACACAACTTTCCGCCACCCCCGTAATTTCGAACACCACCTACGCCATACAGGCGGGTGCTATATCTTCGTTCAACGCATTTTTACAGGAACATTTATGGAGAACAAAATGTAGGGACTAGTTAGCTGAGAGTACGCCGAATGTTTGATCGAAATCGTTAGAGCCGTTTTTGAGAAAATTGGAATACCGATAAATTAATATTCGACAAAACTCCTTTTCTGAGTTAATTTGGCTTATATCTCCGTTCAACATATATATACAGAAATAATTATGGAGAATGAAATGTGGGTATGGGTGACTAAAAGACACTACATTAGGATTTATGACATCTGGTGAATAAGTTACCCTGAAATTCACGGAAATGTTCGAAAAAACGTTATTTTCGACACATTTTGATTTTTATCTCTGTTCAATGGACTGTCAGAGGAACATTTATTGAGAACAATATGTAGGTAGTAACTATTCGAAGACATCTTGAAAGTTTGGTGATAATCGTTGAAGCCGTTTTGCCAAAAAGTGTAAAAAACCTATTTTTGGTTTATAGGCCTATACCTCCGTTCACCGTATTTTCAAGGAGATATGTATGGAGAAGAAAAGTTAGATATTGATCAGTAAAAGATAATTTGAAAGTTTAATCAAAATCGTTAGAGCCGTTTTCGAGAAAAATGCGAAAAACCCTAGTTTTTGGTACATTTTCGTCCCCCACCCCCCTTCCCATCGGCCGAAATCGTCCATAACCTTATTTTGGTGTCTACAAAAAATAACGAACAAAAAAAACCAGCTCAATCGGATGAGCCGTTCTCCCGCAAATCGAACTACAGACACACACACATACACACGGACCACGCGCTGAAATTAGGTTTTTTAGACTCAGTAGGGTCTGAAACGTAAAGATCTGAAGAAAACCCAAATTTTTTTTTGGGCCGATTACAATATTTTCCTTCCCTCCGGGTAGCGGAAAGTAAAAACACCATTGAGAAGATGATCTGTGTTCGTGGGAACGTAATTAAGTGAAAATGGCAAAACCAAATCGGCTCAAATGCGATAATTAACCTGCAGGTCCACATGAGTACGAGAAAATTGGTCCAAAAGTAACGTGGTGTTCAAAACATCTTGTATTTTTTTCTTCTAAAAACGGCTCTAACGATTTTGACGAAGTTTGTTGAACGGACAGCTTCAAAAAAACCCGACAGCACCATAACATTTTCCTTCGCCGGGAAACTATGAAAGCAGAACAATAAATTATCAAACGTTTCAAACAATTTTAGCGCATTTTTTCGGATATAAATTCCTCTCAAATGAATCTAGTGTTCTCAAAAAATGTTAGGGACATAGTCCATTAAACTGCCTACACTATGAGGGGTTGATAACGTTCACAAGATTATTAGGAGCAACACTAGAAATTCCGGAATTCCGATCACCACCACTCAGTCCTCGGATCAAAGATGCTGACTATGTTGAAAACGCATCTCAACCTATCAGTAAGTGAGCATAATTGAGGGCCGGTTTATCACACGAGACGCTTGCCATTATCTTCAAGTTTTTGGATGTCGGATGATGAAGTCTCGGCGAGGTACCTCTTGACGGCAAACTCCCGTTATCGCAATAAATTTGAACCCAATAAAATTAGGCTCTAAAAGTTCTCCTGATGTTATCGAAAAGCCCTGAAAAAAGAGTTTTTGATTCTTGAAGGGGGGAGTTAAATATTGTGGCCGTTCCATTTGTTCGTTTATTCAGAGATTATTCGAGTCAACAAGATAAACTGCGTTGGATTTTTGCAGGCTAAATCGCTGGGGAAGAAAGGTCGTGGAAACGAGGGCCCCCAAGTGCCGAGTGAGGGCAGATTTTCAATCGAAAGCTGAGATTACTCCGTTTATTGACATTGACCGCAAAACGCACTTTTCTTTGGAAGCGGAGTAGAAAAAATGTTCTAGTCCTCTTCAGGTCTTTACGTTTTAGCGGCTACTTATTCCGTAAAACGCCCTTTGACCACATGACCTGTGGGTGTGTTTGCGTGTCTGTGAACGCGATAGAGATAACAGCTGAACCAAAAAGCGCGACTTCCCTCTCAAAATGTAGCGCTATTGCGTCCAAACGTGATGAACGCGCAGATACTCGACGTATTATTTGAAGTTATTGACACGTTCGTCTCAAAGTTACTCCAATTCATTCAGATAGATAGCCTTTCCCAATCCCTAGGCACCGAACGGTTTGAGCCACATTCCCCGAAAAGAAACGACGATTTTTAACGCCCTATTTTTACCATTTTCGATCTTGGGTATAAAAAAAGGTATTGTAATTTCTGATCACGATTAAATCGGAAACCTTCTATTCTGAACTTCTAGGGTAGCTTCGTATTATGAACCTCATTAGGCACTCGTCGTATTGGACTACCACCCAGGTTTTTCTGAGAATACAAGGATTGTGTACGGGATTTATGGCGACAAAACTGCGCTAAAATCTTATTTATTCTACATTTTGTTAATTTATTGCACTGCTTTCGTCATTACTGCTCTCTCTTGTCATCTGGAAGAACTTCCTATTAAAAAAATGAATTCGTAATCATTGGAACCATTTTTGAGAAAAAAAGGAGTTATGCACTATGACTGCTATGGTTTGTTTTGAAATGATTTTGAGAGTACCCTTATTTTGCATGTAATGGTGACGTAGCTTAACAACAATTTTTGTGTCGATGCGGTTTCAATCGCGGTCCCGCACACAGAAAAGTGTTTACAAACGTAAAGATCTGAAAAAAACTCATTGTTTTTCTCGGCCCATTACATAACTTTCCTTTCTACCCCGTAGGGCTATCTGAAGTAAAAATATAAATAAGAAAGGTTGAATTGTGATCGAGAGTTTTGAAAAGTGTAATTCAGTCTAAGAAAAGTTTAATTCGCGACGAAAAAGGTTTAACTGCGAAAGGTATAGCTCGCGTACATTACGAGGTGATCTGCACGCCAGCTAGGTATGTGCCACTGTAATCCACGCTAATTTTTTCTCTGGTGTTTCACTTGTGGTTCAATTGCAACTTAAACGTCCCAAGGAAATAATGAAATAATTTACATTTAGCCGTTAAGCGGCTTGAAATACGTTCGTTCGCGATCAAAATAACTGTACGCGACGAATCTCAATTGCGTGAGAAAAGGGGGCAACGGGCCGCTAACGAAGACCACGGACAATAGGGCAGGTCTTGTCGTGTTAACGGAATTCAGTTATTTCCGTGTTTTTAAGAGTTTTTCGTCTCCTAGTTCCCAGTAATTTCGTTTTTCGATCATCAATCGGGAGGAAGTCGGTTCCTACCTCAATTTTTGAGAGTTCGAACAACGGGACGTTTCAAGGGCCTGTTGCTGACGCGTGAGAAATGCGTCGTGTTTGTGACGTGTTAACTGGTATTAGTTTTCGTTCGACGGAGAATTAAACTAACGATAACTCGAGAAAAGGCTCCCTATGATAAGTACAGCCTGTGGTGGGGCATTGTCTTCATAGAGTCGATGGATATTCCGCAAGCAAATCAACATGGGGCGACAAAATAACGTTGTGAGCAAAATTGGTCGAAAAATAACTATACTTTAAAAAATCCAAACACAAAATTTTTTTTTACTTCTAAAACGGTTTTTGTGGACAGGTCCATTCAATAATATCTTCGATAGAAAAACGAAGAGAGTTGCACAATAAATTATCAACAATCTCGACGAAAATTGACTCAATGAAGACAAGTTTTTCCTTGCAAATCGCGTTTATATGAGACTAGTATTCTCAAATCAATCAGGGAGGTATTGGAATGGTTCATTTCCTTGGAAACTCAATAAGGTTCGAAAAAGTCTGCCCTGTGACAGAATCTCCTGGAAGCTTTCTTGATACCTAAAGGTGGTGTTCCTACAGGATGCCTCCTTGACAGGAAGAAAATTAAATGAATTATGTGTTTGGTGCAAGATATTGAAATATTATTTTGAGCAAAAGAGCTAGTGATGAATGAGACAAGTGAGAGAGGACTGTATTGTAAAGAAAAAACACAGGTTGGTTAATTTATCACAAGAGATTTACGATAGATTTCAGAGAAATACGAGAATTGACGTAAGAGAGAGGAAAACTTCGAACTTGGTGGATTTGTCTCAAGTAGTGTTGAACGGTACGAAAGAAGTCAACTTTTAGGGGTTTCAAACGCGGATGAGAGGTGACTGAGTGAAAAAACTGTGACGGGCTGACTGAGCGAGGAGGTGTCAAGGTGAGTTGGAGGAAAGGCAAACTCATTGGATGATTAAAAAATTCTGTGTAAAATATCTGTGCCACTCTAGGAAGACCGTGGGTTCTGACAATACCTTTGTGTTTGTCACGTACTTGAAATAATGATAGACTAATTGAGTTGTAGTGGCATGGGTGACTATTTGACTCAACATGAGCTTTAACAAGTAAATGTTACATACACGCATATACCTACAGAAAGAATTCTGACAACTCCAAGCCTCGGAAACTAATGTAAGAATTTGTACGTACCCTCGTATTTATGTGTAGTGTAATAGAGCTTAACCCCCTGCTGAGGATCTGACACTGCTTTGTGGTACTTGCAAACATGACCTGTTTGTGTCTCGAAACCCCAGTGTCAGATCCTCAGCAGGGAGTTAAGCTCTATTGCACTACACAGTTACAGTTGTTAGGGAGTAGTAAACGTTTGGGGGAGTAAAGTTGCTTCTTCGCCTGGCCACTGTTTAATTCCCTGCAGTTCTGGCTGAGTAACTCCTTAGTTAGGTTCTATAAAGCTCACTGACTGTCTCTAAGTTGGAACGAGCGCCGCAGCCTGAAGTCAGTTCAAATGCCTCATAGGTCCATTCCTAGCCTCCTAAGGAATGCCAGGTGATTCCTGCAAGAGTCTTCTTTGATGTCCACTATTACCAAACACCAGAAATCGCTCCCTCTCAAGTACACTGGGCCACAACGTGGTAGGGTGTCTCCTCATCTCGGCCACACCTCCTACATCGAGGGGTGTTGACTACGCCCATACATCATTCATTCATTTTGACCCGTGATGATTCCAAGATCTGCCTGAGGTCCTTACGCCCATCTTCTGAAGGCTCTGTCTTGGCTGTGGGTTTGTCCTGAGAAAAAGCTTTTGAAGTGTCTCACTCCCACAGCATTCCAGACTGTCTGATGCACTCTCCTGGTTCATTCTCGCACAGTGCTCTTGACTAGAGACAGAGAAGTCCCAAAGTCTCGCCAGATGGTCTGCCCTCTTATTTTCCATGATTCCCTTATTGACAGTTAAGTTGGTAATGGGTTTGGACTCCATGCGTACTACGTGTGTGTGTGTGTTTCAAAGTTGTGGCTGTGTTCGGACGTACTTCTGTTAATGAAACGGACAGGAAGAGAAACGAGGACTGCTAGAGTAAACGTTAAATTCGACTAGAACCGAAGGGAAGTCAATGTTTAAGCCTCTCAACAAATATTGAAACTACCGAACACCGTTTGTATTCGGCATTGTTCGTAGCAGGATTATGTTCACCACGCGAGGGTCTCTTGAACTGTCTGCCCGAGTTCACATTTCTTTCCCAATTTTTTCCTCGTTGTCTCGTTTCATTGTTCTCCATAATTGTTCCGCCGTCGCCATTAGACCCGAGTAAATTGTGATGTATCAAGTGGCCAGGGGCCGGTCCCATTAACTTCGACTTGAAGAGCCAACTTGAACGAGGTTCTATTTCCCTTAATTGTTAGTGTTTGTTTTTCTTGTAACAAAGAGCCGGCGTGGGTTCGAAGTCTTTCTCTCAACTTGCTCTTTTTCTTCATCGTCATTTAGTTCTTCTTCGGTTTTTCGTTGACTGCTTCCTTCCAAATCTTTGAAACTGCCGTTGACCCCGACTGCGTCGGGTCGGCCAGGAGTTTTGGATAACGATGAGTGGGATCACGTTGACTTTAGTGTAGCGAAAGAAGTGGGAGACTGAGCAGATTGTTGAGTGACTCTTATGGAGGGTCCGGTCCCTACGTACTATACTGGGCAGTACGTTTTAGGTCTCCATCCACTCGTGCAGAGGGCAGAAGATAATGCAGGCTATATTGCCATTCAGTGTTAGCGTCCACTCACGGGAACGATGGGAGAAGGAGACGTTCCGGACTGAGGTGGGCGCCCTGCAGTAGTATACCGATGGTTCAGTTTTGAGAGGCAGAGCTGGACTGGGCATCGTAGGGGCCAATTACAGTCTGGCTAAGCCGCTGGGAGAGTACGCCACAACATTTTAAGCGGAAATCCTAGCTATAAAGATCTGCGCGGAAGAGATCCTGACCAAAGGACTCAAGGGCAAGCGGATCTACATATTTTTGGACCTTAAAGACTATTGCAGCCCATAGTCCAAGCTGGCATGGGAATGCCTTTATACGCTCAAGCCGCTTGATGCCTATAATAGGCTTTCCCTTACCTGGGTGCCGGCTCACAGGGGGCTTGAGGGCGACGAAAAGGCTGACTGCCTTGGGAAAAGGGTCACGGAATCACTACCCATCGAGCCTAAACCCTACGTAGGTATGACGAAAAGTCACCTGAATCGTCTGGTGGCTCGATGGGAGACACAGGAAAGCAGCGCCCTTTGGCATCGCCAGCCACAACAAGACAAGCAAAAGGCTTGTAGCGCCTTCCTGTCAAAGGGCGAAGGCGATGCTGACACTCTCCAGGCAGGATCTGAGAGTTCTGATAAGCTTTCTCGCCGGACACCGCCCACTCAGGTATCACCTCAACAAGATGGGCATCTCAGAGGCGGTGGAATGCAGACTTTGCAGTGAGGAGGACGAGACGGCAGAGCACATCCTATGCGACTGCCCTGCCTTGGCAGTCAAACGCTTTAAATACTTTGCTCGGGTGGATGCAGGCCATACTCCGTGTTGAGCAACTATCCCTCCCCTCTTCCTCCCACGTAATGCCTAATTGCTAAATACTGTACAATCACCTGTCTATCCTCACGCAGTCAGTTCACTCCAGTTCGTTCGCACAGTCACTTCTCCATCTTGAGGTCCTTACCAAATCGCTTCTTACGTGTAGAACTATCCCCCTATCTAGAGCGACTAAATCTGAAGAAACTAAAAAAAAAGTCAAGCGATTACATAACTTTCCTTACTACTTCATAGGGTTAAGGAAAGTACAAGTGTTTAGACGATAGGCATTGCCCTCCTCTTTCCCTATGTAACATTGAGCTGCTGCTCAGCTACATATGTACCCTAAGCTGAAATACAAATGGAGGGGAGCCTCACTCACCTCTAAGACGTAATTAATCATTGATCCCGTTCCCGATTACACCGTTATAACATTCGGTACAGCAATCCGCTACATGTTGTACGGTGTGGAGTTCTAACCGTTCGCTCCCATCGGAAACCAGAGCTTATCTCATTCCGATATCCTGATCTACTTGCGTTTGATCGTGGGTTCATTTGGTTTTGAATATGATTGGGAAAATATTGTTCCAGGAACGAGAAAACATTCTTCCGCCAAAAAAAAGATAAAAGGTCACATTTTTATCGTCATGATGTGTTCTTAGTTTTATTTACTTTCCGCGACCCAAAGGGTAAGGAGAGTACAGTGATCGTGTCAAGGAAAATATTGAGTTTTCTTCAGATATACGTTTTGAGGCCTACTAAATCTAAAAAAACCTACTATAGGCGAGTGATCCGTGTAGTTCGATTTGCAGGACCGATTGAGCTGATTCTCTTTCTTTTTTATTTGCTATTTTTTTTGGACGCAAAAATAAGGCTATCGGTGATTTCGGTCCATGGGAAAGACGGATAAGGAACGAAAATTTGCCAAAAACTAAGGTTTTTCATCTTTATCTCGAAAACGGCTTAAACTATTTAGATTAAACTTTCAAAGTATCTTCTACTAATCAGTACCAAGCGTTTCTTCTCCTTAAATATCTCCATGAAAATTTGGTGAACGGAGATATAGGCCATGAAGCAAAAATCAGTTTTTTTACGCTTTTTGGACAAACAGCTTCAAATGTAAAATAATTTTATTGGTGAAAAACTGTTCGTTGACATTACATTGAACAGAGATAAAAATGAAAATGTGTCGAATATAATGTTTTTTTGAACACGAATGTTGTATGTTTTTTGTAATTTACCGAGTAACTGCGCCATTGGATTCGATCAATCTCACGAAGTGTCTTCAAGAAACCTATACCCACATTTCGTTCTCCGTAATTATTTCTGTATCTATCTTGAACGGAAACATAAGCTATGATAACTCGGAAAACGAGAATTTTCGAATATTAATTTATCGGTTTTACAAATTGCTATAAAACCTACATTTTTTTCTACGTAAATGTTCCCGTACAAATGCGTTGAACGAAGAAATAGCGCCCGTGTCGTCGAATTTACGGGTGTTGCGGAAAGTTGTGTGTTGCTTCGTACTGGATATTTTTTCTAATGACGCGGAGGAGTATTTGTCTATTTTTAAATGGGGTTTCCTTATATTTCGCAATTAAGCAAAAATGTATACACAAATAATCAAATCAAAACCAACAACCGAAACTATTTCCCTATGTGGGCGAATGGCTGTGTTAGGGAGAAGAGCCGCGCTAGCGAGCTATTCATTCAAGGATCAAGAAATAAATAATACAAATTACGTTTACCTATAATAATTTGTAATAAATCGATACAAGATTATCACAGGTCTTGGTTGTTAATGGAAAAATATTTCAACAATTTATTAATTTGAATAGGGTGCTCAAGTATGGCATTAAGGAAGTACCATGTGCCCCGACGGTTGAAAACGAGTCTGAGTCAGATGATGCAGGAAATTGAAAAGGCCTTTTTTTACAGATCTGTTTATTTGAACTTAGTTTAATTGAATTGGGTAGGTTCGCAATGTTTATTTGTGTGAATGAAGGCACGGTATCAGGTAGACAGCTGCTATTAGTAATTATCTAAATTAGGGCTTTTAAAATCAGAATTATCGATTTCAGTGTCGTGGCACAAGCACTCCCCCAAGCGGGCAAAGCATAAAGAATTATTGACTGAGCAAGAGCATAGTAGATCATTCTAAGAAGTGATCTGGACAGCATCGATCGCAATCTGACAAAAATATAAATAAACTTTCGTGGATTCGTTCTTTATTGTAGCGAACGACTTTAATTTAATGGGACTAACCGAATTATTCAAGTTTGAAGGAAGTTCATTTTGTGATTGTTAAGGACATTGGTTGTATTTTGTTTAAAATAAAGGGTAGAAATGGTGTAACATTGAGCTAGTACGACAGTGACGTAGTTATTCGGTTGTTTGTTTGTTACACATGTTCCCGATTGAACCATTATAATATTCGGTACGATCAAGGGAAATTTAGAGGGTTTTTTTTCATTCTCACCGCAGCATTCAGGGAAGTCAAAGTTGTTGGAAATGTTTAAGTACTCGCTCCTGTGTAATAATTGGCTCAATAAAAAACTCCCTGTGGCTTCAAAATCCAATCGCTAGTTACGAAAACAATTTTGCTGGTGGGAGGGAGTTCTTCCTTTTTTTGCCGGAATGGTTACTACCTCGAAGGATATCGTCAGGATTCTGGACGCCAACAGAACGACGTTATCGAAGCATAATAATCCGATTTGGAAGCCGAGCTTCTACATTCGTCCCACTCAACGCAGAACATTTCCCTGCTCCGGCAGTTAAAAGCGTTCACGCGCAATGAAACAATAAACGACTCACTCGCTCAACGTACAAAATCTAATTCTTACGTCCGATTACTCGCCGGAAAGTTCTTCTTTTTTTTTCATTTACACGCGGTCGAAAACCGCGAAACCGCAATTTCCCTTAATTGCAATTCGTGAATTCGAACGTCAGCTCTCGATATGTCGTGATCTGAGAGAAGTGCGGGTCAATGGCGAAAGTTGCCGACGGATCCTTCGAAACTTTTTCTTTCTACCGCCAGTTTATGCACCGCGTTGTGATTCAATTTATATTTGGTTCGTGAGAAGGCGTTTTACTAAACGAGGCGCAAGTGTGGAGATAACACTATACGCGTGAGCTTCGTGACCGTTTCGATCGGGGGAAAACTCGCAACAATACCTCAACCGAAAGGGCGACAAAAGCTTTTTTAATTTGTGCGTTTTTCCGGCGAGAGATCTTAATTACTTTCTTCGACCGAGACGCTAAATGAAGTACTGCCATCGCCCGAAAAAATGTCTAGTGCGAAACACTCAACTTAACTCAACCCCCGTGAATTTGACGATTCTCTTCTTATTGAAGCGCTGTACCAACGTGCAACACATTTCTACAGAAACTTTATTAAAAACAAATTTATCCGAAACAGTCCTTTAAGTTCGTTGGAACCCCTTTTTATGAAAATGTGTTAAACGACCGTTCAACGTTCGACAAAGCTCATTTGACGCGCTCGTACGGCTTAAAACTCTGTTCGACGAATGGTTTGAAGTTGTGCGTGTGGATCGCTAGAGAAGACTACGCTATTGAGTTTAACGCTTGCAGGGGAAAACACTTTTTTTGGGCACCTTTCGATCGTTATTTCCGTTCAACGCCATGCCAGAGGACCATTTATGCTGAATAATACATTAGCATTAGTTGAGGACGCTAGGAGTTTGACGTAAACCGTCGGATTCGTTTTTCCTTAAAACTGTGAAGAAAACAAATCCTCCGACTCCTTATCCCTATATCTCCGCTCACCTAATTTTTTCAGAGATTCTGATACACATCAAAACTTAGCTACTTTGAAAGTTTTCGACACAAAAATCGAAAACCCCCCTCGGTTCGGTTCCGATAATTCCGTATCACTAAACACGATCCTTCGTGAAAAATCGTGTGAATCGCCTCAGCACTCATTGCACAATTATAGTCGTGGCATAACTAGGAGCAACTCAATCGACTTCGAAACATTAAGCGCGACCAGTTTCTACTGGAATTATCGGGTAAACATCTGTGATTAATAGTTCTAAAGGAAACGGCGGTGGGTTAAGAATTGATGGGGTCGCTCCTAATTATCTTAAGAGCGTCATTAAACTCTCATCGTATAAGTACTTTATAGGATTACCGACCTAATTTTTCCGTGAAGGCTAGTGTCATTAAGCAGAATTTATAACGAAAAATATCGATTTGCGTCGAAATGTTTGATAATTTATTGTGCTGCTTTCGTCATTTTCTCGAAAATGAGATTGTAATGGTACTACCGTGTAATCTGAAAAAATGCACCGTTTTTGAGAAAATGATATTTGGTGTTCTGATTGCTACGATAGTTATTGTTGGTTTTGGAATGAGGGCTGCAAAGCAGTAGCATATGCGGATGACTTGGTAATAATTATGACAGGGAAATTCGCGCGTGTGATAGGCGAGTGGATGCAGTTTGCTATGAGATCTCAATCCAGACAAAACCAGCCAGGTCCCGTTCACCAGGCAACGCTATTTTATGATGCAGGACCTCCAGCTTGGGGGGTAGGTGGTGACGACTTGGCAGGGAGTCGAATATTTGGGAGTCTTACTAGACAGAAAGCTGACGTGATACGAAGACGTGCGCCATCCGGAAAATGGTTGTCAAGACATGGGGACCTGCGGATGGGCGATCGTTAGGCCTGTGGTCTAGTGGACCAGGATAGGAAAGAAGAGTAAACTGGAGCACAGGGCCTACTTGGTTGTGACGGGTTGCATGCAGAGTCCCCACGGTCCCCACAGCTGCGTACAACCCTGTTGCGTCTTGCACCTCTCCACGTACAGGTGCTGGAACTGGGTCTTGCCAAGGGGGGTAGAAGGCACCACACTGCCTGGTATTGGGAGGGCCTGCTCAACATGCCAGAGACTCGGTACCGAAGAAGTTCAACTTCGAGCTTCCCGTCATGGTACGAATTCATGAAACATCCAGATGGGAAGTGTTTTTTATACTAAACTTACTCAATACGAAGTTCCATTCATTTTTTCAACCACTACAAGCCAACCATGTTCCGAGCATTTACGTTACCAGATTATTGGCAGAGGGAATAGATAGGAGTGTTCACAACCAACGACTCTCTCACTTCTGCCAACCCAACCAGCCTCCTCTGTCAAAACATCCCTCTTCAATGAGATTGAGAGAAGATTCTTTTTTTTTGTTGTTGTTCTCCCTTGGTACATTGCTTTGATTTTAAATGAACGTTGATTTCACTCTGCCCGTTAATACAGTGATTCTTTCTGACTAGTAGTTACGTTAGTGGCACTTCTGGGAGGAACTAGGTTAAACCCTCCCCTCAGATGATATGAAATCAGACCCCCCCAAAGTCAGCATCATCATGAGACGTCATCCCCCTCCAATCGTGTAACTACTGAGGGGATCTAGGTCTCCCCCCCTACCCCATCGACTACAGCTGATGTGGACCCCCTCCCCACCCCTCACTCAACAATCATCGTGTGACGTCATGCCCCCCACAACTGGTGGAACTTTTGAGTGAACCAACCCCCTCTTGTGACGTCACGCTCCCCTCTACTATAGTTATTTCTTGGTGTATACGCAACATCGCGCCGAATTTCCCAAGTTCCCCCACAGCACACGTGTATACGCTAAATAGAAGACGTCACATGGTTATGTGGAATGAGCGGTGAGGGGGAGGGGTGTCCACATTAGCTGTAGTTCATGTGGAAGGGGGAGGACTAAGATCCTCTCAGAAGTTACACAGTTGGAGGGAGTATGACGTCACGTGATTATACAGACTGTGCGGGGGGGGGGGGTCTGCCGGCATATGATGGGGGGTATATCAGCTGGGTGGGTGGGGAGGGGGTTTGACCTAATTCCTCCCAGAGGTGCCCCTAACCTAACTACTCTGACCTTTCCAATGTTTCTTTTCAAAGGTGCACTCGTCTTTGCGTCTTCCCTATCACGTTGTCACAAACTGAAGAAGATGCAACAGCGGTCAACAGAGTCCTGCCGCCATTTCCAGGTGCTGCCGCTGCATCGTCGACCTCATAGACGCCAGGGATCGCTGCGTAAATATAATTGCCCGCGCTGGCTACTTCCGACAACATTCTTGAACCTTCAATTGGCACTAGAGGAACTAACCTTGCGCACAGCTAAACTAGAACACAGTGGAAGGCAATAGCTGTTGTGCTTTGTCTTAATAAGCCGGCCTTAATCACGCCAACTGGAACATAAACTTATCGTTTTTTCCATTTTCTCGAATACGACAAATCAAACTTATGGGGTACTCTCAACTAATTAGTAACTACATACTGTTCTCAATCAAGGTTTCCGTCGAAATGCGTTCAACGAAGATATAGCGCCCGTCGAGTCGAATTTACGCGGATTGCGGAGAGTGGCAGGTTGCTACTTACCAGATATTTCATCATATTGTTACGTAACTTCCTACTTGTTCTTAGAAAAGAAACAACCCTTTTATTGTTGAACGGTTGGGCGGTTGGGACAAAGAGATACTTATTCATCTTTCGAAGAAGTGAAGATAAGAATTGTGAATCATCGTATTAATCACTTTTTTGCAGCTGAGAACATTCAGTTGCCGAATAAAGTTAATATTATTAAATTAGTTTGTTTTGGGGCAGTTTCTCAGCCGTCTCTCCGCGTATTGCATTCAGTTATCGTTTGTTGTAGCGAAATTCGTTCTAAAAGTTGACTCAACGTAGTGGGGACGGAGTACATTCAAATACCTAAGTTTTGTTACTCGATACGTTTAGTCATTTTTCCTTCGCTCGTCGTTCAACTTCCGCCTCGCGCTCTCGACAACGTGACTTTCCCAGGAAGGTTTCTAAAAACGTACGAAAGTGGGCAACAACGGCGAATTAAAATAAGACGTCGACAGGAACTAACTTATCACGGAACCCGTCGGGCCACTATCTTCCAAATAAGAAATCGCGCGAGGGTTCCTTCCATCTTTCGAATCGCCGGGATGAATAATAATCGCTCATTGTTACTTGAGCCTCGAACCAGCTTTGTTTCTTAATTCGCAGGGTGGAAACACACTCGTGGCTTTTGTTGGCTCTAGTCGTCTTCATTAGCGGGAAGGCGCTTCCGGGGGTCTGGAGAGACGACACGCGTTCAGGAAATGAACTCAGCCAGCGATTATTTACGGAGGACGTAATTTTTAAAACTGAATTTAATTTCCTAGTAAAATTAATAAATAATCTTTGAGGGTGGGACTCGCAACAAAAAATCTAGCGCGGCGCATCACACAACTTTCCTTAGCTCTACGTAAATTCACTAGTTTACATGATTCTTGCCACTAATTCCACTCATTTTTTATTCAGTTCGTTTGAACTCGGTAAAACATAACGTCACGTTTTAGGTAGCTCCAATAATTAATAAGACTGTAGCCACTATTTTTCGAGAACGATAGTAATCACTGTTCCAGAACTTCCGGAGTAGCTCGCACATATCTTATTAGAGATAAAAATGTTTCGTCACAACGGCTATTTATTGTGTTGCACTCGTCACAAATGAGAATTTTATGGTATTGTCGTGTCCTTTGGAGCTGTCTATACAAAAAAAAATTCAATAATGTCGTTTTTGAGGAACAAATTTAGTAGTGCTCACATTATGATAAGTATAGTGAGGCCTGAGGGCTAAATATCAAGTTTGAGCCGTTTTCTCTCAATCGCGTTCACAGACGCTCACAAACAGACTATTTGCCCAAATAGTGTGTTTCCCCTTGAAACGTTAAGATCTCAAGAGATCCCAAAATTTATTGTTTCCGTCGATTACATATTTTTCCTTTCTAATTCGTAGAGCCAAGGAAAGTAAAAAATGTATGTTGTATCGAAGATGAATTTCGACTTTTCAAAGGGTGGAAAAAAATAGTAAATGGTACACAGTATACCGGCCTTATAATATAAATATCTCGGTACGACGCCTCACACAACTTTCCTCAGCACATTCAGCGATTACCATGGGCTCCGCCGCTAATCCAATCTATTTTTCCAATCTATTTCTGTTTCTCGAGTGGTAAATTTCATCTATGAAATATGAAAAAATGAACATTTCTTCAGTCGTTTACGTCTTTTTCTTTTTACTCTGCAAGGGTAAGGGACGTAAATAACGTGAGGGTTGCAAGTTTTACGGTTTCTTAGTACAACTCCTTAGTATTTTTGACGGTGAGTTACAGAAAGGTATAGAAATATGTACGAAACCGTTGGTCGAGACGAATCTGACTTCAGGTAGTAGCTATGTTTTATTTGAGCGGCGCATATGATAAGGGTGTTACCGCCAGTTGAGACAAACCTGACGTCGAGCTACGATGGCTAGAGATTTATGAGTTGGGAAAAGTGAACCATGGTCCAAATAGAGCTGCGTAAAGTTGACTTGAGTTTTCTATAATTTAATGTCACGGAGAACCCGCGGTAGACACAGTTTTTTTACTTTCCTTGGCTTATGGACCAGTTCTTCAGATCTTCACTTGTCAAGGGCTTGAGGGCTGTGAGTGTAAAACGATTTAAAAAAAGAAACATATTAGACGCTAGAAACGTTGATGGGAATTTACCAGAGTTAAGTGGTGGAAATCTTCGTCATAGCGTTCATCTTTGAATACTGAATCCCGATCATAAGCCCCCAATTTGTCGCTGTAAGGTTTGTCTAAATGGCGAAGTTGAGAATAATTTGACTCGTCGTGGCACAATTCAGAGAAAAACGCGAGTGTTTAGGAACAGTCATTATTAGCAGACCTGAGAAAGAAAAACGGAATTAGTCTGTAAAGAATTACGTGCGAGGTTTAGAGGTTTATCTCCGTTTAGCGGGAACAGGTGGCTGGACAAAAATAACTGTAACGACTTAGAGAATGGTGGGCCACTGTGGGACTTCTCTGTCTCTAGTCACGAGCAATGTGGGAGAATATGCCAGAAGAATGCATCAGTGCTGTCTGATGGTAGTGAGGCACTCCGTCTCCACGGCGTGCCTGGGAACAACAGGCCCCCTGCTCTCCTGGCATCAGTCATACCTCTTGGCAGAGCAAGGTTTTTGGTTGGGGTGCAATCAGAAAGAACCTATGGAACAATGAAAGTCGGCATTGGCATCCTATTGGTATCAACATATACGCAGATGGATTGGAAACTCTGGAGGGCACAGGCTCTGTGGATAAGTGGCTCTGGGAGGAGTGGGGCGTATATTGCCCTCAGTCTTGTAAGGCGCTGAAGAATTACTGCGCAACGTCAAAACTGGTGAGGTGGCTTCCCACTGTGGAACTTCTCTGTCTCTAGTCAAGGGCACTGTGAGAGAATGCATCAGACAATTTGGAATGCTGCGGGAGTGAGGCACTCCAACGCTTTATCTCAGGGCATACACACGGGATAAGACGGCGCCTTCCGAGGATGGAGAGGAAGGACCCAAAGCAGATCTTGGGATCATCACGGGGCAAAATGAACAAACACACGTGTGTTAAGGGCATATTTGACACCCTTCGGTGTAGGTGGTGTGGCACACATGAGGAGACACCCTACTATATCGTCGCCCAGTGCCAGAGACCTGAGAGCGAGCCATTTCCGATCTTTGCTACTACTTCAAATCGGATGGACATCAAAGAAGATTCTTGCCGGAAATACCTGGTATTCCTCATGAACCTGTGAGACGTTAGAACTGCAGGTTGCCATCCTAATTTTTGGAACACTCAGTGAGCTGTATAGAGAGCGGCGGCCATTGTGGGGCTTTGAGGGACACATTGGGCAGTAGTTAAGTTAAGTTAAACCATTATCATAAAATCGCTCAAAGCACGTCAAGCGCCATCCATTCCACGAATTCCCATCCATAATACACTTTTATTTTGCAAATCACTCCTGACAA
Organism: Pachypeltis micranthus; assembly: GCA_020466155.1. Classification (NCBI taxonomy): domain Eukaryota; kingdom Metazoa; phylum Arthropoda; class Insecta; order Hemiptera; family Miridae; genus Pachypeltis; species Pachypeltis micranthus. The sequence goes on from CM035773.1 coordinate 35,272,176, forward strand.
TCAATCAAGTTTTATAACGATAACGTCATAGGATTTGATTTGTCCTTTTCTGCTTCCACAGTAATTTTAAAAAAAGTTACCTTAATGAACGCTATTTTGTCATTAGTAGAAATCGTTCCATTTCTATATCTTTCTGTTTGCTTTGTTTAGATGTTTCTCTTTTTTTCTGCATTTTCCTTTTTGTACATAAATAACTACAAGGCAGATGTAAGAGCGGACCTTATGTTCCTAATCTATTTTTGTAAACAAACGCTGTCCAAGGTAAATAATAAGTGTAACTAGGTCCCCTAATGGTTCAGAATATTACTGTAACATTGCGGGAATTCCCTGCGATGAACATTTAAACTCGCGACTAAATTAGAAGAGTTGCCACCAGATAGTGACTTTTAACGCACGAACCGACCTGACCAATCGATTCCACTTCCAAGACGATTCGAAATCATTGTCTACTTGGTATCGATGTCGCAACCCAACAGATGGGCAATAGTTAAGGTTCGTTTTGCCGTTTCGAACAAAACTATCACGAATTGAGAAGAAACGAGGGGCTTTAAAGCGACCAGGAGCGACTCCAGAGGAGGAAACCTTGAGCACGAGTCTCAAGTTAGAGATTACTTAGCGGTATCTCGGCTTTTGTTGGAACTTCCTTAGCTATTAATTCAAGGCTGCCGAGTAAAAACAAAAGGGTTGTTTACAGTAGGAAATCTTCCCGGTAGCTTGGACGAAATAGAACGAAAACAATGGAGCCGCAGACGAGGAAGATCGTACTAATTCACTTTCGGTTATTAAACGAAATGGCCACCATCAGCACAGTCGCTGTTCATTGTTGCGATATGGGTTTGCTTGGCGCCCTTGTCTAGGTTACTGTCTAATTTGCATTCGACATTGACAACTGGACTGATCCCTAGCAAGGTTGGTGTCATGAATATTGGAACTCGGGGGATATTGGCCTCTGTTGTCCTTATCCGTTCCACTTGTTCTGAAAATGCTACTTCTCATCTTAACATGTCTGCTTAATTGCGTTCATTTAGTTTATTTTTGACGTATTCTTGATCCTTCTTCTCGAAGTGCACAATCACCATATTGAAGTAAGTATTGGGTGCATTAGAGGGAGAGATGTGAAGCTTAGTACAAGTGGAAAAAGGTTGATGCATTAGATGAGCGAGAGAGACAACAATATTGTTAAACTTGTGAGAGGTAGAGAACAGTGAATAGCGTGTGAGCAACAGTTCACACAACATGTGGGCAGGGAGTCCCTGGATAGACGAACTGGGTGAGTGTAACTGAGACAAGAGCTGAGAGTTGAACGTCGTAGGAGCTGGGAAGTAAGGGTTGAATAAGTGATATGGTGATCTATCCATACATCACAGTGTGCTTGACCAACCTAGACCTCCCAGTGTGCATGATTCACCTATACCTCTAGTGTGCTTAACCTACTTATACCTCCAAGTGTGCTCGACTAACCTATACCTCCCAGTGTGTTTGATCTACCTATACCTCCCATTGTACTCGATCAACCTATACCTCCCATTGTACTCGATCAACCTATACCTCCCAGTGTGTTTGATCTACCTATACCTCCCATTGTACTCGATCAACCTATACCTCCCAGTGTGTTTGATCTACCTATACCTCCCATTGTACTCGATCAACCTATACCTCCCAGTGTGCAGGACTCACCTATATCTCTAGTGTGCTTAACCAACCTATACCTCCCAATGTGCTCGACCAACCAATACCTCCCAATGTGCTATAGATGTACATCACAGTGTGCTTTATCTACCTTCACTTTCCAGTGTGCTTATTCTATCTATACCTCCCTGTGTGCATGACCTACCTATAACTCTCTGTGTGCTTACCCTTTCGCCCCAGCATTTAAAAAGTACACTTATTTAACCCTACCTTGATCTTTCTCACGTCATCCTTGAACTGTCTCTCTGTTTCTTCCTTTCCACCAACCCCGTGCTTTCTTTCTTGTAACACTCCTTGAGCCTTCCCTTCCAACCACACCTTCTGTTCAGAACCCTTGCCTTTATCAAGTAAGCCTTGCACTCACTCAGTCACCCTCGCCTTGGCTCCTAAACACAAACGATCCATTCTGACCTGAAGTCTTCGTAATGGTAGCCGCGGAAAAATCCAAACTACTTGTTCTTCCGCCAATAAAGAGCTTGAGGTTTATTTCTGAAGCTGACAACGGATTTTCCCTCTTCAACTTAGTTTCACTATACTCCTTTCCTACCCCTAAATTCTTTACCACTTCCCCTTGGATTCCAACTCTCAGCTCTTCCCAGACCCAACCCAACAACGCACACTCGTCTCTCAGTTCACGCTACTCACTTGCTCTCTGCTCTCTCTCTCTCTCTCTCTCTCCCCCCCCCCCGCCCCCCCCCCAGTGCCACCAGTTCAGTGTCCCCCTTATGCCGTGTAAATTCTTAATCACTCATACTCATAGATCTATCCTGTCTCCAGTGTGTCAATAATTTCACATGCTCAGGTTCATCTATTTATTTTTCAAACTCCACCTCTCGCCCCCCCTCTTGTGTACCAACAGCCATCATCTCTCTCTCTTCTCTGGTTCTCGTCGGTCCGTATGATGTATTTATATCGAAAGCGCTTGCCCACAGCATTCTACCAGCCATAAAGACGTCACCAAACAGCACATTAACTTGAATAATTTACTTACTGGCGGAACTAACCGAATCACTTTAGTAATCGTTAAATTGTATTTAACCTTTAACATTTCCTTCGCTGTGCTGGCAAAATGAGGAAAATTACGTGATGCTTCCCACCAGATAGTTCGACCTCTCAAATCCACCCAATTTCCCTCTGAACTGCTCGCTGAATTTCATTCGACTGCCGTCAGAAGCTCAACATCAATGAAATCTGGTTGGTGTTGAAACGTTTTAACGCCTTCAGACCGAATTTCCACCGTTCTACACGTAGCTTCCAAACACTCAACTTCTCCTCCTTCTCCTCTCTGGGGGATTGAACAGCTAAGACCGAACGAGAGCGAGGGGTTGGAACTGGCTTTTGTGGCTCGTCTCAGATGGCGGTCAAAGGGTCTCCAACTCCTTGCAAGGGGGATGGACTTGAGTTCCCCTTTCTTCTGGTCGTCCTGACTTGACATTCCTTCTTCTTCTTCTTTTCTTCTTCTACTATCGCGATTCAGAAAGCTCATTCTGGTAAGCGGCTCGGAACATCTGGTAGGGGAACGATCGCCGAACGTCTCCCCAACCCTTTTTTTTTCTCTCGCCACCTCCCCGTCCCTGATCGCTCCTCTCCATCTCCTTGACATGAACGTGATTAATTTTTATGGTTAACGTCGGGTTCGTCTGGTTTGTTTTGTTTTTTTTTGTTGAGTTCGTAGGGAGATTTAAGAAGGAGGTTGGAACGAAACCCCAGACAGTCGATCGAACTTGTTACCTGAAATAGCTGCTTGTTTAACCATAACTAACCCGTTTTGCTGTGAATTTCTGTTGGCGACTACATGGGGTGAATGTGAAGGGGGGAGGGGGGAGAGAGAAGGAAGGTTGATACTTTATTTTAACACTAGGCAGCATTAGGCTCTCCCCCGTTCTCTCTAGCTTCAATACGTCGCCTTACATCATCTGACTTTACCAAACCTCACTTCGTGTATTACAGAGGAGGACTCACTCAACTTGTGACGAAGTTTGTCAGCACATACGCCCAAAATGCAACAACACAACTCCGTTTAAATTCATTTATTTTGCTTTTTAACGCGAAACAAGACATTATAGGTTTATGGTTGTAACCTGGTTTGGTAATGGCGTGGAGTAAGGTATGGTAAGGTGTGGTTCACACTTGCACACTCGGACATGTCTTCCCACCTACAGTCACCAACCCACTACTCCCAATTCGCTTACTGCACACATAACCTTGTCACAGATTGTGTGGAGGTTTCCAAGAACTACCCCTAAGTTCAGTGACCTTTGTGAGAAGCCGAAGGCATGTGCCTGGTTGCCGATAGAGTAGAAAGAAGAACGTCTGTACAGAATCGCGTAGCTCGCACATACGACCAACTGACAGATGACGGATTATGATACGGTACCACTTTTGTTATAATTTACGTACTCGCAAAAACGTTCCATTTTTCCTTGATTTGACCCTTGATCTAAACTTTAACAATCCAGAGGTCCTGGGGCGTCCTCTGGATTTTTTTTCTCGTGAAATCACGGTTGTTTTTAATCCATCAGGTGATACGTCCCAAACTATTTGTGCTAAGGAAAAATTCATCAAATCCCTGTCCAAAGCTCATTGAATTTTCTTCAAATTAAACACTGGATCAATCACTGGGTGTGAACATTTTTTAAAGAAAACAAAACGAGTTTTGACACATTTTGTGGTTAACATTGTTCAATAGACTGTCAGCGGCACATTTATGCAAAACAATATTGAATAATAGAAGACATCCTGTGAGTGGCGAACATTTTGCAAATCATTTTTGCTCAAAAGTGAAGAAAAAAACTGTTTTCGCTTGATAGGCCTGTATCTCCGTTCGCCACAAATTTTCTCACAGATATTTACGGGTAAGGAAAGTTAGCTACTGATCCGTAAAACCTCTCAGCAAAAGATGAACGTGCGAAGTTTAATCAAAATCGTTAGAGCCGTTTTCGAAGAGAGTACGAAACCCCCAAATTTTTGGTACATTTTGCCCCCGACCCCACAAAAAAGCAAAGTCAACAGGGGGTTGAAAACCATTCTTGCTGCGGCAAATTCTGTGTTTGAAACGGCAGTATCGTGAAAACGTGCACCTTGCACTTTACTCCAACCGCTGAGGGGGTTCTGATCAAAATGTTCATTAAAGCGTAAGTCACTCGGTTGAATCGATGGTTACAACAAAATTATAGACCGCCTAGTGCTTTTTTACGACTGAATTGTTGGATATGTCGCTCAAGTTCACAACACAGGACGAGCGAGTGTTAAACTACGATACTAATTTCTAAATGGGGACAAAAAAACTTACCGGCGATTCGAGACTTTTCGGCAGAGCGAGTTTTGTCCGGCGGAGGGTCGACGCGTTTCTTGGTTTCGGCACCGACGACGCGACAAGTCGACGAAGACGCGGTACCGTGAGCCGGCGGCCGTACCACCAACATCCTGACACTGGCGCACATCACAACCAACTGACTGGTTGAATGGAGCTCAGGAAGAGCCTCTGACTCCCCTCCGCTGATGGAAAGACGCCGTCCCCTCGGGACAGCCGCAAATGACAACAAACGTCTGGTAGCGATGAATAGGACGGCTTTTCTTACACTGACGAACACCCTTTCTATTTTACTTTTTAAATTGTTATTTATTATGTTAACTTTGCTTCGTGCTACGGTTTTAACGGCTGTCGAGCCCGACAAAACAGCATTTGACTGCGACCGTGGGACGCCAACTTTTGGTTTATTATTCATTTTGAAAAACGCACCTACGTTTTCAGTCAGAAAAATTTGTTTACAACCTCAAAATATGACGCTTCACGTTTCAAGAAATCGGGATTCCAAATATCCAATGCCCGTTTGCCGTCCTTTATGTCTCAAAAATCCGTTCTTTCGCACAAAACACCATTTGGTTCCGCCTGCTTGGCGATCCCATCGTACGAAGCCCATAGTTGTCATGAGCAAAAAACGTTAGGTTTACAAAATTAACAAAAACGCAATTCCATCGTGTTTGGTATCGTTTTCTAGGTATTTTATCAGACGTGAAGTACAAATGGGCGTACTCAAACTGCAAGAGCTTCAGGAAAAAGCTAAACTAGTCCAGAACGCTTAGGGTGGACAGAAACGAAATCGATGCTAGAAAATGAGAGAGCTCAGCAAGAAAAAATAAAAACCGAAATAGTGTGGTTAAAACTACTGCATGCCCAAGCTCAAACAAAGGGAGAATGATTATTTTTATTTAACTACAAAAACGCGTATCTAAGTGTGTTATTATTAACATTTCCCACCTATCTGCTTTTGAATCCATCCGATTGAGCCTTTTGAATGTGGATTTTCTAATATGAGCATCTTGTTTTTTCTTAAACTGCTCAATTGACGAATTTAACACGAACTACAATTTGTTTTCGACGAATGAAATACTTTGGTTTGCAACACAATTTACTCGTTAATTATCGCCGTCAAAAAGCAACTGCTATAATTGTGCGTGTGTGGACAGCATCTTTGTTTACTATTATTCAAAAATATATCAATTATTAAAAATGACAATGGAAGAGAATAATCAATGGGGCATGGTAATGGAGAACAAATATGAAGACATCATAAAGCAAGATATGAGCTAACTGCTCAATTTTTTGTGGATGTTCTATCAAAGCTCAAGATTTACACAGCTGGTTAGTTAGTAAGAGTTCAGATTGTCAAAACTCTTCATCCGACTCTCCAAAGGGAGGGCCAAGGAGGAGCTTGCACTGGGGAGGAAGGATATGTGGTCTGTTTATAGGTCACTGTTCGCTGAGGTAACACCTTGCAATATTGACAAGTGTGACGTACAGGTATGCGTGGGGGGGGGGGGGGGGGCTAGCGACGTGCGTAAGCGATGGACTCGGGGCATCGAGCCGTCATCTTACTTCAGCCAGAAGAGGTGGCAAATGCAGAAATAGCGAATGTCCTCCAATTTGTACGGGTGTGGGGCGTACAGGTGACGTCACACCAAGTGAGACCAGTGCTGTGAGGCTGGGTGGTGGTGGAGGGGGGGCATGATCTGAGGATCATGGACGCCCTTACAATAGGTCAATTTGTGGCCACAGTGAGGGTATTGCCTGCATTCACCATTGCAAAAAAAAAGTTCAGATTCAGGTAGTCCTCTCCAGGTAGTCAGCACTGCGGGCTTCCAGACCCTGTTGAAAGTTCCCTTGACATCAAACAAGGCCGCCACAACTACCCAGAGGCAGCATATGGCGTCCTCAGTTTGCTGCGATGCCACCAAATTAAAAGCCCCCCGGGCTGGGTGGAATGGAACGAGTCTTTGAGATGTACGACTGCGGCTAGATCGAAAACAGCGAAAACACCGTAATTATAGTGAGCAAAAGTCAACTAAAGGATACAGCAAAAGTAATTGCTTCATCATTTGCACTGCCTCAGGTCGCACTCCAACCAGGTCACGTTGTTCCAATTGCCCACAGGCGCCTAGATTGTGAAATTTTCGTCGTTCCGTTGTAGTCAGGTCATGTTTCGTGACGTTTACTAGTATTTTTCTGTGCTGAATCAAACGGAATGAGTCTCATGTATGTGAAACTACGTCAAACTGAGCAAGAGAATAATAAACCGTTGTGTAATAATTCGCAGCTTTTTTTTCGATTAAATTTTTTCTGTGGACTGCTCCAAATAACACGACAGTTCTGATACCGCAAATACCGTCGCTCTCTAAGACCACCACATCAATTCTCTGGGTAGTAATTGCTGAATAATGATCGTGGCATAAGCAGTAGCACCACAATAAATTCGGGAACTATAAACGCTCCCAATTGCTACGTTGTGTTTTCAAATGAACTGAGCGAAAAATTTAATAGAACACCCAAAAAAGTATTGCTTTCCTTGGCTCTACGAGGTAGAAAGGAAAGTTATGTAATCGTCTGAAAAAACAACAGATACGCTGCATCTGGAGAGATTTCCTTAGCTCTACATCAATTCACTTGCGTTCATGGTTTATTCTACTAGCTCAATTAATTTTTCATACAGCTCATCTGAAACATAACTACACGGCGGCAGGAAGTAGTAGCGCTTAGAGTTCCGGAATGTATTGTGCTGCTCTCGTCATTTTCCCACAAATGGGAATTTTATGGTATCTTCACCTTATCAACAGCTGTCCATATAGAAAATTGAATCATAATCGATGGAACCGTTTTTGAGAAAAAGAAAATTTGGTGTTTTAATCAGTATAACAACTATAGTTAGATTTGCGCGGATTTTCCCCCTTATCCTTATTTTGGCGTGCCATGGTGATCTGCAGGCTAGATATTAAGTTTGAGCTGATTTGGTTAGGTCTGTTTCCTTACTTGATGACTGTTCCTAAACCCTCGATGAGGGTTATATCAGTCAAGGAAGTTACAATCTCGCTAATGTGCAAGAGGCCGGCCCCCGTAGCATCCACCGAACTCATACCTGCTGTGGTACGGCGGTATTTGGTCGTTAGCCAGTCTCCCGGTAAAGAGCTGTTGCCCGTGTGTTACCACGCGGAGGTGACCACCTTGGGAATCCTGTACCGTCTGGGAGGAGTTCTTCATTTGGTTTCCCACTTGATCTAACTATTTACTTGAGTGGCAAGCTTCAAAAGGACAGATCAACTGTGACAGTTGTGTTTTCGCGAACTCTACGAAATGGTTATAGGCTTGCTTTGTTGCAGTCAATGCTGCTAAGTTCGTTTGCCCTCCCAACAACCGCCGTTCACTGTTGCAGAAACTACAATGGGGCAGCACGTGGTTTCTTGTTTCCTCTGCACTGGAGGCGCAAGACGGAGAGACTTAGAGAGAAAAGAAGCGGAGCCGGGCATTGAAGTCACCAATTGATCGTCCAGTGGTCTGGCTCAACCCATTTTCTTGAAAGACGTTCATGGATGTTGAGGAAGAACTCATGTAACACGTCCCTTTGACGAGGATTTTCATCTCGCTTGCCATTTCTCTTATGCCCATTCGTCGATAATGCAAGTTCCGTTCTGTGGTGAGATGTGCACGGAGTTCAGCCCAAAGTGGAGGAAGCTCCCGTTTCACTCTCCACTTTGTCAACCATGCACTCAACAGCCAGATCAACTGGTAACTGACCAGTAATCACCAGGAGTGCTTCTGTTGATACAGTCTTGTAGGCCTTGGTGATCCACAGGAGTGCAACTCTCTGGGATTGGGCCAATACTCTGTTTTGAGTTACTGTTAGTTTGCTACCCCAGACAACGGGGCAGTAGCCAATCATGCCTAGATAGATGGCCAGGTACATGAGGATAGTGTCATGGTAACACACACCCCAAGTAGTCTTACAAATTCCACGCAGTGTGGCAAACCTTGCAATGGTAGGGCCTTTGGGAGACTGGAGATGTTGGCTGAACCCCACCTCTCTCCTATATTCACTCCTAAATACTTGACGTGCTTTTTAAGAAGGAGCCTGTGGCCGCCAAAGCGTATTGAGGGTGGATTATTCGCTTTTCAAAAGGATTAGCTGGGTTTTTCCTCAGCCACCTGCATCTTGACATGCTCGCACCATTGGGTGATGGTGTGGAGCACGTAGTGGGTTTTTTCTTGGATTTGGCGGACTGACTCTGCAAAAATCAGCACAGTCAACTCATCCACATACGCCAATGGCTCGTAGTCAGTCTCCGAGAGCCTCCTGAGAAGACCTTCGAAGAAGGCATTCCAGAGTGCTGGTCCAAGGACCGAGCCCTGTGGGCACCCATTTTCAATGTTTCTCTGAACGGAGACATGCTTGCATTCGATCGTAGCAGTTCTGTCTGTCAGGTAACTTCTGACGAGCGAGCACAGGTTGCGGCGGATTCCCTTACTTTTAAGCTCATTAAGGAGCGCTGGCCACCAATGATTGTCAAACGCTCCAATGATGTCAATCAGAACTGCTACGACGTACTTAGCCGGTGCCAGCAGGGAAACTCGCCGAATTTCGACAATGACATCCTGCGTGGACCTTCCTTTGGTACACCCGAATTGTCTGCCTAAGGTTGCGGCCAAAGACTCCTTCGAGGGACTGCAACATCAAGATTTCTAATGTACTGAAGCAAATAATCCTGAACATTAAAAAAGAAAGAAAAAAAAATTAAAGCTTTGCGGCTCAAGAAGAAAAGAAAAATTATTGATTTCATCGAGAGCAAATCAATTCGGAGTTCGTTTCAAACCTCCGACCCTCGTACTAATTTCACAACGCACACACCACTCAATACTTTTGTGTGTGTGTTTTTTTGCCTTCTTCTTGCGAAGCTTCCAAAAGCGGTTTTCATCTTCATCTTCGGCTCCGGACTTGCGGTCGGTTGCTTCCAAAGAAGGAGCATCATTTCCCGAACGCAGTTGGTAATTCGCTCGCGGTTCTTCGATTTTTATGCAACGGTATTGAACTGTGAAGCAAAACCGGCCTCCGGAGATGCGAGGGGTCTTTGGTACGAGGGCAGTTCGTCAGGGAGTCGAGGTCGCGACTTTCATGTTTCTCTGTGAGTTCTAGAAATTCAAAATTAAATTTTTTAAAAAGTTAGTTTTCAGGACATTTCTGGCAAATGCGGACGTTTTGAAAGTTTTTGGAAAATAGAATGGTCAAATTTGGAAGTATATTGTATGAGGTAGTGGGGGAGGACAGCTTTATGTTGAGCTAAACCCTTTAAACGGATGACAACCATAAAATTCATTTTAAAATTGACAAGAAGCAGTCCTGCGGAAGGGAGCGGAAGATTCCTTTAACCATGTGGGGTTGTTATGGTCATACCACATCGGTCATTGTTCCCTCTGCTACGGCTGATCCCCAGTTATGTAATCCCCCCCCACCATTGACTACCAGAAGAGAAGGCGATATCAGAGCCCTTCATGGGGGCAGAAAGCGGTAACGCTTGCAGTTCCGGAATTTATTGTGCTGCTCGTACTCATGCCCCGGCCATTATTGAGGAGTTGGTACACAGTGGATTGGTGGGGCAATAGACTAGAAGGGTTAGAAGGGAAGTAATACCCCTTGGCATAGTTATCTTGTAAAAACGTATAAAAATGGTACTAAGTGAAAAGGCGATTGTTTAAATTCTGGAATTTCTGTAGCAGCCCCTGTACATCTTATGAGCATTATTAAAGACTCGTTGTATGAATACTTGATTGGACTACCACCAATATTTTTCTGAAGATTCTACCAACATTTGAGCGGAGTTTATAAGGAAAAAACTGCGCTAAACTTTTCGTCGAAATGTTTGGTAATTTTTTTCCCCCTTGAAACGGTGGACGCAGGCGATAAGCCATTGCAGCCACAAACGGGCATATTGTAAGGGCGTCCATGATCCTGCACCACCTTCAGGTCCCACAGCACTAGTCTCACTTGGTGTGACGTCACCTACGCCACTACCCCCGCACAAAGTGGAGGATATCCGCAAGTTCTGCATTCGCCACCTCTTCTGGCTGAAGAACGGGCCTCCTAAACACACAATGGCGCGATGCTGCGAGCCCATCGCATACGCACAGCACATGCTCTGCCGTCTCTAGCCCAACCTCGCAGAACCTGCAAACCTCTTTCTGGAGAGCAGGATGAAGAGTTTCGACTGTCTAAGGCCGGGCAGCCCTGCACCTATCCTCCCAATTGCCAACCTCTCTAGGTAGGTGGCTCCTGGTAGTCCCAACGAAGGGCTCAGAGCCTATTTTTTCTTAGCCAACCTATCAGCCCATTCGTTTCTCTCTATACCCTGATGCCCTGGCACCCAACACAGTTTTACACTGTTGTCCTCGGCCAGGGCCTTCAGTCCAGTCAGACTTTCCCACACCTGCCACGATGTAAGACAATATGAGGCTAAGGCCTTGAGAATGGCCTGACTGTCCACCATGATGTAGATTCTCTGCCGCTTCAGTTCCCTCTGCAACAGCCGCTGCACACAGACTGTCACCGCAGCCACCTCTGCCTGGAACACCGTGGCCAGCGACCCCAATGGGATCGCCGCTATGATTCTCGGCCCAAAGATGCCTGCCCCTGCAAGGCCACCCTGCACCGAGCCATCAGTGTAGTATACCAGGGCCCCAGCTTCGAAAGTGGGAACTCCCCCTTCCCACCTGGATCGCTCATGAATGAGTATCCGAAAGGGTAGCACGAAGTTGAAACTCGGGGGCATTGAGTCTACCACATGCAGTTTGCCCCCCCCCCACCATCACCTTGTCATGGATCAAGTGGCAGGAACTCTTCCTCCCCCGCATGATCAGACCCAACTCCAACATACGCACAGCCTGGAGGAACGCCATCCTTTTAACATGTATGTGGAGTGGAGCTAAATCTAGCAAGACCTCCAGTGCCCTTGTCCTTGTCATACAACCTGTAATGGCCAGACACGCCCTACGCTGCAGTTTATTTAGCTGCAACCGCACTGTTTTGTTTTCCACCCTATTCCACCAGATCAGGGATCCATAGGTTACTATAGGTCTCACATCCGCAGTGTACAGCCACCGGATCATCCCAGGCCTCAGCCACCATTCTCTGAGCTCTTGGTAATTTATTGTGCTGCTCTTCTCATTTTCTCACGAAAGATAATTTTATGGTATCGTCGTGTCATTTGAAGCTGTTTATTCCAGAAATTTATTCAAAATCGTTAACACCGTCTTTGAGAGAAAAAACATTTGTTTTGATCACTATGATAACTATAGTTCGTTTTGAGCGGATTTTGCTCATACCCTTATTTTGGGCGTTCCATTATGACCTGCAAGTTTAGGTATCAAGTTTAAGCTTATTTGGTTCCGCCATTTTCTCTCAATCGCGTTCACAGACACTCAGACCATTTTCCCAAATTGTGTTTTTCGGACTCAGTAGGGTCTGAAACTTGAGAGGACTCAACATTGTTTTTTCTGCCGATTACATAACTTTCCTTTCGAGTGTCGTCGGAAATAGGTTCATGTTGGGAGTTTTGACCTAATTCGGGCGGTTGATTTTTAAACTTTGGCAAAAGGAAAGGTCTTGGGGAGGTAAACCTGAATCATCCCCCCATCGTACGTTGACCTTTTCCTCTGCTCGGCGCATAGCGTCTGCCTCCCCAGACGCGATCTACTGTTCCGTGCCGAAGACCAACTCATCTTTTGGGCGGAGAAAACCTGGTAGTCCATTGAACTATCGAGAGAAAAACAGGTAGCGAAGAAAAAGTTGATATCAGCTTTCACGTAATCAAGTCGGCACGAAAGGGTCGTTACAAAGCGCGCGCGGGATTTACGTGCGCGTCACGAGCCGCGAAAGATGAAATAAGAGAGAGGTCCATCTCCAAGTCCTGAACCTTCGGAGGCTCATTTACTGTCGGTTCGACGCGCAAACGCTCATTGGACGCCGCGAAGCGTGAAAAAAGCGGGCCGAAGGCTCAACGCCGCGTCCCGTTCAATTAGATTTTATGCGGCCCTGACCCGCTCAATATATTTCTAATACTGAAAAAAGGAAAAAAAAAACGAAAGAAGTGAAACCCGATTGCTGATTATATAAGGCAACTAACTGGTGATGAAGATTGAGCAATAGAGAACTTTCTTCGAGCGTTGATGCTCTCACATAAATAGACGGAGCTCCTTCATCTGATGGATTCATTAAATGAATGGACGCCAGGCAATAAAAGAGTGGACGGCTGAATGCCAAAAGACGACCCCCCGTTGGAGGCGAACAGGGTTCACAATCTTCTCTCCACAAGGAGAACGCGGGTTTCCATAAGAAAAGGGCGACGAATCACTCAACTGCCCTCTGCCCCTGTACATCCAATCTATTTTGCACTCAGTCCTTGATGAACTTGGAAGAACGTAACAACGAAGCGCTGAAAGTTCCGGAATTTATTGACCTGCTGCTACTCACACCAGGTTCTTCATTTAAAAATGCTGCAAATGATTACACGCAGTGGTGTAGCTACCTAGCAGCTATATGACAGGTTCCAACCCACTTTAATCATGACTTGAGAAGACTTGAGAGAACTTCGCTATTTTAATATTATCAAAGCATTACCAGAAATAGTTCTAAAGAGTCCTAATAAACATGTGCGAAGAGAAGCAGAGATTATTAACACAAAAATGCTAAATTTCGATTTCGTGTTGCTTTGCGAATTCATGCACAGTGTTTTGAACGAAACAAGACTTTACAAAAATGCGACATCAATTGGGCGAGGGGAGTAATATTTTAGCAGAAACCAAAGCAAAGTTACAAATTTATAAAAATGATTTCGAATTATTCAAGTGCAAAGCCAGTGCAACTGCAGGAAAATATGGTACTGATGCCCATTTTCAAGAAAAAAAAAAAGGCCAAGAAAAGTTAAAATATCTGGTGCGTTGCAACTCACAACTCTCCTTAGCTCTCCTTCAATTCACTTTGTAAATGGCTAATTCTATTTAATCAATTCATTTATCACTCAGTTCCTTTGGAATTGGTCAAACAACACTTGACAGCAGCAGGAAGCGGTAGCGCCTAATGTTCTGGAATTTATTGTGCTGCTCGTACTCATTGCAAGACCATTATTAAGCAATTGGTACACAGATAATTAATGATCCTGTAAACACGAATTTTTGAAGAAGGATAGTAATTACTTTTGCAGAGTTATTGGGTAATAACTGTAAGAACTGGTAGTAAGCGAAGCAGCAGGACCGCCTACCTGGGGGCGGCAAGGCTTTTGCAGACAGGGAAAATTTCCACCAGGGCTAAGGCGAGCCTCCACAGAACAACCAAACAGTTTGAGATAGAAGAGGCAGCAGTCCTTGCTACTGACGTCATGCCAGAGCAGAAGAATTTTCGGCTGCCATTTAGCGTCAGCGTTCACTCACGGGAACGGTGGGAGAAGGAGACATTCCGGACCGAGGTGGGCGCGCTGCAGTGGTATACCGATGGTTCAGTTAAGGAAGGCCGAGCAGGGCTGGGCATTGTAGGGCCTAACTACAGTCTTGCAAAGCCGCTGGGGGAGTACGCCACGATATTTCAAGCGGAAATCCTAGCCATAAAGATCTGCGCAGAAGAGATCCTGAACAAAGGACTCAAAGGCAAGCGGATCTACATTTTCTCAGACAGCCAGGCCGCCCTAAAGGCCATTGCAGCCTATAGTTTTAGGTCTAAGCTGGCATGGGAATGCCTCCATGCGCTCAAGCAGCTCGGCGCCCGTAACAGGCTCTCCTCATTTGGGTGCCGGCTCACAGGGGGCATGAGGGCAATGAAAAGGCTGACCGCCTTGCGAAAAGGGGTACAGAAACCCTACCCATCGAGCCTGAGCCACACGTGGGATTGACGAAAAGTCACCTAAACCGTCTGGTTGCTCGATGGGAGATACAGGAAAATGGCGCCCATTGGCATCGCCAGCCACGACTACGACAGGCAAAAAGGCTTGTAACGCCTTCCTGTCAAAGGGCTAAGGCGATGCTGACACTCTCCAGACAAGATCTGAGAGTACTGATAAGCTTCCTCACCGGGCACTGCCCACTCAGATATCACCTCAACAAGATGGGCATCTCAGAGGCGGTGGAATGCAGACTTTGCGGTGAGGAGGATGAGACAGCAGAGCATATCCTATGTGAATGCCCTGCTCTGGCAGCAAAACGCTTTGAATACTTCGGTCAGGGGACCACTGAACCCCAAACCGTAGCGGATTCTGCGGTGAAGGACATACTCGGCTTCCTAAGGGGGGCGGGTATGTACGACGCCTTCTACTAAGAAAGGGCCAGTGTCACAATAGGCCCATATGTGGCCGCAGTGACAAAGGGACTTGTCCCACACGCCCTCGGATAAAAAAAAAAGAAAAAAAGCGAAGCAGCGGTAGTTGAAATTCAGGAATTTCTGGAGTGAGCCGCATCTATCTCATGAGCGGTTTTAAACACCTCACCCTCTGGGTATTGAATTGGACTACAATACCAATTTTCTTTAACATTCTACCAACATTCCAGCGGAGTTTATAAGAAAAAAACCGCGCTAAAAACGCTTTTCGTCGAAAATTTTGATAATTTATTGTGCTGCTCTCGTCATTTTCCTACAAATAGGAATTTTATGGTATAATTGCCTTATCAAAAGATATCAATATAAAAAATTTAAGCAAAATCGTTAGAGCCGTTTTTGAGAAAAAAAATATTTGGTGTTTTGATCACTATGATAACTATAGTTAACTTTCGGTGGATTTTGCTCATACCCTTATTTTGGAGTCCCATGATGACTAGCGGGCGAGATATGAAGTTTGAGCTGATTTGATACGGTGGTTTTCTCTTAAAATCGTTCACAGACAAACTTTAGTGACACACACACACAGACCATTTTCCCAAATATTGTTTTTCGGACTCAGGAGGGTCTGAAACGTAAAGATCTGAAGAAAACTCAAAATTTTTTTTTCAGCCGATTACATAACTTTCCTTTCTACTTCGTAGAGCCAAGGAAAGTAAAAAGGCCAAGAAAAGTTAAAATATCTGGTGCGTTGCAACACACAACTTTCCTTAGCTCTACGTCAATTCACTCGTTTACATGGCTTTTTCCACTTACTCAGTTCATTTGAACTTGGTCAAACGACGCATTACGGCTGCAGGAAGCGGCAGCGCTTACAGTTCCAGAATTTTACGCCGGCTCGTACTCATTCCCAAACGACCTGCGGGCTAGATATCAAGTTTGAGCTGATTTTGTTCGGTCGTTTTCCGTAAAAACCACTCTAAAATCGATTTGGAAATCGATTACTATGATAACTATAGTTAACTTTTAGTGGCTCGTTTTCTCCAAAAATCGTTCACAAACACACAGACCATTTTCCTAAATAGTGTTTTTCGGACTCAGGAGGGTCTGAAACGTAAAGATTTGAAGAAAATTCAAAAAAAAATTTTTCAGCTGATTACCTAACTTTCCTTTCTACTTCGTAGAGCCAAGGAAAGTAAAAACATTTTGATGAATTAGTTGCTGATCGCCGATTTCCAAACTGAGAGAAAATATTTGAAATTGAGATCTTCAATAATGTACTAAACACAGTACAGTCTCAATTAGATACACGTTTTATTGGTATGAGTGCAATCTGTCATACATCGGATTTTCTAACACCTACATTTTCATTACATGTTAACACACAAAAGTGTGACGAATTCCAAAGAAAATTCAGATATAATAACACCTAGTTTTTCACTTCAATATATTAATATTTACCACCTAGTTTTACCTCAACTAACTCAAGCATGGACCGTTCACCAATTATATAAGGAAATAATGAGCAAATATGGAATGCTAACAGAAGTATTTACAGCAATGTTATTATTCTTTACAATTCCGGTCACTTCTGCAGCAGCTGAAAGGTTTAGAAAATTAAAAATAATAAAAACTATTTAAGAAATAATATGGGCCTAGCCTACATTTATCGCTAATGGCAATTGAAAACAAAACCGCATCAAGCCGGGATTTAAACGAAGTCATTGATAATTTAGCGAAAACTAAAGCTAGGAAAAAATTGTTATATAATAAACCCTTGAATCTTCTCTATTTCGTTTTATTAGCCAAACCTACACCATGCATTAATATTTTTATTCGATAAAACCTCATCAGTTCACATAGCAGTGGGGCCCAATTTTTAATTTGCCCCAGGGCTCTTGGTTACCTAGCTACGCCACTGATTACACGATGGTTCATTATTCTCATGCATAGCTTGATGTAGTTTCACACCCCCGAGACCCATCCCATTCGATTCAGCATCGAAAAACACTCTTAAACAATACGTAACATGCCTTGGCTACTACTAAACGTTTAAATGATATATTCCAGGCGCCTGTAGGCCATTGGCCTGACGTGACGAGTCGAGCTGACGGAGGGTTGAGGTGAGACGGAAGTGGCAGTGCAAATGATGAAACGATTACTTTCGCGGTATGTCTCCTTCAGTTCTTTCAATTAGTAGACATTGGCTCGCTATAATTACTATGATTACACTTTTTTCGATCTAGACGCTGTCACACACCTCTGAGACCTATTCCATTCGACTTAACACCGAAAAATACCTTGAAAACGATACCTAACACGACGTAATTACGATAAACCTGCCAACGTTTTGCTCATAACATCGTCCGATCGGATTGCTGAGCTGGATGGCTAATCTAGACTACTAAATAGGATTTTGTGTGAAAGAACGCGCCTGGACTGCGAGCTGATTTCTGATTGCTGATTTTAAATTCCCATGCGTTGAAACGTAAAGTGTCAAATTTAGATGTGTGTGGGGGGGTTAAAAATGTCCCTGACCGAAAACATAGATGTATTATTACATACGTAAACGATGGGACGGTTTATTTCTGTGGAGCGCTTTCTGTTTAGTATTTTGGAATTATAGCGGGAAAAATTTAGTTCGAATTCGGGTGGTTACTATTACTTTTATTGTCTAATGACTGCTATTCATCGTTCATCGTACAGAAAATTTACTGGACGAATAAGATGATCTTTTTCTAACGCGAATTGTTCGACTCAAAACGACTTTCCTATTTTTTGATCCCACTCCTCACATTCAGATTCCTCTCCACGACAGACTGCTCCTCCCAAACTCATTCTCTTACGAAGTCTTGCGGAAGTCGGTCGTCTCCAGTTCTTCCAACAGTCACCTTTCGCGATACAGTCGTCTCCAGTTCTCCTAATGGACATTTGTTTCACCTCTCATCGACTTCTAATTCGGATTTCTCTTTCCTTCCCCTTACAACCAGTTTCATGCCATACTTGCCCTACTTGTTTGCGCTTATATACTCAACTCATTGTACATTGTACTCTTGAACATCGTCTCCAAATCTTGTGATACGCCAACTCTTCAAATTCGTGCTCAACTAAAACCCTTCTGCAAGATTCATTCATGTCTAGCCTGGTCGAAACACTAGTGTTCAGAAGATGGCATTGAACAACGGAACATTGGTTCTTGGAACTTGAAACGTACCCTTTTACCTGTTTTATGCAATCGGTGGGGGGGGGGAGTGATCAACCACCCTATGGTTGAACAGAGTGGGATCCTTAATGGGTAGTATAATTTAGATCCACCTCCCTGAACATCTTCAAAGATGGTGATGGACGGTGCAGGAGCATGATAAAGGTATCTTACCTGCGTGGCTGGCTAAGGAAGACAGGGAAGTTGGGACTGAGTTTGTTGTTTGAGGCACAACACTGGCATTCACAACGTGGAGAGTCTTGAGCGGCTGGGGTACAATGAGAGAGACCAGATAACGCTGAATTGCCACCCAGGCCAGGAATATTCACAGGGGAGGAGAAATATGAGCAGTGAAGTACTATTTTCTCCAAAGCTACCTGAGATATGAGATTAACTTCTGAACAAGTGTCAAGAATGGCCTTCAGTCGGAGACAACCTGACGGTGTTAGAACTCACACGGATGGAGAACTTCCGTGAAGTATGAGTATGAGCTTGAGGCGTACAGTGTGAGCAGGGGCTTGGACTGGCCTAGTTCTCATCCGCAAAGATCTGCTAGCGGATGGATGAGGATTATAAGAGGCTGGCGGACCAGGCAATGGACTCAGGCAAAATACTGTGTTGTTACATAACGGCTCAAGTCTTCTCCTCTGGACGCAGTCGTGAAGCAACCTCTAGGGGACTCTTCATTAAATGATGAGGGCGCAGACGAGACGTACACTGTAGTCGTAACAGTAAAGGACATGGTCTTTAGAGTTTAAGACCTGGGGCGAATTGGTTGTGTTACAGGCCTAAATCCACCTGCATGCTGCGAGTTGTAGTTTGAGCGAAACTGGGAGCCTGGTAATCGTGGGGCTCTACACACAGAGTGGTGT
This sequence comes from Pachypeltis micranthus, assembly GCA_020466155.1. Taxonomy (NCBI): domain Eukaryota; kingdom Metazoa; phylum Arthropoda; class Insecta; order Hemiptera; family Miridae; genus Pachypeltis; species Pachypeltis micranthus. The sequence continues at coordinate 35,291,561 of CM035773.1, forward strand.
CTTCGACCTTGCTCTAGCTAGTGGAACAGAATGGTAGAATGCCAAGCAATTGAAGCACGGCCTGTCCTCTTCCACCACTCTTCACCTCTCAGCAGGAGAAGAAGTTTGGTAGGATGGGCAGCTATGCAAAGGGTGGTTGGTATGGAAACAGGGCAGCCCAGGGTTTTGGTACCGATTCTTATCGCACAAGTTGCGTCGTACCAGATGTTAAGGTTTTGAATAGTTACGATCTTCATTAGACGGACGCGCATAGTAGCGGAATATCCAGAATCAAAAAATTAAAAAACAAACATTCACCCCCCACTCCCTCATCATCACTACTGAAGCAATCCTCTGAATCCGCCAATGCAAGCGCGCGTAATACGACTGCAGAGCTCTCTCGAGGCCTTTGCGGCGTCGAATGATGAAAACGGCAGCCACGACTCTTCGTCACCGCCCTATTTCCAACGACCGATCCCGCGGAATGTCGGAATTGGCTAATTACGCGTGTTAACATCGAGAAAGTGTGACATCCTCCGGGCGAAACAGTAGTTTCTGTTATCTCCGAGACAACAAGTCAGTTCAGAAAGCGCATGTCTGGTGATTCCAGGCTCGTGGCGCGTAACAAACGCGAAATCCTTTCCTCTTGAGATGCCCCGACTGATTGCTGTTGGAGGTTCGAACGTTCCTTAGGCGCATGGACAATTGTCGGAAAAATTGTGGCCCATAATCCGCTTCACAGTATTCTTTAACGAATTCGCATTTCGACGGTTTCGTACATCCGCCCTTACGCTCGATTATTTAATAGAAGTGATCCCAGGGAGTTCAAAATTGGCAAAAATACAATCTACGTTGGAGGATATTAACAACCTACTGTGAATGTGTACTGGCCCTACAAAGTAGTAAGGAACGTTATATATTCGGCTGAAATTTCGAATAATCGGCTTAACGTTCGACGCCCTACTGAGTTCACAAAATATTTGGAAAAATGTTCTGTTTTTGTAAATAAATTTATTTATACGATTACAAACGCACGATGTTAAATACACATCCAGCACATTTACAAATAAAATGTAAATAATCGTAACATAATTATTACAAAATGAAACAAAATGGCAGAAGTAATAATGAAAGCTTTTAGCGCACACATCCGCTCCAGGACCCTCCAGGACTGTGCCATCGAAGATCAAGCGCATCCAGTCCTTGCTGACGGTAAATACAGAGCAAGGACAGTCATGAGACCTGTCAGTGCTAAACCTACTGGGATAAGACCGCGTCCCTCCATGGTCAACCTCCAAAGCGTAGGCAAACTCAGCTTCAACCAGTCTTTCATTAGCAGGAAAAACTCTCTCGTGTATCTCCCTGTCCGCTGTTGACTACCAAATACTCTCCCGCTCGCCCGAACCTCCTTGTTCAACCTAGACAGACCTCCTTGAGCGTGAATTAGACAGAAAGAGGCGACCAGAGTTTTTCGGCCTTTTCATTTCCTGAAGCGTCTACATGCGCATCTCATCACTTGACAACCTTCCATCCCCTGACTTCCAGCGATTTGTACAAAACCAGCCTAAACTCTTATTAGGGTCGGCATTTAGTTTCTGTGATTGTACACAAAAGCAACAAAAATCTGACTGTTCGTATAAAAATTGCCTTCTGCAAGATCTCCCTAACTCTCTGCCTTGACAGCCACTGAATTCCCCTCAGCAATACAAGCATTTCTGCCTTGGAGCATGACACATTCAGACAAAACACTTGACGGTAAATAGGCTGGTTGGAATCCTCAGTGTATACCAAGGTCACTGTCACCAGTATACACCAAAAAGTGTGCAGCGTAATACTTCCACGCTGGTTTCAACAGTCATCGTCTTTGCTGAATGGGGCCATCCCCATGGCAGCAATAGCCTAGCCTCCCTGTCCATCTCTGCCAAATGCCAATCTGCTCCATAGCCTAATCTCGATTGGCTTCTGCCCCGCAATTATTATAGTTAGGGAAATGAAAGGTGACCTGCGTGGTGCCGACACCGACCTAAGAGTTCAAGCTGTCTCGCCCAAAGAGGTTGGCAGCAAAGTGGACATCATCACAGCACAGCCCTGTCCTTTGCAATCAATGCCCCCCCCCCCACCATGGTAAACTGACGAACATAATCCCCTCAAGCAGTGTTAATAAAGTCAGAAGGATATACTAGCAGAATCGTGACTTCAAACTGCTTTCATCCAGACAGCCTTTCCACTGCACCATCAAAAGAGTCAAACTCCAAGGCTGGCGGAAGCAGAGAGCTCTGAGAACCCCTGGGGCAAGTTACAGTCCTCCGTATTATTGAAAACTCCTTCCAGATGGTACAGAATCCTCACAGCCATACCTCTATGTGAACGAAGCTCTTCACCCAGAGACTGGCTAAATGACAACCTCCACCACCTTCATAAGTCTGGTTTCAGTTAATTCACCTCAATAACTTTCGATCGATATAACTCTCTTATGAGTGTTAACGAAGTCATTTTGATAAAGACCTACTACTAAAGCAGAGCTCGAGTTACGTTAATATCATATGAGAAGAATTTACATGAAAAACTGCGTGAGATATTTTTCCTCAAAATGTTTAATAATCAATTGTGCTGCTCTCGTCATGTTCTCACTATATTGGGAGTGTGCACACAAAAAATTTAATTAAAAGAAGTAGTATCTTGATCGCTATGACTACTATGAATAAATGAGTTATGGACCGATTTCGCTCATAGCCTTATAATGCCCTATTTCTGCCCATCGCGTTGACAGCTACACAGACCATTTTCCCAAATGCTGTTTGTCAGACTCAGTAACTCTTGCAACGAATTGTTTCAAACCTTCAAAATTGTTTATTCGATCATATAAATTTCCTTTTTACTTCGTAGAGAGGATAAAGGTAAAAGGAAGTGTGTGTGGGCTGAATACAGTACTCAGACGTGTTCAAAAAAAGTAATTATTACAAGGTATAATGAAAACGAGAATTGTTCACATTTTAACAAATAAAGTTTACTACAGAGGAAGATCTTCAATAGTTAGGTGATGAGTCAACCACTGCTGATGCCTCAGCGCGTACTTCCGCGACATCGTGCTGGTCGTGTCCGTCTTATACTCCTTCAAAAACGATAATTCGTGGTCGAGCAGCTCAACGCGCGATTTGATCAAAGCTATCTCCATTTTCTGATTCTTTTCCGACGGCACGCCGTCGCCATTCGAATGACAAATGTCCGAGGAAAATATCCAATTTTGATTACTTTCCGGTTCGTTGCTCAACGGAAAATGCCGATTGAAGAGGTGAAGAATGAAACGCCGATGGTGCCACAACGACTCGTGAGCCTCGAACCGTTTGATCATGTCTGTGTTCAAAATCAATTCGGACATGATTATTTTGAGAACGTGAGGAGCGTCGACGTCGAAAGCGCACCTTTGCGAGCTCCAACATTCGCCGAAAGTCGCTTCAATTTGAGAAGAAAGGGAAGAAGAGTCGTTGAGAGGGGAGTCGATGTTGATAGCGTCGCACAAAGAGGACAACACTTGTTGCCTGTAATGGAAACCGCTGTAGTCCGAGACGTGTTTGAGAGCCCACGATTGTGACCAGGCTAATTCTTTGAGGAAATATGTGGTTCGTCTCGATTTGGCTGGAATACCCTGATTTAAGCACCAGAGACGGTGAGTCCAGGCGTGGTAGTTGTTGGAATATCGATCGGCGGCGGCTTCACACACGTACAGTTCGTTCCTCAATAGTTCGCTTTCATCTGAGAATCCTAAAAATACACAATTGTAATTGAATCAGAGAGTGATAAAACTGCAGAGAGCTACGTGACACTATAGAATGGCCAAATACATTATCTTGGCAGAGCGATGAATTAAACTTTTCGGAAAACTGAGAAAATACTGTTTTAACACCAAAAGAAGAGGGTTGAGAGGAACTAGATTGTGCCCTGCACCACTAAAACTGCGTTCTGTAAACCAACTTGTAGTACATAACATTACCAAATTCACTGCGCCGCCCATACTAATGTTATTGTGTGATCGACGTATAGGTAATTCATTGGACAGTCAACGCGAGTTTTTTTTTTTATTAATTTTGTGGGAAGGTTAGCGTTTACAGTTGTGAAATTATAGCGGAAATTCTAAAAAAAAGAAAAAATGTCATCCCTTTTCCTTTCTGCTCAGTTGGCTTTCCTTAGCTGGTCAGTGTCTTCTTTCTTTTATCCTGTCTACCAACGCACAGTAAGACAAGTCTCCAGTTTGGCGAGTCACCACACCTTGTGAATGAATATCCATAGGACGACCTTGTCCTTTTTCCCTTCGTCTAATTCACGGAATTTCGTGCCAGTGCCAGGATGCATGTATTGGTTGTCCAACGCTCCTTCAATGCCTCGTCCTACTGATGGCGTCAAAAGATCAAACAGCGTTCTCATTCGATATCGCAAAAATGATTCCGATGCTGACTCTGTGATACTAACACGTCGACCAGTTGAGGAAAGCCAACTGAGCAGAAAGGAAAAGGAGTGACAAGATGTTTAAACACTCCATCACTACAAGGTCGCAAGGTCTCTTGATAATGTTCTTCGCCGCTGCACTAATCCTCGCTCCTTTGGGCATCATTATCTTGAACTGAATTGCCCAATCCAACCCAAACAATGGGGCGTCCTCAGTATCCACAATCAGATAGGGGAAATTGGGCCGAGCATGGCTCATTGGGCTTGTAACTGGTCACGCCACTGTGATTGTACTGTTGGTGTTCCGTAGTGGAGGGAACAGACACATGTTTACAGGTTTGGCACGACAATTATTTGCGATTTAATGTGGGGAGGGAAAAGGTTCCATCATTGTGGACATTTCAGTTGGCTCTCACCTTTCCAGCCTTTTGGCGCTGATTTGCCCACCCCTGTGCAAATAATGTAGGGCGCCAAGTGCTTTGGTGACAAGGCAGGACTCTGCATTCATGGCAATACCTAAAAGGCCTGGTGTCTGAAAGTAAACCTTGTATTGACAGCTCCATCCGTACCGACGCTCTTGCCAATGGGCGTTTACCCGATTCTGGGCCAATTTGAGATCCTGCTCAACAGTATGTGCACGCCACTAATATCCAGTACTATCAGGTTCAGATTTTGGGATTGCCCCCAAGCTCGAACGTTCGCTTTTGCCTTTCGATTGGTACATCTGCCTATGCTATCCAATTTCTGGTTGGAAGACCCACCACTATTGTCCATGCTGCCCCAGAATCATAGAACGTACGAGGCATATCCACAAAGTAAGTGTACTCGATTTTTTTAGGGATCAAAAAAATTTATTAAAACAAAAAAAAACGTGCTTACGTAGGTATACATTTAAGCTATTTTTCTACGTAGTCGCCATTTCTCTCGATGCAGGTAGTTAGGCGGGGGATCAATTTTTTTATGCCTGCCTCGTAGAAATCTGCCGCCACCTCTTTCGTCCACTTGTCAACCTCCATCTTCACCTCCTCGTCGGTTGAAAATTTTTTTCCACCCATGTGCGTCTTTAGAGAAGTGAAAAGATGATAGTCTGAAGGCGCCAGGTCGGGGGAATAAGGGGGGTGGTCTAAAACATCCCATCCAAAAGAGTCCAACAGTTCCTTCGTGAAGTTGGCCGTGTGAGGTCGGGCATTGTCATGGAGCAAGCAAACGCCCTTCGTCAAAAGACCCCTCCTTCGATTTTGAATGGCTCTTCTCAATTTTTTCAGGGTCTCACAATACCTTGCCGCGTTTATGGTCTCCCCCTGAGGCAAATAATCGATCAGTATGATGCCTCTGTGGTCCCAAAACACTGATGCCATGATTTTTTCCCCAGAAATTGTGGTTTTGAACTTTTTGGCTGAGGGTGAAGTGGTGTGACGCCACTGTTCGGACTGTCTCTTGGTTTCTGGAGTATAGTGTGCAACCCAAGTCTCATGTCCAGTAACAATACACTTGAGGAAACCATCACCCTCCAGTTCATACCGTTCCAAAATCTCTTTAGAGGTCTGCACTCGATTCAACTTGTGTTGTTCAGTCAGTTGTTTTGGGACCCATCTTGCACACAGTTTATGAAATCTGAGGGTTTCTGTTATTGTTTCGTGCAGCAAAGATCTGGATATTTCAGGAAACTTCGTAGAAATTTCGTCCAGAGTCAATCTGCGATCGTCACGGACCGCATTCTCAATCTTTTCCACAAGTTTGTCAGTCACAATCGACGGTCTCCTACTCCTCAATTCGTCATGCACATTCGTACGACCGTTCTTAAACTCCCTACACCACTTGTACACATTCGTACGATTCATGTGTCCTTCACCATAAATTGCCTTTACCTCATTAAAATTTCAATCGGGGATTTCTCCGTAACAACGAGGTACCGGATGACCGAGCGGATTTCGCACTTGGTGGCAGAGTCGATCGACATCTTTCACGAGAAATGCTCCTGAGACCACAGTTTTCAACGTACTGACCTCATTTTGGTCTTGTTTCGGAGGGGAGGAGTCACGCTACACGACAGTGTGCCCGACATAGCGAAAAAAATCCCCTACGGCCTACGGGAGCTTCAGTACACTTACTTTGTGGATATGCCTCGTATCACAATTCATGCCGTAGATGTTCACTAGAAAGACCACTCTACTACCTACTGCTCTGTTTTGATTTGTATCACTAAAACCCTCTTGCTGACATTGTTGTTTCCCCTCCTGACTAACAACGAAGGTACCTGGCCCCCTCTCATCAAGCACAGCACGTCCTTTTAAAACACATACGCGTGCAAAGTGCCCAAGCTTTCCCTCTTGCCCCTCCTGGAAACAATTTCCTAGGAAGTTTGGGCTTCATGCTATTCATTGATCTTTCTTGTCTATAGCCAACTCTACTTACATCGCTATCTCCTATGTGCCTAACCCCTCAACATCTCTGCCCCCCTCCAAGGTTTTTAACAATGAACGTTGAACTTTGGCACGCTCTAACCCAACAGCACTCGCCTCTATTGCATGAAATGTGTCATTAGGATGCAGTCTAATGAGTTTCTCTTGCCATCTCACGTCGTTGATTCCAATCACTAGCTGGTCTCGCAGCCTTCTTTCCAGTCCTTCCCCAAACTCACATGTGCCAGGTAATGTTCGTAGAGTGATGACGAATTCCGCTATTGACTCATCTCGTTCTCGATTTCCAGTGGCAAAATTTCACCTTTTAGAAAAAATACAAGTCACTCTAACGTAGTATCTGTCCAGATCCTGTTTGAGGTTTGCATAAGACACACATTGGCTAACTGAAAATGGTTCAGAACCAATGGAAGGTAAAAAAAGTGTGCTCCGAACTTCATTACGCAGTGCTCGCCCTAATGCTCTCTTCAATTCCACCTCAAACTGATTTATGTCACATTACCAACCTTCCTCAGCTTTTTCCAAAAACCCATCGAATCAGAACGACCCCCCGATACAATTGAAACACACATCTTTGGCTCCAAATTGTGTTCCAAGTTTCTCCTCCTGAACTACTTCGCATCAACTTTTTTTTTGGCATTTTCATGGTCGCAGCACCGTAAAGTATCTCGAAAAACACTCTACATTAGGAACGCTACCACTAACCTTTAAACATTCTACTGAGAGTCCATTTTCGATGAATGTACACGTCGGACGATTTTGGTTTTCTTGAGAGCACCACAGAGGAGAAATGGAGCTCAAAATACGGGTCAAGCTTCCCTCGACTTATCAATTCTTTCCTCATGTTCCAGAAAGAGGTGACATCAGGATTTATCATTAAGACGCCGACCAATAACATGTTCAGCCGATTGATATCTGTGAGGAGGAAAATGAGAAGTTAGGCCAAGAAAAAAACGCCTGGTAAGTCAATGCAGCGTACAGCTTCTTCGTGTTCAAAACATGACTGTAGACGCAACCAAAACCGATAAAATGTGAGAGTAAGTATTGTGAACCCACACAGTATTGAATTACGTCTAGACTAATAAAAGTTAGGGAGTTATAGCTATTTCATACTGTTGCGCTCACTAAACTTCCCCTGTACTATTCCCGTTCAGTCGTTTGTGCACCTGGTGTTCTGTCTCAGCAATTGTAAGCTGTTTCCCTCTAATGTATGATCGTGGACATGACTTATGAAAATCGTTCGTTATTGTCTGGGTTGCGTCATCCAGTTCTGTATCAATGTGTTACCACCTTGCTACTTGTCCTGGGTTTGAAACACTGCCAAAGATTAGGGCAAATGAATCAACCAATCTTTGCCAGAAAGGGGGGGAACCTAATTATTGATCGCCACTGCGAGTTTTGTTATTTGGCATCAGCATGAACCTTACAGCCATAATTCACTTTGGTTAAATATCTGGTGCGTTGCAACACACCACTTTCCTTAGCTCTACGTCAATTCACTTTGTACATGGCTAATTCTATTTAATCAATGCATTTACCACTCAGTTCCTTTGAACTTGGTCAAACAACACTTCACAGCAGCAGGAAGCGGTAGCGCCTGTAATTATGGAATTTATTGTGCTTCTCGTACTCATTGCAGGACCATTATTGAGCAATTGGTACACAGATAATTAATGAGGCTGTAGACACGATTTTTTTGAAGAAGGATAGTAATCACTTTTGCAGAGTTATTGGGTGATAACTGTTAGAACTGGTAGTAAGCGAAACGGCGGTAGTTGAAATTCAGGAATTTCTGGAGTGAGCCCCATCTATCTCATGAGCGGTTTTAAACACCTTACCCTCTGGGTATTGAATTGGACTACAATACCAATTTTCTTTAACATTCTACCAACATTCCAGCGGAGTTTATAAGAAAAAAACCGCGTAAAAACGCTTTTCGTCGAAAATTTTGATAATTTATTGTGCTGCTCTCATCATTTTCCTACGAATACGAATTTTATGGTATAATCGCCTTATCAAAAGATATCAATATAAAAAATTTAATCAAAATCGTTAGGACCGTTTTGGAGAAAAAAAGTTTGGTGTGTTAATCACTATGCTAACTATAGTTAACTTTCGGTGGATTTTGTTCATACCCTCATTTTTGCGTCCCATAGTAACCTGTAGGCTGGAGATCAAATTTGAGGTGATTTGGCTCGGTCGTTTTCTCTAAAAACCACTCTAAAATCGATTACGTCGAAAGTTTTGGTAATTTATTGTGCTGCTCTCGTCATTTTCCCATAAATGGGAATTTTATGGTATAGTTGCCTTATTGGGAGCTATCAATATAAAAAATGTAATCAAAATCGTTAGAGCCGTTTTTGAGAAAAAAAATATTTGGTGTTTTGATCACTATGATAATTATAGTTGACTTTCGGTGGATTTTGCTCATACCCTTATTTTGGCGTCCCATTGTAACCAGCGGGCGAGATATGAAGTTTGAGTGGATTTGATACGGTGGTTTTCTCTAAAAATCGTTCACAGACACACTTTAGTGACACACACACAGACCATTTTCCCAAATAATGTTTTTCGGACTCAGGAGGGTCTGAAACGTAAAGATCTGAAGAAAACTCAAAAAAAAATTTTCAGCCGATTACATAACTTTCCTTTCTACTTCGTAGAGCCAAGGAAAGTAAAAATTATTTACATTCTATCAAATTGAATGTTGTGACAAACTTCATTGAGAAAATCGAAATTAACAATGAACACTTCTTCAGTTCCTGTTCCTAATGAGCTGCCCAAGTTAAATGGGCTAGAACAATGTGTCGCACGTGATCTATGTCGCCACAAAAATTTGCATGTCACTAAATTGACCTATCTTACAAATACCACGAATGCTTTTCAGACTTGACAACACTAATAGAAGTACTTCCCTTTCCTCCTATCTTCAGATATTGTGGCGAGCTTGTAACAAATGTGAAAATATATGTTATATTATCGCTCCTTCGGGTCGAATACATTAAAGGCTTCTTGTTTGATAATATTGTAATTCCAAGATAACAGATCTGCTCCTCTCAATCACTGCTTGCTCTCCAAGGCAAGCTGCGTATCCCAGTGCCCTCGAAACCTCTCTCATATAGTTCTTCTCCCTCTTTGAATGTGACGTTCTCAGAAGTGGAGTCTGTCATCCTGTTCCACAGACCACACCTCTTTTATTCCTCTTTTAATGGAATCATCCTGTACTCATTGTCGTGTGAGGGAGGTTGTAATGGCCCTGGGACCCACACAGTCTGCCTTGGAGAGACTATTGTGATAGTGAAACAGATCATTTTTCTTGGAATTGCGCAACTATTCTATTCAACCAGAAAGAACGATAATATAGCATTGGCATCGGACGTGGAGTCACGATACTCCTGCCAACGTTTGTACAGTTGCTCATCGAGGATCGTTTGAAGTATGTGCGGGGTAACTCGATTGTACAGGTCTTTTCAGTTATTGTACCATCTCTAACCAACCAATGCGAGTCTACTAACCGAAGGACGTTAGCTGAAAAGCCCCTTGCCCCTTGTATTGAAATGTCTAAGAAATCAATTGACTACTTAATAACCTCGTTAGTTTAAATTCACACATAAAAATGCCCATAAACAACACATTTTAACGATAGTCATTGTAAATTAACGTAAGCACAAACCTCGATATTGCTGCTTGCTTTTCCTCAAATTCATGACGCACTGGTACGCGTGACAATAAACCGGCTGAATGCACCATGACTCCAAACCTAAAGAGTGCTCTTCGTGATGAATCGGGCTTTTGTTGGCATTCGTCGTACCAGGAATAATCTCCAAACAGTTCCTGAAAGCAAACCAAATAAATCAATTTGCCTGTCAGTCAGTGAGCGAAGAATTCAGAATTCTGGCTCTATAATAGAATAAAATAAAGAATGGGGCAGTGGTGCTCAAAAGCCAACTAAGTACAAGCTCAAGGAATGAAGGCTGGGAGGGGAAAGGCAACTAGGAAGTTCCACAATAAACATAAAATACGATCTGAGCAATTTATAAGTTTGTTAAATTGTGAAAATTGCATCTTGCGAATAGAGATCATGTCAGTCGTCTATAACTTATACCATTGTCAAGACTATTAACGAGGCGAACTTCTTCAAACAATGTTTTCTAGGACAAATCGTTACGGAGTGTTTAAACTAACAGCAGCTTACAATTTCGGATCTTTCTGAAGTATGAGGACGATGTCCGTGAGAATCTTTTCAGCCGCCGGATAGAAATCTTCTTCCATCTTCAATGCAGTTAGAATACACCTATATACAGACGAAAACCGCGATATGTGACGACAGTCGCACAGCTCCCCTCACCCGGTAGTTTCAACGCCCTTTATTTTGCTCGATGACAGCTCGAAATAACAGCACTTCATGAAGAGATTGAGCGGAACACAAGTTGACTTTCGGCACACTTCCAATTCTACCGAAATACTAAACCGTCTACATCAGGGCGTATAGAGTATTAACTGGAACAATTAAAATTATTAGCAACCTTATCGCTTATCAAAAAACCTGGAGCCACATTGCGACTTTAGTGCTGCAGAGGAAACAGTGCTGTTGGGGAGTCTATCCTTACTATGAGGGGAAATTTTAAACTAATATTCGAAATATGTTGCAGTTGTATTTGCATGAACGGCACATTTCAAATTCAAGGATTTTGAGGGTGATGTTTGAGAAGAACGAGTGTAGTATCGATACTTCATGAACGGAGCTGCTACTTTCGCTTCGATATTGATATTTTTTAATCATTTGAATAAATACAAATTAAATTACTCAAATAAATCGTTAATAACATCTGGTCTAAAAAAACGCGGAAAAGTTTGAATCTATAATTGTTATTAAAAGTTTTCTAGAAATCTCCTACCTAACGTTCCACGCAGTTCTGCGGACCCGTTCCTTGCGTAACATGTTGCTCGTGAGCGGTTCATTCCATGACCGCCCTCTCCGGTTCCGAGAACGCAGTTCGGAAAGGAATCGCTCGCCATTTCCATCGCTGCTGCGGTCGTATAACGTCAGGTAATAACACTTTACTCACAAAAAGTGTACGTTTCTACGGTAAAGAAGGCGAACGTTCTCACTTCACTCAAAAAGACGCGTCTCTCTTCTTTCACATTTTAATTACTCAATCAGCCGTACAACCTACAACTAGGTTCTAAGCTTAATACTCCTGCCATAACAATCCCCTGGTTAACTCATTGAGATTAAGAAGGAGAGTTGCACGCTGTTTATTGAAAAGCGTGGTAAGACGCACCACACAACTTTCCTCGAAACGTACGAATTCCACGATACGCTTTGTTCACAAATGCTGAAGCTTGGTCCCAAATGAATCACTGATAATCTGAAAATACCAAACGAGTTTGATCAAATTTGTTAGAGGCAGCGTTGAGAAAATTTGAATAACCAACTTTCGATATTCTGACTATCTCATTTTCACATGCATCTTGGTTTATATTTCCTAATGAATATGGTGATGTATATTTTTCTGCAAAGAGATTAGGAGTCCTAAGGTACGGAAAGTGTGGCGGTTGTGCATAAAAGAAATGTGATTTTTATCCAGATCAGGTCTTAAGGCCAACTGCTTCGGGAAAACCTCTGATTTCGAATAATGGTCTGCATTTCAATTTGCTGAAGAACGGCTGAACCCATTGAGCTGGTTCTTTTTTTCTAGTTCGCAATTTTATATTGTAAAAATATGGTTTTGCGCAGTTTCTGTTGGTGAGAAAAGGTGTAGGGGAGCCAAAATGTCTCCATTATCAAATTTGATAAATGCTGTGTCCAGGCAGTGTTTGACAAAGGCTTTGTCCTAAGTCATCCAAGATTTATTTACTGGATTCATTGCGGCTCACCTGTTTTCCAGAAATTCGAAAAAGTCACGCATGAGCTATTGAATACAACTTCGTTCCTCGTGTCGTCAATTATGTGTTACAAACGAAGCCTCTGACGTCATGGCTGGTCACTGCACTTCAGCCGTAACATCTACATACATACATTTGAATTTATCGGTTAAGTCTCAAATACACCTCGCACAATGAGCAAAGCTCCTGCCATGGAGAGGAAGCTCAAGTTCTTATCCTTGGGCTCCTTGCGTCCCTAATGCAAAACCACAGCTCTCCCCTAATAGACTAATGAGAAAAAAACTACTACTATACTACTGCCTTGGATGATTTGCCAAGATTAGTCATTACAGAACAAATGACTTCTGTAAATATTACTCTTGTCACCATCTTCAAGGGAATTCTGAATTTTGAGAACCAAATGAAGGCAATTTTCTATGCCTAAGTTCATTTTTGTAACAGTAGTTCTCATGTATCTTCGCTCATATTCCCCTGCCTGGGTGGACATACTTACATGCTGTTTCCATACATCCTCTGGCAGTCAGTTGGACGAAAATAACTACCATAATGGGCCAAAAATTTGTTTTCCACAATAAATGCAAGTCAGACATGCATCAAACTGACAGAGTAGTCTTCGAGCATATGTACCCAGGTTCTGTTAACAGTAATTATTTCTGTGCATGGAGATGAAAGCCAAAATACATCACAAATGAGATTTTCTGAACAGAAAACTGTCCATTTTCTTTTTTTAAATTTTTTTTACTAAAATGTCTCCAACAAAGTTAGTTATAAAGTTACAGAGGATATTATCATATTAAGAATGGTTGCAGAAAGCTGGACTACGTTATCTAAATACGTGCTACATGACTATTTAGATGGTTGTTTCCATTAAGCCATCGCCCACATTTAAATATTGACCCCCCATTATTCAGACTTGTGCCTTTATTCAATTTGGACCATTTGCAACTTGGAATTATGTGCCTGGGGTGAGTTACACAACCTTCCTGCCTAATAAGTGCACCTTTAAATGTTGACTGTTCACTATTAAGACGATTGCTATCATTCAGCAACGTCAATTAGGACAATTGCTAACTTAAAATCATATCTCTGTCTAACGCGGTATAATTCAACCTCCAAAAATAGCAACCCTCCTGTATAGCAATTGCACTATATGCACCAAATATTTTCCTCATAAATCCCGCTCAAACGATTGTAGCGTTTCCACAAAAATAGAGTCGGCAGTCCAGTGAGCTGCACACTATCGAAGTTTAGTTATTTTTTCATTTTTGCTGCTTTTGGCCACTGCAGTTAGGCCCAAAGGCGTATTCTTGTATCGGTTGTGACAAATAACTGCTCAAATGAATATACTTTGTCGACTCAGAACATTCATAGTATTTCAATAACAAACTCGTTGGAAAACCGTTCGCTGTGATGGCAACACTGTTTTGAAACCAGTTCGGGCAGTTAGCACATGTGTTGGAAATGTTTTACGACTCCGTATTTGAGAGAGTGATTGTTTTGAAATCGCGAGTCGCTGTCATCGACATCTGGACGGTTGTTGATGAATAATTAGTCGTTATCTTCGTTCTACTCGGTACGTAAGTGTTCTACATGAATGTATGTGATTCCCCGCGAGCGGATGATGCGTAATATTGGTTAATTTTTGTCGCGTAGGTTTGGTTTTTAAGATGAAGGTAATGCGTCGATTGTTGCTATTTGTGTGGCTCAAAGGATTCTGATTGTTTTCAATTGGGCGTGAACCAATTATTTGTAGGATGCTATTAGAGGTATGGTGTTAGCTCGTTTTCGCTATTTTTCCATAACATAATATTTGAGCCGGCCACATGGTCAGCAACGGTTGTCAACCTCCGACTCTCCGGTAAACCAGCAATTCGTCTACTTAGGTGATTATTTTCATCGTGAGCTCTCTCCCCGGGCTCTACCAGTTCTCGGACATTGCTTCTTCGCCCGCTGGCGATATTGTATCATCACGGTATGAGGCTAGTGACATCTGGAGCCCCCGTTTTAGAGCAGGACTCGAGGAACTCCATTTGGTGGCTTATGGCCCGTACATGCGTCCACGCTCGTTATGACTCGTGGTTCCATGTGGTTTAGAATTGTGGGAGAAGCCTGAAAACTAGATAAAAATATTAAATTAGAAAGTGTTTGAAACTTTCTGAAGATCTAGAGGTGACGAGGATTGAAAAATTTAGAGTGTAAACATTAAATCTGTGGAACGTGTTGTATCAGCAAAGTGGTCGTACAGTAGACGTTTGAGAGCTTCCTCAGTAGAGATTGAGAGCCTTAATTCTCGGACCTGGTTGCACAAATATGATCCAAGGATCCAGCCTGGAGGAACAAATGTCGGGTGCAAGAAGGTGGAGAGATTTGGCGTACAGTGCGGGCGAAGAATAAGTTTACGCATGAGATGAGATCGAGAGAATTGTATTGTTATACTGGTTAATTGAACGTTCACTGAAGATATAGAGTTTATAGGTAGAGTATGAGATTGATTTTTATATAAAGAACCAGAGTCGATAAGGCTATAAGGCTCTCTTTTATCAACTCTGGAAGTACATGTACACACTTTCGTACTGAGGCGTGTTGATGTGCTGTCCAGGAGGTTTTATAAGCAGAATGATTGAGGGAATTCAAAATGCACTTAGATCCGAAACCTCTTTATGTTAAATAAATAAATACAACGAGAAAACAATGTAAAAAGGTGTGATAGCGTGGGGGTACCCAATAAGAAAATCGATAACAGCGAGCAATTGACTTGAAGGAGCCAGGTAGAGCAGTATGACTTGTGTGGTGGCCCAGTAGGTGATGCCACCTCCTGAACAGCACATTTGAGCGCCTCAGTTCAAAGGCGCGTACAGTGTTTTGTACATAAATATAAATATCGTCTTGAAAATATTCTTCTAACCATTAAAACATCATTATTTCACATACAGTAAACTATATTAGCGTGAAACAGAAGAAAGCCCTAAATTTTTTTTTTGTATCTTCTAAATGTTCTAGTGATATTTTAAAAAATAATTGTTCCACAACGATTCAACTGGTTAACTGAAAAGTATGAGGTCTGGCAGCTGTCTGTTGAGACAGCTACTGTAGAGTGATGTGCGGTGGCGTGGAACAGATGCTCAGGAGGGAATGATGGAATGAAATTTCAATTATTTAATTAAAAATAAGTGTGGCTATAGCAAGTTTGATTTTGGGAGGTATCTTCAGTCAGCCTAACTTGAGAAAGAGGTTTATTTATTTAATCGCCTGGGCGAATTAGGGCCATGTGGCTCACTTGAGGTTCTCTCAGTCCAGAAAAAGGTATATATCTCTGAATAGGTGAACAATGTGTAAGCTGAGATTGTGACAGTCTGTGTATATGGAGATTGCCTTAGGGGCCTTTCTAGACATAGAGGGGGCCTTTGACAATACCTCCATACGCAGCATCGAAACGGCATTGATCAAATTTAGTGTCAACAGAAATGCTATAAAGTGGATTATCGCTGTACTGGAAAGCAGAGAGATCCAAACCTCACTAAGAAACTGCTCGGTCAGGGTGAGGACCATGAGGGGATGCCCTCAGGGAGGGGCCCTATCTCCCCTCCTCTGGAACCCAGTAATGCGGCGGGGTTTTATGCCCAAGAATACGCTGATGATGGGGCTGTGCGGGGTAGAGTGCAAAGTGTGCTGTCAGACCTGATGGGGGCGGCCTTGTGGGTGGTGTGCCTGTGGTGTGGGGAGATGGGTCTGTCCATCAATCCAGCCAAAATGGTCATAGTGCTGTTCACAAGGTAAAGACAACTGTCAGGACTGAGACCGCAGATAGTGATGGGCAAGGTAATTCAGCTCAGCAAGAAGTATCTGGGTGTGATTCTGGATCAGAAACTAGTCTGGAAAGAACACATCAGATACACAACCAAAAAGGCGACAATGGCTCTGTGGACATGGGGCATAAAGCCCAGAATGATTACAAAGACCAATAATCTCATATGGGTCGATTTTGTGGTGGCATAGAGCTGCCATTGAAGAGAATGGCAGCAGCCTGGCCAAAGTACAAAGGCTGGGTGCTTACTAATAGCAGGGGGGGGGGGGATGAAGACCACACCCACCATCACCATGGAAAGACTCTTGGACCTTCTTCCCCTGGACATTTATGACGAGGCAGAGGTGATGAAGGTAGCATACAGACTCACCAAGCTTGGTATAGCTGAGATGCCATAGGCGACCTGGCTATATTCGGGGACTTGGAGACCTATAAGGAGCTCAGCATGATCACAGACGCGATGGTGCCCATGTATGAGTCTGGAAGGAGTGGGACGCACATTGCCCTAGGCCCCACTTCAACAGTTTTTCAAGCAGAGATCTACGCTATTATCACCGGGGCAATCTTTATGCATGAGAAAGGCTGTAGCAACAGAACTATCAACATATTGACGGATAGTCAAGCATCATGCAAGGCGCTGATGAGTTACTGCACAACGTCAAAATTGATGCGAGAGTGCGGGATGTGGCTTAACTCCTCAGCAAGTGCGAATAGAGGTGCATATCCCACTTGTGGGACAGTCAGAAGACAGTCTGTGTTCTAGGATTGCATAGACGTAGTGGCAAGTAAGGAGAAGTGAGATGTGGGAAGAGGGTGAGGAAAAACCCAACCAGGGAAATCGTTTACGGGAAAATACGTTGTCTGTGGTATTTTTAACGAAAATACTGCGCTAAAATATATTTTCGACGAAATATTTGATAATTAAATGAGCTTCTCTCGTCCTCTTCCCGCGAATGAGAATTGGCACTGACGTTATCATTTGGAAGTGTCCGTACCAAAAATTCAATCAAAATCGTCGAAATAGTTCTTGAGAGAAAAAATGGTTGTGGATATTGATCTTTATGATAACTATAATTAGTTTCTGACGGATTTTGATCATACTCTTATTTTGGCGTCCCATGGTGATCTGGAGGCCAGAGACGAAATTTGGTTTAATCTTCTCTCGCAATCGTGTCCGAAACTTACAGACGATCTTCTCAAATAGTTAATAAGGTTTGAAGAAAACTTACAACATTTTCTGCTGCGTACATACCCTTCTTTCTTGCTACAGGGCGCTAAGTTAAGTAAAAAAGAATATAAGAAGTAAAATTATATTAAATAACAAAAAATAATCTTGAAAATCAAAAATAAAACAATAATAAAAGTCTCTTCACGTTCTGCGTGTGACTGAAACTTATCCTGTGAGAGAAGTTGTGAGAAGCATAGCACCGGGTTATTGTATCTAATTGTGCTGGAATGATTAATCTTTGCATGTCTTCCTTTGACATTCCATGCCAATCAATAGGCCTTCCTTTTATTACGGAACGTTCTTCTATAAGCGTTACAGGAGTTTTTCAGTCGTTGGTTACAGGTGAGAAAGCTTGAGTTCGTTGACTTGGTGCCTTACAACTGTGCTGCTCCTTCACCTCTCATTGATTGATTATTGTCACATTCAAAATAGCAAGTACTTTGAGGTATCGAGAACAACTTCGTTCAATCATTTTTCCCTTCATTTTCAACCAAAGGTTAAGTTCGGTTCTGGAATCGAAAGCTACACTTTTGAACTACCACGTGATAAAGTAGAAGTGACATACATGAACCAAGGCAAAATTACTGGCTTCCAATCTCTAAAAATAGCATCTCTAAAGTTTGGCATGTGGGCATTGTCCTATGTTGCGTAGTATATCAACGACAGACTTTTTTTTATTATGTAGAGATCGCTCATACGTTACGTAACAATGTAATGATTGGTATCATGACACCTCTTACCCGATATAACACCGCAACGCATTATTCAGATTGATAGAATGGTGTCAGCGTGAGACTAATAGAAGTATCTCTTTAACAAAATTATGCTGTTGTTTAATCAGGGTTATAGCTCAATCAAAGCTGGCGAAAACTATTCTCACAGAGTGCAGCAGTTAGGACCAGTCAAGGTGCATTAACTTCGTCTAGCCAGGATTAGTGAAAATGGCTTTGCGAAACCCTTTTTTTTTCAAACTTAGACTCATCATGATTTGTTGACGTCCATACTTTTTTTTTTCAGTTTGCAGATATTATGGCCGATCCTCGAATCAAAACTATTAAAATTCAGTCTGGAGTTATCAAAAGGTTGACGAAAGAAAAACAGTCTTACGTGAAGGAATCTGAGACGCAAGCTGCCAAAATAGAAAAGTACAAAGAAGAAGGTAAACTTGAGTAGTGTTTCCATGTTTTGATCGTTGAATTGGAAATTGGCTCTTGATGTGGAAGGAAATGGACGGAAATTGAATCTCGATGTTTCTCATTAACACCTAAAGCTCAGGGCTGGGTGAGAGAAGCTCAGTGGAAATACTGCAAATAGATTTAAAATGTTGAGAAAATGCATTTAGTTGAATGAGAAGAGAGCAGTTGAAAATTAAAGAAATGAATCTACCTTTGGGGCTTTTGATGAGGTGATAAAGTGTTGATGGAAAATGAGGTGAATGGGAGAGTATGAAGTGCAGAAGAAATAAGTTGGAGCGTTCTTACCAGTTGAAAGGAGATTGGAAGTAGTAACGATGATGATAATGGATAAGACTACAAAGAAGCAGAAAAGGTTTGGATGGACCATGTGTTGTATGGAGTTACGTGAACTGTCGTTATAGCGCGAGACGTTGATTGAATGGAAGACAGAGCTGTTAACAAGGTGGCATATGTTTTTGTATGACACAACGTAATAAGTGATCAAAGTTTCACTATCAGCAGACCTGTTCAGGTTTATCTCCCTTCCACGTTCGTCCACTGCAGTGTGTAACCCGAGAATGATTTTCAAATATACGAGGTGCGTTCAGAAAATAACGGGAATTTTTAAACCTGGCGGGCTTGGAGAGTCCTATTGTCAATTTAAAATTATGATGGTATACGTCCCCTTGAAGTATGATTCAATTCAACTGTATTCAATGCTTACTCTGTCTGTGGAAGCCGCTAAGGTTAGACGTGTTTTTATGAGCTCGGCGATTTTCGTTTGATAAGAGAAATCGATCTAATTTTGCGTGAAAAATGAAATAAAGTGTAACAAAGTGTGTGAAATGTTAACAAAGGCCTATGGTGAGTCTGTTATGAGTAAAACAAGAGTATCCAAGATGGCCATGACGACATTGAAGATGACGAACGCCCCAGCACATCAACAACCGATGAAAATGTGGAAAAAGTAAAAGCAATGGTTATGAATGATCGCCGAATCACATCGCGAGAAGTCGCTCATGATGTTGACATATCGATTGGCTCATTCCGTGTAATTTTTTCGAATGTTTTGGGTATGAAACGCGTGGCAGCAAAATTTGTTCCGAAATTGTTGAACTTTGAATGAAAACAGCGTCGAATGGAAGTTAGTCGTTAATTGTGAATTCTTCGCCAAAAACAATACTGTAACGATGCCCCAGCCTCTATATTCCAGACATGGCTCCGTGTGACTTTTTCCTTTTTCCAAAAGGTAAAAGTTAAACGTGCAATAGCCCCTCAAATCTCGGAAAATATTACAAACTAGCAGATATTGTAGTTAACTAAATTTCTGACTCGATTTCGATGAAAGTTGGCAAAAAAGTAAATTCATTATGTATTCAATATGTGCTGAGAAAGGCGTGGCCAAGACTGAAAATCCGCCGCTGGTTTCAATCCAATTGTAACAAGTTTGGTTGAAAAAGAAGGAAACAATATTCATAAATTGGTTGGTTACGTGAAATTAAAGTAATCGATACAAAAATTAAAGTGGACTCTTTCGAGCGCAGAAATTGGGTAAGCGTCGAACTACAAAAAAAATTAAGGTAAGGAAGGGAAAGGAGAGAGAGAAGAATGAAAGGAGTTTTGCAGTTCAATATTGACTACTTCCGAGTGGTTTCGAATACGCAGCTATTAACAATGAACATGCAAAGGCCATCTTCCATCTTCTTGTCCTTAGCAGGGCAAGCCTGTGAGTAGCTAATGTCACGCTAATGTCAGTATTGGACAAAGGCTATATAATGTATTGGTCAAGGCAGAGGCTATGGGGGCATACAAACTCACCAGGCTTGGAATAGCTAAGGTGCCACAGACGATTGATGCGCACCTAACTACATTCAAGAATTTGGAAACCCGTAACGAGTTTGACAAAATGGTGCCCATGTGAGGAAAATACATCAAGCAACCAGCGAAAGTCGTCGGTTGGCACAGATGTAAGGGCACGGGCGCTGGGAGATTTTTCAAACCTTAAAGGGACGTCGTTTTACATGCGTAGATGACATTAAAAGCGCACCGCTGAAAAAGCTAAAGGCTATTCCAAAAATCGAGTTTCAGAAGTGTTTCGACGATTGGAAGAAGCGCGGACACAAGTGCTTAATATCTGATGGGAACTATTTTGAAGGCGACAACATTAATGTAAACAAACAAATATTTTTTCAAAAAAATTAAAATTCCCATTATTTTTTTAACACACCTCGTATATCTACCGGATTTTGTTAAGTAATGCCATAAAATGCGTATTGGCGCAAAAAGCTGAAGAAAATGGAAGTTTGTCAACAGTCAACTTTGTAGGATAAAAATTCGACTGATTCATATGAGCCCTTCAATGTCTGTGTCTTCATGATAAGAGGTAGAGTACTGAGAAGAGCATGTGAGAGACAAGTGTTCACACAGGTTAGAAGGGGGGGGGGGAGCTGAGAGTCGAGTGTTGCAAGAGCTAGGAAGTAAGGGCTGAGAAGTGAGATTAGGGAGGGTGGTTAGGCAAACCCCATTAGGGAAACTGAATGAGGAAAAATGCGTTGTCAGCTCAGGCCATAAAACTGTCTTGGCATTGAATGTCTAAGAGTCGATCGACTGGGGGCTCTGGGATCCCTGGACTTTCAGCTACGCTTGAAAATTGGAGAAACGCCCAGGAGCTTGGGATCTTCCATTGGGGCCAAGGGCACTGAACTGATTCGGCTAGAGCTGACCTGAACATCTTAATTGAGACAGAGGAGTTTTGGTGGTTTAAACGCAAAAAAGGCTGTCAGACCTTGTAAGCGCAACCAAGGAAGTTGTTTGTCATTGAGGAAGACGCGTTGAGTTTGGGACCAAGTCTGCGTAGTGCGGCGATCTTGTCTGCACTGGTAAGCGTTGCTGCGGACCCACATTTCAGCGCTGGGCCCTCTTTTCCCGACTTTCGTTCATCGCAAAATCTCCGGAAATCACGCGTTTTTCGAACTTTCTTTCTTCCAAGACGTCCATTGACTGTGAAATCAGTTTTTCCTCCATACACCTGCCCTCAACAGGAAACATTTCCTAAAGGAACATTGCCGTCGGAGTGCTATACGCATATTCTCCAAGCCCTAATTAATGGATCCACGATCCAATTAAAATTGTGCTATTTTATTTGTTTTAATTCCGTTTCTAGTTTGTCTAAAAGAGTTAATTTTCCGTTTGTTTCATTACATCAAGATTGAATTTCGTATCAATTTTCTTTCACCCTTTTTTATTTTCGCAAGGAGATCAACAATTAGGTATTTCATTGTACGAGCCCTAAGTTGACTCCACAGACCTCGTACTGACGTTACGGAAACCTCCATTCAATGGACAGTGTTTTTGCGTTAATCTGAAACGGGAGTTAACTGCTGCCCAGACAAGCATTAAATATTTGTAACAAAGTGAGCAATGTCAATTGAAACCATACGCTCTCTAGTAACAATTGTTCTGGTTCACTCGGTTGGACAAGACAGAGGCGTGATACGCAAAATGAAATTCTCTCCTTACCTGGCACCGAGGTAGTTGAATTCTAGTTACAGGGCTGTAGGATTGGCTTGATGTACGTTGAATTGTCTCAGTTTGAAGGTGTTGATATCGTACGAAGTGAAGTTCCAACGAGCATCTGTGCGTGCCCGACTTTATGGCAACGAACACTGTGAGAGCTTCGAGACAAAACATGGCGCACCAAAAGAGTGACAAGGGGGAGAAATCCGAACAAGGAATGATGTGGGAAAAAAAGCTGCGTCTTCAAAGTAGAGTGGATAAATGAGGTCCCCCGTCTTCTGGTAAGCTGATGCACTCTGCTCTTGTCTTCTCTCAGGTGAGACACTGCAGTTCAACCTCGAATTATTAAATGAATGACTCAACTTGCGATAAAGCTGCAACGATTGGGAGTTGAGTTAAGGAAAAGTAAATAAAAAGATCTGATGAAAGGAAATAGTGCATTGCTCTGCGTGTTACTAGAGTTCGAAGTGTGGGTGTAGGCTACTAGAAAACACAGCCTTGGAAAATTCAGTTTATAAACGAGGCCCTGTCGAGGTGGCATGTCTGTTCTCACATTCTCACAGGACGCCTCAAGTTATTGTCAACTACTCGTCAAATTATTGTTAATCACTGAACATTTTTTGATGCGTCTTTGCAGGCAAAGAAGAAGCGTATATTAAAAAACAAGAAGAAGTTCTTCAAGAGAGCAAGTCCATGGTTTTCGACTGCCAACGTCGGCTAATGAAAGCGTTTAACGATTTTAAAGTTATTCTCGATAGTGAAACTGACTTGAGTGAAAACGAAGACTTTATTGCTGCCTTACAAGCGATGGAAAACGCTAAACCCCATTTACCTACTTTCGGACAAAATTAAATCGGCTTTTTAGTTCATATCGCAAACAACTTCATTTTAATTGAGCGCTCTAATACTTTATTTTTGCTTTTTTTTGCATTTGCGATCAAAATGTTCAATTTTTTTAACGCAAACCATCAAATTTCAAACGACGCAGGATGTTCGAACGCCCCCGTGACCCCAAATTCGGTTGTCCCTCTCCTTCATTTTCCCCCGCCTCCGCTTCCTCCCTCGTGTTTCGTGGGGCAAACGGATTATTTGCCAATGCCCCCGACTCACGAGCCGCCGAAGAGTCGGAATATTTCGGACGAAGAGCTCTCAGCCCTCGTGTCACAGTACAAGACAACGTTGAGGGCCCCTGACCCAAAATTGAACGTAAGTCTCATTTCATGAGTTCGTTTTTTATAATTGTTTTTAAAGTGGAGTGAGTTGAATCACATGAGCCCAAAAGTATAACGTACGAGTATTCAGCAGAAGATAAAAATTCTTCTGTTCTTGCCAAAATTGGTAAATTAAGAATATGCCGGAAGATGCGAGTACAGTAGGTTTAATTTCCTAGTAAAATCCCAGAACGGTGGCCGCAGGTACAGTTGCGTGGAACTTCGGTTCGTGATTTGGAACGTTTAACAGCATCACTGATACTGGTGAGCTTAACAGTTGCGGTTAGAATTGAGCCAAGATGTGTTGTAAAAGAGAATGTAAACGACGCGCGCGAAAGTTACGGGAAAAATATAACCAATGGAGTGCGCGTGAAACTGAGTCAGGGTCAGCCGATCGTTTTTTTCCCCAAATTTTCCGAATGAAAACTCTTTCTTTCTTTCAGGGCGGGGGGCGGACAGCCAACCAGGCACAAATCTTAAAAAAGGGGGGCCTGATAAGTGAATGAGGGCCTCTCAAATGGGCTCAATGGAGAAAAAATAAATCAAAATTTATATAAAAATAAAATAGAAGTGTCGGCAGCTCATCTTGCTCTCGCTCAAAATGGAGCGAGATGATGACGTAAATAATGCACAATAATCCCTCTGGGGCTAAATTTCTCCTTCCAAGTCCCTTTTTTCTCTTTGCATGCGACAACTATACTTCCGAAGCAACGATGACGCCCGCTTCCTTTGACCGCAGGGCCCGGCTTCTCCCATCCTCAGCCGGCGCTCAGTGGGGACGCAGCTTCCCACGCTTTTGGCCGCGCCCAAAATTTGTGCCTCCACAATAAACAATGGATCCCAACAAACCACAAAAATAATAGATATCACTCGCGTAATTCAACAGAACAGACATTGACGATCACAAAACTCACCTCTTAAGTTATGTATCCGAATTTTAAGGGAAGATATGCCGCTTTGATTGCTTCAAATAACTCTGCCATTCGCTCCCCCATGCACTGCCTTCAGGATACGCATACTCGCCAGAGATGAAATTAACACTCATAAAACAAACCACAACACTTCGCAAGCCTTTTTCTCTGAATTAATTAATTTGCCCGTCCATGGCTGCTCGAATTATAACAAACAAATAAACGTGAAGAGGGCAACCCCCACTAAAGCAGGAGAACCCAGACGGACAACGCGAAAAACAAATGGATACAGAAAGAAATGGTTACGCATGCGGTGGTGGCAACTCGACAACTGAAGGACGATAATTTGGTTACAACGGAAAATTGACGACATGTGGGATTCATGCAGTCGAGCGATTTAATTCGTGTTGTGAAGACACACTAGGTAGTTGCCAGTGATAAAAGTTGTAACTAGCACCAGTATCAGAGACGCTAGTAATCGTTCCGAATCATGAACCGAAGAACCGGGCAAATGTACTCGCGGCCATTGTTTTGGGAATTAACCAATTTCCTAGATAATTAATTTAATCCTTAGGACTCTCTATGCACACAGTTACAAACACACCGTGCTTCAGATTTTATTTTTGCTAATTATGGTGGGCTGTAACTGAAATGTACATCACCCCGAGCCACGCTAAAATAATTCCCTCACTTGAAAGGAAAATATAAAACGCTACAAATTATTACACAATGGTTTATTATTCTCTTGCACAGTTTGACAACAAACACACGAGACCCATCCCATTCGCTTCGTCATTGAAAAATACTAATAAACGATACGATGTACCGCCTGACTTCGATTAAAGGAACCTGGAGGTTGTAGTCTTGTGCTAAGACGAAGGTCTCATAATCCGATGAATCAGAGCTCGCGATCGCTGTAATTTTTGCCTGAGTCAGCGGCTCTTCAAACAACTCCAAAAACCCCTTAGTACAACGAAATATGACGTCACTATAACAGAACAACGAAAATTGGCGTTTTCTAGGCAATTGACTCAATATGACGAGTCGAAATGAAGATGAAGTGAGATGGAATACAAGGGGGCGGTGGGGGGGATTACTCCAGCTGCTTTGCTCCTTCAAGTAGTTGGATTTGCCTCACTGTAGTAAATAGATCAGGTTGGAAAGCAGACTAAGAACTCCTCCCAGATGGTACGGGATTCCTCAGGTCCCTGAGACCTCTGTGCGGTATAACATGGGCAACAGCTCTCTATTGGGAGAATGACGAAGCCAAATACCTACTGTAGCTCTGTATCTCTCGCATAATAGTGAAACCGCAACCTCCATGACAGTAGTCATTTGATAAGGAAACAGACCTGTATTTACTGCGATTTAATTATTTCCCATCTAAAAGTTTTACTGCGCCTCTGAAACAGGCTCCAGTCTCTCGTAGTAGCCTGAAGAACGAGACTGTGGAAAGGTTCCTCGCCTCACTCCACCCAATCTCGCTATTTGAGTGTAGAAGGGGTTGCTTTTGTTCCTCAGTCGCTTCTCCTGACTTATGTACCCCGAGTCAAATAATCATGAGGGTTCGATGCCCGGATACTAGGCTCACAGGTTGGCACTAGATTTTATTAAGTGTGTTGTATTAAGTAATTTTATTTTATTAAGTTTTATGCCTTTAGGTCGTGTTTGTTATAGTTTCCTAGGAATTTTTCGATGCTGAGTCAAATAGGGCAGGTCTCAGAGGTGTAGGACTGCGTCTAGATGAAAGTGAGGGAAATTCTACTACTTGAAGAAACGTGAGGGACAATATATCGAGTGATCGTTTCTACGAGGCCTGCATTCAGTTCGACTCGTGTCGTGTCAATTGCCTAGCGTCGCCTTGAAAATGTTAACTTTTGTTGTAACGTAATCAGGACGTATCGTTCACTGGTATTTTTTTATGCTCGATCAAATGGTGTGAGACTGCGTCAAGCTGTGCAAGAGGATAATAAACCGTTGTGTAATGATTTGTAGCGTCGCCACTACAACTGTCCTTTATGCGCGTAAATTCGATGTAAACGCGATTCTTTTTTTAAGGTCTCGACGGTGGCTGTTTTGCTGTCCGGGTACAAACGTCTAATCGTGAGCACTGAACGAGCTTTGAAATATCTGGAAGTTACTAAGAAAAGTTTGTCCGAAGAGGATTGGGCCGCCAGGCGAGAAGATTTGTACAAAAAAAAGGTGAGCGGACGACCTCTTACGGACGTTGATTCGTGATGTGATACAACATTGGAAATAATTATAGACAAAATCCCATCCATTTTGTTTTCTCCAGAAAAACTCTGGTTTTGATTCTTTTGTTCGTCAACGTGGACTATTTAATTCATTTCGTTTGAATCTAGAAGGAGCAAATTTTCACTTAATTTCATCTTTCGTTAAGTTGTATAGTTTATTTTCGTAACCGGAGTTAGTTAATTACTACCATGCTACTCTGGGAAGTTAGTTAATTACTACCATGCTACTCTGGGAACTAGCGAACACATTGCCCTTCGGCAACAGACGTCTCTTGGTTTAATAACTCCCTCCTCTGAATTACAGGATTTACTTCTCGACATGGAGCAGCAACTGGGGGATCCCTTTTTCGTAGAACTCGTGCAAAAGACGGTGAAACAAGCCAAAAAAAAGAGGGACCGACTGAAAAGGAAGCGACTTCAGTGGAAAGAAGAGAAGAAGGAAATGCGAGAGTCTCGGGAACAAAAACACAAAGAAATCGATTTGTGGTTGGAGAGAATGAAAGACGAAGTCGAACGAGCTCACAGGGTGAGTGTCATCTACATTTCTATAATCCAAAAGTTAACGAAATTGAGACCTAAGTGTACTTGAAAGTTCGATCAGATGTCCGCATTTCAGTGTGGAGTGTCTCGGCTCATTTTTCGACCAGGCGCCCTCCTCATTAGTCTAATTTCGCACATTGATCTGAAGTCTTATATTCTTTGGCCTCAAGATTTGAGCCAGGTTATGTACTCTCCTGAAAGCCTTTTTCTCAGTTTTCCACGCAACGTTATCTTTTGTACCGCGTGACTCCCAGGGATCCCTGTATCCCACCACTGCCACCAATGTTACGAAGGGGTTTGGAGACGTTTGGGGATCCGCTGACTCAGGCAAAAATTAACAGCAATCGTGCGGAGCTCCGATCCACAATTCGGGAATTATGAACCATTGTCTTAACTGCTAGACAACGATCGCCCGGTGCCTTTAATAGGAGTCAGGCGGTACATCTCCCCCCTCACTATTATCCACTGCTCCTGTAGCGGATGACTTTAATGAACGGATCTTTGAGAGTTGAGTCAAACGGTCAAAGATTTGGGGAACAAGAGGGCGACAAGGAAAGGGCGCTTACTTTTCAATCACATTGTATTAGGCACGTCACCATTTATCTCTCCCCTGGAACTTGAGTCAGCGAATCTTGGACTCGAGAATTCGTCTCATTATTTTCTCTCTTAATTTTTTTATTTTTCTCTCAGTTCCTCTTTTTTTTCTTGGAATGAAGGAGCGTGGACTTGTTCGTAAACCGCTGCCACCAATGTTACTAAGGGGGTTTGGAGACGTTTGGGGATCCGCTGACTCAGTCGAGAATTATGGATCGGAGCTCTGTGCTATTGCTGTTAATTTTTGCGTGAGTCACTGGATCCCCGAACGTCTCCAAACCCCTCCTCGTAACACTTTCAAAGGCGAAACGGTCTATGTCAGCCCAACTTGCACGTTCAGCCAAGTTATCCCTAACCAACTGATTGTTAATAATATTAATGCCATGCTGCTGGCTACTCACTTGCGGGTAGTTAAATAGAAGTGTTACAGCCAAGGCTCCTCAGTTCTCTTCAGCCCTGTCTCATTGTAACTTGTGTTTTTGATTAAATGAAAGTGAAATCTTATTAAAAAGTTCAACTCCCATCCCATAAATCAAGAAGGTTTTGAGACAAATCAATTCAGAATTAACTATAGTTATCAGTGTGATCAGAATTCTTCCAAATACAAGTTGATCGATTTTGATCAACTATCGTGAGTAACTGAACGGAAGCCGAGTCGAGCGCCATGAAGCAATCTGCGAGCAAGTCGCTAGTGCAAAAACTGAAACACGCTGCAAATCGTTACTCCACGGTTTATTATTCTCTTGCACAGCGTGGCCAGGTTGACGCAGTTGCACACCTCCCAGACCAGATGGCTGTAAAATCTTGGAAGGTGCAAGCTGTGGTGTGTGGCTCTGGTAGGAGGAGGGGCGTACATTACACAAGGTGCTACTCCAAGGGTTCTTCAATTAAAGGTTACGCTGTCATCCCTGGGGCCGTCATGATGCGTGAAGAAGCAATAAAACTGATTGTCAAGCGTCTTGCAAGGGGCTCAACTCTTTCGAGTGTCTCTGAGCCTACTGGGAATGGGAAAGCGAGCCATTTGGACTTAGTACAGATGCTGTACGTATAGTCGCTTCCAAATCGTGGAGAATTTCCGTAGCTCAAGAGTATTTTCTTCAAGTTGTGTAATTAGAGATTTCGTTGTCTGCCAGCCTGCTTTACGCACGCCTTGTTGCCATTTTGTACTTTTTACTTTCTTTGGCTCTATGAAGTACAAAGGAAAGATATGTAATCGGCTGAAAACAAAAAAAAACCGTTCTCTTCAGGTCTTTACGTTTCAGACCCCCCCAGAGTCCGAATAACACTATTTGGGAAAATGGTCTGTGTGTTTGTGAACGGTTTTTAGAGAAAACCACCGTACCAAATCAGCTCAAACTTGATATGTCGCCCGTAGGTTACTATGGGACGCCAAAATAAAGGTATGAACAAAGTCCACCGAAAGCTAACTATAGTTATCATAGTGATCAAAACACCAAATATTTTTTTTCTCAAAAACGGCTCTAACGATTTTGATTAATTTTTTTAATATTTGTAGCTCCTAATAAGATAATCATACCATAAAATTACCATTTGTGAGAAAATGACGAGAGCAGCACAATAAATTATCAAAATGTTCGACGAAATCGATTTTAGCGCGGTTTTTAGATAAAACACCCGTACCAAATCAGCTGAAACTTGATGTCTAGCCTACAGGTTACCATGGGACGCAAAAATTAGGATATGGGCAAAATCCACCGAAAGTTAACTATAGTTATAGTGATCAAAATAACAAATTTTTTTTTTCTCAAAAACGGCTAACGATTTTAATTACATTTTTTATATTGATAGCTCTCAATGAGGCAATGATACTATAAAATTCTCAGTCGTGGGAAAATGACGAGAGCAGCACAATAAATTATCAAAATTTTCGACGAAAAGCGTTTTTATCACCGTTTTTTCCTTATAAACTCCGCTGGAATGTTAGTAGAATGTTTCAAAAAATTGGTATTGTAGTCCAATCCAATACCTAAAGGGTGAGTGTTTAAAAACGCTCATGAGACACATGGGGCTCACTCCAGAAATTCCTGAATTTCGACTACCGCCGTTTCGCTTACTACCAGTTCTAACAGTTATTACCCAATAACTTCAAAAAATTCGTGTTTACAGCCTCATCAATATTCGGTATACCGATTGCTCAAAGTTCAAAGGAACTGAGTGATAAATGAATTGATTGAATAGAATTAGCCATGTACAAAGTGAATTGACGTAGATCTAATGAAAGTTGTGTGTTGCAACGCACCTGATATTTTTTCTCAAAAACGGCTCCAATGATTTCGATCAAATTTTGTATATTGATAGCTCTCAACAAGGCAACTATACCATAAAATTCCCATTCGTGGAAAAATCACGAGAGCAGCACAATAAATTACCAAACTTTTCGATGAAAATCGATTTTAGCGCGATTTTTTTTCTTATAAACCCTGCTGAAATGTTACTAGAATGTTAAAAAAATGGTGTAGTTGTCCAATGCAATACCTATAGGGTGAGCGTTTAAAAACGCTCATAAAATATATGGAGGTGACTCCAGAAATTCCTGAATTTCTACTACCGCCGTTTCGCTTACTACCTGTTCGAAAAGTTTTTATCCGATAACTCTGGAAAAGTGATTATTATCCTCTTCAAAAAAAATTGTGTTTACAGCCTCATTAATTCTCTGTGTACCAATTGCTCAATAACAGTCAGGAAATGAGTACGAGCAGCACAATAAATTCCAGAACTGTAAGCGCTACCGCTTCCTGCTGCTGTGAAGTGTTGTTTGACCAAGTTCAAACGAACTGAGTAATGCAGAAAATGAATTGACGTAGAGCTAAGGACAGCTGTGTGTTGCAACGCACCAAATATTTTAAGTTAAGTTTAGGTATTTTTTCAATGTTTCGTTAATAACAGTAAGCACCGTTTAGCAAATTATTCCTCGTTCTCTCCTCGCCTTTTCTGACCCTTCCGTTCGTCTAAATGTCGTTTTATCGTTCTTCGCAGATCGAAATGGTGAAAAAAGAAGCGGATTTGGTTTTGTTCGACGTCGTTCAAAAAAAAGCGGAAGCCAAACGAATACTCGGGCTCATCAATTCCCTGACGAAGCTGAGAAACGCTAAAGTGACGCAGGCGTCGTCCAGTAGCAAACCGGCGTCTTTAGAAGAAACTAGAACTTTCGGATTGGTCACAGGTAAGTTGCGTCGCTTGAAAGTTGATAAATGCTCATTTGTCGTAATCTGAATTTGAAGCTCTCTCATCTGTGATTGGCGCAACCCTGTGGAAGTGTTCGTCAAAATATCAAATGCAACATACAATTTTCCCGAACTCTCGAGGTTCTGGAATTTGTAACCCGCCTAATTACGTCACGACTGTCACTTGGTAACAATTTATGAGGCCGTCATCAATTTTTTGTTAGAGAAGGTTCACATTTAGTCTTCTAGAATTCCAAACAGCCAGTGAATTGCGACATGTCGTGGGGGTGTCCCTAATTATTTTATAAGTTACCAAACTACCATTGTGTTGACTTATTGGATTACCAACACGTACTTTACCAAGGCTCTACGAAGTTAAAAGTAAAGTTATGTAAACGGCTGAAAATATATGGTGTTTTCTTCAGATCTTCACGTTTCAGCGTACCCACATCAGCTCAATTTTGATATCTAGCTCGAAGGTTACCACGAGACGCCAAAATAAGGGTACAATCCAAATCCTCCGAAAACTAACTATAGTGATAAAAACACACACAAAAAATCGTTCTCGAAAACGGCTTTAACGATTTTAATTATTTGGAGCCTTTTTGAGAAAACAATTTTGGTATTTTGATCACTATGATAACTATAGTCAATTTAGAATCGATTTTGGTCGTACCTTATATAGGTGTCTGGTGATCTGCACACTAATATGAAACTTAGCCGATTTATCCGGTTCTAGTTTTCAAGGCAGCCATGAAATAACGCAAACACTCGGATTGAAGTTTACAAACGTTTGTTTATCTAAACAAAAGAACGAAAGCGAAGTTGTCTAAAGGGCGATACAAAAGAGAACTGATCTGAATAACGAGAAAAAAGGTAGAGGGCGCAGTGTGCGTGGTTCAAAGATGGTGGTCGTATGGCGGCAAGACCCAGTTTCACCAGCAATTTGGTATTACCTTTGTCTTTCAATCACAGCCAGACAAACGGCCGTTTTCCCAAATGGCGTTGTATGGTCAAATGTAAAAAAGTAAGAACATTTTTTCCCCGTCGATTACCTAACTTAGCCTCGCACTTCATAGAGTTAAGGAAAGTAAAACATGTGTTGACAATTTTATGTGTGGGAAGCGTGGTCAAACTGCGTTCACACTTGCTGATCGTGTTTCAACGACTTGTTATGCGCTCACTATACTACAAAAAAGCAAAAACGGTCTTTCATAAAATTACTTACGTAAGTCGTGAATTATATTTCTACAAAACGAGAGGAGAATGCTTAGAACTTGCTTAGATCATCGGATGTTGTCACAAAACAACTTTTTTTTGACACGATTACAATATTTCCCTTACCATTTGGACCGCAGAAAGTAGAAATGAATAATGGGGCTGTAAACACTATTTTTTGAAGAACGATGGTAATTACTTTTGCAGAGTTATTCGGTAAAAACGTTTAGAACTGGTATTAAGCGAACCGGCGGTAGTTGAAATTTTCTGGAGTGGGCCCCATGAACGTTTTTTAACACTCACCCTATAGGTATTGGATTGGACTACAACACCATTCTGACTTTCCTTGTTTTTTTTAAACATTCTAGTAATATTCCAGCGGAGTTTATAAAGAAAAAACCGAGGTAAAAACGATTTTCGTCGACAATTTTAATAATTTATTGTGCTGCTCTCGTAATTTTCTCACGAATGGGAATTATATGGTATAATTTTCTTATT
The DNA here is from genome assembly GCA_020466155.1 of Pachypeltis micranthus. Taxonomy (NCBI): domain Eukaryota; kingdom Metazoa; phylum Arthropoda; class Insecta; order Hemiptera; family Miridae; genus Pachypeltis; species Pachypeltis micranthus. The sequence continues at coordinate 35,324,428 of CM035773.1, forward strand.
GGGAGCTACCAATAAAAAAAATTGTGCTGCTCGTACTCATTCTCGAACGAGTACGAGCAGCACAATAAATTCCAGAACTGTAAGCGCTACCGCTGCTGCTGTGAAGTGTTGTTTGACCAAGTTCAAATGAATTGAGTAAATAGAAAGAGCCATGAACACAAGTGAATTGACGTAGAGCTAAGGAAAGTTGTGTTGCAACGCACCACACATTTTTTTGTCATGTGCCCAACGTACGTGACATCAATTAACGAATTATGTAGACAGCTACTGATGAGATGACAATACCTTAATATTCCCATTCGTGGAAAAATGCCGAGAGCAGCATAATAAATTATCGAACATTTAGGCGAAAATCGAGTTTAGCATTTTCCTTGCAAACCTCTCTCAAACGTCACTAGAATCTTCAGACAAATTAAGGTTGTAGCCCAATCAAGTACCTATGAGAAGAGCGTTTGAAAACTTTCTTAAGATACGTTGCAGCTACTCCAAAAATTCCATACCGTCGTCTCACGGCCATTTCTAAACGTTATTACCCGATAACTCTGGAAAAGTGACTGTTATCGTTCCTCTATGTATCAGTAGCTCAATAATGGTCAGGGCATGAGTACCAGTAGCACAATAAATTTTCGGAACTGTAAATGATACCGCTTTCTGCCACAAAATTAAATTAGTAGCTAATCAATGAACTGACGTAGAGCTAAGGAATTTTGTTTTGAGAGTCACGAGAAAAAAGCTGAACTAAAGTCGTTATTTGTCGTAATATCTGATCATTTTCGCGCAAATGAAAATTTTATATTGTCCCATATTTCGGTACTGTCCGCGCAAAAAATGTAATCAAAATCGTGCGAACCGTTTTTGAAGGGGAGGGTATTTGATCAGTTACACTATCGGTTGGTTTTGAGCCCATAATTTGGCGTCTCGTGTCGATCTACAGTCTAAATAAACAAATACACTGTGAAGTTTGTGGCAGCTAAAAGAACCCTAAGGTGACCTATGTGCGAGTAAGTTTCCGCAGTAAGCACATTGTGGTGTGCTGTGTAAGCGAGAAGAAAAATCACGGTGCATCAAAAAAATTAAATATCTGGTGCGTTGCAACACACAACTTTCCTTAGCTCTACGTCAATTCACTCGGGAACATGGCTTTTTTTTCTACTTACTCAATTCATTTGACCTTGGTCAAACAACACTTCACGGCTGCAGGAAGCAGTAGCGCTTACAGTTCTGGAATTTATTGTGCTGCTGGTACTCATTCCTCGACTGTTATTGAGCAATTGGTACACAGAGAATTAATGAGGCTGTAAACACGATTTTTTGTAGCAGGATAGTAATCACTATTGCAGAGTTATTGGGTAAAAACTTGTAAAACTGGTTGTAGGCGAAACGACGGTAATTGAAATTCAGGAATTTCTGCTGTCACCCCTATATATCCCATGAGCGTTTTTAAACACTCACCCTGTAGGTATTGCATTGGACTACTACACCAATGTTTTTTAAACATTCTAGTAACATTTCAGCGGAGTTTATAACGAAAAAACCGCGCTAAAATGAATTTTCGAAAAGCTTGGTAATTTATTCTGCTGCTCTCGTCATTTTCCTACGAATAGGAATTTTATTGTATAATTGCCTTATTGAGAGCTATCAATATAAAAAAATTGAATCAAAATTGTTTGAGCCATTTTTGAGAAAAAAAAATTTGGTGTTTTTATCACTATGATAACTATAGTTAAATTTCGGTGAATTTTGCTCATACCCTTATTTTGGCATCCCATGGTAACCTGCGGGCTAGATATCAAGTTTGAGCTGATTTGGTACGGTCGTTTTCTCTAAAAGCTGTTCACAGATACACACACACAAACCATTTTCCCAAATGACCCAAATTTTCCTAAACGTGTAATGTGGTGATAATTAAGAGCAAAGACGCTCATGGCTACAGCACGAGTAAGTAGATAGAAACCAAAACCAAATTACCCAAAAGGAAAGAAAGAAAATTCATCTCTGAACGGTAAAGAAATGAGGAAATCTTTGGCAACAGTGTGTTCCTTGGCGCGTCTGACCTCAATTCACTTCGGTCCGAAAATTCCAGAAGGCAGACGAAATTGTTGAGATGCGCGATCGGGATGGAAACATACGGGAGACAGAACATGCTGAGATGATTGTGCTAAGCTGATACGGAGATACAAAACAAAACAATAAGGCGAAGGGTCCCGTTTCCAACAACTTGAAACCGCGATATCGATGTGATTGTTTTATTCATTCGTTCTGTCACAGTGGAGCGCTTCTCAAAAGCACCTCCTGGCGTGTCCAGAGCGAGAGATGTGAAAAGATAGATCAACTGGACATAATAACTGTTGATATCTCCCTGAGGCCTATTTCCAGACCGTTCTTAAAAAACTGCGTTCAATTCACAATTGAATGAATGAGTCCTCGTTCGTATAATTTTAGACAAACTGAAGAAGCTGTGGGTGAAGCAGCTGAAAGAGTACAACATGGAAGAACAGGGGTTGAAAGTGATGTTGAACGACGCTGAAGTAGAACGAGTCAACTCTGAAGAAAAGATGTGGAGGAAGAACCTTCAATTGTGGACTAAAGCGTTCTTCGGCGTCTCTCAATTGGTCGACCCTTTGCAGGCGCAACCCTCAGATATGGACAACTTCACTCTCGTCAGGTATGAAAAAAATAGCCTTTTATTAAGAATCGTATTTTTACGCAGTACAAAACAGTGAGCTAGTAACCCAAGACGCAGAGCACTGCGCGGTTAAATTGGTAAATCGTGTTCATCTCGCTTGGGCCAGATGGAATTTATATACTTCTACAACAGAAACGAATTCTACCTAGCCTGCTGAGGCTATTTAGGGATAGTGCAGCGCGTGGATATATACTGGGTGCGGCATAAAGGTCGGACTTTTTGAAAAAATCATAACTTCGGTCATTTTTACTCAAAACAATTTTTATTGACGTATTTATATTCACAACTTAAAAGCATTTTAGAAATTCATGTGTGGAAAATCACATCAGTCCCTCATTCGCGATACACTGCTGGAGTCTTTCTTGGAAATTTCCGAAAACTCTTTCCAACGTTGCTCTCAAGTTTGGGATTTAGCGCACCAAACAGTAACTTTTGGGCTATGCAGCGGTTGTTCGTGTAGTTGTCGGGGATTTTCATCAGCCCAATAACGACAATTTTGCTGATTCACCATTCCATTGAGGTGGAAGTGAGCCTCATCGCTCATGAACAACATGAGATCCTCATTTTGTTCAATAAGTGCTTCCATCTGTAATCCCCTGGGTGTAATTTTTGCACAGTGGAAACCTCAACTCCAGATGCAAAATACGCCTAACTGATCGATCACTGAGGCGAAGTTCAGCAGCATGCAGGCGAGTTGATCGACTCGGGCTGCGAATTAGTGCTTGTCGTACACTTTCAACGTTCTCTGGTGTTCGAATCGATCTTGGAGCTCCTGGCGGTCTGTTCCTCATCAATGAACCTCGTGCGCGAAGTCCTTCAACCCAATGAAGAATGGTGTTTCTAGAGGGAACAGCCCGATTTAGGTGGATATTAAAATGACGACGAAACTCACACTGGACTGCCGTGACAGACTCGTTATTACGAACAAAACTATCGTAAGCAAAAACGCGGTGCTCTACTGTCCACAGGTGCATGACTTCAACTGGTAAAAAAATGCTAAGACCTCCCGATTACAATGGTCCCTTCCCCACGTTGGTCGACCCATTAGGGGGAAGTACTGGCCATTTCAAAAACGTCCGACCTTTATGCTGCACCCTGTACCTCCGGGTTTATTTATTTATTCAAGTACACACTGGCACGTCGCCATCTAGCGAGATCGTTAGTAGGTTGAGGAAATAAAAAGGAAAATGATGGCCAACAATTGATACTAAATTACATTTTACGTCTGTTTACTCGTACGCCTTCATAACAGTCTGGGGGTCATGTTCACCAAAAACGCAAAAGCCGCGCTCATGACAAATCGAGGTTAGACATCTGTCGTTTTCACCTCGATAACCATGGAGTGCAGTTAGACAAGCCATGAATTACGCCACGTCGAAATGGCAGTGGACTAATGAGGTTACAGTTATGAACCAAGGAGAGCCTTAAGGCGGAAGTTCTCGCCGTCACAGAGACTGGCGACTGCTAGCGTCACTTGTCATTGAACTTAGGAGACGTAAGACAGGAAGACTTCCACCCTAAACCAGTGGTGTCTCATTTCTCGTTGTCACGTGCCAAGTGCCTAGCATCCGTTGTAGTCAGGTCATGTTTGGTATCGTTTACTAGTATTTTTCGATGATGAATCCAACGAGACGGTTCTCATAGGTGAGATACTGGTTCAGGCAGGATAACCAAGAATTTAGCGGAAATATTGATTGAAACATCAGGCGTTGAATAGGTCACAATCGTGCTGTGCAAAAAGATAATTATCTTCAACGTTTTTGTTTACTTATCTTGTTTTAAGTTAAAACGAGCGAACTAAATCCCCAGAACTTGATATCTAGCCCGTAGGTAACCTTGGGACGTCAAAATTAGGGTATGAACAAAATCCACCGAAAGGTGACCATAATTATCATAGTGATCAAAACACCAAATATATAAATTTTTTCTCTCAAAAACAGCTCTAACGATTTTGATAATTTTTTATATTTATAACTCCCAATAAGGCAACTATTCCATAAAATTCCCATTTGTGTGAAAACGAGAGCAGCACAGTAAATTATCAACATTTTCGACGTAATTGATTTTAGAGTGGTTTTTAGAGAAATGACCGAACCAAATCAGCTCAAACTTGATATCTAGCCCGTAGGTTACTCGAGGACGTCAAAATAGGTGTATGAGCAAAATCCAACGAAAGTTAACTATAGTTATCATAGTGATCAATACACCAAATTTTTTTTCTCAAAAACAGCTTTAACGATTTTGATTAAATTTTTTATATTGATAGCTCTCATTAAGGCAATTATACCATAAAATTCCCATTCATGGGAAAATGACGAGAGCAGCACAATAAATTCCGGAACTGTATGCGCCTATCTCCTGAGGGAATAATAATTTGAATTAGTAGTTTAAGCCGTGAACACAAGTTAATGTTAGAATAAACCTGTGCACGTGTGCAAGTGGACTACGCTATTAAGTGTTCTGAGGGGGTTTGGAGATGTTGGGGGATTTGCTGACTCAAAAATTACAAGGATCGCGAGCTCTGATCCACATTATTGCCCAACTTTCGTCGGGATTATGAACCATCGCTACGATCGCTAGATATTTTTAATGGGAGTCTTCAGAACATCTCCCTCACCATTAGCCTCTACTCCTGGAGCGGACGATATTAATAAACGTATTTTTGAGAGTTGAGCGAATCCCCGGAAAATGGGGATCTTTGATTCGAGGAACGAGGAAAGTCTTTTCTTTCACATTGCAGTAGGCGCGTCGCCCATTTTTACTTTCTGCTACACAAAGGGAATGGAAAGTATTGTTATCGTGTAACAAAAAAAATTGGGTTTTCTTCACATCTTTACGTTTTGAGGCTGAGCCCAAAAAAACCTAATTTCGGCGCGTGGTGTGTCTGTGGTTCAATTTGTGGGAGAACCGCTGATCCGATTGAGCTGGTTCTTCGTTTGTTTTGTTCGTTATTTTTTTTTTTTAGACACCAAAATAAGGTTGTGGGCGATATCAGTCGATGGGAAGGGGGTGGGGGACGAAAATGTACCAAAAACCGGTTTTTCGCATTTTTCTCGAAAACGGCTCTAACGATTTTGATTAAACTTTCAACTTATCTTCTACTCGTCAGTACAAAACTGTCCTTCTCTATAGATATCTCCATGAATGCGCAAATAGTCCTCGACGAAAAAAAGAATCAAAACGAGAGCTTCTGGAGAAAACAAAATGGATAATGAGATTCTGCCCGTGATGTTGGTTGGTGTCTTAGAATGTTGCCTATCGACGGATGTCCTTCGCAACTTGGTTGCGAACATGAAGAGACGATGCAACCAGCTTCAGTCCCATGACGCACAAACAAATCCAATGTTCAATAAGTCGCTTTACTTTTTCGTTACAAGACATTGCCAAGGTGTAAACGCAATGTTCGGTTTTGCGTGCGTCGTTCTAGAGAAATTGACAATTAAACGAAAATTGTGGTGAAAGAAACACAATAACAACTCAGCCCCCCCACTTTCATTTTACCAATTTTTACTTTCTGCTACCCAAAGGGAAAGGAAATTATAGTAATCGCGTCAAAAAAAGTGGGTTTTCTTCAGATCTTTATGTTTTGAGGCCTACTGAGTCTAAAAAACCTAATTTTGGCGCATGGTCCGTGTCTGCAGTTCGATTTGCGGGAGAATTGAGCTGGTTGTTTTTTGTTTTGTTCGTTATTTTTTTTTTAGACACCTAAATAAGGTTATGGACGATTTCGGCGGATGGGAAGGGGGTTGGGGGACGAAAATGTACCAAAAACTAAGATTTTTCGCATTTTTCTCGAAAATGGCTCTAACGATTTTGATTAAACTTTCAAATTATCTTCTACTAATCAATACCTAACGTTTCTTCTCAATACATATCTCCATGAAAATACGGTGAACGGAGATATAGGCCTATGAAGCAAAAATCGTTTTTTTACGCTTTTTGGCAAAATGGCTTAAACGATTACCACCAAACTTTCAAGATGTTTTCGAATAGTTAATACTTACATATTGTTCTCAATAAATGTTCCTCTGACAGTCCATGGAACAGAGATAAAAATCAAAATGTGTCGAAAATAACGTTTTTTCGAACATTTCCGTAAATTCCAGGATAACTTCTTCACCAGATGTGATAAATCCTAATGGAGTATCTTCTAGTTACCCATACCAACATTTCGTACTGTATAATTATTTCTGTATATATATGTTGAACGGAGATATAAGCCAAGTTAACACAGAAAAGGAGATTTGTCGAATATTAATTTATCGGTATTCCCATTTTGTCAAAAACGGCTCTAACGATTTCGATCAAACTTACGGAGTACTCTCAGCTAACTAGTCCCCTACATTTTGTACTCTATAAATGTTCCTGTAAAATGCGTTGAACGAAGATATAGCGCCCACAGGTGTTTGTGTGGCAGAAAGTTGGGCGTTGCTACGCACTTGTATAGGCAAACCGGCTCTCGAATAACGTTCGAAAAAAAGTTGTTGCATCATACCTAACCTTCAACAGAAGGAACACACTTAATTTTTTTCATTCTGTACTAACTCTTTTCAAATTTTGTTGTGTGCGTTTTTCAGAAACGATTGGGACCAATTCGCTAGTTCCGAAGATAACGCGGTGTCCTCTCGCATTCCTTCCGGTTGGGTCGTCCCCGAACCGCCTTCAAACTCAACTTGGTCGTCATTTGTGGAACTCGAGTTATGAACTGTGTAAACGTGTCTCGTAATTTAATGTGTAATTTTGCGCTTCGAACGCTTCGCTGGCGGAATTCCTGTCGTCATCAGCTGTATTTACTAATTGTAACGAATAAATTTATATAATTGTTATCGGCCTTTTTAAAAGTCCCCGCCGTCAGGTTATGGTTGAAGGCTGGCAGTGATGATGGAGACAGTAAAGTCGCAATAAATTCCTTAGGCGACGCAACGTGGTTAGGCTGAGAGAGAAAGAGAAGTTTAAATTGTATGAAAAGGGATAACATTTTATACAACACGATTCTGGAAATGAAGTGAAATGAATTACATACATCAATGTGAAAAGGCGGCCGATGAAGAGACAGGGGAGCACAACTTCAAACTTCAGGGAATAAAACAATAGGCACAATTATTGGGTTTTGAAATGTGACTGAAAATATCAACTCGCTCCTCACTGAAGATGTGTGGAAAAGAGCAAACTTGGGGATTACCATAAAACGGGTTGCAGACGAGGCTTAAGCTGGAGGGAGAGGAGCGAAGGTAATGAATGAAACAGATTTTTTTTAAATTGTCGAGCTCGAGGGCAGTCGTCTATTTGCAGTTTGGTCCACCCGGAGAGGAACAGAGAGTTGGTATATTTAATTTCATAATAGGTAAAGAGAGGAGGGAGGTCGAATTGATTTGAACAAACGCCTCGTTATTGCTCCTGACATTTTGAAGGTAGGCAGCCCGCCACGTTCGCCCAAGCGGAGGCTTCGTTTTCGATCTCTTCTCAATTTTCCTGCTTTTTAAACCACTTTCTGAAATGAAACGCTCAAATACATCAAAACCGTTCGGCTGTGACTCATTTTCAACCTACACTCTCGCAAAGTGTGTACAAAAAGGCGGAGGACGATGATGACGTGGATCTTCGCGTTGAAACTAAATTTAAGTCAAACCGGTTGAAAAGAGCCCGAAGTAACAGGATGTTAAAGACGAACAGGAGCTTTCTCGAAAGAGGCTCGTCGGAATCGTGTCTTCTTAATTATCTACGCTTCGGTAACTCAATAAATGCGCGGAAACTCGCGCAATCGGGCGCCTGACGTCTACAAAGTAGGCAAGCTCTCAACACTCGCGCTTCTAGTTTATTGGAAAAGTCAACAGAAATCTGTAGCGCGCCTGAAATCTCGAACGTCGGCAACCCGCAACGTTCAAGCTCCTGTTCGTCTTTATTCTCCTATTACTCGCTCCGGCTTTTTAAACGTTTTCGACGCTCAACGAACGTTAAAGAGAGGACGAAGTAACAGGATATTAGAAATGAACAGGAGTCTTCTCAAGTGAGGCGAGTTGCCTACCTTCGACGTGTCAGGCGGCACACGCGTCAAATTTTTAAATAAACACTACTTAAAACATGAGATGACGTTTTACCGAGCTCAAATAAACCGCGCAAAAAATAGATTGGATTAGTAGCTAAATACATGAAAATGGCTAAATGAACGTGTTGCATTACACCCGACATGTTACTTCTTAAGAAGGTAAGTCACGTAATCGGCTGCAAAAATGAGTTCCATTCAGATCATTACGTGTCCCAAAAACAATAATTAGGAAAATTGTCTGTGAACAATTTTTTTAGAGAAAATGCCTCAACCAAATCAGTTCAAACTTGATATCTAGCCCTCAGGTCAACACGACACGCCAAAATACGGGTATGGGCAAAATCAGATCAAAACTAACTATAGTTATCACAGTGATCAAAACACTAAAATTGTTTTTTCTCTAAAATGGCTTTAACGATTTTGATTACATTTTTTTATATGGGCAGCTTTCGATAAGTTCATTACACGATAAAATTCCCATTAGTGGGAAAATGACGAGAGCAGCACAATAAATTACCAAAATTTTCGACGTAATCGATTTTAGAGTGGTTTTTAGGGAAAACGACCGAACCAAATCAGCTCACACATGATATCTAGCCCGCACGATACCATGGGACGCCAAAATAAGGGTACGATTAAAATCCACCGAAAATTGACTATAGCTATCATAGTGATCAAAACACCAATTTCTTTTTTTCAAAAATGGCATTAACGATTTTGATTAAATGTAGTATATTGATAGCTCTCAATAAGGCAATTATACTAGGAAATTTCCATTCTTGAGAAAATGACGAGAGGAGCACAATAAATTACCAAAATGTACTACGAAAATCGGTTTTAGCGCGTTTTTTTTTTCCTTTTAAACTCAACGGAAATGTTACTAGAATGTTTTTAAAAAATATCTGGTGCGTTGGAACACACAACTTGCCTTAGCTCTACGACAATTTACTTGTGTACATGGCTTTTTCCACTTACTCAAATCATTTATCACTCAGTTCATTTGAAACTGATTACTCATTCCCGAACGATTACGAGCAGCACAATAAATTCCGGACTGTACGCGCTACCTCCTGAGGGAATAATAATTCGAATTAGTAGTTAAAGCCGTGAACTCAAGTTGATGAGCGTAGAGCTAAGGAAAGTTGTGCGATGCGGCTGCTTTAACCATGGAGGGCAACCGAAGGTGTCGTGAAGGGACCTACCAACCCCCAAGTGAAAGCTAGTTATATTAGTGGCTAGAGCTACATAAACCGCCGAATGTAAGTGGAACTGAGGAAAGTTGCACGATTTTCGAAGATTTCGTGCACCCTATATAAAAAGCACGCGCAGTATTCATCCTCGAAAGTCGGAAATTGTCAAGAAGTGAATAGGCGAATAACTCGTTGCGCTGTGCGACGTGTTGTTATTTGAAACAGAACCTGCACGCATCCAAAATTGGGAACGTGGGAGTACAACGACAGAAATAAAGTTTCTGTGGGATTTCTGACGACCTCAGCTCTTTCACGTCAGTTGTGTTGTGTATTATCGTCAAACACCTTCTACCTCCGACTTTATTTATGACCAAGGGATTCTGGCATGGCAAGACATTAAGCAACCCGTTAAAATTACTGTGATCACATCTGCCAGTTTCTTTAAAAACTCATCTCAAGTATCGTTAGAATCTTGTAAAATGTCGGGTGGCAGTTCAATCAAGTCATCAATAACGCTCATAAGGTACACTGTGGCTACTCCAGAAATTCGGTAATTTCAACCGCTGCTGTTCACTTGTCACAAATTTCTAAAAGTTTTACCCCATAACACCGGAAAAGTTATTATTTGAAATTTAAAAAATCGTGTCTACGGGCTCATCAATACGCTGTGTACCAATCAATAAATAACATTCAGGGCGTGAGTACGAGAGGCGTAATCCAGAACTGTAAACGTACCGCTACCTACCGCCGCCAAATGCGCTGGATCTATAAAAAATATTTGGTGAGTTGCAACACACAACTTTCCTTAGCTCTACGTCAATTCACTTGTGTTCATGGCTCTTTCCACTTACTCAAATCACTTGAACTTTGTCAAACATCTCTCAGACAGCGACAGATACCGGTAGCGCTTACAGTTCCGGAATTATTGCGCTGCTCGTACTCATTCCCGTACGATTATTGAACAATTGGTACACAGACAATTAATGAGGCTGCAAACACGATTTTTTTGAAGAGGATAATAATCACTTTTATGGAGTTATTGGGTGAAAACCTTAAGAAATGGTAGTAAGCGAAACGCCGGTAGTTGAACTTCCAGAATTTCCATAGTGACCTCCATATTTCTTATGAGCGGTTTTAGTCGCTCAACTTATATGTATTGGATTGGACTACCATACCAATTTTTTGACAAATGTAGTAACATTTCAGCAGAGTTTATGAAGAAAAAAACGCGCTAAAATCGATTTTCGTCGTAACTTTTGGTAATTTATTGTGCTGCTCTAGTCATTTTTCGACGATTAGGAATTTTATGGTATAGTTGCCATATTGGGAGCTATCAACATAAAAAATGTAATCAAAATCGTTAGAGCTGTTTTTGAGAAAAAAAATATGTGGGGTTTTGATCACTATGATAACTATAGTTAACTTTCGGTGGATTTTGCTCATACCTATATTTTGGCGTCCGACGGTTACCTGCGGGCTAGGTATCTAGTTTGAGCTGATTTGGTACGGTCATTTTCTCTAAAAATCGTTCACAGACACACACAGACCATTTTCCCAAATAGTGTTTTTCGGACTCAGTAGGGTCTGAAACGTAAACATCTAAAGAAAATTAAAAAAAATAAATTTCAGCCGATAACATGACTTCCCTTTCTCCTTTGTAGAGCCAAGGAAAGTGATAAATTGAGTTAGGAACAAAAGCCGTGTATTGACGTGATGCGGTGCACCTATTTTCCTTAGAAACTCCGGTAAAAAACGTTACTAAGAATATCAGAAAAATTCAGGTGGTACTCCAACCAATTACCTATACGACGGGTTTCTCCAGAAATTCCGGAATTCCCACCACTTACCACCAGTTCTATAAGTTTTTATCCGATAACTCTGGAAAAGTGATTATTCTCATTTTCAAAAAATTCGTGTGTACAGCCTCATTCATTCTCTGTGTACCAATTGCTCAATAATGGTCGTGACATGAGTACGAGAGGCACAATAAATTCCGGAACTGTAAGTTCGACCGCTTTCTGCCTCCGTGAACCGTTGGCCAAGTTTAAATGTTCTGAGTGAATAACACATTGAATTAGTTGCGAATGCCATGAAAATCAATTCATGTAGCGCTAAGGAAAGTTGCATGATGCGGCGCATCTGATTTTCTTCTTTTTTTTTAGTTTTCTTCAGATGTTTATATTTGTGGTGGTGGTGGTGGGGTTACTAAGTCAGAAAAACGACATTTGAGGAAAAAGGCTCGTGTGTGTGTGAACGCGATGTGTCGTGAGATTTGGCAGGCAGTCAGCCAATCACGTTCGCTCAAACAGCCTCCAGTTCGTTTTTAATCCACTCACTTGAAACTTTGTTTTTTTGTTTACCAGTTTCTGTATTGAATGTTACGTTCTACAGTTCCGTAAACAGGAGACTTTTTGAACGTGGGGAGTAGCCGAAATGTCAAGCGCACTAGCTAAGTTCATAAATGAGCGAAAAACTCGTTTTAAAATATCTGGTGCGTAGCAACACACAACTTTCCGCCACCCCTTTAAGTTCGAACACCACCTATATATGCGAGTGCTATATCTTCGTTCAACGCATTTCTATACAAAACATTTATGGAGAACAGAATGTAGGGACTAGTTAGCTGAGAGTATTCCGTAAGTTTGATCGAAATCGTTAGAGCCGTTTTGAGAAAATTGGAAAACCGATAAATAAATGACAAATCCCCTTTTCTGAGTTAACTGGGCTTATATTTCCGTTCAACATACCTATACAGAAATACTTATGAAGAACGAAATGTGGGTATGGGTGACTAGGATCACTCCATTAGGATTTATCACATCTGGTGAAGCAGTTACCCCGGAATTCACGGAAATGTTAGAAAAAACGTTATTTTCGACACAGTTTCATTTTTATCTCTGCTCGATGGGCTGTCGGAGGAACATTTATTGAGAACAATATGTAGGTATTAACTATTTGAAAACATCCTGTGAGTTTGGTGAAAATCGCTGAAATTCCCATCGGCCGAAATCGTCCATAACCTTATTTTGGTGTCTCCAAAAATTAACGAACAAAACGAAAAAAGAACCAGCTCAATCGGATCAGCCGTTCTCCCGCAAATCGAACTAAAGACACACACACACACACGGACCACGTGCCGAAATTAGGTTTTTTAGACTCAGTAGGTCTCAAAACGTAAAGATCTGAAGGAAACCCTTTTCTTTTTTTTTTGTGACACGATTATTATACTTTCCTTCCCTTCGGGTAGCGGAAAGTAATAAAAATTGCCGAATCTCCTTTGTGCGATGCGTTTTTATACCTTCGGCCTAATCTCATATTCGACGTCCTCTGTTGATCATAGTCTTCAATAGCAGCTAATCAGAGCAGCAGGGCTCTTTCGTCGCTCATTCGCTCTCAGAGGGTGTTTACGGTACAATGAAAAGGTCAAAAGACGATCAACTGAATTTTTTAATACACGAAAAAAGTCCTTTGGGAGTCGCAAGACGTAAAAACAGAGCAGCACAATTATCACACGTACGTAACTTACACATAAATCAGTAGTAAACATTTAACAGGCGAAAGTTGAACGGCGGTAAAAGATACGAAGTATCGTGACAAGAGTGATGAAGTTGCGTGGAGTCTGATGCGTGATGCGACGAGGGCTCACAGCCACCGAGTCACTCTATTTAGACCGAATTGAACATTCGAGGGTTTAACCTTCTTCAAATGGCACTCAATTACTCATGGGAAGTAAATACGAACGTCTTAAAGCGAACAGCACCATCGGAAATGTCATAACAATCACTTCACTGAGTTTTCAGCAGAGTCCGTAACTTGAAACAAACTGCGTACTGTAGGGCTGAACACACACTTTTTGAGTCGTGAGATTTACAGAACGGACATACTGGGCACAATAATTGTGCAGGATGTTTAAAACCTCAGTTGCTCGCCAACCAGAGAATATTTCATTCAAGCACATCGTGCAGCCTCTAACAGTTATGGTAGAACTTTGTTGAGCCGTAAGAGCAGCAACCGCCTGACAGTAACCCGAAAAAAGGGCTGAATATCCCATCTTTCTTCGTAGTATGACCTCAGGACACCATTTCTGACAGAGCCCACCTTTATTAGCTCCGTGTCAAACATAATGGTAATGCACTACTCGTGGACACATCTGAGCGTACACTCCGCACATTTTAACCCCTTACAAGTTTGAGTGTTCACAAATGGAATGTTACGAAGGAGCTGTCAGTCACACGCTACAAATTAGTAATTAAGAAGACAGTGGCAATGGCAGCGAGTGCTCAGTATGCTCTCCAAAACCCCATCAGCCCTCTAAACTTGAAATGGCAGTTCATAACAATTCGAAATTTGACAAATGCTCTCACGCCCTGTCCATCGATCGCAAAGCACAATGTGGCGTCAACTATTTATTTCCACATCGTCGCGTAGATAATAAATTACGCAAAAGGACTCTCAAAACGTGCAAGTGGCACTCAGGTGGAAAAAACAGAACACGAGGTTTTAAGTTGTCGATCCTGCAACTGGGCTGAAGTTCGCTACATATTCACAATCAAACCTTTGACCCTTTGCCCTGAAGTCAGGGATCGTCCAAAACAGGAAAAAATGGAATGTCTAGATGGGACTTTTTCTGATTTTCAAAAATTGGCTTAGGTCAAAATTAACAAAAAGTTCCACCTACTTCAAAATGCAATATCATATACTGAATATTATCGAACAGTGATTGGAATATGAGAAAAAAAAATCGACTAATCGATGAAAAAGTTATTGATCATATTTTTAAAAAAACGAATCGCACATACCTATCTCACAAACGAAATATTTACCATAATGTCTGCTAACAACGCTGGTCAGAATAGACGTTCCTTTCGTGATTCTAAATATGTTTCATATTCATGTTTTGGGCCATCCATGACTTCAGGGCAAAGGGTCAAAGGTTCGATTGTGAATATGTAGCTAACTTCAGCCCAGTGGCTAGCAAGGGGCAGCAGGGCAACTGCTCGCAAATAGCTCCTCAGGGAACCAAACAACTTGCAAGCTGAAGGACTTTCAATGCAGACATGAGCAGTAATGTCACGAATAGTTGTCGTTTGGGATTGCGACTCTTCCACGCCCCTGCATTGTGCATCAAATGGGACGTAGAGGGCCGCTCCTCAACTTCCCATACGCTGCACAACAGCCACCCTGGGGAGGCGTCAGGGCAGACCCAGAAGCAACGCAGTTCCCAATCGGTGCCTGTTGTGTCACTAGAACTAGACTGAACTACCCCACTAATTTACCGACTGAAGGGCACCCGAAATGCCCATAGAAATCCATTAACCTCTCAGGTCCCTATTTGTCTAATTGAGGTACACTTATTGTCCATCAAATAAAACTCTTCGCCACTCGACAATCCATTCACTACCCAATTTGCCTCAATACAAAACGCTCCATGTCCAATCAACCATGCTTTTAAATTGAAGAATGTTCAGTCGGATAAATTCAAATTTTGTTGACATTAACTCTACAAACTTGTCGAGAGCCTGCAGAAATAAGAATTTTCTGCAAAAAGCCGAGTTTTATTGCTGCGTCGACGCAGAAGGAAGAAAAGGATTCATCAAATGTTACAGTTGAATGCATTCTATGTAACTATTAATCACTTCGACGTCACTTCCTCTTCACTTACGAATCACGATTAAAAAAATTCAACTAAAATTACCGTTATAACTATAATAATTATTCACAGTCGACGCTTAAACGATCTAAAATATTGCAGCCTTTTTTTTTTGTATATCGTTGATAATTACATAGAATGCGACTTCAACCCAAATAAATTAAATTTAAAAGCGAGGGTTTCCAACATTCAAACGGAAATAACCATAAAACTGATTACTCGAAATACGCCGCGTGCCTACTGCCAAAGGCCGGCGTAATTGCCGTAAACGTTAGCGGGAAGAGGGCCGCCGGCAGAAAACAGGCGGGTTCCGGAGTAGTCGTAGCAGTGAGTGTAGATGGCGGGCGTGTATTTGACTTGGTGAAAGCCGTCGATTAATTCTTCGTCGGGAAACTGAAAAATGAAGAGAACACGGTGAGTTAGGGGGAAAGTGTAGAAATAATTGTGTAGGAGACAGGGTGTTTTTCTCAATCTCATCCCGCGACTCAACGACGAATCTCCACTGCCAGCGCTACACTTTCATCCGCTCCTCACTCGACCTCCCCAGTTTATTTCAGACATACCCACCATTTCCCCTTTTTACATTCCCTGGCTCTATAAAGTAGAAAGTAAAGTTATGTAATCGGCCGAAAAAAAAGTTCTCTTCAGATCTTTATGTTTCAGACCCTCCTGAGTCCGAAAAACACTATTTGGGAAAATGGTCTGTGTGTGTGTTTGAGTGTGTTTCTTGCACATTAGCGAAACCTCAACTTCCATGACTGATATAACCCTCATCGAAGGTTTAGGAACAGTCATCAAATAAGGAAGCAAACCTGTGTGTGTGTCTGTGAACGATTTTTAGAGAAAACGACCGTATCAAATCAGCTCAAACTTGATATATAGCTCGCAGGTTACCATGGGACGCCAAAATAAGGGTGTGAACAAAATCCACCGAAAGTTAACTATAGTTATCATAGTGATCAAAACACCAAACATTTTTTATTTCAAAAATGGCTCCAACTATTTTGATTAAATCTCTTATATTGATAGCTCTCAATAAGGCAATTATACCATAAAATTCCCATTCGTAGGAAAATGACGAGAGGAGCACAATAAATTACCATAATTTTCGACGAAAATCGATTTTAGCGCGATTTTTGTATTATAAATTCCGCTGAAATGTTACTAGAATGTTAAAAGGTGTAGTAGTGTGGTCTAATCGAATAACTATAGGGTGAGCATTTAAAAACGCTCATAAGATATATGGAGGTCACTCCAGAAATTCCTGAATTTCAACTACCGCCATTTCGCTTACTACCATTTCTTATTCTTAAGGTTTTCACCCAATAACTCTGGAAAAGTGATTATTATCCTTTTCAAAAAATTCGTGTTTACAGCCTCATTAATTCTTTGTGTACCAATTGCTCAATAATGGTTCGGGAATGAGTACGAGCAGCACATATTCCTTAATTGTAAGTGCAACCGCTTTCTGGCACCTTGAAGTGTTGTTTTACCAAGTTCAAATGAATTGAATACGTAGAAAATGCCATGAACAGACGTAGAGCTAAGGAAAGTTGTGTGTTGCAACGCACCAGATATTTTGTCTAGTTAAAGGGTCATCAGCACCTCAACCAGCCCATAATTTTACTAGCTCAAACTGAACACTTTATATTTATATCGTCGGGAGTTGGCTTGGTTATATTACTGTAATCTGTTTGTACAATTCAAAATCAGTGTAAGAAATGCATTTGAGAAGTGGCTATCGAACGAAAAACAAATGAAATTCAGTGCTGAAGAACTTCCAACCAGCCGTTAGGCATCGAGGCAACTGACTGAAGGATTCGAGAGCGGCGTCCTACCACCAAAGGGCAAGTATCAACTGCCACCAGTCGCCTGCGTTTTGTTCAGAGGAAGTTCATCAACTGGCACCCCTTTCACTTCTTCACGCCGTACAAATTCGTAAAAGTGATTTCATTCAAACTTCGTCCCCATTTCTCTGAAGCGTAGTGTACAATTTTGTATTTGTTTTATTTTATATTATTTTTAGGTCTTTCAGGGACTGCATGCGTTAATATCATAGATACAACCCACACCTACACACAACCTGGGATGTATTGAGCCCCTTTACATCCCTGCATGCAAGCCTCCCAACGAGTGGAGACAGTCCTCAGTCTGGAAATAAGGAAACAGGCCTATCACCTGATAAACGTCTCAGTTTGGTGGGAGATTGGATCACGTGCCAGTTGATGAACTCCATTCGAGACGACAGACACCCAGAAAACAAGCAACCGACGTCAGCTATCGTTGTGAAACATGTCTGAATTTTGTGTCAAGCTGATATGAAAGATCTTCTACGGGAAGAACACATGTCAGTACGGCAGATGATCAAAGAGATGCTGGTCCACTGGCGGAAATGATCACCAAGACAGTACCCTGCAGCATGGGAAGATCAAACTGTAGCATTATGACAGTAGTGAATTCAGAGAATCGTACCATGCTCAATTTGAAATAATCGCTACAAGGTGAGACGCTCAGAAATTGATAGTCCTGGGGTCAACACTGCAAGGACTAGCAGTGAATGTATTGGCTCTGCAGGGACCCAATTGCAACTCGACTGAGCTGTGTATCAGACTCGAAGCTGGGTGTGCTGGACAAGAACAGGGTGGCATTGCAAAGTTGTACGCACAGACACACGGAAGTAATCAGGCAATGCGAGAGTACCACCAAGCCATTTGATTGTTGGCTGGGAACGCACAGTAGGGGACCTCCAGAATACTGAGCAGTATTACATTTCACCCGAGAAGTTGAAAAACATTGGTTCTGGCAGCCAACCTCAGAGACATGGTGATGGCCTTATAGGAAGCCCTACGACCAATCTGTCTCATGCAATTGGAGAGGTCATGGAAGACGGGACTTAACAGCTCGCTACTGACGACACAAGGATTCCATGCTGGCGATATGACAAGCTTGAATACTGGGTAAGATGCTGCCCAGAGCGACCAAGGCAAAGATCAGTACAGAGAAACAAATAGCGGTAAAAAACTAAGAGGTGGGCGGGGTTTGACACTGAAGACACCTTGACCAAAGGACGATAGAAAATGATATCTAGTATCAGGTCGTTCAGTGTCACAGTGGCAATCGCTAGAGTTAGGACAAATCAAAGAGCAGTTGAAGATTGGGATGGTGTTCAACGATGGCAAGAAATGCTGTTAGTGGACATTCACGAGCAGGTCAATCTGGGGATGGATTTTCTGGTGCAGCATCGCTGCCTTGACAGATTCAGCTCTGCAAGTAATCATTCTGGGGAGGAGAAAAGTGGCCAGGGAATACTGGTTAAGACTAGGAAAGAAGCGGAAGTCATGGCGAGAACTGCTGAGAAATGCTGCAGTTGGATCTGGAACCCTTGGTCGATTGGCAAGAGCAACAGAAAGCAGGCCACAGCAGAAGCCTGAGAGTGGCTTCTCCAAGAGAACCACCCTCCATTATGACCACCTTGTGGCTTGATTTGATGTAGACTGAAAAGCACTCAGGGCCATTGTTGCATTTTTTCAGCAATGGAAGTCCTAGTTCGCTGCTAGGCGAATGTGGCTGGCATGGGAGAGCTTCACCCCCTGATATACTGAGTTTGGACATTTTGAAAAAAGATGGACACTCAACCAACTGAGAAAGACGCAGTATTGGCCGCATGTGACCTGGGATGTGCAAATCTGTGTCTGTGAAACATGATGTGTTGGTGCAGGAAAAGGATCCAAAGGACAAGGACTACGGAGAAGGGAACTCTGAAAAGTCGTGATGTCACTTAAACGGACCTGCTTATGACTCGCATGGTGCAGTTCAGTGAATGATGTAAAGTGATGTTGGCATGGCATTGACTGTCATGTTTATGTTTAGGTTAGTTTTGGCGTTAACTAAAATAGATCATTCTACCAATCCTTCGCCTAATCTATTAGTAGAATTTAACTTCGATTTTACTTTATATTTAAATGTATAATTTTTTAATTCATTTATATATTTTATATTGACGAGTTGAGAACATTATTTGAGACTACAAGAAAATAACATTTCTCATTAAAAAATGTATCCTTATTTGCTATGCTGCCAGCATTCCTAACAGACGCAGCTAACAATTCGTTTTCTAATTGAACACAGTGACCAGAGGACAGCGTACTGTGATAATCTTTGTACCAGACCTTATGCGTTAGAGACAAACCAGCCATATCAGCCTACCCATTGAGTGACCCTTCTGCCTGTATTGGGAACACAGCACATTGTCAGCACAACAGTCACTTCTCTCGTTGGAAAACACGATCATCTGGAGGACAATGCTGCATCGTTACCACTCCCCACATTTTAACAACACTTTCCATAGGTATTACAATTTAAATTCCAACGGCCAATTCAATTACTTACAACGTATCCTCTCGAAGATTTCAAAATAACTGTTCGACTAGAATTTATGCTGGATTCCAGATATTTCCCAGCCCTGAGATCGTAAAACATTATCATTCCAACGCCGGTGCCGATCGTTAAAATGTTGCTGAGGAAACTGGCGGATCGAATTCCTGCATTAACAAACAAACAACGCGATCAGCATGTTGGTGGCAATTAGCGTTTTACTAAGAAACAAAAACTACAAATAAAGAAAAACGTTCAAAATATTGTAGGGACAAAATGCTACTTTACTATTATACTTCAGCGCTGAAGGGTGTTTGAGGTATACAAAGTACTGGACAATATGTTGGTTTTACTTTTGTAGTGATTGATACAGCAATAATGACAAGCATAGTAGAGGGAGTTAAAAGGATACGGGGTGTGGGAGGGATGGTGTGCTAGGCCCATAACTCGGAGGTCAGTGGATTGAAACCACGTTCAGCTCCATGTCATATTTTGCATTTAAATACTTCTTACAATTCTCCTTCGCTCTGGCTTCAACTACAAGGAGAACAATGTCGCGTTTTGGTTGTAGAGCTTTGTCGCCTGCACTAGGAAGGAACCTTCAAATGATGATGTACAATGCGCAGAAATGTTCAACGTCGTCTGGGCGTTCCTAGGATCTCTGACGTGTACTGCAGATATGAACATGAAATTCCTGTATATCCCGCATTGTCATCCTGTCTGACTCCCATTGCAGGCCACTCCAATCCGTCTAGTGGTTACAGACGAAGATTCATAATCCAACGAAAGTGAGGCACTGGATCAGAGCTTGTGATCGCTGGATTACAGCCAATTTTTGCCTGAGTCAGCGGCTCTCCAAACATTTCCAACACCCCCCCCCCCCCCATCGTAACACTTTGGAGAGCACGGTAGCTATTGCCAACTTCTTCCTCTCAGCGATCATCAGCCACCCCGATCTCTTGTAGCCCGGGGTTACATGCTAGTTGCTATGTACATGCAATGCGGCGCAAACCTCAAAGCTGCATTCTGTGCTCTTTGCAACCTCAACCTACACGATTTCATTCCTGTCACATCATCACATCACAATAGAAGCTGGAACAGCTATTGTTGCACTTGAGCAAGGAAATCGCTTGCAATGTAGATATTGGCGCAGAATACTATGCGATCGCGTGCTTTTTCTGCCTTCTCTTTTCACTTTGCAAGCAGAACACTGATTCCAAACTCATGAAGAAGGCGCGAGGAGACCCTCCTCCTCCCTGGGTTGGGCATCTGGCTTGCGTTGATTTGGCCAAAACCACGGCAAGCCAGATTACGAGTTGAAAGGTTCAAATCAATCGTAAGGCTAAGTAGAGACGCTGTCGTTGATCTCCTGTCAATACTCTGCTGGCTGTTAGACACTCACAGTTCACTTCTTTTTTTTTTTTTTTGTTGAGGCTCACCCGCAGCACTGCCTCAGCTGGTAAAGGACCCTGAATTGCAACATCACCTCAAGGCACGAACAAAGCTCAGATATTTCTCATCTATAACCATCCTAGGCACTACTCACACGAATTAAATCACACGTGATGAAGTTGTGGAAACCCATTTCATAAAATAAAACGGATAAAAATATATTTCCACTAAATTTGAGTTGAAGTATTAGATCGATTTCGACGGTCAAGTCATCATCAGTAACAAATATCTGGTGCGTTGCAACACACAACTTTCCTTAGCTCTACTTCAATTCACTTTGTTCTTGGCTAACTCTATTTAATCAATTCATTTATCACTCAGTTAATTTGAACTTGGTCAAACAACGCTTAACGACAGCAGAAAGCGGTAGCGCTTACTGTTCCGGAATTTATTGTGCTGCTCGTACTCATTACAGGACCATTATTGAGCAATTGGTACACAGATAATTAATGAGGCTGTAAACACGATTTTTCAAAAAAAGGATAGTAATCACTTTTGCAGAGTTATTGGAAAATAACTGTTACAACTGGTACTAAGCGAAACGGCAGTAGTTGAAATTCAGGAATTCCTGGAGTGAGCCCCATGTATCTCATTAGCGTTTTTAAACACTCACCCTTTAGGTACATGATTGGACTATAATACCGAATTTTTTTGACATTCTACAAGAATTCCAGCGGAGTTTATAAGGAAAAAACTGCGCGAAAAACGCTTTAGGTCGAAAATTTTGATAATTTATTGTGCTGCTCTCGTCATTTTCCCACGACTGAGAATTTTATAGTATCATTGCCTCATTGAGAGCTTTCAATATAAAAAATGTAATTAAAATCGTTAGAGCCGTTTTTGAGAAAAAAATTTGGTGTTTTGATCACTATAGTTAACTTTCGGTGGATTTTGCCCATACCCTCACTATTGCGTCCCATGGTAACTCGTAGGCTAGACATCAAGTTTCAGCTGATTTGGTACGGTTGTTTTATCTAAAAACCGCGCTAAAATCGATTTCGTCGAAAGTTTTGGTAATTTATTGTGCTGCTCTCGTCATTTTCCCATAGATGGGAATTTTATGGTATAGTTGCCATATTTGGAGCTACCAATATAAAAATTTAATCAAAATCGTTAGAGCCGTTTTTGAGAAAAAAAATATTTGGTGTTTTGATCACTATGATAACTATAGTTAAATTTCGGTGGATTTTGTTCATACCCTTATTTTGGCGTCCCATAGTGACTTCCGGGCAAGATATCAAGTTTGAGCTGATTTGGTACGGTGGTTCTCTCTAAAAATCGTTCACAGACACACATACACACAGACCATTTCCCCAAATAGTGTTTTTCGGACTCAGGAGGGTCTGAAACGTAAAGATCTGAAGAAAACTCAAAATTTTTTTTTCAGCCGATTACATAACTTTCCTTTCTACTTCGTAGAGCAAGGAAAGTAAAAAAGACAACTGAAAGGTTCTCTTATACACAGAACGGTGGGTCGGATTTTCCCAGTGGGACGTATGTTGGATGTACTTGAGAAATTTGAAATCATCAAAAGTAACGGGTTAGATAGGTGTTTAAATTAGGTGATCCCTCAAAGCATTCCTCTATTGATCGCTTCATTTTTATGAGACCCTGTTTGACCTTAGTACAATAACCCCTTATTAATTTCCCCTTTTCTGCTATCCCGCTACGATGTACCTGCCACAGGGAAACCCCGACCCAACGTTCTGTGTATAGGAGAACCTTTCTGCTGTTCCCCTTTCAGTTGCCTTTTTTACTTTCCTTGGCTCTACAAAGTAGAAAGGAAAGTTATGTAATCGGCTGAAAAAAAAATTTTGAGTTCTCTTTAGATCTTTACGTTTCAGACCCCCCTGAGTCCGAAAAACACTATTTGGGAAAATGGTCTGTGTGTGTGTGTGTATGTGAACGATTTTTAGAGAGAACCACCGTACCAAATCCTTTCAAACTTGATATCTCGCCTGCAGGTTACTATGGAACGCCAAAATAAGGGTTTGAACAAAATCCACCGAAATTTAACTATAGTTATCATAGTGATCAAAACACCAAATATTTTTTTCTCAAAAATGGCTCTAACGATTTTGATTACATTTTTTATATTGGTAGCTGTCAATAAGGCAACTATACCATAAAACTCCCATTGGTGGGAAAATGACGAGAGCAGCACAGTAAATTATCAAAATTTTCGACGAAAAGCCTTTTTAGCGCAGTTTTTTCCTTATAAACTCCAGTGGAATTTTAGTAGAATGTTAAACAAAAATTGGTATTGTAGTCCAATCCAATACCTAAAGGGTGAGTTTTTAAAAACGCTCATGGGATATATAGGGGTGACAGCAGAAATTTCTGAATTACAACTACTGCCGTTTCGCTTACTACCATTTCTAAACGTTTTTACCCAATAACTCTGCAAAAGTAATAACTATCCTTCTTCAAAAAATTTGTGTTTACAGCCTCATTAATTATCTGTGTACCAATTGCTCAATAATGGTCTTGCAATGAGTAAGAGCAGCATAATCAATTCCAGAACTGTAGGCGCTACCGCTTCCTGCTGCTGTGAAGTGTTGATTGACCAAGTTCAAAGGAACTGAGTGATAAATGGATTGATTAAATAGAATTAGCCATGTACAAAGTGAATTGTTGTAGAGCTAAGGAAAGTTGTGTGTTGCAATGCACCAGATATTTGTTACTGATGATGTCTTGACCGTCGAAATCAATCTAATACTGTAACTCAAATTTAGTGGAAATAGACAATCGTTCTATATTTTTATCCGTTTTATTTTACACTACTCACACGTCAATCCTACGCCCTAGCAACATCCCCTGTGTTTCAGTCCTGTTCACTTGCATGCCATCGGCCTGCGATCATTTGTTGAGATCTCTATTCAAAACTTGTACAGTGCCTGAAATCTCGTCAACAGTAGTACACACGGTGAGAGGAAGGAAAAAACAGAGGGGATAGGAAGGAGTAAGAGTGGGAATGAGGGGGGAGGAGAGTACGAGGGGGAGAGAGTAATAGGGGAGGCAATTAAAAAGGGAGAGAGAGGGGATTGATAGGGGGGAAGGAAAGTGAGGGGGTGTTAAGGAGAAAGAGATGTGAGAAGGTTAGAGAGAGAAAGAAAGTTAGAAGTTGGAGAGTGGAAGAGAGGGGATGAGAAATAGAAGGGGGAAGGAGGATAAAGAGAGATAGAGTGAGGGAGTGAGAAGGAGAGAAGGTGAAAGAAGAGAGACGGATGTTGGAGAAAGGGAGGGATGGATGGAAGGGAGGGAGGGAGGAGGGAAAGGAAGAGAGAGAATATAAGTTTATTCGACAATCACAAAATAATTAGTACCAGTGGTTGAATTATATAATGAATAATGTGACCTGTTGGCAGATAGTGCCTGTGTTGTCAGAGGTGCGAAAAACCCCAGCTCTCAATTTAAATTAACAGAGGGGTTTTCCAAAAGAGAGTAAATTACGTAGACGATCCAGTTTGAATGAGGGGAAAGTAAGTCGACATAAAAAGCTCCTGAGAATGCTGCGCACATTCCCAGAACCCAAATAATTCAGTCAGGTAAATACCCGCCTTTTTGAAGGCAGGAGTAAATTGCGTGGGGCTCCTAAGAACGACTAGCATCGAGTTTAACTAAATATATTAGGTGCTGCGGGCTTCTTAAGGAAAAGTGTGATGGGTGGCACCGGTTAAAACCATTTATCAACCCGTTCGTCTGTTCCCTTCTCCATTAACAATTACCTATACCACCCCCATTCTGCCTTAACCCCTGACAAGCCACCCTCCATATCTCACCCCTTCCCATAACTTACCTGAGGAATATTTCATCGACTATACTCATGTTTCCATTTGTGATTGAGTGTTGACTAGATGGTTACTGTTTGATGGAGCAATTTATTATTCATCATTAGCTTTTTTGGCTTCTGTAGAAGTAATAATAATAATTGAAGAAATGTAGAGGAGACTCACCACAACCGCTGTAACGCGAAGGAATCTTTTTTACTGGTTGGAGAGTTCTAGAGTCCATCAGAAGAGTGTACGATTTGCAACCGATGGCGTATAGAGCTCCAGAACTCTGCACTGCCATGCAAACGTTGTCCTGACACGATGGCAACTTCCTCGATAGTTTCTGAAAACAACCCCACGATTTTAATGGGAGTCACTTAACCCGAGGAGATATTTGAAATGCCAATTGACGCTCACCTGTCTAAAACGCTCTACGTCCCAGATATGCATGTAGCCGTTGAGAGATAAACAGGCCAACTCTTTTTTCGCGCTGTTGAAACACAAAGCGCGAACTTTCTGAGCGTATTTACACTCTTTGATGTCGAGGGCGTTTATGACTCTGTACGATGGCATAGAGTCTTTGGGACAGTCGTCGTTCTCTTCGAGTCTCCAAAGGGCGACTTTAGTGTCTCGCGACCCGGAAACGAGGAATCGGTCGTCCAGCCAGCACAAGTCCAATACCCAATCTCGGTGCGCTCCCTGAAACACGTTAAATATTTTTGAAAGGATACTTTTAGGTTATTCGACGATGTGCAATAAATTGCAAAATAAAGCACAGTGATAATTATTATTGATTCCTGTTTAACGTTATACAACTGAAAGAGCTGTAACAAACTAAACCCGTTCATTCAGAGGAGGCTCGTCCAGGGCCTTTGTGCTGATCGGGCACCTCGGGCAGGCTCGTCACCTCAAATGCCCCGATTCACTCGAAACTGCTGTCGGCAGTTGAAATCGAGCAGATCCCTCGTCGCTGTGTCGCCTTTGCCACCCAGTTCCTTGTTTGTGGTGGTAAAACTTCCCCGAGTGTAATTGATAATGAAACTCTGTGTTCCAATGGCATTCGGTTGATATCATACTCACTCCCCAACTCACATAGCGCGATGTCGCTACGTAATCCGCCCCGTAACAGAGCTCAAGCCTGGTCGATTAACATCGCTTTATCTGAGGCAATCGTTCCCCACATGAGATTGTCCTTGATGATGCACCCTCAGTGAACATAGTCTAATGGTTGAAGAAGAAAACTCAAAGCTCAGCATAGCTCAACTCAAGTTTTGCGAGAAAGATCGTGTTTTGGCATTATTGGATACAAACTGAAAGAAACAGCTGGGATTCCGTCATTCCCTGGATTCCTCTCAATTTTCTCTTTTTTCATTCCAGAATTTCAGTTGCTCCTAATTTAATTGGCTCATGCACGTTGTTAAACCCTAATCGTACAGATACTTTATTCGACTACCACTATACTTTTTCTGAGAATGCTATCGCCCTAAGAGCGCTAAAATCGATCGATCTTTTTTTCGCAATGTTCGATAATTTATTGTGCTGCTCTAATCATTGTCCCACAAACTGGAACTTTATGGTACCGTGAGGCTATTTGAAGCTATCCATTCAAAAAAGAGGAGAGAACTCTCGATGGACTTTACGCGTGCTCTAAATGTGTAAACCCCCCATCAGTTTTAGGCTCTCAATCGCATTCGCAGACATTTTCCCAAACGGTTTTTTGGACCCCCCCCCCCCACAGTAGCCCATGGAAACTTAGGGATCTGAAGAGCACTCAAATAACTTTTTTTCAGCCGATTATGTAACTTTCCTTTCAACTACGCAGAGCTATGAAAAGTAAAAATAAAACAAAAACGACTCGAAAGAATCCCTCTCGAATTGGTGTACTAGTACTGTTCCTAGGAATATCATTGTGCCAATCGAGCAAGTGCTTGAAATACCACTTCCACGAAGAATGAGAAACTGAGAGGATTCTGTTTCATAGTGAATCTTAAAAAATGTCATAACGAAACTCCTAACAAGTCGTAAAAGGTTTCAGTAAATAACAGAACCCCCTTCGAAATTGATTGGTTTTTTAAGCATATTTCAAACAATTACAAATTAAATTTTTACTTTCCCTAATGTTTTTTTAATGCATGGTGACGTTGTAGTGACAGTTGTGCTAAAAATTGACGATATAAATTATTGTTGGTCAAAAATGTAGTGGTGCTAGTAGGTGGTGAAGAGTTGAATAGGACTACTTACACAACCCCACACTGCCTACACCCGTTCTTCATATGATCCTTTAGTTTTCACTTTCTAGACAGCAACAAAAGCTGTCTTCTCAGCAGTTCTCAACACTCTTTAAGTAGCTCTGAAACGTTCCTCGAATTACCCCCGTTAAAAACGCCCGAAACAGTACAAACCTGTCCAATGCAGACGGGATCCAGAGTAGGAAGCCTGTAGAACGCTATTTCGTTCGAATTTCGGGCACCGCACGCCAAGAGCGTTCTCGAAGGGTTAATTTGCAAAGCGTGGATCCCGTGAGATGATTCGCCTTCTCGAGGAACTTCACCGTTGGTTTCTCGTTTGCCGTGGAGACTTGGGATTTGATCGATCTTCTCAGTCACGACGTCATAAACCATCAACTGTGAATTAAAAAAAAAAAGAAAAACGAAGTTGACGTACGTTCCATAATTGTACCTGATTAATGTAAAGTCGTAAAGATAGCAGTTTGCCTAATAATGTTCAACTGCTGGATGCTGCGTTGAGATGAAGCAGTGGAGGTCCTAAATGGGCCCAATTGGGACACCCTGGGTGCATTTTGCAGACTGGCAGGCCACATGGGTGAATTAAATATTAGTAATAATATTTTGAGAAGTCCTGTTTTTCTCTTTCTTATTAACATACGAGTTTTTGTTTTTTTTTAAATAATGTTAAGTATACCAGCCTCATGTTTCCAGAAACAGAAGATAGTTTAGAAACCGAGCGGTAAAGTTTATTTATTTTATTTATATAACTAAAGATTCAGTTATTTTGTATTTAATAAACTTTACCTTCCTCTTCTTCTAAAGAGAGCAGTCCAGGAAAATGAACGTTCAGGAGTAGAAAATCCGGTGAAAAATCATCAAAAATAGTAAATTATCCTGAGCCACAGGAGGATAGTAAATTACAGGAGGCATTAAAAGGCGGCGCTTCTGATATAAAAGTAAAAATGCACTGTGGTAGGTTTACTTTCGAATTATCAAAGCCTATCAATAATATCGCAGCTCCATTGCAATTGCAATTATGCCCTTATTGAACTATGGAACCGAACGGTTAATTTCTCACTTCGTCAATTAGTCGTTGAAACTAAAGTCGTAGCGAAGCCTCTAACTTCACTGCCTGAGATCCCATTTCAGCCAGTATGACGCTCTGCGCTTGATCGAATTGGCCCATTGATTTTTCTCATTTCAGAGTTTCAAATAACGCGGCATTACCATCCAACTCT
Source organism: Pachypeltis micranthus (assembly GCA_020466155.1). Classification (NCBI taxonomy): domain Eukaryota; kingdom Metazoa; phylum Arthropoda; class Insecta; order Hemiptera; family Miridae; genus Pachypeltis; species Pachypeltis micranthus. The sequence goes on from CM035773.1 coordinate 35,353,065, forward strand.
CATTTGTGAGCATGAATTAGCCAGCGTTTCGACCAAAATCGGTTTTTACAAATCTCGCTCTTAGGGTAATAGCATTCTCCGACAGATTATAGCGGTAGTCGAATAAAGTACCTGTACCCCTGATGAGGGTTTAACAACGTACATTGGCCAATTAGGAGTAACCTCACAAAATCCGGAATGTAAAAGCGTCGTCAGTTCACTAGCTGCCAGATTTACCCGATAATTCCAAAACGATTAAAACGATCCTTCTCAAAAATCGAGATGACAAGACTGATAAATTACTTTGCAGCGCTCAATGAGGCTCGCGACGGAGTGACTTCGACGCCCTCATCTGACTACGATTTCTTTTTATGGAGTAAAAGATACAGTTGTCCAACCCATTGTTGTGGATAGGCTCCAACTAAGATGGCCCACTCTGCTGGAATATCCTACCAAACTCGATCGAGTAGCTGACAAACATACTAATGAAGATTACATGGAAATGAGAGCTCGCAGCGACATTGCTGGGTGACTATATATCACTCTCCAGGCAATTTCATTTATGTTTATTTTTTAACATATCCTATCGAAGAAGCACATTTATTTTTCACTTATTTAACTTTTATAAATACACAGAGGGGCAGACCAGGCTTTGAGGTATCTTTTCATTTTGTTTTTTACTCTCCTCTCAAACGGAAACTATTGCCTCTAACGAACAAAAGACCTCCTTGCCCAAATTTGGGGTTTTGATTGTTATGATAACTTCAGTTAGTTTTGCGTCGATTTGCTCATAGTGTTATTTAGGCCTCCCATGGTGGCCTAATTGGTTGTGCCGTTTTTTTTTTCAATAGGGCTTCAAACGCACGTAGATGAACAGCCTCACACACACAACAGTTTCTCGAGAAAACTCGAATTTTATTTTGCAGGCCGATTCGTTTGGGAGTGCCATAAATTGCCTCGGCAGGCTATTCAATTAAGGCCGTGACATAACTAGGGGGACACCCCTATAAATTTCCTTTCAAGAGCTTTGCAGTAAATAGCGGTCATTGGAAGATGTTCAGAGAAGTCTGCTGAGCTTACGCTGGCAAACATTGTGTTGTATGGGCTAAGAAACCCTTGAAACCTAAGAGGTTTGAAAAGAACTCAAAAATTTTTGCTCAGCCGATTACAGGAGTAAAACATAGGTCTAAGAATAGCAGTGAGGCAGGTTTGCCTGTAAATATCTTCTAGCAGCCTCTGAAGCTGATTTATTGAGAAAATAAGCTAGAAAAAACCACAGCGAGAGAATGGCAACGGAATGATGCGACTGTTTACCTTGTTGCATTTAGTTCCAAACACGACTTGTCTATCGCTCAGCCACTGGGAACAAAATACTTTGTTCATGTTGCTCAATGATATCGGGTGCTCTCTAAACATGTCGTGAGCGAGAATATGACGGGATCCGGCGTCCGGATTGAAGCAACGAGCGTCCCGAAGTCCGGACTCTCGACATCTGACATAATCCACGACATTGTAGGACGTATTGAGGACGACATGTTGAGAAAAAGGGGTTTCTTCCTCTTCGTCAGAATCGCTGTAGCAGATGAAATCTTCGGGCTTTTCGGGTTTCCGGGCTTTTTCCAATTTGACGGCGCAGGCCTTGACGAGTCGCTCTTCGATTCGATTTCGATAGGCGCAGGGCGGCTTTTGCCCGTAAACTGGACGCCGAACGGTCGATGCCATCGCAAAAATCAACGCGTTTTCTGACTCTTCAAAACCGAAAAGGACGGTGTGTTTTTCAAAGAGCGAATTTCATTTTTGTTTTTGGAGGCCGAGAGAAGCTCCAGTTGGGGAAAAAACGATGGCGATTTCCCCTCGAAGAAAACGTTCAACTCGGCCGTCCGAATTCGAACCCCCCCGCGACCCGACGAACACAATTACTTTCGCTCCCGATAAAATAAAGTACACTTTACACTGAACAAGAACACAACACCGTTCACAACAAACTCAAATATTCCAGATATAGTGCGCGATAACAACCAGATGAAAGGAATGAAATCACAAACGCCATTTAGATCAAAGAAGGGGCACTCAGGGTCAAGTTAAGTCTATACTCGTGAAGTCATAACTTCCGCTTTTCACGCACAACGCACGAAATCCCTAAATATCCTATTGTTACAACGATATAAAAACAACACAACCATAAATCTATAGATGGCCACAAAAATGCTCGTATTTCATCACAGAAATGACTAAACGTATAAGGATTTACAGAGTAACACTCATCTAAAGGCCAACCCGAGAGGAGGCCTGGCTCGCGGCAACCTTGAGGCAGAACTGATCGTGCAGTTACATTAAACATATGACACTAAGCGTCACACAATTCGTAACAAATTCGCAATTTTTACTTTCCTTGGCTCTACAAAGTAGAAAGGAAAGTTATGTAATCGGCTGAAAAAAAAAAATTTTGAGTTTTCTTCAGATCTTTACGTTTCAGACCCTCCTGAGTAAAAAAAAACACTATTTGGGAAAATGGTCTGTGTGTATGTGTGTCTGTGAACGCTTTTTAGAGAAAACAACCGTACCAAATCAGCTCAAACTTCATACCTCGCCAGCAGGTCACCATGGGACGCCAAAATAAAGGTATGAACAAAATCCACCGAAATTTAACTATAGTCATCATAGTGATCAACACACAAAATATTTTTTTCTCAAAAATGGCCCCAACGATTGTGATTAAATTTTTTATATAGATAGCTCTCAATAATTCCATTATACCATGAAATTCCCAATTTTGGGAAAATGACGAGAGCAGCACAATAAATTATCAAAATTTTCGACGAAAAGCGTTTTTAGCGCAGTTATTTCCTTATAAACTCCGCTGGAATTTTTGTAGAATGTTTAAAAAAATTGGTATTGTAGTCCAATCTAATACCTAAAGGTTGAGTGTTTAAAAACGCTCATTAGACACATGGGGGTCACTCCAGAAATTCCTGAATTTCAACTACTGCCGTTTCGCTTACTACCAGTTCTAAACGTTTTTACCCAATAACTCTGCAAAAGTAATTACTATCGTTCGTCAAAAAATGTGTGTTTACAGCCTTATTAATGATCTGTGTACCAATTGCTCAATAATGGTCTTGAAATGAGTAAGAGCAGCACAATAAAATCTGGAACTGTAAGCGCTACCGCTTCCTGCTGCCGTAGTTTGGCGAAGTTCAAATTAACTGAGTGATAAATTGATTGATTAAATGGAATTAGCCATGTACAAAGTGAATTGTTGTAGAGCTAAGAAAAGTTGTGTGTTGCAACGCACCAGATATTTTACCATAAAAACGCTCCAAATAATACTAGTAAGCGGTATTAAACATGACTACCACAACAGAACGACATTAATTTAAATTTTCGTGGTAACACCAGGCAAGTGGCACGACATTACGAATCACGAACCAACTGAATGATGGTTAGAATGAGATAAAAGGCAGTTCAGGAAATGAGCGCAGGCCACTGTGAAGCGATAACTTTTGCTATATTCCCCCCCCCCATTCTGTAGAATTTACCTCACTATATTTACTGAAATTTCACTATTTCCATCTACATGTAGTTCAACACCTTCTTCAACTCAGCATCAAAAAATACCTGGGAAACACTACCAAACACAATGTGATCGCAATAACATTTTTTACATCATCTTTTGCCCATACAAACCCCAGATTTTATACAAATGCCGTCTAGTAGGCGGGCACAATAAAACTCAAATTGAATCTTTGGGCGAAAGAACGGATTTTTTTTTACCACGGTCAAAATGTGGCTTGAAGGAGATAGACATTACAGATTTGGAATACTCATCCCTTAAGACATAAAGTATCAAATTTGGGATAAAGGGGGTGTACTAAAAGGCACTAGGTGTATTGTACTCAGAACGAATATTAAACCAAAATCACAGAAATTTCTTGAAAAATAATGGGAGCCACGTTTATCCTTAGTGGGAACGTCATTAGTAGCAACAATTTAGTACATGGGCTGCTGGCATTAAATTCAATCAATTAAATTGTCCCCTTAACAAGAAAAACATCTGATAATGGATGTCTGGTTGTTTACAAGTTCACTTCTCATTGACTAACCTACAAAACAAAATCATGCTTCACCCTTCAGTCACCCTCAAGTTACTGTCAATTACTTATTCAAAGGTATCACAATTTGACCAGATCTGTTATAAATTATTTATCACTTTTGGTAATTGGTAGGAGAGTCAGTTCCAGGAAGTTCCACCTTTGGCCCTTCATAACTCTAACGCCAACACTGACTTTATTTTTTAAAAACACTGCAAATTGTTACACAACGGTTTATTATTCTCATGAACAGCTTAACCTAGTATTACTGCTCTGAGACCCATTCCATTCGATTCAGCATCAAAAAATACTAGTAAACCATACGAAACATGACCTGACTACAGTGGAACTACGGAAACTAAATATTTGCCGGTAAGCATCTCCAGGCATTTATCATCCGATGTAGGGGTGTGCGGAGGAAGTGCCGGCCTCATCAGCCCTAACCTTCCTCTGCCCCATCGAGCAAAATGAGTCGGGGAAATTTTGACGGGGAACCTCGAACCGAGCGAACCCTCGGCAATTGGTACGACGTTGCGAGTCGAGCGGGCGGGTGGTTTTGATGAGACGGGAGGGAGGGAGTGCAAACGACGAAACGTTTACATCCGCTGTAGTTCCCGCGAGTTCTTTCAATTAGTTGACATTGGCTCACAATAATTACTGTAATTTCCCTATCCGCAGTTGTACACGTCTGATACTCATTCCATTCAACCCAGGATGTAAAAATACCTTGAAAACGATACGAAACACGGTGTATTTGCGATTATAATGAGTTTTGTTTTTTTTAAAACCATTTTTAGTCCATAACAACCATAGGCTTCGTCCGATCGGATTGCCGAGATGGCGGGCACAACTAGATACCCAATGGGATTTTTGTGCGAAAGAACGGATTTTTTAGACCACGTTAAAGGTACAAAACGGCCTGGATGGGAGACGGGGGACGGACGTTGCGGATTTGGAATCCCCATGTCTTGAAACGTAAAGTATCAAATTTTGAGGGGGGGTTGTAAAACATTTTTCCTTACCGAAAACATAGGGCTATCAGAATGAATAATAAACCAAAAGAAGCTACCATTCCAACTATAGTTTTACAGTTCATAGTATTTCACATAGTGTTTTGTATTTTATTGATTGGTTCGTACTCATGCCACAACAAATATTGCATAAAAAGTGCTCAGGGAATTTCTGGGACTGTAAATATGATTAATTTCGAAGGTAGGACGTTATCTATTTTGGGACTATCGCATAAAAACTTTGAGAAAAAGTGATAAGTGCAACAGCGACAGTTGAAATTACGAAATTTCTTACACGACTCCTAAATTATCTCATAAGCTCTTTCTCATGAGTACTCAAACCGTACAGATAGTTGATTGAACTACTACCCTACTTTTTCTGGAAATTCTAGTTTTGTTTTAGAAAAAACACGGCTCAAAACTCTGTACTGGTATGTAATTTATATCTGTCCTCACACAAAATGCAATAAAAATAGTCAGAGCAGCATCTAAGAAAAAATATTTTGTTTTGCCATCGTGGTACTTGTTCAGCCCATGATTGATATGCAGGCTAAATATCACATTTGATTCAGCCGTTTTACGCGCAGGTCACATTCTCAAATGAAGAGTTTACGTACCGCAGTTTTTGTAACGAAAAAGATCCGAAGAAAACTCAATTTTTATTTTATCCAATTATATAACGTTCCTTTCTACTACACAGAGCCGAAGAAAATTAAAATGACGTAATAATAATTGATGGCAGAAATGTATAGGTGACTCACCACTCGCTGTAGTGCAAAGGAACTCTTTTCATTGGCTGTATCATTTTGGAGCTCATCAGATTTAGTACCAATGACGTATAGAGCTTCAGAATCTGTCCTGCCATAACACAATTGCAACTTCTACTATAGTCACTGGAAATAGATGTCAAAGAAATGTAATGATTATATTATGAAAATGATAATATGTAGTGGTGTGTAGTCACAAAGTAACCACTTCTTAGTCCCCACTTCACGGCGCATTAGCTGTCGGCAACAGCCATGGAGTAAATTTATTACATTTTAAAATTTATCGCTGTGCATAACATGTATACCGTATTAATTCAAACTTTTAGATTAGTTGTAGTAACTTGAGCACACATCGTTAGGTGCATAGTAGGAAGTGTTTGTAATAAACCGTATTCACCCTCCCTGCTTAGAGCTTTGTACAAATCACAAATATCTAGTTCGGATTCCCATTTATCACAGTTGCACGTGAGAGATTCTTTCTCCTCGAATCAACAAAGCACCACATAACCCATGATTTGAATGGACGCAGGCAATCACACTTTCTTTCAAAGTCTCACAAGTGAAACCATGACTTCATGGAAATATAGGGATTTTCCTTGTTGTACTGAACCTGTGCACCAGTGCAGTGTTGTAAAGTACTTGCCAATTATGCTTTAACCTTCTGTATAAACAGAACCTTCAGTACTACATAAAGGTAGTGTATGAAATAGCCAACTCCAACACGTCGCTACGTTCTGAGATTAGCCATGAAATTAGTCAATTATTCCTGCAAATTGAATGCGTCGGCCAGTTGAGGACACGAGCCAGACGATGTTTATTACTTCCATCAAGCTGAGGTTGAAGTTCTAGATGAATATGTAATTCGATAGTTTCATACTACTATCACTTATTACAATGTTGTGTCCCAGTCATGAATAGCGGTTAACTCGCACGTGAATATCGATGACTGCTCTGAAACGAAACGCTAGCATTTGTCTGAGGATAACGACACCCATCGCGAATGACATGGCACCCAAGCAAATTTTTTGAAGAAGGATAGTTATTACTTTTGCAGAGTTATTGGGTAAAAACGTTTAGAAATGGTAGTAAGCGAAACGGCAGTAGTTGTAATTCAGAAATTTCTGGAGTGAGCCCCATGTATCTCATGAGCGTTTTTAAACACCCACCCTTTAGGTATTGGATTGGACTACAATACCAATTTTTTTAAACATTCTACGAAAATTCCAGCAGAGCTTATAAAGAAAAAACTGCGCTAAAAACGCTTTTCGTCGAAAGTTTTGGTAATTTATTGTGCTTCTCTCGTCGTTTTCCCACACATGGAAATTTTATGCTGTCATTGCCTTATTGAGAGCTATCAATATGAAAAATTTAATCAACATCATTAGAGCCATTTATGAGAAAAAAAATATTTGGTGTTTTGATCAATATGAGAACTATATAGTTACTTACGATGGATTTTGTCCAAACCCTTATTCTGGCGTCCCATAGTAACCTGCGGGCGAGATATCAAGTTTGAGGTGATTTGGTACGGTGGTTTTCTCTAAAAATCGTTCACAGACACACAGACCATTTTCCCAAATAGTGTTTTTCGGACTCAGGAGGGTCTGAAACGTAAAGATCTGAAGAAAACTCAATTTTTTTTTTTCAGCCGATTACATAACTTTCCTTTCTACTTTGTAGAGCAAGGAAAGTAAAAATTATACTCAGGCGCGTAGGACTCTTAAGCTTCTGTAACAAACTAGGTAATCTCCACAGAGTAATAGTCCTTCTACCATACGGTGAATGATAAATACTATTCTGCCGCTTGAATAATTGACATGTGCGTTCCGGTTTTGCCTGGAAAGAAGATCAAGGATATGTTTTAAGTAGCGTTCCGTTTCGGCAGGGAGTTCTAGAATGAACGTTGATAAGTAATCCAGCATAAACACATAAACCTTAGCTGATTTGGACCTGTGCTCCGAAGTCGGTGAACCGTCGAATTCAGCGTTGTGTTGCTACGGGCGTATTTAGTTATAATAACTCGATTTTCATTCTGAATGTTGGATTGAAATGTACGCGTTAATTTCAAGTAGTTCAACCTGGTGCTCGTCGGTGTGCTGCTGATTGTTAGTATTTACCTTAGTTACTTGCGTGGTTAAGATGATTGTGTCAAAGACTAAGTGATCGAAGTCGTCGACTCCCGTGCTGAACTATAAAGACTTTCAACGGGGTCTTGTTATTTTAGGTAGCTTTTACTTAGTTGTAAAGTTGAGAATTGTGGGTGGGAAGAAATGAAGAAGACCGTGTTGATGGTGGCTGAGAAGCCGTCGTTGGCACAATCTCTGGCGAGTATTCTCAGCAATGGGAAGTGTTCGACGAGAAAAGGGAGCAGTTCTGCGTGCAGCGTCCACGAATGGCCGGGGAACTTCCGAAACGAACCGGCGTCGTTCAAAATGACGTCGGTTTGCGGTCACGTCATGACTCTGGACTTCACGGGGAAGTATAATAATTGGGACCGCGTCGACCCCGTGGATTTGTTTTCTTGCGCGACGGAGAAAAAAGAAGCGACTCCCAAACTCAGAATCCCTTCGTTTTTAGCCGACGAAGCGAAATACTGCGATTACCTCGTGTTGTGGCTCGATTGCGACAAAGAAGGGGAAAATATCTGCTTCGAAGTGATACACGCCGTGCAACACACTCTTCGCCGCACGGGGAACCTCCTCGACAACGTCTTTCGCGCTCGTTTCTCCGCCATCACGGACAAAGACATCAAATCCGCCATGCAAAATTTGGTCAAACCCAACGAAAACGAAGCCAAATCCGTGGACGCGAGGCAGGAGTTGGATTTGAGAATCGGTTGCGCCTTTACGCGATTTCAAACGAAATTTTTTCAAGGGAAATACGGCGATTTGGACGCGTCGTTGATCTCTTACGGCCCCTGTCAAACACCGACTTTGGGCCTTTGCGTCAAACGCCACGACGAAATACAAACCTTCAAACCCGAATGGTACTGGGTGCTCCAAGTCAACGTCGTCACTCCAGAAAGCCGAGAAATCCCTTTGACTTGGGAGCGAGTGAGGTGTTTCGAAAAAGACATCGCGAACATCTTCATGAACAACGTCAAAGAGCAACCAGTCGCCAACGTTATCGACACGTTTCATAAAGATGGCGTCAAAACTCGCCCCAAGGCCCTAAACACCGTCGAATTAATGCGCGTAGGTAGTTCCGGTTTAGGCATGTCCCCTCACCAAGTCATGCAAATTGCCGAAAAACTCTACACTCAAGGGTACATCAGCTACCCGAGAACCGAAACCACCCATTATCCAGTTAATTTCGACCTTCAAGGTACGCTAAGTCAATTACAATCAGGAGCCGAATGGGGGACTGAAGTCTCCCAAATACTCAAAGAAGGGCTGAACAACCCGCTGAAAGGCCACGACGCTGGAGATCACCCTCCCATCACACCCATGAAATTGGCCCGAAGGGCAGATTTCGATTCCGACAGTTGGAAAGTGTACGACTACATCGTTCGTCACTTTATCGCCACAGTCTCTCGCGACTGTAAATACATCACGACAACAATTCGCTTCTCCATCGGCACAGAAACCTTCTTCACATCCAGCAAATCACTCACATCCCCGGGGTTCACTTCTGTTATGCATTGGCTCGCGCTACCCAAGAACGAATTGGCTCCGACTTTCAAAGTCGGCGAAGAGCTGCCGTTTCAGGTCAGGTTGGTCGACTGTCAAACCACTCCGCCGGAACATTTAACAGAGTCTGAACTCATCACGTTGATGGAAAAACACGGCATTGGTACTGACGCCTCAATCCCTGTTCACATCAACAACATTTGCCAGAGAAATTATGTTACCGTCGGTCATGGCCGAAAGTTGATACCAACCACTCTTGGTATAGTTCTTGTCCATGGATATCAGAAAATCGATCCTGAGCTTGTACTTCCAACTATGAGGTCTGCTGTTGAAAAACAGCTTAATCTCATCGCTCAGGGGTTAGCTGACTTCAATTCCGTTTTGAAACATACTGTTGAGATTTTCAAACTTAAATTTTTGTACTTTGTGAAAAACATCGAAGGCATGGATCAGCTATTTGAAGTCTCATTTTCGCCCTTGGCGACTTCAGGGAAAGCTCATTCGCGGTGTGGTAAATGTCGGAGGTACATGAAGTACATTCAAGCCAAACCGTCTCGACTCCATTGTTCTCATTGCGACGAAACTTACAACCTCCCGCAAAACGGGAACGTCAGGATTTACAAAGAGCTCAAATGCCCGTTAGACGAATTCGAACTGTTGATTTGGTCGACGGGAACTCGAGGCAAAAGCTTCCCACTCTGCCCCTATTGCTACAACCATCCGCCGTTCAGCGACATGAAAAAAGGCTCAGGATGCAATTCTTGCACCCACCCGACATGCACTCATTCGTTTTTAGTTAACGGGATTTCGACTTGCGTTGAATGCGAAGGCGTCCTCGTTCTCGACCCATCATCCGGCCCTAAATGGAAAATGGGTTGTAACAAATGCGACGTCATCATTCATCTTTTCGACAAAGCCGACAGGGTGACTGTCGATGACAACGTCTGCGATTGCGGAGCTCAGACAGTCACAGTGGAGTACAACCCGTACAAAAGCAAGTTGTCGAATAAAGCCAACAAAATGAGCGGCTGCGTTTTTTGCACTCCGGTGTTTTCCTCGTTGGTTGAAAAACATCGGGCAGTGGCATCGCGCCCAGTCGCCATCGGCAAGTCGTCGAGAGGTCGAGGGAGGAGCAAAGGGAAAGGGAAACCCCGTCAGCCTAAAGACAAAATGGCTCAACTTGCGGCGTACTTCGTCTGAACCCTTCAGCTTGCTTCGTAACCTCTCAACTAACATTCTAGTCACCTCTCAGTAACGTTTTGTGTTCTCTAATGCGTTCCTGAACGCGGCAATAAATTACTGCTCTGCCCCTTTCTATTATTCGAAATATATGCTATTTAGTATGTTTCCAATGTGATCAGGTAATCAGTAAATGTCCTGTTCGGTCGTTTTAGTGGAAACTGTTTTTGCTTTAGCCACACAAATCAACAAGACTGGATGACTGGAATGGCTTAATCGTATTGTTTGTAGGTCTACTCAATATAACACCATTGATTATTCAAGTGCTATTGATTTTATGACAACCTTCCCTACCGGCTGGAGTGATTTTGAATATCTGGTGCGTAGCAACAGACAACTTTCCTTAGCTCCACGTCAATTCGCTTGTGTTCATGGCGTTTTCTACTTACTCAGTTCATTTGAACTCGGTCAAACATCACTTTACGGCGCCACAAAGGGGTAGCGTTTACAATTAAGAAAATTATCGTGCTGCTCTCGTCATTTTCCCACCAATGGAAAGCTTATGGTATAATCACGTTATCAAGAGCTGTCAGTATAAAACGTTTCATCAAATTCGTTAAGAGCCGTTTTAGAGAAAAATTTATTTGGCGTCTTGATCACTATGATAACTATAGTTAGTTTTGGGCGGATTTGGCCCATACCCTTATTTTGGCGTCTCATGGTGAGCTGCGGGCTAGATATTAAGTTTGAGCTGATTTGGTTCGGCCGTTTTCTGTAAAAATTATTCACAGACCATTTTCTCAAATAGTGTTTTTCCGACTCAGTAGGAGTTTAAAGAGCACTCAATTTTTTTTTTTTCAGCCGATTATATAACTTTCCTTTCTACTTCGTAGAGCGAAGGAATGTAAAAATAAGTACACCAATTTAACTAATTCCAAGTATAATTTATGAAATTGAGCAATCTTCGAAGATTGAAACAAAAACCTCCAAAACCACCAGTTTCTCAGTTCTATCAAAACAATTTCTGGTGCAGGGCATCACACAACTTTCCCAAACGCATTTCGTGACTTTTTCCCGCTTCAGCAACTAATCCAAACCGTTTTTCACTCAGCTATTAAGGACTTGGTAGAACTAGAAGTGATTGGATTCTTACTACTTATTTCACCACTTTCATTGGTTAAGCTGCACATAAATAATTTATTGGACTGTCAGAATGGTTTTTTTTGTAGATGCCTTCCTGTTACTAGTTCTGGTATTGTAGAGAAAGCGCTGTAAAAAAAGAAACGGCAGTTTGAGCCTTGTGAATTTCTTAGAATATCCCAAATTGATTTATAAGCGGTATTTAACATCCGTCGTGTAGGTAACATAATGGACTGCCAATGAATTTTTTAGAGAACGCTAGTACCGTGTAGTGTAGTATCAGGGTTAGCTTATTTTTATTCAAGAGTGGACCTCACTTGAATGGGGTGGGGACGTGTTAGAGGAATCTTGCACAACTTGTTTGATACTACGAGTAGTTGCTACTGCACACTGCGTCATTTATCGTGACAAGCTCATACTTTTTCACTGAAACGAATTCCTTTCAAACGACCTGCCAGTTTGCTAGCTGAAAACGTGAACGCACTCCTTTGAAAGTCCTGTAGCTAACACAGCATCTCTCATTGAACCATTGAAGACTTCTGAGCCACAAATCAAAACTAAAGCAGGTTTCCTAGCTGATTCTAATGCATTTACAATTGAACTCTCTCCCATTCGTCCCGTAATAAAAGTTTCGTTTAACCTTTTTTGGCTTTCTTGAAACCCTTCAGATATGAAACGAGTGCATTTAAAATTCCAAAAGTTGCGCAGCGAATTTATCGCACTTCGAAGGACGATGGTTTCTACTGTTCGACTCCCTTGAAGCAAGTGTATAGTCGTGTCGTCCTTTTCATTGTCAACAACGTGCTTCGCAATAGCAAACATAGGAGCCACCCCAGTTCCCATACACGCCATCACGATATGTTTAACAGCGTTCGCCTTATAAGTGAACTCCCCGTAGGGACCTCTCCACAAAATTGTGTGCCCCGTTGTCCATAATCGAATATACTGGGACATTTTGCCATCGGCGTATAATCTTACTAGGATGGAAAAGGTCGACAGGACTCCAGGGCAGCTCCAAGGTATTAGAGTGTAGGCTCTACTCAAATGCTCTTCGTCTGCCTTTGGATCGTTTCTTAGGATGACGTGTTGACCTGGATTGAAGCTTAACCCCTGTTCACTGCCTTCCACGACAAATGTGTAGATGTTCGTGTCGGAGGAGTCCGATTCAATTTTCACCAAATTGAAAGGTTTATAGCGAAACGGTGACATGAAAGATGAGAGGTGACTTTCTGTAGTTTGATTCGTCCCATTTAGTGCTTTTATTTTTCGGTACACATCGAGAATGCAGTTTTGACAATCACTGTGACAGCAATCCTCATCTGTAGGTTCCTCCATTATACGCACATGTCCTGTACAACAAGAAAACAATTTATTCATTCTGTTAGTATTTATAGGCAAAAAACAATTTAACCTTAAACCTAATTTTGGTGCTTGGTATGTGTGTGTCCAGTTCAATTTGTGAGCAAATAGCTAGACCCTTTTATTTGTGTGGTTCTTGATTTGAAAAGAATGTAATGGACAGTTTTCATAGACAGAAAAGAAGGTGGGGGAGGGGGCTACAATGAAAGGTTTTTTTCTTTTTCTCAAAAATAGCCATAACACTTTTTATCTTCTTCCTATCAGTACCAGACTTTTGTACTGAATGAAGAAAAAATAATACCTCTGTAAAAAATCAGTGAAGCAAAATGTGTTGTTTTTTTCACTTATTGGTTTGGGTGTGTTATAGCAACCTTAAACCCACGTTTCGTTCTTCACGACTGTGGCGGCTGGACACCCTTTTCCTACAAAAGGCGCCTCGCTGCGAAGTCTGGCGACAGTGGAAAGACTTTGGATCCCCCGCGGCTCATCCCGGCAGAGGGCTCTCGCCATGAGCCACAGCCTTCTCCTGGAGAGGATAGCGCGTGGCCAATGAGAGAGGACTCCTCCTTCCAAGAAAACATATATATAAGGGCCTGTCCTCGGCTGTCTAAACAAGAAGGGGTTCTCCCAACTTCAACCAGCCTCCATCTGCAGTGAAAGACTGCGCCAGAGGAGACAACGCTCTCAGCCTCACACCCGACGACTATTTTTTTAATTATCTTTTGAACAGAGAAGCACACGAAATGATCGCTTACTCAAAATTTCGTGTACTCAGCTCAAATGATTTTTATATATTGCAGGTCATTCAACTTACCAGTGTGTACAAGTTACGTGACGCTACCTAGTAGATAATTTGTTTACCATTCATAAACTCTTTTTTGTAAACAAACGGTAACCTTCTCCATAACGTCTACCACCATCGACCTTTCCTTTTCGAGAAATCCCTAGGTAAGTTAGGTTCTTATCTAGAGGAAGTTGGAGAAATTGACTTTACTTGAGTCAGAACTAGGAAGAAGTGGGCTTCGTTAACGTTTTGTTGAGAAGTCCAGCAGGTTGATTAGCTAATCAACTGATAGCGCTATCAAAGAGTTTACATTTTACCCCCCTCCCCTCCGTGATATCACTTCCTACAAGCGATTTATTAACGAGAGTGATACCTTGTTCGATATTTATAATCGATTGCATATTACCAAATACGAAAGATGTTGATGAAACCTCGACATCCGTTCCTTGTGAGCGACTTTTTTCGAAGTCTGGTTTCAACTCGAGTGGGTGATCGGTATTACCTTTCAACATTATTTTTATCCAGATAGAGTTGCGAAGGATTATTTTTTTGGTACTGTAGCGACAGAAAACTAAAAGGTTAGGCCGCACAATATTACAAATTTAGAGAGTCTACTACCAACTCGTGGAGGAGGGGTGGGCCTCGAAGAAGGGAGTAAAAAAAAAGTCTGTTAGAAATTTCTTCTCGGAAAGAAATAAATTTAATTCCTTTTAAAATTGCAATAGCTATACTTAGATCGAAGTGGTCATCCTTTATAAAATGTAAGAAAACGAAAATAATAAATTTCTACTTGTCAAAAAAAACAAAAGAACATCAAGCATGAATAAAAGCAAAATAAGGTATTCGGCGACAATGTAGAGGTGATAAATCTTCGTTGAAAATTTTGTTTATTTATTTTGTGCAGAGCTGAAGTCAGAGGTGGACGAGGAGCCTCCTGTTACGATTTGTTGAGGCTGGGGAAAAGATGGAGTTTTATTCTTCTGACCAGGCTCCCAGAATTGATTTTTTTTTTTTTTGAAGGGGTGGTGCTTACCCCAGAGTCGAAGTGGGTATTTATTATTAGAAAATTAATATTATCGACCGCTTGAGCAAGGACGAATGAAGGCCAAGACTGCTGCCACTTCGTTCACCTGAGTCGTGGCAAGAGAGGGTACTACTCGAAGCAGCGATGAAGAGCGTTCTCTCGCGACCATCGGCGTTTGTTACAGTACCTGCTTCCCCTAATTTGAGATATCTTCTATCGATATTTCAAACTCATCAGTCAACGTTTCTTTGGTTGAGTAGTTGACGACCTAAATGAACTAACTCAACGTTTTTTGTTTTTCTTCATCCCGTCCTCCTCTTTTTTCAATATTGAGATTTCACTCACCAACCCTCTCTCATCATCTAGTACTTTTAATGTGGTCTCTTCATTCCAATAAGTCTAGAAGTATCATGTAACACGAACATGTTACTTGAAATATTTTTTAAGAATAACGTGAGAATCAAAAATTACTCACTGCTGAGACGTTTGATTGGTGAAATATGTTGGTTTTGAAAACGTACCACTTGCCTCCCGTTGTAGGCACTCCAGCAGTTGTAGTCTAGTAGTTATAGACAAAGACTCATAATCTGACGAAAGTTGGGCATTGGATTGGAGCTCGTAATTGCTGTAATTTTTGCCTGAATCAGCGACTCTCCAAACTCCCCCCCCCCCTCCTCATAACCAAAACGTTAACCTCCACTAATTATTATGTCTTACAACTACTTAAATCAGAAACCAAAAGATTAACTCGAAGCTGGGGAACAAGTAAATTCATCAGTTAACAATTTCTTAGATCTAAAAAGAAACATTTTTTAAAAAACCATTTTATAATATTCTCTACAGGCGAAAAACGTTTGATCAGGCACACGTATTTTTTTGAGAAATTAATAATTTTCATAGAGCGATGGATGATTTAAGTCAGAAAAAAAAGTGAAGTTTAGGGACAAAATTATTTTTCTTTATCCCAACCTAACGCGTGTAGGGATTGAAACATCAGTAACTCTTGTTTAAGGTTAGTAGTGGTACGAAAAATATTTCGTAATGTGTAAATTCTCAATGTGAAGAGCGAAATCCGCATCAATGCACGTTTTATTCCTTGTTGAAATATTTGTATTCAGCTCAAAATTCAATGTTTTCTTTATAAACCTAAGAAACTTTTCACCGTCATAGCTCTTAGGGCCGCGTTCACCAACTGCGTTGATCTCGTTTAGAGTCGATTAACAGCACCTAACCCGCTCCCGCCACAAAAACGGTGTCCACCAGACTGGGTTAAGCTCTAGCCCTGATCAAGCGCTAACCCCAAAAAATTGTGCGTTTTGGCCCGGTTAGCTCTTATCTTTCTTTATCATGTTCTGATATTTGTCCGCCATTACCTCGCACTGTCGAATATTCGCTTCTATTATCGTGAATAATTTACGTATATTTTGGATCGGATTTACGATCGTCGAAAACAAGTTGTTGTTTGCGTAAAATACGTGCTGAGCAGTTTCTGAAAAAACCAGTCGTCATATTGCCATGTTAGAAAACACAAACCAGCTTACCTGGGTGGATTTAGTAGCAGATAAGTAGGAAATGTTAAATAATACCACGCTTTTACTCACACATTAGTGTATTAAACAACTTTTATTAAACACGACAATTCTCCCTTCCTCATAAAAGTTCCTTGCTTGTAAAAGTTGTAACCTCATAATTTGGGTTTTTATTATTTCTTGCTCAGTTCTCATTTTCTTGTAGCGCTTCCGATTTTTCCTACACGCACAAAGCATTTTCCCGGACTAATTTGGCTTATTCCTGCAGCTCTTGCAGTTGTAGTACGCGTATTTTCACTTTAAGCTCCTCACAAAATTCAGCTTCGGCAGAGGTTAATGCGGCCACTTTGGTGTAAGACAATAATTAGAAACAATAATTTGGTCAAATCCAGATTATTGAGCATTGGGCATCTACGGGATACACGGTTTCGCGGCCGTTTACGTTTACATGACACTTGTTTACGGGACAAGATGTTGACCAGACGTCCAATTTCTTTACTTAACTGAAACCTCATGAGTCCACTGCCTTCTCGATATGGCTTAATCGCAGCGTAATCACGTCTATGCTAACCGCATCCCACAGTGATCTCGGCTAGCGTGGTGGACACGAAAATGACTAGCCTTGATCAACTTATCTAGCCCTGATCAGTTGGATCACGATCAGCGGCGTTTTGGTGAACGCGGCCCTTAAGATCCGTATTCAAATCTCCATATTGAATTATTAGTATCAAAACGCATTAATTTTCTCTGACAACCTCAAGTAGCCTTGGGGCTGGAGGCCATCAAAGAAATGTGTTGTCTTTTAAGATGTACCTGGTGTGATATGGAAAGATAAAAGTACTGTTATTTCCCCTCCGATTGTAAAAGTAAAACGTATTGATCCAGTTTTCACACGCCACATTTTCAAACTAAGAATTACATTTCATATTTTTCGTAGCATTGTTGTTGGTTCAAAACCTCCACGCAGTGTGTACTTTTATCGATATATCGATACTTGATTACCCGTTATTCTAATCGATACTCGTACATATTGATCAAGGTGTCAATGTATCGTACACCCACTGCATCCAACTGCTTTAATCGATTGTAACAATCGATATATGTTTCGGTCGTCACTTGCGATACTAGTTTGATAACTATAATTCTGATAAGAGTTGCGCGATTTGATACGCCGCCGATTTTGACTTGGAGTTAATTTGATATTTTGAATACTCCGATTACCGACGCTCGATTCAAGTGCGAATTATAGTACCGAGTTTGTCCATGTTGTCGAACGACGTATACGCTGGAATTAATACATTTATGACTCTATCGAAACGAAGTATCGGATTTCTGTTGACGACGACATCCTCCGCGTATTGACGTGTCCTTCGCTAGTCTCCGTTTTGTTTCGGAAAACATTGTGCTCTAAATGTTTTGTTGCTTGTGCCCTTTTGTCACGGCATTTGTCGCCGTTATTACTTTAACGGTGGCCGGTGTGATTGGGTATGTCTGTTTTGCTGTCAAGGTAAGTCCGTGCTATATACGTAATGTGTACGTTTGCGAGAGGGTTGCTTGAATGACAGTTCATTCAGAAAGGAACCAAAGCGGAGAGCAGAAGAATTAAATGGAGAAACTCCAATACTCCCCGATCCAGCTCATTGAATAATCTTGGGATAGCTATAGACAAGTAATTTAGATTAAAATACCTAATTAAATGGTAGTGAAAAAAAGTGGGGAAGACGGCGGCTTTTTGACAGCGATTGGTGGATTGAATTTGCCAAGGCGTGTTGAAACATCGAGCCTCTGAAAACATAATAAGTAGATTTTGTTCATTATCGTACGCGTTAAGGTGAATTATGTAATCCGTCAAATAAAAACAATAGCGGTTTTGAGTAAGTTCTGTTAAATGAGAAGTTCCAAATAAAACAGTACCATAGAGTTCTCATTTGTGGCAAAACTACGAGCAACACATTGAACTGTTGAAAATTTCGAAGAACATCGATTTTAGTGCTTCATTTTCCTTATAAATCCTGCTCAGGAAAATCAGGGTAGTAGTCCAACTAATCACATATAAGCTGCGAGTTAGATAACGTTCGTACGCGTAAGATAATCAGGAGCAACCTCAGACAGACCTTTTCATGTACCACAGTTTTCACCCGATAATTTAAAAATGCTATACACAATCTTTCTAAAAAAAAATCATGCTCACAAACTCACGAATCCCTGCGAATAAAATCCCAAATGTTTTTTACGTTGTAGTTTTTATTACTTTCCGCTACCCAAATGGTAAGGAAAGTATTGCGATCGTGTATAAAAAAAAGTTTTTGTTTTAAATGTAGAACGTTGTGCAGTTATTTAAGAATTATCGAGGAAGGTTGTAGTGACGATTTCTCCAACTGTATGAATTCTGCTTAGTTTTATGACAAGATGACGTACAATCGTAATTGTTTATGAATTTAAAATAGGTAAGGAAGTGTTTGTAACAAATAACGGTTGAAAACCAAAATCACCCTGGCGTCACAGGTAGCACAACATTTTTGGAACCTCTCAAATAACTCCTTCGGGGACCTAATTTTTCGTTTAACTGCGTCCGTTGGAATCTGTTGGTCTGAAGAAGAAGAAAACATGTATGCGTTTAAACATAGTTGTTGGGCGCACGAGAGATCGAGAGTTGAAGATTGAAATAAAGGAAACTCTGTGTTATCATGTGCAACGTAGTGAGTAGAGTTTGTGTATAAAAGGGCGACTCAAGGGGACGACTCGGAATATGCGTGAACTGGTGTGGGAAACTGTATCGGAAGGAGAGAGCGAACTGTATGGGGCGAGAGTAGATAGAGGAATGTGTTTGAGTGAGCACAGGGAGACGAGTGACTTTCGCGAGAATTCGTAAGTGAATGAATTTGGGAGCTATCTATTGTGGAGAGGAATGTGAAAAGGAGGGGAGGAAATGATATTTCAGAATGTCCAGACGAAGGGGGGAAATCCGCCGTGGTTGGAAATAACCACAGAGTTGAAATTCCCTCGGGTAACGGGGGTAAGGGGAGACAATGACTTAGCCATTAGGGCGGGCATTCCGAGATAAAAAAACTGATACTGATTCGGCGTTTTTTTTTGTCGAACAATAGTTATAACAAATTTGGCTAGCGGCAGCAAAAATACCAGTTACAATAGCAGTACAGAAACAAAAGACTGAACTATCAAAAACTGCTTGGTACCTAATAAAAATAGCCTCTTATTTTAGTTAGTATAAACAACAGGACTACTCAATACTTCAAACTGTCTCCAAAAACTAATTTTCGGAAATAAGAGCATTTTTCAAAAAAACCAAAAAAACCACGTTCACCTCTAAACACAGGACATTGGTAAATAAAGTGGAATGCTCAGTTACTGTCGAGCATAGATAGCTACGACCTGCAAACCCCAGGCAACAATACGCTTCGCTTGTAGAGCTGCATCAAAGTTGAGGTAGAGCGACATTGCTGCACTCATGCGCTCCAAGCAATACAGTGAAGTATTCGAGGCCCTAGACCCCAGCACGCTGAGTTTGCAATCTGGTTAATTTTTTATTTTTTATAAAATTGAACAACACACATCTCTCCCACCTGCTGGCGCTTGAAGACAGCTTCGAGTGTAGATGCTCAATTAAACCCCGAGTCACCTTTCAAACCAGCATGTGCCACCCAAGACATTGCAATCTAACTGTAATGTCTTATAAGCCCATCAGCCATCAGAAATAAACAAGCGCCATCCATCGTATATTTGATCCACCTCAATACAGCTGGTTACTAAGGCGTTCGCAATAGTGACAATAGAAGTAACCAACACAACACCAACACCCTTCGGGACAAACAACTAATTTTAATGTCTCTGCCAACATTGAACTGGCTTGGCCATATTTCGTTCATTTCTACGCAGCTGTGCGTATACTGCCTGGTCTTCTACAATCGAGTCATTACTTGGTTCACCTGAACCAGAAGGCTTCTGTACCAAATGCCACCGGTGTCTTCTGATCTCTATACCCTTACTACGTATGACCGAGGATAATAAGCTTTTGACACAATTTTCCTGTCTCGTTTCAAATCTTTCACCCTCACTTGATCTTCTTTTATTTCTGGCAATACTTTGACCACTCTTCTGTTGTCAAAATTAATTTTCGTTCTTTTTTTCAAAGTTCTGTCTTTTTCTTGGAATTCCACCAATTCCTCTTCACTTGACGGGAGAGGTGATCTTATTTTTCGCCCATAAAGTAACTCTGATGGAGACAAACCTGATTCAAGTTTGCTCGCCCTGCACCTCAAGTTTGCTCCTCAGTTATTCAACAAAATTTTTTTGCAATCGCTACAGCGTTTTCAGATTGCCCGTTCGATTATGGACAATTAGGGCTGCTCGTTATCGTCGTAAAACCATATTTCGCAAAATGAAGGAACTGTTCTGAAGTGAACTGAGTGAAGCATCTGTACGAATTTTCGCAGGTACACCATGCCGAGCAAACATATTTTTTCATCTTCCCGATGATAGTACCCGACGCAAGCGTTTCAACTTGACCGTGAATAGTAATCTTGTAAGACGACTAATCTAAGGTCTGTAACCATCACATCAGGTCTGTTGATCACATTTCATCAAGTCAGCTCCCAAGACACTCCAAGGTTCATTCGGTAAATCTGTAGTAATAAGCGGTTCATTTGAATTCCCAAATACTTCTCAAAAGAGTTCACCACGTTCTCAAATTCTAATTCGTCTTCATCTCCTAAATCAAATGTAGTAAAAAGATCCTCACCTTCATCTCCTAAGCTATATAACAGCATATTTATTTGTTGTCGGTTCGCTCTCAGGTATAATTCGGAGACAATTTCTTTATCCAACTTCGGACTACTAAAATCAATTTTTTCATGTGGCAGTACCTGGTACTGTGATACATTTGGTTTTTCATTCGCTCCGGAAAACCTCGATTTCATCCTTGTTCCTCTCTTCTGTTTCCGTTTGACGTCTTGATCGCTAATACTCGCTAACTTTTTCTTTCTTATCTTCCCTTTCTGTATATTTCTGTTCTTAAACTGAATACCTGACGTCATGTGATGTCTTATACGTTTATAGGCAGTAAGATAATAGTTCAGGCGCAGAAAAAGATAAGTGCTGTCCATCGTACATTTGATCCACGTCAATACATCCGGTTACTAAGGCGTTCGTAACAAATGCTATAAGTAACCAATACTAGACTTCTTCCACGTTTAGTACGTTCCTCCATCAGCCTAATATAGAAATCTTTTTACAGGATCCGTTCAATCACATTGAAACATCTCAACTCTGGCGTCTTGAATATGTATAAATCTTTCGCATTTGTTCATGTAAAATAACTACTTTACGACAACGATTTTTTTTCAGTACTTTCAAAAGCAGAGAGCGAAGTTGAAAGCCGACGATAAGACGCCGACAGTCGCCTTTTTTCATCCTTACTGCAACGCAGGAGGCGGAGGAGAAAGAGTTTTGTGGTGCGCTGTCAAAGCCGTTCAAATCAGGTCTGAGCCTATGCGATAATTCGAACTACTTGAGCTTCCCATTGCTTCACGTTAAATAAGGAACGTTCTATTTTGTTGTACGAAAACGTGTCTTTTGAACTGAAAAATTTCCCCAGAAAATTAACGATTTTCCATTGCGACCTTTGAACGAGGTATTTGCCATTTCAAATGAAGTTTTCGACTTTAAATTCGCGATTTATCACTCAAATGTCGAAATTTTGCTTTAACGTTTCCCTCATTGAATTGGGAATTTTCTACTCTAAATTAGGGCACTTCTCAATGTAAATAGGCAATTCGTTAGGGTTTAAAAAATACTTATTGTAAATTGCACGTTTGCACGCTAAATAAAGAGCATTTCTGTTTATAATTGAAGATTTGTCGTTTCGAAGTGAGGACATTTCGTTCTCTCGCGTTCGTTTTAAATTATCTAATTTTTGCGCAAATTCAAACTCATTTCAAATTAAGGAACTTATTTAAACGAAGTATTTTCAATTTCAAATTGCGAGTTTTTATTCTTCGTGGAAAGTTTTCCGTATCAAATTGAGGCTTGTCTCTCTCTAGTGTTGAATAGAGAATTTTGTTGGGATTTAAAAATTATTCCCCATCAACGACGATCCACGACAGGCATGTTACTTGTAAATTCGAATTGAGTTTTAATTTCATTTTTTTAATCGTTGAGCATTTTCCAAGATAAATGATCATAATGATAAATGTTCTCATCAAGAAGCAAGTCATTTTCTATTTTAAATGAAAACATTCTCGTGTTTGCTTGAGTTTTTTATTGCGATTGAAATTTTCCCGCATCAAATTTAAAAAAGAACTATTCTTGTAAATGGAGCGTTTTCAATTTAAAATGAAAAGTTTTCAAATTTAGGACTTATGCTTTCACAAATTGTATTTTTGCTTCAAGTTTTTCCTTGTCAAACTAGACATTTTCCCCACAAAACTGGAGATTTCCCTTTAGAAATTCGATCTTTCTACTTCAACTCATGGACCCATTCCATTAGAAATTTACACTGTAATAACACAAACGAAAGTAACAAATTTTCCGATTTAAACGATAAGTTAAACGTCTTTAATTGAATTGTTACTTTAATTTCAAAACAGAAACGTTAATTTTAAATCAACGATTTCCCGTTGTTTTCCATTGTTTTTCCATAAGAAATTTTTCCCTTCAACTGGCCATTTTTCGTGTCTATCTAAAACAATGTATTAATGTTTCATTCGGAATGGACTGACAAAGAACGTTTATCGTGGGTGGGTTGACATTATCTCGTAGCGCCTTTTAGCTTCATTCAAAATGGGAAGCTCTTTGTTCAGCACGAAAAATGGTATCTCAAGTGGAAGTTTTTACTTTGAGATGAAATAATTTAATTTCTAACTAAACAAGTTTTCAATTTTTATTTAGTGTTCTGTATGAAGAAGTCGTGAATGTGAATTTAACGTTTTTCGAGAGCCGATTCAAAATGGCGTATTTTCTGGCAGGTTCCCAAATTGGAAAATCGCTGTGTACACTGGAGATCTCAACGCTTCCCCAGAAACGATAATCAACAAAGTCCGTCATTCATTCAACATCTCGATAAACGACAATGTGCAATTTATATACCTTCACCAACGGAAATGGCTGGAGTCTGAAAGGTACCCGTATTTCACCCTCCTGTGCCAAGCTATAGGTTCGGTGGTTCTGGGAGTTGAGGCGTTGTTAGCATTTCTGCCCGGTGAGTTTCGACGCGTTTTGTTAATACCGCTCAACCGTTGGCGTTGCACATTTATAAAAGTGTTGAAATAATCTGAAAGTGTTGTCATTTTCCAGATGTCTACATAGACACAATGGGCTGGTCATTCGTGCTACCACTTTTCCACTACGTTGGAGGCTGCAGTACAGCGTGCTACATTCACTACCCGACGATATCTACAGACATGCTCAAGAGGGTTGTATCGAGGGAAGTTACACTCACGAATAAAGCTCGCGTTGCCAGAAGCCCTTTTCTATCGTTTGCCAAACTCGTTTATTACAAGATGTTCGCTTCAGTAAGTGATTGTATTTTCATGAAAGTTTGTCAGTAGGTGTTGTGTCGTCTTGGAAAGCTTAAGGCGTAAGTGTCTACAATATTTTTACTTTTCTTGGCTCCATGGAGTATAAGTAAAACAACAAAATGCCAACCAAAACGCAGCTCACACGTGATATTTAGCGAACAGATCAAGGATGCCCAAATAAGGGTATGGAGAAAGTCAGTCTAAAACTAACTGTAGTTTTCACAAAGTGATTGAAATACAAAAAATGGTACAACCAAGTCAGCTTAGTTGTTTTATTCAGCCTACAGATACAGACACATGGGGCGTCAAAATAAGGATATGGGCAAAACAGGTCATAAAGTAACTGGCCTGTTTCCTTAATGCCAATAAGAGAGTTATAAAAGTCGAAAGTCATAGAGGGTAGAGGGTTTTGCTAGCACGTGAGAGCACAGGCACTTGCTCAGCATCCATCAAACCCAGACCTACATTCCGGACCATGCGCTCAATGGAAAAGTTAACTGTTAACTGGCCAGCGAGCACTTTAAGCGCTTCAGTGGATGCTGTCTTGTAGGCCTTGGTGATCTACTGAAGTACAGCTTTCTCGGATTGTGCGTGGGTTAATTCCCAAAACAATGGCCGCAAGTACATTTGCCTGGTTCTTCGGTTCTTCTCCTTCAATGACTTACCATTGAACTATGAAATCATTGCATGAATCCCACACTTCATCTATTTTCCATTGTAACCGAAATATCGTCCTTCTGTTGTCGAGTTGCCACCACCTTATGTGGAACCATTTCTTTCCATATCAGTTTGCTGCGTATCCATTTCTTCTGCTTTAGCGCTTTCCCCACTGCCCTCTTTGCGTTCGTTCTTTTGATATTAATCGACCAGCGATGGATAGGCAAGTTAATACGACTTTGATTCATCGGTGTATGAGTGTCAGTTTCATCTCTGACGAGTGTGTGTGTGTGTCTTGAATATGGTGCATGGATGAATGGGTGATGAAGTTATTTGAAGCCATCAAAGCAGCCTATTACCCCCCCTCCCCCTCCCCACCGCTAAATTCGGATACGCAGCATTACACAGGTGATATTTTTTAATTATTTTTGTGGTCGTCAATGTCTGTTGCATTAGGGGTGCACTGTTTGTGCATTCAGTTTACTCAGTTTCGTGAGCTCTCCATTGATTACATACCGTTTCTTTCGTGCGTGCTGTTTACATTCACTTTTACGACACATCTTGGCTCAACTCTTACCACTATTGTTAAGCTCACCAGTATCAGTGATGCTAGTAAACGTTCCGAATTGTGAACCAAAGTTCCACGCAAATGTACCCGCGGCCACTGCTCTGGGAATTTGACTGTATTGATTGACTGTAAGTTTCCTACCTCCTTACAATGGGGCAGGAGCTTAAATAAGTGGCCTTGTACATGAGGATAATGTCACGATAACTCAAATCAATTTTCTTGGTAATTGCTTGTAATGATCCAAACCAAGCAAGTGCCTTTGAGGGACTGGAAGTGTTGGCTGAGACGCCACGCCTCACCTATATTGACTCCTAAGTACTTTATGTGGTTCTAATGAAAAAGCCTATGGAAACCGAAACTTATTGACAGTTGGCCATTTAATTTTCCCTTTGCTGGTTTTGTCCCTCGGGAACATGCAGCTTGACATGCTTGGGCCATTGGGTAACATTTCTGAGCACTTGATGGGCTTTTTGCACCATTTGGCAGATGGACTGTGCACGGATTAGCGCAGTCATGTCGGCCTCATAGAATGTTCTGGAGTACTGGTCTGAGGACCCTTTCTCTATCATTCTCTGAATTGAGATAGCAGCATGTCGTTCGTAGCAGTTCTATTTGTCGTGTAACTTCTGAAGAGCAAGTATAAGTGAGCATTCTCCAACCTTTAAGCTCATTGAAGCGTGCTGCCCACTGTAGGTTGTCAAACGATGTCAAAGAAAATGACTGCTCTGTGCCTCCAGGGAAATATTGTAACTATAGTCACCATAGTGCCCAAATTCTTTTCTTGAAAATGATTCATTGTTTTGTGTGGACATCTCCATTTAACAAAACGGCAATATACAATTTTGAACCATGAAAAAGTGATGAAAGCAGCACGATAAATTATAAACTATTTCAATGAAAATTGATTCAGTGCAATTTTCCTTATAATTCCCGCTTGTATGACACTATCGTTCTAAAAGAAAAAAAAACAACAAAAAAGCAGGGCTGTAATTTAGTAAGCTATTTCTGCGGTGGAAGTTTGATAATGATGATAAAATGATGAGCTCAGAAATTCTGGAATTCAACTCCTCCACATCGACTGGCTGTAGTAGAATAAAGTGAATGTTTCGCTAGACTATAGCTTTATTCATCAAAAGCAACTAAAAGAATAAATTGGGAATCCAAGGGGAAAAAGTCTGTAGTTACAGATAAACAACATGACACGTCGGTGATAATAATTATGTCACTGGCAACTGAACGACTTATATGAACTCTATCGACTCAACTGAGGGTAGCACAGGCTGAAGAAACTTCAACAAGCTTACAAACTATCGTAAACAATGATGACTCCACTTGTAGCACAGGTGCTACATCACTTGCTGTTTTTGAAAGGGTGTAGACAGTTCAAGAAGAATTGGTAAAATTAAGGCAACAATCAATGAGGTATGAACATCAAATTCATCATTTTGAAGAGGAAAGTGTATGAAGAAAGCAAGGTGGGTTTACCAGATTGTGTATGTCTGCGGTAAATACCCTTGACGTCTCCAGCCAGGAGGATTATCTCGAATATTTCGATATGGTAGCAAAAGCTTGGGAGTGGTCCTTGAAGTGAAAAGGTCAGAAGCTGGCCAACGCTCTACGAGGTGGTGCTCTGCAAACGATCGAACAGGCTTCAACTGCCTTTCCATTGCTCTCAGTTTTCATTTTGGTTAGAAATGTTCATAGCTGAGGTGGCAATATGAACTGGCAGGTGGACGGTAACGGCACAATGAAACAGTCGCACACTTTGCCTCCGAAATTGAGCGCTTGGTCAGTTTCTCAGCTCCAAATTGCCCTCAAGACGGTAAACAGCACTCCATTTGCACTCCAATCTATGTGGTCTACAAGAACAAAATCCCAGAAAAATGTTGGCAACTGCGTACCTCATCTCTTTGCAAGATGCAATGACTCTCAGCGATCTTCTGTGATGAATTCCAGTTCGTTAGTCCAAAGGGGAGGTTTTTGATCTGTGGTACCGTAGGACACAAGCAAACCAGATGTCCTAAAATAAATACTGCAGGAAATCTCAACGAAAGAAGACTGAACCCAGAAAACTTAGAGAACTGGCCAACCTCTGGCTCCTGATAGACTTGGCCAAAGGAAATACGTAATAGTTGCAAGGACTGGCGGTGATGCTCTATTGTTAGAAGCTATAATCAGTTCAAAAACATCCTTTCTGCTAGTTTTGAGACCTGCAGCTCCGTTCAAGTTGAAAACTAATAGGACAGATGATGAAGAACTGGAAACAGCGTCAGGTCATTGACAGTTATCAGTGAATGTGGAACCTTAGTGACACTAGCAGGACACGCTTTTCGCATTGATAAAATAAAGGACAAATCAATCAACGTTTTTATCAATTTAGGCGGCGCTACCTTAAAGTCACCCGTCAAATCACTTTGTTTGATTATCGTACCAGTTGCCTAGTCTTAGCTCAGTTCTTGTCTAGTGTCGCCACTGCGTACAATTTCGAGTAATAAATTCAAATTGACTTTTTAATATTTTCGTTCTCTCAAACAGTTGATTTAATATTCGTAATACCTGTGCGCGTGTGTATTTGCTCTTTTCAGCTCTACAGCTGGTGCGGGAGCTTTTCGGACATTATTATGGTGAACTCCTCGTGGACTGAGGATCATGTAAACACGATATGGGCGTGTTGCTCGTCAGGCGAAAAGGCGACTTATCGAATTTATCCTCCGTGCGACACATCTGCCCTCAAGTCGCTTCCATTGGCTCCTGATTTATGTGAGTTTCTCTCGCTTTTTTAAAAACTTTCTGCTACCTAAAGAGTAAGGAAAATGTTGCGATTGAGTTAAAAAGTTTTAGTTTTCTCCCAACTACAAATACCCTGCCGCCTCCCTATTTAGATTCCACTCTATTAATGTACCACTGATTACCAAAATGTAAGAGGACTGTATGTGTTGGGAGGAGGCTAAAGGCTAGATTCCAGAGAGCTGCGCTCTTCTGCATCACCAAGGCCTATAAGACAGTATCGACAAATGCGCTCCATGTCATCACTGGTCAGTTTTCAGCTGTCTTGGCCGTTTGAGTGGATGGTTGACAAGTGGTGAGTGAAACAGGAGCTTTCTCACTCTGGATTGAACTCCTGTGGATCTCTCTACAGAACAAAAACTTGAATGGGCATTAGAGAAATGGCAAGCGAGATGGGAATCTTCGTCAAAGGGATGTGACATGTATGAGTTTTTTCTCAACATCCGTGAACGTCTTAGGAGGTTGAATGGCTCCACTTCTTTTCTCTCAAAGACTCTCCATCCTGCACATCTTGCGCCTCCAGTGCAGAGGAAACAAAAAACCACGTGCAGCTCCACTGTAGTTCCTACAATATTGAGCGACAGTTGTAAAAGCAGACAAACCAACATTGACTGCTACAAAGCAAGCCTATAACCATTTTGCCCTGCTTGCAGATAAGATCATGGCAAAGAAAGTTGGTCACAGTTGATCTGTCCTTTTGAAACTTGCCACCCAAGTAAATAGTTCAATTAGACGGGAAACCTGATTAAGAACTCCTCTGATATGGTACAGGATTCCCTAGGTGGTTATACGTCTGCGTGGTTTAACATGGGCAACATCTTTCCACTGGGAGACTGACAAAATACCTGCTGTACCTCCACAATTCTCGGTTTAGTGGATGCTAAGTGAGTAGCCTGCCACCTTCATGGCAGTAGACTGATATAACTCTCACCAAGGGTTCAGAAACAGTCATTTTCAAAAGGAAACGGAACTGATATTAGGCTAAAACCCAAACAGCTTGTGATTTGGGGGTTCTGAGAATTTGTGGACTGTGACTTGAAGTTTCAGAGTCCAGACGTGCAGTCGCATTGAGCATAACGCAGGTCGCTAAAGCCCGAGAATAGTCACGCCGATCGATCACAAACAGTAACTGGTCACGGTCTGTATGGCTGAATCAGAAGAAGACTCGAGTTGTAGGAGTGGTTGGCAAAACTGGCTGGCCAAAGATTGCTGGAGATTGTCGAGCGTTGCGTGTTGATAATCTGTTTGAAGCGCGTGAACAGGGTTTTTCGAAGTTTTATCAAAAACTGCTCTAATGATTTTGATTAAACTTTGAAGTTACGTTCTACTACCTTTTGGAATTACAAACCTAATTTTTCTTCTCCATAAAATTGCCCATTAAAATTATGTGAATGGGGATATAGGCCTGCGAAGCAGAAATAGGATTTTCCAACTTCTTGGCCAAACAGCTCTAACGGTTAACATCTACTTATTATTCTCGCTAACTGTTCCTCTGACAGTCTGTTGAACAGGGATAAAAATGTGTCACAAATACGGTTTTTCAAAACATTTTCATAATTTCCGAACTAACTGCTACATTGGATTTAGTCAATCTTACATTGACTTTCAGCAATCTAAACCCACATTTTTTTTTTTTTTTAATCATTACTGTATCTATCTGTTGAACGGAAATATAAGCCGTGATAGCTCATAAAACGAGATTTGTCGTGTATCAACTTATCGTTTTTCCAGTTTTCTCCAAAACTAACGCCGTAACGACTTCAATCAAACTTACAGGGTACCTTTAACTAAATAGTACCTATATAAATGTGTCCATAGAAATGCGTCGAAAAAAGATACAGCGCTTGAATGTATAGAAGGTTGTCGAATTTATGGGTATTGCGGAAAGTGTTGATACACACCAGATATTTTTATTTATTTTTTGTTTAGTTACTGTTCGACACAAAGCGCCGAATCTGCCCAGGTTTTTTACCTCAGAATTTCCGCCTCTGTGGCAAGCTAGTTGTTTCTCCAAAGGAACCTACGGAAATCCCAGTTCGTCGGTCATTGGTGGTTTTCCCACCTTTTTCAGATTCCTCTCCACAACCGATACCTTCTCCCAATTTCATTCTGCTTCCAACTATCGCCCCAGTAACTTCTCGCTCTCCCATACAGTTTCCCCTGCCAGTTCACGCGTTCCGATTACTGCCCTTGTGCTGCCTATTTGTACACTATCTCAGCTCAATTATAACTAAACTCATTTCCGCACGTATATTACAGTCCTCCTTACGCTCACCGAGTTTTATTTTTATTTCGATCCTCAAGCTCCCCCTCTCGTGCGCCCAACAGTTACGTTGGTGTGAAGGAGAAGAGGAAGTGTATTTTATTGCCTCAAACAATAGGTTTTTCACTAGAGTTCAAATTAGGAGGTAACAAAACAGATTTAAAAAAATAAAATTAAGTGCGAACTTCTTTAAAAAAGTGACAAAACTGATCGGTACGAATGAAAGATTCAGGTAGCTTGCAGAATAGTGTACACATAATACAAATTGACAAGGAGGTAACTACAGCATTTACTAAAATAAAGTTTCCAATTTAACCTTGTGCCATCTACTGCAACCTAGGCTGCAAAAAACCTACAAGTTCCACAGATCAATATCTCCAAATAGAATTGATAGAAATCACGCTCGTCTAAGTAGAGAATTCCAAATAATTTAGAACGTTCGTAGTGGCCAAATTCACAGACAGAGATTAGGTTGTGAGGGCAGTCAGTGTTGCATATTGAGCACTTTTTGAGATCCATCAACAGCAATTTATCACCCGATGAAAGATAAGAACGCTTCATGTGTAAGAGTTGTTTTTATTTCATTAATAAATACGTCAGTTAGTTTCTCAAAGCTGTTGTTTCACGTTTATTTATTATTATTATTATTATTATTATTATTATTATTATTATTATTAATGCATCGATTGTTGTCGCTGTTGTAATTGTTTATCGTTAACGCTTTTCAGCCGAGGGAGGGCCTATCAAAATTATATCCGTCGGGCAGTTCAGGCCTGAGAAAAATCACCCTCTTCAATTGAAATCGATGTACGAGCTGAGGCAACTTGTGTCGGAAACCATTTGGGATCGAGTGAGTGGCGTTTGAATATCATGTTTATTCCTTATTTATTGATTATTTTATGACTTTCCGCTACTCAATTGGCGAGTAAAGTATTGTGATCGTGACAGAACAAAAAGTTGAGTTTTCTTCGCATCTTGCCGTTTTGAGGCGTACTGGACCTTATTTCTCTGTGTGCGTGTCCGTAGCTCAATTTGTGACAGATTGAGCTGGCGATTTTTTAGTAATTTTTGAAGGCACAGAAATAGGTTATGAGTGTGGAGGGGGGGGGTACCAAAGTGCACCAAAACCAATGGGTTTATAGGTCTTAGTTATTTTTTCAAAAATGGCTAATTATATTTTACCAACCAACACCTAACTTACGTTCTGGATAAATGCTTTTGTGAAAATTCGATGGATGGAGGTATCGGTCGAAGATGCTGAGGTAGGTTTTTTTTGTACTTGTCGAGAAAACGGCCCTAACTATTTTAGAATTTTAATCGGAACCTACAGGGGGTCTTTAAATAGTCATTATCTGTATGTTGTTCCTGATGTAAATGTTCCTCCAATACACATTCCAAACACGTGTCAAAAAGGAAGTTTGAAAGTTATGTAATCGGTTTAAAACAAGTTGGGTTCTCTTCAGATCTTTACATCCAGACCCAACTAAGTACGAAAAACACTATTTTAGGAAAATGGTCAGTGCGTGGGTCTTTGAACGCGAGGGTATGAGCAAAATCCGCCTAAAACTATAGTTATTGTAGTGATCAAAACATCAAATATTGTTTGTCTCAAACAACGGCTCTAACGATTTCGATTACATTTTTTATGTGGACAGCTCCTAATGAGACGCCAATACCTTGATATTCCCATCTGTGGGAAAATGGCGAGAGCAGCACAATAAATTGGTGTCCACCCTAGGAGAATTAGAAACTACTACTACTACTACTGCCGTTTCACCTATTACCATTTCTAACATTTTTTACCCGATAACTCTAGAAGAATGAACAAATAAATCGTGTCTCCAGCTTCATCAATCCTCTGTGTACCAATTGCTCAATAATGAGTACTCAGGGCATGAGTACGAGCAGCACAATAAATTCCGTAATTGTAAGCTCTACCGCTGTCGCCGTGAAGTGGTGTTTTATCAAGTTCAAAAGAATCGGATGAAAAATATATTGATTTGGTAGAAAAAGCCGCGAACACAAGTGAATCGACGTAGTACTAGGGAAAGTTGTGTGACGCGGGGCTCCTGATATTTTTCTCAGTACTTCCTCTTACGATTACAGGCGTTTTTAGTCAACTGTCACGAAGTTCATAAAGTCAATGGACATAAAGAAACGTGAATGTTTTTATTAATGGAAATATTCAGGTATTCAAAATGGTCCTCATCTATTGACTTTTGACCCGCATCCCATTGGTTGTCCTTTCCTGAATAACCTCGCTTTTCCAACCTTCTTCGGCTCGCAGTCGGCGATCCCGCGTTCTGATTCCACATCTGACAGCCCTCACCTTGAACACTTGTAGGAATCGTTTTGACTGATGGCAACCCAAATATGATTTGTTCAGACTGTGACCCATCAATGCCTTAGTATCGGTATAAGCGCGTAAAGTGACCTTTATTCCAATTCCCGCTCTTTGGCTTCTGTCGCCAAAAAATGGCCCACGAGTGGTCGCCATTAACATAAAACACCTGAACCAAATGAACTCAAATTAGATATTAAGCTTTCAGATCACCTTGGGACGCCAATGGTACGAGGATGGAGCAAAATCAGTCTAAAACTAACTATAGTTATCATAGTGATCCAAACACCAAATTTTGTTTTCACAAACCACTTGACAATGTAAATGTTTCGTTTGTGAGCTGGTGATCGAGGAAGCACAATAAATTAACGTGTTGGTGCATTATTTTTTTAAATAATGTGGCACACGTCGCACTTTGGATTCTGAAAAAACTCGTGTCGGTAGTCCGATGGTCCACCTATACATTAGACTTTAATTTTAGTCGTGACGTAATCAGGTACAACCTCAGAAATTTCGGGATTCCCGTTCGGGAGCGGGATGGGATCGCTCGTTGTTCAGCATGCAGTAGTTATAGGTGGTCAGGTATTCCTTCAGTATTCACCCAGGTCGACCAAGAGGTAATTACGAAAAGTATTCAGAGGACCAAAAAGTGATGTTTCTGAGGTTGAACGAGGAGGGTTGCTCCATTAAGGAGGCTGCTACAATATCTGTTTTGAAGTACAAAGGGAATGACAGCGAGGTAGTACATGGAGCTGGGGGAGGTTCACGCAGTACATTATCAACTCCAGAGGTACTACAGGCGATTGAGAGTACTACGGAAGAACATTGAAATCCAAAAAACACATTTATCACGGGTGACCATCGACAAGGGATTAAAAATGTTGAAGATTACCCCGAAAACAGCATATAAGGAAGTAGATCGCACCTAATGAGAGAGAAAATAGGAACATATGCCATATTCAACACACGGGCGCCACGAGAGCGAGGAAACATGGTAAAAAACATCTATAAAAAGGAACGTGAGAATAAAACTAGAATTATTCGAGGCACAGTAATACTGAGCGCTCGGCAGAGCAAAATTCGTAGAACGGTGCCGGAACATAACAACTCCTCTCAAAAAATTCAATTCCGCTCTTCCTAGTAAGCTACAAGATACAGCTAAAGTTACAAGATGAAAGTAATAGTGGCGATTAACTAAATCTGAGAAACCCCGGAAATTGAAAAAACGTCGTTTTGTCGATTAACGTTTTTGCAGTGTTTATCCGATAATCCTTGTCCAAGTTCCATTGAACTGAGTGAAAGAATATTACTAGCTAGAATGTAATAGGGTGAGGACAGGTGTGTGGTGCGCCGCTCTAGATATTTTAATTTTAGTGATTCGTGATGCTGCTCTCGATTTCTTAATGAAGGTCCCTCCTCTGCAACATTACCGTATACTGGTTGTCTGAGAGCGCATGAGACGCATTGAATGAGCAATCGTTGCGTGTATTCAACAACTATAGTTCGGTCATCAGTACAAAGCAAAATTACAGACCGCTAATTTAATTTTCAAGTACGAACAACAAAATGATACTATCGAAATTGTTCGAGTAAATTGTTTTTTTCAGTCGTTTTCCCTATATATCCAACACTGTAAACACGAACCTCCTTATCCTTATCTATGAGCAGCAGGTTTTTGATTGATGGTCGTGCCATAAATAGCAGCATCTTATTAGGTTCTTGACAATATTTTCCTATTTCATGATTTCCGAAACTATGGACGTGTAAAAGAAATCTTCTTGAGTGTCTCTTGAATAATTTACGCATCGTGAGTGAATAGGGGCACCCCAAGTTCTTACAAACTGAATGAAAAACAGATTTGACTGGTTGCTAGAGTGATCAAAGTTGATGAATGTACGAGGTGCGCGATGCGTATTTTAATTTGATTTAGCCCAACCTCTTGATGCTGAGGGTCGTAGTAGAATTCGAAAGTAAGAATTTGAACGAAAACATTCTCTGTCGGGTTTGATTGTTTGAGCATCAAAGCTGAAGTCGCCACAGCGGGAGTAAAAGCGGAGCTAAAGTAAAATTTACGTTTAACTTGTTTACCTTCAAGATCAAGTTGGTGATAATTGGATCCTGTCGAGACAACGAAGATCATCAACGAGTAAAAGACATGAAAGATTTCTGTAAACATCTATCCTTGGAAAACAACGTCGAGTTCAAAGTGAATTTACCCTACGGAGAGATGAAGGAGGAACTTGGGTCCAGCATGATCGGCCTCCACGCCATGTACAACGAACACTTCGGAATAGGTAAATCTTTTCGTTTACTTTCTATAGCACTACGGAGTATAGAAGGAAAATTAGGCGCTCGGCCGAAAAAAATAAAAGTTATCTTGAGGCTTCCGAGTTGAGAAAATGGTCTGTGCGTCTCAATTGAGAACAAGCGACTGAATCAAACTGGCTCAAATTTCATATTAAGCTTGCAGAACGGCAACGGCTCCAACGATTTGAATTACACTTTGACATTTTATGTCTTTACTTTGCTACATAAACTCGAAAATGTAACATCGGAGATGTGATCAATCTTACAGAGTGTCTTTTAGTCACCCATACGTACATTTCGTTCTCCATAATTTTGTACGGATAGTTCCAAATGACACGGCAGTACCTCACAATTCTTATATGCCGCACAATTACGGGAGCAGCACAATAAATGGTCGAAAAAATCGATTTAGTAATTTGTGTAATGGCACGGATCCCAGAATTCGAACCACTACCATTGCACTTGCTAGCGTTTCTCACAGTTTCTACCCAATAACTCCAAAACAGTAAACACATTCCTTTTACTCGTGCTGGTTGTTTGATCAATCACATGTGTGTTGATTTCTCAATAACGATCACGGCATAAGTAGGAGAAACTACATAAATTCCGGCGCTTTAAGCGCTTCTTCAACGTTAAAACGCACAAACTGAACGAAAAAACTGTTTGTGTTACTGACAGCTCACAGGGGCATTTTTTATGTTTTCAGGAGTCGTGGAGTGTATGGCAGCGGGGCACATCATGGTCTCCAACCGGTCGGGAGGCCCTAAAGCCGACATAATCGAAGAGGCCGAAGGAAGCAGGAACGGTTTTTTAGCTTTGGACGAAACCGAATACGCGAGAGCCTTCGCGACGATAATCAAATTGAGCCCTTCGGCTCGAAAAAGGATACGAGAAGCCGCGAGGTAAGTGCGATTTCGAAAAACTTTTTTTTTTTCAGAAGATTTTTATGAATTGCGTAAAAATCGTTACGAACTGGAACGAGAACAGCTGAAAACTGTGTAAAACGTTATTAAATAGAATTTGAAATGTTGAAACTGAGAGGAAATCGCTGGACAATACTGTACATACTGTGTAAAACTCGTTGGAAAATGAAGCACTAAAATCTACAATATGATAAAACTGTGAGGAAATAGCTTTCACCCCATTAGAGAGTGGAATGATATAATTCTTGGCAAAATAAAGCAAAACTCCACGGGAACTCAGTACAAATTAATGAAAAATGGAAAACGTGACAAATTAAGTTAAAAATTTTCATAGGAAAGTCGTAAAAAAGTGGCTGAAATTACGAGGACATTGTGAAACGAAAATATTTTTATAAAGTTGAAAACATTGATGGAACACCGTTGAAAAATAAAATTTAAATATCGGGTGCGTAGCAACTCCTGTAAATTCGACGACTAGGAGTGTCGTCCATCGAAAGCCACCACGGGGCTGCACTCATTAAATTTGTTATATTGGTAGCTCGTAATAAGACAATTACACCATAAAATTCCCATTCGTGGGTAAGTGACGAGAGCAGCACAATAAATTACCAAAAGTTTCGACGAAAATAGATTTTAGCGCGATCTAAAAAATAAAATAAAATCCGCTGAAATGTCATTAGAATGTTTAAAAAAAATTGGTGTAGTAGTCCAACCCAATACCTCTAGGGTGAGCGTTTAAAAACGCTGATGAGATGTATTAGGGTCACTCCAGATATTCCGGAATTTCAACTACCGCTGTTTCGCTAACTACCAGTTCTAACAGTTATTACCCAATAACTCTGCAAATGTAATTACTATCCTCCTTTAAAAAATCGTGTTTACAGCCTCATTGATTCTCTGTGTACCAATTGTTCACTAATGGTCCAGGAATGATTACGAGCAGCACAATAAATTCCAGAACTGTTAGCGAAACTGCTTCCTGCTGCCGTGAAGTGTTGTTTGACCAAGTTCAAAGGAACTGATAAATTAATTGAGTTAATAGAAAAAGCCACGTACACAAGTGAATTGACGTTTCATGTTTCGTGTTTCTAAGGAAAGTTTTTGACATGGTCGCTTACCCTTTGGGTAGCGGAAAATAACAATCGGAATAATGTTCTAAAATTCTTGGAAAAAATAGCGAAAACCATATGAGAACTGAATTTGCTTCTTTAAAAAAACCCCCTGCAAGTTATTACACAACGGTTTATTATTCTCATGAACAGCTTGACCCAGTATTAGTGCTCCCCCCTCCCATACATTGATTACTAGTAAACCATACGAAACATGACCTGACTACAATGGAACTACGGAAACTAAATATTCCCCGGCGCCAGGCGCCCATAAACGTCTGTAGGCACTTATGATCCGATGTAGGGGTGTGCGGAGAAAGTGGCCTTAACCCAATCCTCCGCCCCATCAGGCAAAAAGAGTCGGGGAAATTGGGACGGGGACTTCCAGCGAACCCTCGGCAATTGGCACGATGTTGCGAGTCGAACGGCGGGTGGTTTTGATGAGACGGGAGGGAGGGAGTACTAACGACGAAACGTTGACTTCCGCAGTAGTTCCCTCGAGTTCTTTCAATTAGTTGACTTTGGCTCACTATAATTACTTTAATTTCCCTATACGCAGTTGTACACGTCTGATACTTATTCCATTCGACCCAGGATGTAAAAATACCTTGAAAACGATACGAAACACAGCTTATTTGCGATTATACTGCGTTTTGTTAATTTTTTAAACAATTTTTTGTCCATAACAACCATGGGCTTCGTCCGATCGGATTGCCGAGATGGCGGGCACAACTAGATACCAAATGGGATTTTTGAGCTTAAGAACGGATTTTTTGGACCACGTTAAAGGCACAAAACGGCCCGGACGGGGGACGGACATTGCAGATTTGGAATCCCCATGCCTTGAAACGTTAAGTATCAAATTTTGAGGGGGAGGGGGTTGTAAAAAATTTTTCGTGACCGAAAACATGGGTTTATTATTCAGAATGAATAATAAACCAAAACGGCCGCATTTCTTGTGAAACTTGAGTAAAATTTGTCCAAATTGTTGTGATGTGTGAGGAGGAGTTCTCGAAAAAAAAAACAGTAACATTGAAAGTTAATCGTTGAAAAATACAAGAAAAAAAAATTTTGAAAAATAAACAAAACTCGAAGGAAAATATTGAAAACTGGAAGTTAAATACTATGAAAACCGCAACGATGTTCCCACCTTTACAAAAATGCCTAAAATTCGTTGAAAAAATAAAAAAATAATGGAAAAAGGTTTTAAAAAAAATTAAAAAATTGCACAATTACCAGACTTTTCAGAGAAACCGCGTGAAATGTGAGTTGACGATAGATTGTTAGAGCAGTGGAGTAAAAAAGTCGTGTTTTTTTCCCGAGGGCGCGCAAAACAAGTCTCTTTGTCACTGCGGCCACATATGGGCCTACTGTGACACTGACCCTTTTTTAGTAAAAGGCGTCGTTCATACCCGTTTACTTTGGGAAGCCGAGTATGTCCTTCACCGCAGAATCCGCTATGATTTGGGGTTCAATGGTCCCCTGTCCGAAGAATTCGAAACGTTTAGCTGCCAGGGCAGGGCATTCACATGGGATATGCTCTGCCGTCTCGTCCTCCTTGCTGCAAAGTCTGCATTCCACCGCCTCTGAGATGCCCATCTTGTTGAGGTGATATCTGAGTGGGCAGTGCCAGTGTGAGGAAGCTTGTCAGAACTCTCAGATCGTGCTTAGAGAGTGTCAGCATTGCCTTCGCCCTTTGATAGGAAGGCAAGACCAGCCTTTTCGCCTGTCTTAGGCGCCCAGGCGCCAGGTGGGTTGGCCGGTGATGCCAATGGGCGCTGTTTTCCTGTGTCTCCCATCGAGCGACCAGATGGTTCAGGTGACTCTTCGTCAAACTGTGCCCCTTTCCGCAAGGCGGTCAGCCTTTTCGTTGCCCTCAGCCCCAGCCAGCACCCAGATGAGGGAAAGCCTGTTACCGGCGCCAAGCTGTTTGAGCGCTTGAAGGCATTCCCATGCCAGCTTAGACCTAAAACTGTAGGCTGCGATGGCCTTTAAGGCGGCCTGGCTTGGCTGTCTGAGAATATGTAGATCTGCTTACCCTTGAGTCCTTTGTTCTGGACCTCTTCTGCGCAGATCTTTATGGATAGGATTTCCGCTTGAAATATTGTGGCGTACTCTCCCAGCGGCTTAGCAAGACTGTAGTTGGGCCCTACAATGCCCAGTTCTGCTCTGCCTTCCATAACTGAACCATCGGTATACCACTGCAGGGCGCCCACCTTAGTCTGGAACGTCTCCTTCTCCTAATGTTCCCGTGAGTGACCGCTAACACTGAATGGCAGCCGAAAGTTCTTCCACTCTGGCATAACATCAGAGAAGGGAGAAAGTTGTGTTGGAAAAGGGAACAAAAACAAAAACCTAGAAAACTTGAGTTAAACTCGTAAGAGGAAAATCGTTGAAAAATAAATTTGTAAAATAAATAAATAAATGTTGCATTCGGCGACTCCTTCGACTCTGGCAACCGTCTGAATATTACTTAAAATACTAGTGACATTTGAGTGGAGTATGTAATGAAAAAACCGCGTTAATACCACCTCTCGACGATATGTTTGGTAATTTATTGTGCTGCTCTCGTCGTTTTCTCACAAATGAGAATGTTATGGTATTGCCGCGTAATTTGGAGCTGTCTATACAAAAAAAAAAAAAAAAATGAATCGTTGCAGCCGTTTTTGAGGAAAAAAAGTTGATGTTTTGATCATTATGATAACTATAGCTAATTTTGAGGGAATTTCGCTCATCCCTTTATTTTGGCGTCCCATGGTAGATACCAAGCTTGAGTTGATTCGGTCCAGCCATTTTAGCTCAATCGCGTTCACAGACCCACAGACAATTATCCCAAATAATGTTTTTTTTTGGACTCAGTAGGGTGTAGAACGTAAAGATCTGAAGAGATCTCAAAATGTTTGTTGTATCCGAATACATAACTACTATTTTTACTTCGTAGAGCCAAGGAAAGTAAAATCGACGAATGAGGCGTTGAAAACGAAGATCGTGGATCTAGATAGTTGAAATATCTGGTGCGTTGCAACACACAACATTCCTTAGCTCTAGGTCAATTCACTTTGTACGTGGCCAATTCTATTTAATCAATTCAATCAATCCTAATTCTATTTAATCAATTTATCATTCAGTTAATTTGAACTTGGTCAAACAACACTTTGCGGCTGCAGGAAGCGGCAGCGATTACAGTTCCCGATTTTATTATGCTGCTCGTACTCATTGCAGGACTTTTATTGAGCAATTGGTACACAGAAAATTAATGAGGCTGTCAACACAAATTTTTGAAGAATGATAGTAATTACTTTTGCAGAGTTATTGGGTAATAACTGTTACAACTGGTAGTAAGCGAAACGGTGATAGTTGAAACTCAGGAATTTCTGGAGTAACCCCCATGTATCTCATGAGCGTTTTTAAACACTCACCCTTTAGGTATTGGATTGGACTACAATACCAATGTTTTTTAACATTCTACAAAAATTCCAGCGGAGTTTATAAGGAAAAAGCTGAGCTAAAAACGCTTTTCGTCGAAAATTTTGATAATTTATTGTGCTGCTCTCGTCATTTTCCCACAAATTTCATGGTATAGTTGCCTTATTGAGAGCTATCAATATAAAAAATTTAATCAAAATCGTTAGAGCCGTTTTTGAGAAAAAAATTTGGTGTTTTGATCACTATGATAACTATAGTTAACTTTCGGTGGATTTTGTCCATACCCTTATTTTTGCGTCCCATAGTAACCTGTAGGCTAGACATTAAGTTTCAGCTGATTTGGTACGGTGGTTTTCTCTAAAAACCGCGCTAAAATCGATTTCGTCGAAAGTTTTGGTAATTTATTGTGCTGCTCTCATCATTTTCCCATAAATGGGAATTTTATGCTACAATTGCCTCATTAGGAGCTATCAATATAAAAAGTTTAATCAAAATCGTTAGAGCCATTTTTGAGAAAAAAAAAAAATTTGGTGTTTTGATCACTATGATAACTATAGTTAACTTTCGGTGGATTTTGTTCAAACCCTTATTTTGGCGTCCCATGGTAACCTACGAACGTTTGAGTGGATTTGGTACGATGGTTCTCTCTAAAAATCGTTCACAGACACACAGACCATTTTCCCAAATAGTGTGTTTCGGACTCAGGGGGGTCTGAAACGTAAAGATCTGATGAGAACTCAAATTTTTTTTTTCAGCCGATTACATAACTTTCCTTTCTACTTCGTAGAGCCAAGGAAAGTAAAAGGGGAAAAAAACTATGCTATTGTCGATTAAGTAGAAACATTTTATTGACCATATCGTGTTTAGTTATTTCCAGAAAAAACTCTCATATTTATGCTCACTAACGTATCAACATTTTGGACCCTAGATTCCTTGAGTAGTACGAGTTTCGACCAATTTCGCAAATTTGAGTGTAATTCGAATTAGTTTCATAAATTGTAATCGCGATAGAACAAAATAACCGAAAATTCTATTGAACTCGTCTACCCGTTTTTAAACGTTTTCCTTTTTTTTCACCTGTTTCAGATCGTCCGTCGACAGATTTTCGACGCAAGAATTCGAGAAAAGCTTTTTGAGAACCGTCGAGCCACTTTTTTCTCAAACTGAACATAATCTGAAAGCCTTGTGACCTGTGTTTCGATGAAAATGGGGTTTGAACTACAAATCGTCCAACTTTTTTTTCGTTCCTTTCCGACTTTAATTCTACAGTGACGGAGGGGTTAAAAACGCTATAGGAGGCGGCCGTTGGTATTCAAGCTCCTGGGCCGACGCTCATCAGTAAGAAAAGCGTTTTTCCAAACGCGTGATTTAAAACGGTGAAAATATCGTGACTC
Source organism: Pachypeltis micranthus (assembly GCA_020466155.1). Taxonomy (NCBI): domain Eukaryota; kingdom Metazoa; phylum Arthropoda; class Insecta; order Hemiptera; family Miridae; genus Pachypeltis; species Pachypeltis micranthus. The sequence goes on from CM035773.1 coordinate 35,394,866, forward strand.
CGGAAGAGGTCGACTGAACAGAAACTTCAAAAAGGATGTCTCCGAATCTGCGAAGTTGGTGGCTGTGTACAGAAAAATGAATGTTAAAAACACCTTTTTTTTTGCGCAGGTCTGTTCAACCAGAGGAACATTTATGGAGAACGATTCATAGGGTGTTAAATTTATTAAACGTTAGAGGCCAGGAACAGATTCTACAGCTAATTTCTGATCGAAAATGTTCCATAACATTTTTTTTACTCTTAAAATCCGAGATTTATTTTCGTATTTTCGCATTTCTCACGCTAAAACGGCTGTAATTCAATTCTTGTTGAAAAGAGCGTGAAATTTTTGGTGGAAGAAGCGGAGATTCTAAGGCGGTGTTCCCGTTTTTCATGGGAAGCGTTTGAAAACATGTGGTGCGTTGCAACTCACAACTTTCCTTAGCTCCACGTCAATTCAGTTTCTACATGACTTTTTCTACTTATTCAATTCATTTGAACTTGGTCAAACAACACTTCACAGCAGCAGGAAGCGGTTTCGCTTACAGTTCCGGAATTTATTGTGCTGCTCGTTCTCATACCAGGACCGTTATTGAGCAATTGGTACACAGAACATTAATGAGGCGGTAAACACGATTTTTTTGAAGAGGATAGTAATTACTTTTGCAGAGTTATTGGGTAATAACTGTTACAACTGGTAGTAAGCGAAACGGTGATAGTTGAAACTCAGGAATTTCTGGAGTGAGCCCCATGTATCTTATGAGCGTTTTTAAAGCCTTATAGGTATTGGATTGGACTACAATACCAATTTTTTTTTCAAACATTCTACAAGAATTCCAGCGGAGTTTATAAGGAAAAAACCGCGCTAAAAACACTTTTCGTAGAAAATTTTGATAATTTATTGTGTTGCTCTCGTCATTTTCCCACGATTGAGAATTTCATGGTATAGTTGCCATATTAGGAGCTATCAATATAAAAAATGTAATGAAAATCGTTAGAGCCGTTGTTGAGAAAAAAAATTTGGTGTTTTGATCACTATGATAACTATAGTTAACTTTCGGTGGATTTTGTCCATACCCTTATTTTTGCGTCCCATAGTAACCTGTAGGCTAGACATTAAGTTTCAGCTGATTTGGTACGGTGGTTTTCTCTAAAAACCGCGCTAAAATCGATTTCGTCGGAAGTATAATATAAAAAATTTAATCAAAATCGTTAGAGCCGTTTTTGAGAAAAAAATTTGGTGTTTTGATCACTATGATAACTATAGTTAAATTTCGATGGATTTTGCTCATACCCTTATTTTGGCGTTCCATGGTAACCTGCGGGCGAGATATCAAGTTTGAGCTGCTTCGGTACGGTCGTTTTCTCTAAAAATCGCTCACAGACACACACACACACAGACCATTTTCCCAAATAGTGTTTTTCGGACTCAGTAGGGTCTGAAACGTAAAGATTTGAAGAAAATTCAAAATTTTTTTTTTCAGCCGAATACATAACTTTCCTTACTACTTTGTAAAGCCATGGAAAGTAAAAAGCAATGTACACAAGTGAGTTGACGTAGAGCCAAGGAAAATTGCGTGTTGCAACGCACCAGACATTTTCTGATCCCTTCACTATGTTCCTTTTTACTCATAACCTCGTTAAAACCTTCCACACTAGTTATTTACTATTTATTTTTTTCTCCGCACGTCATTATTTTCAAGAAACTATTAGCAATCAATCTCCCGGGTTTAATTCAGTTCAATGTGTCTCAAAAGTTCCTTATAATTTATTGTACCCTGACGATGCTTAATAAATTAAGCGAAACGTCGGCCTAGAGAAAGCTTTTCATTCATCCCGACTGGCTTTCAAGAAGCCACACAGGAGACTTAAGTTGTACTAAGTTAATATAAGTGCTTTTTAAAAATATTCAATTCGACCCCCTAATTATAATTTGTATATAAAATTATGCCTTGTGTGCTCGAGCGATTGGTCAAAACTAGCGCACCTATGCGCATGCGCTAACAATGGCCGTTACGATGTCGCTAGTGCCCGGGAAATGTCCCTGTAATTGCCCCGTCGACTACAGCGAGGCTTCTCGAGGGTTGGACACTGTAATGTATTCAGTTTCCCCCTCGAGTTTTAAAATATCGCGCGGAGCGGCGATAAATTTTCGTCCGGTCGTCGCCGCTCGCGCATCGTCGGCTCCAGCCGCCGCCGGCCGCCAGTTGACGACATTCGAACCGAACTCTATTTACGTAGTCGGTCGTCGAGTTCGGTAGCGAGCGGGTACATTTCGTCTTCAAGGGGAGGGGGGGAGTGAGTGAGAGAGAGAGAGAGACGAAAAACTCGGCGTCGTTTTCCGTCATGCGGTTCGTCGACGATTGAGTTTCGTCAAAAGATGTTGTCGTTTCTCAAAGGGAAAAAGCGTCGTCGGAGCGGGAGGTCGAAAATGGGCAACAATCAATCGAAAGGGGGAGAATCGACGAAAAAAGAGTTGGAAAATGACGAGCGGATTTCGGGCATAAGCGAATCGTCGTCGGCTGCCGCTGTCGATAAATCGACGAGCCTCGATCGGGAATCACCTGGCAACAAAGCGGAATCTGCAGTTACTCGCGACGAATTGGAACACGCTCCAAGAATAAACCGCAGTATCAATTCGGGTTCGGAATCGAACGGTCGAGAAGTCGACGGCATCGACGATCGTCGACCTTCGGACAAAACTCGGCAAACTTCGGCCGATTTGGAAAAATCCCGAAGGGCTTTTTTCCTCGGTCTTTTAGAAGAGACCGTCGAAGAAATTTACCCCGAAGAATTGATTCTCGCTCAAAATGCGAATTTTGACGAGAGCGGGAAGACGATTGAGGATGTGAAGGCGGAGTTCAAAAATGAGAGTTTTGACGGGGTCGACGTTGAAGACGGCGTTTACGGTGACGCGCCGATGACGGAAATTCGGTCCGAATCGGTCGAATGCGACGAGGAAGAAAGCGGAATCGGAACGTCCTCCTTCGAATTGTCGACTTCGAACGGAATCGACGACAGAACGACCGATTCCGCTTTGGCTCAAGACGAAACCCAAGACCTTCACACGGAAATGGACGAAATGTCTCTCGAAGAGTTCGAAACTTGCGACAATCTCGCGGACAAAGTCGACGATTCGGAGGACGCCGGAGGTGAAATCGAGGAAGGAAGCGAGACTGAAAATAGAGGAACGGGCGGTGGAAATGACGCAAAACCCTTCGTCGTCGTCGTCGACGGCGACGACGACCAAACGAAGGGGGCGGCCGGTGAGTCAGACGGGAGGGGAGGGGATTTTGGCATCGTCGAGGGCTCTGAACGTCGACCGCGGGGCTCCGAGGGCCCAGTGAGTTGCGCGTTATCGAGAGATGCACACGAATCTACCGTTGAGATGTTGACCGTGAGAAATTTAGCCGTCGAGACTTTTCCGCGTTCCAATGTAAGCCTCGCGTCGAGCAGCGACGAGTCGATTGGAGCCAAAGTGAAAAAACACGTCAGGTGGGCGGACACTGACGACGGGCGAAGTTTGGAAAGTTACGACAGTTACAGCAGTTGCAGCAGCAGTAGCAGCAGCAGCGAAGACGAAGGAGACGAAGGTTTAGGCGATGAAGCGGAAGAAGTCGCTCAAGTTGCGGACGACGCGGAGTCCGGCGACGAGTCGGACGTCGACGAATCGGAACCGGAGGCGGACTCCAGTTCTGACGTCGACGACGAGGACAAGTAAGAAACACATTTATTTTATATTCGCAATATTAATTATATTACGCAAATTACGAAATGATAAACATTTGAAGAACACACATTTAAATGAAGTACTGCACGAGAAAAATATCTTGTTGGACGCACTACACAACTTTCCTCAGCCCTATGCACATTTTATTTCATTCGTACGGGCGAGCCCAATTACATAATATATTAACACATGAAGAATTAGCCCTAAACAACAAAAAAGAAAATAGTCATAACGGAGGTAACCAATCGGAGGAGATTATTTTGAAGGAGTTACGCGAAAACGAATGAATTCCCACTTTAAAGGGGGCTTAAGTGTGCTTCAAGGAGGAGAAGTGCAGAAAGGTTCCTTGAACGACGAGAGCGGGCTCGAGATTAGATCGAGGTCTGGATAGATGCCTGGTGAGGTACTTTGCTGTCCGAGGAAGTCGGCAGAGGAACACGAAAGGTAATCCTGGACGGCAAAGCCAGCGAGTACAATTTGTAGTTGACGAGCTTGTGCAAAACTGACCTGACTGCGATCTGTCTCCTGGTTTCCAAACTTTGCAGAGTCATAATCAAACTCAGACGACGAAACGCCCAGAGACTTCCTCTGCACACTCTCCAACGTGTATTTTTGTACGGTGTACAGGGGCGACCGAATCGTGGATCCGTATTGTGACTTTGGTAGAACCTGTGAGATATGCGCTGCGCAAGGCAATCACAGCTCTGTGGCATCGCTCCAAAACTGATGGAGTGGCTCTACAAGGGGATAATAAGACCCTGCGTCACATATGCCTCCAGGTGGACGGTGACAGGCTATTACAGGGGCAATGTGTACTTGCCCCAATGCTGCAATGGAAGCCCTTTCGAATATCTCACCTCTTCAGATACACATTCAGAGGACCACAGACCTTGAAGAAAGGCTTTTGCAGACAGGAAATGTTTCCACCAAAACTAAGGCAAGTATCCAAGGAACGACTAGACAGTTCGAGCTAGAAGAGGCAGCAGTCCTTGCTATTGACGTCATGCCAGCATGGAAGAACTTTCAGCTGCCATTCAGCGTTAGCGCCCACTCACGGGAACGATGGAAGAGAGGGTCGTTCCAGACTGAGGTTGGGCGCGCTGCACTGGTATACTGATGGCTATGTAGTGGAGGCAGAGCTGCACTGAGCATCGTAGGGCCCAATTACAGTCTTGCAAAACCGCTGGTAGAGTACACCATGAAATTTCAAGAGGAAATTCCAGTCATGAAGGTCTGCGAAGAAGAGATCCTGACTGAAGGACTCAAGTTCAAGTAGATTTACATATTCTCGGACAGCCAGGCTATTACAGCCTACACGTTCAGGTCCAGGCTGACATCAGAGAATGTGTTCAAGCGACTTTGTGTCCATAACAGGCTTTTTCTTACCTGGGTGGCGGCTCATAGGGGGCGTGACGGTAACAAAAAGGCTGACTGCCTACCCAGGCCTGAACCACACGTAGGAGTGACCTGAATCGTCTGGTGTTCCAATGGAAGACACTGGAAAGCAGCGCCCATTGGCATCGCCCGTCACGACTAAGGCAGGCGAAAAGGCTCATTACGCCCTTCAGGGCGAAGGCAATGCTGACACTCTATAGACAGGATCTGAGAGTTCTTCACCTGACACTGCCCCACTCAGTGAGGAGGACGAGACGACAGAGCCTATCCTATGCGACTGCCCTGCCTTGGCAGCCAAACGAATACTTTTCTCATTTAAGCTTGGTTAAGTTCAAAACTTGACGTTCTACGTAGAAAGTGATAGAACTCAAATTTTCAGAATTTGTTGAGCTGCTGCTACTCAATCCACCTACTTAATAATTATTGGGACTGTTAGCATGATTTTTATTGGAAGGTTCTCGTCCACAGTAATGAAATCAAGAATGAATGAATACATGAATTTATTCCACCCATTTTTCTTACTTTTGGCGTTGGAAGTTGTTTAATTACAGGAAATACCCAATCACCAAGGGAAAAACCCTGAGCGGTGTGGGGGAGTATGATGTTCAAATGGGATATTGCACTAGGCTATTGCACTATGTGCTGCATAGAAGCATAGTGGAGGACACAAACTAAACGACACGCTCCTAAACGACTGCTTTTCCTGGCCAACAGAAGACCCTTTTTTTTATATCCATAGCGAGAAAACTCTTCGGGAGATTTGAGGCCGAGCGGCAGGGCTCTCACTGTATAGGGAAAAGTACGAAAGATGCGACGGGAGATGGACCACAGTCTGGTGATAGGGGCAGGAATGATCGCTGGGGCTGCAGGACGAGCACAATATTTGGAAGCACTAGAAATGACGGCAGCTCTTTGGAGGAGAAATGACGGGGTTTACGGGCTACGGTTTTCAAAATAGACTTTTGGACCCAAAACCCAGAACACTTTGAACTAAGGTCCTGCAGACCGCAATTATCGTTTTAATTGGCGAGCACATCCTTAAACGAGTGATGTAAACTAATCCTTCCAATTCAAGTCTTCGTCCAGCACTCTGCCTAAGTACCTTGCAGACTGGACACGCACATGGCAAGGCAGGGGGATTTCCACACGAATGAATTCTCAGTTGATTGTCAATAATCCTCTTCGATGTTATGGCTTAATGAATGCACCTAGAACCAACGAAAGACCGTTTTCCCTCGAATCGCCCTAATATAGTTTGACAGTATCGTCGGCAAAGGGGTGAAGACGCATAATTGGCATATGAAAATCGAGAAAAATAGAGTTGCAAGAGTTCCGCCTTGAATTATTCCGTCAATACATCCAACTTTACTATTCTGCCCTTCAATGGTGACTATCTGTACTATCGAAGTGACTGCGAGCCTATTCAAGCTCACTATTGGTAAAACCGTATTGTGGGAGCAGATTACGGTCAATGGAATCGAAGGTGTTTGCGAGGTCAAGAGTTAACCAGAATCATTCTTCTCCCCCGATCCGATAATGAGCATACATCTTTTGTAAGTCCAAAGAGGGCTTCTATCACTTCAAGACCTCTCCGAACCCCAAACTGCCCTGCGTCTACAGAAGTATATTTATTTGTATGGATGCGAGCCCTAGCTACTTGCGGCCCTTTTTTGGGAATCAACCGTTTAATCAAAATCGTTAGAACTGTTTTCGAGAAAAATGCGAAAACCCCTAGTTTTTGATACATTTTCGTCTCCTGCCCCCTTTACCATCGATGCCTCTTCAAAAAATCGCGAATCAAAGGAAAAAGAACCAGCTCAATCGGTTCAGGCGTTCTTCTACAAATTAAACTGCAGACACACACCCATACTCTCTAGGGACAGAAGGATTGGGACGGGGAAGGAAAGGAGGGTGAGGGGATGTTCCACGATAGAACGTCCACCAGTTTAGATACATCCTGAGCAACTTGCAGGGGGTGATACCTCGGAGAACGACTGCTGACAGCACTTCCTCAGCACTTTACTTGTACCACACACCGTGGCAGGACATGGTGAATGCTGGAACCTTGATGTTACCAGCCTCCACTCTATGAGCTTCCGTCACTGCCATACGAAGATCCGTCCTATATACTTGCCAAGTTAGCGCATGATCATGGCTGCCAAATACTACCTGGACATCCAGGACCACTGCAGAGTAGTTGGGACCAACGAGGACGATTTCAGGCCTCAATCCTTCTCCAGAGACAACCAGACAGTGCCACTCTCTCTTTACACTTTCCAGCCCTCCAATGACAATGAACCAGCAACCTGCTTTCAGGCTGCATGATGGCACTTGACACAGCCCCCGTGAATAGCGGAGACACCTGCACGACACTATTCAGCGACTCAAACTGGTTACCACAGGCACGACAGCGAGCATTCCTTATGTTACAATCCCGATCTTTTCTACACTTGTTGGGCCCCACGCAAATGGCGTGAAAGTGCCGGCAATCCCTTCCATGAAGCCCCCTCCACCCACGCAGAAATGTAGGAGGAGTTGGGGCACTACCTGAGTTCTCGTCCGTCAACCGAACCTTGCAGAGCAGCTGCAAACTCTGAAGGCTTCCTACACTTAGGGGGAGATGGAGTCGCCATGTCACACCACCGCAGCTGCACCTGAACGAATTCTAGACCAGCCACAGTGCGTTCAACATTTCAGCCAGATGTCTTACAGCGCAAGAACAGAATAATGGTAGAGAGATGGAACACAGAGTCCTCCAGGTTAAACTGGAACCTGAATGTGGGAGACCTAGCCAAGCACGAACTGCAGAGTGCACTATTCTATCAAGACTTATTAGCCTTGGTTGGTCAACCTCCCAAGAACCAGCCTGTAGGTCAGCAGGAGGTGCAGTTTCTGCTGTGGCTGGTACACACACACGGGCCCCCACACGCTGAAATTAGGTTTTTTGGATTCTGTAGGCCTCAAAACGTAAACGTTTTTATGAACTGAGTGAGACGCTACTTTCTTTCCTACTGTGAGAAAAAAAAAATGGCGCATGAGCGAGGGGATGAGGAATGTTTTCTTACGCATTGCTTCCTAGACGGCACGTTTCAAGGTTGTGGAAAACCACGCACTCTCATTATCAGTCCACCACTTCATGTCGAGTGCTGTCCTCGGGTCGTGCTAGCTGTAACCTGGTTGTTGGGGAAAGTGCCTAGCCCTGCGGCCTTTTCCTCTCCACCTCCCCCGACACACTATACATAATGTTGGGGGGGGGGGGGCTCCAAGCGAACCACCGCCCCCACGAGGCCAAACCCTTGGCTTCACGGCTGGCAGCGTGGTACTCATTGTGTTTGGTAGGCAGCAGTGCCGGAATTTCTGAAAGGCGTCTACGCTTTGCCTCCATGGAGATTTCCAGGATTGGACTGGTCGCCGTCCTCCCCATGGAGAAAAGGTGTTCCTTTCGTTCTGGACGTGCAGTAGGATCCCAGGGAGTCAATTATTCCATTACTTCAACCAAGTCGTAATAACTCCGGTCCGTTGGCCCCAAAAACTCGTCTTTCGCCAAACGACTTGTTTCAGGGAACTTACCGTTCGCTCGTTTTGATTTAATCATTTGGCATTTCCAAGTCCAACGGCGAGTCGGAGGCCGAGGGCCAACTCTACAACAATCGACGCGGTCTTTCGTCGGGTTTTTCGGGAGACTTCGTACAGAAGAAAGGAAAAGTCAAAGGGAACCCGAATTAGACACCAGGCAACTCGAGAGATGTTTCGCGGAACAAGGTTATTTAAGGTGAGAGACCCGAGCGGATGTCTTTTTTCGCCCAACCGAGACAAGCTATTTACAAAGAATCTCCCCCTGAGAGGGTTTCTCCGAACTGTTTGGCTTCGTGTGGTGAACTCGACGGATTAATCGCCGATTTACGATGGAAATTCAAGTAGTGCTTTATTCGCCTTGTTGTTCGCAGAAGAGTGCTTTGGCACAATCCTCGTGATGCAGTCGTTTCGCTTCCGGGTGAACGAACCACTCGAACTTGTGGGCGACTAGTCTGCACCTTTGCAAGCGCAGTAATGTGCCTTCATTCAATAGAAGGTTGAAAGTTATCAAATTCAACTAATCACAATCCACCAACTGATTCCTGCAAACCTATTTTTTCGATCGGGAGTTGGAGCGGAGAGCGTGAAGAGGCGGTGATGTGGCCAGGATTTATTGTGGCAGGACACGTTTGTGTTGGCGGAACGTGGAATGAGTTTGGGAATCGATGTTAGAAAATTAGCTCACGCTAAACGTGAACAAAGTTGTAATTGTTCCATTTGTGTGGATTCACAAAATCGATTGCTTTGCGTTAAATTGTCAAAACTAGGCTTTTAAAACAGGTTTATTGTGTTCTCGTGCACGTAGAGAATAGCAAATGTATTGCAGGTTTTAGCTCGAAGGTTTGCTGGAAACCCTCCTTGGCGAGACGTTCTCCAGCGACCCTACAGCCCTAGATACAGAAGCCCAGAGAGTGGGAAGGGACACTCCGAACGAGCCAGACTTCCCATTGTGTACAACAGGCAACCTTGGGACTTTAAAACCATCTCCAGCTGCCTTACTCGTATAATGACTGTCTCCCTGTCGGACAGTTCCCCACTAAGTGAAAATCCACACGTGTCGTCGCTTTCATAAGGACCACTCAACCTTCTTTCCAGATTAGACAAAACGTTGAAGTTCTTGATGTTGCAGTCCCTTAAAAGAGTGTTTGGTAAATATGAGCGTACTAAAGGAAAGTCCTCGCAGGACGTCATCGTTGAAATCGTCAGTGTTGCCCCGAGGCACCGGTTAAAGTGCCTAAGGCAGAAAACCAGTTAGATGTTAGTCATGCCATGCAGTCTTGAAGAGAAAATTAAATAGCCAACGTCAACAGGTTATGGTGGACACAGGCTGCTTCGTGAGATGGAAGTAACATATTTAGGAGTTAATATAGCTGAGAGGAGGCGTTCTAGCCAATACCTCAACTCTATTAGAGGCACTACCCACCCAAGGTTACAAGCAACAGCAAGGCCACCTGGAGTGTGTGTTACTGTGACACAATCTTCCTGTGTAAGGCTGTTTACTTAGGCGTGATGGCTACTGCCCCATAGGGATATCAAGGATCTCTACGGTCAAAAGACTGCATTCACTGAAGCACTCCAAGTGATTGACTTGGCCATTGAGTGCGTGAGGACAAGCAGAGCGTGAAAAGAGAGTTTTTACCCCGCTCTACCCCCAACCAGACCAATGGACGAGCCAGTACATTGTGGGACACAGCGACTTCAATGCGCAGTTCCATTTCTGTTCTCTCAAAGACTCCACGCTACATGAGTATGAGTTCAGTTGGACGTCCATTCAGTTTAGGTAATGATAGGAAAACTCCAAGCTATAAGAAGAGGGCGCACAGTACCTAACCCGACAAACTGTGTGCCTTACCTCTGCCCCTGCTTTATTAGCGAGACAAACAAAACTAAACAATTTAAGCAGAAACCAATACCTGGCTCCGCCACGAGGCCCAGCCTGGACATGTCAAGAGGCATGACTGATGCCAAGAGAGCAGGCCTGCTGTTTCCAGGCATTCTGGAAGGCGTGTCACTGCTAAGGTGAAAGCGTTCTTGCAGTCAAAGAAAAGAAAAAGGGGTGACCGGAGTTACTGGATGAGGATGGACAAGCAAAGAATCAAATGGTAAGGCTATGGAAGGTGCTGGTGGGTTGCTAAAGCCCACAACAGAGGCCCAGCGCACCCCCCCCCTCCACCCGGTCCGGAGCAGCAGGTTGATGCTGAGTGAGTGCGTGTGCTCTCTTGCTGTCGACTTCACTCTATGGCTTACTCATGTGAAGTATGTGGAGTGTATATGCAAATGGATTGAACAGATCAGAAATTTCGCAGAAATCTTTAAAGCTTTGTAAGGTAAGTGTGTGAAGCCCTGTGCAGGGTCCGTACAGCTCCCTCATTCAAGGAGCTTAATCAGTCAAATTGAGAGAGCTTTATGAAAGGAGTGCGGTCCACCAGCTATAACAAAGTAACGAGTTTGCATTGCCATCGCATGCTTTTGGCTCTCAGTTCTGGAAAGGTCAAACTTCTTTCCCTAAAAAGGAATAATTGCGTCCAGACTTTTTGAAATTTAAATTTACCATTAAAAACAAAATAATCTTACTCAAATACTGTAACATCATAGCGAGTAAAGTTTTAGGACGTATAGCACACACATCATATAGGTGACAGTAATTAACACATTTTTCACTCATTCTCAACCGCGCCCAATGCTTATATGGAGAATTATATTTTTCGTGAACAATAACAGTTAAGCTTTTTTTGTCATTTTTGTGGTTCAAGTAGTCAAGGTTTAATTTAGCTGTAAATCAGAATGGAATTTTAAAAAAAATCACGTTTTCATCAAGATGTTCTGCGCAAATTTGATGTACACGTGAACAACAACAACAACAATTTTATCAGTACGCAACGTGATAATCCGGCAAACAAACCAGCGTTATCTTTGTCATTTCCAACATCAATTATTTTTAGGAGAAGCGGCACGAATTCCGTTAAAAAATATCTGGTTTCCTTAGCTCTACGTCAATTCACTCGTGCTCATGGCTTTCTCTATTAACTCAATTCATTTATCAGTTCCTTTGAACTTGGTCAAACATCACTTCACAGAGACAGAATGCGGTAGCGCTTCAAGTTCCAGAATTTATTGTGTTGCTCGTACTCATTTCCGAACCATTATTGAGCAATTGGTACACAGAGACTTAATGAGGCTATAAACAAGATTTTCTTTTGAAGAGGATAATAATCACTTTTCAGAGTTAATGGGTAAAAACGTTTGCGAAGCGGCGGTAGCTGAAATTCCGGAATTTCTGGAGTGATCTTATGACACTTATACTATAGGTAGTGGATTGGACTACCACATCAATTTTTTGGAAGATTCTAGTTATATTTCAACGGAGTTTATAAGGTAAAAACCGCGCTAAAATCGAAAAATCGAGATCGCTAAAATTTTTGTCGAAATATTTGATAATTTATCGTGCTGCTCTCGTCATTTTCGGACGAATGGGAATTTTATGGTGTAATTGCCTTATTGAGAGCTATCAATATAAAAGATTTAATCAAAATCGTTAGAGCCGTTGTTGAGACAAAAATTTGTGTTTCAATCACTATGATAACTATAGTTAACTTTCGATGGATTTTGCTCATACCCTTATTTTGGTGCCCCATGGCAACCTGCGGGCTAGATATCAAGTTTGTGCTGATTTGGTACGGTCGTTTTGTCTAAAAATCGTTCACAGGCCATTTTCCCAAATAGCGGACTCAGTAGGGTCTGAAACGTAAAGATCTGAAGAGAACTTTTTCTTTTTTTTTTCAACCGATTACATAACTTTCTACAAACAACGATTACACACCTTTCTACTTTGTAGAGCCAAGGAAAGCAAAAAGTATAAAATGGAAACAAATGGGATGACAGCGTAAACCTTTGCTTGAAGGACCCTTAGAGTAGCACCCTGGGTAATGTACGCCCCCCTCTCCTACCAGAGCCACTTATCCACCCATTAGAGCTTGCACCTTTTAAGATTCTAGATCCATCCGGTCTCGGCGCTGTGCAAGAGAATAATAAACCGTGGAGTAACGATTTGCAGAGTGTTTCAGTTTTTGCACGAATGAGAATTTCATGGTATAGTCACAGAGCTGCCCATATAAAAAATTTAATTCGAATCGTTAGAGCCGTTTTTGGAAAAAAAATGGGTGTTTTGATCTTTAAGATAATTATAGTTAATTTTGGGGTCAGTTTGCTCGTATTTTGGTGTTCTATGGTGATCTGAAGGCTGTATAAAAAACTTGTGGTGATATGGTTGGGCTAGGGCGATCAAAGTCCCATGGTGGATTGAGGAACTTAATCCCCTCAAGCAAAGTGTAAATAGAGCCAGAAGGATGTACCAAAACACTCGTGACCCTGATACCAGAGCCACACTCCGAATTGCCTTCATCCAAGAGAAGAACCCCTTCCACCGCGCCATCAAACGTGCCAAACGGCAAGGCTGGCGAAATTTTGTGGAAGCGGAGAGCTCTGAGAACCCCTGGGGCTGGTTAGGACTGGTTGCTGCTCTTACTTTTGGAGCCGCGACCATTATTGAGAATTCAGGAGATTTATGAGGCTATCAACACAATTTTTATTAGAGGGATCGTACTTGCCATTTTATAATCCAGACACGAACTATGAAAAATGAAGTGAAACGGCTGTGGTTGTCAGTTTGGAATTTCCAGAGTTGCTCCTAATCATCTTATGAGTGTTATTAAATGCTCATCGCGTAGGTACTTGATTGGACTATCACCCCAGCTTTTTTGAGAATGCTAGTACGGTTCGAGCGGAATTAAAAGGAACGTACTGCGTTCAAATCGATTTTCGTCGAAATTTTCGATAATTAATGCGCTGCTCTCGTCACTTTCTCAAGGATGAAAGTTCTACGATAACGTCGTGTTATTTGTAACTGCCAGTGCAAAAAATGTAATAACGCCATTTCTGAGCAAAAAAAGTATTCGTGTTTTGGTTACTATAACTATAGTTAATTTTCGAGTGATTTTGCTAGTACCTTTATTTTGGTGTTCTAAGGGGATTTGAAGGCTGTGTCAATGATACATAGACACACAGTAGTTTCTCAAAAAAACAAGTTATGTTTTCAGCCGATTACTGACCTTTCCTTTTTACTGCGTAGTACTGAGGACAGTAAAAATTGTTTGGCAGTGCCGCAAATCACCTGTGCTGGTTATTCAATTAAGGTCGTGGGCAACCCAATAAGTATTTTGCGAGAAATCATTGAAGAGCGTTCTGGAAATCTGGCGTTATAACTGCCGAAGAGCTCATTCCGATGCCGGGCTAAGATTAGCTCAAGATTAGACAGAAGGTGAGCTTCAATTGTAAACTGCGGTAATGTAACTACACGTTTTTCCTCGACCCACTCGTAATTTGACGTTGAAAAACTTGTAACTCAAAGCTGTTTGACGTCATTCCGTTTCAAAAATATCGAATGTTTCCTCCTTCGGCGAAAGAGCGTTGAGTTATATTTTTGTGTGGAACTGGTCGGGTGGGTGGGGGGGGGGGGGTGAGCGACGTTCGGCCGATTTTCATCTTCATAGTTTGGAAATAGACTTTTTTTCGTTATCTGACTTTAGCGATTGTGAAGAAGCTCGAGGGTTTGAGGCTCTGAAGCAGTTTTATCGACGCGGAGGAGGCGGAAGCTTTTTCGCATTGGCCGTCGGAATCTAAATAAGAGAGTCAGCCAGAAGACGTCTTTAGTGGCAGAGACTGAAGCAAATGTTGAAGCGAACGAATTCATTTTCAGCACAATACAGTTTAAATGGGAATGCTTTGGCCGTGCTCCTTTTCTGGATCGGCGTTCCTATGCCACGGCCTGGATTGATTGCTGTGGTATTTTCGTTCACTAATTACAGTTGAACTCGGATAGTTTGGGATCCAAGCGATGTCGGATTTACGAATGTTGTAAGTTTCGAAGTGGAAGGAGGGATTTGCGACATCCTGTACAACAGAACCATTTTTTTGAACAGTTTTGAACCCATCCATTTGGGATTTTTGTGCGTCGTAGTGTAGTTTTCACAGATCTTGGAGTCGCATATTTTCTCAATTGCAAGTGGTGTCGAGCGGGTCACAAATGGGGTTAGCACCAAGTAGAATTGTTAAACGATGTTTGCTTGGAATGTATTGAGGTCGGTATACCATGCTTTGGTCTCGGCAAGAAGAATGGGGCTTGTGACAGGCTTGGCTACGGCTGTAAAGACGCCGAACAACGTGTGCCGAATGCCTCCAATTTCGGGTTATCCTGAAGTTAACTAAATACTCATAATCGAAAGTTTGACCGGTTGCGAATCAAGAAAATGATATCTAGGTCGGGCTCTTTTCGGGGTTTACACAACTTACCCTGTTCAAAATTGGACACTTTTTTTTTTTTTTAATTTGCTTGGTGGCACCGGGGAAGCCTCCCACTTGACCTATTGTGTGGGCGAGCATGAGCCACCTCATGTTCTCCACAATACGTCGCCACCATTCTCGCACAAAACGCAAGAGAATCTTGAGGTCCATCCCCCGCAACCTCCTCTGGCCGTAGCTGATGAACCCCAAGCACTCTGAGGTGTGCTGTAGCCAGCTCCTCACACGTACACAGTACATGCTCCCCTGTCTCCAGCTTCACCTCGCAGAATCTGCAATTCTGTATCTCTGACTTGCCAATCTTGGCCATGTGGTACCTTAGTGGACAGTGACCTGTAAACAGGCTGCATACCATCCATATGCTACGTGTCTCCAGGCTGAGGATCTCCTTCATTCGCTGCTGGGATAGTGTGACAAACAACCTTGACTGCCTTTGGCCAGGTACATCCCGCCAATACACAGCCCTGCACTTCTCCTCCCACTTACTAACCTCCTTGATCAAGTGGCTCTTGCTGGTCCCACTGGGGGAAGCGCTTATCCCTTTCTCGTGAATTTGTCGCCCTCCTCGTTCCCGTCTATTCCTGCTTGACCTGACACCCAACTCAGTGTTTATGTTTTTCCTCTGCCAAGGTCTTCAGGCCAGTCAGGCATTCCCAAACCAGCACTGACGTGATGGTATAAGAAGCCAGGGTCTTAAGTGTAGCCGGACTGTCCGACATAATGTATATACACACACTGTCACAACTAAGAGCTCTGCTTGGAAAACAGCGGTATCGCTGTCTGGATCCCTGGCCCACAGATGCCTGCACCTGCTATGTCACCCCTCACTAATACGTCTGTATAATATACAATGGCCCAGCCTCAAGAGAGGGACAACCCCCTTCCCACCTGGATTTTATATGGATTCGAACCCCGAAGGGGAGCTCGAAGTTAAACTTCAAAATTTGACACTTTTACCCCCAAGACTTTGACCAGTTGCCTAGAAGTCCTGTATGATCGCCAACATTAATATGAAACGGATTTAAAATCAAGAGAACGATATTTAGGTCAAAATGGTTTAGTTTTTGTCACATTTTGGCCTCGTTTAAAATTGGCCACCCAGCCAAAAACTTGACCGCTTTTCTATAATTTCAGTAAAAACTGCACTAACATCAATTTTTGCTGACACTCCTCATTGTCCAACCAACGAAAAAGTTATATTAATTTTACGTCTTTTGTATTCGTCCACACAAAAAATGATATCGAAAAGCAGAGCGTCCTTCGGCCATTCAGCCACGGAAGTGTAAAACCGACGATTAATTGAGCTTTTTTTTTTCACCTCCGTTCCTGTTGGCGTGAAGTCAAACAGCGGGTACACGACGAGAGAAAAAAGTTGAATGACCGCCGACGGGAAATTCGTAATACGTAGATTTATAGTGTAATAAACTACCCTGATATCAACTTGAGCACTAGACACTAGAGACAAATATGAAGCTCGGTAACATACTCCATTTCAACTGACGGAAATTGGCGGCGCATCTATGGAGCATTTGGGTTTATCATTGGGTCATTAGGACTCCAAAGGTGAATGCCAAGGTTAATCTGGGTTTTCTCAAGGTTTTAAGAGCGGCCACTGAGGGCTTTTCGTAACACTGATCTTCGAGATGAGCCCAGGCGGTGGTGTCAAACACTAACTTGATAACTCGCTGTTTCAGGGTTAAAATACGATTCTTTTACGTTCGGAAGAATTGAAAGGGTGTTCGTCGTAGAATCTGTTAATTTCCAATGGTAATAGAGCACACTGGACTGTATTATTGTATGAAGAAGAGCAAAACGACTATCAAGTATAAAATAAATTTAAAATAATAATAAAAAAGTATAACTAACAGACTAGGATATATTATTATTTAGTATTGTGCATGAGACTAAAATAGTGCATGATAATATATTAATGCATTATAAATTATTGTGTATTTTATTTTAATAAACGTTAATTTATTTTAAATTAGAAAGTAAACGTTTATTTGATATTTTATGCACATTGTTAAGGCTGGCTTATTTTGCACATAATAAATGTTTTCTTCTTATTATTATTATTAATATCATTTTTATTCTTATTTTATGTCTATAGAATCAATAATGAAGCGTCCATTCAGCGATAGTTAAACGAAACTATTAAAAAATGACTTGAGCCACTCGTGTTAAATCCATTTCCCACTATTTCGAATAACTTGAACAAAATAAAAACAAAAAAACTCCTTTCAACTTCATCAATGGTATAATTTTCAAAAATAACCTTCATTTAGAGTTTGGCATCGCAAGCTCATAAATATTTCTTGGCAAGAGTTTTGGAAGAATTGGAAGGTGGTTGTAGAGTTAATGTGGAGAGGGGGAGGGGGAGTAGCTCATTAGACCAAGTGCATCTGAAGATATTTCATCTCGTCGGTTGCCCAGTTAAAAGAAAATTTATTTGAAAATGAGGAGTGGGGAGAATTTGATTAGTTAGTTGCATCACGCTGAGCGTGTGCTCGTCGTACATAAACGGTTTTGGTTATTTATACCACCCTGTTGTTTCTAATCAAACCAAGGCATGATTAACAGTCTGGAATTGTGCAACGCATTTCTTGCTCTTTCAGAGAAGGAAGGTTATGCCAAAATTATGATATTTACAAAATTGGTCCAAAATTAACTGATCAAAAGATTTTTTCTCAAAAACGGCTAAACGATTTTGATTACATTTTGTATGAACAGTTAAAAATGATAAGTTAATAACATAAAACTTTCTTCAGTGGGAACACGAAGAGAGCGTCCCAATGAATTAAACTATTTCGACGAAAAGCGTTTTTAGTGCATGTCTGTCATTAGAAATCATTCTCGTAAGAAACTAGAGTACTCATAAAAATCGGACTGCTAGGTATTTAAGCTACCTATAGGACTGGAGCTTGATGTGGGACTTTAAATAATAAGAAGCAACTTCAGGAATTGAAACCAAGGGCCTCTGGGACTTGCCCGGTATTGATCTATAGCTGCCAATCCCGGAGTCCCTGAGAGTCAATCACTTTCATTCTTTTCCTCTCAATATTCTGACGCAGGGATTGATATTTTGATAGCGTACTTTACCACATTTGAGCCTTCGATGGGGGTTTCCTGTTTTTCAAGTCTCTCATCGCACTTTTCACCTCCAATTTGTTCCACCATCGGCAGTCTACCCAAGAAGATTGGACACTCTCTCTCTCTCAGCTCTCGTCCCTGTCACACGAGTTCAACTATCCAGAGGACCCGTATGAATCGGGGGAACTCAGTCTCCCAGTCACTTTGCAGTTCTTTCTTTACTTCTTCGCCTTATCCCTATAATTCCAGAACTGCAAACGCGAACCACTAAAAATCATGTCGACCGTCCCATGAGACGCCTACGGTTTTTCAATTAACGTCATGGTGTAAGTAACAGCAGTTCAATAAATGCCGGAACATTCAGCGCTACCAGGTTCGATGAAGAACATTAAGTCAACTTTGGACAAGTTCATAAGGACTGAGTGAAAAAGTACCTTGGATTAGTAGCTGTAATGTGCACGGGGCTGACAGATGGGCGATACGAAGTACCGAATATTTCTCGAAGTGATTAAAAATCTACTTTTTTAATAATGATATTTATGACGGTATTGAAGTATCCATTAGTACAGGATATAATGAAAGTTGATTTTTTTTTAAATGCGAAAATCCACCATTTGTGGTACTTTCGGTCCCAACTCCATCCACTTCCTTTGCATCAATGTAAACTTACTCATTTCTGATCTAAAGTTTCGATTTAAAAAATTGTGAACTGGACTTGAAAACAGTTAATTCAAATCGTCAACACTTTGGTTAGACTTACGTAGCTAAAATTTAACTGATGAGTACCATTAAATCAGAAACGTGTCGACAAAAGGGGAGGAAGATTGGCGATTAGTTCAGATAATTTTTAATGAGCGCGAAAAACGAATAATCCAGTAATGTTTTATTGATGTATACTTTCCTTGGCGCTTCGAAGTAAGGAGAAGTTATGTAATTACGAATGAAGACCCCTGGGGGAAAAAGGAACCAACTCGAATTTTCTCGAGAAATGAGTTAATGACGGTTCCCATTAGATATTAGTACGGCTATTCGCCTTAAATCAAATCACTGGAGAATGTACGTTTAAAGAAACGTATACAGGAGAAGACGTAGAAAATGAAATGAAATAGTTTCAATTTGAAAGTTTGCTAAATAGATTTAAAATTCGTTAATTCGATTTTTTGGCCTCCACGTGGAATCCACTCATTCATCTTGCGTTTTCTGTTTTTTTTTTGCACGGCCTTTTGTGCCATTCGCAGAGATCGATATGCGTAATAAGGGTTACTTGACATGTCAACTGAATAGATACGATAAAATCACCGTACTTTTCCCCGTGCGAGGGCATTCTTACGTGGAGCGCGATAAGAGTATGATGTTGGTCAACCAAAACTCCCCGGCTGAGACTTCCTAACAGTGGTTTGACGTTTTCAAGAAATCCAAGCTCAAACCACACCCCTTTCAAGTGGACTAATACAACAACTACGTGCACCGTGATCGGGCCTCTTTGAAAAAGCTGGTTGATGCCAAATAAAACGACCTGTAGGATCGAAAAATTCTTCGGGGTTTTCAGAACATTTATTTGGCTTTACCTAGGAGCCTAATAACGAAGAATCCATTTTTGCAGTTCTGAGGTGCGAAAGCGGGACAATTTTTCCTCCAAGCCTGTTGTTCCCCCATACAAACGGCGAAAATTAGCCCATGTTTTGATTTCTATTTCCATTAAATACGCGTTCTCAAAATTCACGCCATCAACACGCACGCTGATCCACGAGGGCTTACTCCTTGCTGGAAAAAAATCCCGATTTAGTTCATTTACTGTTCCCAAGGTCGTTTCTGAAAAAGTGAAAACTCAGGCATACGCCCATTTTCCCTCTGTGGTCTTTAAACGCCATCAACACTCTGCTAAGTGTATTGTTTTCAATCCGAATGTAAAAGATAACTCAACGGGTTGCATCTCCAACCGTAATTTGTTTAGCCTCGTTAGATTTTATCAATTGACAACCAGAGAGTTTTACTCGAGAGCTTCCACATCCGTCACCTGATCCACCTGTCTAAGGGCCCTAAACCTCTTCGACTATGTTGTTGGCACAACGCCACTTCAGCCTCCGCGAAGGTTACCGACCCAAATTTAGACCAAATACAATTTCAACAGCCCTTCACATGACCGCTCCGATTGCGTTCGGGAGAGACTATTAACCCGACGGGGATTCGAAAACAACGTAACGGTTAAATAACAAAGCGCGTGACAGAAGTAAATAAATGTGTTGCGCGACGCATCACACCACTATCCTCAGCGCGAAGCTAGAGTAAGCTAATCTGCACATTTCTCATATGAACGCTCAACACAGTAGTGGTGCTTAATGGGCCGGAATTTATTGAGTTGCCCCTGCTTGTGTCTCGATCTTTACCAGCGCATTGATATTACATAATTTTTTTTGTGCAAAGGTATTTATTTGCTGTTGTGTAATTATATGGGTAACACTAAAAAACGCTGCAAATTATTACACAACGGTTTATTATTAACTTGAACAGCTTGACCTAGTCTCACGCCTCTGAGAACTACTTCTAAAAAACGGCGTATTTGCGTTAAAACTGCCGAAAATGCGTTTTTGTTATTTTTTAAACCACTTTTTTTCCATAACAATCATGAGCTTCGTCCGATCGGATTGCCTAGCAGAAGGGTACAACTAGATACCAAATGGGATTTTTGTGCGAAAGAACGTATTTTTTAGTTCACGTTAACGGCAGAAAACAGCCCGAACGGCGAACGTAAAGTGCCAAATTTGGAGGTGGGGTTGTAAAAAAATGTTCCTGACCGGAAACATAGGGTTGACCAACAATCTGGTTCGTGGCAATACACCATTTTCTTAACTCCCGTCAATTCGACGATCTGCTTTATACACGAGTGCAGTATCTTCCATGCCTTTCCTCAAAAACGTTTATGCATAACAAAATGTAGATAGTATGTCGACATTTTTGGGGTCGTTCTTGAGAAAATTAGTACAAGTATTTTGATTGCTATGATACTAATTTTCGACCGTGCTCCTATTTAGTGACCTGCAAGCTGAATATACAGGGTGAGCCATAACAAATGGTGCAGTTTCGAAGGGGTGCTGCATGCCTTGTAGTGGGGTTAACGACCTGGGAGGGGTCTCATTGTGCCCGGGCAGTGGTCCCGTTTTCAGTCGTTACAATGGTTTGGAGCGGAGAGCAACGAGGTTTCTTCATTCGCACGTTTTTTGAAAGTGGCCGTTCGTTCATCGCCACCCAGCGGGCCTTCCGACTGCGTTACAACATCCCACGTCGTGATCCCGTCCCTCACCGCAATGCTATCGCACGTTGGGTTCAAGCATTGGAAGAAACTGGTTCCACAGTAAGGCGTAGAGGTGCAGGAAGACCAAGAAACGCAAGAACAACTGAAAATTGGGGGTGATTGGGCCTTATTTTTTCGAGGAGGATGGAAGGACTGTTACCGTCAATGCTCAGCGTTATCTTTTCATGCTGGAAAGATTTTTTGAACCCGAATTGAACCAGTTAGCTGAAGAAGAGGATCTGGGGGATATTTGGTTTCAGCAAGATGGGGCTACGGCCCACACAGCGCAAATCTCAATGATGAAACTGCGGCAGATGTTCCCCGCACGCCTCGTCTCTCTCAGGGGTGACTTGGGGTGGCCGGCAAGATCGCCAAATTTGAGTGCGTGTGATTTTTTCCTGTGGGGCTACTTGAAGGAAAAGGTGTTCAAACATCGACCTCACACTCTGGAAGACCTCAAGATTCGAATCAGGGAAGAAATCGCCGCGATTCCCATCGAAATGTGCCAGAGGGCGGCTGAAAATTCCAGGAATCGCCTACATCAGTGCGTCGCTGCTGAGGGCGCCCACCTTCCTGATGTAATTTTCAGGACTTAATCTACCGAAGTGGGGTGATGTATGGCGTTCAATAAAACAAACCGTAATCTTCTAAGTCGCACCGTTTTTTTTTAAATCGCCCTTTGAAACTGCACCATTTGTTATGGCTCACCCTGTATCAATTGTGTTAACAGGCACACACAGCATAAATGGTATTTTTTGAACTCTGAAGATCTTGAAACGTAAACATCTGTAGAAAACTCAAAAATGTTTTTTCAATCTGATTACTTAACTTGAAAAAAAACCAAAAGATGAAAAGATTTTTAAGCAAAAGATAAAAATAAATAGATATGTAAGGAAACACACATAAATATAGGTATTTAAGTAAATAATTTAAGAAAACAATTTAATTTAATAATTCAGTATAATTTAAGAAAATAAATATACATATTTGAGAAATAAATAGATATTTAAGGAAACCAAAGAATAAAGTTATGGCTAATGAAAAAGATACCAACTCAATCATAAGAGCTGAGAAGTAAATCGTCAGATGGGGGTTCTCCCGCCTGATGAAATATGATGCATTGGAATTATAATACCAATTGTTTTATCCGTTTTATATGCTACGTCCAGAATCTGTTCTTCCTGGGTACCACCAACCTAATACTGAGCAATGTATTCGGTAGACGGTAGATGCGCTTTTGTTAGTTTTCATCTCCTCTAGTTAGTTTCCTTTTTGAAGGGTGGAGTTTTTTTGTTGTTGTGTATTTCAGAATAAATTGTATGTGTCTATCTTGTAGCTAAAATCAATTCTCAACATTCATGTCACAAATGGCAGAGACCAAGTAACCTCCCATTCTCTGATGCTCCTGACCCACTTAAATGTTGAGTCTCGTAAAAGACCACTTCCCTGATTGCACCAAATTTTAAATAGCGATTTTTTTTCTTCAAAACAGGACTGGAGCGGATGACACGTTGACAGTAAGCGATATAACTGTCGTCAATTTCGACGAGGCTCAAGACATCGACGCCCCAAATGAAGACTGCGCAGAAGATGAGGCTGAAAACGAAAACGCGGAAGAGACTGAGACTGACTTTAAGCACGAAGAAAATTCGATAGAAACTGTTGCCCGACTACAAACGGAATTGCTGACGAAAGCCGCAAATTTAGAGAGTAAGTACAACAAAGTAACACGAATGGCGTTTGTGACTGTTGAAAATGTCCCTTTTATCATGTAAATGCGCAAGGTACTGTGACACTAGGGGTCCTTGCTGGAACGCTTGTTAAAATGTGATCCAATGTTAAAAGTGGCGTCACGGCATTTCGTTAATTTGCTGGTGCACCTAAATTTGTTAGACCTACCAGAGAATTAGCTGGCATGAGCTAACTAATTTGCCATTGGGCGCACGAGAGGAGGAGCTTGAGCTGCATTATGAAAAATGAATGGATGAATGAGGTGAGCGTGAGAAAGGGCTGTATGAACACATTGATACAACGTTGCGTACGAGAGATATGAGTATGAGTGAGAATTCAGCCCACAGAAAGGGTCTTCTGAATAGATGAACTGGGTTGTGGTGACAGAGAACCAGGGAGTAGCGCGACAGCTGAGAAACGAATGAGCGTTTTGGGTTGGGTCTGGGAAGATCTGTGAGTTGGAATCTAAGGATAGGAGATAAACCGAGAGGTGGGAAAGGAATATCCTGGAAAATCCAAAAAGGGGAAAATTTGTTGTCGCCTTCAGACATAAACCTTAAGCTCCTTGTCGACAGAAAACGTCGACTGAACAGGTAGTTCAGACTTTCTCCCGTTGTTACCATCATAAAGGCTTCAAGTTAGAAAGAGCTAGATTGAATGCACCGGGGAAAGGCCCGAGCTAAGATTTCAATTAACTAATTGGTGTCATATAATGCCGCGAGACACTTGGCTCTTGTTTCGTATTTTGTTTGTCTGTTCGATTTACTTTCAGTAACTCGAGCTTGTAATGTAGAAAAATCGTCAGACATATATTATGAGATGCGAAAGCGAAGATGCGGTTGAAATAAACCTTGTAAGTTCATTGAAAAGACATTAACCAGAAGAGTTTGTTGAAATAGACGCGCGTTAGTCGAGTTTCTCCTTTCAAACATTATTACGGCATTAATGGCGAC
The DNA here is from genome assembly GCA_020466155.1 of Pachypeltis micranthus. Classification (NCBI taxonomy): domain Eukaryota; kingdom Metazoa; phylum Arthropoda; class Insecta; order Hemiptera; family Miridae; genus Pachypeltis; species Pachypeltis micranthus. The sequence goes on from CM035773.1 coordinate 35,418,968, forward strand.
TGTATAAGATACCCTGGCAAACCTTAACGTAAATCCTTTACTCTTTGAGGATCAACTCGATATTTTTCAGAAATTTGCAATCAAGTGTATACGAAACATCACTCAAATGTGATTTATTACATTGCCGATAATTTCCCTGGGTACGAAATTTGGGTTGATTTGGAGCTTCCCTCAATATGCGCCGACGTGTGTATTTAGTGAAAAGTTTCTCCCATTTTTACTGACCAAATCAGCGAGATCACGCTAGTTTCGTGAATACAAAGCACAGCTATTCAATTACGTTTAATTAGAAGTGAGTAGAACGTACGAACTACAACGCCTGTGTACATTTTGCTGATATTATCGTCTTTACAAATGTAAGAGAGAGAGAGCAGTGCACGGTTGGATAAATTAGAAACTACCGCAATCCGTTAGCAAATCAAATAACAGCAGCATTCCCTGTACTGCCTGTCGTAAAAATGCCTGGAATTTTTGTGAGTCGGTGGTGGAGTTTATTACCAGGAAAAGTGGATTAGTTTTGTTTCATAACCCCCTTTAATAGGTAAATTATACAAACGTTCACAAATATGAAAACAATCCATAGTACACAAGCCGATTTTGATGTTTGGAGGAGTGGAAGTTGGAAATTCAAGATGGATGCGGGAATCGGTGTATTGAAACGATTTGATGACGTCGAACTTGATTGGTTGTTAACTAAGATGAGTTAAAATTGTGTTGGTTAAATGCAGCTGGCTCATCTTTTAACGTCTGACTAGATAACATGAGTCAGCTAACGAATCTTAGTTTAATCAAGCGTGTCGGTCCAATTGGCCGTAAGTATCCTCACTGCTTAGATAATAAGACATCTCTCTCACACTTGTGCCTCTTCCGCTAACTTCTGAGATTTTGAGGAACGGACAGCGAGTCTTACCTCTCGAGAATGTTGCATCAGTCAAACTGAGGTCGCGAGATTAACTAGGCAACGGAGATATCACGGGCACTGAAGCATGTAAATAGTCGTCATTTTATCGAGCGGTGAGGATCTGGCAGGAAGAAACGGAAATACAAGAGTTAAAATTACCTGAGCCTTATTGCAAACCGTTCCATCCCATTAAGGCTCTATTTCTCAATTTGTCACCCCACGCATCACCACCAGATATATTTGTATCAAGTTTTATATTTTCCTAAGCCCCACAAAGTAAAAAAGCCAGGTTGTTCTGTAAGTTGCAAGGCGTTCTGAGCCCGAAAAACACCATTGGAGAAAACCCGACCTGTGAATCCAACTGAGAGAAAGATGTTGAATTAACCAAATAAGTGTGTGAGCGAAATCGGTTTAAAACTAGCTTTTAGTGATCAAAACGCTAAATATGTTTTTCTCAAAAACAGTCATAACAATGCTCATTACATTTTTTGTAAGGAAGGTTCCAAAAGCCACAAAAATATCGTAAAATGCTCGTCTCAGAGAAAATGATGTGAGCAGCTCAATAAACGATCAAAAATTTCCATGAAAGAATGTTTTAGTGCAGTTTTTCCTCAAAAATCCCTCTCATATGACGTTATCCTCCTCGGAAAATCAGGGTGGTAGTCCCGTAAACTACATTCACGGTAATAGTTGAGTAGTGTGCGTAATTTAATTAGGAGCAACCATAGAAATACATTTCTCAGTTTTTTACCCGATAATTCCAAAACAGCCAACACCAACCTACTCAGAAAAATCATGTCGTGGCGTAAGTAGGAGCAACTCGATAAATTACGGAATCTCGAGAGCGACCAGTTTCTAAGTGGAACGTTCAGCTAGGCGCTACCTAGTTTATATAAACTGAATGAAAAACAGTTTGGATTTTTGATATAGTGATAAAATTTGCTGAATGCACGTGGGGCTGAGGAAAGTCATGTGATGCGTCGCTCCTGATATTTCATTCGGTGCGAAAAGCAGATATTTTACTAACTCTCTGACACGTACTAAAGAAGCTCAAGGGCTATTTAGTTGGCTAGTCACGAAGTTTTAAAGTCCACCTAGACGATTTCATTACAAGCGGAATTTGCACATTCCTGCGTAATTGCGATTGGCTCACGCGACATTTGAATCTTAATCACCGAAGAAGACAAAAGGCTTTTATTTCTAATCGTCCGATTGGCACAAGGCCTCGGCTTAGCTATTTCTACGTCTCATAATCGCGCAGTTGCTTGGCAGACTCCACTTTTTTTCTCGTGAAACGTCATAAAGATCGCCCTTTTGACTTCTATTCCCTCATATATCGCAGTTGAATACCGACTTTTTGGGTTTTCCCGGTGACTCAAAATCCCCTTGCAGGATGTCGTTATATTCAACGAAGTATCAATCGTTATACTCACACGGGAAGTAACGCGTAATGAAAGAACGAAAATAATTTAAAGAGCGAGTAGTATTTTACCAGCAAATAAGAATAACAGACCATGTGCTAAACGTCGCATAAGTTTCCTCGCTGCGACGTGAATTCTATTTTCCTCTCGCCGCCGATAATTTTACCTGTACACCCCCAGAGGGGCAGCGTTGAACACGATTTTTATTTATAATTCTCAAGACACCGACACACTCCAAAACGTGTTTTTGAACTCATAATCTAATTTCATCAGATGGATATGTGCCAATGATGCAAATTAGTTTTTTTGGATCAAACGATGGTCCGGTAGGGGGGGGGGGGTGTTGACGGAAATACCGTTTACAATTCCAAGCAAGTAGAAAATTAATGCTTATTGCGATGCCATAAGTCAGTGCAAGGGATTAAAACGGTCTAAATCCCACACAAAGTCTTATCAAGTTCTTTATGTATAGAAAATGAAGAAGAAAAGAAAATCTGGGGCTAAAAATAGCTAAATGCTGGAAACAAATCGTTTAATACATTTTTTAATCCCTAAATCCCTTTGAAAATTCAGCCTTAACAATGATGCTACTTACGCAATTCGAAAATTCCAACAAATATAAACTTTGAAAAACAACCTACAAGTTGACTGGTGAATTTCGAAATCGCAGAAAACATACTAGGTGGAAGCGTTAACAATTAATTAATGCACAATTTTGCCACAACAAATGAGCCGGCCACATTTGGAACCGGTTTTTGGAAGTTGTGCGCTTCTCAGAAGATAGAAGAGAACCGAGCTGAATGTCCTTTTTAGTGCAGGCACCTTCTCCCTTGCTTGTACAACTCCCTGTTTCTGCAGGAAGAGCTACAATAATGCTGAGATGCAATAATGCAGCACAGGTTAAGGGATCAGCTAGCAGCAGCATAATTTGACATCTTTAGGCTCTTCTCGATACTTGATTTCAGTGTTGAGTTCCACTTTTTATATTTTTCCGTTGGATTGAAATTCATAGAGCTAAGCATGAACTAGATACGTGTCAAAGTTTTTTCAGGTAGTTCTATTTTAGCTACTTTTGGATAGCCTGAGCCACAGTCTCCCAGCAGGAGATTGTCTCTCTCGATTTACTCTTGTCAATTCTGGCAAACTCTTTTGATCTGATTGTATCAAGCTCAAGGCCATTGTTGCCGACAGAAATTTCATACAAGCAACATTCATAATGTAGAAAAAACGATGACGATGTGTTTGTTTTTCTATTGCAATAATAATTGGAACTAAGCTGGTCGAGTGTACCTACACCTCCTTTTGTAGCATTGTAAGAATGAATGATTTGAGGCTTCTGACTAAACGGACGAAGCACGGGTTGTTCCTACACCGTTGAAACCAAGGTTACTACTTAATTGATTTAGTACTTATACGACACTGCTGGAATTTACTCGGCGCTCCGAGACATCTTCGAGATGAAACTCGATATTTGATCATTATTTGATCCGAGTTGTATGCATATTATTTACTGTAGTCGACAACCCATTGTAAAAAAGTTTTTTTTCTCCTTGAATTTTGCGTGTAATTTAAGACGGGCATCTCGTGCACAGCTGCTTTGTGTTTTTGTTTCTCTTTCGACCCCTTTGAGTATTCAGTAGTTTATTGATGTTACGCTCCAGAGGGAACGGCCTTTTCGAAATAGTTTACTCAAAAATGTTTACGTAAAAGGATGAGAACAACAGAAGGAATCAAAATAGTTGAAAGCACGTGGAGCGCCTTGAAGTTTTTTAATGCCAATTGTTATTGTAACGAATCAAGTTCTTCAAACAGCCAATTACTCGTAAACTAACGAATTAAATTTTTCGAGTTATTCTTTTGACTTAAGGCAAAAAGTCGTCTTGCTTTTCCGAATTTTATAGGCGACACAAATAACTGAATTATTAACGACAGGCTATTATTCAAAAATACATATTTAACTTTCCTCATTAAAGTGGTTCCCTCCAGGTCCAATTAATTCGGAGTTTTGACAAACCGTCCACATTTTTAGGAGAAAATGGCATATTTTAGGAAAACTAGCATGTGGTGACAACTTTGCTCTTGAGTTACATTTCACCTTTCAACCATTATCAAGTGGGCAGACTTAACTGGGGGTTAATAATTGCGCATTTTTGTGAAGAGAACTATCATAATTACGATTTTTATGTAATAATGGCGTGAAATTTAGGTTATTATTCCGACTACAAGCTCTGATTGGCTAAGCATTAGGAGAAAAAGAGCGGGAAAACCCAGAATTTTAACACTTACGTTTTTTTCGCTCTTTAATAAAAATAAAATATCTGGCGCGTGGCAACTTAGAGCTTTCCGTCACCCCCGTGATGAAATCGGCATAATTTTTGAAACATTTCGGGTTTTATCTCTGTTCAATGGTGTGTCAGAGGAACATTTATTGAAAACAATATAAAGGTATTGACTATTTGAAAACATACAACATCCTGTGAGTTTGGTGAAAATCGTCGAAGCCGTTTGATGAATGGCTGAAACCAATTAGCTCAAATTTGAGATTGGTTCTCCGTATTAACATTCACATGAGTCTATTTTAAACATGTGTTCGGTCAAGTAAAATTTCTTCTTCGTTGTACAAACCCGCTTTTTATCGTTTTCCCCATAAAAAAAAGCTTATAGTCAAATAAATTATCCATTCGTCACATATTGATTGGTTACGCTGGCGTTTCAAGTATCTTTTTAATTAATTTGTAATAAAGAAGTATCGATTAAGAGACAGTTCCATAGCCACCCGTGACATTCTAAATCCTTCAGTAAAATGTGGGCCAAACGCGAGCTTTCGTAAGAGTATAATGTATTGCTGAAAGTTTATTCGAAACGCGCTAATAAATGTATATCTGTTGTGTTGAATTGGGTCGACAGTGATATTCGTGTTGTGGAATGGGCGAGGCCATTGCCGTGATGGTGAAACCTAAATTTACGTTGACTGGACACCCAAAAGATCGCCTCACGCCCAATCCCTAATTTTAGTGTCTAGGTTCGACGCAACGCCCGAACGATCATGTAAAAAAAGTAAAAACCTGGTGGGAAGCCTCACACAGCTTTCCTCAGCTTTAAGTACATTTGGCGACTTTTATTAATCCCATCACTTTTCCACTCATTTTGTATGAGTCTGGTGGAACTTGACTAAACACTCAATACGGCCATACGACTGTACCAGCGTAGGATAGGTAATTTATGGGACCGTCAACGTGATTTTTTTTTTAGGAAGATTCGTATTTACTATTATGATATTACTAGGAAAACGCTGTAGTTTGAATTCTGGTATTTCTTGGGTGTCTGTTAATTATCACGTGCTCATTATTATAATCTAATCGTGTAGGTAACTTATCGGACTACCCACTAGATTTTTGTGAAAACGCTAATGTAATATGCGTGGAATGTATAGGTAAAGAAACACGTGCTGCGCAACTTCGTGCATTGGCGTCGACGGCAAAGTGTAACTATATCAAGTACGCGACCCACTGATCCGGATACGAGACCCTGAAGACGACACCGACCTGTCGAAATAACCGGCCAAGATCCGTCGAGCTCCACTAAACGCGACCCTAAACATTTCATCTCATCCTTAAGGACGTTGAAATATCCGGCTAATTCCATTGGTTCAATCATCTGGGTGAGAGATAAAAGGCGGAGTATCTTGAAACCATGGACGTCGCTCCGGGGGGAGGGGGATATTGGCAATTTATCTACTTAATACTGTGCAGATTTCACCTCGGCACTTGAGTTAAAAAATGATTCACAATTGTTAGGCGTTAAAAGTCGGGATTAAAAAGTTCGAAAATTACAAGAGTGGAGTAAACAATGGAGCGAAATCAATTGGAAGACGGGGAATCGAATAAGAATGAGGCCAAATTGATTGAAAATATATGAAAAATTAGGTAGAAACATTCATAGCGATGGAAACAACGTAAAAAGTTGAATGGAAAATTAAGCAAAATTTGTTGGTAAATGCAGTAAATAGTCACTTTCATTTGATGGGTAATTAAAGACAGGTATATTGTGGTGAAATCAAGTGAACATCAATGAAAGTTCAGGAAATGTCGGTACATTATGTAAAACGTTTTGCAAAAATCGAGTGAAACTTATTTGAGCAATGTGTAATAATTGCAGGGAAAGGAAAAACAAATAAAAAATGGTTAGAGAATTAATTAATAGAGTTTATTGTCCTGAAACTGAGTAAAGCTTGTTTGGAAGTTGAGCTAAAATCATAGGAAAGTTATTACGAAATGAAGTACTAATAAAGGTGGGGAAATGTTCCACAACTATTCGAAATGAGCAAAACTCGTTGGGAAGACGTGTAAAAATTATGGAAACTGCTAAAATTGTAACAAAGTTGAGAAGAACTGTTGGAAATTTTAGTAGAACAGTAATTCAGTGTATTGCTCAAAAGTCGTCAAGGATTATTGAAAATTCACGGGAAATGGAGTAAAACTCGGCAGAAATGAGGAAATAAAGATAAACAACGGGAAAATGTAACTGCACGTTAATCGCAGGTAGTTGAGAAATAGGGTCAAAATGTTAGAACAGTTTTGGAAAACTTGGTAAAAAAGCGTCTAGCAAATAATCCAATATTTTTTTTACAATTTTGTTGCTCAACGTTCTACGTAGAAACTGGTAGCACTTAATTTTGGAATTTATTGAGTTGTTCCTACTAATGCCACGATCATAATTGACTAACCAGTGCTTGAGTGGTTCATGAACTGCCGACATTACTTTTATGGGCTGGTGTTTGTTTACAATTTGGGAATTATGGGGTAAAAACTGTGAAGGGCCCTCTCAAAAGGTTCCATAAATAGAAGAATGCTCGTTCCTTGCTTTATCTCTATCACCGCGTGTTTCCTCAACAAAATTGTGAAAAGGTACTGAAGTGTATTTTCCATATGAGGCAAAAAAAGTCCCATGAACACATCCTCAAGAGCATCATATTTCCTCGTACATTTTTCTCATCGGAAAGATCGGAGAGCCAATGACAATATTGTTTTCTACGTGATGGTAAATAGCTCGAATACAGCTCCAATACACGAACGTCCGTGTCCTATAATACCATAGAACGACCATTAACGTGGAGGAGTAAGGATAGCGAACAAATCTTTAATAGAGATGTAGCTTAGAGCGTTCAAGAAGGGCCCCTCTAGGAACGGTACGTACGTATTTTTATGTCAATTTATGTTTATGCCGACTGAGTACTAATAAACGACTAAAGAGTCGAAGAGTTTAATGTTCTCAAATATAGTTAATAGTATAGTATAGTAGTAGTGCTAGTAACGAAATACCTGTGAGCGCACATCCTCAGAAGCATCGCACTTCTGTATCCATTTTTCTTCATCTCGACCACTTCGCAGAGAAAAATACCGAAAACCTACGACGACGGTATTCTTAGCTGCTAATCTTGAATAACTCCAAAATTTCACTAAACGCGAACTTTCGTTAACTATAAAATGGCAGGCTAATTATGAGGCATGCAAAATGAAAAAGCGGTGCACCGTGAAGAGGATGAAGTTAGTCATTGGGGAGAGACAGCGAGCGAATCCTTAATAATGATGTAGTCCCGAACAATCTAGAAGGGGCCCTCTCAAATGACTCCGTAAATCGAAGAATGTTGAACCTCGATTTGTACCCATCGTCGCCTTTTATCTCAACAAAAGCGTTCACCGTTGCAACTGTACGGCTACGAAGCATCATTTAACGTTCTCATATATGGTTGTAATAAGAGCCAGTGAAGTACCTGTGAGTACTTCCTTTGGAGCATCGTATTTCTGAATTCATTTTTCTTCATCTCATCAATCGCTTCGCTGAAAAAAGTATCGGAAATCAGCGACGGCATTATCAGTTGCGTAGTATTAACTCGCGAAAATACCGCAAAAGACGCGAATTTCTGTATCCGATGAAACTATAGAACTTATTATTAACGTATTAAATAATAAGCGACTCACCGTCAAGTGGAGTACGTAAGTTAGTCACGGAGGAGAGATGGAGAGTGAATCCTTAATAGTGATCTAGTCTCGATGTTTTAGATTTCGATTGATTTTACTCTATTCAGTCTTGATATTTCTGTGAGCAAGAAAACTAAAATCTTAAGAGTTGGTACGTTCTCCAATATAGTCATAATATGAAACAACGAAATGAAAGACCACTTTTCATCAACGTATACTCATAACTAGTCGATGTTACCTTATTTTTTCAATGTCCATTACATTTCTGCTCGATTTTAGGGCAATACACTAACAACTTTTACACAGCCTCCAGAATTTTTTTAAGCTGAATTATCCTAGAGATCGTAGCCAATTTTCTAACAATTTATGCAAATTTGGAGCATTTCCACTCTAAAAATTGTGCTCGATATTCTCATCGTACTTATCAACTTTCGTACTTATCAAACTTCGTATCGTACTTCATTCCTTAACGCCGTTTTGGTTTCCTAAAAATGTTATGATTAATTTTGAAAAGTGTAAAAGCGCCTATGGAAGCCAAAATATTTTGTTAATCACGTTTACATCAATATCTTGAGTTTGACTTGGTAGGCGAACAAATGTTGATTGGAGTAAAGCTGTAAAGCGATCGTAGTTCGTTGATAAAATATTTCGTGAACAAAGGAAGAAGAAATGTTACAAGGCGAATAACAGCTGAGGAAGAGCTAATATTATACGCGTCTTTCGCGATACACAACAGCCCGTTATCGGTGTAACTTCTGGCGCCTGGCCCAACTCCTAAGGAAAACCTTGACGTTGAGAAGAAGTAAGACCTAGACCGCTTCAGTAAATCCGCAAAAGAGTCGTAATAGCGAATATTGTGGTCGAGAAAAATGGAACGAGGTTGAGCTAAACGTCAATTTGACAAAACGACCAGACTTTCTGGGCGAAGGGCGAGAGAAAATAAAGTGACGTTACGTCAAACTGAAATGAAAGAAGGAAACGTAACGCCAAGCAAATTGAGAGGACTCGAAGTCAATATTCCGGCTGCCAATATTTGTCCCAATCGATTTTTCTCGACTACCGCATGAATGAGTCTAAAAATAATCGGAATGGGTTCTTTTTGTGTAGTGCACAACGGAGTTTAATTTTACCATTAGCGCTTGTAGGAGAACATTTTCAGGAATGAAGAGTTCATGTTTAGTTACGTTTTGAGATGGTTTGTCTCTTGTTATATAATTCTTCAAATCCAATGAATGGGAGGCAAAGTTAGCCGGAACTTGGACGAACACATCAGTTTTTACTAACTAATTTATAAATCATACGCGCAAAAGCATATATATGAATTCGTCGAAATAGGCTTGATTTCTCAGTACATCTCATTAACTAGACTTCTCAAAGATTTGACGAGAAATGAAGCTATTGCAAACGTGTAAAAAAAGTTGAAGATAAACTTCAAATTTCAAAGCATGTTCCGTTTACTTATGAATCCTAGGTGAAAGTAATACAAAAATATGTGGTGCGTAGCAACACACAACTTTCCGCCACCCCCGTAATTTCGAACACCACCTACATAGGCGGGCGCTATATCTTCGTTCAACGCATTTTTACAGGAACATTTATGTAGAACAAAATGTTCGTACTAGTTAGCTGAGTATCTCCTTTCTGAGTTAACTTGGCTTATATCTCCGTTCAACATATATATACAGAAATAATTATGGAGAACGAAATGTGGGTATGGATGACTCAAAGACACTCCATTAAGATTTATCACAGCTGGTGAAGAAGTTACCCTGGAATTTACGGAAATGTTCGAAAAAACGTTATTTTCGACACATTTTGATTTTTATCTCTGTTCAATGGACTGTCAGAGGAATATTTATTCAGAACAATATGTAGGTATTAACTATTTGAAAACAACCTGTGAGTTTAGTGAAAATCGCTGAAGCTGTTTTGCCAAAAAGCGTAAAAAACCTATTTTCACTTCATGGGCCTATATCTCCGTTCACCGTATTTTCATGGAGATATATGTATGAGGAAGAAAAGTTAGGCATTGATTAGTAGAAGATAATTTGAAAGTTTAATCAAAATCGTTCGAGCCGTTTTTGAGAAAAATGCGAAAAACCCTAGTTTTAGGTACATTTTCGTCCCCCACCCCCCTTCCCATCGGCCGAAATCGTCCATAACCTTATTTTGGTGTCTACAAAAAATAACAAACAAAACAAAAAAAGAACCAGCTCAATCGGATCAGCCGTTCTCCCGCAAATCGAACTACAGACACACACACACACACACACACACACACACACACACACACACACATACACACGGACCACGCGCCGAAATTAGGTTTTTTAAACTCAGTAGGCCTCAAAAGGTAAAGATCTGAAGAAAACCCAATTTTTTTTTTTTTGAGCCGATTACCATACTTTCCTTCCCGTCGGGTAGCGGAAAGTAATTGGTACGGCTTAATCTACCAACTCATAGGACGTCCTCCGATAAATGAAAAACATCAAAGTGAATTTCAATCGTGTATTCAGTCAAATTTCTTTAACTCCGTCACCTGGTCGTGAGTAATTTTGAACAATTGTCACGAATTTTTTATAGTCAAATCACTTATTTCTTGAACCGAAGGCAACGGAAATATGGTAAGAGATGTAGCCGTTTGCTCCATCTGTGGAAGATGAGTTACTAACTTTTTTTTGTGAAGTTTGACGGTTTTGTGAAAAGGAGATTGGAGCAAAATTGTCCAACATTCTATCAACAAGGTCTTTTGTTGCATGTATCCAGAGGCCCAAAGTAAGTTGGACGGAGCAGTACTTGAAGCCGATCAAGCTCGCAAAAAAATAGAGAGGCTGAAAGAAGACTTGGATGATTATAAACGTCGCCACGGAGAACTTCAACGTTTGTACGGTTAGTATCTTCAAGATTTTTTTCGTTGATGTAGCGTTCCACTAGACACATTTATTTCAAACTCTTCAGTCTCCAAAATAGGATTTATGAAGCGCAGGGCGCTAAATATGGAGTTCTAACGTCTCAGGTAAATATGTTTTTCAGCCGTTTGAGTAAATTATGGTTATAAGGTTTATCGTTCGCATTTTATGACGTGGCTATGGAGAAAATTGTAATTTGGGCGAGATGGCGTGATGTTTTGCAAAGCTCCTTATCGGCCTGGTGTAATTTACGGTTGAACCAGATTAGCTCAAATTTGATATTCAGTCTGGAGAATTGGCATACAATGCCAAAGCGAGTGTACGAAAAAAAAATCACTTCCAAACTAACTATAGTTATCGTTGTCTTCAAAACACCAAATATATAATATAACATTTTCATTTCTAGGAAAAATCACGAGAGCTGAATGATTTAATCGTTCGATAAAAATCAACTTAGGTACAGTTTATTCCTCATAAATCCTGATCTCTCACAAAAATACAAAAATGCTGTTTGCATACCAACAGTCCAATAAGAAGAGAGATTGATTTTTATTTGACCACTGGAGGAAGTCTGTGGCCCTGTCCTCCACGTCCGCTAACTCTTCCAACTCTTCGTTCTCAAGAGAGGGGGAAAAGAGAGAGAGGAGAGAGAGAGAAAGAAAGAGAGAGAGTGTTTGTGAGAGGGAGGGTGAAAAATGTACTTAATTACTAGGCAGAGATTGGAACCATCTCCACTGAAACGTATTAGACGAAAAATCTCAGTTGACTTAGAAAATGGGAGAAAATTGTATTTGAAATGTTATTTCGTATTTTGTTGCCAAACTATATTTGTGTAGTATCAGGTTTTGCTAATTCAATTTAGGAAACCCTCAAGGTCTCAGGTGACATTCATATTTTCAGCTTTTTTCAGCACATTTTGAGAGCTCAACATTTGTTAATATCACTGCCTTTCATTTCAGACGAAGGGACTCTGGGGAACGACGAAAGGTTAAGCCTTGAATCTCGAATCAAAGAATTGGAAGAAGAGCTACAATTAGTGAGAAGCGATAGAAGTCGGTTAGAAGGTCAATTGTCGGCCCTTGAACGCGAACGAGATCACGAAATTAACTTGGTTCAACAAGTGAGTTAGATTAAGATAACGCCCTAATTTGAAAATCGGAATAAAACCGAGGCTCTAAGATACGAGCTCAAGGTTATTTACGTTTAGCAAAGTTGCGTAGATTTTACCTAGTTTTAGCGCGAAATGTGTGGCGTACCTCAGAATTTCAATTTGAAGAGTTCGCTATTCACAACATAAAACTTAGGATAAATGAAATGAAATTGTGAACACAACCTTCCTAAATTCAAGCAAATAATAGAATAAAAGTAGAAGTTGGGAATGCCGGGCGATTGTGATTATATCAACTTTTGGCTAAAGTTTGTCCTAAAAGAAAAGAGCCGAATAAATGATTCTGATTCTCCCTTCACCTCATCAAATAATTCACAAACGGTTTATGGATAGAAATCACATTCACACGTTCACCTTTCAACAAATTTTTCAGCAACTAGTCATTTAATTTCTCGTGGCTTATTACTACTGTCTTACGGGATGGTTGAAAACGTCTCAATAGAGTCGACTTTTTGAGCAGAAACAATTGCGACAGCTTGATTTTATTTCTCTTAACGCTATTGTATTCCCCCGTTCGAAAATCCTTCCTGTCATATGTACGCTTTATGATTAATTTAATGAAACTTGCAGCGAGAGCTCTAGCTATTCTTATTAGTTTCGTTCGCCGATTGAAGAAAGGCTGACGTTTATTATTCTAGTAGTAGCATGAACTAGTGTACATACCGATAAAGTCGAAATACGTGTTATGCATCCCAGGATCAAAAGAGGACATAAACGACATCTTGAAAACGACGTGAGAGCCCATTTCACAGTGAAGTAATACGAACGAATAGCTGCTCTACGTCAAAGAAGTCGTTTTCTTTTACCCGTTCCTTTAGATCGGGAGCCGTTACAAGAATCACGGTATTATAAGTATACCAGATGCATTTTTCCGTAGGGCTATAATTCAGCATTATTCATGAGTGTTATGATTTAATGTCTCGTAGCTTATCAGAGTGGATTTGGCCATTCGTTCTTTTGGCCATAATTAAGTAAGACGCGCTCCCACCTTGATTATACGTATCTGTATGATTTGCTGCATTCCTCATTCGACCTTTCTTTTTGTCGTACGCGTCTTGATGAAGTTAATTAAACTTAGAGGGATTGTGAGATGGTCCTGAATTTAGCCTTTTTTGCATAGCTTATTAGGAGCTTATGAAACGTACTGTATGGGAAAAACAAACTTGTTTCATTTTTACAGCTCATCACATCCGGGTTTATTCCAATGCAATCTTTTCAACTTATGTTTCTTTTACACACTCCACATTTACTCTAACATAAAAGAAAAAAAAAACATTGTGTTTTAATTTCAGGCGCTAGAAGAAGCTTTGAAAGAGAAAGCGACCAGAGAAGCCCGCTACCAAAAAGAATTCGAGGCTGAGCGGACTTTTACTTCGCAGCGAGAACTTCAAATGCTGGAAGACTTCGAATGGAAACTTCGGGAAACGGAAAAAAGTGCCAAAAAGAAAATCGAAGGAGCGGAAGTCGAAGCGACGAAAAGAGTTCACGAAATGGAAAGCCGTCTGGCAAGAGCTGAGGCGGATTTAGAAAAGGTACAAAGGTACCTCCTATTAACACGAAATATGTAATCCACAACTAACGCACTAATTCAGTACACTAAACCACAATAGATGTACCACAATGGTATGTTGCATAACACACCTTTCCTCTGCCCTATGTACACTGCGCGATTTTTATTGCTCTGTCAAGTAATTCAACCTGTTTTTAACTCTGTAATTTAACTAATGTAGAAATACTTATGTCACGGTTTTTATTGAGTAGCCCCTGCATGGGCAACTTACAATCAACATGCTTTTTTTTAAAAAAAGGTTCGTATCTACTGTTTTGACTTTATAAGGAAAATCAGACACACGTAAACGCTTTTGAATAATCGGATAGAGTCTAAAATGGTTGAAACAGTTGAGAAAATGGGATACGATTGTTGCTAAATCATACGGTAATCGAGTATTAGTAAGGGGGGAAATTAGTGAGGATTGGTGGAAAAACGAGTTTTATTTTGGTTGAGTTAATTTTCATTAACTTGGTGGGCTGGGGGAATAACAATAATGAAGCAGAAAATTACATATTAGAACGTACTGACTCTTCTTATTTTGTGCACATTTACAGCTAGCTGAGCTCAAATTGTGCGAAATAGAGTTGAAACAATTGAAGGCGACGAGTGGTGAACAGAGGAGAAACCTGAGGCAAGTCACTCGGCAGTATGAAGAACTTCAGGTACTTAGAAATTTGTAATAAATTAAAGTAATAACTATTGCGTTACATTGGTCAAATGCTCAAATGAAACCACGCTATTGTATTCGCTCCAGGTCAACGAGAAAATTTTACAAGAAGAGGTCAATCGTTTGCGGGTGGCTCTCGACAAAGAAAAACAGACGGTGTTGCACTTGCAGGTCGGTGCAGTTATTTTACAAATTAAAGGGCCAATATTTATAGAATCTTCCACTAGTGAGGTTCCTAGTATTGAAACGTTTGTAACCAGTTCCTTATTTGCAGACTATTCATAAAGAGGAAATGGCCGAAAAAGACAGAAAGCTCCGCGTGAAACTGGAAGTGCAATGTTCTCAAATTACGTCCGAGGTATTTTTGTACGAAATTGTAACATATGTATACATGCGTTTTTCTTTTAACGATTTATTTTGCTGTTACGAACTCATGCTTCTATGCAACACTTTGACTGTGCTGTGATCTTTGGGGAAATTAAAAACAAAAAAAGATTAAACATTAGTCAACGCTCAATTTTTGAAGGGGGGGGGGGGTGCCACACGCGAATTAAAGCGTTCCAGAGAGATCGCTCACCACATATTATTTCTAAATAATAGTTTCCCTGTAACTGCCAGTTTTACAAAACCATTTTGAAATATTGGATGTGTCACACATCCTTAGGGAATGCACTTAGGTGCAGTCTCTAGGTTTCCACTTCTAGACTGGATCTCAAGAAATCACATCCTGCTGAATGACCTACCAGTTGAATGTACACCGTCTGCATGGTACTCAACGTCTGCAGACGGATCGCAGCTTCTACAATAACGAGTGGCAGTTCTTTGAATCAGCCACCTCTGACTGCTTCGTTTTGTTGCTATTGCTAGTTTCACAAGACAGCTTCTCTCGGAAACCGTTTTCGTACAATAACACCCCCCCCCCATCCAGGATACTTCAGGTATGTGCGGGAGAATTCCCCATTTGATGCTCGGGTTCCCGTAAAAAATGTTACTGTGGTACTTAACACAAATATCTACGTACACGCCCGTTTAAATGGCATTCACTGCGAATAAGTTACATTTACAGAGATTGTGTACCGATCTTCGTTTTTTCAGTGGGAAGATCGATTGAGGCAGGAACTTTCCAAACTGAAAGCAGATCTCGAACACACTCACAGCGAGGAGAAAATTGTTGCAGTCGATATGGTGAAACATCTGAAGGAACAAGAAATATCCGCTTTGAAACAAGGATGGGAAGAAAAAATTAAAAACTTCAAACAACAGGTTCGAACACCACAAACACTCCCTAATAACGTTCGAAATTGAAAGCATATTGGCAAATTGTTTCCCAATTACAAATATGCACATTTATATTTGGTCTCTTCACTTTCAGGTAGCCAATCTCAA
The DNA here is from genome assembly GCA_020466155.1 of Pachypeltis micranthus. NCBI lineage: Eukaryota > Metazoa > Arthropoda > Insecta > Hemiptera > Miridae > Pachypeltis > Pachypeltis micranthus. The sequence goes on from CM035773.1 coordinate 35,434,953, forward strand.
AGCGAAATTAGCAGAAAGTGAAGCGTTGCGTATACAAGAAATAGAAAACGTTCAGACATCTTCAGATCGCGACTCGATGGACTTGAGAAGGAAAATGGATAAGTTGGATATGGAATACCAAAGTAAAATTGAAAAAATGCAAGAGGATCACGAAGCTGAACTCAGTAGGTTTAATTCGATTAGCATTTATGAGCGAAATTACCCCACTCAAGGCACTCGTAATTTATATGAAATTACGTAAAAAGTGCACAGAATACGAAAAGTTATAGCAAAATGTAAAGTACTTAGTGAGTTTAAACAACTACATTGATTACGATTCCCAAGAAGAGTCGTAGTTTAGCATTTTGTCTCTTAACAACGTGTTTTTACTTTCCCTAGTCCTACACAATAAGAAGGATGTTTATGTAATTGGCCAGATAAATATTTGTGTTTTCTTCAGATTTACGTTTTCTACGCTCTTGAGTCTAAAAAACACAATTTGAGAAAATAATTGGTTATATGTTAGGGGAGTATGGCTAGACCATATCAGGCTTTTCTTCAACTGTAGTTAAAATGATCTAAACACTCATTGTTTTTCATTTCCTTGGCTCTACAAAGCAAAAAGTTATTTAATCGACTGAAAAAAATTTTACGTTTTCTTCAGATCTTTGGAAAATGATCTGAGTGTAAATAGGATTGAGGGAAAAGGATGAACCAAGTCAGCCTGTATATAACCCACATCTAGCCAGCACGTCACCATGGAACGCTTAAATTTAAATAAGAGTATGAGCAAAATCTAGGGTATCATCAAATCAAAGCACCAAATGTTTTTTTCTCAAACTGGCTCTAACGATTTTATTTTCTTGTATGGACTGCCCCAAATGACGACCATACAATGAAATTCTCATCTGTGGGAAAATGACGAGAGTAGCACAATAAATTACCTAACATTCAACGAAAATCAATGGCAGCTCAGTTTTGTCCTTATAAGCTCCACTCAAATGCTACTAGAATCTTCAGAAAAATTGAGGTGCTAGGCCAATTAAATACTTACACAATGAGCGCTTCATAACTAGTTGTGTGGCTGTCCATGAGCATCATGTCGCTTCAGTTCCAAGATTCTCTCAAAATGACCTCTCACACAAATCAGACCTCAGGACAATTCACTGGAGTGCGGTTCATCTGTAGTCATAGGTCAGCAAGAAGGACAAATGATCTTGGAGGAGCTCGGTAAGGAAACAAGAGTGTCTGTAAAGGCAAAAAGAGACTGTCATTGTGGGATGAAGCAGTCCTGTACATTTACAACCATTGGATGTTCCAGAGATAACCTAACTACGCTTACTAGCAGGCTAATTCCACGCTCACTTGCGATTCCAGGCAATTAATAAGTACGGCGTGTTTTATCGTGATCCCCAATAACAGCCAGTAACTTAGATGAGACGAGTTGCATAGAGATAACATTGGATCTTGTTTTACAAGTTTTTATTTCTTCTATTCAAAATCTCGTCCTTTACCTCCGCCATAATTCCCTTCTTACGTTGATCTTTTCTCTTCATCAGGTGAATTGAAGCTCGACTTTGAGAAAAAGATTGTTCAAATGGAAGCGGCGAGCCAACTACAAGCTGGAACAACTCGGACAACGATAGAACTCGTCAAGCAGCAGTTGATGAACGAAAATCAAGCGCGGATAGAGCGGCTGATGGCAAGCCATAGACAGCAAATGGGTAGGAGAATTAAGATGCTAACAGATCTCCGCTTCGTCGGACGCTTTTGTTTTGACTATGTGCTTCCAACAAAATAAACTCATAAATGGATCAAGGGTCAATTAGCAGCAGAGTAGAGAAGAGAGGTTATTGAACAGCGGGTCATAGGGATCCCCCCCCCCCCCACGTCTATTTAGTGTTTTTTTGAATGAAATTCGACATTAGAATTTAACTTTACTCTCCTACCCTCGTCAGTGTGCACCTAGTGTGTCATACAGCACCAACAAAGAGCAGGGCAAACTTGAGTTGTAGGAAGCTTGTGTCCTACACTAGTGCCACCAATAGCAATAAATCATTCAGCAGCACTAATGGAGAGGTAAGAGTGTCATTCCAAGAACGCCATTTTTATGTAAACCAAGTGCTCGAACATTGTTCTCACGTTTTCGTGAGAACTGATTAGTTCAAGAGATCTCTTCAGCATTCAAATAACTAATCAATGTAACAGTGGGGAATGGTAAAAAACGCGGTCATGCGGTTGTGTAGATGTAATGGGACAAATGTTTGGCCAGTTGTGAATCTGGGCAATTATCAAAGCGGTTCATCTTCCTCGTATTTCCGTCTCTCATCACCCTGCCAAACCTGCAGCATTCCAAGGTGTTCTTCTCGTTTTACCGAATGGGTGAAACGAGGTCAGCCTCCCAAGTACCGCCTTCGACGCTGGGTGGGGAGCTGGCAACCACAAATTGGCTGATTGTGATAACATGGAGTAGGCAAATTGCAAACTGCAAGTTTCTGAGACTACACGTTTTGTCTTTTACTTTACTCATTGTTTCATGTCCAGCCTTCCCATTTATTCCAACATTTTGTTTTCAGAGGAGCAGTGGGAAACTTTGGAGAAGGAGCGACACAATGAAGTGCGGACTCTTGAAGACCGGCATCGCGATGCCTTGGAACATTTGAGATCAGAACTGGACGAGATTAGAAAGGTCGGCCCGTCTCCACCAAACACTCAGTCTGTCATAGGCACCTTTTTCCGATACTTCACGCAGGTTAACCTCAAAAATGTGATCAATTTTTAAAAAAAGAGCTTCTGTACTTTGAGGCTTTAACACTCGACAAGAAAGCCCACTTTAATTCTTTTCGTTCATTCGTTCGATTATTTAACTTCGTAATGGATCTTATTCTCATTCTTAAAAAACCCTCATTAACCCAAATTCATAAATTTACGCTTTTCTCAAGTTCTTGTTTGTGGGCCACTTGAAAGCTCATTCAGGGCAAAACATTGTACTTCAAATATTAAATTGTGATTGAAGAATGTGAAAAGGGGTTTGACAAGACGTACAACATTAGAAAAAGCCTTTTTGAAGAGGAAAATATTTATGGCCCTGTACCTTCGTATGCTGACATCAATATAGACCTTTCTCAAGGCTGCCCTAACCTGGTACTGTTCATCATATTACTGTCAGATTGAACTGTAGAGACCTAGTGGCATTTCTGCTCCAGGCCCTTTTCTGTCCCTCACATAAGAGGTTCAGGAGTGTTATCTCATTCTCTGGCCAATCATCAACATTTTCGTGTCTTCGTTACGTTAGGGTAAGCTCTAGGAGCTTCAATTATTGGCAACTCAGATACTGCAGCCCACCTTCCAGATTCTGGGGGGTTCTCGATCGTCACCTTTTTGATCCACCTGTTTCCTCCAGATCTACTGGATATTTAGTTTTAACTAACCTCCAGAGCCTGTTCAATGATTTCCTTTGGCTTTTTGGTTAAGAGCGCCTCAACCTCACCTCACGTTTCACCTCTCTGATTACAAAGTGGGTCAGCACCTACATTCCCAACTCTGTGTATTAGACTCCCAGTTTGATCATCACACAAGAAAGTGAGCTCTGCACTAGATGCGAAGGTGTGACCTCTACAATTTCTCAAATACAGCATCACCAACGACAAATGCTTCTTTTTCAATATTTCATCTAGTTTTCGTATCCGCTTTTTTAACCAAATCATCCAATCCTCTCATCACACAGAAAAACATTGGTGGCCCGATAACGCAAATCTCGCTAAAGTTAACGTACATGTTTGGTGGGTCTGTCTCCTCTGGCTGGTGAGATACTACGGGCGAGCGCTTTCAATGTAAAGACATCATCGTCTGGCCGTTAAGTCAGTACTAAAGTCAGTTTGTTGGTCGTGGTCTTTATATAAGAAGAGAAAAATCTCAAATCTCGTTTGGCATGTCGAACTATTGTAAGCCCCCACGTGTAGCCTAGGATTTTTCATTTAATTTTTTTCGGGTTTTCGTGTAAGTTTAATCAATTGTTAGCAGCCGTGCAGTTTTTGACTTCCCACCATGCATGTTTCTGTTTTTTTTTGTCCACGATTGATCACTCACAATGGCGACGCCTAAGCGGCAGTAGAAGACATGGGCCTCAAGTTGCTAGCGTTTCAATTAAAATTCTGCCCCTCTGGCGTCGGAATGTCTAAATCTGAAGGGTGCAAGTCGACGCTCAATTGCTAATTCAGGGGTTGAGCTACAAAATATAACTATGTATTAGCTTCCCTCAAAAGCAATGTTGCAGAGATGATGTTTTTCTTCTATTGTTGCAAGCCACTTTCCAATACACTGACCAAATGAACAGGCTACAGCAGGAGTTTGAAATATAAGAAGGACGCAAAGTGAGTAAATAGTTGATGGAATTTGGTTTTGGGGAGAGCCTTCACAATTACTTAGGGAAGTGCGTTCATTGGCTGGTAGCTAGGACGATTTTCTTAAAACCATGTGCCTCCAGCATCTACCCATTCACATTCGTTCAATTCGCGTTCCTTGCGCTGACATACTGGATAATTTACCCATAACGGCCGATAAGGTTTTCGGATTGCTCCCCTTCGCAGCACTCTGTTCAGGTCATACAGGCGCCAGTCGACCGTTTTGGGACACAAAAAACCCCAGCAGCACTACTAAGCCCTTCTGGACAATTCTGCTCTTCCAGGAACAGCACACACTCTCAAACTCAGTGTGCCTGTTCAGAAACGTACAATTCTACTGATATCACCAACGTTATAGCACTAATACTTACAAGTGCCTTCTCACGTGCATGTTTAAGCCCCCAGGTCTAAATGGTGGGTCGACTGACGGGAAACTGAAAGTTCCTCATCGATACTGGCACTGACAATTCAGTGGTTCCCCCAACATGAGCAGATCGTCGTCACCCTACAGCCCGAATTCTTTCTAATGGAAATGGTTCACAAATCCTAACTTACGGAAAACGTCGTTTTCTGTCTCGTATCTTCCCCTTGCTGTTGGGTACGGTTCGCCCGTGTCAACATCTGGTGAGGTAGATTGAGTCTCCAGCTTTGATTGCCGCGGTGAGCCTTCTGCTCTCTTAAGCCACTTTTCCCACCAGATTTGCAAAACTGAGGAACGAATTCGCTGAAAGGTCGTGTTATTGAACTAGAACAAACTTATTTAATTTTACAACCAAACTATTACAAAACAAGCTTCATAACGTAGATTAATTATGAGTGATTAACTTTGTTGATTTATGGTTGAAGTGGCAGTGTTTTGGAACATCAGCCTTTAAAACATTCATTCTATGGCCCATGTTGTGATTTTTCGTTTTCTCTAACTCGTGTGTTTTCAAATAAACCAATTTCATTAGGCAAAACCGAAAATCGTCAATTGAATCGTAGTAAATACAAAAAATGAGAAAACACGTTCGTGCTCTTTGTGGCAATGAAATTAATCATCAAGGAGAAGACAATAAGACATTACTTTCCTCAACTTGAAGAATAAGGATTCTACTGCAATTAGGAAAAGTGGAGCTTTGTGGTCTCAAGAGACATTCAAACAAAGATCTGTGTGTGGCATCATGACACAGTCTGGTAGCGTGTTGCTCGTGCATCATCATCTGAGGGCTGGGAAGTGGAATGACAGGGGTACTACCGGATTGTCTCCGGAGAAGGGCTGAAGCCTGACATCATATCTGTAGGTCCCAACCAGTCTGCAGTGACCCTGGATGTCCACGTAGTATCTGGCAGTCAGGATCTTGTACTAACCTCGTAAGCCAAGACGCGCAAATACTGCCAGATGGATCATCTTGCAGCAGTGTTGGAAGCTCATGGAGTGGAGGCAGGTAACGTCAGGGTTGCAGCATTGACCGTGTTCTGGTGTGGTGTGCGGTGCAAGAAAAGTGCTGAGGAGATGCGTTTGCTGAGTGTGTCAGCATATGTTCTCCAAGGTATCGCCACTCGATTGTTCCTAGGGTCGTGCTAAACTGGTGGTGAACATCCTCTTGTCCTCCTTTCCTTTGCTGTCCCAATTCTTCTATCCTTAGATCCAGCATACATTAGTCTGGGTGCCAAGGTCTTTGGCGTACTATCCTTCTCGTTTAAATGCTCCACACTATTGTCCTATTTGTGTCAACTAGTTTTGCATCAGTCGATTTTCACAATTACAACCTGTCAAGATTTTGTTGTGAGGTGTGAAGAAATGGCTGGTGCAGTCTTGTTTTGTTACACCCAAGGAATTTAGTTTTGTACCTTTCAGCCTCAAAATGTTGTCTACATTACAACTGTCGTATTTACAATAGTTAACTGTAGAAAAAAACCTCGTGTTTTTTTGTTTATTTTTTCTTTTACAACTACCCGAATAACAGTCGAATTTCGTGGTTGACTCGACTATTAACAAGATTTTTGTGAGAAGGCCAGTGCCATATACGCAGGATTTATAAGTAAAAATATGCCCAAAATCCGATTTTTGTTGCACTTTGGATAATCTATTGTGCTTCTTGAACGAAAATTGTATACTCTTATGATCGTTATGCTATGTGGAACTCTCCACAAAACGAATAAATCAAAATAGTGGTCAAAAAAGTGGTTAGAAGAAAAGTGGAGTTTTGGTCACCGTAACTATAGTTAGTTTTGAACCGATTTTGCTGATTGGCTTATTTCGACGCTGCACCGGTGATTTGCAGTGTAAAGATCTATGTCGGTTCAGTCAATTCAGCGCCAGACATTTTCCCTATAGTTTTAAGCTTTTCAGGACCGCGGAAGAGGGCCTTAATGGCGGTCTACTGGTCTCCCCCCTATAAATCTTGTCATTAAGTGACGTTTTGAAGTGCTTCGGGACTGCTGGTGCCTAGGAGTGAATCCTGCACAGTCATGGTGTTGGGAAACTCAGTTCTCTGTTGAAAAGGTGCCGTGGGTTGAGGCGTGGCTCATATTTCAATCGAAACGAATCTTTTTGGCGGCGACCAAGAGTTCAAGTATTGACATCAGTCTTAGGTGGATGGATCAGCCGTCAGCTGTTAGTGGTCCAGTTCTCAAGTTTTATACCAGTTTTGTATAGTACACAATTTCCAGTGAAGTCAATGCTTCTTCCCATTCAGGACTAGTGGTCCTAGGATATAATGACATTGTAACAAACAAATTCAAGTTATGCGATCTGCCCAGGACTCGTTTCATTCTCGGATTTACGAAATGTGAGCTTGTGATTCCCAATTATAAAACAGTTGGCTGGCTGAAAAAAGGGGTGCTGGTGTATCATGCAAAAAAGTTCGAATTTGTTTCTGATGTTGGTAAGGGAAGCACCAGGGGAAGCAGGGGAGCACTGTTCTGGCCTTCATTTAGACTCATTGTTAAGAGGAGCCGTTTGAAGCGTAATAAACTGAAATTAGGATGATTGTCCATTTCCTCTAATGAGTTTAGTTACAATTTTGTTATCATCAGTAATAATAATGCAACTGATAAGGACGTCACCAATGACCTAACTGTTGAAATAGAGCTACATTGTAGCTCAAATTAGTGGAAATAGGCAATCGTCGTTACTTCGTTTTATTATAGAAATGAGTTTTTAAAAATTCGTCGCAAGTGATTTCGTTCATATTGGAGCCATGCCCAAACTGTGCATTATAACGGTTTGCGTTCTATATCGTTTAAAAAATCACTTAAGAAAAATCTTTAGAAAATACTGACTTTGTGTAGTTTTTTTTGCCCAGTTTTTATTTTTTCGATTGTTTTGTTTTAGTGTTTTTGGGACAATAGATGTTAAGAAGCTGCGGAATGTTGCGCGTTGGAGTTTAACTTTAAATACATCGTAAAAATTTGCAATAATTCCTTCCTGCTGGAGCAGTATAGAGGGCCAATTGGCCAGATCCAGAAACGTCACTGTAATCAGTATTTATCTCCACGTTGACTTGGTCGTGAAGGGAATGTTGTTGATAGAATTGAGGGCCCATTTCACACTCAAATCCCGTTTCTAGATTTGAAGAATGACAAGGAAATATTAGTCTGGATATTATGAGAAATTGAATGAATGAATTGAATGTGAACTGGAACGAATTCATCAAATCCGTCTGATAGTTGAGGAGTTTTGTGAATTGCAATAGTTCAAGAAAGGAGACAAGCAGGCAGAGAACCCAAGTCGTACACAAAGATCTAAAATGGAAAATAGTGGTGGATTTTTTAATTTAGTGTGAAAGAAATCTTACCAGTGCTGTAGCAATACTACTGAAATCATTTGTGGGTATTTTCAAGTGCAAAATAGAAAACTAATGTTGGTTACTAGCTTTAGTACCCCCTTGCACTAACAATTGACGTGAACGTGTGGAGTTGGTGTTGACTAACTGAAAGTATTCCGTTCAATAGAGAATCATCCTCCCTAATAACTGTGTTAATTTCAAACAGGCCGTTGCTCCAAGTGGGAAACAATCTGGTCGTCAGAGGACGCCTCTTCCGGCGGCTGCAAAGCAACTGGTGCTCGATCAAGTCAACCACGAAGCGACCAATCCTTTAAGGTATTTCGTACTTCTGTTTTTTCGTCATTTCGTTCTTCATAATTCATAAAAGCTCGCCTGCACAACACAAAACACTGCCTTGTATTTTGGTGAGCGCTCAGCTGAATTTAGTGTTCGACTGAGCTGTGCGCTTTGAGTATGTAGTTGAAATTCGATACACTGAAAGTCTACTTCAACTTTAATATGTCAAAGGATACTTCAACGTTTTCACTTGTCACTCCACCGAGGGAAGTATAGTGATCATTTAAAAAAGAAAGTGAATTTACTTCACATTTTGACTTGACACCTATTAAATCGAAAACGCGTAAATTTGGGCACGTAGTGGGAGACCGTTGAACCGATTAAGCTCCTTCATTTTTCATTTTGTTTATTATTATTTAAATAACATTACGAGCCATTTTCAACGGATTGAAGAGGGCAGGTGTTTCCTCAAAACGATTATAACAACTGTGATTAAATTGTTTACTTGAACTTTCCAAAGAAGTGTACAGCAAAATGAGAAGTACATAAATTATCGCATATTTTGGCTAAAAACAATTTCCCCACTGCCCAAAAAGTAAGGAAATTTTACGATCGTGGGAAAAACAGTTTAGTTTTTTGTTAACTTCACGGTTGTCGGCCTACTGAATCGAAGCAACCTAATTTCGTTGCAAGGTCAGTGTGTGTTTGTTTGGGCCAATAGCGGTAGAAGTCGCTTAATGTACATGGGGCTGAGGAAAGTTGTGTGATGCGGTTGTTGTTATGATTCCGGGAGCGCGATCAGAAATTTCGTCATTAATTTTGCTCTCTTCTCACCACCCTCTTCCGTTCAGTTAGATAATTGAGAAGCAGCTCTGACTCCACTTCCCCTCACAACAGCGAGGTCGTGTGGTTCCCTCATCAGACCTTTCTCGGTTCTGCTGTCACTAGAGACTCCACATATATCACTGTTGCTCGTGGCAACGCGTAATAAATAGCTATTACACGATTGGCACCACCTGCTGGGAATGTCCGTGGAAGTGCTAAGGTATACCAGTTTCTGGTGCTTCGCTTTTTTAGAGCTCAGTGTAAATTCCCAGTCTCATTGCGAGCTGTAGTTAAATCGAGTTACTTCTTACGTTCACGTAGCTACTGAATGTATTTTTGTTTAGGTGTCAACTTGAACGGATTGCAATATATTTCTTGCTCGCCTTCCTAAAAACGTCAGTTAGCGCTTGTTTTGTGTAAAACAAAATTACCTCGTTTTCGTTGATGTGAGTAAAATAAAGCACATTCTATCATCGAGCCCTGTGTAACGTCCCATAATTTCTCCGCTCCGCCTCAAATGCCCACACATTTTGAATTGGTACTGTGTCGTCACTGCCTCCAGTATTATTTTATTGTTTGTTATTTGTTTAGTATCGGCAACGGCGTCTTCCTCCTTCTCCTCCTCTCGTCAGTTTATCCCTTCATGTCTGTCACTACCTTTTCCTTCACCTCCATCGTCGTCTTGCTTTATTACATTACCTTCGTACAAAGTTAAACGGGTTTTCGTGTTACCGCCAAACCTCTATTTGTTCTTTCCTTAGCCCTTACTAAGTAAAAAGGGAAGTAATGCAATCGGCTGAAAAACTTTATTGTCGAGAGTTTTCATCAGGTTTAAACTTTTTGAAGACTTTTGAGCGCCAAAACCGCCATTTGGGAATGGTGCGTGTCTGTGACCACGAGTGAAGGATAGCTTTGGGACAAAATTAGGTCAAATTTCACATTCTGCCCGGATATTCACCCAGGGCGCTGAAATAAGATTATGGCCCAAATTGATTCAAAACTACAGTTATCAACTCACCAACTTTATTATCAAAAATGGCTTCAGCTTCAATTAAATTTTGACTGGGCAGTTCAAAACAAGTGAACGGTAAAAATGTTCGTTTACGAGGAAATTACTAGAGCTGCACAATAAATTACCAAAAGTCGACCAAAATTGATTTAAGTGTAGTTTTTTCCATATAATTCTCACTCGTATGATACAAACGTTCTGACAAAAATCGCCTGCGCGATGGGCGTAATGCTGCTAAATTCATAAGATAATTAGCCCACGAAATTCCGGAATTCAAACGGTTACTGGCACTCTAGTTGACACGTTGATTACACAATAACGGTCGTAACATAAGGAGGAGGTATCCAATAAATTCTAACACCTTCATAGCAGTTTGTACGTGAACGTTCTCGTAAACTAAGGGGAAAACAGGTTGGATTAGTGCTCAGAATGATGGAAAAAATGTCCGTGGGGCTGAGGAAAGTTGCGCGATGCGTCGCACTAAATATTTTTTTACTTAAATCGTGAGCTTCGAAGAACCTCTCGCTCCCTTCGTGTTCTTTGTGACGCTTGATGATTGAATGTGTTGTAGCGTGACGCTGTTTTGTTCGTTTAATTTTGTTTTTTTTGGTTGTGCTACACGAAGCTTCGGGCCGTTAAATGAAAAGCCCGCAATATTAAGGGGGAAGACAGATGGCTCCGGCCTCTAGTTACCTGCGGCAGTTCCGTAATAATGATCAACGCAAAAACCCACCTGTTACTCGCTCCATTCACAGCTACAAGCCCTTTTATTCGCCTCCGGAGGTCAAGTATTCGTTAAGTTGTGTTTCATGCCGCTAACGAGACTGAAGCGCGCCTCGGGATTTGAGAGCAAGCCTTACACGAGGAGGGCTTTCCAATTTTCCACTCAATTCTGCGATTTGTTCGAGTTAACGAGGGTGTTATGGAGAGAGTTCGTTTATTATAATGGAAAATGAGTCTATTTTCAACCACCGTTTTGCTTATTACTTGCCTTATGAAATAGGGAGGAAAGTGGTTTAATCGGCCGAAAAACGCCGTTTGAGAAAAGTGTTGGTAGATCCACGAAATTGAGAGAGAATGGCTCGACCAAATCAGCTTAAATTGATATTTATCCTGCGGGTCAACTAAGTCTCCCAATCACTTCTTATGAAGGTTTGAAAAACCAAGTCCTCCCGAGGTAAGAAGGCTGTGAAGTTGATCTAGCGAGTGAGAGAAATGTGTTGACTTGCTTCCACATACAGAATGGCCACAGGGCATGGCTCACATCTCAGTGACTTCCAACCTTCGTAAGGTGGGACTCGGGAGGAAGTTGGGAGGTTTGCGGAATAGGTGTGTTTTTGGGGATCTGAAGCTGCGAGCTTGAAGGATCCTCAGTTTTGCCCCTCTTACCAAGTGCAAAAATCAAAAAGCTTCAAGTAACAGCTACTGCTAAGATGGTTTATCAGTGACACAAGCCACACACACTTTTATAGCTTGCGAGCTCTCAGTTTTTGCTTACAATTGACTCCGTTACAGAAATTCATTGGAAATATTTGTTACGTTTTCATTCCAATTTATATTTTGGTAGTTTAGATATGTTTGTACTTGTTTTTTTACAAATGAATTTACATTAACAAAATGTTACCAATGATCGAGCTTTGCATGATGAGTATATCCCCAGAGTTCGTAGATGTAGAAAACCTCTTTGAAATATAGTGTTAGGAACTAAAAGTAGAATGTCCTGTATATCGCAATCCTTCTCCAAATCCTATCCTTGTTCATCAATGACAACCTTTCATCCTGTTCGTGGTCAACAGTGGCGGAGACTTTGATGGCATCGAAGGGGTCAGCGCAGGAAGTGACGCTGAGAAGATTCTGTTCGCCAAACTTCAGCAAATGGTCCATCAGTGAGTTGAATTATTTTTTTTTGCACGATGTCGATTCATAAGATCATTTTGGTAAGTTGTCGATTTCATTGCGTGTGTTACGAAACGAGGGGGGCTTGTGTCAGGTTGGAGGTGAGTAGTCATGTGGACAGTTGTGTGTCACTCTAGAAACTCATCCTGCTGCCCCTGTAGAGTCCCTGTTCTGGCTGATTGATTGGCTCGCGTTCTAGGCAACATAAAGTAATGTTTCTTAATTCCATCAAAGCCCTCACTTTCCCAACGCTTCTCACAGCCTTCTAAGATAACTGAAGCAGTTGAAAATAGCCTAATAGTTCTGCCCTACAAAAAAAAGAAGCATTGTGAAGCCAGTATCGATGCTGTGACGACCCTTTTTGGCCCTGATGGATTAGTGCAGAAAGACAAAGTGGGAGAGCTCTAGAGCTTTCATTGGAGTTCTGATTGGGAGTTGGAGAACATAACCTAACTGAGATAATGAAGAGGTTGTAGCACCTCAGCAGCTACAATTTTGATTACATTTTTTTTTTTTTTTGTATGGAAAGCTTCAAATGATGGTACATTACCTCGGGAAATGTCTAGAGAAGCTACAAATTATGAATGGCAGAAAGCAATTCTAGAGTAGTTTTTTACTTTCCTTGCTCTACGAAGTAGAAAGGAAAGTTATGTAATCGGCTGAAAAAAAAATTTTGAATTCTCTTCAGATCTTTACGTTTCAGACCCTCCTGAGTCCGAAAAACACTATTTGGGAAAATGGTCTGTGTGTGTGTATGTGTGTCTGTATACGATTTTTAGAGAAAACCACCATACCAAATCAGCTCAAACTTGATATCTCGCTGGCAGGTTACCATGAGACGCCAAAATAAGGGTATGAACAAAATCCACCGAAAGTTAACTCTAGTTATCATAGTGATCAAAAACACAAATTTTTTTTCTCAAAAACCGCTCTAACGATTTTGATTACATTTTTAATATTGGTAGCTCTTAACATGATAATCATACCATGAAATTCCCATTAGTGGGAAAATGACGAGAGCAGCACAATAAATTATCAAAATTTTCGACGAAATTGATTTTAGCGCGGTTTCTAGGGAAAACAACCGTATCAAATTAGTTGAAACTTGATGTCTAGCCTACAGGTTACCGTGGGACGCAAAAATAAGAGTATGAGCAAAATCCCCCGAAAGTTAACTATAGTTATCATAGTGATCAAAACACCAAATTTTTTTCCCCAAAAACCGCTCTAACGATTTTGATTAAATTTTTTATATAGATAGCTCTTAATAAGATAATTATACCATAAAATTCCCATTTGTAGGAAAATGAGGAGAGCAGCACAATAAATTATCAAAATTTTCGACGAAAAGCGTTTTTGCCGTGGTTTTTTCCTTTTAAACTCCGCTGGAATGTTAGTAGAATGTTAAAGAAAATTGGTACTGTAGTCCGATCCAATACCTATAGGGTGAGTATTTAAAAACGCTCATGAGATACATGGGGCTCTCTCCAGAAATTCCTGAATTTCAACTACCGCCGTTTCGCTTAATACCAGTTCTAACAGTTATGACCCAATAACTCTGCAAAAGTGATTACTATCCTCCTTCGAAAAATCCGTGTTTACAGCCTCATTAATTATCTGTGTATCAATTGCTCAATAATGGTGTTGCAATGAGTACGAACAGCACAATAAAATCTGGAACTGTAAGCGCTCCGCTTCCTGCTACCGTAAAGCGTTGTTTGACCAAGTTCAAATTAACTGAGTGATAAATGAATTGATTAAATAGAATTAACCATGTACAAAGTAATTGACGTAGAGCTAAGGAAAGTTGTGTGTTGCAACGCACCAGATATTTTCTTATAAACTCCGCTGGAATTTTTGTAGAATGTTAAAATAAATTAGTATTGTAGTCCAATCCAATACCTAACGATTGAGTGTTTAAAAACGCTCATGAGATACATGGGGTTCACTCCAGAAATTCCTGAATTTCAACTTTTGCCGTTTCACTTACTACCAGTTCTAAACTTTTTACCCAATAACCTGCAAAAGTAATTACTATCCTTCTCAAAAAAAATTGTGTTTACAGCCTCATTAATTATCTGTGTATCAATTGCTCAATAATGGTGTTGCAATGAGTACGAACACCACAATAAAATCTGGAACTGTAAGCGCTACCGCTTCCTGCTACCATAAAGCGTTGTTTGACCAAGTTCAAATTAACTGAGTGATAAATGAATTGATTAAATAGAATTAACCATGTACAAAGTGAATTGACGTAGAGCTAAGAAAAGTTGTGTGTTGCAACACACCAGATATTTCTTATTAATCTCACTCGTACAACAGAACCATTTAGCACATTGCATCAGGCTGGCCCTCACACCTATCTGCAATAGCAGCTCTCTCTTTTGTCCTCTCCACCCTCACGAGAATCTTGCAAGGTGCTGCCATTCCCATACATTCTCCCATACAGCTTGGTAGGTTCAGGAGCAGACTTTCCTCCATGTCTTCCATCTTCATCCCTGCGAAATACTGTCCCTAGATCATCAAGCTGGCAGATCACTTCCCTGGCAAATTGAGCAATGCACCTCCAGTTTTCCTCAGAATGCAACGTGGCCTTTGGCGTGAGTTAGCTAACAGTATCTTCCACCATCCCCCCTCCGTGCGCCAGGCTACCTACCTTTGGAATGGGAAGTATTGTCTACCATTGCCCTGCAGTGCAGGCAATTTTGGCTTGTAGCCTTACCAATTTGATACTGGAACACCCTAAATGCACCATGTACTGGTGTTGGGCTAATAAAAATAAATCTTTTGATGGGTGCTTCAGGAGCTGCTGCTAACACATGAGGGAACAGATTAAATGTCTATTCAAGGCATCTTAAGTACACACTAAGGCACTGGGCACTGGTTCAAAGCTTGAAATCACTCCAGCTCTCCAACAGTGGATAATTTTGTAAGATGGTGAATCATGCTCAGCGGCAAGGCATTTTTCTCGAATGAATTAATATAAACGATCTTAAAAATTCTTCCATCCACAATTCTCTTCCAATTCACTACAAACTATACAACACCAAATTGCTTTAAATGACTCGACAGTTTCTATTACAGATCCAATGAAGACAAAGCTGAAATAGAGAGGCTGAGGCAGCTCATCGAACAGAAGGAAGTTGAAAAGCCTCAACAACAGCAACCGCCTAGCCAACCTCAGCAAAAACAAAACCCGCCCCACCCGACGAGGAGAAACAGAAAACGGCGTAACTGACCAACTCGGGTCGAATTTGACTTTTACTGCTTACTTCATCTTATCAGCTTTTAGTTTAAATTGTAATATAACAATAATTTGAATGATTCCGGATTGGCTATTTACTGCTGTAAATTATATTTTAAACTCGCCACTGTTGACAATAAATATACGTTTTTTAAGAACTATTGCGGTACTTTTATTGTGTAACAGGTTTTGCTTTAAAACCTTCAGGTGAACACTGCTGTGCAACCAGTAGATGCATGCCACCGGTTTAGCAATACCCAAATAAACAATAGAAGAATAATTGTTACTTTTCTTAGCCATACGCAGTGGAAACAAAACGGTACCAGTTGGAATGCTATTTTTTATTTCTCAAATCGTTATGAATAAGAATATAAGTGAGTCTACCAATGAAAACATGCAACCTTATTATCACTACATGGTATAAAAGAAAGTCGCTGTCTGTCCTATGCGTGCTTAAATCTTTAACTCTTCGCAACAGAATTTTTTAATAGATAGAATGATTCAAGAGGAAGGTTTATATGTATAATACATGCATAATATTGTAGAGAAACACTGATACATTTAGAGATTTCTAATGTGATGTGTTAACACATGAGGGAACAGATGAAATGTCTATTCAAGGCATCTTAAGCACACACTAAGGCACTGGACACTGGTTCAAAGCTTGAAATCACTCCAGCTCTCCAACAGTGGATAATTTTGTAAGATGGTGAATCATGCTCAGCGACAAGGCATCAATTATTTATGCGTCGGTTTTTCAATGAAGGTCATGGCAAAAATCACATATTTTTGCGCTTACATTGCAAAAGCTGGCTGAACCCCACGAGATAATCAAAATAATGTACATCTTTAAAAGGTCAACAAAAAAGTTCGCGATGGTATATGTCTCTTAAGGACAACCCACGCTAACCATTTTTTATCCTTTACACATTACGGGGCTTATTTACGAGGTGATTTTCAGCAATACAGCATTAATCCTTATTAATTAAGTACCTTAAATACATTGTTAATTTAATATGGATCAATATGGTCCTGTACAGCAAGTCATTCAAATATTTCTGAACAGATAACAGATTTTATAGCACTTCATGATTATCGAAAATCTTTATGATCGAAAATTATATTGAAGTTAAAAAAATACCTGAATAGAATAGGGATTTTTTTTGGTGATAATATAATTGATTACCTTTTGTTTTCAGTCGAAAGAATAGTAAGTGAAATATTTTTGACTGCAACTCTTACTAATAATTTGTGCAATTTATTCATAAGCATACGTCAAGGTGTATTTCTACGTATTAAATTTTTTACAGAAATTATAATCATCTGAAAGATGTCGCCATTCGAACACAGATCGTAGTGCAGTGAACGCCAGAAGATCCCAAGGGGTAAAAGATAGTGGCCAGAGCGTTTAAATAACTCTGAGCAATGAATCATCAATTGATGCTGCGTGTCTGGAGACACAACTGCGTAACGACGTCATTAATGACGTTCTTCCTCACTAATATCATGAAGAGAAAATATTTGTTTGTAAAAACTTTAAAACTACGGTCTTTTAAGTTTAATTATCTTTATTAATCCCAAAATTTACTTTTTCAAATTTCCACCCTTGCTAAGCCGGAACAGACCATCAGTTCTTGGATAAAAAAAAGGAGCTTTTTCGTCAGAGAAACATCAGCAACTTTTGTGTTTCTGTTGCTTGTTTCCAAAAATTTTTTAGTAAGTTGTGTAAATGCTCTTTTTAGTGACACTTTCAAACGAAAAATAGGAAACTCGACGAAACGGAAACAAGTCATTGAGTGTTGTCTAAGGCGGTGTAAATGTTGAAAATTATCACGCAACAGTTTATTTTTCCCTTGCACAGCATGTTTCTCCTATCTCTCCTATTCAATCCAACTCGAAAAATACACGAAAAGTGGATACGAAACGTGACCTGCCTGCAAGGGATCAACGGAAGTTGGCCCGACTGATGGATGGTTCGAGTGAGACGTGAGATGGTGCAGGAAATGAGCGCAGGCCAGGGAGAAACTACAACTTTCTCTGTTGTCCCAGAGTTCCTTGAAATAGTAGAATTCGCATCTGTGTAGTTACTGCAATTCCAACTAGAGACAGTCGTACACCTCAGCGATCTATCCTATTCAACTCAGCATCAACCAATACTAACCACGACTCAATTGCCATAAAGCTGCGAGAATTTAATTTTTCTAATTTTTACATTTTTTGCTTCCACGAAGTAGAAAGGAAATTTGTGTAATCGGCTGACATTTTTTTTTAGTTTTCTGCAGATGTTTACGTTTCAGACCCTACTGAGTCCGAAAAAATGTCTGTGTGTGGGTGTGTGAACGATTTTTAGAGAGAACGACCCTACCAAATCAGCTCAAACTTGATATCTCGCCCGCAGGTTACAATGGGACGCCAAAATATGAACAAAATCCACCGAAAGTTAACTATAGTTATCATAATGAAAAAAACGCCAATTTTTTAAACCACGAGTGGCATGAAGGCGCGGGTAAAAAGTGACAGAACAGGAGGAAATTGAGGAGTGAAACAAAAATGAAAAATGTTCTCATTCAGGTTTGCAAGGAGCGAATAAAAGACGCTCATTGAAGAAGTCGAGCATATTTCCCTTTTAAACGGGTTGCTTGTGAAAGCGCATGAAAACATTGCAAATAAAAACAGCACGAAAATGCACAGAAAAAGAAATATTCGTTAGTACAGGGTAAATTTCATATTTAGTCCCGTAAAAATAAGGGTATGATCAAAACCAGCCTAAAACTAACTATAGTTATAGTGACCAAATTTGGTGTGCAGTCAGATACAAATAACACTATACTGATCTAAATTTTTCATTTGTGGAAACATGATGGGAGCAGCATAATAGAATTTTATACAAACGCGTCGCCGAAAAGCGATCCATTTTTTGCCTTATAAATATCTTCTCAAAAAACCGAGAGGTACTTCAACAAACTACCACATTCGAGATTAATCGCTCATATGCAAATCTGGGCCAACCTCAAAAACTGTCTTCACAGCAATTCCAGAACACGAACTTTTCGACAGTGGCATCAATTATTTATGCGTCGGTTTTTCAATGAAGGTCATGGCATAAGTAGCAGCAGCCCAATACATTTCGCAACGTTAAGTTCCAACAGGCTCTCATGACCTGAGTGAAAAGCACATTGGAACGGTAAACACCGAGGAACGTATTCTGAGAAATGTGTTTCGTTCTTAATTCTTTTCAAGCCCGAAAGAAATGTTATGAGCGACCTCCATCGATGTTAAAGGGAGATGGGGGACCAAAATGTACCAAAAAACGACAGGGTTTCGCTTTTTTTTCTGAAAACATCTATTTTGATTAAGCTGTCAAATTACCTTTTAATAATCAGTACCTAACTGCTATTTCACCAAAATACTTCGACGAAAAGTCGTTGATATGTGCCTATGAAGCGATAAAGGTGTCTCCAACTAGACAATACCTGTATACTGTCCTATATAAAAGGTTCCTCTGATGGTCCCCTGAACACAGCTAACAATCACAATGTGCCAGAAGTGGCGTGTTTTCTAACGTTTTCCAAATTCTCGAAGTAAATACACACGTGATTTTGATTTTCATATTTTTTACACGCAACAACACCTGTCACTATCCATTGAACGGAGACATTAGGCAAAATAGGTCCTGAAACTAAGATGAGAGGGTTGGTGAAAGTTGATACTGACTGATGATTTTTATGCGCACAACTTCAATACTCTCTTTTACCCGTTGAGTAATGATATGTTGAAATTACAAAACTGCTTGTCTATACGTTGACCACAAATGGGCTGAAATGCCCTCAGTCTCTGTACATTTGATCCTTATCTGTGTAAAGTTCTGCACTATGTTTCATGAATCTTGGAAATCTGCGGCCTCTTCCTTGCCCTCCTCTACCTGCTCTGATCATTCCGTGTACATTTTCTTAATATTAAGATAGAAATGACTCACTTGAGCTGATGTATGGCGGCCTTCGGATGTAAAACGCGTTGAGCGACGTAGTACCGGATTTAGACCGTAGATAGCAGTCGCGTCGAGGCTGGAAAGTGCTTCGCTCTAACGTCGTTTTGTGCAACTGCTCCGGGGAAACAGTCATAACCTCAACAGCCGAAGAAGAAAACCCGTCGTATCAGACAAGGGAAGGCAGTTGTGTTATGGTGAATCTTTCCGTGAAGTGTCCGTCCAACGATATTCCGTATAATTTCCCGTTAAAATCGAATTTCGGTCGCCGCACGGTATTTTTTTTCGACGATGCGAGTCGTGACTGCGGCAGAGGACAACGCCAAAACTCCGATAGACTCCGGCAAGGTAACGTTATGTTAATAATTTTGCGATTGAATGTTTAGAAAATCAACCTGGCTGCGAGTAGGTGGGTGACGTGCCTGGTTGCTGCTTCTCGGCATTTAATTTGTTTACTGAGAATAATCAATCAACCTTTTGTTTCATTTTTACTCTTAAACGTAATCTCCGTTGTCTCGATTAAATTGAATATTTCTCCGCACACCTGGGCTAATTAGTTGCGTGCAACGTATGTAGATTATCACCGATTAGGCAGGTATCTTAACTATTTACGCGGGTTAATCACATTTTTGTAAACGCCGCGTATTCTTTGTTCAAACATGAGATAAAACCTTATTAGTCGAGACTCACAAAGAAATTAAGTTGTTCGTGTGTTTACTGATCTACCTTCTTCGAAACGCACAATTTCGTTTCATATTTGGAAAAGTTCGTGTGATCGGACTCTGTTTTGACTCCACCGTAAACACCTTACGTCTATTTTGCCCTTCCCGTGGTCACCTCTGGGGTTTACGTGTAGTAATTATGCGGCAATCGCGCGGCTTAACGAAGTTTCGAATCTCGTTGAATAGTTTAGAAGTCGGTCAGGCCCTTAAGGATTTGAATACGTCGGGGTTTGAAGCAGGTGGACGACAGAAAGGACGTATTAAAGGTGCAGGGGAGCCCGTTATCTGCACCACGGCGTTTTGACGGTTGAGTACACACTGAAGTGATAAGGGACTGGGTCTTTATTTACTGCTCATTTTCCACGGCCCAGGGGCTTTGCTTAAATAAACCTGTTTGACGATTAGACACGTCGGCTTCCAGTCGCGGTGGAAAATATTTAACTTCCCACCTTCGGGTCTGAATAATCACACAGCTTTCCTCATTCTTGAACTCAGGTACTTGGCGTAAAGCGCAGGGTTTTCCTCGCGATCTATTAGGCTGTTAGGAGCCTATATCCCCGATTGATAGACCGCACGACAAACAATTGTAATAGAGATATGTCATGAAAAATATTAGGTGCTTCGCATCATTCAATTTTCCTCAGCCTGCTTACCTATAAGCACCTAATTCAATCTGGTTTGCACTCAGTTAATATGCACATGGTCGAACTTTCAAGATATTTATTGACTCAACAACATTGGATTGGTAATTTATGAGTGTCAAGCACGGTTCATGTTTGCTGTGCTGTACTTTTAGGGAGAGGGAAGTGCCGTGTAGGTTGCTCAACGCACTAAAAACGTTATTTTTGTTTTGAACGCTGTCATATGAGCGGAATCGATGACGGAAATATATGTGCTACTCATGACACAACTTCACTAAGCCTACTCCGAACCATGGAGCGGTAATCGCCCTAGTAACTAATCCAACCTGGTTTTAATTCTGATCATACTCTTTTGGTAGAAAATAGCTCAATGTTTTCAACAGGAACGAATAATAGTTTGAATTCCGGCATTGTCGGATGTCCGTCCCCAAGTATTTTATAACCATAATTAAACTTATAGTTAACTTATTGGACTACTAACACTACTCCTAGTGACTTACATACGGGATTTGTGAGGAAATCGCCACTAAAATTGCTTTCCGGCGAAATTATTGATAATTGATTGTGCTGCTCTCGTCATTTACCCCCGGACGAAAATGTTGTATTATTATTACGTTGTTTTGCAGTTGCTTGCAGATAAAAGACAAACAAATGTAATCAAAACCGTTGGAGTTGTTTTTGGGACAAAAATATTTGGCCTTTCGATCATTAAGGTAGGTTTGTTAGGTATGGCAGGGGTTTAAATCGATTTTAATGTTCCATGTTGATCTACAGGCTGAATATTAAATGTGAGCTGTTCTGCTGCCTTAATTGCGTTAATGACACGCGCACACTCAGATCATCTTCTCAAATGATTTTTTAGTTTCTTTGCCCAATGAAATATGGAGGAAAGTTAAACAGTCGGCTGAAAGAAGAATTTCAGTTTTCTTCAGAGCCTTACGTTTTCGAGGCGTGACTGTGTTTTCCTGTCTTACCGGCAGGTCCAGGTCCAAATCATCCAGAAGTTGATACTTCGTCTGTATGCCAACATGTCGCGTCAAAATTCGGTAAATTTCAAAAATAAAATCAAATTAGCGTTTATTGAACAATCAAGACTTGGCTGCAGGTACATTAGCTATTATTGTACACGATTTAATCGTAATTTCAAATCAGGCTAAACACGAGATTCCCATTACATTCACTGACGGTGAATCCGTGAGAAGCGACTGTAGTTCCATTGTTTAGTTAGGCTTCATTAAGGACATAACGGTTATTGAGACGCTTATTATCAAGTGGAAATGTACCTCAAAGGATTTGTATAGTTTTATGTAAAACATTTGTTCTTGGTTTTAAAATGTGTTGCATACAACTTACCACTGCCGTATACCTTAAAATTCGCATTCCAAAATGAAGAGAAAAGCATAGTAAACGATTAACAATAGATTGTAGCGCATTATAGTGTTAGTATAAGGAAAAAATGGGAACTCAATAAATTCGAGAACCGTTCTACCATGTCAATACTAACTGAATAAAAAAAGTTTTTGTCAGCTGCTAGAGGGATAAAGATCGCAGAATGCACGTGCCGCTAAGTGATTAGAGTTAAAGAAAGAGGTCTCTCGGTTGGAAATGTGGTGTACCTCAATGTGGGTTCACAGGTATTTCGTCGATTCATATTATTACTATATTTGGGAACGTACTACCTCTTAGTTCCTTTATTAGATTTTGGTATTTTCGGTTGTTTGACAGAAAAGCCGGTCAAGAGTAAAAAACTGACGTTCCGAAAATTCTTCGAAAGTTTTTTCGGTCGTTTGGAAAGGGGATATTAGATAGAGTAAAATCGACCGAGAAGTAAAAGATCGATACTAAATCACTGTTAAGGGTTCGTTGTCCATCTCTCCTACGTGACTAAATTCCTCCACTTCACGGTGCGCGGTTCCTTCGTTTGTACGTAAATAATCACTTCTACACTTTTATTGGCGATATTTAAGCAATTAAAGATTATGCAGCTAAGGACGCGTTCGTTGGTTTTCGATACTTATCTCGGCGAAGTGGTTTAGAAGACGAATGGGAACGATAGTGCGGTGTTTCCGAGGATGTGGTTACAGGCTCATATTACAACTGTATTTGAGAACGTTAAATGATACTCTTTAGCCGTTTGGTGGTAACTGTTGTACCCTTTTGTTCGGAAACCAGGCGGGGGTGAGTGTAACTCGAGGTACATTCTTCAGTTTACTGAGTCGTTTTTGAGTGGCCTTTCCCTGATTCGTGGCAATCCTAATCACTAAGAAGGATTTAGGCGCTATTTATACTCATTGACAAACTCAATTTACGGTGCGCCGCTTGTTTATTCGTACGTTAATAATTAGCTGTCTAGTTTTAATGGAAATAGAAGTTTGCGTGGTAGTTGATAGTAGATATGTTACTTATTACGTATCTTTTTCGTTTGTAGTTAATTTTCTCAAAGCTCGTGTGTGTGTAATTTATCTGTATGCGTGCTGTTACTTTTGTTTGTGTTCCACTCAGCGATTTTGTTTACATTCTTAGCGAGGAGGATGCAGCGGTATAATAGTGTCGTTTTTTAATATGAAGATTTGTGTAAGCACTTTGTGTATGGCTAATGAAATATTGATTGGGTTATGAATCAATTTTTCTGTGCACTAATTTTCAATAAAACCGGTGACTGGGCTTTTAACTAGCACCGCTGGAAATATTTAGAATCTGCCCGAAAAATTGTTACACTTTATAGACTTGCTTTTTCCCCCGTTTTTGGAACATGTCTCTGTTTGAGAAATAAATGAGCTGTTCGGCGGATGAAATGGATGACTCACTCATTGATAACGTGTTAGTAATTCTACTGCTGCATACTTTGATATTTTGTTTTATTTCTTTCAGATTTTTAGAAGCGGATTCTACTTCTCCAAACTGCTAGTCGATTGAAAAAATTCATTTCTAGAAATAAAAATGGATAAAAACGGAGTCGGCAGCTAACAGTCGCGAGTGTTAAATTGACGTATTATCGTTGCCGTTGAGTTAGAAGTGTGCGCGTGTGTTATTTATTTAATATTTATTAATCGTTTAAAAAAATGGACGGAGTTCCCAATGTGCCTACTAGGAAGATAATCACCGCTCCGTCACTCAAAAGGGGCAAAGACGAATCGCCTCCTGTCAATGAAAGGGTGAGTTTATTGTTTTTTATATATTTGTTACCGTTGGGGGCATGTTTCAAATGACTACGTGAACTGATAGCGATTCACTTGCGTTTAGGATACGAATCACTTGCTGCTTCGAGTCTGGGACTTTCTTCGACGTCGTCTAAAAAAGGGACGCGTTTCTAATACATCCAAATTATACAGCGAGCGGCTGTTAACTATTCGATTCAGTATTGTTCTGTACTGGATTGCCATCTCTTGTGGGTATTAAGTTGAATGTTACGGTACTGTGTTCTGTAGTTCCGGTTTCTCCGGAGTCCAATTTCTAATGTCGAGGCGACGACTCGTATTTATCAACGGGATACCGTACGTCAGAACGTGATACCTTGCGGATCTTGTTGCTGGGAAATTGAAATCCATCCGTTTGGACTCGAAAAAGTTCCAGTTTCATTCATCTCGCTCGTAAGAAAATATTAGTTCGCCCGGATCGTGTTGCCAAGCTTTTCTCGCCGGACCGCTCCTCTTTACTTTTCTTCGAATCAAACTCGTCCTGAGCGCCAGTCCTTGAATGCCAAGAAACTGGTTCGTGTTTTGGAAGAGTCGCATTGAGATTCGGCAAGAACGTTCTGTGGGTTACGTAACTTGAATTTATTCATGGCGTATATCATCCTGCCACGTTAGCGGCGCTAGTAACCCAAACCAGCGGCGATCCTTAAATTATAACTTCATTTACTCCAAAGAAGCCGTTTTCATTGCAAATGCATTCTTCAAACTCATTACGTCGCTATTATTCTGGAGATACGCACTAGCGACTCAATAGTTGGTGGAGGAACTTGCGTTTAGGTAATTTATAGGACTGTCAACATGCTTTATTAGTATGGTTGGGGTCTACAGTTCTGTCATTATGAAGAAACCCTGCTAAAAAAGTAACCCAAAACGACGTTAGACTGAACTCCTGAATTTATGAGACGGCATCGATTATTTCATGGGCACTACTAAAAGGCCGCTTATTGGACTACCAACACGGCGATTTTCCAAACTCCGGTTTTGTATGAGAGATTTATATGAACAGAGCACGCTAAAATCGTTTTCGTCGAGATGTTTGTTAATTCATTGCGCTACCCTCGTCATTTTAACGAGGATGAACGTTTTGTGCTATCGTTTTGTTATTTGGAGATGTTCACTCAAAATAGTTTATCCTAATCGTTGAAACAGTTTGTGAGAAAAAATCCGGTGCGACGCGTCTCACTATTTTTCGCGGTCCTGGGCGTATTCGGCGACTTTTATTACTCAAGCTGTTGATCAAATCGGGATTTCGTTCTGTTTATGAGAACCTGGAGAGCTTAAAGTCCCGCATAGAAACTTGTACAAGTTGGAGTTTCGGAATTCATTGAGTTGCTGCGACTTATGCCACGATCGTTATTGAGGAATCAGTACAAAGGTGATTTATGAGATTAGCTTTCTGAGGTCAAAACTGCGCTTTTTTAGGAGTTTTATGGATAATTTATTGTGCTCATCTCGTCGTTTTCGTGCAAATGATAATTTTATGCTACGGTTGTGTTGTTTTCGAACTGCCTATGCAAATAATGTAATCAAAATCGTAAGTCATTTTTCAGAAAAAATATTTTGGGACCGATCACTATGATAACTAACTGATTTTGCTCATACCCAAAATTTGGCGCCCCATGATGATCTACAGGCTAAATATGAAATTTGATACAGTTCTGCCGTTTACTTTTAATCGCGTGCACATACACTCAAACCATTTTCTTAAAATGAGCTTTTGTGACTCGGAAGCCCTTAAAAGTCTACTGAAAACTCAGTTTGTTTCTTCATGTGACTATTAACCTTCTTTTTATGCTCTGTAGGGCTAAGGAAGTTATTAACAGTTAAATTTTCTTCAGCCATTTTTTCTTACGTTTTGAACAAGAAACTAATTTTGTTAGTAGTGTGGTGGGCAGAACGGCTTGACCGATTGAGCTGGTTCTTTGTTGTTTCTTGATTTTCGAGGCTCGAAGAAGAAGTTATGTGCCATGTCCGCAGTATGTTCTCACTCGTGAACGGTGCATAAACGAAGGCGAATCGTGTTGTGAGCCCTTTGGGGAGTGTTGCAGGCGGGACGGAGTTGTGGAGGAGTGATTGTGCGATCTTATACTTAGTCAAAGGATGAGGGCTCGTCGAAGTGGGTAGGTATCAGTACTGTGCAATCAAACGACATATGGGAGACCTCTTCAGGCTCCTTAGAGTTGATTCCTACGTCACCCTTTTGCTCCTGTAGCACTCTAGAACGCAGTTCTTTCCAAAGATGTCTAAAGTGGAGTTTTAGTCGAGTCTTCCTGAATCCTGTGAATCTTGTCAACATGGGGTTCTCTTAAGATGCACCTTTAGGGCTGTGGAACCACCAGTTATTCAAGACCGCACACTGTCGTTCACATTCAAACTGTGCTCGTTCACTGGTCAACGAATTGAAGTAATTTGGTTCCTGTCGACTGGGCAAAACGTTCTAGCAGGCCGTTATTCTCGGGAAGCTACGCAACACAGCAGCCTCTCATGTTGCTAACGCTCCGCTTGCCTCTCTATCATCTTCATCAGCTTCGTCGATGCTGTTCACAATGGCTTTTGTTTCTTGCGTCAGCTCCAGCGGCAGTTTGCGCAATGACGTGGAATGAAAATAAAGACTTGAAAGTGAACGGTCGATTCATGAGCTCATCGTAACGTACTCCTCGTGATTGAATGAGAGAGAGTTTTTCGCTTTCGTTCCCTCCGTTATTAATCAGGTCATTGACTAATGGCCTCCTCCGAAAACTTGCTTCTGGTACCGTGTGTCTCTCCAAGTTGTCGTGTTTACCGCCGTAGACACCGTTTAGCGTCATTAGCTTATCGAAATGACCGAGTTGGTGTTCGATGAAAAACTGTTACGCGGCTCATTGGCCTACCTTTGTTTGTAGTTTTGTCAAGCGCTCCCTATTTCCGTAGGCTCCTATCGCTCAACGGCCTTTGTGAAAGCTGACACGCCTTTATTCTACGTGGAAACTTAACAAGAGACATCCTCCGACTGATTGCGACATCCATCTGCAGCATCCATATTCGGATTTTCTCTTAAAACCATTTGCTTCCATCGCTTGGCTATCTTATACAGCTAATCAGACCACTCGTTACTTGCGTCACCCTTCCAAAAACCAGTAAATGACAACGGACTGCGGCCCCAAAATTCAACGTATGACCGAGTTGTAGTCTAATCACTTTCAAATTACTCTCCCTAGCCCTTTGTCACCTATGATCCTATGACGAAGAATGTGGTCCTTGACTGCCAAGTGCATATAAATTGAATAAAAAACAGATTTTGTTAGGTGCTAGCGTGATAAAAATCGTTGGTCTGATGTACCAGACTACTGGCGAACATTATTTCGCTATGTTTTTTCTACTTCCTACGTTTTTCACTTCAATTCTTATAATGTTTACTGGATTCTCCACAAATAGTTCGCAATTTTTCGTCGGTTTTTATCTGAATCTTGAACTATTAAAATAATGTAATAAGTCAATTTTTTGACGTTTTACTACACTTTTTTAGACCTTAACGTTTTGAACACGGAAAAACACCTTTTGTGAAAAACACTTTTCTAAAAACTATTCGGACGCTCAGATCCGAATAGAAAAACGGAAATGCAGCATTTTTATTCGCGGGGAAGTGCCAGAAGAGCAGCGCGATAAATTTGCATAAGTTACGACGAACGTTGATTTTAGTGCAGTTTTTTCTTATGAATCTCGCTCATTTGCCATAGCGTTCTAAAAAAGTCTGGACGGTTAACGTTATTCGGTAGAAGTTGAGTAGAATTGTCATCAAATCATAAGGAGCAACCTTTCAAGTTCCGAAATACGTCGTTTTTGATCAACTTTTTTCGCAGTTTTTCTTATGATTTCAGATTTGTAATACGAACGAAATTTCGTTTATTCTACAGTTCACAGTCCCATCAATTGCCTATGCGTTGCTTTTTCAATTAAGGTCGTCGCATAAGTCGCAGCAGCCCAGTAAATTCCGGAACTTTTTGTGCTACCAGTTTTTTTGCTACAGAAGGTCGAATCTAGTTACAAGGCTTCGTAAAGTCAGTGAACAATTTATTGTATTAGTTGCTAGAGCTGTAAAAATCCTGGGATGTACGTGGATTCAAGGAAGCTATATGCGTCGCGCCAGATATTTAGGGACATTGTCACTAGGCAGAAAATCTCCGGAAGCAGACTGTGTCATTTGTTGCTGTATTAAAGTATCGCTGAAGAATAATATCGCAGTACAATTGCCAAAAACAAAAAGCTCAACATCGTATATTGCATCGTTTATTACTAGAGTGAATTTTGGTTTGCGTTAGAATCTAATCAGGAGGCAGAAGGAGCGTATTTCCGTCCTGCTATACAACTAGTAGGGATGTTTCTCTTCAAGAATCTCCTGGCAATAGTCGTTTTGTTCCCTTCAATAGAATTTTGCGCCAAGTTGATCCCACTATAATCAACATTAGCACCGAGCGAGATGACGACAAATCTACACTTTTCAAAGCTTTTTTTCGCGTTGGAAATAAACGAGGATATCTTCCTCAATGAAACTCCGGAGATGGGTACAGAATAGAACAGAGAGGCCTGGAGGACGTTCCCCTCCTCGGAACTTAATTGAAAGACCTTGTCCGAAGGCCGAGCCGAAGTCTTCTTTACTTCGCCCGTCGGTTCCAGACACTGCCCCCCTTCGTTGACATTACAAAACCAGACCTGACCCAATCCTCGTCAACAATTGAGGATTAATGCTCGAACACCAGTTTTTCTGGCATTTGTGCCCCAAATATTTTTATTTTCCTTAGCTTTACGTCGTTGGCCGGGAATTTATGTAATCGGAGATAAAAACGTTTTCTTCCGATCTTTACGTTTTAAGGGTTTTTGAGTCCGAAAAGCACCATTTGGGAGAATTAACTGTGTATCCGTGAAGGCGATTGTGGGAACATTGCTGCACCAAATCGATTAGAGATTTATATGTAGCCAGTACATCACCACGGGACGGTAAAAAAATGAGCAAAATCGGTCTAAAACTAGCTATCGTTATGATGGTAGAAAATATCTGGTGCGTAGCAACACACAACTTTCCGCCACCCCTTTAAGTTCGAACACCATCTACATAGGCGGGCGCTATATCTTCGTTCAACGCATTTTTACAGGAACATTTATGGAGAACAAAATGTAGGGACTAGTTAGCTGAGAGTATTCCGAAAGTTTGATCGAAATCGTTAGAGCCGTTTTTGAGAAAATTGGAATACCGATAAATTAATATTCGACAAATCTCCTTTTCTGAGTTAACTTGGCTTATATCTCCGTTCAACATATATATACAGAAATAATTATGCAGAACGAAATGTTGGTATGGGCGACTAAAAGACACTCCATTAGGATTTATCACAGCTGGTAAAAAAGTTACCCTGGAATTTACGGAAATGTTCGAAAAAACGTTATTTGCGACACATTTTGATTTTTATCTCTGTTCAATGGACCGTCACAGGAACATTTATTGGGAAGAATATGTAGGTATTAACTATTTGATCACATCCTGTGAGTTTGGTGAAAATCGCTGGAGCCGTTTTGCCAAAAAGCGTAAAAAAACTATTTTTGCTTCAGGGGCCCATATCTCAGTTCACCGTATTTTCATGGAGATATGTATAGAGAAGAAAAGTTAGGTATTGATTAGTAGAAGATAATTTGAAAGTTTAATCAAAATCGTTAGAGCCGTTTTCGAGAAAAATGCGAAAAACCCTAGTTTTTGGTACATTTTCGTCCCCCACCCCCCTTCCCATCGGCCGAAATCGTCCATAACCTTATTTTGGTGTCTACAAAAAATAACGAACAAAACAAAAAAAGAACCAGCTCAATTGGAACAGCCGTTCTCCCGCAAATCGAACTACAGACACACACACATACACACACACCGAAATTAGGTTTTTTAGACTCAGTAGGGTCTGAAACGTAAAGATCTGAAGAAAACCCAAATTTTTTTTTTGGGCCGATTACTATACTTTCCTTCCCTTCGGGTAGCGGAAAGTAAAAATGGCTCTAACGCTTTTGATGAAATACGACCATGAAACTGTACGTGGCGCTACGGTTTGGAGCTTGGAAAACTTCGTGATTGGTTGAAATGTGGTGTGTGTCTGGGGGAAAAAAATAGTATTTACGCTTCTGAAATTATGACATTTTAGTACTAATGGGAAACTTGAAATTGATATGGATTATGGTGTGACGTGTGCATCCAGACGAAGTTTAAACCCGAATCAAATAACAGAGTTCATTGTTTTTCGGAGGAAGAGAGAAACACTCTCAGACCAGAAGTATTCAAGTTTTGTCTAGGCGATTCCGCGAAACGTGAACAAAATGTTATGACTGAGAAAATTAAAGGTTGTCCGACAAACGAAGAACTAGAACAAAAGAATCAGCCGACACACGCGGCGTCGAAGGAAACGTGAGGAAGTAAGACAGTTCTGGGATCACGAGGACGTATATTGGCGAAGAGAAACACGGAGAAGCCCTAACTGACAATCTCGTTACTTTACTTGGATTGCTCGTCATTCCATTATCGAATAACATAACGGAACGGCAAGGTTAGCAGGGTTTCGATGTAAAATCTCTAGATGGGAAGGTGGTCGGGCATTTGAAAATATCTAATGAGACGCACCACCCAACTTTTCTCAGCCCCTCGTGTATTCAGATCTTTTTATCGAGCCAGTAACTAGCAGATCTGCTTTTATGTGCACTGAGATGAATCGTGTCACGATTAGGAGCAGCTCAGTAAATTCTGAAAATAAGCAGTGGAACCCAGTTTGAAGTCCATATGAACTGAATGAAAAACAAATTGGATTAGTTGGTAGTGTTATAAAAGTTGTTGAATGCACCAGGGTGTGAGTAAAGTTGGGTGATAATTCGCTTTTTCTATTTAGTAGTAGTAAACTATGCTTCAACTTGCTTGAACGTCGCTAGTAGATTTATAAATTTATCTTCGTCGTCTATCCTGACACTTGTTTTTTATTTGTTGTGATTTATTATTTTTTTATTGAGTTTCATAATTATTAGAACCGCGAATTTAGTTGATTGGTGCTTCTAATGAATTGAATGTACGCCAGCTAAATTTTCCCAAGCATAAACACTCCATTTAAATAATTGTTCGGTACAGCGAAAGGAAAA
This sequence comes from Pachypeltis micranthus, assembly GCA_020466155.1. NCBI lineage: Eukaryota > Metazoa > Arthropoda > Insecta > Hemiptera > Miridae > Pachypeltis > Pachypeltis micranthus. The sequence goes on from CM035773.1 coordinate 35,466,037, forward strand.
CCAGCCCAAACTGCATGTTCTTGAACAGTCAGGATGTAAGCTTTAATAAAACCCCACCAAATCAGTTCAGTGCTACACTCCACGTAAATCTGTGATAGAGATATTTTCTATTTTTGATGGAGTCTTACTAAGCACCCATGTGGTAATTTAAATTAGTTTTGTCAACATTTACAGGTTTTTTCCGTTGATTTTAATTTGTTGAAGGTTCCGGTGGTGTTATCGAAAGGTACGCTGTTGCGTTGCCTGTGCCAGCATCTAAGTTCGAAATGCAACAAAAAGGTGTGTGAAAGTGAAATGAATATTATTTATTTGGAGAGTTGGAGACCCTCAAAATCTTGGGGTTCTTTCTGTTTTCTAACAGGACTCATCGAAAGTTTCAACTGAGATAATGAGTGAACTCTTATTGTTTCGGCCGAAGAAAAGATTAAAGTTAGAGTCTCAACCTATTGTTTATCTCTTTGGCTTTCGCATGAGTGATCCTTCTCGTTCAGATTTTTCTTGCGGCTAAAATAATTAGCTTTGCTCTCGAGGACTGGAAGGTAGTTGTAAGTTGAATGCGTTAATTCGAAGCTCGTTTTTCTTCTTCTGCAGGTTAGTACATCATTAGGGATCTTCATAAGGAAGGCTTTGTCAAATCGAAGCTCTCTGACAGGGGATGTAGCGTTTATTTAACACAACGCGTTAGGTACTGTCCAGAGAGGTTTGGTGTAGCTAGTGGTAAATGTTAAGGACACTGTTCTTTCGGGAGCAGAATGTTTGAACTCTCAACCTAAACCTTTCACAACCTAAAATGGCGAAGAAAATGTTGTAACAAGTTGGGGGGTTTTGAGGGCCCTCAAATCCGAGAAATCCAACTTCTGCGCGGGATCTGAATGTGTGGCTGTTTGAATTAAGATAAAAAGGTTTGATTTGAGATAAAAAGACAGTATCCAATGAGCACGTTTTTATTAGTTTGTTTGCTATTTGTGGGAGGAACGAAAATAAGGGTATGAGCAGTTATTATTGTTTCAATGGGGTGGTGGTGAGAGGTACCAAAAACTATTAAACGTTTTTCTCGAAAACGGCACCAACAATTTTGATTAAATTTCAAATCATCTCGTACTAATCAGCACCTAAATTTTGTCCTGCGTGAATCAATCAAGGACTCAGAACGATCCCAATTTAGAGCAACGAAAATGTGTTTTATTTGAAGGAGACCTGCAGAAAACCCTTTTTTCTTAAGATTGCAATACTATATTATACATTATGGTCATGGAAAGTAAAAAGTAGCCTGTGTCATTTTTACATTCCTATAATAATGAGCGCCTGTTTTCCTTCTACAATGGAAACTTCAATTCAGTTATCTTTAAACATAATTCAAAAACTGTAATTCAGTACATTCAAACCTTTTCCTGCAAAGGTTGCTTTGGTTGAGGTGGAAAATTGGACAGTTCGTATTTGGTCAGCCTGGGTTTTTACTACTAATAAATCAAAATGTTAGTTCTGTACAAATCTTTTGAAACATTCGAAAAACGCCTTAGCTCATAACAGGCGAAAGTACGCCAATCTTCCCTTGATGCGCACAAATGAAGTGATTTCAACGATTTTAAGCGAGAGATACTTGGGTGTGATTCTTGACCGACGTCTTCTGTAACCATGCGGAAGTATTTCAAAAAAACGATTTCCAGGTCCCATTGAAATGGTTTCTAGACAATACTTAGAGCAGCAACTCTGCTGATCTCTGCGCTTCAATTGGTTAGAAACGAGACCACGGATTTTAAGCTTCGCACACCTGAGGTTCTCAATTGATTTTTGACATCACACCCGATATCCTCAGCAACCGAAGGATTCAATCTTCTTACAAACAGGGGGACTTCCACACCTCGAAATATTCTGGGTTTATGGAAACTTAACAGCGACAAGTGAACTTGAATGGTCAAAATTAACTGAGACAGGTGAGCAATCCCCCAGGATGCTAAGTGACTTAGTGCAAAGCCCCGTTTTCGATGAGGAATGTTTCCTTTATTTAAAAAAAAAATGTTATTGAAAATTACGTTCGAGCAGGTTATTGAAAATGGAAATTACTTGACGCTTAGTAGGAGTTAAAAGAACTAACGACTTGTGAGGAAAGTAGGAGTTAAAGAGGGAAGAAAGGAACTAATGACTTGTGAGGTTATTTGGTTCAAGTGCTTGCGCAAAAATCGCGTTATTACAGGTTTTGACTAGTAACCGGCCGGCTAGTTTTTAGAAAGTCGAGGACATATCGTTTATTATAACCTCAGGTTCAGCTTTTTTTCGCTCACTCGCGATATTTTGCGGAGAATAACTTAGAAGCACGCTCATCTAACTCGTATTAAAACCGGCTAATCTCCTAATTGGTTTCCGTGGCGGAAGGGTTGATGTGGAGACTGGCGATAATTAAGCCTCGCCCGCATCGCAATGGCGGCGATGAATGATTTGAATAACGAACAATATTAGCATACTTTTTGAGTCAAGTATTTGAAGAAAAAGCCGTCCATGACGCCGTTGAATAATTCACGTCATTCGTCAAACTATTAGTATCCATAGAGCGTTCGGTCGAAGCTGCGTCAACAGACGTTGAATTTTTACCTAAGACGGTCGTCCTTGAGAGTTGGAGCTCTGCCACTCCTTCGGGGCCCGATCGCTTGGTCTTTACGAGTTTAAAAAGCGCAGTAGTTGTACTGCCATCTGTTCTACCTGTACCGCATTCTACCCCTTCACTTATACGGCTTCCTTAAATTGACACTCGAAGATAATAATTATTATTCCCTTTTATACTCGTAAATATCTGCTACGAAGCGTCGCACGACTTCCATAAATTCGATAGATCGCTCAACGAATATCTACGTAAACAGTTATGGAGAATTAAATGTAGGTTGGGGGCCTGAAAGTACCCCATAAGTTTCATAGAAATCGTTAGTGAAAAAAAAAAAAACAATGAAAAACGATTATTTTATGGTCGGCTAATCTCGGTCTCCGGTGTATCTCGGAGTATATCTCCGATCGACAGATAATCACAGAAATAGTTGTTTAGAACAAAATGTGGGCGAAGGTTGCTCAAAGTTGTGTTGATCAACTTTAGTTTGATATTTACTTCAGCACATTCGAAAACGTCCAAAATTTCGATTTTCGATTCTATTTACGTTCAACGGTCAGGGACACATTTATGGACGTGAGTTTGATCCAAATCGTTAGTGGGCTTAAGCAAAATAAATGAAAACCGATACGGATAGAAACTGGACGACAGTAGTTTGAATTCCGGAATTTCCTGAGATGTCCTTAATCACGTTATAGCATCTTATTGGACTACACTCACATTTGACAAGAACGCTGCCAGCGAATAAATAAATGGTTGTAAATCGAATAAATGGAAGAGCAGCACAATAAATTATCAAAAAAATAAACGAAACTAGATTCTACTGCAGGTAGCAGAGCCGCAATGTACAACTGGCGTTTGAGGGAAAACGACGAGAGCAGCTCAATAAACTGTTAACATTTTCGACAAGGAACAATCGTAAAGCGTTTTTTTAAAATCCCGTTGTTTAAAAAAACTCGTAGTCTAGTATGTTATCTACACAATGGTAGTTCAACAACCATCAAACTTTTTTTCCCAAAACCGGCTTTAATTTTAGTGTGGACAGTTCCAATTAAATTTAATATAAAATTATTAACATTGGTGGACATATGATGAAAGTAATATATAATACTAAAGCAATTGGGTTATATCCGCCAGTAGGCAAATTACTAAAGTTAACGTACCTGTTAGGTGAGTCCATCTCCTCTGGCTGGTGAGATACCGTGTACCAGCCAGAGGAGATGGACTCACCTAGCAGGTACGTTAACTTCAGTAATACATAATGAATTATAAAACGTTTCGCAAATCGGTTACTACGCTGTTTTTCCTTATAAATCTCGCGTTGACGTAAGGTATGGGGTATTAACAAACAGGGTTACTGTCTAATAAAATGCCTATTCGGTGGAAATTGCATAGTGTTCATAAGATATTTGGAGCTACCTCAGAAACTGGAATTCCAACAATTTTGTTTACTAAACTTTTCACGGTGTATATTCCAAACGGTGGTCACGAAACTTTTTGAAAAAATCTTTTAGACAGTCCCTTGAATTATGTACGCGTTGATCACTAAGTGATAGCCGTGATATAATTTGTTGCAGCCCAATAAATTCTGCTGCGTCAAGTACGACTATAATCAGTGGAAGCGTGTGGGCCGAGGAACGTTGTGTGAAGCGTCGTACCAGATATTTTGTGGCCGGTTTATATTAGCTAAAAAATAAGCTCCATTCCAAGTTCAACCCTTCGGTGGTGAATTGTAGTCATCGCATCGAAAGCTCCACGTTTGTTTGCCATTTGTTCGCTCCTCCGTCTGTAGCACATCTGTCGAAATTATCTTTGTCGTTTGTCGTGATGTACCATTTGGGAGGATGTCATCTTCTGCCTATCAACTTCTTCCTACCTCCGTCCGACTCGGCGAAGGATGTGGCTCCACCTGTCGTTACCTCCGCGAGTGAAAACTCCCACTTCCATAGTCCGTTGGTTCTTTCCTGGACTCGAAGACTCCAGTCCTGTCCGAAACGTTGGCTGGAAGGCTTGTTCGGCGTGGAGTGTTTTGTGATCGTTTGAAAGAATATTTCCCTCCGTGCTGTTTGTTTTGGTTTCATTGTCGAAGCGAAGCTCGAAAAATTGAAAATCGTCCGATTCTGACGACAAAAGTTTCAAGTTTTCTCCGTCTTTTAGACGTATTTTCGCCGGTCGACAAGATTAATTTATTCGACGTCGTTCTGTGAAACGTGAGTTCACATTTTCGTATTTGTTTTGCACTACGATCGTTGACTTTGAAGTATTTAATGAAATATGAGCTGCGACAGGTGGTCAAGTCATTTCGCAAGTACGCTGCACTAGTGCTTTCCCCGCTCCCGTCTCTTATTTGACATTTCGCAGGTGGTTACTGTTTGGGCGTTGGATAGGGTTTAATTTTCGTCCTTCCGTTCACAATCAGTCCTAATTCCCTTTGCTAAGTTAGATATTCGAAATGTTTGTACGCAACGAGCGTGGTGTGCAGGTGTGCAGCCTCTTCTACTGCGTTTTTGCTGGGCAACATCGCTAAAATTGCCATTAGCTACGAAGTAAAAAGCCTTTGCTCTCGTGTCGATAATCCAGCTACATTAATATCATTAAAGACGTAATCGACTTTTTTAGTCACACAAAACTAATCCGCCGACTGAACGTCAACAGGTGCACAGGCGGATCTGCTTATCAAACTGAAGCTAACGTCGGACCGTTCAGAAATTTAATTTAATTTAATTGTATGTTCCGTAGTTTTGATAACACTGTAAAACAATGACACGTGCAGAGGGGATAGGAAGCGCTCTGTATTTCGTATTGTTCAGAGATTCCCCCTAAATAGGTCGTTTTCTTATCAAAAGTTGGACGTTTCCTCTGATATGCTCGTTACATACCACGCTAAACTTATTCCGAAATGTACAAATAATTGAGTTGCGACGCATTTTCCGCAAACTCCGTAAATTCGACGCTGCGCAAAATGTAGGCACTAGTTATTTGAGATTACAAATGTTCGACAAAGCTCATTTTCCGTGCTATCGTGGCGTGTATCTATCCGTTGAACGGATAGATGCAGAAATAGTTGTGCTTAAGGAAATGTGAGTATAGTTTGCTAGAGCACGCTCCTTCAGGTTCATCAAATTCAGTTATGGTGGTACTGTGTCGGTTTGAAAACGCGAAAAACACCATTTTTGGAAGTTATTTCTATTCAACGGTCTTTTAGAGGACAATTTGTGTGGAGCGATACAAACGTATTGACTTGTAGGATACGCGTTAGGAGTAATGAAACTCGTTAAACCCGCTTTTATAGAAAGCTGAAAAAATCTCACTTTGCGTTCTCTGAATATTCACAGATATATTCACGGTAGATGAGATGCTGATTAGTAAAATTTGAAAGTTTAATTCAGCCATTTTCGAGAACGATACGACGTTCGCTGTTTATATTTTGGTTTCCCATTCCCCCCTTCCTATCACAAAACCCATACGAAATCACCCATTCCCTCGTTGAATCGTATTCGAAAAATCACGAACAAAACAAAAACGAAGAACCGGCTCAATCGGCGCTGTCGTTCTCACACAAGTCCCATAACAGACATACACACCACGGGTCGAATTGAGAGTCTTTTGATTCCGCATTTCTCAGAACGTGAAGATCTAATGAAATCGCATTACAGGCCTATGCCTAACTTTTATACTCTTTAAATATTTTCGTGAAAATTGGCTAAACTTAGTTCCACGAAGTAAAAGGGGTCGTTGGGAAAAGGACCGACAATTCGCTTCAAACTGTGTCTTCACACTCAAACGTAGCAACAATGATACCAAATCAGCTCAAACTTGATGTTTTGCCTGAAGATCAGCATGTGTCTCCTTAATAATGGTTTCCTGCAGAATTGGTCCACAACTGACTACAGTTATCTTAGTGATCAAAATAACAATTTTCCCATCAAAAATGGCTCCAACGGTTTTAAATTTTGAAAAAGACGGGCTCAGATAATGAAACGGAAAAGTTTCGTTCGTGGGAAAATTATGAGAGCAGCGTAATAAATTATTAAACATCTGATCGAAAATCGAATTATTTTTTCTTACAAATTTCAAGTAGATTCAATTTTCTGTGTAATAAGCTGGTGATAAAAGAATCGAAATATAACATTTTCGTTTGTGAGAAAACGAGGATAAATTATCAACAAAGTTGATCAAAACGATTTTAGAGAGAATTTTTCATCATGAATTCCCGTTTGCATGATGAAAACCCTGTTCTCATAAAAATCGTGTTAGTAATTTAATAGGTTTAATAACCGTTATAAAATAATTAGGTATATTCTGCGAAATTCGATCTATTGTCACTTGTTTAACTTTGTTGAAAACTGTAATTATCGGTGTTTCAAAAAATTCATCTGACCTCATAAATCAGTCTTGTAATGACGCATCTTAAAAGTCGTGACTTGAATAGGGGCGAGTTTCTCGTTTCTTCCGCCCCACTACTACTCAATGAAGAATGAGCCACGTTTGGAACAATATTTCCATCCTCTCTTTCCTTTCTTAAGGGCAAAGGGTGGACCAGGTCTAGTGGGTAGGTTTAATAGTGGTTCAATCTCCTCGTCAGGGTATTGCTCCCTTAAGGTGATCGTTGTTGGCTAAGGTTTAATTCTTTGAATCACCATGCCCTCGGAGCATCTATATTACAGCAACTTTGCGATGAGACAACTTTAAATGAGCGCCGCGTGGTTCAACTTAAACCGATTGAAGGTGTAAAAATTGAATTTTTTTCGCTTCTTTATTTCTGAACTTCTCGAGCACCGGCTTTTGACGGGGCCCCCTTTTATGCGGCCTGGTCGTGAGCTTGACAGGAAAAGAGCCTTTTTTACTCAAGGACGGTACATGTAAAGAAAAAGTTGTTCATGAAACATGTACCGGCATCTCATTCATTGCCCTCTTCCCTTGAAAAAAAAAGAAGGGCCTCGAGGGAAGAATGAAGGTCGGTGCAGGTCTTTCTCTGATGAATTATGCTCCTTCATTTATGGGCCAGGAGCTATTCAACGTAGAAACCACTTGGGTCTAGAAAGAATACTGAACCTACCAAGGACGTTGTTAGCTGCGCTAAATAACCCCCTCTTCTTGTCATAGATTAAATGCGTCGCTATTTTTGTAGATTACAGTTAAGAAATTTGCTGGTTAAACTATGCAACACCTTGAGTTCATTTGTAACTCCTCGGGAGATTTAGTTACACTTGAACAATAATTATTTTCAAATCCGAATAATTACTATAGTTATCATACATATCCACCAAAAATGTTTTCTAACGCTGCTCTATATTTTACTTTGGTCGATCCTGCATAGTCGGCTGCAAAAATAGTAGTTGTTTTCTTCAGATATTAGTCCGAACAGCAACATGAATTTAATATCTAGTCTCCAGATCACTGTGCGACACCAAAATAAGAGTTCACCGAAATATCGTAGTGGTCAAAACAAATTTTTTTGTTCTCAATAATGAATCGATAGATTTTAGGTGAATTTTTGTATCGGCAGTTTCGAACGACTTAAAAGTACCATAAAATTCTCATTTTCGGGAAAATTGTGAAAGGAGCATAATAAATTAATAAAAAGATTTCAACGGAAAGCGATTTTCGTGCAATTTTTCTTTATAAACCACGCTGTTATCAGTGTTTCCCTTATAATTCCTGAAATGTTACCACGAACCTTTTCAGAAAAATCGTGCTGGCAGTTCAATCTATTACCTATACTCGGGGCCTTAAATAAATGTCGTGACGTGACTAGCAGCAGCTCAATAAATTCTGAAACATTACGCGCTACCAGTTTCATGCAGTACGGAAAGATGTTCATATGAACTCAGCCAAAATTGATCGAATTTGTAGGTAGAGCGATATCTTTGAGTGTGCCTGGGGCTGAATGTTGTGCGATGCGACGCTCTAGATATTTTTGTTTTGTTCGTAGTTTTCTCAAGATGGGGAAGTAAGGGCATCAACTATTTCTGGCGAATTGAGAAAACAGAGCTACTTGAACAGTTTCATCGATGAATAAGTTCCTTAGGTATAATCTATAAAATAGCTTTTTGGGAAATAATGACGGGACTTGTCTACAGATGTTTTGAGCCCTAGGATGCCGAAACTAAGTACTTTTTGGACGATCGTTTTATGAATTACTTGATGACGGGCTTTGGACTTGATGACATACGAATACATGTGTGAATTAATCAACATGTCAATATATATCACTTCTGAAAATATTGTTTAAGTCGCAATATTTATTACACAACGACAATAAAACGCGACGTACACCGCGAATGTTTGTCGTAACTGCGATATTAACTGTTAAACGTTAGATATATTTCAAAATTATTCTTGAGGGATGTGGTTTGCGTCATATTCTAATTTATCTGATGTACGAAAACGTAATACTGAGGCCGGAAAACGCGTGGTGCAACGAATAGAAGCAAAGGCTCGATCGCAATCTTTACAGTTGACTGAGGATATTGGGGGACTTATGTTGCCTCGCTATAGACTTGCAAATGTTAACGTGAGGTGTCAAGGTAACTTTATCAAGAGCCGAATCAAGAAAAATTTTTTTTAGTGCAATTGGTTAATTACCCACTATCGCTGTCATTATTTTAGCCAGAATTTAAACGTGAAAATTGTTTAGGAGTAAATAAGATAACACGAGGCTTACACCATTTACAGACGTATCAGGTTCGGAATGGTAAGTGATCTAGTAAGTGATTTAAAGGTTCGGATCTAGTAAGTGATTTAAAGGTATGACAAAATACTGGACACAACTTTTTACTTTCTTTGCCTCACGGAGTAGAAGGGAAAACGATCTAATGCCCCAATTTAAAAAAATTGTCTTCTAATCTTTACATTTGAAAGGAACAAAGGCCAAAAAAAAACCGTTTGAGAAAATTCTGTGTGTCCGATTAGCCAACTCGGTTTTTATTTGATGGGCTCTGCTCGAAATTGGTCAAAAACTAACTATAGTTATCATGGAGATCAAGGCACCAAATATTTTTCCTCAAATATGGCTGCAACAATTTTGATTAAATTATTTTTATACACGGTTCCTAATGACGCAACAGTACCAGAAAATTTTCATCCGCAGCATTCAGCAACACAATAAATTACAACACAACATTTCGAAGAACATTTTAGCGCAGTTTTTTCGCTATAAATCCCCCTGGTAAGGCACTAGTTCTCATAGAAGTGGGTGAGAGTCTACACATACAGGATGAGAATTTAATAACGTTCATAACATAATTAGGAGCAACCCCAGGAATTCAAACCACTGCCGTTTACTTACTAGCATTTTTTTACAGATTTTCACCGATAATTCCGAAACTGTAAACAGGACCATTCGCAAAATTATCGGATTGACAGCCTCATGAGTCACCTATGTACTGATTACTCGACGATGTTGGGGGAATAGGTAGGTGTAAGTCAATAAATTCCGGAATGTTAAGTGTCAACTGTGTTCCACTTAGTTCAAATAAACTGGATGACAACCAGATACAATTAGTTGCGGGAGGGATAGAATTCGCTGAATACACATTGGGGCTGGGGAGTGTCTTATGGTGTATCGCACCAGTTATATTCCCGGAGGTTTTCCTAAATATAATTCCAGAACTATAAACTCGAATCTTCAAAAAAAGTGTGGACTTTCCGGAAAGTCTCCTATCTACCGGTTACTTTATAAAAGTCGTGACATAAATAAGGGCAGCCCAATGAATTCCGAAACACTTGGCACTACCAGTTTGTTCACAGTGTTTTCTCAATAAATCCTGAAAAATAAACACAAACTTTCCCATAAAAATCCTGTTGACAGTTGCATGAATTGCCTATACGCTGACTCCTCAATAAAGGTGTACTGTAAGTAGGGGCTATTTAATAAATTCTGGAATCATAGAACGTCAAGTTGTGCCATATTCATATAAAATGAGCGTCAACTGGTTTGATTTGTTGCTAGTGCTTCGACAATTACAGAATAGACGAGGGGCTGAAGAAAGTTGGGCGTTGGCTCACACTACCTATCGTTTCGTTAATTTCATGAAAATTGGTTTATCAGGAGGAGCACGAATCCTCCACAGGAGTGGGATTGTCTCGTGTGATGTAATGTATTACCCATGTAGTAATATTTTGTTTATATCTAGTTTTTGAGAATTGGAGAGATAATTCGAGTGTATCTTCGTTCTATGAATTGTCTCACTCTACACACTACACCGAGGAACGAAAGAAATCCCACCGTCAAGGTTTTGTTTGCATACCATGTTCGTTTGCTGCGGGGCCCGGCATTGCGAAGGACACCTACTCAACGAAAATATTTTTCGCAGAGGCGGGCTCGAGATCGTTTCACGTCCATATGTTCCAAGAATTTCGTGGGCGACTTCTACTGAATCAGAAGTTGCGCACTCAGGCGCGGACTGACCGTGGCGAAATTCCTTCTTCGTGGGTTCGGAAGATGCTAGTTAGTCTTTTAACACAAATTGAATGTGTGTTAGGACTGAAGTTCAAGCATTTTTTCTTGTAGGGCGCGAGGAAGAGCCAACAGTTTCCCGTCTTGACTACAACGAGTATTCCAAGTTCCTTTCGCCTTCAGAGTGGTAATCCAGTCGATGGCGGGGGCAGGAGGTGAAAGTTGTTCCTACTTGAGTCTCTCACCAGTAGCTCAGCAGTTTTTGATCGCTAATCAAAGGCCGCCCTGCTCAGCTTTTTGTTTCTGTTTCCAGTAGACTACATCTTTCTTGAGTTGCCGCTTTAGAAAACTTAATTTGAGATGCGTCAACAACTATTGGAATTTTCTCTGTCAGCTTTTTACTTTTCTCAGCCCGGAGTGAAGACAGTGTAAAAGGTTGAGTTTCATTTCTAACGAGTATCAGAGCGTGGCATGTTTGTGTGTGTGCAGGGCCAACTGCGGTGGTGTTACTCGGCAACGCCATCTGTTCCCAACGCACCCCTGGCGCAGTTGCTGCAGTTGCGATGATTGAAGGAAACTCAGTCAATATTCTGCTTTCGCCTAGTGTCTTCAGGGAGCATTATTGGCATTTTTAGGATCAACACACTATGAATGCTGCTTCCTGGCATACCAGTAGAAATGGGAATCGAACCGTGTGGTGTAGAAGCGTATTCCCGCTAGCGATGGGAGACATGCCCAGTATTACGAAATGGTTTCAACTGGATCAGTTATGAACGTCGTGAAACTGTCGGCATATCAGCTTAATAGAGATGCCTTGGTTTTGGAGTTTTTCTTACTTTCGTTAGGTTCATGGAACTCTGTTGAAGGCGTTGAAACTGTCTCAGAGATAAGTGAACCAGCCCTAAGAAGTAGAGTTGAGGGTAAGAGTTCGGTATCACTAGCAACACTGTTGTCCCTGTAATTACTACAAATAGGTTTAAAGAGTGTAGCTGATTGCGATTTGGAATGTTCGAAATCAGGTGTTCAATCCTCGAGAGCCTGTAAGTGGAAAGTGGGGTGCAGAGTAGGAAGGTAGAGATTAATTTATATCAATCAGGGAACAATTATAAGGTCCTCGATGAACGTTACCCTGGAAAAAAAGTACACAAAAATCAATCGTTCACGGAATAATAATATGAAAACTCCACAATAGGGCTATCAAATATTCTAAGAACAAGAAAATATAATAATGCGCGATGCATGATGTATAAGTTTTTGTAAAACACAGAGCAGAATAAAAATTTCCGTCTTATTCACTTTCACTCAGTTCTATGAATATTTTCTTATAATGAGTTTTAAAACGTGTGACTGATTTAATCTCGTCGAACACGTTTATATTTGCATTGTAAATTCTAACAGCATTAGCAATGAACGACTGGTTGTTTATCAATGTTATCTGCCTAGGAACCTTACATGCATTAGCTGGTATCTGGTGTCATGTCAGTGCTGAGTATGTAGTGATTAAATTTGTCCTTTGCTAAATATAAAACGGTGGGATTTGAATTTGGGGAAAACGTCCTAATTGCTGCTTACGGGAGGTTCAACCTCGAAGACCTAACAAGGGGAAGGGGAATCGTGAGACAATACGAGCGGAGCTACCAGGAATCATTGGGGAATATCGATTTTAGGGTATGTCTAATAATCGACAACCTGAACACTGTGTTGGAAGGTGACTGATGACTTTTATGAGTGTTTAATGAGGAACTGCTATTTTGATAAGGAAACAGACCTGTGTTAGAAGGTAACTGTTGGCTTTATTTTGAAACAGCGAAACTCTCGATTGTTTTGATTCTATGCTTTGTTCTTTCTCCTGTTCCTCTCTGTTTCAACTGTTTCCCATCCCAGCTGGGGTCCACTCAGGTTGACACTCTTATAAATGTTGACAGTTTATTCAATGCTATTTAATTTTAGTCGCTGGTATATTTATACCGGTATTCATGAACGAACATTATGAGGTTGGGACTATTAGAATGTTTGGTTTTCCCAGTCCCCAAATGTATTTCAGTTACTGGGACTACTGGTGTCTTTTAGTCGTAGTTCCTTCCCCTTCCACCGTGGTGTCCTCCCTTTTCTGTACACTTATGTATAATGTTGTTCTCTCCTAACCTTGAGGTCAAGTTTGTCGAGGTTCCCTTGTTCATGACCTGTAAATATCTATTGAACACACATGCTGGAAGTCAGTGAAGTTGAAGTCTTATTCTGAGAAAAATGTCCTTTTGGCTGCAGACCCGTGAACCCGCGCCTATAAAAATCTTGGGAGGTCATTCGGTAACAAGACAAGGTTTGTCCCAGGGAGCTGCTCTGCTCACTTTATCGACCCTCGGGGGATAAAGCATGACGGCTCTAACCCCTTGAAAATACAACCCTTAGAGAAATCGAGTACTCGTCTCTCGAAACCCCCTAGGTTGGACCGAGGGCCTCGTTTAAATTTTGAAATACTACGAACGCACTAGAGTTGTTACTTCGCCATCTGCGAACTACTTGTCATTCAATGGGAGTCCTGCTCGAGGCGCGCAGCACGGACTAAATCCTAACCTTGATCCACTTACATATTTGTCGACTGTGTTACATCTCGTACTGAACAAGTCACGTTGAAGTGGCTTCTTAATTTTATGGCGTAGGAATTCGCGTTTGCCCACGCGGGTTTTTTTTAATGGTTCGGTAACTCAATTTCAAGACTCGGTGATTGCTGCAAGTGTGAACAATGTGTATAATACGTTTTTTTAAAGGCGAGGGGTGCACATTGTGTGGCTCAAGGTTTTTATTTAAGAGGACTTGACCTCATTTAAGCCTTCGAGGAAGCTCCCGTTACGACGAACGTTCATTAAATCCGAGAGCACAGCTTCTCTTTCAACCATTTGGTTTTATTTTTGCTTGCGATGACAATCGCCATTATCTCACAGACACAGAAAATATCTTCAAACTCAACATTTTGTATTCATAGTATTAAAAATGTGTACATTTTTGTTTATTATTAATTCTGAATAATACATATATATTTTTGATCAGGAGAATTTTTGCCCACCCCCCGTCCGCCATCAAAATTTGACATTTTACGTTTCAATGCATCGAAATCCAAATCCGCCATCGGGACGAAACCCATGGTTACTATAGACGAAAAATGATTACAAAAAGTTAACAAAAACGCAATTTTGGCTGTTGTAGAGCAATTACGTCGTGTTTGGTATCGTTTTCTAGGTATTTTTCTATGCTGGGTCGAGTGGAAACTGCTAAGCGCTCGTGGTGCTGAGGAATGTTGTGTGATGCGTCGCATCAGACATATTTGAAGGAACCCCTGTATCTTCACCGACTGAAACAACAGGGATAAAGATAGAAGTGCAGAATTTTCTAGAAACCGTCGTGTGGTTCATAAAACGTGGAAACTGCCGGCTAACGGTAACGGCCCACTTAGTCCTCTTCAGCAAACGAGCGCTTCGTCGGCAGTCGGGTAATTTGTCAGTCGAGGGACAAGCTAATATCAAACTACAATGACCCGAGACGATGTCAAAACGGAGAAATTGGCGAGGGCGTGTGCACTCCGGCTTTGCTAAGAGCGAGGGAGTTGAGTTGTGATGAAGCGATTTTGAGGACTGCGGGGGCGTAGCGATTTCGGGCCCAATTGACTCCAAATAATCGGAAGTACTTACTCAGCCTAACGGTTTGTGCCGAGCCATGAACGGCAATCGAAATTCGTTGTGGGGAAAGCTTCCTGCGTTTGGAGTACGAATGACAGTTAGGGAAATGTGGAACACTGCGACAAGCGTTTATCGCCTCGTCATGAATCGTGCGGTTATTGAAGTAGGCAAGTGGGTGAACATCACCGACGTCGGGCTGTAGGGATTATTTTTGCACTACTCACAATTTATGAATATTGTGACCAATTGTGGTTGACACGGAGCCAAACAAGTACTGCTCTGGCCAACTCGCGAGCAATAAATGTAATTGATTGACTTGCTCGATCAAAGAAAACTCCTGAAGAAAATTGAAAACGGGGATCGACTAATTGAAAAATAATGAAATAAAATTTACTTCTATTGAACAAATGGAATGTGGAGGCGCTCAAAGTATTTATTGGCCAATCAATAAATTGGCACACAGTTGATTCATTAGACTGTCAACATTATTGTTCGGTAGGCCGAATTAGCTGGGTCTTTGACCTCCAAAATGTCCGCACTAGCCCTAATGGACAGTCATTGTTTCCTAGAACATCTACGTCCTCAAGCCCTTTTGTTACCTATGGAAAATCCACCTGTTATTACTGGTTGACAACGGATTTCCCCCTTCTTCTGGACTTTCCCAATTTTCCTTTTCCCTCTCCTCAATTTACTTTCCTCTCCACAACAGACAGCTTCTCCCAAACTCATTCACCTATGAGTTCTCGCAAAATTCGGTCGTCTCCCGTTTCTCCAATACACAGTCATGTAACAGCTCTTGTGATACAGTCGTCTCCCAGTTCTCCCACCGATTCGTCTCTCAGCTGGCGCTACTCACTACTCATCTCTCTCTCTCTCTCTCTCTCTCTCTCTCTCTCTCTCTCTCTCTCTCTCTCTCTCTCTCTCTCCCTCCTCTTAGTGTCTCATAACCAGTTCACATGTATTGAGAGGCCCTTGTTCGCGTTTATATACTCATACCCTACGGGATATTGATGTCTGTCAAGTGTCCCTCACTCATGCTCACTACGTTAATTTATTTCTGTTTCGAGCTCCCCCATTCGTGCGCCCAGCAATTATTTTTTTGAAAAGGACCTTGTTCACTGTTTTGGAATCACATAAAAGCCATGAGAAATATAAGTCAAACGCCGGTGGTTTGAATTACAGGGTTGATCCTAATTATCTAGTGAACGTTATTAAACCTTCACCGTATGGGTATTTTATTTTCTGAGATTGCGGTTATAATTTGAGCTTAATGTAAAAGAGTAAAATCGTTGGAGCCGAAAGTATTTGGTTTCTTGATTACTATGATATCCATAGTTAGATTTGTACTGAAACCAAAGCAAAGACACGAGACCACGAAATTTCGAGAATAGTGCTTTAGCAATAAATTAATGTTTGGTTGAGCCCAACATCCAGTACAACTGAGCACGACTTTTATTCAAAACGCAGGCGGTTATACGTAGAGACGATTTCAATATAATTCTATAACGGTTAACGTGAATTTTATCGAAAAAAGTCACGATGGCTTAATAAGTTACCTACACATGGTTTATTCGATGAAATTTCTGCGACAATTAAGGGTTAACTCGGTAAATTCGGAAATTGCTTGTAAATAGATTGCCGTTTCGTCGCACTACGTTAGTAATATTTTTTTTATGTTACTCTTTTTTGGAGTTGCATCAACTTCCTCGAGGACTGAAACACCTTTAATTCACAAAGTCGGGATAACAAATTTTAGACCTGGACGAGTGCAGTTTTTAGAGAGTTATCTAAAACTAAACCCGAGATGATGGAAAAGCCTCTTCAACATTCGCACAGGATTTTGGCGTTAAGTCACTAGATAAATCGACGGGGAGTCTCCTAATTGTACGGAACTGCTGTCGTACGTCATGTGTGGTTCGTAATATATTCTCCCGCAGATCGTTTCTCAGGGCCACGGTTTATCCAAGGCGATCCTTGTTGTTCTGGTTTCGTACCAACTCCTGCCCAACTCTTCTAGTTGTTCCCGTTATTCGTGTCGCCCATTTGCGAAAGACCAGACACCGACTCGTGGCTCAACATTTAGTTGGGTCGTAATTGTTATTAACCCTGATTGTATTACTTTCAGCCGTTTGAACGCGAGCGGAGGAGGAGGCGGAGGATGAAATGGGGGTCGTACCCAAATTAACGAGGGACAAGGAGAATGTCCCAGCGTATCAGGTGAGATTATTTTAGGCCGCTATTCATTGGTAATGATCATAGTTAGGGGCCAGCATTAGTTACTTCGTTTGATGTAATGAATACATTTTGTGAATTTAGTGAACACAGTTTATGCTTTTTTTCGAATACCTTGTAGTTCCCCATCTTCAAGTTGTTCCTTGAAAAGTTATGAAGGAAATGTGCCGTACTTTGCACCAGATATTTGTTAGACAATCCTGAACAACAGAACGTCTTCATATTGTTCTTTGCACTAACCGAACTTCTCTTATTCTGCTGCTTGGCAGCATTCGAGAGGGGCCGTGGAACTGAGAGAAGAAAACCGAGTTGACCCCGAAATGTAAAATAGCTCCGCATACCGCTGTGCCGGGATATTTTACACCGGAGGGTTATTACTTGGGAATATCTGTTTGGAGCAACCCGAGTGAGAGAAGCTCCGTTTGCTCCGGATATTGCGAACCCCTTAGACGCCGGAGATAACCAGTCACATTGAATCGTTACTTATCTAACTTTTCAACCAACGCAAGTTTTATTATCCAATAAAAAGCAGTGGTTCGTCCATTTCAAATTGTGCGAAGTACACAAAATGCTCAAATCAAGACCCAAACGCTTCAAGCCGCCGATGGTTCACTTGATTTAAAATTAAATTAATTTTGTTTTTTAATTCGCTCAAATACACCTTTCCCCTCTTTTCAATCATCGCTAACAGCCTCCTTTTCTCAAATAAAAATATATTGGAAATGGTTGGGTGTGGAATACATAGAAACCTTCGATATCTCGGATGTGATACAATTTCTTTGAAACGATTCGAGCTACTCATAGTTGATGAAGTAAAAAGTGATCAATAAAATATGCAAAAGTAGCCCAATCAATTTGTGAAATTTTTGAATTCTAATTTGAACTTTCCCAGTCTTCGCAGTTTTTTTCCGGGACGCGTTAGTTAAGAAAAAGTATTTGTGTACCTACTTCAAAACATCTTGCTCATAAATTGCGGAAGAGAAAGTTAAGTGGGCAAAGAAGAAGTGGTAAAAGTAGCAGTTTTGAGTACTAGGAATTTGAAAATTGAAAGGAGTTTCTCTAATCGCCTTAATATTTCCCGACGAATTTTACTCAATTTCAAGAAGTGCACTTTCTATTTTCTAACGGTGTTAATTAAATTCCCTAAAAATGTGTTTCTATTTTCCAAAAATTAATTTTCTCTGCTGTTTCTCAACTGTTTCTCAATTTCTTACAAGTTTACGAAAGATATGTATTTATTTTTAAGAATTTCTATTGGATTTTATTTGGGCATTTTACACTGAAAATTTCAATATTGATTTCATCCCCAGCGTGCTTTTCGGTGCACCAACGAGTTTTACTTATTTCCCACTAACTGCTCCATTTGGACACGATACCTTTTTATATCCTCGGTTTGTTTGAACTTATATGTTATATATTATATGTGTTTCTGTCACGTGATATCTAGTTAGCTCACGCATGGCTGGAGATGAGTCGTAAGCTTACAAATGCAAATTCCTCATCGCAGACTGTTTGTAGTACAGCTTTCTTTGTGGTTGAAGAGGGAGTTCAGGGAATCCCAGTAGTAGAGGTGGATGGGCTCAACGCGACGTGATTTATATTTTATTTAGACTGGGCGCGAATTACATCCACGCCTCGGGTCCTAATGAACTCACTGTCGTTCTGGAACGCGGAGAGGGGATGTGCTTAAATTTTAACGAATAGCGAAGGGACGAATTTACACGTGCTGGGTGTGCAACTCGGGGCGTTGATGAAGCCACCGTTTTGTTTCGCTTCAAGTTTTTTGGGAATGCTCATGTTGAATGTGTTTTTCCAGAAAAGAGTTCCATCTTTCGTTCATTATTTATCCACATTTAAAGGACGAAGCATTCTTCGTTACAAAGACGTTTGAAAGGCTTCAGAATTCCGTTGAGTCAACTAAATTTAAATTAATTGTGGTTCTATACAAAGAGTCAGGTTTTTCTGATGTGTACCTTTTTGAGGCCTCACTCAATAGTTCCACATCAAACACTTGCCAGCACTGAATCTTTGCTCAAGGCATTTTCACTGCATCCTATATGGAGTATAAATTGTACATACTGCTTATTGAAAAGCACGCTGTAAATTTTATCTCATGCTTTGTGGTCGTTGCGGAGAAAAATGAAATAACGTTCAATGTACAGGAAAATTTTATTTAACTATGTTTCATGGCATACACCTTCGTTCAACGGGTGGTTTCATAAATTGTTACAGACAACAAAACGTGGGTATAGGTTACTACAAGACACTCCGTCAAATTCATCAATCATGTTTTGCATTTACTGTTGAAGGTTCGATAGATATTATTTTTGATACTCGATTATTATCACAGAAACACTCGACAAGAACAATATCTAGGTATCAACTATTTGAAGACACCGCATCACATTGATCTAAACCATTTTTGCAAAATCTAAAAAAGACCTGTTTAACGCTTCGCTCACCGAATTTTCCACAGTGATGTTCGTGAAGAACGAAACTTAAGCATTGATTAGTTGAAGATAAGTCGAGATGAGACTTAATCAAAATCGTTAAAACCATATTCGAGAAAAAAGTGGAACAAGTGGGTGATCCTGGCTGAAAATAAGATTATGACCTTTAAGTGCGTTTTGTTTCGCTACTACTGCTTCATGGGTCACCCCTTTCCACCCCTATTTTCCATCGACACTTCTCTCAAGGTGGTTGAAATGACACGCTGAAATCGCATGTCTCGTGGAACTTTCCGGCTCTCAACTTCTCAACGTCAAATAAGAAACTCCAAATTGCCCTCAATTAACCGGATGTAGAGCAGAGTGGTCTCGCCGGCTGCAGCTTTTACCGCCGAACTTGACTTCTAAGTTTCCGTTCGTAGCTCCATGAGCTGAATACTTCTGCTTCCCTTCGAAATAATTTTCGGCTTAATTCGTGTTGCGAGGGGCGTGTTTATTTGTTTAAAATTGAGGTGGCTGGGTAACTGGTTGAATTTTGGATTTGATAACGAGTTGATTGGCACTTTTAAAATCCCCTCGTCTTCAAATAACAGTTCAGCCCTCAACATGAAGAAGTTATATATGTATAGTATGAAATAATAAACCCACACGATGCCGATGAAAAAACGAAATTTAACGACTCATTATTCGTATTTATTCAGTTAACTGGCGGGGAAAATGTAGTTTCGGACAATTGGCTTTGGGGCAGAATTTCCTTGACAACATAAATTGAAGTATGTCGGTGACCTTGCACAGACACGCCTTGCAAATCGTACATTGTAATTGAAGAGGATGTTAAGAGCTGCATCCACGAGGAAACGTGTAGGGGAGAGGATCGCCTTGCATTTTCGCATTCCATGTTCATGTATCTTCCTTTGCAGCGTTTAAGATGCAACTAGTTTTTTTAAAAGGTCACATAATAAAACAGTGAGGGCGATTGACAATACTTTGGTAGGGGCTGTGAAGTGGATGCGCTCTGAGCTTCCAAGTCAGTAATTTTGAGAAGCAAGGAAGCAAGAGCAGGGAACTGTGAGTGCCTCAGATTAACGCGGAATACGTACTGACGCTGTATCTTCGATTAACGCATTTCTGGAGAAACCTTTATTGGCAACCATCGGTTGATTGGTGCAAAACGTGCGGAGTTGTTTGAATCAAGTTACCAAAGCTTATTCATTAGTCCCATCATAATATAAGAAACAGATATTACTCACCCAGAAGAGTCGTATCGCGGTTCAGAGCAGAAGCATAGGAGCCGAAGGCTGTATCGTTCAAATCGAAGTCCTTCAGTGCCATCTTAATATCACTTGTCACCCACGAGTACAATTATTCGCCACGTTTATCACATCATTGTTATATTCGCGTAAAAGAAAATAATTCGGAGCGCGTACATACAAATCTATAATTATAGTACTCAGATGTTTGAGAATATCTACGAGACATCAATGTTGCAATTGAAGAACGAATGATGTACGGACGGAAATCCTCGTTTTCAGTACATTTTGGTCCCCCAACGATGGGAATCGCATATTACCTTATTTTCGTGCCTTAAAAAAAACACAAACAATACAAAAAAGACAGCTAAACAAGCCGTTCTCCTGCAAATCCAACTACAAATACACGGCGAGACAGTAAGATAAAAATCGTGGGCGCCTATTTTGAAAATAGATTGCGGGCAGCGTCTCACAATTTTTCGCAATCCTTGTGAATCCGATGATAAGCTGGTATACTTTTTACGAGCTCTGTATCCCATTTTTTACGGAAGAAATAATACATAACAAACCGCAGGAACAAAAGCTGAAAATATCCCATAAGAAAAAATTGTTGGTTTGGATGTGCAGCTAACTTCGCCTCTGTATTTTTTGTACTCACAAGCCTTTGAAACCCTACGAAGTAGGGAAGTTCTGTAATCGGCTGAAAAAAAATCTGAGTTCTCTTCGAATCTTTACGTTTCAAACGCTTCTGAGTCCGGAAGTCACTAAAAAAGACGCTAAAATTTGATATTTGGTCTGCGGGTCATCATGGGGCGCCAAAAGATGGGTATGCGCGAAATCGGTCCACAATTATTTACAGTTATCCGAGTGAAATGAACACCAAATATTTTATTCTCTAACGACGTTGATAAAATGTTGGCGTGGGAAGTTGTGGAGCGTAAAATTGTCATCGGTGGTCAAATCACAACAGCAGCGCGATCAACTATGAACAAACAGCGATTTTATCGCAGTTTTTGATCTCATTCAAATGATACGTTCTAAAAAAAAAATCAGTACTTATACGATGGACGTTGAATAATGGTAATGAGATAATCGAGGGCATTCATCGTTTTCCTATCATTTTTCGCGTTTTTCCTCCTATAATTCCAGAATCTTGACACAAATCAATCCTTAAAAATGAGAATAGTACCATTATGTACCATGTATCGTGGTATAAGTATCGGCAGTTCAATAAATCCCGGATGTTTTAGCGCTACCAGTTTTATTTTACGCGAAGTTACGTTTTACTGAGTCAAAAATACTCGTAGATAGAATTAGTGCACGAAGACATGCGGGGCAGAGGAAAGTTTAGTGATGCGTTGTGGCAGTTTATTTTTCCAGCCCGTTGCGTACTTTTCTTCTCTACTTCGTTGCATTGAGGAGAGTAGAAAATTGTGAGTTCACTGAAGTTCTCAGATGTTTTCTGGATAAATAAGTTCTGCCCTCCCGTTTTCCGTTTGGTTAAATAAATCAAAATAAATAGCGTCCTCACCTGTCAAAATTAAGATTTATTAATAATTAATGTTGAATTAATGATGTATGTGTGTGATGTGTGGCAGCAGTAACACGGGGCACTTTCAACTAATAACTCACTAGGCTTCAATCTCCGTAAACAGTTATGTGAAAAGCTCCCACGCGAATGTATAGCGTACCATCAAATTTGCGTGGGAGTGAGAAAAGTTGAGTAATGCGTCTGACTAGATGTTTTCAACTAGAGCGCGTGGGTGCTCTGAATATGTTTCTAAGCAGATCGTCCGGCGTTACAGCGTTAGATTGATAGTCAAAGTTAGGCGCAGGAGTGGCACATAAAAAGTTCTGTTCAGTAACAACTTATAATGAACGTTAAGCTTATGCGGGACGGCAAAAGAAAATAACCCGCTGGCGATTGAATCGCATCTACTCCGTTGGGCGAAAAATGCGATGGTCGCTCGTTGGAAAACGATTTCGAGCGATGGAATAAGAAAAAGGGCGTTGTATAAGGCGAAAACAGTTTAAACCAAGAATCTTGTATTAAAAGAGTTGAGCGTAGCGTCTGATCGTTAGGATGCACTGGAGCGTATGAGAATGAGATCTCCGCCCAACAATCGCTCAGTTTCCTGCGCTAAATTACAGAGAGCGTGAGATCTGGGACGCAGTAAACGTTTTGGCTTTAGCAATGGCTCTAATTCAAAACGTATTTCTTCGTAATGTGTTATTTAACTTTTTTTACTTGCCACAGCCTTAAGAGTGAGGGAAGAATTAACATCGTTCCATAAAATATTTGGTGGGGGCGCATCGCATAACTTTCCGTAGTTCTATGTGCATTCGCAGGTTTTCAAGGCTTTTGCTGCTGTTTGTCCGCAAAAGTGGGATCTAAGAAAAATACGAACCCACGCGTAACGTGGCAAGAGTATAATAACTGAGGAGGCAAAAGACGCGTACAACATGAGCAAAACAAACCGCAAGGTCAAAAAACGAAAATGGCGTAGTGTTAGTTTAGTTGTGTGTTTATAAGGGAATGGCTTGGCTAAAATCGATTTTCTACGAAATGTTTGGTAATTTAAAGTTCTAGTCATTATTGTTTAATGTAAAATGGGAAGAGGCGAACTTGAACAAACGCGAGCATTGTAATGGCTGTAATGTTGGGAGTTCACAGATTGATAGATGAACACGTAAAAAACACTTGAGATCATAATGAAGTCACTGGGGAACGGTGACACTTTTCACTGTGGTGATACACCAGGGTAAATTCGGAAGAGACTCGGGTTGGTCGAATTGACGTAGCGTGCAGCTGACGAGAGGGCTCTTCTTACTGGGAATGAATAAGGGGCGGTAAAAAGAGTTCATATATACCTGGAGTCAGTGGGAAAACCGTAAAAATGCCGATAAATGACCCGAGGTTTTTGGGGTAACGCCGAACCGTTGGTCATATTTTGCTTATACTCTATTTTTGAGGGTCCAAAAAAGCGAAAAGAAGGTTGCAAGTTGATTCTGTCTGTGGGTGTGAGTGGGGGTAAATGTACTACAAATGGTATTAAAGCAATTGGGTTAGGTCCGCCAGTAGGCAAACTACTCAAGTTAACATACCTGTTTGGTGAGTCCATCTCCTTTGGCTGGTGAGATCTCCCCTAACAGGTACGTTAACTACAAATGATTCTGCTGATGTTTTTCTCGCCTCAAAATTTGTCTACTAATCAATACTTAAATTCCTAAAACAAATATCTCTGGAGATACGGTGAACGGAAATATGGAGCGCTCGTTGAAAACGCTGAACTTACTGGTTACTGAAAGTTGTACGAAACTACGAACCATATTTTTTACGCACGTTTCTCGCTTCATGTTAGTTACTTCTTTTGCACTATATATCCTGTCAGTTTTCGTTGTTCGGTACTCAGTTGCCCTGTCAATGATAGTTTTACAATTGTATGCAGGTAGTCAATATAGATTGATTCAAAATTCCAATATGTTTCGTGTTACTAAGTGTATTCATACGACCCGAATCAGCCACCGTACTTGTTATCTCATTTTTCAACCTGCCCAGGCCCTGTTATTTTGTTGTGTGCTATATGCATTTTCGTAGGGTTTCCTGACCCGAGTTCGCTGACATAACCGAAGCGCCGTTCGAGATCCCTCTCAGTACCCTCCATCTCTCATCCTCAGTCCGTCAAATCCTTTTGAAAAGCGTTAATCCATCTATGCATGGTCGAACGTGTTCCTTTTGGAAGCACATTTTTCGCTCGCAAGTCGTTTGTTAGCAGCCGCCATTGGAAGAAGCCCCTCTCTCTCATGGTGCTCCGTTCACTCCGGACAAAGCAGTTTATTAAAAGGCGGGAAGACCACTTTTGGATCGCATTATTCTCGGTTTCATTGTCTCCCCCCTCCCGTCCACCCTCCTTCATTCTCTTTCTTCGACCATTTCGCTAACGCCATCCTCGTTCTACGTTATTTGTGTGAATTTTCCTTCTCTTCTAAACCGCGTGAAATATTTGAATGGGCCGTTTCCCGAACCTTTTTGAAATTAATTGAACGTGGTTTTTATCCCCTATTTGTATCTGGATGGGCAGGCAGAGAGACTTTTGTGACGGAGGGCAAATATGTGGATATCCGGAAGACAAATGGTCCCGTTTTGCCTTTTATGCCGTATCAACCGCAGCCTGTTTACTTAAATTTTAAATGAGAAAAGCTTGGCGTAACCTCCTGTTGATTCATCTCATTGGAATTCAACTGCTAGTGAGTTCAGAATATCCACACTTAGAATCCAAAGGAGGGTTCCTTTCTTACGAAGTTGTACTGTTTTAGCTAAAACCCCTGACACAAAGATGTATATTGTGGGTAATTGACTTAGCTTTTCCTGAATCCCATATTATCTAGTGGTGTCTTGCAGCTGCATTGTCGATGTCTACATGTAGACCCTATGTTTACACAGATTGGTCATGCACCATAGGTTCACAGGCACTTTCGAGAAGCCTGGCTTTGACTCAATTGCGTTTTTGTTGACTTGAGGCAACGCTGTCCTACCTGTCGGTTTTGGCGCGCACATGTTAGGGCTGGCACCTTACGTAGGCCTTTAGTGACCTCGAGCTCTGAATCCGTGTTGATTGTTGTCCTCTCAATACGCCTAATCTGCAGCCATCTTGTGGCGTATTTTGGAGTCAGGCAGGAGATCTCCATGAGCTGCAGCTAACTTTGGCAAAAGATGCCAATGATCATGGAACGGAAGATGACTGAATTTATTTTGAGTTTGAGTGATTCCAGAATATTTACTGTTGAAGCTGATAGTATCGTAAGTGGAGTTTTTCATTCACAGTGTAGAGTCGGTGCTGTAACGGTTTAGCTGTTTCTCTCCACAATTCTTATGTGCAGCAGAAGCTTGTTGCTAATGGTAAATTTGGGCTAAAGAAAATGAACTATTATATGCAGAGAGATGATGTGCGTCTCATTTTTAGAGCAGTAAAAATTACCGTTTAATCTCCGGTATAAAACAAAATTCCTTCTCATTGTCGTAAACTTACTTTAGTGTGAGCTTAAATCCTCCGGACTCTTTTATCTTATCTTCTTCGTGTTTGTTTTAATCCTGTTGAACAGGAGTTAATTCAATATTAATTTGACTGTCTTGAAACGAATGCACTTTTCAGTTGTTTTCAAAACTCTTCTAGAATTGGTTTCCAATTATCCTCAGCTTAAGGGTCATCGAAGCAAACCCTTTTAGTATCTTCAGCACTATTTCTTAATTAATTTTGTTTTAGACGACTCCTAGATCGGATTAATACGCAAAAAAGTTTTGAATTTTTCCTTGATGTCGTGTGTACACTATTAATTATGGATTGAGAAATACGAGTATGACAGCTAAACTGTGTTATTTTTTTTAGTGAAGAAATGCTAAATAAATAATAATGATTAATAAATATTTTTCGACCGACGTAACCCTCTTAATGGATAACCAGATCCCTGTCTGACGGTTCTGGAACTGCCAGTCTGAACCTAATTTCGGCGCGTAGTCTGTGCGTTTGAAGTTGAATGAGCGGGAGAATGGTTGGATCAATTGAGCTGGTTTTGTTCGTAATTTTTTGACGATGCGAAAATATCGTTTCCTCCGTCGATGGGAAAGGGGGGTGGGAGACCAAAATGTACCAAAACTTGGGTTTTTCGCATTTTTCTCGAATATGGCTTCAACGTTCAAATTTACTTCTAGTGAGTACCCAACTTTTCTTCGCCATAAATATCTCCATGAAAATTTGGTGAACGAAGATATGAGCCTATGAAGTCACTTTCTAGCAAAACGGCTTCAATCTTTTCCACCAAACTCTTAGTATGTCTTTAAATAATCAATACCTATGTATTGTTTTGAATAAATAATTCTCTGACAGTTCATTGAACAGAGATAAACACCAAAATGTGTCGAGAATAATTATTTTTTTAACATGTTTACAATTTCCGTAAAAACTGCTTCACTGGGTTTGATCAATTTTTCCCCCCTTACGGAGGTGCGTCTTTTACCAACCTATACCCGTATTTTGTTCTCCGGAACTATTACTGTTTGAACGGAAATATAAGCCGTGGTATCGCGGAAAACGAGATTTGTCGAATATCGTTTTTACAATTTTCTCAAAAACACCGATAACGATTTAGATAAAACTTACGTGGTACTCGTAACTAACTCCTACTTACATGACGTTCCCTATAGATGTTTCCATAGCAATGCGTTGAACAAAGGTATAGTGCCTGTATATGTAGCAGTTCGTCAAATTTTCGTCAGTTGTGGAAAGTTATGTGTTGCCAGATATTCTTGATTGTTTTTTAAAATGGCTCATACGGATTCAATCCCAGTTTTCTTGTATCTCCATCAAATGACTGACAGTCAGGAATCAGCTGGATTCATAAAAGCGGATCGTAAATCAAAAGGTGTAGTGTTCACTCGAGACGTAATACAGATCGACAACGTAGATTGTTTGTCAGAGGATTGCGAGTATTGCGTGGTATTGTACACAGGTACTATTACAGCCGTTTCTTGGCTCCCGGCCAGATATCTCCGGAGATGGCCTTGAAAGAACCTGCTCAGAGCTCTTCCCCTCTCGCTTTTCATTCAGCCGCTCGACAATCCGAGATCTCGCTTGGACATTTGTACCGATAAATAACGTTATACTACGATTCCATGGGGGGGTTTACATAAATATCGAGCTCTATTATCCGCCTACTCTGACAATTGGTATTCAGTTAATGACGTGCAATTATTGGGTGTTTATCGCGTCCTACGACAATTACATTTATATTTACGTTTTAGCGTATCTTAGCTGAGGGAGGAAACGATCTGAAAGTCCGAAAGTGCCTGCGTCCTTGTCGTGTGATTACGTTCTATTCTAATTGGTCGGCCTGCTGACTGTGAACTTTTTTATTGATTTATTAGAATACTTGGAGATCGTTCCCAAGTATACCAAAATCATCAAATAGGTTTTTCATTTAGCGTATATGGACTTTTTAGAGCTTAACTCACCTTTCTACGTAGAAACTAGGAGTGCATTAGGTTCCGGAATGTATCACGTAGCTCCTATTCATATCGTGCCCTTCTTTCAGTGACCATTGCGTGGATAATTCTTGAGACTGTCGACGATTTTATTTAAACG
Source organism: Pachypeltis micranthus (assembly GCA_020466155.1). Lineage (NCBI taxonomy): Eukaryota > Metazoa > Arthropoda > Insecta > Hemiptera > Miridae > Pachypeltis > Pachypeltis micranthus. Next base: position 35,493,776 of record CM035773.1, read on the forward strand.
TCCGTGTAGTTCTGGCAATGGATGTTAGTCCAAGAAACGGCAATAGTTTGAATTACGGAATTTCGTGAAATGCTTCCAAGTACTTAATAGCTGTTAGTAGCTCTTACCATTGTGTAGGTAACGTATTGGACTACTAACGTGCGTTTTTTAGAACTTAACTTGAATATACACGGGATTTATGAGGTAAAAACAGCAGTGAAATTGATTTTCTTGAGTAATGAGCTGCTCTCATCATTTTCCCACTGATGAAACTTTGGCATTACTATCAATGGCATTCAAAAAACTTCGCTTCAAAACAACATGTAACTAACATTGCTGCTAAGTTCTGATACAAACTCACCATGGGAAAACCTTGGTAATCGAAATTATCCGGAATTATAACCCGCTTAAACCTAATGAAAGGAAATAACGCGCAAGTGAATGTAAAAACCAAACTGTAAATGAAGGGACAAATGCCCTATTGATAGTCAATTAAATAACTTTACTCATTTAACAGTAAAAAACAGGGGAGAAATAGCTCTGTACGTTTAGCTCCTGGAGGTGAATTCATGAGAATGATTGAAAGGGTTACTGTGTGCCCTATTTTTCCATATCGCCATCGCTGATAGAGATTCGTTGGGAAATGAAAATGGGAATCGGAACATGAGGAGTTGTGCCCACAAAGCTGCAGCAAGTCGAGTTCTGTCTGCCTAAATTCTTTGAAATGCTTGCAGAAATACGACATAGATCACGCGCCAGCGTGTAACGCTTTTGTGCGACTGTCTTGAACAAGATTGTAGGTAATGAGATCATGGAGGGATGAAGACGATGGATGGAGTCAAGGAAACATACCAAGGTATGAGTTCGTATCGCTTACACCACACCCATGGGCTTAGCGGGAGAAGTAGGGTAAGCATTTTTTAATTAAAGCCGTTTGGTGTTGGGAAAACGAACGGTAGCAGACTTCAAGGAAACCCAATTATTCTTTTCTGCGCCTGAAGTGAACGGTTTAAAAGGGATTTAAGTTGTTTCAGGTGACTTGGGAGAATAAGTGAACCACCTCCACCAACAAGGGGCTCCAACGTAATGTTGCCATTACCGTTTCACTTTCAATTTCCATACATCGTTTCGGTTGAATGTTCTGAAGGGGCACGAAGTGATATGGCTGACTGACGTTTAACTGTTTTGTTTTACGTAATGAAGTGTTGAACAAAAACGGAGCTGGAATTAGAGCTGTACTCGGTAGGAATGAGCTGGGAAAATCGATGAATCCGGAGAACCACATTCAACACAAATACTGAACAGATAAAGTTAAAAGTGAAACTTTTTATTCAACTTAGCTCTACAGGGGGAAATTCATTTATTATTTTGATGGCCGCAGGGAAGTATTTTCCAACCTCGTGGGAGTTACTGCTCGTAATTCCCCAAGTTCTAACCCTTGGAGGCCTCTCAAAGTTTTGTCGGGAAATTATGCTACTGCAACCTCAATTCAGCGAAAATTATCGCGGTTTCTTCAAAATAACCGGGCGAAACAGGTGAGATGTTGTGGATACGCCAACTGTTCTTGTCATGCGTGCCGAAGTATCTTCTTCTAATCTCTTTAGAAGTGAAAGTAGACGGAGATTGTTTTGGATTACGTTGGAGATTATCTCACGAGGTTAATAGGTTGTCCTTTTTTTTAGCTCTCCTCATGGCTGGTAGTTCTGATGGCGTAACTTCAGCTTTGTAGACTATTTTTGCTTGTTTTCAAACGTATAGCCCTTAATTCCGTTCCTCTTAAGCGTGAGAAACTGGTTTGATCGCTTTCAAATTAGTCGGATGCGTACGACCAAATCGTGTGTGATGTTAGGGCTAGACTTTCTACTTGAATACGTTCATCAAAATGTAAAACGAGGATTCATTTCTTTAATAATTCGATGCTATGCAATCGTTACATGACCTGGAATGTGCTAAGGGCCCGTAAATAACTAATCCGGATGTTGAAGTTTCCAAGTGCTCATTATCCTATCGATATAGGTTCAATTGACTGAATGTACCTCATAAGTTTAATCAAACTGGTTCGAGCCGCTTTCCAAACTGTTGAAATTTGATAAATGATTACAATTATAGGTCGTACAAGGTCTTGATGTACAAATGTTTATGGACCACCGCAGAAAAGCCTTCAAATTTGGCCTATAATTGTCAATTTTGACGGGGTTAACTTTATTCACAGTTTCCATCCTAGTACTCCAGAATAATAAATACGAACCTCCCCCAAAAAAAGCCTGATAGGAATAATGTAACTGTGGTTTTCGCAGAGATATTTATGGGAAAGAATAGTTACGTTCTGCAGAAAATAAGTTTAACGTTATATAAAATCGTTGGAGCCTGTTCGGTGCGTGCCAAATTAGCTGGGTCTTCCGAAATATCCGCACTCTCTACTCACTGGGCCTATGAAAAGTCATTGTTTCCCCAAACATCTTTCTATCTCAACCCTTTTGTTTGTTCCTGTGGAAGTCCCACTCCTCAGTTATTTCCAAGTGAAAATGGATTTCCCCCCTTTCCTGGACTTTCCCAACTATTTTTCCCATCCCTTAGATTAGATTATCTTCGGGGTTAGATTCCTCTCCTCAACATAGAGCTTCTTCGAAGTCAGTCATCCATCAGCACTCGCGAACGACAGTCATCTTCCCAGTTCTCCCAATTCATTCGACTCTTAACTCTCGCACTACTACAACTCGCTCTTTTTTCTTCTCTCTCTCTCTCTCTCTCCTCTGTCTCTCTCGCCTTCCACTTTCACTTAGTGTTCCTCAACCAGTTTACGTGTACATACTCACACTCAAACTGATAACGCTATTCTGTCAAGTGTAATACAGTCCTCGCTCACGTTCATTTATTTCTCAGTTTCAATCTTCCCCATTCGTGCTCCCAACAGAGCCATTTTCGAGAAAAATGCAGCAAATCCTCGTTTTCAGTCCCCTTCCCCATCAATGGAATTGTTCGTAACTTTATTCTCACGCTTCCAAAAAATCATGAAAAGAACGAAAAAAGAGTCGGCTAAAGAAAAAGACACGTACACGCATGGACCACGCGCTTAATTTTGATTTTTTAGATTCAAAACGTTACGATATGAAGCTAACTCATCATTTTTTTTCACACGATCCCAGTAAATTCCTTACCCTTTGGGTAGTGAAAGTTAAAGGCGTGGAATTGAAAGAAGCTTGGCGTGAGTTAGGCCAAGCTATTCTATAAATTCGAATATATTTTACTGAGATTGCGAGTGTCCGATCTCTTGTTGCCGGCTGTTGTAAATTTACTAATATCAGCAAGGTCGTTTTGTGCTGAAGCTTAAATTTGACGATTTTCCTGGTCGAGTGTATTAACGTTTTTGAATTAGAAACTGTGCGTTCCACCGAAATGTAGTTAGTGCGGACGGTACTAATATCAGCTTATTGGCCCCTGATCGTGGAACCAATGTGCTACCTAGTCATGTGTGTGCAACACTGGACAGTTGCTTCGTGGTACGGAGTATACCACAAGGTGATCTTGAGTGGGAAGTTTGAATTTCGTCTTGGAGTAAACTCTTTCTTTCTAAAATGTGTTCTGTTGTTGAAAGTTCAGGGCTGCTGTTGATTCTGGGAATGAAATGCGTCCGGTATCATAATTTTCGGCTGACATTTGCTCTTACTACTCAGTATTTCATTATTCTCACCCGTAAAACTCAATCAGCCATGAATTTGGTTTGGGGGTTTTTAAAAATATTATCGTTAATAGGATAATTTTTTTTTCTTTTTGCTTCGTATACAGCCTGATTTTGGAAGTAGCCTACTGTTTACAAATTAGAAAACAATAACGAAATAGCGCGTCAAACTTTGTAGTCGATGTATGAGTAGCACCTAAGGTTCTTTGTCATTATTTGAGCATCTTGGAAAGTAAGACGGAAATAGGGGGAAATCTTTTTCATTTTGTGGCTCCACTTTGGAATCCAAGAGGGTAACTGACCCCTCTATAACCTTCTCCCAACTCCTGAGCATGCGTCAGTGCTTGTGTCAAACGTCTCGCCCTAGTAAACAAAGGCTCGATTCCTAAGGCAGAAGCCTAGGAGTCACAAATTGCACAACCTGTTCTTCCACTTACCGAGCCGTCGGTATACACTGTAGCAGCGTTAGCCCATCGATCTGAGAGGTGAGTTATGCCAAATGTGTTGGTGGGAACTCCAGCTTCATACGCTATGTTGGGAAGTTGAGGTAGAGTGGGAATGCTGAGCGTTGGTAAGTATGACAGAGTATTGCAAAGGTTGCCAGTGTTTTGTTGGACCATTTTAAAAAACTCTTGCGGAGTGGCATTTTTTGTTTTTCTCCAGTAGCTTTTGGTAAGAACGTCGGTGGCCAGTTTACTAATTTTGCTCATCATGGTCTCATTTCTGCTATGTATCGACGCAAGGTATCGGTCAGCTAGTAGCTCTCTCCTGAGGTAAAGGGGAAGCACACCCTCTTTGGCCAGGAGTGTTACGATAGTGCCTTCAGGTACTCGCAGAAGAAGGAAGTAGCCGCTCTCAGACCTCTATATTGGAGCCGCTCATATATAGAATATTGAATGTGTTGGCCAAGATTGGCTCAAGTCGTTTTGATACGAGCCATTGTGTTACTATCATCATTCTCATTGAGATTCTTTCGTCTGTTCCTATAACTCGTCGGGATATCTCGTGATTATGAGGTATTGGGTTGTTATCCATAATTTAATTGATATGAGTCGTTACTTAATCCTCAATTTGGCTGAAGTGTACTTATAATTACAACATATCTGAAAACGGCTCAAACGACTGTCGTCATTCATGTGGGAATAATAGCCAAGGCCAACTCTCCTTCAAATGTGACTGTAATCAAACCACCGGTTTTTCGGAAGACAGACTTTGTAGGGGTGTACGAAGTCTGTCTTCCGTCGAACGTCCTTCTCTTCCATCGGCGAACTATTTAGATAGTCTTCCGTTCGTCGACCTTTCAATAAAACGATCCTTTTGTGCCAAGCTATGTTGCAGCAGGAGCTGTCAGCAGTGATTCCCCGTTGGACTCCGACCAGACGGTTCGTCTAAAACTGGATCGGAGTCTCATTCAAAGGTTGACTGGTTCCGAATTAGGCGGTTCGGTATTTTTAAGCCCGATTGGTTTCGCCTAGGTAGAGCCGACGAGACGGCTTTCTCGTTCTCGTCACAGTCGATTGCCACAATTGCCACTTCCACTTGAATCGCCCCAAAAGCCACTGGAAAGCCAAGTAGCTCAACGTCCTCCGTGGCCTCTGCTTGTTTACAGTTCGTCGGCTGAATATTTGGGGCCAGAAATGTGAAGTTCTCCAATCGAAGAAACGCCCAACAACTTTTCTGTTTTTTACGAAAGTAGTTCAAGAACAGTACATAACCAATAAAGCGAAGTGAAAATGACGGAAGTCGCGTGTCTCGTGGTACTTTGTGAAACTCCAACAGCGTTTTTTCTGAACAGCTATATTGCAATAACCAAATATCTGGTGTGGCGCATCACACAAACTTTCCTCATCCTCGCGAGCATTCAGCGATTCTATCGTCCTAGAGACTAATCTAGCTAATTCTTCAATCGGATTATATGAAGCTTAACTTGGAATTTTATTCCGGGATTTGTTGAGTTGCTCTTTCGAATGTCTCGGTTATTATTGAGAAATCAGTGCGTAGATGATTCATGAAGTGCTAACTGTTGTGACAAAGTGGTGAATGGTTATCCAACCAGATTTTGCACACAAAATGTTTAATACAAACAAATGATGGAAATAAATTTATCGTTGAGCTCATAAACATAAATAGAAAATAAAGGTTACTGCTCGTGAAAAGTCTGAAGCGAAAGTAAAAATAATCTGGTACTTGGCACAAGTTTTCTTCGAGCGTTTAACTTGGTCCAATAGTCCTTCGGCTGTATATTAGTCCAGGTATGGTGCTGGTAGACGTTTCCTAAGTATGTCGTTTAGGTATGACCCTGGTAGACGTTGAGTACAGCACTTGCGGGATACTGCGACCCGAAGAGAATGATATATGCGCGTTAATGATGAAATTTTCACTGCAAAGTGAGGGAATGGCAATGAATAACTAATATTAGCAGTTTTAACGTGCACGTGGCGGTACGCAGATAGGTAGAATTGGGAATGGAAGAAAATGGCGCATGGAGCTGGTGATGGCTGGTGTCTTGACGTCACTCACATCGAAACGAAATAGAACATAATAATAATTTAGTGGATATTACAAGTGGTGTAGCTGCCTGAACACCGTTTTTTCATTTATAAGGTAGGTGTTTACCGTCTTGGAATTATTGCGTAAAAATTGTGAGAAGTGGATAGAAGGTAGAAGGTTTGAGGGGTTGGTTTGATTTGTGCGGTTGCTCCTGAGAGCACTACTGTCATGTGCTCGCGTGCTAATGGAAATGTTTATACATACAATTTAATCGATATCGTTAGAGCTGCTTTTTGAGAAAAATAATATTCGATGCTTCGATCACAACAACCATAACCTCATTTTGGCGTTCGATTGATCTTCAGGCTAAATATGAAATGTTACATGATTTGGTATTAAAGAAATTAGGTTATATCCGCCAGTAGGCAAATTACTAAAGTTAACGTACCTGTTAGGTGAGTCCGTCTCCTCTGGCTTGTGAGTTACTGTGGGCAAGCGCTTTCGATGTAAAGACATCATCGTCTGGCCGTTAAGTCAGTACTGGAGTCAGTCAGTTGGTCGTGGTCTTTATATACAAAGAGAAAGGTGAAAGGGGTGATGGAGCGTCGGGAAGGGGCGGGGAGAGGAGGTCATGTACCTCAGGGGGAAACCCCCTAGAGATAAATGGGACGTGTTGGATGGTCTGTCAATTGTGGAATTTAAGTCTTTTTTGTGTAGGGTGGTCTGTAAATCCGTCAGTTGGTTGTTTTCGTTTGTGTAGTGTTTTGAGTGGTGTGAATATGGTGTCGCATTTTGTGTTGATTTGTTCATTTATGATCTGTCCATTGAAGTTTTTTTGTTTATAAATTTCCATGTTTTCTAATATGTTCAGTTTTCGTCCTTTGTATTGTTTGTGTACTAAGGTGGTGCAGTCCTGTATTTTGGTGGGTTCATGTCCAGTTGTTTTGAGGTGGTTGGCAAAGTTTGAATCGTCTTTGTTCCTACTAAGAGATTTAATGTGTTCTGAGTATCTGGTCCGTATTTGTCGTCCTGTCTGTCCTATGTATGCGTTTTTACAAGTACAAGTTATTTTATACACCCCACTTTGGTCGAGTGGGTCTGTCTTTTCAGTCTTTGCAGTTAGTTTGGTTCTAAGTGTGTTGTCCGTACGTAATGCAATTTGTATACCTTCCTTTCGGAGGATATTAGTTATTCCGTATATTTGTGGTCCTGTGTACGTGAATGTGCAGCGTCTTGTTAAAGTCATATTCACACCACTCAAAACACTACACAAACGAAAACAACCAACTGACGGATTTACAGACCACCCTACACAAAAAAGACTTAAATTCCACAATTGACAGACCATCCAACACGTCCCATTTATCTCTAGGGGGTTTCCCCCTGAGGTACATGACCTCCTCTCCCCGCCCCTTCCCCGACGCTCCATCACCCCTTTCACCTTTCTCTTTGTATATAAAGACCACGACCAACTGACTGACTCCAGTACTGACTTAACGGCCAGACGATGATGTCTTTACATCGAAAGCGCTTGCCCACAGTAACTCACAAGCCAGAGGAGACGGACTCACCTAACAGGTACGTTAACTTTAGTTACATGATTTGGTTCAGCTGTTTTCTTGCAATCGCGTTTACGGGCACACACATACAGTGTTTTTTGATCTCAGAAGGAAGGTCAAATTCTACGCATCGGGGGTTGCGATTTTCGAGTGCTAGCTCGCTCGGTCTAATACGTGTTTATAATATAGACACAGTTTAAAGGACGGTACGACATTCATTACGCCTAACTTTACGCTTATTAGTCAGAAAGAAGGAATTTTATTGGGATCGTCGGAAAACGAGCATCACGAGAGGTGCGGCCGTAAAATCCTTAATAGGAGAGTTTCATTGACCGAGTGGGCTGTCAACGATGTTGTTTGGGTGTTGGAAATCAATAGGATTTGTTTGTACGCCGTGAGAAGTGAGAGGCGTCCACTGGTCACCTCCTCTGGCGGGTTAATCTCCGCTCCTTTTTATATCATTTTCGTCGTTCGTTTCCACTTGATAAACTCCAGACCGCCCAGTGACGATCCTATTTTCACTTCATCTGCAGCTAACGAGTACTCATCAACGTTACTGTCATTAGAGCTGTCCTACTTAGTCCACCTCTGAAGAAAAAAAGAACGCTGCAAATTATTGCGCAACGGTTCATTATTTTTGCGTGGCTCGTCATCTTTCATTACTTTCCTTACCTCTAGGAAATAGAAAGAAAAATTATGTAATTTTCCTCGAAAAAGTCCTTGCGTTTTGAAGTCGCCTGGGTCCATAAAATGCAAAACCTCGTTGGATCTGGAGGTTGAGGTGGTGTCTCTGCCACTGCTCTCCTTTCTTGAGCCGCCTGATTGCTCTACGAGCATGTAGTTTGATGTACCTCACCTACGGTGGTCAGGCGTGTAAATAACATCACCATAAAGCCCAGGAACCCTTCTGAGTTCTCGTGTGTTTTTAACTGTTTTCTTTCATCAACGGAACTAATCCAGGCCCTTCGTTATTCGCAAACTCTGGGTTCTGGCTTGAGGCGCAACTGATGTCAAATTCTTCGGGAATTCCCCGGCTGGAAGTTGTTTGGCCCTTGGTTATTATCACAGGTTTGTTTCCTTATTTGATGTCTGTTCTTAAACCCTCGACGAAGGTTATATCAGTCATGGAAGTTGCGGTTTCGCTAATGTGCAAGAGGATGGCCCCTACAGTATCCACCGAACTCAGACCTGCGGAGATAGGGCAGGTATTTGGTCGTTAGCCAGTCTTCCGGTAGACGGCTGTTGCCCGTGTGTTACCGCGCGTAACACCTGAGGAATCACGTACCATCTGGGGGGAAATCTTTATCTGGTTTCTCACCTGATCTAACTACCGCGCATTTCAGTCATCATGTCCCGCGAGGAACTGGCGCGTCCAGTGGTCTGGCTCAACGCATTCTCTTGAAAGACGTTCACGGATGTTGAGGAAGAACTCATACATGTCACGACCCTGGGGCGAGGACCCAGGGTCCTCCCATCTCCCATCTCGCTTGCCATTTCTCTAACGCCCATTCGGCGATAGCGACAAGTTTTCGTTCAGTGGTGAGATTCACACGGAGTTCTGCCCAAAGCGGGGGAAGCTCTCGATTCACTCTCCGCTTGTCAACCATGCACTCCACGGCACCAGTGACCTGGGGGAAGGCTGTACCCAATTTCTTTGTGGAACTAGGCTTCCCAAAACAGCTAACAACAAAACTGACGTATGAGCGGGTTTTTGGGAGACTGCTCGTCTGGTGGCGGATGACTTGGGAATGAGAGCGGTGTATTCTGATGTGTGTACTTGACCAGGCCCTTCACACAGCTCATTATTGACTCGTTCTCCCTATCAAGGACATAACTCTTTAGGGAAATTGATTTTTCGAGGCACGAGATTTTTACTTTCCTTCAGATCTTCGAATATTGAAAGGCTACAGACCTCGAAAAACATCATTTGGGAAAATGAACCAAATCTAATACAATTCCATGTTCAGCCTTAGATTCGTCTGCATGCTCGAGGCTTGTAAACAAGTCTTGCAATCTGTAATTCAATGTCAAAACGTTTAGCCTCTCTAATTACAAACGTTCTTTTGTTTCAGGTGAGTGAATACATTGCCAACACTGGTACGGCTTCATCCTCAGGTAATCTTGGCCGTTCACCCCTATTATCTCTCTTTGCGCCAGGTACTAATAATTGGTGGTCTGTAGAATAATTATAAAGCCGAGGAGCTGTTCTCATCGTGTTTTTTTCGCGAATGTCTCGAGGAACCGCAGAACTGCCTTCGGTAATCTATACCCGTTGGGCTCTTCGGTAAATCATCATATGTGCCAGGGTCGTTCAAGCCTGAAGGTCAGTTGATTGAATAACCCTTAATATTACGGTATCTTCGCAAGTACGGGACCTGGGTGTGTAAAGACACAATTTTCCAGTACGAAATGTACGTAGTCTAACAGTTCTCGGATGGGTAGCGGTAAAAGTTTAGAAATGTTGGGATTCAAACAATAATGACGCATTTTCTGTGACAAATTTTGAAGCGCATTTTTTCTCATATTTTTACACTACAATAGCCGAAAAAAATCTATCGCGAAGCATCCCCGACGCCTGTCAATTTGATGAAATGCGGAATATGCGTTGCAACTTCGTTCTCACTTCAAATCTCACTTTCTGATATACCTTAGCTCAATGAATAGTGTAAATAATTCCAGGAAACCAATGATGAGCATAGATTGCCAGATATGGGGTCAGGTGGATTAAATTCTGTATTGTAGAACATTCGAAAACCTAAAAAAAAACGCGAAACGAAAGTTCTGTATGGCTTCATAGAAAATACTTGGCAGGCTTATTCAAAATTGTCTTAGCCATTTTCTAGAAAAATACGAAAACTCTCATTATTGTTATTTAGCCCCCTCCTGTAGTCATTTAAAACTGTTCATAACCTTATTTTACCACAGCGAACTAAGAAACCATAACTAGCTGCATCGGTGCTTTTCGAAACGTGACTGATCGTGCGCTGAATAGTTTATCATCCACTTTACACCGTTGACTAAGTGTTTCTGAAACTGAGCTAAAAAAAAAGCTCCACTCGGAATGGGATTCGATCGCCAACGAAAGGTTTGGCCTCGTGAGCCAATTTAATAAGTAGATTGAGGCAAAGCTGATTGAATCATCCAACCAACCCATGCTGTAATTCAGGCAGTACTTAAAAGCCCTTATTTCACGACTTGAGGGGAATCGATAAAGTTTTCACGTCGTTTTAGAGCTAAAAATGGGTGGAAAACAGTCATTTAAATTAATGTCTGTGACGTGGTGTTTTCATACTGTTAACGGTTGACTAAACCTAATGCAGGATGGACACATCAATTTCGAGTTCCGCTGAAATGGCATAGAGTTTAAAACGTAAAACATCATTCGTGCGACTCGCCAACGTGATGGTATTGAATTTATTGGTCTTACCAGGAGGTAAAACATCTTTACGACCCAGCCCTGGAGGATATTAAAGTCTACTTCGGCAGAAGACCCCACTTCCATCCAATCACCATTAAACTTCTTCCAGCCAGCTCGAAACATTCGAGAAGAGAGTGGTGACTCAAACTGTACGTACAAAGGTTCGTTAGGTTTTTGTCAATCGGCAATTTACGTAGTTCGTTACTGCCGAATATGAATCACATTTAGTCATTTGATTGATTCCAATGATTGATCGTAAACATTTTTTCGCCCACCCAAGTTGAACTTCCTCTTGCTAAGTCAATCAGGTTGCCAACTACATATTTCTGTGAGATCTATTCGCGCCTAACTTGAAATCCATCTACCCCATCTTCAATTTTTCGTGGTTCATAAATTCGTCCTAGATTTTTCTTATTTGTCGCTTGAAAAAACTTTCAGTTTGTCGTTCTCATAAAAATCGGGATATAAATACGTTGACGAATGGTTCTTGAGTCGTCTCAATACTAAATTTTGCATTTTCTGCGTTGTGAGGTACCGAACTCTTACTAGTACAACTTAACGTTCCGGAATCTATTGAGTTGCCTCTGCGACAAGCCTTGGTTGAGTAATCGTCGCACATGCGATTTATGAGTCCGTCATGTTTGTAGTTCTGGAATAATATTGAAAATGATTGGAATTCCGGAAAGGAGAATTCAGTGGGGTGCTCCCAAGTGTTAACTGTATATTAATACCAACTCGATTTTGCATCACACAACTTTCCTCATCCAGCGACGTGTAGAATCAAATTTTTCACTCTTGGTGCATAATTTAACGCTTTCCCTAAAAACTGATGGGGCGTACAGTTCAGGAATTTATGGAGTGGCTCCTACTCATGCCACAACCATTATTGAGCGATTAGTGCATAGAATAGAATAGCATAGAAATTTATTGACAGAAAGGAAACGATACAAATTGAAAGCAAAACGGCATACCAACAAAACAACCAAAATTTCCTGCCCACCAATCCAATAAGTTCATAAGAACTTGTGGCGGCTGGTGGAGCTGGTACCAGCCAAAATTAGGTATAAATATAATCGTGTACAAGTTAAGAACTTAAACAGGCCTACAAAAGAAAACTCTCAATAAGTGAATAATGTAATCTTCTTCAAAATGTGTCTCGTGAAATTTACAAAACTGCTGAACAAATCAGGGTTGATTTCAGAAAAATAGAGGAACTGTAAAACTTTATAATATGCATTCTTTTTTGTACGTTCAGTATTAAGCTTAGGTGGTTTTACGTTTGATGAGACAGCACTGCGAGTGAGACACTGCCCCTATGATTACGCTGAATACCAGTCTTATAGACCAGCAAGCATGACTGAAATAAAAACAATTGCTTTACATTGAGCATATCAAATTCATTATGAAGCAGTACATAGCCGGGACTCTTACGGAGGGCTATCCTAAGGATAGTATTATGTGTACACTGTAAGGATCCTAGTTTTATTTTACATGCTCTTCCCCATACGAAGATACCGTATTTTAACAAAGGAAAAACTGATGCAAAATAAATCGTTCTGAGCTGCACAGTAGACAGGAAGTTTCGATCCACCTTAAAAGCATAACACAATTTCCTTAATTCAGATACCAAGGCATCAAAATGAAAATTGAACTTCAAGGTATGGTCAAATTTGACTCCTAAATATTTACATTTTTCAACTAATGGTAGGCAAGTACAATTACTCTTAGAATTACATTTAGAATTATGAAAACAAGAGATGTGATGAAAAGCCACCCCAGAATGACAAGAGCTATGGAGGTTAGAAAAAGAGAACCTAATTAACGAAGTTTTGTCTACATTGACAGCCAAACAATTTATATCCATCCAGATCTTGACAAGAAACAAATTGTATTGATTAACTCAGGAAGGTCTTTCCCATAAAATAAAATTGCTGTATCATCAGCAAAACCCAACATTGTACCATCTAGTTTTAAATTAAGTAGTTCATGAATGTACAATAGAAATAAAATTGGGCCCAACACAGTCCCCTGTGGCACCTACAAGACAATGTCGATTCGTCACTGAAAACATGATGATTCATTCAATTGTAGACGATTTTACCGAGAAGTGTCGTGTACACCGTTTTAGAATTATCTGGTACAATTGTGAAGAAACGCTGACAAGTGAATCGGCGGCGGTATTCCGTAATTTGTGGGATTGGTCCTTATTATCTTATTAGCGATATTAAACCCTCCTCGTTTATATATTTTATTGGACTACTACCAATATTTTTCTAAGAGTGTTAGTATCATATGAGCGAGATATAAAAGAAAAAAAAATGTCTTAAATTTATTTTCATCGAAATGTTTGATAATTTATCATACTTCTTGTCATTTTCCCACAAATGAGAATTCACGGTAGTGTTGTATTGTTTGGAGCTGTGTACAATATTGTGGTAGCTGTATTTGGGGTTTTGTTCTGTGATAACTATAATTACTTTTGGATCGATGTTGCTCATACCATTATTTTGATGTCCCATGGTGATCTGTAGGCTAAATATGAAATTTGAGCCTATCGTTCTCAGCCGTTTCCTCTCACTCCCTTTCACACAGATCATTTTTCCAAATGGTGTTTCATGCATCCAGAAGCTCTTGAAACTTGAATAATTGAAGAAAACTGGACATTTTCATTTCGGCCGATCATGTAACCTTCATTCCCGTTAGATAGGGCTAAGGAGGCTGACATCGATTTTCGTCGAGATTATTGATAATTTATTTTGCGCTGATCTCATCGTGTTGCTAATGACAATTTGGTATTACTGCTACGGACATATCCACTCAAAATAATTTATGATAATCATTAGATATTGCTATAAATCATCAAAAACAGTTGGTTATTCGATCTCTGTAACTATTTTTGGTTTTGAGCCAATTTATCTCAAATCCATATTTTGGCGTCTTATGAGGGTGCGGATTTTTTTTTGTCGCTTGTGTCGATAATTATTAGTATTGGAAGCAGTATTGCAGTTGTTCATTACCTTGTTTCATCGACCCGTTTGTCTATTTTTTTAACTCCACGTAGAACCTTCCGTTTCACAAAGAAAAAATAAAATCCGTACAAATCAGAACAACTCCCGGTTTTTCTTAGGGTAAGTAGTGCTGTCACAATGCGAAATAGGGTACTTGGAGGTCGTGGGGGTCGATTTAGGTCAAATGAGCCGCTGGGAGGTAATCAGTCGTTAATTTTGAATTGATTAGCTCCCATTGGTCGCCTCTAATTGGAAAATGTTGTTTTCAAGCCTTTCAAATATTTCATTCGCTATTCTCAGTATCTCGACAGTATCTTTACAAACCGCAGCGGTTATTCATTATCAGCACGCACTCCCCCGTGATAAATTGTTTGATTGGTAGTCTGCCGGAATTTTCTTATATATCTCGTCCCCGGTTATTTGAGACCTCCCGGAGGATCTCAATCCACCCTTTTGATTAAAAAGTTCAGCTACGCCCATTAAAGATATACGGAGCTGCTCGACGTTTTCTTATCAACGATTCCGTTCGTCTGGGCCTGCCGACGCCCCCTGGTCAATACGGTGATCCTCTTAATGCTGCCCAGTGAGGGTTGTTGCCGTTTTACGCTAAAAACGTGCTCATCGAATAGAGGGAATTTGAGCGATAGTCCGATAGTGATAGCGCAGACGTTCGATAATGGAACAAGGGCGCCACAATTTCCTCGGAAAAGCATCAGTTTCTTCCTGAATTTACGTGCCTTACGTACGTTTTTCTAGTTTCCACTCGTTCCGTTTGTCAATATATATTACGCTAGATCTGGGCTGAACTGAGTACAATAGATTTCAAATTTGCATATGAACGGGATACGTCGAAAAATAATCTTTTTTTGACCAAGTGACTATTTTTTCCAAATTCTGTAATTAAACTCTCACAGTACTTTCAGCCAATCAATACCTGCATTTCGTTCCCTACAATCGCTTCTGTAGAAATGGGTGTAGCCCTACGTTACGTGTCATCGACTTAGCAGAAGGTGTGGAAACTGTGTTCAACGTCGCACCAGATGTCGAAGATCGTGTTCACAGCTCTCAGAGTCTATCTGCATAATGGCATCGCTTTGAGTTGTAATGACCTACGTCAAACAACGGCTTGCGGTTAGACTACGACTACCTCGTTGGCAGAAGTAGGTCAAACAACTACCAGTGTCATTTTTCGTTTCACTGTTTACTCGAGGGTTTTCATTTCCCCTAGCTCTGCGAAAGTACGAAGGAAAGTTATGTAATCCGCTGGGAAAAAGAGTTTGTGCTCCAGATCATTCTTAAGATAGTTGGGAACAACTCTAGAAATTCTGAGATGTTAACTACGGACGTTTGAACAACATATTTTTTTAGCCCTATGAAGTCGAAAGAAAATTCCGGTAATGATGCTTTCCAAATAAAATTCTCATCGGTGGCAATATGTTGACCCTTTTCAGACAAATCAGGTTCACAGTTTTATGAGTCATCTATGCACTGATTATTCAATAGTCGTCGGAGCGTAAGTATGAGTTACGCAATAAATTTCGGAACTCTACGTAGAAAGTTGAGCTACGTTCTACCAAGTACGGTTATTCTTTGTGTGTGGTCATTTCCCAACATTTTAATCGTAATGTGAATATTCCATCTTTTTAATGACGAGAGCAGCGCGCTGTAAATGGTCTAAAATTCCGACAAGAATTAATTTTAGTGGAGTTTCCTCTTGTTGTTCTAGCTCAATTTTTATTCGTGTTCTCAAAAATATAGATGGCAGTGAATTGAAACGGTATTTTAATACTACTCATAAAATAATTGATCGTGATAAAAGAAATACCGGAATTTTAAACTACTCACTGATAAACTTTTTTAATTCCTTTTATTTTTTTTAATTTATGATGTGGGAACAGCCTCGCAATCCTCCAATTTTTATTGTGAAGTACTTTTTAGCAAGTTGTGGCGCGTCGTGAGGTTTTTTCAACGCGATTATGAAATGTGAATTGCTTTTACTTTTTCAAGTACTTCCGTGTTTCATTAGCATTTTCGTTATAATGCCGCTCAGCGAAGCGCTGCCGTTGCCCTGACCTTAAACGACTGGATTTATGGGTTGAACAACATCCGCCTCGTTCTATATTGCACTCGAGTTTTCGTATTCGAGGCACATTGCTTAAACCATCTCGGGAATTGGGGTTGAAGCGCCGATTTTTCTGCTCGCGAACGTTAATGAATTAATTAATTCCTGTTATCACTAAAAATCGGTGACGAATTCACAATAAATACGCTGGGTGTGTTCGAACCGTCAATACCTATTTATTGTATTGTGTTCCCATGCCTCTGGCAGCCTGTGACGCAAGAGATCACCGTCAAATTATCCCTGAAACTGTACGTAACGTACGTAAAACCACGACGAGTCCTCCGAAAAATGCCAGGAATTAACTTCACTCGATCGGTTTCTACCGAACGTTACTTACTAAAACTGGGGTTGGGCCTAATTTCGGAAGAAGCCTCAGACCGTAGACGGAAGGGGGTCGCTTTGTGATCGCTTTGCGGCTCAATCGCTGGGCCTAACCAGTGGAAATGCTTCATAGGCCGCTGACAACAGCCAAGAGCCATTAGAGCTTGACCGCGCCCATTTTCAATCCATCAGGGCCTTCCCCACAGGCGATCCGCCTCAACAACTCCTTTTCCTTTTCCAATCTTTTATTTTGGCTTTGTCTTCGCGGTGATGTCTCGAACGGGCCTACATTCGGTTGGAGCCGGGCCGTTATGAAACGAGAGTTGATTCCGTTTGCCTCATGATACGGAGATGCAGCGATCTGAAAGAAATATTTTACAAAACATTATTAAATAAAATGTGCTGAGAGGATATTGATTTTGAGCTATAACCTGTTTCTCTCTACATCCTGAGCAGTTCGAAAATGCGAAAAGCAGTAGAATGGAAGGTTTAGAAGAGTATGTTATTAAATGGGGAGCTGTGTAGTCCCCCCCCCCTTCCATAATCATATAAAATACTGGTTACTGAAAATGATACTGATGAGCGCAATTGATTGTTAAGGGGTTAAATCCTCCCTAATCGAGCCGTTTGCTCTTGAAGCGTTCACCTTTTCGTGGCTGTTTTTGTTCCAATCTCGATCACTCATTCTCTTTTGTTGCTCCATGCTTTTTTGGGAGACTCGGAAAACTTCGTGTCGGAGCCAATTTGTGGATCCACAGTGTGGATTCTGTTTACTTAGGAGCCTAGACATGTTACGATCTGAAATAAACATTTTCGTTTAAAGACCCAATCCAAAAAAAAAAAAAAGTCTAACAAGATTTTTTTTCAAAAGCGTACGGACAGTATATTATATAGCTTTCACAAAATGAATTAAACTGTTCACAATTGGAATTGAACTTTTCTCACTTTGAATTACACTTTTCGCAAACTCAATTAACACTTTCATAATCAGAATTGACAATTTGCAACTCCGTGTGAATCTGTTATAAACTTAATCCCAGCACTAAACATGATTGGACGACTTGGAATGAGTGGAGTCTCCAAAGCCTATCTGTGAAGGGACAATACCTTCTTTGCGGGCCGCCAAACTTTCTTGACCATCTCTTTGTAGCGTCCACCTTCTCTCCATTCAACAATTTGTCACGGTAGCAGTTATTTACGTCACACCAGGGTTTGTAGGTTTTTTTTTGGTTGTGTGAGGAGGTGCCTTGTGGTGATGAGCGGTAGCGATTCAAACACTTCGGTGAGTATTGCTGATTGGAACGCTCGAAGGAGGGACAGTCGGATCTGTAAGGATTCATATGGTATTATACGATGTTGACACTATTTTGTAATATTAACAATATGTTATGTGGAATAACAATTGATATAACGAATATAGGATCAGAAAAGCGATGATTTGAAAGTAATTCGCGTACAGTCTAATTCAGTTTACAAAAGGTTAAATTACCCTTGTGAAAGGTTTAATACAAATAGTGTATGGCGGGAACGAAATCTGAGTTCTTCGATTATGTATTATTCGTATCTTTATTTCTGCCTTCCCAAATGAACTCAACTCTTAACAAGAAGGAAACCTAAGCTAAGGTGGCTATTCGCTGAGTCAGTGGCATGGCGCTGACGTGTTTGGAGGGGTAAAAGGTTTAACCCGAATTGAATATGGGATTTAGACCATCTATTAGGTTCGTTGCGTGCTATAGGGTGGTGGAAAAGTGACCACTAGCGCAGATCTGAAGAATTCTGGAAGTGTTTGTATGCTTGAGATGAAGAAACGAAAATAGATGAATATGCTAGTTGAATTTTCAGTTTTAAAAGGATGGGGATGTGATTGGCAACTAACCGTCTATCGTTTGCTGCCAACCTTAAGCTCAGTTTGCATTATTCAGTTTCGGCTCTATTGCTGTATCGCTCTCACAGAGAGCTGGAGCGTTATTCGAAATAACGAAACTTACGATAGTCAGAGCGTGTCAGTTTTAGCTGGGTTTCTCTGGTTCGTTGCCTAAGCCTTTATTCTCGTTTATGGCTCCGATAACACTATTAGAGGGTCAAATCAAGTTCAGAATGGACAAACCATTCGTGAAACCAGAAATAGTAATTTATATTTTGCTGGTCGCGAGGAAGAACATCCGACGCCCAACTTCTAATCAGCATTT
Organism: Pachypeltis micranthus; assembly: GCA_020466155.1. Taxonomy (NCBI): domain Eukaryota; kingdom Metazoa; phylum Arthropoda; class Insecta; order Hemiptera; family Miridae; genus Pachypeltis; species Pachypeltis micranthus. Next base: position 35,512,541 of record CM035773.1, read on the forward strand.
TAATTCGAGAGCCGGTGTTTGGCGAAGGTAAGGCTTAAGTCATTGACGAAAGATTAGAGTGTAGGTAGAAAACCCGATGGGCGTGCGATAAATTCATTATTCCTTTAGAGCTCTAATCTTGATTGATATCTACAACAGCTCTGTCAAGCTGATAGGGAAACCGGGGCAGCTTTTGACGACGAAGTTCTGTCTGAATACTAATAGGAAGGTGCGCAGCCTACTGACTTAATTCGAAACATGTGTCCCGTCTGGTCGCCGAGTAATTTGTCCTTTTGTGTTTATTTACGGCATTTGACAAGAAAACGAACCGGTCTGGTAGCACGTTCGCTCAAATCGCTCACAAGGAAAATCTGCGCTTATGTCAGCACATTAGGTTTTGGGTCTGGCCAAAGAATGCGTATTACAAGATTTGTATCCTTCAACAGCGGATTACTGAACTTACGAACATCCTCGTTGTACAATCATTGAAAAATGGCATTTGATTTACGATAATTCGAGTTTTTTTGTCCTGGTGGGGTTGTTTGGGCGAAAATGCGTTCGTTCTGTTTGGCGCTGAACGCTCATAACATTTGCGTCATTTGCCGACGCAGAATCTTAAGGAGCCTCACGGATGGCTAGTGATGCTCCGAGAGTGCTGAACGTCTTACGATCACTCGCCGCTCAAGAAGCGTTGTTTCTGCCGAGAAATCCCGGGTTCCAGTCTAGTTGGAGCAAAAGAATAGAAAGCCATTGCTTCCCCGGGTTGCGCCAAGGGACTGAGCAGTGATGCATTAGGCAGAGTTTCCTGCGCCCGATCATCCGATCAACCACTCACCAAATCCGCCGTTCTTTCTTTTGGTTTGAGTCGGGATACCGAACTGCATTTATCTCCAAACGTTTTAGTCTGTCATTCAGGGAGACGAATATCCACTTTGTGTTAGGCATGGTGATTACGACTTACAAAGTACCTCAGTGTGATCTGATATAAAGTATAGATTAACTTCGATTCCGTACCATACTTTTTTCAGATTTGTGAACCTCAAAAATTGGGGAACATTAAAATTCGATTTCACGTATATAAAAAATTAATCGAAGCACCACTTTTTTCAACGTAAATAAAATAAATTAAACCTTAAGTAAATTTGAATGGTTTAACATATGCAAGTTGCATATCACCTTTCGAGATATTTCTACCGAAACGGTCGTAGGGAACAAAATGTGTGCACTAGTTATTTGAGATTATCCTGTAAATTTGTATGTATCTTCGCTTATATCCGTTCAACGAATAGTCACGGAAATATTTGTGAAGAGTAAAATGTGGGCATAGGTCGTTAGATGACACTCCGTCAAATATTGTGCCTTTCCTGCAGAGAATCAGAGAAATTTCGAAAAAAATTGTGTTTATGCACTTTGTTGAGCGCACGAGAGGAGAAGCTTAAATAAAATAAAAGGGAACTCGATGAGCGTGGGAGAAGGACTGTACTTGGAGTACGCGTGAAGTGGCGCGGGAAACTTTAGCGGAGGGAGAGCTGTGACTGGCCCAAGAGTTGATAGAGGAATGTGTAGTGAGCACTGGGAGACGAGTTTATTTGGGAAGAACTGTGTGTGTTGGAGAAGGAAGTAAATGGGGGAGGGAAGGACATTTTGGAAAGTCCAAAAAGGGGAAATCCGTTGTCGTTGCAAGTTAAACTGAACTTAATCCTTTTGTCTGGAGGAGAATCCGACTGAACGGGCAGTTGTTGTACTTCCCCAAGGTATAACATCAGAAAAGCCCAGTGCACCTAGGGAAGGCCAACTATTTCACCCTGTGCCGAATACACTTGATGGATTTTGTCAAGTTCCTGTCAGAGCAACGTTCATGGGGAACAATGTATAGGCATCCAAGCTGTTACAGTGGTTTTCGAAGAATCACTAAAAGAAAAAAGCCACAGTTGTTCTCTCACTTTGAAACTTGCCACCCAAGTAAATATTTAGACCAGGTGGATAACCGGAATACTTCTCCGTGATGGGACAGATTTCCCAGGGTTATACAGATATAACATGAGCAACATCTCTACCATTACACAGGCCAAATGGACTCTCAAATTCGAGCGAAATCACAACCGTCATGATTGTCGGCTGATATAACTCTCTCAAGAGAGATTTTGACATAATCCACAATCACATCTCTGTGGATTCTTAGGTCTATACCACTGCTCACTGAATTTTCATAGAAATTTTTATTGAGAACAAAAGTTAAGTTTGTTTTTGTAAAAGACATAAGTTTAATCAAAATTGTTTCAGTCGTTTCTGGGAAAATAGGAAAAACCCTTCCCCCTTCCCCCCACCTATTGGGGGAGACTTAGTTTTCCGCCACGGAAAAATGATGAAACGGAAGAAGAGCGAGTTCAGAGATTAAACAGCAAAGTTGACTTGGCAGTCTCCAAGCACCGACGTTTGTGGTATTCAAGAGGCCTCTTAAAGGGTGGATCTGAAGAAAAAGAGCCCTCTTTCTTTCGTCAGCTCTACAAGTCACTCTAGGGATTGAAAACTTGCACTACAGAAATGACGTTTGTTGTAGAGCGTTATTATTTGGTCGTTAGGAATTCTTGTAACGGGATGCAAAACGAATTTTGGACTCATTCTGTTTGTTTCTCGTTGTCAAGTCAATTGTCTCCACGTGGAGGCACACCTCATCCGCACATCGCCTCGTCTTCATTCAAAAGGCAATCAGTGCCAATATTTGGTCCTTCGCCGTTGGAACTGTGGAATTCGGGTGAAGGCCGCAGGAAGGGAAATCTGTGGGCAGTCGTCGTTGGCGTTGGGCAGATTAATAGTTCACTTCTCTTTTTGTCTCGTTCGTTTATCTCGCTATTCGTTCTTCGTGTTGGGATTTACGATCGCTCATTTCTCCAGCGACCGGTCATCCGCAGAATTGTTACAATTGCTTCTTAAACCTGCCCAGCGGTAATCTTCCGACATCAAAATTGAACTTCGTCACGGCCTTGACTCACATCGCCTATTCAACTTCCATATAGAGAACTCTGCCCTTGGCAACGCGAAACCCGAGAAGTAAATTACCAATTTTTACGAACGGCGAAGTGTGAAGTTTCATTTATATATGCTCAGTGTATTATCTATTTTCTGCGATGGAACGGGACAAGCCCGTATGTCACAACTGTGTGAATAACTCGGACTCCTACTAATCAACATCTCCTCGAACAGGGATACGGGGAATTGATATTAAGCATTAAGAATATAACTCAGATCGCCAGGGGGCGTCTTCTAAAGGTGACTGGGAAAACAACATCACTATTGATTGGATCATTTGGACCCCAGTCCAAATCCAGAGGCACGTGGCAGCCAGCAAATTGCCACATTGTCTTTCTTTTCAGCACTGAAAATAAACCTTGCTTGAGGAGGGAAAGTTGCTCACGCAAAGGGGATTTTAGTGAAGAGACCATGTGTTAGGAGGTGGGTGGGGATGGTGTTTCTCGAGATGAGCAGGTTTGCAGTTAGTAGAAGGTGGCAGAGTTAGTTGATGAGTAAAAACCTGTAAAACAATTAGTGTAATTTTGACACTTCAGAGGGGAAGCATGGAAGGGGTTATTGGTATATACACACTGTTCATATATCACAATGCGGCGGGCTAGAGGCTGAGGCTGTAATGTTTGCTACCGTGTTTGTGGTAACCAGTTCACTTGTTGAATCACCTGGTGCCTGTTTGCTCTTATTAAGACTGGAAAGAGGCTGAGGGCCTCTCGTCCAAACCAATCTGAAGCAATCCTAAACGTTCAGGCAGTCCTTCATAGCCAGATTCTAGCCCTTCATTATTCTTTTGCACAGCATGAATACTCAGCTTCACGCAACCACACGCCTCCGAGACCCGTCTTATTCGACTCGACAACGTTAAATACTTACCAAACACCATTTCGTTTTCAGATAATTTTTTCCTCATGACAATCATGGGTTTCGTTCGACCGGATTGCCTTGCAGGTGGGCATAACTAGATCCCAATTGTTGTGCGAAACAAAGGTTTTTTTAGACCAAATATGGCTAAACGCGCATCGCGGGTTTGGAATCCCCATGTCCCGAAACGTAAAGGGCCATATTTAGAGGAGGGGGGAGTGGGTTGAAAAAAATGTTCCTGGCCTAAAATATAGGTGTATTGTATGACATAGTGTAAGTAAACTTTAAAAATGCCTATCACGGAGACATTTTCCGTCCAAGTTTATCCAATTTTTGTTACACCGAGTGTAAAACACCCTGTATAGCGAAGATAAATAAACGTGAAGGGCCATCCGTCAGCAGTTAGCTCCGACCTGCTGCTCTTCCTAGCGAGGGGGTCTCCCGTTGACGAGGGCTCCGCCTTCTCCACTGCTTCTCAGTCGGTTCTCAACGGAAGTCGAGTCACCGGGAGGTTTCACCAAACGCTCACATTTGTCGATTAAAACAATCATCGATGATCACTAATTTGAGATTTACTATGCAATATAACGGACTTCACCGAGGTGGTTTACGATTAAAACATTATAACAACCCGCGAACTCTTCAAAACGGAGTCGTAGCGGTTTATAGTTTACTCGGCTTGCGGCGGTTACAGCTCGCCAAACAAAGACCGTTTTGCAGACGGGAAACTGTCTGTAACTGAATAATAAGACTTTTATTACTGCTTTTCGTTTTGTCTTGAATTGTTTCGCGAATTTCGTTTACTTGAAACGCACGAAAGTCGTTGCGGAGTTCATTTCGTCCGTTCAAAGAAACGAGAAGGTTATGATTTCACTTGGATAGTTCGTAATAAAATGATTCTGGTGCAATGATATGTTATCTAAGCTTTCGTACGCCCATTTAATTTGTTAGAGGACTAATTGAACGGTTTCTGTTGAAAGACAAGTTTCGTTCAGCTTGAACTCCTCTGTTCTTCGTTGGGTCTGATTTGGTCCTCGACAATAACGGCTGCTAATACCAACTGAAATGCTCTACCACTGTTTATTTTTTGAAAAGTAAGAACAGAAATGAGGAATACAACAAACGGATAAAATATACAGATATTTCCATTGTTGAGGCAATACGCTTATACACCGCATGAGGTTTCCCACTTCGTAGTGAAACAAATGAGCAATCATAACAGGTTAGGCGTGTATCGTCAATCTTAAGAATAAATATCTGGCGAGACTCATCACAAAACTTTCTTTAGCCCCACGTGTTTTTATTTAGATAATAACAACATAGGTACCGGTAGCGCTTAAGGTTTCAGGATTTATTGAGTCTCTCCTACTTGAACCACAACGTTTATTGAGTTACCAACATTGTACTGGAGGCTCCTGAGACTATCAACATTTGGTTTATTATTCTTTATCAATAATACTCCTATGTTGTCGGCCTTCGGTCAGGGAATTATTTGTGTAAACCCCCTCCCCCCCTCAAAATTTGATACGACGTTTCAAGGCATGGAGATTCCACGTCTGTAAAGTCCACCGTCTGGACCATATCCTGCCTTTAACGTGGTCTCGAAAATCCTTTCTTTTGAACAAAAACTCAATCTTGAATACGATCGGACAAAACCCATGGTTGTTATGGTTGAAAAAGTTAGCACGAAATGGTTGTATTTTTTATTGCATTTACTTCGAGTTTGGTATCGTTTCCTAGGTATTTTTTGGTTGTGAGTCGAATAGAACGGGTCTCCGAGATGCAGGACTGCGTCCAGATGGACAACAGTGATATTACAGTAAATAGTGAGGTGACTTCCTCTACTTGAACTCACGGATAATTTAGCGAAAGTGATATCGTAGTTATTTGGAGCAGTTCATACTGAAAATTTAATCAAAATCGTAAATAAAAATAAAATAAAAAGATTAGGTGTTTTGATCACTATGATAACTGTAGATGGTGGTCTCTTGTACCGTTATTTTCGCGTTCCGCAGTAACTCAAGCTAAATGTGGCATTTGAGGCGACTAGTTTCAGCTGTTTTCTCTCAATCGCGTTGTCAAGAATACAGAACATTTTGGCAAATAGTGTTTTTTGGACTCAGAAGCCCTTGAAACGTACAAATGTAAAGAGGGCGCAACAAAGTAAACGTATCTCTTGTAAATCAAGTCAGCTAGGTCTATTAGATAAACTAGTTCTAGATTGATAGGCTAGAATGCTCGTGGACCTCAACATTCGCGGATTTGAACAAACATTTGCGGTTGGTAAATCGTTGATTTAGGACGATGCCCAGTCCCGCAATTGGCTGGTCAATTTGATCGTAGATTTGTTCATTCCAATAGTTTAATCTTTTCAAACGACCTTGGAGAAACCCGATTTAATCACTGAAAATTCCAATTTATCAATTAAATGTTGTTTAAAAAGTTTGGTGACACCAGCGCGCGGTTGTGTTTCCTATTCTGCGACAAAAATTCCGTTTGATGAACCAGCAATTGGCCAAAATTAAGTGCTATTAGTCGGTGATTTTTCGTTCCGCGTTCCACCAGTTCACAGTCATCTTTACTCAGTGCGTGGCAAGATATTCCGGCGTTTTTGTCAAACCCACGTTCTCCCGCCGGGAATGTTTCGTCAGTTTGAAGACTTCAGAGGTGAGTCCTTACACATGCTATCTTGGTACGTGAACATTACTTATTATTGCTTCCCATTCATCTTCAAAATAGCTCAATTCTAACCCGATTTTATAGGAACCACTCCTAAATGTCTAATATAACAATTTACTGCGCCCCCGGTACGATATGCTCGCGACATGGCAATGCCATCTGGCCCGTGCCGCCGCCGGTGTGCCAACTGCCCCAATTAATCACCGTGGGTTGAGTGGGAATAGGAAGAGTTTGTTACTTCGACTTTGTGTAGGTTACAAATTTTGGCCTGGTGGGCCCCCAGTTCGTTGAAGTCACATGAAAAGACGCAAGCAGATACTCCCGATCGTTAATACGATTTGACTGTGTTGAATTTTCGTTTCGTGAAATGAAGAGATGTTTACTTTCCGCTCATAGAATGGAAAGTACGAATAAAAAAGATACATTTTTTCAGATTGTTGAGTCTTAAGGCTTACTGAATGGAAAATACGCTGGTGTCAAGCAACGCACAACTTCCTTAGCCCCACGTAAATTCCATTTAATACTTAGAAATCCAGACTATTCGTTACGAAGTTCATATGGACATGTGAAACAACTTAACGCCCTACGTAAAAACTGGTAGCTCTTCAAGTCCCGGAATTTATTGAGCTACTGCGACACGCGCCACGCTCTTAATTGAACAATGCCGAAAGTGGTAACCCTTAAAGTTCCGGAATTTATTGACCTGCCGCGACCTCCTTTGAAGAGTCCCCGTACACGTACCTAATGAAACTGCCATTATTTTGAGAAGGTTTCACAGTTGTGGAATTAGAAGACGTTAGTTTGAATAGTTTGGAATTTTTGTGGTTTCTCCTGGTTATGTAGTTACCATTATCTAGCTTCTACCGCCTAGGTAATTTATTCTACTAACGTCCTAATTTTTTTTCTAAACACTAGTATCTGATGTGCGGGATTTGTAAAGAAAAAGATTGAAAAAAGGGTAAATTAATATTCGACAAATCTCATTTTCCGAGCTATCGTGGCTTATATCTCCGTTCGGCAGATGAGTACAGAATACCGAAATGTTGGTATAGTTTTGCTAGAATAGTAAATGCTGCTGATGATCAAATCTGGTGAAGCAGTTACCCGGGAATGTACAAAAATGTTCGAAAAAACATAATTTTCGGCACATTTTGAGTTTTATCTCTGTTCAGTGGACTGTCAGAAGAACATTAATCGAGAAAAATATATGGTTATCAACTATTCGAAAACATCCTGTGAGTTAGGTGAAAATCGTTGAAGCCGTTTTGCCAAAACTCGTAAAAACCGATTTTTGCTTTCTAGACCTATATCTCCGTTCGCCGTATTTTCATGGAGATATTTATAGAGAACAACAGGTCTGTACAAACTGTTAGAAGATAATTTGAAAGTTTAATTAGAATCATTACAGCCGTTTTCGAGAAAAAGGCGAAACAACCTAGTTTTTGGTGCATTTTCGTCTCCCTTCCCCCTTTCCCATCGGTGGAAATCGCCCATAACCTTATGTTAGCGTCTAAAAAAAAAAGAAAAACAAAACAATAGAAGAACCAGCTCAATCGATTCAGCCGTTCTCCCTCAAATAGAACTCCAGACACGCGCGGACCACGCGCCGAAATTAGGTTTTTTGGACTCAGTACCCCTCAAAACGTCAAGATCTGAAGGAAACCCAAATTTTTTTTTCACGATTACTACACTTTCCCTCTCCTGGAACTGTGGGTGTGTTGTACATGGACGTCTTTCCAAACATCTTCCTTCCACGTGCTAGAAGCGCCGTAGCGCTCAATTTCAGAGCGGAAAACAAATAAAGAAGAGCTGAGAAGTCCCTAATCGAATATAAATTGCTGGTCGTAAGAGACTTCATTGAATGCCGTAATAGCGAAATGAGAAGATCATTACGAGAATTAGGAGGAAGGCAGAAACAAAGACCCATTGTTTCTCGCTCAGCTTATAGAGGATGGAGATGACAGCGGCATCAATGATGTAGGAATTAATTATGAATAAGGCAAACAGCTGTTTGGTGTAATTTGATGAGCAGCGGACCATCACGAAGGCTGAATAATTTGAAATTGCCTAATGTATCCAACGGATTTCCAGGTCAGAACCTACTTGTTTTCTGACAGCACATGATAATGAGCCATTACTGTAAATGTAACTAAAGGGTTCAAACAGTGAGAGCCCAAAATATGAACCTTACTTGTATTTATATGCGTAAGGAGGAACGTAGAGCCATTTCAAGGCAGTCAAAGTTGAAAACGATTTTGGGTGTCTAAAAAGTCAGTTCACCCTGTCGTTTGCATAACTAATTTGTTCAGTCAAAATAGCTGAGAAACCTTATTTCTACCCATTTTACAACGCTTTACATACCACGAGAGATTCCATATCGGTCCATAATCAGACACTTGATGTGCGGCAAAGCCTAGTGTCGAACCGAATAGTGTTTCTCGCCAGACTAAGCAGATGCTTGCAAAAGCGGAGTTGAGCTTTCTCGAGTATATCTACGTATGATGAAACCCACGTTCCGACACGGTACAGGGACTTAGCAATCAGAAATGCGGGTAATTTGATTCAGCATTCTCGCGAGTCCTAGATTTGAAAGTTATAGGTATGGCATTATGGGTAGCAGTATCATCCTTTCTTTACCTCAATATCGAACAAGGGAATATCGCTCTCAAGTAGCAGTTCACAATCTCAAGTTGCTTGTGCCCACAAAGTTCCCCCGTTCCTGGAAACGACGACTTTCGATTTAAGTTGATTACTTTCACGGTGTTTGTTCACCAGCTTGAGAACCTTAGGCTAATTAACAGGTGGGTCGCTCATCAGCGCAAGATCACCGGCGAAAAGACAGATAATGCATCCACTTCCGCTCGAGAAACTGTCAATCTCAATCGTAGGGCCTAGAACATCACCTTCCATGACAGCCTCGCCTAACATATGAATTCCCTCGTGCGTTTCTCTCTTAATTTATCGAAAATACCGCTCCCCCGTACAAATACTCAAGGATTGCTACGAAACTATGCTTATTCCCATACCCTCCAGCTTTTTCCACTTTAAATTGGAACTGGTCGAAGGGGCCGCAAAAATCGATCGGTTAGGTCTATGTGGACGATCTGACTGCTGACGTGTGCAGTAGGCTCTCCCAATCCCGTCACGTGCAAATCTAATCTCAGTGGTGCAAGTACGCCAAGCAGAAAAATTGCAACTCGCCATCTTAGAAGGAAATCTGGACGACCTTGACGGACACAGGCTCCTTCTAGGGAAGCAGGTCAAATACCGAGGTGTAATTACCGGTTAGATGTGGCTGTTATGCCGATTACCAGGCAACTAAATTGCTGGTATTTACGGTTCTCGCCAAGGATAATCTTGCAATTTTTTGAAGGGCACATTTTTGGCTCTTGAACAAATGCCATTGTGTCTAACTCTAAATCCTAACTATATAAGTGAGAAAGATGAAAAACGGATAATCTGGTGCGACGCATCACACAACTTTCCCACGTACAATCAGGGATTTTAATCGCTTTAGCCACTAATTGAGTCAATGAAATTGGAAAAAACAAAACGTGACTTTCTACGTAGAAAATGATGCTTTAAGTTCCGAACTTTATTAAACTGCAGCTACAAATGTCACGACCTTCATTTAAAAACCACCTTATAAGCTGTCAACTTGATTTTTCTCGGTAAGTTTGGGTCCCAAGTTTCGTACCTATTGGGGAAACACAACAAAACAAGGTAGTTCACAGAACCACGTTAGTTTGAGTTCCAGAATTTCTACAGATGCTCCTTACTATCTAACAGCCACCGTCAGTAGATTACATAATTTCCCTTCTTACTGGTTGTGCTGAGGAAAGTAAAACAGTGCTTTTTATTGTTTACGAAAATATTTCTTGTACATTCGTATTTTTGTGTGCATGAAGTTCTGTCCCATACCTCTGTGCATGCTGTCGCTTTTCGAATCTCCATTCAAGAGCTCCCACGAACTTCGAATAAGTGCCATAGAGTTCGATTTTAATAAGAACGCCCACTACAATTTTTTTTTCGCGGTGCCCTCGAACTGAGCCCGGTGCCCGCATCAAAGTTGACTGTGCCGTCAAGCGTGATATTGACTGTGGTGTGTTATCTAGCCGAGCGAGATACTGCATTCCAACTGCATGTCCTCTAACGATGTCCTTATTTCGTCCAATACACTTCTTCTAAGGCATTCCTGTAACTTTTCTTCTTCCCAAATGCTTTTTAACTGAGCAAAAAAAAACCATACAGGAAATTGAATGAAAAATTGAATTTTGAAATTTCTCGTTTTTCCTGCGAGAAACTGTGGGATGAATTGGGCTCAGATTCAGTGGGCTCGTTTTCACGATCATCAGAATCTTGAAAACAGGAAAAATCACTGCGTTCATTCCAAGTCTGGTTCAAAAAAGTCGAAATAGTTCTGCCCTTGCCTTTACTAATTTAATTTAATTTTTTAAATCCCACCGCTACCATCAAATTAAGAGCGACATAAGAAAAGGAATGCCGCACAAAATACGCTCATGAGTTAGCAAACATAACGTGGTTTTTATTGTTTCTACAATCATGTACCTATAGTATTCGTTCTTCAGTTATAATACATTACCGCTTGCATAACATTGCGATGCCTCATTTGACATATTGTCTCCCCGCAAATTCGAATTGTCTGCTGTGTATTTTTAGAAACTATCGATTTATTTCTCGTGCTATTCGCGAATCGAGGAACCGCTTTCCTTCCGATTCGATTTCTATTTTGACAGTCTCTTTTAACCGCCGAATGAGCCGGCAGACGAGCTTCATCTTGTTCCTAGAGATAAAAGTCTTCCCTCTATCAGGCATTTCTCTTTGATCGCATGCTGCACGGAATCTCCCGTGGCACGTCGTACGCGTCTCCCGCTTTGTTTTTCTCGTATTTTCCGCTCTACAGTTCCCCTCGTGCCATTTCAAATCCGCCACTCTTTCGCTAATTTTCTTCGTGGGTTGTGCTCCGCGATTTCGTGATGAGACCGAGCATCGGTTTTCGTACTGAAGTCGTTGACTCTTTTCATTTACTAACCTGTAGAGAGTTGCTCGAGTGATCCAAACTTTGCTTCTGAAGTCTTATAAAAAGGAATAAACGGAAATGTAGTTTCACTTCGTTAACGAAGGTCTAATGCTTTCGCACTGATCCTTCGCCTTCGCATTAATAATGAGGGGATCAGAGTACTTTGAATGTGCTCCGGCTTGGGGATTAAACGTAATCACCTCCGTAATCATACTCCCTACTTAATTACGTACTATCAATAGAATGCTATTAAAGACAATTATTATAAATTACTGCTTGTTACGCTGCGTCATTACCGCGCATCCCCATTAAACTGCGGGAATTCGTGGGTTCTAACGTAAGATTATTTTCAATTTATTTAAATAGTGATGCGGTCTTCGTGTGCATTTGTACCCCACGTGTGGGGTTTCGACGCATCTAGTAGTCGTGAGAGGGCTTTATGCTCCTGAATTTATTGTGTCGCTCCTGCTTATGTTACGTCATTATTTATGGGACTGCTAACTATTATTTCTTGAGTGGAATGGTGAAAACTATGGAAAAATTAGTCAATAAAACGACTAGTTAGCGTTGCTGGGCTCAATGGGTTGCTAGTAATTACCTTACGACCATCGTTAATCCTTCATTAAGTTGGATGATGCTACTTTTTAAAAGGAGATCATTGTAAACCGTTATCAATGTGTTTAGAACGTTGTGCGTTGTGTGGAGCCATGTTCATTTTATGAGCTGTTCATAAGTATTTTTACATTTGGTGTAGGATCTCAAGTTTAAGAAGTATAGAAGACGCCTCGAGTTCCGATTCATTCACCTCCGAATAACCCGGGAGAGCGCCGATTGAACGGCTAGCTGCGACGAATCCATTCATAAAACAAGTCCAAACCAAAATAGACGGACAGCCGATAAATCACACTTAAAAACCCTACGGTGTTTCAGAGCCGCAAAGTACGCCACCGCCACAATGCTATCGCTGGCTCCTAATCTGGAACTGTCAGTCTGCTCTTGGGAGAGTAATTACGTTGCCTTCCCTCATCACCTTTTCCGGCCTTCGCCATCGTTGGAGAAATTCTGGGTGGAAGAGAAAATCCAATAAAGCGGAGCGAGAGGCGGCAACCTTTCAATTTTCCATCCGGCCGCGTCCCAATCACCTTCTAACTAGAAATGTAAAAGTTGAAATCGGGGGAGCATCAGTAAAATAATATTTTCGAGGAGAAATGACTCCCCTGGGAGAACTAATTTTTGTTATGGGCGAAACTGTGGAACTTAACGACTTCAGGATGGCGGGTAATTTCTACTCGTTGATTTCGAAATTATCACTTACGCTCCTGCACCTGCCACCCTCTTCCGCTCATTAAAACCGTCACTTCATATTTTTTTACTAAATTACAACACTGCTTGAAAACAACCCCGACTTCTTGTGGATCATCAGGAGAAAAAATTTCGAAACCTCTAGCAAACTGCATAATAGAAGTTCTGAGTTGTAGGTAATAAAAGTTCAACAGACAGTAACACTGTCCAAGTTAAACGTTTGGTTTCCTCGATCTTAACGAATTATGTAATTAATAATCAGAGGGAATAGAAAACAGGTCTGGCACATTGAGTCATATATTTATTATACATTTTGTTTCCAGAGTGGTAAGTGAAGATAATACAAGCTCGTAAAAACAGAGCGAAAAATATGCGTAGTCACGCTCGATGGATTTCGAAATTAGTGAGCATGTGAGTTCAAAACTGGTACCAGATAGTTTCAGTAATTTCTTGAGATTTTCTCATTAACCAGCAAAATCTGATAACGTCAGTACAGAAAATTATAATTTTGAAATTTTTAAAATTCATGTAATCCTGGAGTGGCACAGTCGATTCAGCTCGTTGGTTTTTAGTTATGTTCGCTATTTATAGAAGGATAGGAGAATCGTAAATGAACCAAAAATTGGTGGGTTTCATATTTTTCTCAAACAGCACATCATTTTTACTAAACGTTTAAAGTAGTTTCTATTAATCCTTAAATGGTGTTCTTCGTAGCTCCAACGATTTGCATCAAACTCACGGAATGTCTTCAATTAATCTATCTAACCTATCTTCATAAATGTTTCGCTGAATATATTGAGACAAGTTAACAACTAAAATGTGCCAAAAAGCATGTTTTGTAATATATTTCATGGTTTGCTTCAATAAATACGAGTCAAATATCGTTTATCTGATGGAACATTGTTATACTCACGTTTCTTTACCTACAACTTTATCTGCCGCTATCCGTGGAATGTATGAAATACGCAAAGCACGTTAGTTAAAGTTATACAGTTTCCCTCTTTCCTTTTTTACATGTTATGTCTTTACTTTGCTACATGAACTCGAAAAGTGTAACGGCCAAGCGTCACGAAATTTAATCTTGAGGCCGATTGGACAAGCGAATGTTTTAACCCAAGTTGCAATCACACCCCTTTTGGCGTAATGCATAAGGCATCGGTCTCCTAAACCGGAGGTTGTGGGTTTGAGTCCCACCAGGGTTAAGATTTTTGGTTGTTGACATTTTATGTCTTTACTTTGCTACGTAAACTCGAAAATGTAACGCGGGATATGTAACAGAGAAGTGTCACTAAGTGCATGGTAACGTCTGTTACAAAATCTAACGTTCGGTAACATCACACGTTTTAATAACCTCAGTGACTAAGTGATGATGTCAATTGCAATTGACGCGGCCATTATATCGAAACCATCAACGAGCACAATCAAACGTAGTTATCATTGCATACAAAAAAAATAAAAATAAAAGAGATAAAATGTACCTAGTGGTTGCGTACTTGTACGAAAGCTATACCCAAAACTTTAAAAAAGGAACGCGCGTTAAAGGAGGTTTCACAAAACGTTTTGGGAAATTCGCGCTGTTCGGCGCAAGCCAAAAATGTGCATGAAGGCCGTGTTTCCAACTGAAGTCGTCATCACAAAGGCTCTTGAGCTGTTTGTGCTTGGATGTGCCAAAACCCATTGCAAATCAGACTTAGTTTAAGAGTCCTAATTGCCGACGGAAGGCCAAAGAGCTGTAGGATAGTCACTGACATTCCAGGAAGTTCTTTCAAGCGCCGCCAATATTAATTCCCCCGCGTAACACCAATCCTATCTCAGTCTGTGTATTCGCTAACACCCCCCCTCCCCCCATCTCTTGGTAATTAATGAAAGCAAATCCCAATGTAGTGTTTGATTCTCAACTCTCACGGTTTCGTCCCTATCTCCCTCGTGACCTAAACAGTATGTTGATGTTATTACTGCTCATTTTGCTCACGACTACTCCTTCCCTCCTATGACCTTGCTACTCTCAAACCATCAATTCTTTCGATTGTTAGCGACAACAAATCTTCTTGTATTTCGATATTTTTACTATCCACTTTGCTCCCGTCACCTTCATGACTATTCTGTCCCTCTTACGCCATTTATTTTTCTCTCGCATGACCCATAGCGCAGTGCCGCAATTTCTTTCCGTAATTCGCCAAATGAGATTAATCGCTATTCACTCCATTTTCATCAAGTACAATGATGTGTTTGTGCAGTGACAAGAATCGTGGTTTCATTTGTAAACGTGTCGTGGGGAAAGTTACAATGCAGCAGCGCCTTTTAATTTCAGGCGATCTTTAATGAACTCTTGTTTAATGCAATAAAACTAATAAAACCTTCATTCGCTCTTCTCGTTATTTCTTGGAGGCAGTTCTAAGCGGGAACCTTCTAAAGATTATTTTGAAGCAATTAAGACCAGTCAGGGCGATTTGAACGTGAGCAATGAAGCCGTCTCAACTCGTAATATCTCCGCTTGATATCTTCACTTTTCATTTACGGTCCAGTTCTTTTTTTCTTATGCATTTTTATCTGAGTTAACTTTTGAAGTATCTTTAGAAAGTCGTTTAGTTGCATTTTTTTCAACTGCACTGTGGAATTAAAGACGTATTAGTTTATGCCAAAGTTGCATAAGTTAGTTTTTCGACTGGTCAAAACGGAATAATTTGTAACAGTTTCTCCGTATAAGGGCTTACGAAAAGACTCGCGGTACTTTCGCTCGCACTTGGGAGATATAGACTTATATATTTATTCGGAAAGCGACTTCGTGAGGCCTTTCTCTTTCGATTCTCCTTAAATGGAAAGAAGAAAGGAGAAGGGCTCTGCTAAAAGACAGTGGGGTCAACTACAACAAGGATCCCTTCCCTCTGGTGAAGGATAAGAACGAAAGGAGTTGGTTTGAAAGTGCGGTTAGTTTGATTTGGATGGAACTATACCTACATTTCTGTTTGTACGGAGAAAGCCATTTCTAACGTTATCGATCGAGCGAGAGCGGTGGGCGCACCTGCTTTGGCACCTGGTAAAAACCTGGAAAATGAGCTCACATCCGTTCTTTTGAGAAGATAATACGACTATTATTATTGCTATCACTGTTATTATACCGCGAACATGTTATTTCTCCCTGTGAGGAACGTCAAATCGCGCCGTATTTAAGAGCGACATCTTTTCATGCGGCCTGTTACTAATTTACTCGTGAAGAAATTGTAAAAACCCGTTTCAAGTAAATAAACTGAGTTATTAGCGTCAGTGGGGCAAATCAATCGTATACGACCGTCGAAATCGATTTAACGTTGTATCTTAACTTCGTGGAAATGAACTATTTTCTAGTAACTCAGTACGTTAATTATGGTGTAATATGTAGCAGGAGTATCGAATGAATTACTTTCCTCAGCCCTATGAACTAAGCCGATGCCAAGTTTTGTAACGGGGTGAATTTGTTTGTTTAAGCGTTGCGTCTAATTGGTGCACTATTTAAAGGATCAACTAAATGTCCTCAAATTTGACAGACTGGAGATCAGCGTGGGATGTCAAAATACGAGTATGAGCAGAATAAACCTAAACTTGAGTTACGATAATGATCAATGCTTCCTCAAAAACAGCTGCAACTATTATGATTAATACTTTTATATGCACAGTGCCAAACAACTGGGCTGTTATATAAATTTGTCTTCCGTGGGAAAGTGAAGAGAGTAGCACAATAAACTATCATGTATTCAGTTAGTAAGCGACATCAAGCACAGATTTTCCTTATAAATTTCGCTCTTCTGTTATTCTGGTGGTCTGCTGCGCTTACGGGTGCTGTATCTTTGTTACGAATCATATGTGAAAAATAAAATATAGGTACTAGTTAGCTAATATCACCCCGTCAATTTGATAGAAAGTGGCTTTGGAGAAAACTGAAATTAAATGTTGGATAAATCCCATTTCGCGAGCTATCATGGCTTATATCTCAGTTCGACGGATAGGTGCGTAAGTAGTTATGTAGAACAAAATGTGCTTATAGGTTGCTAGAAAACACTCCGTCAGAGTGATCACATTCAGTCTTCTGTATTTATTGTGACTAATTCTTTAAACGTTGAAAAAACGCGACATTGCCTACGGACCGCCGGAGGAACATTTATGGAGCACGGTAAATGAAGAGACCCTGTGAGCTGGATGAAGCTCGTTTTATCCGTTTTTCCAAACATTTGAAATACATTGGTGTTTAGGCCTATTTCTTCGTTCGCCCAATTTTCACAGAGATATTAATATATAACGAAAGTTAGGTGCAGACGAATGGATGATAGAAAATTATCGAAACAAAAATGATTCCCCCCTTCTTGATTTCTTGGTTTCCTTTGTTCCTATCGATGGAAATTGCTCATAATCTAATTTCCAAACCTTCGAAAAACCACGATCAAAACAAAGAACCCTGCAAATTATTACACAATGGTTTATTATTCTCATGAACAGCTTGACCTAGTATTAGTGCTCCCCCATCCCATTCGATTCAGCATCGAATACTAGTAAACCATACGAAACATGTCCTGGCTTCAATGGAACTACGGAAACAAAATGTCTGATGATTTTGCCCCGTCGTCGGGGAAATTGGAACGGGCGCTTCGAGCGAACCCGTTGCGAGGTGAAAGAGGAGTTGAACCACCCGCCCGGCAGCGTTGCGAGGCGAGGAGGAGGCGGGTTGTTTTTTATTGAGACGGGCGGGAGGGAGGGAGTTCAAACGACAAAACGTTGACTTCCGCTGTAGTTCCCGCGTTGTACTGCGTTTCGTTAATTTTTTTAACTGTTTTTTTGCCCATACAACTACGGGCTTCGTCTGATCGGATTGCTGAGATGGCGGGCACAACTAGATACCAAATCGGATTTTAGTGCGAAAGAAGGAATTTTTTAGACCACGTTAAAGGTACAAAACGGCCCGGACGGGGGATTGCAGACGGACATTGCAAATTTGGAATCTCCAAGTCTTGAAACAAAGTATCAAATTTTGAGGGGGGGTTGTAAAAATTTTTCGTGACCGAAAACATAGGGTTATTATTCAGAATGAACAATAAACCAAAACGCTGAAAATTATTGCACAATGGTTTATCATTCTCTGGCACAGGTTAACGCAGTCTCACGTCTCCGAAACCCATCCCATTCGATTCAGCATCGAAAAATACTTGTAAACGATACCAGCATGACTTGACTACAAAAGTGGCATTGTCTATGCGACGCTCGACTGATACAACTCTTTCCTAGGCTTCAGGAACAGTTATATTGATAAGGTGATGCTAGGCAATTGGCACGAGGCGAAGATTCGAACTTATGTGTGTTTGAAGTGAGATGAGAGGCCCAACAGGAAATGAGCGCAAATTGGGGAAAAACGATAACGTACGCTATTGTCCCGTTAGTTCCTTCGCGTTATAGAATTTGCTTCACTATGTTTACTGTGTTTTCACTGGTTGCTATCTAGACGCCAGAGGTTAAAGGAGTAGGGGTCAAAAACATTTTCCTGATCGAAAACATAGGTATATCTTTAGAATGAATAATAATCCAAAAGATCAAGGTCACTCGTTCTAGCCGTTCTCACTAGAACTCAAAATTAGATCTTTTTCAAAACAAAGATTTGAAGAAAATTCAACTTTTCCATTTGTTTTACACAATTGCGATACTTTCCCTGCTCTTTGGGTAGTTTATTGTATAAATCGTGTTGGTATTCCAATAAGGTGCCTACACAAAGGTAGTGTACTGTGCGCTATTAAATATTTGAGGACGTCGCACGAAATTCTGCACTTCAAACTATTGTCGTTTCTTCGGCCAACTTCAGTGTTTTCCCATTAATTCTAGAACTAAAAACTATCCCATAATTGCCTATACTATAAACATCTAGTTACTCAGTACTAAGTAAGAAGAAGCAACTAATACCATTTTTAACGTTTAGGGCTTCCTGTTTCTACAAAGCGTTGTGTGAAGTTCGTGTAACGAAGTGAAATGCAGATTTGATTAAATGATATAGTGATAAAAAGAGCCTATGTACGAGGGGCAGAAGAAATTCGTCTGATGCGTTACGCCAGACATTTCTGTTTTGTAGACAACCACGAAGGTCAATGTTTCATTCCGGTTGAAAGCAGGATCGCGCGTTGTCTCGTCGAAATCAAATCTCTGTGGCCTCTAAAGCCCTGCTGTACCTTCAAAGCATGTGCCGACGGAGAACTGTATTTGCCCCCTTGAGCTAATTGTAGTTTCGTAGTTGGGCAGAGACAATGGTAGTTGGTAGTGAGTCATTAGTGAGGTCTGCGACGATGAGAGGCATCTGATGGACCGTTGTTCCGAAGAAACAATTGCCTTCCTGCTCCCTTTCTCTTTGCCGGATGGTCGCAGGCGTTAACGGTTTGATGATGGCCACATTTGAGGAAGGGAGTTTCTTCTTTAATGGAAAAGACGTCATAGGTGAACGAACTTGGTTGGAGGACATCATTAAGACCTGAGTGCCAGAACCTTTGTTTCATTATATTTATTTCTAACTTATCCGATGGTCGTTCAAGCCAAACCTTTTCACGTCGGAACAATTTAAGAACGCTTTTTCACTAACTTTATTCGGAACTAACCCAATTACTTTAATACTTAACACTTTTTCAATCGCGTTACATCAATATTAGACGTTACCGTGTAACTTTTTCCTCTCTCAGAACATTCCCGAAATATCAGCAGATTTGCAGTACTGCATTTGTGTTTTGTTGTCCTCTAGCAATTTTTATATTTGTATTTTTTACTTACTTCCTGAAAATATGTGTAATCGACGGAAAAACGAAATTACAAGTCCTAATAACACAATTTGGAAGTATGATGTTTTCGTCTGTGAATGTAAGAGAAAACAATTACGATTCTGCATTTGGGGGATGTCTGTGGGAGTTCTGACCGGGTGAGATAACCACCACGATGTCCGCAAAGCAAGCGCATATTCCACCATTGGCAGGCCTTGCTCTGGGTAAGAGATGGATTGCTTCATTCTACTTGCCTTGCCGAGCGGAGGCAGCCACGTGACGTAGCCCTAATCCATAATGCACCGGCGCGAGGCCGCATTCCCGTACCATTTTGAGTCAAACAACCCTTAAGGCCAGAATGGTCACAGGGCCCGCCCCATCATTCGATGGCACTTACGGCTTTTCCTCGTCCCAGGGTGGGACAGTTTGGACTTGCAGACCTCTCTGGGGTTCGGAAGGACCCCAGTAAGCTGCGACAGAAGGCTGAACCAAACTGGATCATATTTTATGCCCATATAAAATAAGGGAGAACGTTTACAAGGCACGAAAGGCTCCTCAACGAGAGCCGCCAGCCTGACAAAGTACTGGTTTTCGAAAGAAGTCGTATCAAAAATATCATGCACAGCGGCAATCGAAGATCGTTTATGTGAAGCTTCGCAAAAGCGTTTCTAGCCAATTTATTTCTTAGCTAATCTCTCTGAAGCCATTTAAAATATCTCGCTATATCGTCGCTTGATCCATCCTGCCACGTAATTGCAAGTTGCCGATAGTCCAAATTGACCCTGATGTATGAATATTAATTCGTTTTCTTACGTCAAAAAAGATTTATTAGTTAAAGGTATTTTGAAGAAACAGCAAACGCGTGTCTCTTAGTGAGTAACCAGGCCTTCAATAATGTAAATAGTACCTTCTGTAATTCAGTCACACTATTTGCCTGTAGGATGTACTAGCAATTTAATCATTTTATTCTCCGTAAGTTTAGTATTAGTTGAGTATCAGAAAGCACGTATAGTAATTCAAATACTAGGCAACAAATATTAGTAATTGTTAGTTGTTCTAGTCCTGTCATGCTGGCTTGCATGAAAAGTCCAAGGAAATTAAAAAGTGGAACGTGTTGTTGATTAGTTATCGTTTTCTGATCGACGATTGTTTGACTGGGGCAGTGCATCAAAAGAAGGTTCCAGCCCCTCCCTAATGTCGCCAATCCTTTCGAAATTGTATCTTCTCCTGGCATCCAGATGTATTCAAACACCTCCGCAATTCTCCGCTGCCCACTTGTGTTCCGACACTCGGCTACTCCCCTTGTCATTTTTGATTTGCCAACCGCTTTTGATTCCCTCGGTCTCTTTGCCACAGGGTGGGAAATCACGATCGCGCTAACTGCATAATAGCCATTTCAATTAGTGGCTCTCATTCGTCCTCGGAACGTGACAGGAAAGAGGCGTTTTGTTCGAATTAATTCCCAAGTTCGAATTCGCCGGAGCTCCCATTAGATGAGCTGACGACCACGCGTTGGCTCGCGGTGATGACATTTGGTAATTGATGTTTTTTAGACTTGAAGTTGTTCGGTTTCGTAGCTTTGCCGATTTTTAAATCTGCGAGCAATTGCCGCGCAGTAGAATAAATGGGTAATGTCCGGCCACATGCGTAGGACGATACACAGCCTCTCGGAGATCAGCGCATTAGGTTCTGTCAAGCTTTTTCATACCCTTCGCGGTCATCAGAGCATCAGCCTCATAACGTACAGAATGCCCCCAAGGCATTTAAAAATCGAGGAATGCCCAAAAATATGAATCTCGCTAATTGTCTAGAAGCATCAGGCGGTCCCTTTCTATTTTTTACACCAATGTGCTTGTGAACGCACATCAAAACTTCCAAAAACCTTTTTGTGCTTAACGCTCTAAAATTGATTGCAACCTCGCCATGATCTTAATTGAGTGACCAGCGTATAGGCAATTTATTGGACTATCAACGATTTTATTTTGCGAAGTTTCGTGAATTGTTCGCGAGTTATAAGGTAAACATGTGAAAAGTATCTAGTGCGCCGGACCACACAACTTCCCTTTTCCTCACAAGCGGCGGCGTTTTTTTATCACCTTCCGCTAAAAAAAACCGGCTTCCATCCAATTTATATAAATTAAGTAGTTTAACGTTTCACGGTGGTTGATTTCTGCTTTTATTGAGTTACTCCTACTTGCCATCACAGTTTTAATACACTCGACAGAATAGCGATATCCCGTTGTGTCTGAATATGTAAACGCGCACAAGGGACTCTCAATACATGTGAAACTGGTTGTGAGATACTAAGTGGAGGGAGTTAAGTTGGGAGTAGCGAGAGCTGAGAGACGAATCATTGGGAGAACTGGGAGACGACTGTATGCTGAAGGATGACTGACTTGGTAGGAGCTGTCTGTCGAGAACGGGAATCTGAAATTGAGGGGTGGAAAAGATAGATGGTAAAGTCCAGGACAGGGGGAAATCCGTAGTCAATTAGTAATAACTGGAGAGGTGGACTTGCCATAGGTAACAAAAAATAGGCTAGGGCGGAGATTCTGGAAGTCAAAGAGCCAGCTAATTCGGCCGCTGAACAACTGTTATGGAACTGTCCGGTAAAAGTCGTGAGAAACGCAAGTAAATGAAACGGCAGTAGTTCGAATTCTGGAATTTTTGAGGTTGCTCCTAGCTATCTTGTGAACGTTATTTAATCCCCTGTGTAGGGGGCTTATCAGACTACTACCGCCAATTTTTCTGGAACGCTAGTTCCGTATGAATTTATACTGCGTAAATAAAAAACTGTGCTCGACGAAATTATTGATAATTTATTGGGTTGCTCTCGTTATTTTCGCTTAGAAGAAAATTTCGCAATACCGTTATCCCGTTTGAAACTGTTCAAACAAAAAATTTGATCAAATCATCACAGGTGATTTTGAGAAAAAAATATTCGCAGTTTTGATCATATTATAACTATAGTTAGTTGTGAGCTGATTTTGCTGATACCTTTAGTTGAGCGTCGCTCGAGGGTGTGCAGGGGAATACCAAATTTCTGACTTGGCGGATTCTAACATTTTAATTGATTGTTACGTCGAAGTTAACAACTCCGACTCGGGCGCCCGAATAACCCGGCGAAGCCTGAAATTGACTTGCGACGAATCAGAAGTGTTTCGTAGATTGCCCATTGTCGCTACAGTTTCCAGCGATGAGTTTTCAAACTTGAAGGCTGTGTTTCCGTTTCGTGAGGACTCTGCAGGAAGAGCCGTCCGGGCATTTCTGGTACCTCGACTTTCTAGTTGAGGGCAGTTCGAGAAAACCTGTTTCGAAGTTGGTTTTACGTCATCGGATAATCAAATCATGTGATGACTTTCGTTTTCGTCCAACGACCTTATCGTTGCACGTCCGATCGAAGAAACGTGAAAGTCCTGAGGGAGTTGGAATCACAACGAAGGCTGTTTTACCGGCGAGTTAGCTTTTGGAATTTCAGAATAACCTTGGAAATATCCAGAACGACGCTTCACGCCACTGTCGTTATCCCCCTTCGCTGATAAAGCTAGGGCATAATTACCTCCGTTTAACGCATTACTACAGAAAGTACTTGCAGATAAATCTTTCTTCCACATTCGATTCTGAATAATTTAAAATTCAAGGGGTAATAACCAAAGTTCAAATGCACGGAAGTTCCATTTATTGAATTGTATGAATTTGCTTGAAATCTAACTAGTACATAGTAGTAAAGCTTACTTTATTTTAGAAATAATTTAAGTATTCACCAAGAAATAGATGATTAAGAATGTAAACTTCAGTTGAATAGTAATCACTAGGTGCTGTAGATTGGACCCATTAATGAGTTCCCCCAGCAAATAGTGAGCATAGATTATACCAGCGTGGTGACTATAAAATTGTAACTTGAGAGCTCACCTGGAAGGAGTCGTTTTGGCGTTAATTTCCGCTCTTGAAAGCTCGAAAATCAACTTGAGATCTGGCCCAGAGGACCAAATGTTGGGCACACGAATGGGGGAGCTTGAAACTGAGAAATAAATGAACGTGGTGAGCGTGAGTGAGGACTGCATTGCACTTGACAGAATAGCGATATCAGTTTGAATATGAGCATGTAAACAAGAACAAGGGACTCTCAATACATGTGAAACTGGTTGTGAGACACTAAGTGGTGAGAGAGGGACAGAGATAGAGGGGGAGATTGAGCTGAGTTGCGAGTCGTGAGCTGAGAGACGAATTGTTGGAAGAACTTGGAGACGACTGTGTCGCGAGAACTGTTAGGTGACTGTGTATTGGGAGAAACGGAAGACGACCAACTTATGCGAGAATTCGTTGGTGAATGATTTGGGAGGAGGTGTCTGTTGTGGAGAGGCAAGTAGATTTAGGGGAGGGAAAAGGAATCTGGGAAAGTCCTGAAGAAGGGGAAATCCGTTGTCAAATGGAAATAACTGAAGAGGTGGACTTTCCATAGGTAACAAATGGGGAAGGTATTCGGGGAAACAAGGACTTTCCATTAGGGCTAGTGTGGACACTTTATATTACTTTAAATTATTTTGAAAATAATCAGTTATTCACTTGCTGCTACCCAATGAGCTCGGAAAGTATTTTAGCCATGCCAAGTTGGCGTTTTCTTCAGGCATTCACGTTTTCGGGCCTACTGAATCGAAAAAATAGAATTTCGGCGATCCTCAGCCATCTGGCATAAACAGAGATCCCAAAGTCAAGTTGCTAGGGCCCTAAAGGGTTTCCCCAGCTTTGATCCGGCCGCTGGCACTCCTGTAACCCGAGAGCCACATGCTTTTCTTCGTCAATCTCTGACATTTCCCTGCCAACACGAAGATTAATATTTTCGGGGCCGACAACGCATTTTCTGAAACTTTCCTTTTTACCTCTGACCCCTTCTCTTATCTCCCTTCACACCCCTATTTTCGCCAAATCCTTGCGACCAGTCGACTAGAACTCACAATCAACGACTCCCCCCCCCCCCCAACACTCGTCCTGGGCCGCACTAATTCAATTGTAAATAATTGTATACCTGCATGCAGCACGTGAGCTACCAGTTATTCTACTCTGAACTCTTACTCTATCGTATCTCAAGTGAACGTTCAATTAACCAGTGTAACTATACAACCCTCGTTAACTAATTCTTCTCCAATACTGAATTCCACATCATTCCCTCTCCTGCACCAAAACGTCTGTGTGTGCGTTTAGTCAGGTTTGTTTAAAAACGGCTGAACCCATTTAACTCGTTCTTGTTCGTTATTTTTTGAAGGCGTTGGGCATTAGGTAATGTTGGAACTAAATATTTTGAGACTAATGGCAGTATAATGGTTGAAAAATGACAATAAAATTGATCGAACGCGTGCCAGTCGAATTTCGGTGAGGGTTGAAACAAGTTACGTATTGCAACAGATACTCAACTTTGGTATGTGGATTCAATGTCAATTTTTGACATTGATTCGAGAAGGGCGCCTTAGAACCAGTGAGTGGTTTAGTACGTAGGAAATCATTGTTTGGCCGAGTGTATAATCTGGTTGTTGTCGTAGCCCGCTATTATTCACATAAGAGCGGCAATCACGGAAGCGTTGGAGGTCGCTCGGAAGATGATTATTCCAATTAGTATTCACGAGCTCAGCCTAATTCCGTTGGATGGCGTTCGTTTTTTGCGAGTTTCTAAACAAGATGTCCTCTCGGTGTTTTCGAGTTGTGCTCAAGTTGTTTTTTGTCCGCATATTTGCGTACTCTGCCGAACGTACTCCGTCGACTAAGTATGAATTTGTGCACAATTCAAGTGTACTTAGTGTCAGGTGCCGCGATAAATTGAGTAATAAATTGAATTTTTAGTCACATAGGATTTATTATTAACCCCGTGGACAATGAATAAATTTATTAAATTTTTCAATATTTTTAAACACGGCTTTTATAGATAATACATAATGAAAATATTCAGCCACGTATTATAAATTAAATTATTTATATTATGTAACTAATATTTGAATAATGTGCCAAATTAACTCCTGTTAACCCTCCTATTGTAAATAAATGTGCAAATCCATTGAATTAAGTGTAATATCGGAATGTTTAAATATAATGTAGTGGTCGACAGGCATTTAACGTATTATGTGGCGGTTGCACCTTTGTTGGGTTGCACCTTTGTTGTGCCCTGTCAAAACCAACGTATTAGACGTAATTTTTTTTGAGTGATTTGTTTCTACATTTCTGAAATTATAGACTCGCGCTGCGAAAAACGTCAGTCAACAAAACGACGTTAGTTTGTATTCCGGTTTTTCTGAGGGTGCTTCTGATTATTTCGTTTCGAATTGTTATGTTCGATTGTACAGATAGCTTATCGAACTGTCATCCTAATTTTTGAAAACACCAGCGTCATATGGTTGAGGTTGACAAGGAAAAAACTCCTCTAACGCGAAATGTTTCGTGGAAATTGTTGATGATTTATTGTGGGGCGGATGAAAATGGTCAAGGTACAGTTGTGTGAATAGGAATTGTTCGTACGAACGTAGAGCTGTTTTGGAGGCAAAAATATTTGGTATATTGATCATTATGAGAACTAAAGTTAGTTTCAGACAGATTCTGCCCATACTCATGTTGATCTGCGGGCTAAGTTTCAAATTTGAGCCGCTGTATCTCAAGCGGGTTCAGAGACATACACGCAGACCTCTTTCTCGAGTGGTGTTTATATCGTAAATGCCGCTTTAGTTCTGCTATATTCTCCTTCCATCTTGACCGTCACTCGAACTTGTCGCCCCTTCGCGCCTTGTTTTTGTCGGCTTTCAGTTCACTTCTCGGTGCCACCTAGTGAACCCGCGTGAGCCCTGCTGTGAGGAAAGACCTTGGTGGCCCTCAACGGATACAAATCATTTTCTCTTTAGAAGCCCCGTGATTAAAGACCTTTTAGCGTGCCGGCTTCTTCCGTGTTTCAATACCGTTATGGAAGGAACTTCTCTGCCCGAGTGGTGCGAGGCCTGGTCTGACAGATAATGCGAATTATGCTTCAAGTAACTTCAATAATTGATTCAAATGAATCCTTAAATGTACTTGCATTTGCTTTGTTTGCTAAGTGAATTAAATTATTGAAATTCGGGAGGTTTAGAAGTTAGTGTTATCCGCTTTAGTTTACCTCATTGTCTGTTTACGCCCCTCAACTCTGTTCATTAGTGGTCATTTCTTCACTAAATTAATCCTGGCTTAGTAACTTGTTTGATGGTGATCTTCCAATCGTTACAGAGCAGCTCTTAGGTGGGAATATGTAATATATCTCATGTTGTGCTGCTTTGCTTCCACAGAACAATTTTTGAGGATATCGTTAGTTATCGATACTTTCACAATGTTCATTTCATTGTAAGTTCGCAACTACAATGCTTCTCGATGAAATTGGCGCTAATTCTAATTCCCTTATTCTCGTTTCTACTTTTATTGTGCTCACTCTAAGTCAACATATCTGAGGCTTGTGCAGTCCATTTTGCGATATTGTACATTGATGTGCCCTCTTCCGCTCATCAGGCGGTTCTTCGCCCCTCTTCTGTCCTGAATTTAAAAAGGCTGATCTTCAAGAATCTTCTTGCACTACGTTACTGTAGTTGTCGAATGAGATATCCCTGCAGTGCCTCTAAGATGGGAAATGGTTGTTGATTATTCTAGTCTCATGATTGGTAACCCAAGCTCCAGTGTGCTTGATGTATCAGCCTGGATGGTGTGGGGTATTATTATAGTGTGAGCCGCCTGACCCATTTCATTATACTGAGGTAGTTTGAATCAATTGTTAACTGCCGTTTGACACAAAGACAAACCACTATGACGGCTTAGCTCTATCGATTCTAAATTCCTTTCTGGTCGGCAGTCCGGATATTGATCCCTTTTGACTTAGAAGCCTGTACGGTCTCTTTGAGTACATTGTTGATAGTCCCTCTCCTGACAAAAAGAAGTTGGTTTCATCAAAAGGCCGCCCCCCCCTTACCCCGTTTCATTCCTCTCCATGCTCCAACCAGTAAGTTGGCAATCCGGGCGTCTATTTGCACTAATATCGAAGAACACCCTCAATTAATGTGTCATTTGTGATAGCAAATTGTGAAAACTGGAGAACAGTTCAGAATTCGTGTAGTGAGCTTGAAAATTATTGACTTTGTCGTCGAGCATGATCTCATCTAGCATCAC
This sequence comes from Pachypeltis micranthus, assembly GCA_020466155.1. Classification (NCBI taxonomy): domain Eukaryota; kingdom Metazoa; phylum Arthropoda; class Insecta; order Hemiptera; family Miridae; genus Pachypeltis; species Pachypeltis micranthus. Next base: position 35,540,351 of record CM035773.1, read on the forward strand.
AAGCAGGCGTGCACCTTTTCATGTGAGGTTTGGAACCGTCGGATTGAGACGAATGGAGAAGTTTTTCTTTTTCCCATTTTTTGCACCACAGCTAGTTAGTTCAACTGCTTGGCGAGCTCTCCCACACGACTATCTTCCTTTTCCAGTTTCCCCTAGGTTTTCTACTAACGTGCCACCCTCAGAGGGTGATTGAAATTGGGAGGTTCGGTTTCTTTGGCTTCTGAGCGTCTGACTCAGGACGCCTGTTGAATGTTTTCGATGAGAACTTCCAAGTCTTCTTTTAGTTGGTTAGTGCGGCATAGAACTGAAATCCGATCTGTTTCTCGATTCCCCCCCAAGGCTTCTCACTGTTCAAGCACAAGTTCTGACGATTGGGTCCTACGCAATGCGGTTTTGAACATTAATTTACCAGTTGGGACTATTATCAATTAAAGAAGTTAAAGGGCAAAACGTCTGTTGATATCAGCATTTTAGCTTCCTTTAGCTACTATTGTCTTTATAAAAGATGGACCGGAAGAAATTTGTAATGCAATCGGATGTCTGCTATTAGAAATAATTCTTTCTAGAAGGTGCCTGAAGGAGCATGGGGGGGGGGGGCTGTGCGGTAGTTCCATGTTTTAAAAGAACTAAATGTTCGGGCGTTGTTCTTCGTAGCTAGACGTAGCAACTCCTTCCACTCCCATAAGTAAAGTTGTTCGTTGTCAACTTACCTCATGGATGTTGAATGAGACCAAGCGTGTTACTGTTAGGTGGTGTGTAGGTGGGGCTTCTTTCTTCTTGCGTGCAATCTCTAAGGCCACTTGGGGTGTGTGTTGCCGCGACACTGTCCTAATGTATAAGGCTATCTATCTAGACGTGATTGGCTACTGCCCCGTTGTCTGGGGTAGCAAACTAACAGTCAATCAATAGAGAGTATTGGCCTAATCCCAGAGGGCTGCGCTCTTGTGGATCACCAATGCTTATAAAACTGGATGAATAGAAGCACTCCAGGTGATCACTGGTCAGTTACCAGTTGACTTGGCCGTGGAGTGCATGGTTGACAAGTGGAGAGTGAAACAGGAGCTTCTCCCGCTTTAGGCTGAACTCCGTGCAGATCTCACCACAGAACGAAAACTTGCAGCCATCGACGAATGGGCGCTAGAGAAATGGCAAGCGAGATGGGAATCCTCGTCAAAGGGTCGTGACACGTATGAGTTCTTCCCCAACACCTTGGAAGAAAATGGGTTGAGCTAGACCACTGGACGAGCCAGTTCCTCGCGGGACATGGCGACTTCAATGCGTGGCTTTTCTTTCAATGACTCTCCATCATGCACGTCTTGCACCTTCAGTACAGAGGAAACAAGAAACCACGTGCTGCTCCACTGTAGTTTCTACAACAGTGAGCGACGGTTGTTGGGAGGGCAAACGAGCCTAGCAGCATTGACTGCTGCATAGCAAGCAAGCCTGTAACCATTTCACGAAGAAGGTTATGACTAAGAAACGTGTTCATAGTTGATCCGTCCTGTTGAAACTTGCCACACAAGTAAGTAGTTACATCAGGTGGGAAACCAGATTAAGAACTCCTCCCAGACGATACGGAATTCCTCTGGTCACCTTCACGGGGTCACACACGGGCAACAGGTCTCTACCGGGAGACTGGCTAACGACCAAATACCTTCCGTACCTCCGCAGGTCTCAGTTCGGTAGATGCTGCAGGGGCCCCTTGTACATTAGCGAAACCGCAACTTCCATGACTGATATAACCCTAGTCAAGGGTTTAGGAACAGACCTGAAGGTGCCAACAATCAAACATTGGAAAGCTCAAGTTACCATTCACACTTTGCAATCGAAAGCCACGCCATAACACAAAATAAAGATCTTCGAGCAATCAAATTTTCTCCCTAATTTTTTAGAAGACGTGTCTTGAGCTCGTAAAAAAGTTCAACTAACCAATACTCACGGTGATTCGTCATGAATTACCACGAAAACATTTTATGTTGTGTTGATAGTTCTTGAGTGTTGATTCAATAATTGAACATCTCTAGACCGGCGTGTCATCAACTTATTAAGATTCATCAGGGCTGCAACACATCACAGCAAAAGTAATTTTCAAGGCCGCATATAAATCACTTATTCGCAAACCATTTTGAGTCAATATTGACGTCACCGTCACCGACCTTGAAAAACAGTGATATATATCCCATTCAAACGGTACCTATGTTTATTTAAGAACTACCAACCTGAAAAATCGCAAGTTTCAGTTGAGAGTTGTTGTGCCTGCAAAAACTGTAACCTCGAGTAGTTTGTAAGAGGGTAAAGCTACGTGTGTTTGGGAATTTTTTCACCTTTAAACAAAATCTAAAATGCCAAAATTAGTTTTAATTACACATTTATTTTGCTGCCAGTGGACTCACCTGTAGAGGAAACAATAATATTAGAGAGTTCTTCAATTTTCGTTAACCCTTGGTCTCCTGAAAAGTACACAAAACGTCATCCTAACGTTTCCAAGGGCGAAGAATAGAATAACGAAAAAAAAATTCGAAACTCGAAATGAGCTGTTCATACTTCAGCGCTGGAAATAGTGGAGGCAACCGCCAATAAAACTTCCATCGCTCCTATTCGCCAGGCGCCTCGAACTTTCACGGGGCTGGCACAATATTGGATGTCGTGATTCCCCGGAGTGAAATGAAGAAACGTTAAAAAGACGAGGATTCTTTCATAATGCACGAAGTTTGAGGCCGGTTCATTCAAGCAGCAGAACAATGGCGATACTTGGTATAAAGCGACTGGGGCTGGCTGGCTAGTCACGAGCAGTCAATGACGAGGTGGCTTCACACGGGTCGGCATAATGAACATGTTTTTGGTTAATGGTTGATGGCTATCAAGTTCCGGGTCTAACGCCTGGAAGATCGAATTAATGCGGTTTGTTGAAGGGTGTAAAGGAGATGGAAAGCGAAACTTCCATCCGCATGTATGTGTACATCCATAAGGCGTGTGTTTGTGCACTTAACAAGTTATTCCGTTGTTAGGAACTACTCGCAGTAAAAAAGATTACCCCTCCTCACCTAAAGCCAGGAAGACAAACATAGTGTTGCCTACGTATGTTCCTTGAAGACATTTGCAGCTGAACCATGTTGCCAGATGTGACGGGAGTGCCTTATCTAATGGGTTGCATCTCCTTTTCAAGGGTTCAGCAACGTCTCAAATCTTCTCCCATACGCCTAGATTCTGGTTCGAAACTCGGCTGTCTCTTTTCATTAATTTTCTTGTTAACGTAACTATAGGTTGCAGGTTGTCGTAATTCGACAACCTGCGATATATTCGGGCAGAGTTTCTTCGTTCAACGAATTTCTACGGGGAAAAATTTATGGAGAACAACTGTGGGTAACCAGTGAGATGAGACCACCTCGTAACTTTGATCGGGATAGCTAAAACCGCTTTTGAGAAAGTATTAAAATCGATAATTTCCTGTTCGGCAAATCTCATTGTCTGAACTGTCAAAAGATTCTGCTTGTGTGCTGGAAGAAACTCCGTCTGGTTAATCGAATTCAGTTGTGCGGTTACTTCGAAAATTTGGAAAACGGTCGATCAATCTAAGTCAAACGTGGTACGTCTGTAGCTGTAGGGAACTGAAGGGCAGTCAGAGCAAATGTCTGAGAATGTTCCTTGCTGGTACGGCTCTAGTTGTAGAAGTCTGATAACTGGCTTTACCTTTCTGTAGTGGCCCAGAATTCAAACCTTTGCAGGGTGTGTGAGGAAGCTGATAGTAAGGGTCCTGATCTTTACTGCCAACCACTCTCTGCACACAGATCACACACCCTCTTGACTTGGGGGAAGTTATGGTATAAACAAATATTCATTCGTAATATCTACGGTTCCTCGAGTCACATTGAAACGTATAGGGATAACGAACAGAAGCTTTATGCTTACCGTTGGAGTTGATTTCTGTTCTTGTACACGTCTTCCATAGTTCCCTGGTGTTACCAACACATTGAATTGTACACTGGCCGAAGGTAAGAGCAGGTATGGAGCTTTCGTGAGGAGAGATAGCTGCTACTATGGAAGAGTTGATGGCACGGTGAATGGGAGGTATTTAAAGGTTGGGATTTCCAGATCTACAACAATTTGAAACGGTAAATATACATATTTCCGACATTTAGTCGGGAAATTTGAAGATAAATTATTGTCTTTCCTCTTTGTCGGCGTTCTATTGATTCCATTTCGTCAGTTTTGTTGAGAATACGAAAGAGGCAGAATGACGGGGGAAGGATAAGGAGTGTCAGTCGTACAGAAGTTGTCGGAATAACGCAGTTTGGCGGTAAAAGAAGGAATTACTGTTGAAAATTTGTAAACCAAATCACTCTTTTTGACACAAAAGCATCGAAGTGGCGCACTGCGCCGAGTTTCATTGGAGGGGGAAGAATCGTGCAAACCCGGTTTGTGTCTGGGAGAGAGAGAGAGGTGAGGAGTATCGTTTTGATTACGCCAACTAAATCACTGGCGACGAAGTTGTGGAAACCCATTTCAATAATGAAACGGAGTTGGATCTATTTGCACTGAATTTGCGTTAGGATGTTATAAATTTCGACGTTCACAATTGTTCAAGCTGACATTATTGATAGTATCCGCAATAATTACAGAAAAAACGCTCTAGCAACGCCACACGTTACGTCATTATTTCTCTGTATTCATTTTCAGTTTTATAGATGAATTTTATTTCAGTCTTTTTAGTTTTTTTATAGAATTATTACACCGTTTCTCAGTCTACGTTATTATTTATTTTATGGCGGTCTATTGTACCACCTTTAAAAAATGTACAGGGAGAACTCGTGTAAGAGAATGCTGGAACGTCTGGGCCGATTGAGCTCGTTCTTTTATATCGCTTTGCTCCTCGAATATAAAATTCAATTATGGGGCGTAAATTTACTCACTTACGTTCTACGTGAACGGTTTCATGAAAATACCGCGGGCACAGGTAGAGGTCGACAAGAATAACTTATTTCACTGCTTTCAAACTCACATGACCTTCAACCTCGTTTTTCATACTTGCTCCTCTGGCAGTCGCTGGAACGAAGACAACAACCAACATGAGCGTTCTTCAAGTGGAGGTGGGACAACTTGATGAAGTGTCTTGCGGCACCTTGCACCCATTTGCTCACCCGGAACTGTTTCTGTCACCGTTGAACGAAGGTTCGCCGTACGTTTTCCCAAAACGGCAGTAAAAGGTTATGTTGAGCTCACTGGAACCTTTCAGCTAAACGCTACCTACATTTTGTTCTCGATAAGCGTTCCTGTTGAGTAGATGGAGGTTACAGGGTTGTGGCTTGCGCGGACTTGTTCAGAAATTGCGTAATGGTTATTATCTGGCCCGAACCAAAACTGTTTCGAAGGGATTTTCCCGAAGCCTAAAGCTTACTGCAGTATGCTTTTTCAAAACGCCGTGATTCTCGTTATTTGATCCTTTGTGTATATTCACATCAACCTGTGTTAGCCCGTTCTTTCTTCAGAGCATCCTAATTGTTAACAAATCACCTGAACCGTAACTGTCGCTTGCATTTTTCAAGGCCATGCCCACTCGCTCTGAGGCCAAGTTCGGCTGTCTCAGTCCGTGCCCTCTTCCTTATAACCAATCTCTGCTGACTAATGCTTAAGATAAATCATATGGTGTCTTGCGCTATTTGGGCGTAGAAACTCTCGCTCTCGTTCATTCTGAATAATAACCCTGTGTTTTCGGTCAGAGACATTTTTCTAAAAACCCCTCCCCCTCAAAATTTGACACGACGTTTCAAGGCATCGGAATTCCAAATCTGCAATGCCCGTCCGCCGTCCATCCGGTCGGACGAAACCCATGATGGTTGTTATGGAAAAGGGTGAACGAAACGTAATTTTGGCAGTTTTAAACCAAACACACCGTGTTTGATATCGTTTTCACGGTGTTATTAAATGCTGGGTCGAATGGAATGAGTTTCAAAGGTGTACGACTGCGTCTAGATCTAAAACAGTGGAATAACGGTAATTATAGTGAGGCAAATTGTAATAATTAAAAGAAGTTGCGGGACAATAAAGCGGAAGTAATCGTTTCATCGTCTCACTCGAATCGAGACGTCTAGCCAACTGCCTACAGGCGACTGGAATATATAATTGTCGTTCCGTTTTCAGCTCATGCTTCCTAAGGTTTTCCGTTTTGATACCGATTCAACCTGCGACTATGTGTACGCCCGTACTTTGATTCTCATTCTCTCTCGCATACTAGTGATAACTTTAGTTGTGTTCAACGCCACGCGGAGTAGCCGAATAAATAAAATGGTGTTCACTACGCTCTCATTCTCCTATTATAAAGAGAATGCGGCACATCTCCAACTTCTTTCCAAGTCCCCTGGGTGTGTATCTTCAACAGATCCTGTCTGATTAAAACCTCTGTCGGGCTCGCCCTTTGTATCTTTCAACTTCCCCTTATCTTCCGCTTTGTTACGGAACGACCGGTATTTTATCTTCGGAGCCTTGTCGACTCAATTCAAACGCAGGGCGTCTACTCGTTAAAAGGTAAGCTTCAAAGAGCAGGAATCCTCTACGTGGCTCACGTGATTAAATTCTTGGCATTCGAGTTGCCGTTTTTTAACGAGCTCATCTCGCACATCACGCTTCTGAATGTCGTTTGGACGTATTTTGTTCCTAGCGACAAATCTCGCTGATTCACACACAACCGGATTTAGAGAAAATATGAAAAACAAATACCCCTCGCCCTTTCCTTTAATTACTTTATTAGCTCCCTCGTTGAAAGTGTTAGGCTGTCAGTTGGAAAAATGAAAGAATTGACCTAGAGCTCCCTGATCAGTCCAAAAGCCGACATTTTACGCTACATCCCTCGAAGTTACATATCACATATTCACAGGAAAGAAAGTGGCCAGAGAATTGACTGAGTTCATCAAAACGGAGAACAGGTTTTGCCATTTTGACGCTGCGTTCTAAGTAAAACTAGTTTGAGTTGGTTATATATTCAAGGAAAATTTGCTGTCCGTTCAGGGCGAAGGAAATCTAAAATGAGAGCAAAACGGACTGTGTTAAAACCAGAGTGAAGTTAGTGTAACGTGTATGGGAGACGTGGAATTTCGTATCACACTCGACACTTTGACTGTGAGTATCGTACTTGAAATAAGTGTGAATTTGGCTGAGGGGCGATGAACAGGCAGACGTAAATAGAAGTGTAGATGAAAGGTGCGAAATGATTTAGTTGAAGTTTGATCAAAACGAACGACCGGGGAAACTCTTGTTATTACTTAAGTTTCTAAATTAGAGTGAAGGCGTCGAGGTACTCCACTCCAAATTGCAATTTCACAAGGATGTAGTTAATAGCCGACGATAACCGTGGTTTTCCGGGTTATTTACAATTAAACCACTGCTTGTGCTGAGTGAAATGAATTTCCTGCACCGTATTAGTGCAGAGAGTCGACGGAATGAGAAAATTCGCCGAATTGATTAACGTGGGGGCGAGGAGGTTGTGTTGAATGTGGCACCTAACTCTTCTCTCCAGTTTGCGTTCAGTTGTCAAACGAACCTATCTTGATGTAATCGACCGGTACAAATATTTAAAAGTGATATTGAAAAAAAGCGATTCGAACAACTCTGCTCTTCAGATTAGCTCTCAGGTCGGCGAACAGAACTCGCTGGTAAGTCACGTTCGACCAACCGGATGTTGGCGGAGCATCTCAATCGTTTCCGCTTTTCCCTCGCCCTTTTGTATCTCTTCACAGACCTCCGGTACCACCAATTGAAAATCCGATGTGCCCGCGAGGCATCTTATATTGACGTGGCCAGAGCCGCACGTGAAAGCTTCTTCAATTGTGACCGGAGGGAAAAAGGAGCGCGAATCGCATTTCAACTGAGGAACCGTCGTCAAGCAACAGTTGAATCTCCGTTGCATCGGCTGTCGAAAGCTGAACGGTCAAATGGCACGCCGCCGACTGCAGTTTGAGCGAGTTTTTTACTAAAATAGAGCTAAATAATAAGCAAATTTGTCCCCAATATACCTGCCATTTTTTGTTCGCCAAGAAACCCTATTCCGTTCATCTCGTTCATACAGTTACGCTTAATTGACGTGGTACTAAAAGTACCCTGTGAGTTTGATCATGATCGTTAGAGCCGTTCTCGAGAAACTTTGAAAACTAATCACCGCTCGACAAATCTCTTTTTTTTTAGCTGTATCTCAGTTTCTTAAACCTTTACAGTTACGGAAATGGTTGTGAGGTACAAAGCATGGATATATGTTGTTAGAGAACACTCTATCCGACTAGTTAAATCCTGGTGGGCATTTACTGTGAAGAATTTGTGATGATCAACAACAGCAAGGAAGAATAAAAGGGCGGTAATCACAGGAGGAGGCTACAGTTATATCAAGGAAGGCCGGAAAATGACCGACGTTGTAGAATGGTAGAAAAAGGAGGTAATGAGTTGTGGAGAGGAAGGAAAAACCCATTGGAAAATTTTCGTTTTGTGAGGCATTCGTGATCTTCCCTAGGAGAGTAAACAAAGTTATGCCCAGTTTACCCATTTTTCATCAAACCACCGCTACAAATTCAAAGAACTTCAACGAACACTTTTATCCCACGTTCTTTGAAAATCGGACCAAAAATGGAGGGGGTTCGCATTTTTTTTTAGAAAATGGCCCTGACGAGTTTGAATTAACTATAAAAGTATCTTTTATTGATCAATACTTGAGTTTTGTTCGCGATACATATGTCAGTGACAATTCGGTGATTGGTGATGTACAATAGCCATCCAACTCAGTGTTTTGCTCAAAATCTGCACGAGCGAGGACAATCAACTCCCTTCTTTCAAGCTGCATGTCTCAACTCTGCCAACAATCGCGGGTTAACTTTAATTTTAATATTACCTAATTTTTTCTTCTCCTGTCCTCATGCGTTACTCCCATACGCCCTGAAGTCTTTCACTGGCTTCTCGTTGCTTCCCCCGACCTGCTAATTAGCCAATAACCTTTTCTATCCTTCTAATCTACCCCTAATGTTTGCTCCCAGTTCTCTCTACAAGCCTGACTCCTGAATCTACGCCCTCGATTCCAGTCAACGCTCTATATCTCATACACTTCGCTTCTTTCGTCAATTAAAGTTCACCCTATCTGAAGACAAAGCCACTAAGTTCACGGTAGTTCGGTCCTCTCCATCTCTCGCTTATACATTCCCATTGAACCGAAATAAACAAAAAATGTACAAAAATATCAGTGCGCCGCATCACAAAACTTTCCTCAGCTCTGCATAAATTCACTTTTGCTTCCCTCAATTCATTTAAACTTGGTAAAACATCACTTCACTTTGGCAGAATGCGGTATTGCTTACAGTTCCGGAATTTATTGTGCTGCTCGTCCTCATTCCCTGACCATTATTGAGCAATTGTTACACAGAGGATTGATGAGGCTGTATACGTGATTTTTTATCGACTAAGAACTTTTAGAAATGGTAGTAAGCGTATTAAAGCGTTATTAAAGACTCAGCGTATTGGTACTTGATTGGACTTCCACCTGAAATTTCCTGAAGATTCTAGTAACATTTGAGGTGAGTCACATGGAAAAAACTGCGCTAAAGTCGAAATTTTGGGTAATTTATTGTGCTACTGCCGTCATTTTCCCACGAATGAGAATTTTATATTATTTTTTTGTCATTTGAAGCTGACTACACAAGAAATTGAATCAAAATCGTTATAGCCGTTTTCGAGGGAAAACATGTTTAGTATTTTGTTCACTATGATAACTATAGTTAGCTTCAGCCGGATTTTGCTCACACTCATAGTTTGTCTTCCCATGGTGACCTGAGGGCTGGATACCAAGCTTTAGCTGATTCGGTTGTGCAGTTTTTGCTCAATCGCGTTCGCATACACATCGACCGTACTTCCAAATAGTGTTTTTCAGACTCTGAGGTTCTGAAACGTAAAGATCTGAAGAGAACTCAAAATTCTTTTCTTTCAGCCGATTACACAACTTTCCTGTTCCTTGTAGCGCCGAGTAAAAGGGTGATTTTTGAACGTTCCTGTATTTTCTACAGTAAATATCCCACTGTTCAATTTCACTCTTCAACTTCTAATTTGCAGAACACGAAAACGGCCGTTTTTCTCAATTATCACGGAGTACGCTCAGCCTACTAGTGTGTACATCTTATTCACCATAATGGTTTTTGTATCAATGCAACGGGCAAATATGCTGTGCCTTTACGTAGCGCATCCAATGTTCGACCTGCTGTACTTGAAACTCACCCTTTTAAACGCACGCAAATACTGTTTTTCTCCATTATCGAAGAAACTGCTTAAATACGCGCTTATCTCTCTACGCTTTCTAGGTCAATAAATCCTTTGAGTATGATGTCATATTGCGTTGCTCATCGTCGATGTATAGAAGATCGATAAAGATGAATGGATGTTTGTACTAATTTCCTCTTCAATCTCTCCGCTATGTATTTCCGTCCCTCCGTTATGTATTTTCACCTCCACCTCCGTCTATTTCGAAGATTAATTGTTAGGGAGCACGTACAAGGAGATGATTAAGGGGTTTCCCGTGGCCCATTTGACAGAGGAAGGCCGGCACGTTGTCAGCCCCTTCAGGGAACTCCGTTGAAAATTGGCTGCGTCACAAAACAGGGTGACATGTACGTTTTCAATTCCCCTCCTGAAATCCCAGTCTCGTCTTCTTCATTCGGTTCGTTCCAATTGACGACAGAATCGGACGTCCCTCGTTGACCCAGAAACGTTTCAAGGTGAAAATAGGTTCGTCCCGAACGGCGACGGATTTATGCCTCTTGAGAAGACACGCTTGTTCTTCGTGTCAACTTCTAGGATGACGAATGTGATCTGGAGCGCAACTTGGAATGCCGTTCTCACCTCTGTTTTGTATTGTTTGTAACTATCTACCGCGAGTTGGCAAACATGCCGTAGTGGTGTTTCGAATAACTTTACGTCCTGAGGAACCCTAAAAAAAACCTTCATTCTGGTGTATGTGTTTGTAATCAGATTCGAGAGTGAACGCCTTCGTAACGTTATTTTCCCAAGAGTCGTAAATAAGGTTTGGAGCAGTTTCTGTAGATTGTAGGGGGGTGAGAGAGAGACTCAAATATACCGCTGCTAACAAGACTAAAATGCTTACATGCTTCTTTAACGATTTTGATGACACTTGTAGTAAATAAATCACGTTGTTAGTCCTAGGTAAGTTTAGGATAGTTAGAAACAACTCAAATGATTCAGGAGTTTATGCTACAGTCATTAATATTGACTACTTTTCATCATGGTTAACCTACTTCCTAATAACAGTAATAAACCCAAAAGCCTCCCCAAGTCCAAAAACATTATGTTATCATTTTTTAGAATTACATGTATATTGACTACTCAATAAAGATCATAACGAAAATACGACCAACACAATATATTCCAAAACGTCGAACAGTACCAATTTTTCGCTACAGATCGACGAGTAAAATTCCCCCATGCTTATAAAGTGAGTGAGAAACATATTGCCGGTAAAAATTTCTGATTGTACTTTGATCATGGGAGGGGGGTGTATGAGTGTTTAATGTATGGGGGGAACATTTGTGAAGAAAAATGCGTAATTATCGACTTGTTGAGTTCATCCAATGAGTGTGGTGGAAATCGCCTTTACCGAAAAGTAGAAAAAAAACCTTTTTTTGCGTCATAGGCATTTATTTGCGTTTACTGATTTTTCACGTAGATATTTGTAGAGAAGAAAGTCAACTAACTGATTCAACTGATCAGTAGAAGATCATTTAAAAGTTTTATCGTAATCTTCAGAGCCGTTTGTGGTACTTTTTGGTACTGTCGCTGCTCACTTAGTGTTAACATGGGGACATTACTCAACTGTGTCAATACGAAATCTCATTCTACGTTTGCTTATCGGTAGGTATTACAGCGGTTGTGAACTACGCCTTAAAATTAGTTTAGACCAAAATTACTTATGGTTCACCTCGTAAGTCATTAAAAGTTGAATTGTTCACATTGGCTCCACGTAACGGCTACCACACTACTACCACGACTAACACAGCCAGTCCGGCTAAGGTACTACTAACAAGACTGACCAACAAGACCTCTCCCCGCCCCTTCCCCAACGCTCCATCACTCCTTTCACCTTTCTCTTTGTATATAAAGACCACGACCAACTGACTGACTCCAGTACTGACTAAACGGCCAGACGATGATGTCTTTACATCGAAAGCGCTTGCCCACAGTAACTCACAAGCCAGAGGAGACGGACTCACCTAACAGGTACGTTAACTTTAGTATTTTGATTATAGTTGACTATTAGTTTGTAGTTGTCTACATGTAGTTGTGCATACTGTAGAAATGAATCGAACGAAGGGGATAGGTGCCATCGAATTTACAGGGCGTTGAGAAAGTTTTGGTAACAGGTAGGTAAGTTTTTCGACGAGCAACGCCAGATATTTCTAAATACTTATTCGTTCGCTCCTTAGAATCCGCAATTTTTCAAGGCTATGACACGGAAGGCGACTCTACGTGTTTCATGGGGCGGAACTCGTTTTATCTTCGGTTCTAGCGGAATTCTTCCAAGTTGGGAGTTTATGGCTGGTTAGCGGCCACTCGATCCCAAAGCACACAGATACTCAAAATGGAAAAAGTTTCCAAGCGGGTCATTTGTTTTTTTCTTTCTTCTTTAATGAAAGCGAAGTTCCCTCCGAAGCTTTTCCGAAGGCAGGTAAGATTTTATGAGTTCTTGGTTCTATTTTTCTTCTTTCGCTCGCATCTGAAGAAAAAATAAATAAACAGCAATCTTAACGGAAGTTGAGTCTCTTTTTATTATAAGTTCGAGAGATGGTTTGTGGTCGATTTTGAACGGAAATTTTTACTTTCTTTAGCCCTAAAAGGTACAACCGGCTAAAACAATTGTTCGAGTTTTCTGTGGATCTTTGGGTTTTAAGGGCTTCTGACATCTGCGAATGTGGTATGTGAGTGTCGGTGATCGCTATTGAGAAAGAATGGCTTGACCAAATCTGCTGAAATTCGATATTTAACATGAAGGTCGACGTACGAGCAAAATCGTTACAAAACTATCCATAGCTATCATAGTGAACATTTTTTTTCTCAAAAATGGCTGCAACGAGTTGGATTAAATGTTGTGTATCGTCAGTGCCATAACATTCTCATTTGTAGGACAATGACGAGAGGAGCGTGATGTGGTTTCAGCTCAATTTGTTCATTATAAATCCCGCTCATATGGTACTAGAAAACTCGAAAGAGTCGGGGTGGTAGTCTTAAATACCCATACGTTGCGAGTTTAGTAACGGCCGTAAGGTAATTAGGGGCAACTCCAGGAATTTCAGAGTCCAAACCGCCATTTCACTTACAACCATTTTTAAAGTTTTTACCCGATAATTCCAAAACAGCGAACAAGATGCTTCTCGAAAAACTTGAGTGCACTGATTACTCGATAATGTCCGTTGCGTTAGTAGGAGCAACTCAATAAATGCCGGACTCCTTTAATCTCTACCAGTTTCTGAGTAGAACACTGAGGTTAGTTTTACCGTGTTCATGTAAACCGAATGAAAAACAGACTTTCTTAGGAGCTACAGGGATAACAACACACATCAGATTTGGGGTTGAGTTTTTCCAACCCTGGGTGAGGGTTCAATACCCCTGTAGACTCCTAAACTTCAAATAAATGGAAAAGAGAAAAGGGGTTTTGAACTGATGTCGTGCACAGTCAACACCATGGCCACGGTTCAAATCGTTTTCTTGATTTATTGTAGACGAGTAGTGCACGCATAATTCCTGATTTTGCTCATGATGGGACTTGAAGTTTCTGATATTTTCTTTTTCTATCTATCGTAGGGTGAATTACACCTTCGAACCGTTGCCACTGAATATGTGTCATCATTCACTGTACCCTAACAGTTATATTCGTCTGTGTCGTGCTTTGTGTGCTGCTAGTCCCGTCAAAATGTTTTTATACACAATGCAGGTATATTTTATCATTTCTGAGGCGTGTGTTGCGACATTCAAGGGAATTGGCTCATCAGTCGTTTTGCTCCTCGAACTTTTTCCCCCTTTGGTCTTAATTAAATCCGTTCGTTGAATGTCTTCGAGATCAACACTTTTCTTGATGCATTATATATAACTGCCGTGACTTTAAACTATCCGAATGACTGAACGACGGACGTGGATGACCTTAAGTGGTGAGGGATCAAGGAACTCAATGGGGCTCAACCAACCGTTCGTAGTTGAGATCGAAGCTCATTATCATTATTGCATTATTACGATCACGGATTAGGCAGGACAGGAAAACGATGTCCTTAAGCGCAACCGCCCGTTTATGCAGGCATTTGATCTATTCCAACTATTGATCAACTACCTGCTATCCCGTGGAAGAACTAGTTTTATATGAAGCAATAAATAAAAGGTCAGTAGCTACCCGTTCTGCGTGAATTGAAAGAAAACTAGGTGGAACTTGGTGATTTGTGGCGTTGAGTTTAATAACTGAAGTTTAGTTAAAGCAAACTTGCAATCTTCGTACCTTTTAGAACGACCAATGGGGAATTGAAGATGAACTTATTCATTGAAGAGGCTACCAACTGTTCTAGGACATTCATGACTCGGGAACTGGGTTTGTTGAACTTTCGCCTACGATGAGGGCCTATTGTTTCGCCCCTGCAGAACCGTATCCCCCGCAAAGTGTCTCTTAACGACGCTCCGACGTATGGAAAACGGTATTGTGCAAAAATTTGAAATCTCTCGCAAATACGAAATTATGGGGTTCTCGTTCTCATCCATCGACGAGGACTAGGCAAACTGCATCCGTCAATCCTTCGTTTTATGTTGCTAAACACGCCCTCTCAAATCAGCCTTCTACTTATACCGTGCGAGATCTACAACAAATATCTGGTCATCAAATACGCCCACCCCAATTATCCCTCGTACGTAGGATTTCTGTGGGTGCATGGACTTACTCGGCAGAAAATATTTGACGACTGCTTCAAGCAGTGTTAGGGGTAAGCCGAACTAGGGTCGTATTTTTGTGCGAGGCGGGAGGAGGGGCTGAGCTATTTCCTGGACAGAAAGTCAAGAGTTTGGCGAATAATAACTTCCGCAGGGCTGCCAATTGTTCAGGGGGGTGAGATTTGCAAGTGAACTGCGGTTACCCCAGGGCATGTTTCTACATTGCTAACGTTTATTTGCTTACTGTTCCCGTGTGTGTTCGTAGGAAGTATTAATTTCATTCGGTGGCATGCGACCGAATCGAAATTCTTGACCAATACCATTTAGAAAGCTGGTCGGTCGTCTGTCTCATCATTCCATTCTCATCAGGTCATACAGTTCAATCCTTCGCCCTGAAATCCACACTGCAGCATTTTGTGCTTTTGCAGCTCGTCCACAGTTTGCTGCTCTTCAGGTTGCAGTATGCAAACCTGTTGTTTTTCAGATGCAGAAGTCCTGGAAACATAAAGAACTGGTGAAGAGTTTCAAAAAAATTATTTCCAGCGGATTACACAACTTTCCTTCCTGCTTGTCCTTTCTATACTGCAAGGAAAGTGAATTCCTCCATTGAGTTCATTCAATTCTGCACAGCTTCATTTCTTGCGGAGGAAACCTTCATCTTCATTTCATTTCAACTGTATTTTCACCGTGATGTGGTTCATGAATTGGAAAAACGACATTTGTCCATCGTTGGAAGACGACGAACGTTAGTGGAAATTCCACTTCATGTTGATTGTTCTGTCCTTCATGGCGATTGTTGCCGACGACCCGTCTGAATTGCTTTTCACAGGCCTCGTCTCTGAGGTTGGTAATTTACTCCAGATTTCTTACCGGAGAGAACTCCACTTTTCCGTCGAACCTCTAATCTAGCGAAGATTACTCGCTGCCAAGCAGAATAGAGAGCCCCCCCCCCCACTTTACCCTCGTCATCCAACGTTATTACATCTTCCTCCAATAATCATCTTTTCAGTGCTGCTCAGATCCTTCGTCAAAATCCCTTTTTCTCTGCCAAATTTCACTGTCCCAGTAAGTGTTTTTCTGTGTTTCTGTCTGTACCCCCCCCCTCTCCACCACAATATTGCTATTAGTATTCACAGATGAAAGCGAAGAGTGGGAAAAGGTTCAGGGTCAAAAAGCTTTGTCTGTTATTAGTATTGCCTAGCCCGCGGGCAGAAAATGCAATAACATCAAAATGGGAACTGATCTTGTCAGGTGAATTGTCATGCTGCGTGTCGATGACATCCCGACGACTCAACTGACGACCAAAGGACAAACTGTTTGATTCTAAAGACTATGCCACTGAATCGTTTACTGTCGTTATTCCCCTGACAAAACTAATCATCATTTGGTTTGTGATGCTCTTGAACCAACGATTTGAAACGAACGTCAAAGCCATGAACGACTTTTAATCAACCCGTTCAGATTGTGAACAAACCGAGCTGGTTTTAGGAAAAGTATTGCTATCTTTCGAGAAACAATCATTACGGGGTGTGCAGATGACTACAAAATATCACCTATACCAATCACACCCTTTGCATGGATGGGTGAATGATGGATAGGTGTATTGTTGTAACCAATATTATAAGATTAAACGGGGAGTCTTGGTAAATGTCACTAACCTATTGAGTGCGTAAACTATTTACATTAGTAAACCGTTCTCATATGTCGTTCTACCCTTCAAACGGAGGTGAAGACCTCTTCAGCAGGGAGTGTAACTATCGATGAGTCAGTCAAACGGTTGGTGTGTGGTATTTACCGTGTCAACACAACTTCGACGCCTAAACAAACGTCGACCGACCAAAACGATTGCAGCCGGCCGAAGGTGGAATCGATACGGGAAGCCCTCGATTGCCGTTCGATTGTAGAATAATTAAATTTGCTAACTAGAAAGCGTAATGTACGGTGTATATTGTTAAATCATAATCATAATAAATTCAAATCTAGTGCACAGTTTTCGCTACCCCCGTAAATTCGATATTTCTTGTGTATACGAGCGTATACAGTATTCGGGTGGACAACATCCACGCATTGAAGTTTCACCTACTAGACTTGTTATTTTTGGAAGTTCCTCAAAATACTTCATGTTGGCCTGTGATTATTGTTTTTATGTAAACACTCATCTTTCAATTCAATGCACACCTGATGGCATCGAATATATTATTTGGCTGAGCCTTACTGGTGTTGTATTGTTATGATGCTGGTCTGCGATACCTGTTCATCACACAATTCAATTCAATGAAGGACGTGGACATGTAACTTCGAATGATCCTAAAGTAACTCAATTTGCACCTGCGGACTTGTGAGGAGGTAGCGAGGGATGTAAAGCTTCAAGACGTTTACCCGAGCCTGTGCAAAATGTAACATTTTCTGTCGCGTTAATGACGCCAGTTTTTTTTACCGAAACCTCGTGAGTCTACCGTTGCCCTAATCACATTGCAGTACAAATCACTTGCACGCTCAAGGGCATGATCATCTTCCCCGTGTTACTCAGTAAAGGGAAATGACTGCAATGATATGCGCTGTCGTAACAACTCTTAACTTTAACGTCATATTTGGTGTCCGTTTCTATAAGTGAACACGAATGGCTTATATACTCCAAACTCTTAGCATTTGACAGTTTTCAGTTTTACTAGGATGAGTGTTCCTTATAATTCAGAAGTCGTTTTTAAAATAATGGAAGCATAATTTTTTAACATGATTGTTAAGATAGCAACCTAGTTATCATAAATTAAATTGTTTTTTTTTCGTTTTGCAGGTAAATGATGTTCATGCATACTGACCGAGAGTGAAGATTGTCATGGTAATTTTCGAATATTTATTTCATATGTCTTCCGCATCCTTAAATGAATTTCACGCATGGTCTTCCAAGTTAGCAGCAGTGTTAGTTATTGCTGCAATAATCATCCAATTGTTTTGAGTATTGTACAGTTTTTTCTGTTCCCCTAATAAGAACTATAGAGTTAGTAGGCATGCAATGCTTCAAATTCAACCTGCTAATTGTATTTGCCGTACTTTACCTGTCTTCGTTCAGTTCATAAGATTTAATAAGTGGTTTTGCTTTCAAGTTAACGTAATTTGTTGTTCGGATCAAAAGCTTGATAGAAACATTGATTGAAAAAAGAGTTTTATAGAATCCCAACCTTCAACAAAAAACCGCATAATTAACGACTCTCCTGCTAAGATCAAGTTCGTGGTAGAGTTAAGTTGCACGGGGAGAACTGGATGGAGGAAGGCTGCTGAATTCTTGTGGGCTCGACCAAGACGCGGTTTTAAATTCTGAAATTCGTTTTCTGCTAAGTGCGAGTGGAAATGAGCGTGAAAATATAAATGAAATCAGGGCGGTACGGATGAATGTACCCATCAGTGAAAGAAAACAAGTTAGTTCTTATGCGAGAATTAAAACATTCGATTCAATGAAATGAAAAACGCTGACGGAGACAATGGGAAACAGACACATTCAACATTCAATCAAATAAACGCTTTAGACACCTCACTTCGTTCGCTTAACTTTTGAAAAACGGGACCAGTTTTGTTAGTTCTGGATACTTACAGAGGGAATGTTGTAATACATTATACAATTGATCAAATAAATCAATGCGTCCGCTGTTCTGCTCCAATGCAGACTTCAGGGGCTGTTCACCACAAAGAGGACAAAAGAAATTTGGATAGGGTGTCGCCCTATTCATTAGTTTATTGTGTCGCACCTGGTATTTCTAGATTAACGTTTTCAATTGTTTGATCTGTGTTTTCAATTCATTGCAGTCTGGATTCTCTAGCAGTTTCCGCCTTAATTTCCTTTTAAACTTTTTCGCGATTATGGTGCCTGAAAATGGTTTTTCTTGTTCGCTATGCTATCACTTAGTGTTGCGTAATTTCCATTTCTCCTTTGTTTGTTGTTTCCAACAGCAGTTGCTTTCTTGTCGCTTCCTCGATTGAATAATAGCCTAAACGTTGGAACCTTCAAACGACTTCCCTTCTTCCAAACCTGCTTCCCACTAAACGTATACTTAACCTATCAACGGACGGCCTATTAACGACCCAACAACCGTGAAAACGAATAACTCTCTCCCAAGATTTTTCTATTCTTTCCATAAACCCTCTCGTTTTTCCTCCTCGACGACGCCGGCAGTTTGAGAAAATTGGCATTTTTTGTGTCCTTTTTTTTCTTTTGTTTGTTCCTCTTTTTGGAAAGAAGACGGGAAAACATTCGAGTTGAAGTAGGCGAGGGTTCGGGAAAAGCTGAGTTTGGTTCGTTTACTGGCCCTCTTTTTTTTCTTTTTTTTTTATTAGTTTCGTGGCATAACGGAAGAGTCTGTTCCACAATGGGCTGGACGATTATTTGCTTCTTTCAACCAAGTTTGCGGAGTGTCATCTAGCCCTGGAACGCGCCGCAGGACGAACCTCCGATGTCGTTTTTTGTTAGCGACAAGTATTTTCGTCTTAACATAAATCCAACTTGTCTCAAGTTTCACGTAGTTGGTTCTAATTCTGGAAACGTAATTTTTCTACGGTCTTTTGTAGCTTCAACTATGTTCTTAATCGATGAGCTCTTGGGCAACCGAGACGTCGAAAAATGGGATGGTCCCAATTTTGCTATTATCTTCGTTTTATTGTGATCGGCCGAACAAACTTAGAGTTTTTAGGTGAATCAGATGGACCTAATTTCATCGTTTAGCTTTACAATGCAGACGGAGGATCAATGCGCATGAGAGGGCAGCTTTGAGGATGCGTTTCAAAGTAATCAAAGACTTTTTTTGCCCGCGTTCAACGAATTTGGAGATTATTCGGCATCGGGATCAGTGGCTAATGATTTAGATCTTTAGTCTGCAGCCTAATTTACCATACGATGTTTTTAGATTTTTAAACCCTTTCATGCTTCGTTCTCAGCAGCTGAACACTTTTTGACAAATGGCCGGTAATTATAGTTGTTACAAGCCTTTGCAAAATTGCCCTCTTTTGTTTGGATACGAGAACGAGCAGTATTTTGCACCAACTGAAAAACAGATCACAATCTCTTCGGTTTAGCCAAAAGTTGGAACTGTATTTTCCGTTTTTAACGTTTCTACCCTCAAATGTTCCTATCAATATTTGGGCATTAATTTGAAAATCATTCCTTTCCTCAAAATTACAAGTTGCTGCATTTTTCCTCGGTTCATGGCGGTTATGAATTTCGTAGAGCACGTTATTTTTTGAAGTTAAGTGGCTGGCCAACTTCTCTTTTGCTTCCTCGTTAGAATCGCTAAAAGACGAGAGGAAATTCTGGAAATTTTCCCGAACTTGGGGTCCTGCACAATTAAGCAGTACTTGAAAAATTTCGGACTCGCTCTTACAAATCGACCAGTATTTTCACTAAGTTGTGGATCGAACATCGTCGGGTTCGAATACCTTCAAATATCCTTCACAACCCGGCCAGTTGCGGTCAGTACCTAACGCTCTGAGTAAAAATGTAGCATAACATTCAAATATGCGCTTAATAAGCGCTCGAGAAGTTTCAACGAATGATTGTCCAACGGCCCTGGTCGGTGCTGGGTAGAAGCGGAAGATAAGAACTAACTGTTGCAGGAGACTACGGCATGATGCGTCAATAAACTTCTGGTAGTGCCGTGGAACGCAGGACAGGCGCGAGTGGTGGATTCGAGAAGGTTGTGTCTAATTTAATTTGGTTGGTAATGAGTTATTATACGAGTCCACGTTCGGTTGGTTTGAAAACGGCGGCTGTTCAACGATCTCGTCACGTAAACGTATATGTCCAGTTCTTCCGTTGATCCGTTTTCATCCTTCTCCTTACGCCAACGTGAATGCTCTGATTACTCGCCTCAGGGTCGATAAAGAGTAAAATAAAATAAGCTCGTGAGAGTGAAAGCATTCGTGGATGTAAACAGACCGCAGAAAATAAGAGGCTGGATGTCATCGATTTAGGTCGTAGGCCACACAAAATTTATTACAGGCTTTTTACAGTCGTAACCGGGCGCGACAACGGGGTGAGTGCGCACGCGCGACGTTAAAGCCGGCCGAAATTTGACTGAGCACTGCGACGAGTTGGGAGTTATGGCGACACAGCCTTACACCTTTATAACCTCATAGGCTTATCAAGCAGTGATGAACTCAATCAATCAACTCAGCTTCAATGAAGTAATTGATCCAAACAAGAGATAGAATTAAAAGGAGATTCCCACAATCAGGACGTGAAAGGTATGGAGACTTCAACTTTGACTAAATAGATAGTGTTCAGCAGAGTACATCTTCCTATTCTGCGGAATCTCTTGGAGATAGCTGCAAATATCAAGCTTCCCGGAAGGTATCGGATGACTTCCGTGACAGCTTTGCGTGTTACGCTGCGGAGATTTAGTTATCCAAATAGGTTGACCGATTTTTAGCTGAGTTTTGACGTAGGTCAGGCTCTAAATATCAGTCATGTTTAAGCGAGTTGCAGAAACAATACTAGAGTAAAAAAAGGCATCTACTCGTACTTGAAAATGTCTTTGTAACATTTTTCTTAAATTGGCGTTAAGCGTGGCTCCAGGTTTTTCCGAGCCGTGAAAGCAACCGCAAAAAAGGTTAGTTTGCAGTACGTTTGGTCTATCTCGACGAGTCGGTTCCATAGTCGTCACGTGCGTTTTGAGCAGCAAAACATCTCTAATTTGAATGTTGTCGCCGCGTAACAACTGATATCTCTTATTTAACCGAGTTTTGGTTGAAATGTTTAGCGAGACCGGCCCCAAATGTGTATAACATTTTGGAAGTAGCGATAACCTTGGGAAGGAACTCATGAATTTCTTGTGTTGAGTTGTGTCTTTAAATCAACTTCAAATTGCATATTCTAATTTTAAGTTCTCGAGAATCTCGAGGCTCTTCATGATTGTTTGTTCAACTGACGGGTTGAGAGGAGAGCGTGTCATCGTGTTCGTGCTCACTGCTCTTATCGTAACTCCGGCTATTTACCTAGACGTTCCAACACGAAAATGAGCCAGTCGACCAACAGGTGGCCATAACGACGAGCGAGGAAGCAGTCAATCTCTTATCAGCCGCTCTAGCAAAATAGAATCAAGAAACGCGGAGGCGGATTTGAACCATCCCCGCAACTTCCTCTAAAGCTTGCGGGTAACTGGGAAGATAATTACCTCTGAGTGCTCGCTAATGCGACTTAGCAAACCTGCCAATAATTTAGTTAAACCCGTTTCTGGAGAATCCGAGTGGCCCTAATTGTATAAATTGCGGTCTTGAACGACGGAGTTCAAATCGATTAAGAATGACGTCCTAGATATTTCAACCACCTGTTTTTCATTCATCGCAACGTTCTACTCGTCGTTTTACTTCGACCGTTCTCCCCGTGGATTGTGCATTTGCAAACGAGAGAGGCGTGTAGTTTTATAGTCGTCAAATGGCAATTAGTAGTAGCTTTCGTTGAATTCATAATGCTTGAACGATCAACCCAGTTTAAGGTGACTAGGGAACAAAAGAGCGCACGATTGGGGCTTTGAGTGGACAAAGGGCATTGAAAAATCATCGTATAGAACTTCCCTCATTGCCCTCACTCACTGTAAACTCGGTTCTTTTACACAGGCGCGTTCTGTCTTCATTCGAAGCCTTTTGTAGGAACTGACAGAAACACAGACTAGTTTTGCTGAATTTACCCCTAGCTTGATCTAAGTCGCTAGAGTTGGTTTTTAGGAGATCTAAGTGCCTGAATAATTTCAAAGTAGAGGAGGATAGTTGGTAAATAGAACGAAAATTGTTGAAAAACGCGACTGACTTTCCTCTGCTGCTCTTTGATTTGGCGGTTAATCACCAGACCAACTGATGCACCTAATAGGTTTGAGCCGGGCCTGAATGAACACCCCATGGGACTGCCACGACACGTTTTTCCGCATTTAATTTTCCCTTTAAGAGATCGGGTACAGAACAGCTGGGCAACTTGAAACGACAACTCTTACACCACAATTTCGACACATCGATTTTTTGTCAAACATTATCATGTCGACGTAGCCCGAATAACGTCATAAATTGGAGATACAATTTGTTCCAACCAACTGATACGCAAGCGGCGTTTTCTGTCGTGCAGCATCGAGAAAAAAAAACAAAAGAAATGCATAAACCTCATAAACCCCACCTATAAAGCGCATTCCATTGAATGTTAGAAAACAATTCAAACGAACGATGATTCCCTACACAGTGTAAGTACGTGTTTCATCCAAAATGGTTAGGTTTGTCTCTTCAACCTACCGTTCGCGTTCGAGTCTTATTAATGAAAGGCTTTCAATATTACATTGTAATGGCAATTCCGGCAGTGTTGATGCAATTTCTTTTTTCCGTTGTATGTCTTTTCACACTTCACTCAAAGTGGTGCAGTATGCTGTATCAATGATGATCAATATTTGCAGCTTCGTTTTAGTGTGCCCATGGGCAGTCCACTGTTTTCACCATTTTGTTACGAGGGAAGTTTGGAGATGTTTGAAGAGCTGCTGACTCAGGCAAAAATTACAGCAATCGCGCGGAGCTCCGATCCATTATTGCGCGACTTTCGTCAGGAATATGAACCATTGTCTTAACCACTAGACCACGATCGCCCGGTGCCTTTTATAGGAGTCAGTCAGTACAATTTTGTCCAGAAAGAAAGAAAGTCTCGGTAGCGCAGTTTTAACAAAAAATTTTTCATTTATTTTTAAATATGAAAGTGGTCCATTGCTTAGGTCGCACCTGCTGCTGGTGCAGCGAGGACTGTCTCCGGCTTCTGTTTGTTGTCCTGGGGCACCTGGTGTTCATGTTTCCAGGTGATGTCGCCTCATAACCACTGCTTGGGCATACTATCGCTCTCATTCTATATTATCCTAGGAGAATAACGTTTGTTGGGAATTTATATTGCTTCCACAACGTATGCTGTGACTTCTACTGAGTAACTAGGTATTTCGGTAACTTATTAAACCCCATCGCGATTTTTGTGGGAACGGTAGTGCCATTAGGGAAAAAACTGTACTGAAATCGCATTGTATCGAAATTCTTATTGACTTACTGTGCTGCTCCCGTCATTTTTCCTCGCATGAAAATCTCATATTACGGCCTAGTTGTTTGGACCTGCCAACGCAAACAACCAAATAAAAACCGTTTCAGCTGTTTTTGACTTCTTGACTGTTCCCGTAATTCTTGATTTACCTATCACTATGTAATTGTGCATTCTTCGTTTATATCTATGTCCAGGGTTATTTCTGTATTTTGTCAGTTCAGAGGCGTATTTTGTCATGATATACACTAATTCGGCGATATGTGTGCGTGCAAAGTTTCAATGACGTCGCTTGTTAAGCTGTTTTATCCATGTCACCGTGGACGTTTATTTCATATGGCCGAAGTAGGTAGGTTTCTACTCTGTGCGGTTATGAAGAAGCTTTACCGTCCATTTGGCAAAGAGTTTTTTTTGTGTGTGTGGGTGTTACGATGTAGACGCCAAAAATAATGCTTTAGATGCCGCGTCTCTGAAAGTACTTCGTTAATATTAATTATTATTATTTAATCATGTGCTCAAGCTCCGACAGGGTGTTTTATGGAGGTTATGTACGTTGCGCTCGATGAACCCTTAGAGCGTCGACTTTCATCTTTTGGAGATGAATCCGTTTCACTTCTTTGTCGCTTCCGTGTGGTCAGTTAAAAAGCCAACGCTATGACGGCGGTAACCTCAAAACTCCATTAATATTCAAAAGTGTTATTAATAGTCAAAATTACGCTCAAATACCGAGCCGTGGCGCATCCTGAACCCAACGGCATATCTAAGACGCTCCTTTTGAGTTGGCCGAGGTCCATAAATCCTACGATATGTGACGACCGTGACATTGTTTGAAGGTTTTTTTTTTCAATGGGAATGCCTTCGTAACTCGTTCCTGCCCTCAATAATAGCGTGGTTCGTATTTGTTGTCCATTGTCTGAGCGGGAGCTCCACCCTGATTTCGTAACAACGTTTCAGCTGTGGAGAGTAATCCATAACGCAGAAGCTCCGTAAAATTATCTCCGTTTTGAACGTCTAACTGGAACGCCACAATAAAATCGTTATTATCTCTCTGAGGTTGCTGAGGGGGGGGGGCTGTAATTTGAGGTTTGGTGACGTGAACTCTCAGCGTTCCATCGGACAAAATGTTTGGAATTAGTTCTTTGTGTCACCGGTCGACCTCAAAGGGAATAATGTTGCTGCTTCTGTCGAGCTCGAGCTGTCTCTATAAAGAGGAGGATTATTTCAGTACGATTAATTCTGCTCAAATGAAATGCGTATCCCAGCGCAACTAAAAGAAATATTGGGCGCGACTCATTGCACAATTTTCTTCAGCGCCCTATCTATTTTCCATTCAGTTCGTATGAACGTGTGAAACATAACTTGACGTTCTACTTTGAAACTGGCAGCGCTTGGAGTTCTGAAATTTATTGGGCTGCTGCTACCAACGCCACGACCTTCATTTAAAATCCATCGTTTATTTAGGTTGTGGGACTGCCAGCATGATTTTTCTGGGAAGGTGTTGGAACATTGCTGGAATCATGGAGGATACTGCTAAAGAAAAAGTTACCGAAGAAAAGGTCAACTTGAATTTCGGAATTTATGTTGTCTCTTTTGATTATCTGTTGTCTACGATTAAACTTTAATCGTGTAGGTAGCTCATTGAACTGTCACTCTAATTTATTTCGGAACGTAGTATCATATGAGCACGATTATTACCAAAAACTGCTTTTCGTAAAAAGATCGACGGTGAATATAAACAGTAATTTTGGTTCAGCCGTTTGAATCATATATGTTCTGATTGGTTTGAACCTAAACGAAGGGAACCAATAAAAACATAATCATCATCATCATTACATCGAAGCCTTACTGCGTTCCTTTCTGTGGGAAAAACTATTGAAGAAGACACTCTACAGGGCCGAATCGTAGGGTAATTGAAATTTTATACTGGTTGGACAATTTCAATAACCCTACGATTTGGCCTTGTAAAGTGTCTTCTTCAATAATTGAAATTGTCCAACCAGTATAAAAGTTCAAATCCTCATTGACTTGGGGGACTGGAGCCCTAGATGAGAAAAAGTAGCCACTTTGCACACTTCTGTTACACCCTGAGGGGCTAGACGTTGGCGAATACGTTTCCAAGTTGAGGGAACGTCGATACGACGAGCATCAATTAATACCCAGTTAATACCCAGAAACCTCAGATAGAGTTTGGCTACATAACCCAAGACTTCAAAAAGGGCGTAATACAAAACTTCAGTGTTCGTGGGATAGACCGTTCAAAATTATCAACAGGCTGAACGATGTAGTTTTCCAACTTCGCAGTTCCCATGGTGCACTGAGAGTGAGGCATGCATACAGATTAACGCAGTACTGTGGGAAAAATTGAAAAGAAGAGAAGGGAGAAGTGTTGTGTGGTTACTATGGAGAAAGTCAGTTTTGAGTTGGATGGCTCGTAAGACCTCTTTTTCTGATTATTAAATTCGTCTATTCCTCCTTCCTTGTCTGAGTTCGTAACAGTGTTGTCGTGAATATTAGGAAGGTTGGAGTGGGGAATGTGGTTTTAAAGATTCCCACGTAGCTCGTTGCTTTTGGTTATCCCTCCAAAATAAAGAAGGTGGGTAGAGCTCTTTTCAACTAACCGGAGGTTTCATTTCAAGACCTAACCTAGCACTGACCTCTAAGTCGCGGCCAAATATTTTTCCGGCTGTATTTGATATTAAATTTAAATAGTTCCCGCTTAGTCCCTGCTCCAATCACGAAAAACTCCCATTCATAAATCCCCCACCCCCTTAAACCACGAAAAACAGCGCCCTAAGTCGTATTTTCCGTTTGAGCGCGTCCATAAGAAGCAACGCGTTTTTGAAAGCCACGGCGTTGCTCTTGGAAATATCAGCGTGGGACAAGATGGATGGCTGTTGGAGCGGAGGTGGTAGTTGTTGAGGAGGCGAGTCATTTCTCACACATCGGAAAGCCCTGCCCTGCCCTAACGCCTCGCTCTCTAATATAGATCTACTTCGAGCAGCTCTTCATCTCGATTAAAATCATATAAATTTCAATCTTCGAAATTTGATGTAGTAGCAGTATAATCCAAGTTGCTTCTGACTGTATAATGAAGGCCCTAATGAGATAAGTTGCCCTTTTGATTAATGAGGGAACTGAGAGAAACGCATTGCTTTGAGTTAACCAATTTTAATTTTCTTCGTCTCATTTTATCGACCGGCTAAGGAAAATATATTGAGGTTCTGTGCTCTAATAAAACCCCTTCTTACTTCGGAGAATTTGAATTAACTGATAATTAATTAAATAATATCCTCGTATCCAAGCACGTTTCAGCCATTAGATTTCATCTGCTTCAGATTTACAGGAAGATAACGAATGTATCGCCATCGCCTGTCTTTCCAGCTTAAATTTCACTTGCGTTGTAGTACAAGGTGTTGTCTACGTGAGGGCATATTGCAAAGTTTTTGTGTGTGTAAGAGTGACCTCCATGTTGAATTGATCAGGATGAGTGAGGCCATGGGGACTGGTATTAAAAAACCGAATACAAATGCCAAATCTGCGACTGAACAGCTGGTGCGGAGAAACACGCTTTTCATGACGCTTTTGAATTCGAAGGTCTGTAAGGTATATCTTCGTTCAACTCATTTCTTCAAAAAACGTTCATTTCATCAAAACGTTCGGTATAGGTCGCTAAAATACTCTCAAACGGTCAGATTGGTCGAATTCAGTTATGCTTTTTCCGTGGAAATGTCGAAGATAATTATTTTTTGCAACTTTCGGTTGATATCGCTGTTCAACCGGATGTCAAACGAACTTGGAGGGTAAATAATATTTAAGTATTAATCAGTGGAAGATACAACGCGAGTTTGATGAAAATCATCTTAACCCTTTCTCCAAAAAGCGCCAAAAATGCAATTTTTACTTGATCTGTGCTGAATGGTTAGTTGAAAATAATTTGGAATTTCAATTAAAATCGTGAGAGCCATTCGCGAGAAAAATGCGAAACCCCTACATTTTTTGGTACATTTTGGCACGCCCTCCTCTCCTTGACATTAGAAGTTAGAAGTGTTATTTTTAAAGCCTCAGCTCATGGCCCCCCTCCTCGACCCCCATACACCATGACACTGGGCTCACTTAGTGCGACGACACCTACACGCCCTCCCCCCACCCACGCACAAAGCGGAGGACATCCGCAAGTTCTGCCACCTCTTCCGGCTATTGAAAGGGACAGCTTGATGCCGCGAGTCCATCGCATATGCACAACACATGCTCGGTAGTCTCTAGCCTCTCCTCGCTGAACGTGCATACCTGTACCTCACACTTGCCAATATTATCAAGGTGGTACCTCAGCAGACCTGTATAGCAGACTTGTGTACAGGCCACATATGCTTCTCATACCCTTCCTCCCCAGTGCAGAACCTCCGTGGCCCTCCCTCTGGAGAGTGGGATGAAAAGTTTTGACTGTCTAAGGCCGGGCATCCCTTGTCAATGGGCAGCCCTGCACCTATCCTCCCATTCGCAAATCTCTCTAGGTATTTGGCTCCTGGTAGCCCCTGCAAAGGGCTCAGGGCTGACAGGGATTTGCGCCGCTCCATGTCCACTCCCTCTTCGCCAGCCTGTTCATTTCCCTCTCCCTGATGACCCTGCACCCAACACAATGTTACGCTGTTGTCCTTGGCCAGGGCCTTCAGCCCTGTCAGACAATCCCATACCTGTCGCGATGTAAGACAATACGAGGAGGCTAAGGCTCTGAGAGTGGCCTGACTGACCACCATAATGTAAATCTTCTGCAGCAGCCGCTACACAAACACTGTCACTGCAGATACCTACCTCTGCCTGAAACATGTGACCAGCGACCCCAATGGGATCAATGCTCTAATCCTCGGTCCAAAGATGCCTGCTCCTGCCAGGCCACCCTGCACTGAGCCATCAGTGTAGTATCAGCTTCAAACATGGGCCCTCCCACCTGCATCGCTCACGGATGAGCACTAAGTTTAACTTCGCGGACATTGCGTCTCCCACATGCGGCGCGGGCCCCTCCACCTTCACCCTGTCAAGGATCAAGTGGCAGGTACCTCTCCTACTCCGCATGAACAGACCCAACTCCAACATACAACATAGAAGTTGCTCATAACCGTGTTTTTGCTTCTTCCGGTTATCACTAACGAAACGGGAAAAGAACCAGTTCTCCCGCAAATCCGACAAAACACACACGCGCCGAAATTAAGTTGTTTCTTTTTTGGATTCAATAAACGTCAAAACTCTGAAGAAAACACAACTTTTTTGCTTTTACGTGTTTTCATTACTTTTAGAAGAGGCAAATAAAAAAGTTGAGTTTTCTTCATTCAAGTTTGGAGGCTTACGCTTATGTGCGACGTGTCGTCTGTGAGTCTTTAAGAAGGTTTGTCTGAGAACTGCTGTGCTGTTTGAGTTGGTTCTTATATTAATTTGTCTTGGTTGTTGTGAGAGCGGTAAAAGTAGGGTGTGCGCAGTTTCCAACGATAGGAAGTGAGGGTGGGATCCGGGGAGGTTCATCTTCTTAAAAACGGTTGTAACTATAGTCAATACCCATGTATTATTCTGCATCATGTCTGAAGGCGTACCTAAAATCGTGGTCTTTTTAACGGTTTCGTATTTTTCACAGTTCCGCGTATCTGACTTTGAGTGCCTTTTAACAACCTATGCTTTCGTTTTTTTCCCCGTAACTATTTCTGTATCCGTTGAACGGAGATCGACCAAGGTTGACCGGAAAATGGGATTTGTCGAATCGTTTTTCTCATTTTCTCGAATACGGCTTTGACAATTTCGTTACTACGTGTGAGATACTTTCAGAATTTTTTTTACATAAATGTTCAAGTAGAAATGCGTGTAACGAAGATTCAGCACCCACATATAGAATATCGTCAATATGCGGAAAGTTGCTAACACAGATAACTAATCAACACGATTACCCGACAGTGGTGGAAAGTAAAAATGCCCGGTGCGCTGCATCTTTTGCATCTATATCAATTCAAACTGTGTTCATGGCTTTTCCTACTAACTCACTTTTCACTCGGTTCATTGGTAAAACATCACTTCGTGGAGGCAGGAAGCGGTAGCGCTTACGGTTTCGAAATTTATTGTGCTGCTCGTACTCATACCCTTGTCATTATTGAGCAATTGATGCGCAGAGAATTAATGAGGCAGTAAAGAAAATATTTTTGAAATGGATCATAATAATTTTTCTTGAGTTATCTGGTTATCCAATCGGACTAGCACCTCAGTTTTGTTTTGAAGATTCTAATAGCATTGGCATATAATCATCCCCTAGCCTATTTTATTTCTCAGTAATTGCAGATTTTGTGCGAAGTACGTCACTCTCTTATCAAATAGCACTTCTCAACGTCTTCGCTTGAGCAGGAATGTAATGTAGAGTGGTACACAATGTTGGAGGCGAAAATGCCAGTTTCAAATAAATTATTCCTCTGGTTCGCAACATCTCCGACGCACATCACAATGTCGAACTGTATCTTGCCAGAAAATAATATGATACGTAGACGTCAGTTTAGTGATGGAGAGCTGGTTGCCGACTTTTATTAGTTCCCTTGAGATCGACGGGGTTAAAAATAGATGTGGGAGGCTTCGCTGTTCGTTTGATGAAATCCATCGAATGAGTAGGTTTCGACGCTACCAATTAAAAGTGTCACAACGAGCAAGCTCCTCCATTACTTAACCCCGCCATTTCGAGCTTTTCGTCCTTCTCGGTCGCTCTTTAGGTTGCCGATATTTCGTTGATAAGGAAGGGCTCTACAGCTGGCACACTTTCCCTTCTATTGTCCTCCAAAGAAAAAGGCAATATTTTATGAAGGAAGCTCCCAAAACCGAATTTCCCCTCCGCCTCCGCATTTTCCGTTTCCACTCCGGCCCCGTTTTCTCGCGATTAATTAAATTGACACTAACCCGCATAGCAGCAGAATTGTAGGAGAAGAGGCAGAGGAGCAGCCAGCCGATCGATGGCCCCTTCCGAATCAGTTCTGGCACATCACTCTCAGCGACAGAGAGGATTTTTTTTTTTCCTCTTTCTTTAGACTCTTCCAACTTTTCATCTTCTGCCACCGAAGTTGTATTTTTCCTCGGCTTCGCGTTGTCACTGGGATGGCTGCAAATTACAGGGGGTTTCGCCGAAGCTCGTTTGAATTGAGTTGAGATTTTTTTTGTGGATTCAATGCGATTTGTTATCTCAGAAACGCTTTGTCAACGTGTGCTTTTACGTTGTAAATGAAGAGCCCAACTTCATTTCTTCGTTCATTCATCTCGCTGTGTCATCAACGGGCTCAACAACCTCTACTCGAAGTGTCTAATATGCAAAAAAAACCCTCGTTTTCGCTTGTACATTACTCCAACTCATGCCATGACTATTATTGAGCTCACGATTTTTTTTTAAACCTGTTTACAGTTTTTGGAATTGTAGGGTAGATATTGTGACAAATACAAGCAGCCAGAAGTCGTCACTAGACGAATCAAGTCTCAGCTGTTCTCATCGCCAACTCTTTTCTTCATCGCTCACCCAATAGTCGGAACAGCGGTCTCACAACCACTCTAAAATTAAAATACAGTATAGTGAATATTACTCAAAAAGAAGAGGCTTTAACTACCATGAAATTACCAGTGATGCTAACTACCACTACATTTTTTTGTTACACGAAACGCGTTTTACATCCCTCGTATGTTTGAGAGCTGTTCTGTTTGTAGTTGCTTTTTGACGGTTTAAAATTACCAACCATTCGACTGCTTATCACTCACAGTATAAAACAAAGTCGCTGTCGCTACTTGTCCCTATGTACTCTTAAATCTTTAAAACTACGCATCGGATTTTGAAGCTGTTTTTTATTAGATAAAGTGATTCAAGGGGAAGGTTTATATGTATAATACGTGGATCGTATTGTGTTCGAAATTTTCTGAAATTTGCGGTTCGTGGAGTTTGTTGTTATTTTATTTCTTTTACTGTTGACCGCAACTTTTATTTACTGCCTGCGGAATTCGCCCATTTTTCCGCGGATCTAGAATGTTTGGGATCTCGACATCACGAGGCGACTCCAGCATTTATTACTAATCACCTGCTCGCGCTGTGCGCGGCCATATTCCGTTTCTTTTTACTCACTAACATTTTTTCGTTTGTTTGAAACGTCTCAACCGTTTAGTTCGTCACTTACCGTCGTGGTTTGAGTCAATTGCGTATCGGAGTTCGCGTTCGGTCGGCGGAATCCACGACCCATTCACGAGATTACGAACATTCGTGGTATCTGGAACTATATGTACCGTAGATATCCCACTACGTCAGTGCCACAACGTTAATCCCCTTGTAAATAAATACAGTCCGCTTTATATTCTCGAGTTCCGGAAGTCTTGTTTTATTTATTCCCCAATATTAAACATTTTGTAAATAAACACATTTTTTGCGCTTACCTTGCAAACGCTAACTGAACCCCACGAAATTATCAAAATAATGTACTACAGTATTTTACACCTTAAAAAGGTCAACAAAAAAGTCCGCGATGGTATATGTCTATCTCTTATGGATAACCCACGATAAGCAGTTTTTGTCCTTATCATTTGACGGGGAATAAATTGGCTTATTTACTAAGTGATTTTAAGCGATGCAGCATTAATCCTTATCAAATTAAGAACCTTAAATACGTTGTACACTTAATATAGATCAACACGGCCCTGTACGGCTTGTAATTTAAATGAATATTTCCGAAGACATTACAAATTTAAAATGCATGGACATAGCGGTGCAGCGGTACGAAGGCCACGCTTCGCCCTACACCACGTTATGATTAGCAGCCATCGGATTAGTCCGGATGTTTATCGAAAATTGTAGTTAAGTTAAAAAATACCTGAATAGAATAGGGATTTTTTTGTTGTTGGTGATAATATAATCATTGATTACCTTTTGTTTTTAGTCGAAAGAATAGTAAGTGAAATATTTTTTACTGCAACCCTTACTGATAATTTGTGTAATTTATTCATAATTAATTTTAAATATTTATTAATTAATTCGGTTAAGGTGTATTTTGAGTATTAAATTTATTACAGAAATTATAATCATGTCTGGAAGACCTAGTCGTTCGAACATAGATCATAGTGCAGTGAACGCCAGAAGAGCGACCCAAAGTGTAGAAAATAGGGCCGAGAATGTTTAATTACTCTGAGCAATGAATCATCAATTGATGCCATGTGTCTGATGACGTTCTTCCACACTGAGATTATAAAGAGAAAATATTTGTATGTGATAACTTTAAAACTAATAGAGTAATTATCTTTATTTATCCCAACTTTTTTTTTATTTCCACCCGTGCGAAGCAGGAACGTGCCACTAGTTTTATATAAAAGTAAAGACTAAAGTTTCTACTTAATGTTAGTTCTTTATTTCTACTATTAACCAAAGTGTTCCGCTCGTGGGAATTAAGGGGATGTCTTCGTCGTGACTGGCAGGACTGAAGCGAATGACTGTCGTACGTGGCATTCGTCACTATCGCACTTACTTTATTATCCACCGCGCAAGAAAGGGAATTGCCAGTCATTTCCTTGGCAGTGAAGGTCACGTGGCACACTTTTGTCAAGGTGTAGGCCTCTTTCGCCGCTATCAGGGCTCATTGAAGAGCCGAGTCTTCGTGTAAATGTGCCACTGGAGAGACCATTTTGCTTTCCTTGGTCCTACTTTAAGACGAAGAAAGTCCAAAAAAGGGGTCTCGTAAATAAATTAATTCGCGTTTTGTCGGCTAAATAGCGCCGGGTCAGTGGTCCTTTAAGAATCGAGAGATCTATGAAGTCATAGTTTGTGAATTTCACGCTTAAACGCAGTTATCAAGGTCGAGGACACTTTTCTAAGGAAGAACTCTGTCTTGTCCTCCTTTCGACTCTACCGCAAACTTTTCACTAAAAAGCTGATCAACTTGATCGAAGTGTCGATCACCTGTTTATTTTAATTCTTTCATCGTGGTAAACAGATCTTCTACAACTGAACAAGGTTATTAGTCATATTTTTACCTTCTTCTACCCTGTTTAATTATAGTATCAGAAAAGAAAAAAGTCGAATTGTGTTCAGTGCAAATCAAATCTCAGTGCTTGGTCTGTATGTGTGTATTTGCTGGAGGTAACTAGCTGCTGGTTCAATTTCTGTTGTTTTCGAGATTATTTGAAAGGATGAAATTGAGGTTACGAGGGGTTTCCAATCGTCTAAAAGGAGTAAATACCTCTCGAACCACGATGAGCGCAGACCTATCAAGCAAAATGACAACTAGAGGTAGAGTTTTCGGTTATCTTACCTGCACATTATTCTCTATGACTCTTTAGAGAGATGATAATGTGCCAAAAAACGTGTTTTTTGTTTGTTAATGTTTAGAGGTAAACGCGTGACTGTGGTAGTACAAGATTCACCAACAGATGTTTTGACATCGTTTTTGAGTGGTTTGTGAATCGTTATTAAGTAATAGGTCGACGATAGAGCCTTTAAAACTCAACGGTTCCTCGAGGTCACTGGAGGGCAATTCGCTCTTCTCTCCACCTATTTAATCAGCTGGGTAGTTGGTTTCGCAGCTGTAAAACCTGGAGTTATTTCTTCAAGGTTTCCATTGCTCTCAACTCGAGGAATCCCGGTCGTTTCAGTTCATCGGCACTTTGCGGTCTAGCATTCTGCAATGGAGTCTGCAAGCGTAACGGCGTCGTTCCGAGCCCCAACACACAAAACTGTCTGCTTTTGAGCGTGTTTTTTTATTGCTTCGTTTCTTCCCCCCACTCTCACAGTATAAAACGATGATGAAAATTTTGTTTTCTTATTCCACTTCCCGCGGAGCATTTTACTAGCCCCGTAATCTCCGACCGACTTGGCACCGAACTCCACATTTTTCCTCTACTACTTCCAATACACGTCGGAGTTGCGAAGACTCCCGAACAGGGCTGCAAATGACCCTTTCTCGCCACCCAATACCTTGTCAACATATTCGCCATCTTTCTCCCTGAAGATTATTTATGAACCCCGTCGCGGAGGTCTTATAATAGCCGCGACGTAAATCCTTGACCTGCGCTTCATCTCCAAAGAAAGTCGTTTTGTACGGCATAACAACTTGAGTTCGGAGCATCACATAAACCTCTGTGAACACGGTGATGTGCTGGTTATACGGGTGTTGTTTCTTTGTTCAATCCATTTTTCGACGTACTTGAGAATTGCTATTTCACAGTGTGCGCTGGAAGTCATTTGATTGAAACACGAATACTCTAAACAAAATCTTACCTTCAATTCAACCAAATGATTCATTATGTAGTATTAAATCTGGGAAAACAAGAACAGACGTTGAACAATCAATCAACTCAGATTGTTATTTTGAGGGGCACTTTATGATGGAACTCGTTTTACACCACTGAATGAAAATTTAGAATTGTGAGTATGCGCGACTAATCGCAGCTTGCGTGTTCAGACTCTCCTTTCGCAATGACTATGGAGACGTCCTATTTACGTTGCTACGAAGGGAACTAGGCCAACATACAAAGTCCAGGCAAGAGCAAAAGGCAAGCCACTTTCTTGAATGAAGGGGAGTTTCCACCTTTAGCCACCAACGCTCTGCTCCCTGCTCCTTGTTATAATCTATCAATCAGCATTTCTTCCTATATTTCAAGTGAATGCCGAACAGAGAGGTAAAGTTGTTTTTCAATACCTTCACATCAGTCTTTTATGGTGTTTTCTTAAGCAGCAATGAGTTTAGCTGAAACTCAACCACCCTGACTCTCTTCTCGGACCCCTTGTCTTTGACACATTATTCAGTCAGCCAGCTATTCCAGTTCGTTCTGCAGTGCACTTTATTTCGGCACATGTTCGCACTATTATTTTGATGTAAGAATTATGCTGAATTTAGAGAAGAGGGAAGTACTAGAGAAAGGAAAATAAATGAGCATGGTTGCTAAACACAGTGAAATTTTGATACTTAGTATTCAATAGTAGTTGTACGGTATTGTTTAACATGTTCTAACGCTTTCTGCTAGTTTTTGAGCTAGTGTATGAACTTGGGAAGACGCATTTAGGAAGAAGTATAGATAGTGTAATAAAAGGGGGGAATAGAGCTAGACCATCCATGCCATTGCCTGTCGTGTTTAACTTAAAACATCGTAATGACGCAAGTGGCCCCAACAAATGACGCGAAGCAGTCAGGCTATTGAGTGCACTGCAAACCGCAAAGGAAACCCTGCGAAAATAGCAGGCGTAGTGGCGAAATGAAACCGCATCCTCCATCTTCGACTTATTTATCATCTCCCTCGATTTCCGCACTTCAGGGCCACTCACGAGACACTCAACATACGCCCGAAGATCGCGAGAGCTCCCAAAAAAGGACCGGCCGTCCGAAGAAGTCCCACTCAACGTTGCAGGCGGCTCTGAAGCCAAAAACAGATTGAGCAATTCTCTCCTAAAGGCTTCGTAAAGATGGTCACGCATCGCCGATGTTCTCAAACGGGTCTTGAAAGCAACGGCAGCTTATGGAACGACAATCCCTCTCAAATTTGCAGGTTCGAAGTGAAATTTCAGCTAGTGTAAGCGATTTTGCGTAGCAGGATTAGAAGTTCAAGGACCAGGTTTTGGGAGAGTTGCAGTTTGAGTGAGTATAATGGGCGAAAATGTCTTTTGGCACTGACTGAATCGGTGGTAAAAGCAGGCGTAAAGCACTGATTCTAAAGAGCGTCAGTTAGTAGGCGTCATAGTAGTACTGAGTGTTTCAAGTACAAGAGCTGTGGAGAATAAAAGAGGTCAGAAATGCGACTTCTGCGAATTCGATTCGAAAAATTGTCGATTGTCGAGGAACTCTTTAAAGTTTCTGAAGGGATCAGGACAACACGAATGAACGCAATAAACTCATCGCTGTTCTTAATTTGGAGGCGCTTTTCCGTTAACGCCATTTGGGTCAGTGTGTCTGTGCTCGCGATTGAGAGAAAGCGACTGTAATTTCACATTTCGCCTTCTGATAGTGCGCCAGTGTGAGGGTATGAACAAAATAGGTAAAAAATTATTAGTTATCACAGAGATCAAAACCCCAAATATTTATTTTTTCAAAAACGGCTACTATGATTTTCATTGACCTTTCTGTATGAACAGAATGATTTTCATTGACCTTTCTGTATAAAATGCTCATCCGTGCGAAAATTAGGAGAGCAGACCATTAAATAATCAAACATTTTGAGGACAAACGGTTTTAGCGCAGGTTTTTCCGGATAAATCCCACTCGTTTAATATTAGACTGCTCAGAAAGAGTAGGGTAAAAGATCATTTAGGAGCAACCCTAGAAATTCCGAAATTCAAACACGATCGTTCACCTACTGCCATTTCTCAAAAACAAGATCCTTCTCATGAATTCCCTGTGCTCTGATTGTAATTCCGAAAAATTAAGCGCTACTATATACTACGTAAAACATGAACCAAGTAACTCGAGAAATTTAACTCAGTTGGTTTTTCACAAAAAACGTACATTTCCACTCGCTTCAATATTTTGAATTTACGCTGACTCCACTGCCCACAAAACAAGGTATCGGAGTCGAAGACGAAGTTTTGAAACTATTCCGGTTAAAGTACGCGTGCGAGTCAAAATTCAAGTGTCATGATTGTTGGGTGATGTTAGTACGAGTTTGAGAGTTGGGAAGCCTATGGAGAGGTAGCGAGTAAAGGGTGAGAGGTGTGATGATGAAAAGGGGCGATGAAAACTCCACAGTGTCGGCTCGAGTCATAAATTGTGTCAGCAGGGTTTGAAAAGTAACAAAGATAAAATGATTGACGTGGAACCCTGGGTTCCAATGTTGGCAGCACAAAACGAAACTCTGGAAGACCCGAAAGCCATTATTATGAAGCTATAGTTACTTTTCTGTAGATTTTGCTCAATATCGTACTATGACGTCTCATCATGATGCGAACAGTTGCACGCATTCACGTGTACGATTTGCGCGTGATGCTTTTTGGACCCAGGCGACTAACGAACACTCGTAAGTTTCCAAGGCACGTTAATTTTGTTTCTGCTTCTTAGGGCTTTGGCAAGTAAATTATTACAGGACGGTTGATTATTCTCTCGCACAGCTTAACACAGTCTCACGCTTTCGTGATCCATCCCATTTGATTTAGCATTGAAAAAAACAACGAAACGTCGAAAATTACATATTCCAAGCGCCTTTCAGCAGTTGGCACGACGTGAAGATTCGAGCTGACGGGGTGGTTGGAGTGAGGTGCAAGTGATGAAACGATCACTTTCGTTGTGTTGTCCAGCGAGTTCTTTCAGTTAGTAGACCTGGGCTCACTATACTTACTGTGATTTCAGTCTACATGCAGTCGTACACCTCTTAGACACGTTGAATTCAACCCAGCATTGAAAAATACTTGGAAAACGACGCACGACGAACGTTTTTTGATAATTTTTTTAACCATTTAGCCCAGCTAATTCGACCTGCCAAACAGAGATTCCTTGAAACTTAGTGTCACATTCCAAAGGAGGGGGGGTGGGTCCTGACCGAAACCGTAGGTGTGTTATTCAAAATGATGAACCAAAACCCCTCATTGGCGTCTGTCTTTGACCGAACACACTGATACATTTCGAGCATTTATATACGAAAATTGATATTTATACGATGCGTGCGCTGCTTTTGAGAGTGTACAGCACAACTCCGTGCACAGTAGGAGGAAAATGTGACCTGATGTTTATTTCGGATGTTAGTTTCAAGTGGCCTCGATAACGCGGAGTGTGATGGGCTGGGCAATGTACTCTCACAACGAGGTGATTCATTCGATTCGCGAACATGACAAATTTCTTTAATTGTAACTACGCGTCTTCCAATAAAGCTGCCAAAACATAAATTATTGATGGATGTGTCACCAAAAGGATAAGGTTTCAAGTCGTCCTTGTCAAGGTTTTGTCAAGACGGTTTTTTTTTTTTTTGGTCACAGCAGAAGGGGCAGGTGATTACCGACAGATGACGACATCCTGTTCGACGAAACCTGTTTGCCGTTTTATCTGGTAAATTCTTGCTGGTCTCTAGACTTGTTTTCCAGGTCGTTTTATCTCGGCCGTTATAATTCCTTCGGTGAGTCGAGGATGAGACGCTCCTATTCGAACCACCTGTCGGAACAGCCGCAATATTAACTGTGTTTTGGGGTGTTTTTTAAACGTTCCTTATTTGTATTTACACTAATCTTGGACTAATCGGTAAGAATTGCTTCATTGAAAAACTCCCCCGTCCTGAATTTACTATCCTCAACCCAAAGGGTAAAGGAAGCATTCCCTTCATATTTTCTCAGGACCTTAACGTTTTGTGACTCCCTGAATCGCAAAGCAAAAAATATCTGGTGCGTAGCAACACACAACTTTCCGCCACCCCTTTAAGTTCGAACACCACCTATATAGGCGGGCGCTATATCTTCGTTCAACGCATTTTTACAGAAACATTTATCGAGAACAAAATGTAGGGACTAGTTAGTTGAGAGTACTCCGTAAGTTTGATCGAAATTGTTAGAGCCGTTTTTGAGAAAATTGGAATACCGATAAATTAGTATTCGACAAATCTCCTTTTCTGAGTTAACTTGGCTTATATCTCCGTTCAACATATATATACAGAAATAATTATGGAGAACGAAATGTTGGTATGGAAGACTAAAAGACACTCCATTGGGATTTATCACATCTGGTGAAGCAGTTACCCTGGAATTTACGGAAGTGTTCGAAAAAACGTTATTTTCGACACATTTTGATTTTTATCTCTGCTCACACTCTGCTGGACTGTCAGAGGAACATTTATTCAGAACAATATGTAGGTATTAACTATTTGAAAACATCCTGTGAGTTTGGTGAAAATCGCCGAAGCCGTTTGACCAAAAAGCGTAAAAAACCTGTTTTTGCTTCATGGGCCTATATCTCCGTTCACCGTATTTTCATGGAGATATGTATAGAGAAGAAAAGTTAGGCATTGATTAGTAGAAGATAATTTGAAAGTTTAATCAAAATCGTTAGAGCCGTTTTCGAGAAAAATGCGAAAAACCCTAGTTTTTGGTACATTTTCGTCCCCCACCCCCCTTCCCACCGGCCGAAATCGTCCATAACCTTATTTTGGTGTCTACAAAAAATAACGAACAAAACGAAAAAAGAACCAGCTCAATCGGATCAGCCGTTCTCCCGCAAATCGAACTACAGACACACACACACACATACACACACACATACACACATACACACGGACCACGCGCTGAAATTAGGTTTTTAGACTCAGTAGGGTCTGAAACGTAAAGATCTGAAGAAAATGCGACTTAACATTTTTTCTGGGTAGTGGAAAATTAAACTCAGGGATTTGTTTTTATAACTGAGGGTTCTAAACAGTTTTTGTTCTGCTGGATTGACTTCAAATTTTGTACCCATTTATTTTCCCTGTTATGATATATACCGTTGTTTCCGAATTGTGGATAGATTTGATGGCTTACTCCCACGTACGCGTTATAATGGCAGAATAAAATTACTATCGCTTCAAGAGAACATCTAAGACCTCCTAGGATTACGACATCTTTGACTTGGCATCGTTATCGTCCGTTTATTGATGGCTTTCGGAGATTATCAAGACTGAGTGGCGGCAGCTCGAGAAATCACGTACGAAACGGCAGATAGCGGACGGCCAGGCGTGAAACTCGTCCCGTTACTGAGCCGCTGGGCAAATGGCAACTTGGCATTTGTAAACGGGGAAACCCCGAGATTTCGTCGCCCCGAGGGCCAAGGATTTCAAAGTTGACTTTTGCGAACCTCTGGGGGTTCCTCCGTCGAAATAAATATCCGTTCGATATTTTCTCGAGCGAAAGTTATTCCAGAAAAATTGAACCAGTCCCCCTCTTCGGTTCAAAACTTGTAACTTCATTGTCGTAACTTATTGAAAATGAGCTTGGAAGTTCATGCGGAAAACTTCCCTCTGCAAATGTTCACCGCATGAAATTCAATTTGGCAACTCGCTTGCCCTACCAAACACGTTCTGCGAAGCTCACGGGCAGCCCAATAATCGTACAGGTGAGACGTGCATCTCCGTTGGTAGCGATGTTCGAGTATGCCGAGAGAGGAGGAGCTTCCTGTCATGGGGCACTATCAACCAGTAACAAGGTTTTTCCGGGGAAAAAGGTTACAGAACATTGCCTTTGGCTGCATTGTTTGAGGAAACGAAAGTCCTCCCATTCCATCATCTGATTAATAAGACCATAATGATTAGGATCCACGAAAAACTATTTTGAGTTTGATCACTATAATAACTACAGTTAGTTTTTGGCCAACTTTTGTTCATACCCTCATGTTGTCATCTCATGGTAATCAGGTTGAATATCAAACATGAACCGATTTGGTCGAGCGGTTCCTATCAAATGCGTTCGCACACAGATCTGAAAACTCAAAAATTGTTTTTTAGTAGATTAAATAACTTTCTTTATTGGGATAAAAAAGTGGAAAGATATGAACTATTTCACAATGATGAATTCCATTGTATTTAGGTTTTAAAAAGTAACGATGTCAGGACGTAAACAACTTTGAAAGGGTTTATTTATGTGTATTTTTCTTCGGACTTTTTTCGTTTCTCAGTGATAGTTAATTTACTTTGAAATTTTATTTAGTTACTATAAATGCAATTCCTTCCAGTCATAAACTTCAAACGGGGAGTAGCATTTAATTAATCCACATTATTCTCCTGATTGATATACGTAAATGCAAGTTTAACACTTCGTCAAAGCTAAAATTATCTGGCGAGACGCATCACACAACATTCTTCGGCCCGTGCATAAACCAATTCAACCTGTTCACGCCGATTTCCATCACTTTAGCT
The DNA here is from genome assembly GCA_020466155.1 of Pachypeltis micranthus. Lineage (NCBI taxonomy): Eukaryota > Metazoa > Arthropoda > Insecta > Hemiptera > Miridae > Pachypeltis > Pachypeltis micranthus. The sequence continues at coordinate 35,582,151 of CM035773.1, forward strand.
ACTAATCCAATCTGTTCTTGTAGAAACTGGTATTGCTCAAAGGTTCAGGTATTTACCGTTACGACATACATTAAAAACGTGGTTTAGCAGCATGATTTTTGTGAGAACACCAACTTCACATGAGTCGGATTTATGTGGAAAAACTGCTAAAACCGATTTTAAGAGAAATTTTCGATAATTTATTGTGCTGCTCTTATTATTTTCTCCGGAATAAAAATTTGATTTTTCCGGTATATAATTGGGAACTGCCCACACAAAAAAATCGAATCGATGCCGTTTTTGAGAGAAAAAAGTTGATGTTTTGATCACTATGATAACATTGTTAGGCCTCGGGCGATTTTGCTTATAGACTAAGTATCGTGTAGTTGATCTGCTGGGTAAATACCAAATTTGAGCTCTACGATTGACCTATAACGTATATCACACTTCTGAACACGCGAAGAGATTACAAGTCACGCGGTGCCACAACATTTTTTTTTCCGTCAGGAAAAGCTGCCTTGCAAAAATTTCCGCTTAGACGGATAGAAGAAACTTCGTGAGGTTTCCATTACGTCGATTCGGTTGAGCTGTCAGCTGCCTTCCACCGGTGATGCAATAGAACTTATGATGAGTGAAGGGCCGCCTCGTCTCGCTAAGGTAACGTTCTCCAGCTTATGGACGGGGATGAGAGCAGAGGGAGCCGCCCTGACCTGACCTTTGACGTTGCAAACTTTTAACTACTCCCTACTGGGCTGAGCCACTCCAGCTGCGCTTTAATTGAAAGGCTCGTAGTCATCTGTTGTGGTTGACCGAAATAATTCTTCCTTCGGCTGAGCTCGCTGTTACGTGAGGTAATCGCAGGTCTTTGCGTAATCTCGTAATTCTTCTATTAAGATCCCGAACGTAAGAAGTCCTCAATTCATGAAAGTTTAAGTACATTACGGCTGCTGTTCTCGTTGCTCTGTGATCTATACCCACTGCCTGTTGCGAATTTCGCTCGGTTGAATGAGCATGTTGTTCAGTGTGAAATGGTTCAAGTAAACATACATTATTGTTACTGAATCAGAAGATAAGGACGTGACACGCACATCTACCGCTTGTCAGCAACCTCGTTCGGTCCGATTAATTTTTATGATCATTCGCTCCACTTAAATTTCGGAGAGCCATTACAAGACGCCACTAGAACTCGGGAGTTTCCAGAAGAAGAAGACGGAAAATCCTATTTCCGACCCCGACGGGTTTAACTGCATCAACTGGAACGCCCCACTGAAACTGTTTTATAAGCCCTTCCACCGCTTTAATTCCCGTTTCTTTCAGCGTTTCTGGGATTAGTTTGGAAGGAAAGTCCCAGAGATATTATCCCACCGAGTTTCTTCTAACGCCTCCCTTCGGCTCTTGTTAAATTAGTAGGACATTACGACAAAATTATACGAACTTATGATGTGTTCTACTAATTGAAGTTTGCGCTACTCGTTCAAGGTGGAAGAACACGAATGAGTGGCTTAGATCTTGGTACTTTTCAAGTTATTGCCCAGGCACAGAAAACAAATGTAAGAATGAGAATTGCCCTAAAATTCGTTTACTTAGCGAACCCTTGATGTTAAGCTCGGTAACGTTCTGAGAGAGTGAGCGAGGGAATTCAAAATTGGCACAATTATAGTCGTGTAATTCCTCAAGTTAATAAAATTTTTGGAATTGACAAATATGTTGTGTAAGAGATTGGTAGATGTAGGTCTATTTCAGCGGCTTTTTACTTTATGCAGTGAGAAAGACATGAGATTAAATACTCTCGAAATGATGAGTAGTGAGTGAGTGTGAGAGAGAATATTATACGAAAAAACCACTGGTTCGTTAAAGAATCGCAAGAGATTCACGAGAGGTGTTCAGAGTAACGAGTAACGGAATGAATGAGAGTTCACACTATACTTACATGTTCTGGGGCGGACTGTCGACCAGCTTGGGGTGACTGGTGAGGTAAGGATAAGACTTTACAAGAAAACCAACCAAACACGTGCATAAAGTACTTTGTCGGCTGTGGAAATACTTATCCTTGTGTTCGCTCAGGCTTGGAGAAGTTAGAAGAAAGAAGTTGATTGCCGCCTCTGCAAGATGATCAGTAACCCAGTGGTCAGAGCCGCTCGACCTGACCAATAGGTTGCCCGCTTTTTTGAGAAAAGTGTCATTTTTAGGACCTCCACCCAGAATTCGGTTTAAAATGTCAAAACAATTACCCCTGCATTTTTTCAAATTTTTCGCATAGCAACAACCTACGCAGGTAGCTCGATTTTGGTTTTATGAAATACGCTTTTTTCTGCCAATATCGGACTTATGAATGTAACTTTAACAAACTTCTGTTTAAAATTGTGAAATTTCAATTGAACTTTAATGAACTTTCATTAATTCAACAAAACGAAGCAAATTTTTAATATTTAATTTGATGTTGAAAATTCGCTCCATCTTGTACTCTTCAAAAATGATGTATAGAATTTATTATTATAGTTTATTATCGTTGTATAATTTTTTTTTTCATAATGAACTTTCTTGGAACTTTAATGAAAGTTTTAACAGAAATACGTAAACATACGAATTTTCATAATTTTGAGAAATCGTCATTTTTTGACTTGTTTTGACGATTTTGAGATTCCAAACTATCAAAAGTTGTTGCTGGCGACATGTTTTGAGTGCTTATTCGACTTCAAAGACCCCAAAAACGTAAGTATACGAAGTTTCACGATTTTACAATTTGTTTTTTACAGTTGTATTCACATATTTGATATTGGCGAAAAAATCGTATTTCAAAAACCAAAATTGAGCTACCGGGGTAGGTTTTTGTTATGCGCGAAAATCTTTAAAAACTCAGGGGTCATCTTTTTGACATTTGTAATGGTTTGCGGCGGGCTGCCGATGGTGGCAACACTGTTGCCGCCACTCGTGCAGTTAGCTGCAGTTTATATTAGCGGAGGAGCCACATTTTCAACATAACGGCTACCGACATCGCTTACGAACCTCCCCCATTTTTTAAGCCAGTGATCAAGTACCTGAAGTCCCTTTATATTGTGTGAAGTAAGGTAAGCGATCAGAGCTTGGTGTTTCATTTTCCCCATTGTCCCTTTATTGTCATTTACTACAATCCGAACATAGGTTATTTGTTTCATTCTAAAACGAGTACATTTCATTTCATTTCTATTTTTTTTTCTGATTAAATTCAAGTGGGTCCTAGTTGATTTATAATTTCATTTCCCAGTACTTTCCTGAGAGACATTATTTTGTTTATTTTTCATCAAGTGAGTATATTTAACTTGTTCGTCTTTTGGGCCTTGACACGACTTTCATTCGTGTCCTGTACGCGGGTAATTATGTAAAAGAATTCCCCAAGTACGTCACACATTTTAAACCAAATTTCGGATGGGGGTCATCAAAATTCTACCTTTCTCAAAATAGCGGGCACGTTACTGAGCAACACCATTCGGGTTGAGGACGGTTGAGCTCCCTCATATCAATTTGGCTCGAGCTGAGCCAAACCCCAAGAGTCGGGAAAGCTCAATTCAGGTAATTATTTGATTTCAAAAATTTAATTTCGAAGTGTACTCGTCACATTTGCAAGAGAACTGATGAAAGGATCGACCTTGTTTTTGTTTTGTTCTGCAACGTAAAGGCTACTCGAAGCGTAGAACAATACGGAGGTGTAATTCAAGTTGGTGACAGGCTACTGCCTTCTAACAACTCTGTTTTGTTAGCTTTTAGTCTTAGAATCGAAGTTGTGGCGTATTTCATCCCGCATGTTCGAATAGAAGCTTCCCGAACTGCATCACGTTACCTCATCTCGAGCTGCTGCAGTTCTTTTCTTAATCCGGCGATCGTGGTCACCCATTCTTCTCAGAATAGAGCTAACCTTTTCTTTTTAAGAGGGCGCCGCAACCTTACGAATGTTCACTTTACTTCGTGTCCGTGCTCCGCTTTTATCTATCGGGCTTAAGGACCCCCCTTTCTACCTCCTATCCCATGTCCCTCTCTGCCGCTGGCTTACGTGCCCTGCTTTCACCTTTTGAGCCTCGTGAAGAACAAAAGAGCAAACAGAGGTGAGTTCGTGGAAATAATACGCGTGAAACACTCTTTGGAGGTTGCTGTGGATGTAGGCTAGTCGTGGAAGGGTTTAAATGTACGGAGAGCAGGTTGTCCATGTTGTCTCCCAGAAGGGAAGTAATTATATTAACAATCGATTCCAGCGCCGTGATCATAATTGCTGAATTTCTAAAGAATTTGTAAATCGTTATGATTATCTACGTTTTTTGTAGATTTCAATGGCAAATTTAACGATTTTTCGGAGCTACGGTAACACCCGATTGTCAAGCTGTTCATTTTGTGTGAGGTATTTCGTGAGTTATCGTCAAGTGGCCGTTAAGGTATCAGAACGTTAAGTCTCTGACTACCACAGAGAAAACGATAAAATTCACGCCTGAGATCGCTTCTTCAATGGACCACGTAAATTCGTTCTTCAAGGCTGCGATACAATTGTTCTGTAATTACGCTCACTGTAGCTGGAGCTCTAAAATGTCTTTATGTTCAAAACTCCTGTCCAATTGTTCAGTCAACCACAAGATTTCTAGAAATCCAGCTCAAAGGGCGGGAGGCGCTGGATATCGCGAATATCGTTATTAATTTAGCTCTAAGGTAGTGGAAAGTTGTCACTGAAAGTCGTCTTTCTTCCCGCCAACATTTCGAGCTGCTTCTCTCTCATCGTCTCGTCTGATTTCAACAGACTCGTTAGCCGGCGATATGGAACTTCGCCGACTGCCAACTCGAGAATAACAAACTTGTTCCTTGATTAGACCCAGAAAGCTTTCACGTCGTGACGGTTTAGCAGCCAAATGAGCGCCTGAAGACATTTCTACAATGACTTCCATTACGTCGAGTTGGCTCACCAAACGATGAATTGCTGGGTTTACTTAGTAGCTAGCGGAATCTACTCTTCTCTCGGGAAAATTTGTTTTTGCCAGCAACGTTGTGAGATAACTCTGATTTCTTCTATTAGCGTATTTACGGCGTACTGACTAGCATCACACAACCTTCTACAGCCCCTGTAAATTCAATAATATGCTATGGTACATGTTCACAACATACCGGGGTAGCCAACCCTAATTTCTCTTGAATGAAAAAGTGGACTGTATTCTCAAACACCCCGGATCCGATCAAATTAATTTCTCCCCCCCTTGTCTGCAAACTATGCTTCCGCCGATGCCGAGACCTCGCCGACCTGAAAAGGAAACAAATGCAGGAACGGAAAAATAGGAACTTGAGGGACTCACCTTTAAGAACGTGACAGAAGCTTTTCCCCGGCCGGGAAACACTGGACTTAGCTAGGAGAACCACTTCGTCGCGTCACAACTACACTTAGCGGAAGCTCCACAAAAGGGGTAAGATGATTAATATATCGCTATTTACACGTCAAAAAATAATCTCCGTCTCGATCGACCGCTCGATGTTAAGTAATAGGTGAGAAGGAAAGGATGGTGGTCTGTGGGAGGTGAGGCGGACACCTGAGGAAAACGATATGACCGGCCGGCCCCAGGGCGAATCGGCGGGAAGCAGCTTACGTTTCCAACATACCCCCCACCTCAAAATTGGAATTTTGAATACCAAACGAAAATAAAGACCCCGCGCCAAATAACAAAAAATCTCTTTCAGTCACCTGATGAAGCAATTAAGGAGTAGTACTAGATACAAAGTGGTATAGTGAGGACAAAGGTAAAAAGGAGAAAATAATCCACATACTCGTACTTGTTGGGAAAAAGGACAGCAAAGGTGTGACTCACTGAGTCGGTAGTGCGACCACTTTACTTTGTGGGACGTATTTCTATTTTTCCAGATGGAGTACGAAGACGTACAACGCGTACCACTCCATCTGCCCCTGGCAAAACTTGACAACTCTGCCCATCGGCCACTCTGCTGGGGAGAAACCAGGTTTCTGTCCATTACAAGATCCCCAACCTGCAAAGGTACGGGCATGCCAAACCATTTAGGGCGCTGTATTTGAGAGTGCAAATACTCTGCGCTCCATCGATCCCAGAAAATTTGGGACACCTGCTTGGTCAATTGCCATCGGGATAAATGGCTTGTCGGGACATCTCGTAAATCATTATCAGGCCTCAGTAGTAACGGCCCACTGGTCAGAAAATGACCGGAGGTCAAAAAATCAAAACTATCCGAGGGAGAATTTGAGAGAGCGCACAAGGGTCTAGGAATTCAGGTAACTTTCGATTTGAGTTAAAATCGTAATGAATTCCTCCAATTGGAGAATTTGACTCTACCACTCGTTTCCAAATGGTTCTTAACCGATTTGATTCCAGCCTCCCACAACCCCGAAATTTGGGGGCATAGGGTGGATTGAATACCCAGCGTATTTCTCTCATGGCTAACTTCTCGCAAATTTCGGAACAGGAATTTTTCAAAAATGAGGTCAGTTCATTTATCTCCCTAGCCGCCCCACGAAAATTTCTTCCCTGATCAGAATACATGTGGGATGGCAGTCCTCGGCGAGCTATAAATCGATCGAAACAGGCCAGGAAAGCTCTGTCGAAAGAGAGGTTAAAGCTCTAGGTGAACAGCCTTGGTACTGAAACATACAAACAAGGCCAAGTATCCTTTCTGGCTGGTCCTGGAACGAGGACCTCCCAATCGTAACAAAATGGGTCCCCCCAAATCCACTCCTGTGTGCTCAAACACTCTTGCTGGCACCACCCGGGCTTGAGGAAGCTCAGACATTTTCGGTTGGCTTGGCTTAACGTGAAACTTATAACAAGTTCCACACGTGAACAGTCTTTTCCGAATAAGACTCCCGATGGATGGTATCCAGTAACGCCTCAAAATAAGAGACTGACCAATCGAGGTCCCCATGGCCCGAATACAAATGATAGTAGTCGCATATGAGTGACGCCAAATGAGAATCCCAAGCGGACTAGAAGTGGGTGCTTAGAGATGAAGGGCAATCAGACTCCTCCTGATTCTACCCCACCCTGACAAAACCTAGGGGGTCAAGGAATGGCGACAGCATCTTGAATCTCTTTGAAAGTGGTATTTGCCCTCTCCTCATTTGATCAATCTCTTTGGTTAAGTAGTGAGCTTGAACGGTCTTAACCAGAAACTCAAGTGCTTCTTGGTACTCTTCCACGTTGACAGGACCCTAAAGTGAGGGAAAAATCAGTCCCACTAGCCTTCATCCTCAGAATGCAGAGAAATCTGCAAACGTATGTCAATACACGCAAGCACCGAAATAATGAAGAGAAACGTTCAATGAATTTCACCATGTCTGAGGCTCCACTTACACATACCAAAGCAAACCTGGAATGACTCTTGGATTCCGGAATTTCACACATATCCAGGTCTGGTGGGTCAGGCCAGAGGGATTCACTCTCTTGTAAAAAAGGTGGTCCAAACCACCACAAACTGTGGTCTTCCAGCTGAGAGGGTGACAGCCCTCTGCTTGCACAATCAGCTGGGTTACACTCCCCCCTCACATGCATCCAACGAGCAGTAGGACAGGATTCATTTAGCTGCATGACCCGATTAGCTACAAATGTTTGCAGACTATAGACCGGGTTTTTATCCACTTTAAAACTGTAGTGGAATCCGTAAAACAAATCACATCTACAATAGACAAGGAGGAGGATAGAGGTAGTGTACTCCGAATCAGCCTTGAGAGCAAACACGCAGCTCCAAGTTCAAGACGCGGAATAGTCCATGATTTTAAGGAGCTACTCTAGTCTTGGACTTGAGCAAATGGACAGATATTGAATCCTGTAACTCGGCACGTAGATAAATGACAGCCGCCATCCCGAGTTCACTGGCGTCGGAAAAGCCTACAAGCTTGAGACTTAACGCATGGTCTGCCTTAATCCATCGAGGGATAGCCAATTTCTACAGGGTAATTCTTATTATTTGCTGCCATCTAGCCTCAAGATTTACAGGCAATGGATCGTCCCTAATCTACCCCAGCAACCCACAAGCGCTGGAGAAACGACTTCATCTCGAATATTACTGGTGCCAGATACCCGTTATAATCGTAAATTCGAGCCACCTGGGACAGAATAGTACGCTTAGTAGGGGATTCAGAAGAAACATTAATTCTGTACTTGAAAACATCACTTTTAGTGTCCCAACCCAGCCCAAGAACCTTTACACTTACATTTGGATTTTGGGAAGGAAGCTCAGTCACTTGGTCGGTAATGTCGTTGACTAACTCACACGAATTACTCACCCATTTTCCCAATTCGAAGCAACCTCCTTTAACAGTGAAATTAGCTCATCTCTGAGACCAACGGCTTCCGAAATCGTTCTAGCACCGGTTAAACAGTCGTCCATAAAAATGGATTCCGTTAACGCCTGTGCCGCCTTGGGCCATTTATGACCATCCTCGACAACTAACTGCCGTATTGTCTGTTGGGCCAAAAAAGGGCTACACGAAATCCCAAATGTTACAGTAGCGAGTTCGTATTCCTTCACCTTTGAAGACGGCGAGTCTCTCCAAAAAACGCGCTGGTAGATGCGATCCTCTGGATGAATCTTTATCATCCGGTACATTTTTTTAATATCGCAACCAAAGGCAACTTTATGGACCCGAAAGAGGGATATCACTTGTCCTATGTCTCGCTGCAGCTTAGGCCCAGGCAACAAAAATGAATTCAGACTCCGTCCGCAGGAGTCCAATTCTGCCGGAGAAAAGACTACTCTAACCGTTTGTCCTGAGGGACCGATCTTTGACACTCCATGATGAGTCATTATGTAGGAAGCTGACTCGACGCCAGACACATGTGTCCCTGTCTCAAGTATTCCGTGAAATTGTCTGCATACAATCGTTGATATTGCGAATCTCGTGCAAACTTCTGCCTGCCGCTCTAAACGACGGAGAGCCAAGGCACGAGTTGAACCCAATTGGGGTCGCTTACCCCCACGAAAAATGAGTCTCACTGTAAATTCTCCACTGTAGGGGTCCCGAGAGTATGTCTCCGCAAATTGCTGAAAACAATATTCATCTTCGAGCTAATGGAATTGGGTCAAAACTTCCTCCCTCTCCCAAAAGGATTTTATTATCTCATCCGTGCTCTCGGAGACACTCAACAAGGAGGGCTGAGGTGAAACACCCGAAAGCGGAACTGAACCCATCAAAATCCAACCCAACTTGGAATTCATGGCGGAAGGTCTCCCTTTTATGTACTGCGGTTCCCTAGACAAAATGTCAAAATAATTTTGAACCCCCAATAATAGATCCACCGAGCCGGCTTTCCGAATTCCGGGTCCGCAAGAATCAAATTTGAAATTTGGGATGGTAAAGGAGACGAGATTTTACAGTGGGTAAGTCAGATGTAATCTTGGAGACGACAGCCAATTCTACCGTCATCTGAAAATTGTCATTGAAATGTGGAGATATTGGTGTTTTAACCAGGCCCTGTGAGGAAAAGGAGGCCGCGTTACCTATCACACTGATTTTATAAGGACATTTGCTACGGGGCAATTTCAACTGGGACGCCAAATGAGTGGTAATGAAATTTACTGAACTCCCCTGATCTAAAATGAGCCGTGCCCGATGCCACCGGCCATCAGCTGCCTGAATACGCACCAAAGCTGTTCCCAGCAATCCAACCTCATTTTTTACTACCGTTGTCAAAGAATGACAGGAAGTACCTTGGATAGATGGGGATGTGGTATTTTCTCCGGTATTTGACGCAGGTACAGAATGTTCGGGAGAGTTACTGACAGCCGAACTTCCCTCGATTACGTTACCCGCAGTATGTAGAATAGTATGATGCCGACGGTCACACATCTGACATCTACTTTGATGGCGACAATTATTTGCCATGTGCGAATTTAAACAAATGAAGCACCTTTTATGCCGCCTAACGAGCCTTTTACGCTCTTTCAACAGTAGCCTTCAGCAGGTCTGGACACTTGAAAATGGTGCTCCTGCGAGCACAAGGGACACCTAAGTAGTACTTGGGAAGAGGGTGGTTTTGGGTGACTGTGAATACCCGCCGGGTAGTATCCCCTTTCTTTTGGTCGAAATAGGGTATGTGGAAGCTGGAATCCGGGCAACTCATCAACTCTGCAATGTTTCCCTGATCCCGGAGATAACGCAGTAAACTACCAGCGTAGGGATACCCAAATCGCTCTCATTATCTAGCCACCGTTCCTCAAAACCCTGTCGTGTGGGCGTCCAACAATTTGAGCGTCCAGAACAATAAAATAAAATCCGCCAAATTGGGAATCTCCAAATCGGCAATGCACGTCACTGTCGCTTGCACTCTTATCGACAAACCGCATAAATTCGTGCGGAGACCTCTTTTATAGGGTTCCAGGAAAAAAATTATATTTAAATAGTGCGTTGCCAGCAGCCCTTTGGCTATACGTTCGCACGAGTAAATCGTAACAGGTCATATAATTAGTAGGCAAATGGAACGGTCTGCGCCAGACTTAAAGCCGAGTCTGTGAGACAACTCAATAAATAACTAAATTTTTCAATGTCCGATAGGTAGGTGACTTTATGAATGAGAGCGTCATACAACGCAATAAAACCTGGGAAATCTATAATACGTCCACCGAATGGAGGAATCACAATTTTTGGAAGGGAAACTCTAGAGTTCGTGACTCCACCTGCCGCAGAATTTGTATTAGAAAGAGGCGCGTTATTGGCGGCCGAATGCTGCAGGGACCCGGAAAGGTTGTCGGCCGTAGTTTTATTTGGAACATATTGTTCCATCGCCGCCAAAATTTCGTAATACATTTCATCTGCCCGCGCATTTAAGGCTTCCGTATCAGTCTTGAATTCCGGAAATTCGGCGCCTATAACGCTCAATTCCTCCAACACATCCTCCAATGTCTCACGCGCTCCCTCAATCCTCTCCGCTCGGACCCGAAAGACGTTGAGTTTACTCGGTAAGTCTTTTATCAGATCGTAACAAGTCTGAATTACAAGCCAAGATCGCTGTTTACGATCTGTGAGTTTTGCGAAGTTTTGTTTGTCCTTCACAGAGGGCGACGGCAGATCTGCCTCCTTATTTGCCATTGATTATCAGCAACCTTACGAGATAAGGCAACAAATTAGAGCCGAAATAATAAACGTGAACACGCTAAACGAGGATTGGGACAAGTAGTGATTGGAATGGACAAAAGGATGATTTATGGTACAGAGATCACTTGAAAATGTAACTACAAGTAGACTGAATTCTCTTGCTTCCGCAAGATTGAACACTTTAACCCAATTAACACGATCGAGACTGCTAGTTCGAATCAACTGATTCCAAAAAAATTATAGTTCACAATTATGAACACTACCGTGTAAAAAGATAAAAAACACCGAAAACAAAAATTCCAATTGGTATTTTAGAAGTTGAAACTTACGATCCCAAGTGATCGCGAAACTAAATATCCAACTCAACTTCGATATTACCCCAAAAAACGGAATTAGCAAAAAAGATATCCGGACCAACGGATGACCACGAAAATAGGGGTTGGTTATGTTCACAACATACCGGGGTAGCCAACCCTAATTTCTCTTGAATGAAAAAGTGGACTGTATTCTCAAACACCCCGGATCCGATCAAATTAATTTTCCTTGTCTGCAAACTATGCTTCCGCCGATGCCGAGACCTCGCCGACCTGAAAAGGAAACAAATGCAGGAACGGAAAAATAGGAACTTGAGGGACTCACCTTTAAGAACGTGACAGAAGCTTTTCCCCGGCCGGGAAACACTGGACTTAGCTAGGAGAACCACTTCGTCGCGTCACAACTACACTTAGCGGAAGCTCCACAAAAAGGGGGGGGGGGGTAAAAGATGATTAATATATCGCTATTTACACGTCAAAAAAATAACTCCGTCTCGATCGACCGCTCGATGTTAAGTAATAGGTGAGAAGGAAAGGATGGTGGTCTGTGGGAGGTGAGGCGGACACCTGGAGGGGAAAACGATAAGGACCGGCCGGCCCCAGGGCGAATCGGCGGGAAGCAGCTTACGTTTCCAACAGTACACATACCGGAAAATAATGGAAAATTACACAAATTGGTGGGAGGAACAAAATTTGAGGGTTAATGAGACATATGTACAGAATGATTCTCGCGCAGATTTTGGCTCCCGCCAACCGTATTACTTATTTCCTTTCAAACAGTTTGCTTGAGCTGCCAAAGCATAGTTCGTACTTTCCCTCACCACTATACCTCCTGACGATCGCTCCCTCTTTCTTTCTCGCTCTCTCTTCCCTCTGTGCTGGAGGGTTGTTCCTCGACATTCTCGTCCAGTCCTCAATGAGAAGTTTGCTGGTCATAATTTTTTCTCAAAAGCAGCTTATAAGGATCTCGATCAAAAGTTTTTGTATGAACAGTTGGGGTTCTAGACTGGCACAATAAAAATCAGTAGAATTTTTGTGTTTGTTTGTTTCCCGAGGGCAACATTGATAGGAAACTTCATGAATGCCGTCTCCTGGGCCACCTCTCTCTTGTGTTTCACGTTCTGACCTCAAGTTGTAGCCCCGTAGTTGTGTTCAACTCATTGCTTAGGTATTTCATTTCTAGTGTCCGTTCTATTCCACGCTCGGTTAATGAGCTAACATTCTGTATTCGCTCTGGTCGTTGCTACACTCTTTCGCTTCGTTGTTACAGTCGCTGTATTGATTCGTGCACGAGGCTCAGTAACGAGCGTCAGCTCTCGACCGAGTCCTCGTGACGTGACGTGTAAACAAGACGTTAAGCGTTGGCTGTAATGGGAGAGTCAGGGAATAGATTACTAATGACAAGGCGTCCATCGCCCACTTCCATTCGCTCGCCGCTCGTGAAGCAAATCCACTCCATTTTGTCTTCGTATAATATTTGTTTTTAATTACGTAGGTGAACCTCTTGAAATACTTCGTGATCGAACTGTTGTTTTTGACAACTTGATGATTTGACAACTTCTAATAAAACGAACTATGATCGTAAAATCATTTTTCTTTGAGTTCTATTTCGTTCAGTTGAAATATTGAAGTTGTCCATAAATTTTTAGTAGTAGTAGTAAAATATGTTTTATTTTCCAGAACAAACATTTCACATACGATAACATACAAAACGGAGTAAACACAGCGCTTTCACATAACCTAGGTACCAAACAAAATTGCTCCGTTTGTACGTAGTACTATTCTACAGTACTGTGTCCTTCCTTTTTCTCTTTTTTCCCTCAACTATTTTTTATTTATTAAATTTGTTACGAATTTGTTCTCATCCCTAATTCCTTCCCCTCAAACCCTCGAATTGAAAATAGTTAAACTATGAAGCAAGAAGCGCCTATATTTGCCAGCATACTTTAGGAAGTTGAACAAGCCGATCCAGTTTCCCCCCTTAAGAATATTTACCAACCCATCCAGATTCAACTGGGGTGCGCCGAGGTATATGATCTGAAATTTAGTAGCAGGCAGCCCACTCTGGCTCTTATAATCATACTTACCAAATATGCGTTTTTGAGGATGGAAACACATTCATTGCATGCCAAATCTAATGACGAGTATAAGCTTTCTGACCCGCATGCTTCTCCGACAAATTTCTCTACACCCTTCTTCTCGAGAGCGCCGATAATTTCCTCAACATTTTCATTCGTTAGATTTGTCAGTTCCATACTTTCCCCGTATAATTTTCTAGTACATTAGACGTTGTTTGAAACCGGAAACAGCCTGCCTCCACCACAACACTAGCCAAAAACCTGTTTAAACGCGCCTCCGGCTGACTAAATACTTTTTGATTATCTGATGGTAAATTCAAACACCTTCTTGACATCGGTCTCTAAATGGATGGCGAATGTTGGCACAGTTGACGGCAAAAATAGGACCCTCTTCACAAAGAACCTCACCAACTTTTCAACCGTCTCATATTCGTAATTGCCTCAAATGCACATAACCGAATATCGTTTTTTGACGACTTTGTTCTGTAAAGTGCTGTAATGGCAGTTTCAATCTAGTCCACGCAAGTGTACCCACACAGAAAATGTTGCCAGGTCCTGTGAGGCAAAGTGTATATTTCTCGGTGAGGCTCAGGCGATCGTCCAAAGAGCACCACCGCTCTCAGCATCCCTCGCATCCATCAACTTAATGTAATATCGTGTAATTACCTAAATTCATTATTTGTGAATAATCCTGTACAAAATTTGGAATTGAATTCCTCACAAAAAAAAAACATACCGCTTTACATGATGATGGTTTCAAAGGCCCACTTGCGCAAAAGAGCTACTGGAACTTGCAGCAGTCAAATGTCTAAGGCTCAAGTCATTATTGAAACACACGTACTGTTATAGGCGCTTCGTTGATTCTACTGGTTATTTCACAATTCTTTTTGTGACTTTTCAGATAGAAACCACTTTCCTCTGCTCCACGTGAATTTTTTCTTTCCCAACTAATCCATTTTTCACTCGAATGGCCAAAGCTGGGGTTTCCTGCCCGCCGAAGGTCACATGAAGATTAATGAAAACTAAATGTAAAATGATGCAACAGTATTGTAAATCATTCCTCACTGAAAAGATTTCCACGACGAACTACAAGCTGGCAGTGCTGTGCCGTTTCCAATTTATTAGGTTGCCTTGGTTATTTGAACAATTTTTGCTTTACGCGGTGATTGATCTTACGAGCCAGGGAATCCCGCAAAAGTTCTCAATAATTGTACAAGCAGTACGTAAATTTATTGGTATAATCCACGTCGACATGGATTGAAAAACTGAAAAAGTGACAAAATTTTAATATATTCTAACATTTCCATTAGCCCGGCGAACAGTAGTTTCCGTCTTTCTCGGAGTGCGTGTTCGCATCTGTCGTCAGCTTTTGTAAAAGAAAACAAACAAAAAACGGCAGCTTAACCGTAGGTTTTCTTGTTGAGACGCAGGAATAAGGTTGTGGACCATTTTTCCATCGATTAAGAGGGAATGGACGATGGTTCGATGTGTTTTTGTACAATTATTTCTCTAATCATTCGTGTGGTTAACGATATACGAAAAGTGGTTTCAATTTTCTCAAAATGGTTTTGATGTAACTCACAAAGTACATTTACTCATTCAGTAACTAAACTTTGTTCTCCATAAATGTACGAAGATAATGTTTGTATATACAGCGTAGCGTCGAATTTACGATGTAAGTAAAGTGTTTCAACGGTCCGAGAGACTGGAGTTCGCCAGACGCATAAAGTCATAGCAATACCCAGCTAGAAGACAATATTAATCAGTTTACTGTCAGAACAACGCTACTCAAAGCACAGCGCTCCAAGTAAAACGTTGATAGAACTCATTAGCATGCGGCAAGGTGCATCGCCAAAGTAACTTGTCAGCCAGGCTTTCGTCAAGGTGGGTAATTATTTTAGCTCTCAAGCGCGGATGTTTGTAACAAAGCAGTCGTACGTGAGCTCTGACCGGCTTTTGCCGGAGCGATGACAACCGCCGAGTTTTCTCGGTTATTTACCGGCTCTGAATGCGTTTGTAATAAGAGTACGATCCCGTATCTTCCGCGTGTTAATGCCCGCACGCGTCTAAATCATATCGCCCGAAATTATAGAGAGAATCGCTCCAAACAATCAACCTTGGCCATCTGTCGATGTGAAGCTACCGAGACCATTTGCGGTCTTCCGCGTTTCTTCCTTCGCGTTCCGCTATGTTCACCGCAAAGCCGCCACTCGTCTTCAAAGGCTGCAAACGAGAGTATTGACCAAAGTAGGAATCCCTCTCCTTTCCTTCTTGCAGCCGCGAAGCTCATCACCGCAAGGTTCTCCTCAAACACGACCGACGCGGGCTTTTTAGAAATATGTTCGAAAACAGTGGTCTACGACAAACCGGAAATAATCGTCGGTTGTTAACATTACCATTCGAACGAAACCAGTCAAATTTAATGCAGCGTGAACTACGATCAACTGAGAGCAGAGGTTTTTCGCTTGTTTGTTTCATACAAAACCTGTGCTGTCATTCGATCAAAAGTCGACTAAACCGTTATATCAAACTATTACATTATTACATAATATGTGAAGGAAGATTGAAAATATCTGGTGCGACGCATCCAACAACATTCCTCAGCACCACGTTCAATTCAACGGCTCATGGCTATAGCGACTAATTCTATCAATATCACTCTCTTCATTTGAACTTGAACCGTTTCGTGTACTGGGAATTCGAGATACGGTCAACTGAATTTTTTGTGAAGGATTGTGATTTTTGGTTTGTAATTATCGTGTAAAAACTGTGAGAAATGACACTAGGTGAATTTCGGGATTTCTGGGGTTGCTCCTAATTATCTTATGGGCGTTATTAAACTCTCATTGCATAGGTAGTTTATTGAACTACAGATACTACTCTTTTTGATAATGCTAATATGACGTAAGTGCGATTTATAAGGAAAATCGATTGTGTTCGAAATGTTTGCATTCATTGGGCTGCTCTCTGCTGTCGCACTACTTGGAACATACAAACTAAAGTCAATGAAGATCGTTGTAGCGGGTTTTTGATCACTGTGATAAGTTGATTTAAAACCTATTTTGCTCATACCCTTATTATTTCGAACGATGATGGCCTGTGGGCTAAATATAAAATTGAGCAAGTTTGATTCATAGTTTTATTCTCAAATGCGTTCAAGCACACAGTTTCTTAAATGTTGTTTTTTGAATCCCGCCGACCTTGAAACGTAAAGATCTGAGGAAAACTCAACAGAAAAAAAATTCAGCCTATTACAGATTGCCTATATTATTCCTAGTGCTAAGCATCTGACCTGATAAATACGACGAGGGTAGTTCAAAAAATTAAGTAAAGTTACACAGGCGGTATTAAATTCCACGTATCTTGGACTGTCTGGGATGGCATTTGTTGCAATCGTTAGTCGCTGACGATGAAAATGTCGACTCTTACAGATACGAGCACTTGAGCGGCGTTTTGAAATGTGTGGAGATGAGCCAATCTCAGATAATTTTTGAGTTTTTAAGCGGATTTTACCGTTTCCTGACGATCGGGTCGGTCTCTTGCAACTCTCGCGTCCTGGTGACTAGCGTTTTCTCATCGCGTCGGCCCTAAACTTCATGAAACGTGACGATTCACTCCTTTTTTCGCCCGGCGTTGCTTCATCCTGATGATAACTGGCCATTTTCCACCAACCGACGAACGTTTGACCCCGCGAGTGCTCGCCTGGCCACTCTTTTCCTTATTTAGCGAGAGAGTTCGTAATTTATTCTCCTTTCGCGATTCCCGCCAAGTTCTTCCGCCCTAGTCGTTCAAATAATATTTTATTAATTTATGAAATCTGTGCAAATAAGTTCATGCCGACTTATTATAGTAGCGGTCCAGGGGGTTCGGTGAGGCTGAATTGGCAATTCGCGCTCTTTACGCCGTCTAGAAACCACTCTTTCTTGCACGTTTTATATGAACTGGTAGCGCTTAGCGTTCTGAAATTCATTGCGCTGCTGCTACTTATTTCACTATCTCAACAAACCTACGTATAGGTAATTCAAGGAAGTTTTCTCGGCTATGACTGTGCTGTTATACGGAATACTATGTACAATACCAGTATTAAACGTATACCGTATAGGCAGCCACTGCAAAACACCAGAAAAAACTGCACTAAATTATATTTTCGTCGGAACCTTCACTAATTCATTGTGCTGCTCTCGTCATTATCCCAATAATTAAAATGTTAGTTTTTTATGGTCGCGTTATCTCTTCAAACAACGAATTTAATGAATGTTGTGTAAGCTGTTTCTGTGAAAAAAAGGTTTTTGGTTTTGATCACTATGACCTTTATTTTGTGCATGCCAAATACATACTATAAGTTTGTTTGGTTAAGCGGTTATCATTAGTGTATTCACAAAGATGATGTTAGTACGTTAAGCTACCTGTACGATGGTGACAGTGATCCCACGAAATTCCAGAAATCAAATTATTGTTGGTTTATTGCCAACTACTTTCGCAGTGTCTTAGAGCTGTGTGTCACTACAGCTTGTACTAATATAGTAGTTAATGGAGATGCAACGAAAGACTACGTTATAACTTCTTCCTCAACCTCCCTTGTCGTAATATTTGCCCTTTGCGAAGAATAACCTCATTGAAAACATTCGTTTTTGTTTTTTTTTTAGCCGTTTAGATTATGCCCTTCGTCGGCTGCTACCCGTGTGGTCCTGTTTTTGCCAGTTCTTCTTGGACTACGGCGGAGTATGATCTAACTAAAGGAATGATCCCACTCAAAAGCGGTCGTTAACTTCCTTTGACTCCATGCGCCGTTCTAGAGAAACGTTCGTCTACCTATTGACTTTTACCTGGCGAGGAGAGAAAAAAAAAGAGTAGTTTGTCGACGATTGTTTGCCCTCAGTCGGTCTACAGGATGTTGTCTCTTCGCCTGTTGCTCCGTTTCCTTCTTGCGGGATTCGAACGGGCCTTTTTCCGCTCAGCACTTACCTCGCCTTGTTCCTTTAGACTGATACAACATCCTATGGCGAGGAACGTCTTTACTCCGCTAGGAGTTTTGTAAACGCCGTTTCTCTATTTGCAGGTTTTTTATAACTATCCGCAGAAAGAAGATTTGTATAGTTGTGAATGTTGGTGCGGTTCTCGTATGTACTTACTCCCCGTGGATGTATTTTCCTCAGCGTAATAACGATTCTAAGTCCCCCGAGAGTAAAAATTTGAAGTAAAATGGTCTCTGCGTCAAGTCGTTGCCAGATTAAAAGAATATGCAACAAAATCGGCTCAGTTGTTCTGCACATAAACATGAGATGGCAAAGTAACGTGCTGGCGAGATGACGAGGATGAATAGAATTGAGCACGCTTGTAATTCCTCTCCGCACTGATATTTAGTAATTTTCCTATTCCTTTCGAGATTGGTAGGATCTGCAGAAAAATGATTTTTTGTTGACTTCTAATCTTTACGTTTCATGGGATTCTGAGTTCAATGACACCATTTGAGAAAATATGTGAGCGTGAGTGTGTGTCTGTGAACGCGATTCTGAGAAAAGCGCAAATTTTCTGTTCACCTTGTAGGTCGCCGAGATAAAGGTATGAGCGAACTCGCTCTGAAAACTTTAATTATAGCGCTCAAATCGTTTCTCCATAAACGGCTCTAAAGATAACGGTAAAATGTTTCGTGCAGGAAGCTGCAAAAAGGACAGTTCCATAAAATTCTGATTTGTTAGAAAATGACGCAAGGAACAGAATAAATGATCGAACATTTCTAAGAACATGTTTTTTCGCGCAGTGTTTTTCCAAACTAGGGAACTCTCAATACATGTGAACTGGTGTGGCAGGGAGAGAGAGAGAGAGAGAGAGAGAGAGAGAGAGAGAGAGAGAGAGGGAGAGAGAGAGAGAGAGAGAGAGAGAGAGAGAGAGAGAGAGAGAGAGGGAGAGAGAGAGAGAGAGAGAGATAGCTGTGAGTAGCGCGAGACTTGAGAGACGAATGAGTTTGAAGAACTGGAAAACGACTGTTATTTGCGAGCTGTGTGTTGTGGAGAGGAATCTAAAATTTAGGGGTGGGGAAAGATAGTTGGGAAAGTCCAGGAAAGGGGGAAATTCGTTGTCAATTGGAAATAACTAAGGAGCGGGACTTCCACAGGTACAAACAAAAGGGTTGAGAAAGTGCGAGTGCGAGTTCTCCAGAGGTCTAAGACCCAGGATGCCGAAACTGCTCGTACTAACATTCCCAGAAAAAACGGGGTGGTGGTCCAATAAACTATCTAATAATGCTCATACTCAGGAGCAACACCACAAATTCCGAAATTCAAACCCCCTCAGTTTCACTTACTGTTCGCAGTTTCTACCCGATAATTCCAAAACAGTAAACACGATCAAAAATTTTAAAAATCAAGCTGACGGTTTCTCAAATTCTCCTGTGTTCAATTCCTCTTGATTGTGACATAGATTGGAGCACCTCAATAAATTCCGGAACTCGAGGCTGTCTCACTTTCTACGAAAAACGTGAAGTTAAGTGAGTTTTACCAAGTTCAAATCAACCGTGTGAAAAATAAATCGGATTAGTAGCTGATGCCATGGGAATCGCTGTGTGACACGTTGATTAAATAGTTCTTTGAGTTTAGCTATAGTAGGTTTCGACTGACTGTCCAGTACTCAGCTCTGCTAGATCTTCAGCCAATCCGACGCTCTTGTCTTTAATGCAGTCAATTTTCCCGATACTGTTGACATCCACGAAAAATGCATCTTTCTATGCTACAGGAGCGTTGTAAATATTTGTTCAAGTTTTACGGTGTTGTTGTCCAACCTTGTAGCGCTTTGTTTGGTTTCGAAGAAGAAAAAAAAACCTTCTCACGACTTCATTAGACAAGACGAATGGTAACTGATTCTCGAAGACCATCCGACCTTGAGCCGTCTAATTACCTCTTATCGACATGCAAATCCTTTCATCCTCTCTAATTTCGTTGCTTTGGTCACGTGCGGTGGCGAACGTCTTCCCACTTAAATCCCGTCGACTCCTACCTGGTTCGGTCGCGCATCTCAATCTGACCGCTGGTGCATTTAAATTCTAAAGAAATTTGGGATCTGGATTGGTTTACCTGGTAGATATTTTGGTTAGAACCCCATCTTTCTTTGAAAAATAAATGCCATGGCCGAAGTCGTGCCTTGGGGAAGCCCATTTCTCTCGGCTTCCCAGCAATTTGATCTCTAAACAACGGTTCCGGCCGTCTTTAATTTTCGTCAAGGTTATCAGATGCTCCTCTCGCGAATTAACCACTCTTGCTACGCTCATCTTCTCATCCTGCTTTTCGCAATTATTTTCCACTCCCTGGCGAAAGTGTTTCTCTGCGTGAGAATTCGCAGTGATTTTGAGACATCTCAGTGGTGTGCTTATGTAGGCAGTGTCTCTGCCCCACCCACCAGCCTGTTTCTCGCAATTCTCCCGAGCTTCTGCTATACTTAAGTATTTTCGAACTTATGACCTGACCTGGGCCATGTTCATTAGTGCATTTTCAGATAACGCGCTCCTACTTGTGCCACGACTGTTATTGAGCAATCAGTACGCAGAAGATACGTGTGAACATAGTGTTTTTAGGGAAGGATCGCGTTTGGTGTTAAAACGCGCAGAGCTATTTAACTGGGATTACCCTATGCAATTAAAACTGGTGCAACGCATCACCCAACTATCCACACTCTAACGTACATTCATCGATTCTCATTGCTTTTGTTATTGATCCCGTTAATTAATATAATAATGTAATGTATGTTTCCTTCGAAATGTTTGATGATTTATTGTGCTGTTCTCGTGATTTTCCCACAAATAAGAATTTCTTGCCTACTTCATAAAATTGTTATCTCACTCTGTTTTGAGAGAGCCGTTCATTGATGGAGATTACCAGGTTACTAGTCGCTTATAAGATGTATAAGGTCAGAAAATACAACCATCCCGATCAGTCCGTATCACCAGTCTTCATACTTGAAGAACCAGACAAATCTGCTCTACTAATATACTAATATACCTTTATCTAGTTCTATCGACTCCTAACCTTTTTGTTTCAATGTTCACAGGTGAAATTGGAGAAAGTCCTCGGGTTGACGGTAACGAACAATTCTGGCTTAGATTCAGACCCCAACTTCGAGAGAGTCGCATACCCTGCAGGGTGAGTCACTGATTGTTTTAGTTGTGTTTCTTTCTGATGATCTTCATAAATTCAATGGTTTCGCAATTCCGCACTGAGATGCAGCGATGTTTATTCAATATTCCGGGCAAAGAGAAATGAGGGTGGTAAACGTTTCAGAATTTATTAATTGATGAGCTAATTAACTAGGTAGCCCAGTCATCAGAATGCTTTAATCAAAGTCTAATTGGATTACAAAAGCACTAGAGAGAACTAGATGCATAGCTAAGTATATAGCTGCATATTCACAAGCTTTCTAGGTGTATCTTCTTTTCATAAGCTCTCGGCGACCGTTTTGCAGAGCGAGCTTCTTAGTTACGTTTAATATTTAGTTGATCCTACGCTGAAATCGTGGCTGTACTTGCATACGTATAAGAAGTTGATATTTTGTGGTGTGACAGAAGAAGAATTAAGCATCTGCTGTTTCGCAGGTTCATATTATTCCGCGGGTTTGTGTAAAGGCGCCATTTTAGTAATGCAAATTATTGTTGATGAAAGTTTCTATCAATATTTGTATTTGTGAGTTCTCTAAGTCCCTGCTTCATCTAGTGGGTCTCGTAAAATACGATAGTAAAGACGAAGAACCGCCAAGAACAAGATATCGGTACAAAAAGATAAAAATACAGAATTGTCTTAAATCTTAATGTCCGCTGAAGTTCACGTCTGTCGATCCTTCCTTTTATTTGTCCAACCCAACCCCGGAAGGCCCTTCGATCCCCTGTTAATTGAAATAAAAGGATGTGCAAATAAAAGTGGACTGCATTGAAAATGGGGAATGGAAAAATTAATTTAATAACCAAAGGAAAATGAGAACTAAAACGAAGACTAGATCAAACAATGAAAAAAATCAAATGTTCTCCAACTGTTGAAAATAAATGGCAACTGAGGCGATGTTCTTCGCAGACGGATGGTGAAAACGGAACGGGGTTACGTGGGTTGCGCTCCACTCAAATTGCGGCAAGATTGATGGACTTAACTGAATCCCACAAAAAAGCCAAAATGGGAATTTTCGGAGTCCAGACGCACAAAGCTGAACCCAAAACATGACTTGAGTTTCAGGAAAGGTAGGCAATCCTGGCTGTCCAAAGGAGATTGTTGAGATTGTTGAAGAGTGCGCGTGAACTGCCCAATCTTTTTCCAAAGCGTCCCAATTCCAGACGGGTGTCTTCTGAACCTTATAAATTCCTTTCTAAGAAAACTGCTAAATTCTTATATAACGTTGAGCAATGCTCTACCGAATTGGTAGAAGCTGAACGCTGATTTGGTTAGTTGCCAGAGTGACATAAATCGCTCACGTTTTGAAACGAGGAAAGTTGTGATGCGACGGGTTAGATTGTTTTACTTGCGAATTAGACGCGCGAGCACACACACACACGTACCCTCTCAATAACTTCCATATTCTCATACGGGCCTAGTGAGAATAAGGTATATGAATTGCTTCGTATTGCGACTTCTGTCTGAAATTTTTACACATGATGGCTGTGGTTTTTAACTTATACGTTTCACCTCAATGACTTCGGTACAATCCACAGGGCACCACTCCAGTTGTTGTGCGCACGAGAGGGGGAGTTTAAGAACAAAGTAAAAGAGAACTCGATGAGCGTGCAGTGAATATTGATTTGAATATATAAGGGCACAAGGGGACGACGTGTGAACGTGTGAAACTGTATTGGAAGGAGAGAGTGAGAGCTGTGTCTGGCCTGAGAGTACATAAAGGAATGTGTGTGAGCACAGGAAGAAGAGTATATCTGGGCAGAGCTGTGTGTGTTGGAGAAGGAGGTAAATCGAGGGAGGGAAGGGCATTCTGGAAAGAGTACAAAAGGGTTGAGGACGAAGGTGTTTGGGGAAACAACGACCCAATTGAGAGACACGAAATTTCCTTAATTTAAAGTGGACTGACTAGATTCACACAACCTACAGAAAGGTGGGGGGAGGGGGACAACCAGAGAACTTAAAATGGACCAAATAAGTATTCAATTAGTTAAATTTGAGTTGAGTTTGAGGACAGAAAACGAGCGCGGCCCACCGAAATGTTGTCTTACGACAATAAAATGATTGAAGGGGACGAATGGGAATAAATATGACTATGATGCCAAGCGGCACCAGACATCTGGCCTGAAGCGCCAGTTGTGTCGCCTAAGAAGCATCACGCGTCAAAGTGGAAGAACTAGACGATTGTGAGACATTGTGTGTGATGAGGAATATTACTCCGCAGACGAAAGTAAAGAGAAAATCTACGAGAAATTTGAAAATGAGGGTGTCAGGAAGGACGATAATAGTGAAGAACAGAACCTGGGTCTGGCCAATGGGTGGGAAAATGGAAGCACCAATTTAAGTCGAGAAGTTCCAGGAGGTATAATGCTCGTTGTATTTACTTCGAAATTTCGCGAAAGTACCAAAATAAATTTTACTTAAATGTTATCGTTAAATAAATATATTTACAATTACGTGATTATAACGACAGATGGGTCAATTGGGATGGCAGTTGGTTCATGGGGGCATGTAATACATCGGGACTAATAGATACTAAAGAAATAAGAAGTAGCGTCATTGTGATACATTCAAAACTGGTCTATAATAAAGTGGCGACATAGACCTATAATTGTTATGAGCTGTGTATTATTAGGTCAGACTTGTTCGGGGTACGAGGTTAAATCCCGTTGTTAAACAGCGAAGGGTGAACCATTCATCCACCCCTTGAATTATCTGGTAGCCGGGGTAAGCCGGGTAGTTCGAGATTAGTCAGACCAACTGTACATTTAACTATACTTTTCAATTGGTTCATTGTGTCTCAAACGCCATGGTTATTCTCTTTTTTTTTTGTCTTTTTTTTGCATCGTTGTCATAAATTTCAATCAAATTCGTTGTATGGAGTACATTTAGAATTGGGGTTTCGACAACTTAATTTACTCGCGATTTTTTTCCCCCCCAGATGTACCGTCGTGCTTTTGGACACCGTAAAAGGGAAGCAAACGCACGTTCTCAACACTTCCAAAAAGACCATCACCTGCGTCGGTTTCTCGTCGGATGGACGATATTTGGCCACCGGGGAGTGCGGTCATTGTCCTTCGCTCCGCCTTTGGGATCTCCAAGACAACTCGATGATTGCGGATCTCGCCGGTCACAAATATTCCATCAATTGCCTGGTAACTGTCGTTTCGGTCGAGTTGAAGTGAATTTCATTGTTCATTTGGGGCCCAAAGCTACCCAACAACATTCTAACTCACGTCAAGTCCAACGTCATTGAACACACGATTTCTCATCTTTATCTTGAATGTGTAACCTCCAAAACTCAAAAATAGCTTGTTATTTGTTGGTTGCTTTTCATAATTGTGAAGTTTTCACTAATTTAATTACAAACATTGCCTCACACAACTCGTCATTCGCATTAATTCGACGATATTCTTTTGCGCGAACGCCATATCGCAACATTTGCCATCTTCTACGTAAATATGTATACAGAAAAAAAATGGAGTTAGCTGGAAACATCTCATAAGTTTTATCAAAATCGAATATGAAAAAAATTATGTATTCATTTAATGATCTACTTTGGTTCATCACTCCGCTCACTGCATTGTCACAGAGATATGTGGAAGAAAAGTTGGTTGAACATGGTTTGAAAGATTAATTTTAAAAAATGAAAAACTTTCGTTTTTTAACTATCAATGGAAATCGCCTATAATCGTATTTCCATCCATCCATTCGTATTTATTACAAAAAATAACCAGCTCGATCGACCCAGCCGCTTTCCTTCAAATTTAACTACAGACCACACTCCGAAATTAGGTATTTAGGATTCAATAAGCCTCGAAACGTAAAGATCGGAAGAAAATTAAACTTCGTTTCTTACACGATCGCAATGCATTCACTGCCCCTCGTACAGCGGAAAATAAATCACGGTTTTTGCGGCTATCTGATCCCAAAGGAGTATTTATAATGAAAAACATACAGGGTGTTTCGCACTTGGTCTAACAAAATCAATAGGGTAGGAATAAACTAAAAATGAGTAGAACGCCACCAAGCCTTTCTATCTCAATTCGTGGCCGAGATATGATATTATGAAGTTTTTTAGAGAAAACCACGGTTTTTGCCACGTTCCTCCACCTTAAAACAAGTGGGTTGTAAATTTTACTGCATTTGCTGTCCGTAGGAGTGCGTTTTCGATAATGAATAGGTGTATAGAAAATTTATCCCTGAAAATGTGATGAAAAGTGTCGTTTTTATGGCAAAACTGTCGTTTTTTTTTTTTTTTTAACTTACCTTAAAATCATATTTCAGCTAATGATTCAGATAAAAAGGTGCGGTTGCTGGGTGCTCCACAATTTTAAGTCTAGTCTTACTCAATTGTTTTTGTTACTTAGTGCGAACCTCTCCGCGAGTTGAAGACACTCGGCGAGTTTGAGGAAAATCGTTGAACCCGTTTTTTCAAATAGTTGAAAACTCTTCGGTTTGCTTCTGTAGTTGCCTGGGAAGTAATAAGTGCCGAGTGTACGTGGGATATCTTGAACAATCATTAATAAATTTTTGAAAAATACTGAGTTGATTCACTAGAAATTAATCGAGGTTTCTACTGTCACCGTTAATACAGTAATAATTTTCGGAGAAAAACTTGACAAATATTCATCTATTTTAATAAACTCGTTTACTAAATACTTTTTTTGTGGTAACTCGAACACATTAGCTTTTCTTTGAATTACAGTAATTGTTCCTCGCATAGTTCACTAGATATTTGCACAAAGACTCCGATGAACTTCGTTTCACCCGATACAGACGTATTTGACTAATTTCTTTCCTTTTTACAGTTCATAACTAAAATTGTTATTGATATTCAACTTTAAAATATCGAATAAATAAAAGTAAACCGTACTGAGACGTTCAAAAGTCAAACAAAGCTACGCAATGACAGCCAAATACGAGCAAATGGTCGGGAAGTTACATTTAACGTTGTACCGCCTGACTCCCATTGTAGTCAAGTGGTTAGAGATTCATATTGTGAGGAAACTTCGAGTATATAATCGGATCTCGTTGTCGCTGTTATTCCTGAGTCTGTGGCTTTCCGGAAATTGCAGTACCCTAGTCAACGCATCGTTAGGCGAATTAGTTAACTTGTGTTTGCCATCTACTGATAAAGCTAAAGGAAGCGCTAGACGGTAAAGACGGTGTCTATGATTAAAGGTTGTGATTTGGACAAGCGACTGATGTGTTTAGTAGCATTTTGTTCAATCTTTCCGTCAGTCACATGAACATCGTTCATTCTCAGAAAGTTCTGGTTTTTCTATGGTTCCATATCTCGCTAAACGCTGATTTTATACCGCTCTTTTGTCCATTGCCTTTTCCTCTTTTTATTATTTTTATTATTACCCTTTATTTCTGTTGGAGGGGAGCTTCGCTCAGTAAAAAAATGATAAATCGGGGTTGAAACTCATTGTTTCAGCACAACACTGCGAACTTGAAGTACACGTATGAAATAAAATTACATAACTTTCCTTTCTACTTCGTAGGGCAAAGAAAGTAAAAACGAGTAAGAAAACGTAGTGGAGAAACGAAGCGAGGGGTATTGATCAAACGACTGAAGAAATGATTACTTCAGTATGTCCAGCCAATCTTTTGATAAATCAAACTGACCCCTTGGGCCTCCTCAAGGATTGGCGCAACCATGTCCTAACACTCCAGAACTCATACTCGTACGAAAAATGTAAACCTAGCAACTTAGACGTAAATGTGTCGACTCTAAGATTCGCTGTTATTCGCTCAACCAATCGAAGTGATCGAGGATGGCGAATCTTGTACGCGTGACATTTATCCTCCTGTCTTTAACAAACGCGTGGCCTCCTATTTCCTCCGAATTGCTTCGAAGAAGCCCGAGGTTGAGTTGTCGAATCGGCGAATTAGATGCAAATACCAACCGAAAGCTCCGTGTAGCTTTGGCTCGGTGCCACCCTTGAACCTCTGTTCCGCCCTTCGTCCTCTGACTGTTGTAATACAAAACGCTATTCTGTACGCCTGACGGGATTTAGATGCTCTTCCTTTCCCTATTGAGCAAGAGGGGTTTTAGTAGTTCCGAAGCCTTGCGGTTCTATTGATAGCACATCCTAAAGATCGAGACGATTCTTGAATTATGTTCTGCGAAAGGAAGTGAAAAGACGATAACGATTGGTGAGTTAAACACGAAAAAAAATCCTTTACTCAACAAACATCGTCTTGAAGTTACTTCGGAGTCCTCCGAGTTTAGACTAGTAGGAGTAAATGAAGTGTTACGTACCATGAAGCAGTGCTCTCTAATGCTAATTTGCCGTTTAACACGACCGCTCATCTTTCTCTCCGCAGGCGTTCTCCCCTACTCAAAAATATGTGGTCTCAGTCGGGTCTCAACACGACATGATCGTCAATGTCTGGGACTGGAGGTCGGGCATCAAAGTCGCCTCGAATAAAGTATCTACCAAAGTCAAAGCCATTTCTTTCGCTGAAAACGGCTCGTATTTCGTCACAGCTGGAAACCGCCACGTCAAATTTTGGTACCTCGAATATCACAGAGGATCTAAGGTAAGTGCAACTCCGTACGATTCTTGTCTTAACGTATGATAATAATTATGTGTTCAAAAGGGATGCGAGGTTCAAAGAATCAATAACTCATCAATTTCTCGAGTCAAACACGTTATTGTTAAAAGTACGCTATCCACCACCAACGAATTTAATAGAAATGGCCGCTTTATCACTGTTGAGCGCACAAATGGGGGAGCTTGAAACTGACAAATAACGTGAGCGTGAGTGAGGACTGTATTGCACTTGACAGAATAGCGATTTACGGTTGTGTATAATCATATAAACGTGAAGAAGGGACTTTCAATACATGTGAACTGGTTGTAAGACACTAAATGGGGGGAGAGGGACAGACAGAGAGAGAGAGAGAGGGAGAGAGAGATCTAAAATTGAGGGGTGAGAAAAGATAGATGGGAAAGTCCAGGACAGGGGGAAATCTGTAGTCTATTGGAAATAACTGAAGAGGTGAAATTTCCATGGGTAACAAAAGGGCTTGAGGACGAAGGTGTTTGGGGAAACAATGACTTTCCATTAGGACGGACATTTTAGAGGCCTTGCCGAACAACCACTCTAATCTGTTTACTTTCCTCTGCCCAACGAGGTTGTAAGATGAGCTGTGAGTCGGCTGGGAAAAATTTGTGTACACTGATTTTACAGTTCAAAGGCTTCTTGAGTCTGAAAAACTCCATTTGAGAAAATGGTCTGTAAGTACCTGTGTGTGAGAGATACTTAACCAAACATCTTTAAATTTCTAAAGTTAACGTACCTGTTAGGTGAGTCCAGCTCCTCTGGCTGGTGAGTTACTGTGGGCAAGCGCTTTCGATGTAAAGACATCATTGTCTAGCCGTTTAGTCAGTACTAGCGTCGTGAAGGGGGGGGGGAGGAAGAAGGTCATGCACCTCTGGGGAAACCCACTAGAGGTGAAGGGAAAGGAACGTCTTAAATAGTTTGTTGGTTGTCGATTCTAAATATATTTGATGTCCTGTCTAATAATCAACATGGGGCGCCAAAATAGGGGCGTGTGAGTCAAATCGATTCAAAACGAAGTATAGTTATCATAGTGTTGAACACACCAAACATGTTTCCCCCCAAAGTGCTTAAAAGATTCCGTTTAATTTGTTTCCCCGGACAGTCATAAATGACACAACAGCAACAGATTTGAATTTGATTCATTTTCGGGGTTGCTAATGATCTTATGAACGCTATTTAACCGTCTTCGTGTTGGTAGTTAATTGGACAGCCACCCTGATTTTTCTGGGGGGTGTCGTGTGAGTGGGATTTATGAAGAAAAATGTTTTTTTTTAGTCGATCACATAACTTTCGTTCTTATTTCATAGGTCTAAGGAAAATAAAACCACAAAATTGAGTGTTATTTGTTGAGCTCAAGAAGTGTGAAGGTTATTCGGTACAAGGGCCGGTACAAGGGGGGGTTATTCATGAGTCAAGGGCTGCAATGCAGGCAATCACAAGGTACGCGATTAGTTGCTAACTGAGAACTAAACGACGATGAGGATCTGTTCTCGTAGGTGAGCTCTCCAGTCAGCCAACACGACTTCAACTCCTTAATTGACGTCAGTAGTTAATTCCTCCCTCGTCTGGCTCTGCAGATCCGGGCTCTTAATCTCCTCTCGCCTTCTGCAATTAAATCGACGCGTCCCACAGTTGTACACTTCACCTTTTGACACAGCGCAACCCTAAAATCCAGTCACTGCTTCGAACGAGCAATACAAGACTCCGACGAATCGCCAATTAATTAGTAAACTAGGCCGAGGGAAGTTAGGGACGTCGACTATGCAATACGTCGCTTAATACTTACCCGTCGTTGGAAGGATTCAAGAGCTCGGAAACTTTTGGATCGACGGTATTTCAATTAGAGTTAGCTGCAGTCAAAGTGTGATTTCCATAGGAAAGAATTGAGGCCTCTAGATGGATAATATTGCTGGATTATTAACACTTTCGTACCCGATACTGTGGGCATTAAAAACATAATAAAAGAGGAATAGCGTGTGCAGAGAAATATTTGATGCGACGTATCACACAACTTTCCTCAGCCCTTGCAATAATTCTTGTGAACGTTCGGGAATTTATTTTGTTGCGTTCATAGTAAAAGTACCCTCTGTACAGTCCCTTGATATATACATATATACTAGATAGTTTTTATGTGGAGTTTCGCATGTTGATTTTGCTAATTCGCTTTGGTTAGTGCAGTGAGGTGTTGGAGAGAGCATGGCAGCGATTGTAGTGAGCACTGTTATCCAAATACCTGTATTCACATTGGCTACTGTGACTACTAAGTCATTACAGTGTGCTGCTGCCCTCATCGCTGCAACCTGAGTTTTCTCATGCAACAAGGTCGCAATGCTTTGATGTTATACTGCTTCTTTCATTCCAAGTACTCACATTAGGCTGAGCTCACGCAGAAACAAGGTGAATAAACGGAGTACCTCAAGGATGTGCATTAGTTCCTTACCTATATCTCCCGTATTTCAGTGTTTTACAGTGTTCATAGAAAACACCGAGTTACTGCAACAGTTAGTGGAGAGTTGTAAGGCACGTTCGAAGGTCGGAAGCGAGAATGGTCACTGCCAACTCTTGCTTCAACGACCCACCTTGAGAGTGCAAGGTGTTGCGTGCACAAAGTTGTTGCTGCAGTTGTGTTTGGGTCCATTCTTGAGAGCGGGCAACCGATGTGCGTGACAGAGTACCTTGTGTGAATATTCTATCTCCTATTACAACCTATTTTTCAATCATAACTTAACGTTCTACTCAGAAACTTACAGTTCTAGAATGTATTGAACTCCTACTACGTACGCCACGGCTTAATTTAAAAACCGACATCTAGATCATTGATTGGCCATCTATATGAGTTTTCGGGAAGGCTCGTATTGTTTGTCAGAAATTACACAGGAAACACAGTCCAACAAAATTTGTCAATGCAACGAAATGAGTTTCAACGAAATTTATTTGGTTAATCCTAATTCCTCGGCTGTTGTTAAACGTCCATGATGTGGGTGGCTCATTGGACTACCACCAATGGGAGCGTCGTTTATGAGGAACAAACTGGCAAAAGCAATTTGTGTCGACATGTTTTACCATTGCGCTGCCCCCGGTGAATGTTTCACATTACCGTTTTGTCATTTGAAAGTTTCCGCGTTGGCAACGTGATCAAAATTGTTGGTTCTGATGTTTGAAAACAAAAATATTTGGTTTTTCATCACTAAGAAATTCGCACAAAACCTTATTTTGTGTTTGTCGCACTCATGAGCCTTTGGAACAATCTGAAGAAAACTGAATTCGCATTTTCAGCCGAGAACATTTAGTTTGTTGGGCTAAGGAAATTAAATTGGTTAGAAAATGGAAAAGCAGTCCAGTGCAATCAAAGAAATGCGGTCGGTAGATGTTTCTGCTGTTTCTGGGTTTCTACACATTCTCTCTGCTCCTTGAGCTCATTTTCTGTACAATGTTCCACTCACGACAGCACTGTCTCTCTAACTGTTCTGACCGTATCAGGGGACAGTTAATGCGAAAATTACGTGACAGAGTGGACACACTCGTAGGAGAGTTCGTATTCGAATTAAAGTGTTTCAATAAAATTTAACACAACTCGCTCTTTCAAAAGTCAGAAACACAACGGATGCATTGAGCATGCGACGAAGGAGTTAAGGAGGATTAAATGTACAAAATTAATAAAATAATGTAATTTCTGCCTTGTTACTTTGAAACCCCTAATGGGCATTTCGATTCTATTATTAATTTTATGGCACTTTCATTCCAGTATAAGGAACCTGTGCCATTGATGGGAAGGTCGGCCATCCTCGGTGAGCAGCGGAATAACGATTTTGTAGATGTCGCCTGCGGCCGCGGAGAAACTGCAGATTCAACGTACACTATCACCAGGTCCGGGCTCCTGTGTGAGTTCAACAACAGGAGATTACTAGACAAATGGGTCGAGCTCAGAGTAAGTTTGCTGAATGTTTTTTAGTATGAGACTTTGAAATGTTATACTGAGATTGACATTCTTTCATTCGACTTAGTCCCACAATTTTCCACCATTTGGGTTGTCAAATGGTGGAGAATCCATTCAGCCTGCACTTCTTTCCACTTCAGTCTACCTTTAATGTTTGCAAAATGACGACCATTCCTGAAACTTGCAAATAAATGTGTATGGCATGTTCTTGCTTCTATTTTACAGACAACGAGCGCCAACTGTATGACCCTCGGGGAGCATAGGATATTTATCGGGTGCGCGGATGGGATAGTCAGGTGCTTTGACCCTCATACGCTCCAGTTCATCACAACTCTCCCTCGAACCCATTATTTAGGCGTTGATGTGTCCCAAGGCCTCGATATCAGGTGAGGAGGGGTCTCTATTTTGACTAAAATATCTCGACCAAGTTTTACGATAACGCTCTCACGTTTCCTCGTTCTTTTAAATCTATGTCGTACTGTGTCAAACTCCGGATAAGAGTAAATATTTTGTGTGACGCATCACACAACTTCCTTCAGCCGCACGTATATTCATCGTTTTTTACCGCTGTCGTGACTAATCCGATCCGTCTTTCGCTCAGTTCAAGGACCTGCTGTAAATTTACTCAACGTTCTGGAGCGAGGAACCGGTAATGTTTACTATTTCAGAATTTATTGCGTTGCTCCTACGTCTACCACGACCTTTTTCGAGAACTCAAGGGACCATCAATATGATCTTTTTTGGTCAAGTTCACCGTTCTGGAGTTATAGGGTAAACATAGTGAAACAAATCAATTTGAACTGTGCTGCTCTCGTAATTTTCCAGCGTGTCAAAATTTCACATTAGGAAGTGCCCACATAGAAAACATTCTCGACGTTAAGTTATTTTTGAGTAGAAAAATATTTGGTGTTTGGATCTCTATGATTACTATAGTTAGTTTTGAATAGATTTTGCTGAAACCCTTATTTTAGTGTCCCACGTTGACTTCAGGTTGGATAGTTCCGTCTTCAGAAGCTAAGTGAAGTAAAAAGTGAGAAAGGCCGGAAACGTTTTGTGCGAAGAATCACACAGCTTTCCTCACCCAACCTGTCGTTGATTCCCTGCCTCCTTCATTCATGTGATAGCATTTCCAAATTTTACGGTACGTTGGCGCAGCTGAAAGCTGTTGATGGGCGTAACCGCCGACTTTTTCCGTCGAACACGAAATTCTTTGTTGTTCACAATGGAATTTATTTAATAATCTCTGTGGTACGTACGACTGGCCATATGCCGTACGGACCAAATTAAAAAACTGGAAAAGTTTCACTTTCAGAACGGACGTCATGATGTCTAGAAAGTCTGAGATCATGAGCCCCAGAGGCGGTGAAAATTCTCGTTCAGACTTTTAAAGTGCTCCACGAGGGACTAAAGGACGAAACCATTTTGCGAGAAAATGCGAAAACCCTTTTTGTACATGTTGGTATTTTGGTGGTCTAAGAAAACTCATCTTTTTCCACACGATTTCCTTAGTATACGTGCTGCGAGAAGTAAACATTTTGAGTTTTCTTCATATCTGAACGTTAACGCCATTTCGGTCGGACAGGACTCGTTTGTAGGAAAATGGCGAGAGCCTAATGAATTATCAAAGATTTCGACAAAATTCGATTTTTATAGTTTAGTCGTCCCGCTCATATGGAATAGCTAATTGTGCGAAGGAAGGTCGTAAAATAATCAGGAACGTTCCCGAAATTTCGAAATTCTATCTGCTGTAGTATCTTTGATCATATTTTTCTCAGTTATCCTTAGAATTTCAGAACAGTTCCCCTAAAAAAATCGTCGATGAATTACCTGTAAGCTGGTCAATAAATAAAGATTGTGACATAAGTAGGAAGAACCCAATAAATTCCAGAACGTTAAGCACTAACCTTTACATATAGAAGGTTGAGCTAAGTTCACGTGAAGTTATTGAAAAATAGATTGGGTGGGTTGGTTGATAAATCGCTAAATGCACGTTGGCAGAGGAATGTTGTGTCGTGCGTTGCTCCAGATAGTTTCTTAATTGAATAATTCACCAGCCCCTCCATTTTGCTGAAACATGTTTTCCTAATTGTATTATTTTTTCCACTTTGACAACATGTCCCCCTCTCGATGTGTTACTTGTATTTTGCCCGTACTGTTCTTGTTTCAAACGCCCTTTAAAAGAACAATACGTGCGAACCAATGTTTGACAAATATGAAAATTGAAATCGTGAAGTTTTAAATAAATGTCGATTTCGTACGAGCGACAGATCGTGATTAGTGTAATCATTTCTGCACTGCATCCTTTCACCACTGAAAAATGTTAATGCCCTTGAGATGTACGCTAACGTTGTTGTAGTTTTTATTTGCCGTATCGGACGATTGAAATGACTTTTGATTACAGTCATATGGCAGCTCATCCCAACAGAGCGAAATATCCGGACGCCATAGCTGTGACTTACGACGAAAGAAACGCCAAACTGACTTGCGTCTACAACGATCACAGCCTTTACGTTTGGGATGTTCGAGACATCAAAAGGGTGAGGCTTCGATAGAACCATTTTAAATCTATTTACGGTGTATAGGAGTAAAGGACGTTTTCATTCGTCCACTTGCGCAGTATGTTTCACGTATCACAACGTTCAATACAACTTTGACGTTTTTTTGTGTCGGAGTTGCTACGAAAATGCAGAATATTGTAAATAGCCGTTTTTATTAACTTTAAATTTTTCAAAACTCTGACCTGGAGACTTTGGTTGGTCATTTTAATTGTATTTTTATTTGTGATCTTATGTTTATACGTAGAATTGTCACCAGAAAATGTCGGTAATTAGTTATTTCTTTCAGGTTGGTAAATCGCATTCCTTCCTCTATCACTCGGCGTGCATCTGGGGAGTGGAAATCTTCCCCGAAGGCAGCAACTGTCCCGTACCGCCTGGATCCTTCGTGACGTGCTCGAGCGACGACACCATCAGAGTCTGGAGCGTCGACACGCATTTCAAAACCCAACCCACCGCTCCTTACCAACGAAATATATACAGCAACGTGAGTATCGGAAATCACTGTTGAATTATGTTTAGGACGTTACGAATGAACGATATACTTCATGACCATTATATATGGCATATCATTGAGTTTAGTGGAATGTTATGTGACTTACTGAGCAGGTATTTTATCTCATATCTGTCACATTTTCGGATGTTTCTCTAGTGCTTTCAGTTTTTCTACTTTATTTTTCTTTTCGCGATTTGGTTCGTATTATACCATTTCGATTTCTCCTCACTAAAATTTTCTATCTTAAACGAAACGAAATTTTGATAATTGTTTGGTTTTGATATCAGTCCGCCCTGCACAGAGTTCGTGTCAAGGCGTGTATTTTGTGGTGTTGCTCCCTTCCACCCTTTCCTTCTGCTCTTCGATTTTCCTCTTCCCCACCTTCAGTCCGTCTGTCTCCGTTCTCCGGTAAATCTACGCGAGTGCATAAGATGCTCGTCGACGTAAAACGGTGTCGCGTTCATCTCCAGGTAGCCAACCTCAGCAGTAATACGTGTACATTTGATTTGGGATCTTTCTTGCGAGCACCGGAAACGGATATTAATTCAGTGATGTACAGCCTTTTCATTTCATCCCCAATATTATTCTGGATAGAGACTGCACAATAATTGTTTGAACTGGATCTTTAAGTATTGGTACCTTACCCTGGAGCAGTTGTCATTGAGTATAATTTGTGGAGTTTTTTAAAATTAAAATTGTAAAAGAGGGATGGTTGCGGTTGTAACTCTCAGATGTTGGGGGTTTGAGGATTTTCGTTAATTGAGATTGTTTCTCCGTTGCAGGAACTCATCAAAGTAATATACGTCGATCCGGAACTGAACTGCCTGAAGGACATTGAGCTAATCGGAGGGGAAAAAGCTGAAAATCCTGCTGCGTACGACGGTAAAAATGGCGTTAGAGCTCTTCGGATCAGCCCAGACGGAAAACATCTTGCCAGCGGCGATAGAGCGGGCAATATCAGGTGATGGACTGTTTTATAATTTATATAATTCATTTTGGTTTATTCCAAATCTGCAATATCCGCCGTCCAGGCCGTTTGGTGCCTTTAACGTGGTTTAAACTATCCGTTCTTTCGCACAAAAATCCAGTTTGGTATCTAGTCGTGCTCGCCTACTCGGTAATCCGAAAGTACGAACCCCGTGGTTGTTATAGGCAAAAAATGGTTAGCAAAATCAACAAAAACGCAATTTTGGCAGTGTTGTCACAAATACGCCGAGTTCAGTACGTTTTCTAGGTATTTTTAGGTTGTAGGGTCAAATGGACAAATTCGCAGAGGTGTACGATTGCGTCTAGACTGAAAATAGTGAAATCACTGTAGTTATAGTTAGCCAAAGAACTTTCGGGACAATACAACGAAAGGAATCGTTCCATCACTTGCACTCCCTCCCTCCCGTTTCATTAAAACACCCACCTCTTCGACTCACCACTTCGTGCCAATTGCCTAGGGGCGCCTGGAATATTCAGTTTTCGTCGTTCCAGTCAGTTCACGTTTCGTATGGTTTACTGCTATTTTTCTATGCTGAATCGAACTTGATGGGTCGTAGGTGTGAAACTCCGTTAAGCTGTGCAAGAGAATGATACACCGTTGCGTAATAATTTGTAGCGTGATAACTAATCCGACAATGTTATTCATTTTCGTAGCCATAAGAAACAGGCAGGACAGTTATGTATTGTGGGGTCCTATTTTCCTTCAGTCTATGACTGCTTAGTACCAGTTGAAGAAAGGGCTCTCAGGGGTGGGGGCCTATCGTCCTAATTCCTCTCCAGGGCTCATAAGAAAAGAAATAAACCTCTTAGAACCAAAAAAATACAATTTAATGTGAATTGTCAACGATTGTCTAAATTTAATGACGGTGGTTTAATAATTTGATTCCGCACCTGCGTCTGGGATCCAACGGGATGCCCAGAATTAAATGAAAAGAAAACCCTGCAAATTATTACACAACGGTTTATTATTCGGATAATCAGCTTGACCTAGCATTAATGCTCCGAGACCCATCCTTTTCGATTCAGCATCGAAAAATATCATAATGAAAACCAAAAAAAGGTCGAAAAGAACTGAATCGTAATATTAAAATAAACAAAAAAAAACGAAAGTATCTAGAAAAAACTGAAATTTAATATGAAAACATGCACGCTAAATACTAATATCAAAATTTAACCAAAAATCTATGAAAAAAACCAAAATGAGAATGAAACGAAAGAATCTAAAAAAATTGAATCGTATTAAAACCAAAACGTCGGGGAAATTGGAACGGGGGCGCTCGAAGCGAACCTGGGGGGAGTCGAGTGTTGGGAGGGAAGCGAGTGGGAGGCGCGCTGCTCGCTCGCTCGCTTGGAGAGCGGTTGGTTTTTGGTTTATTATTCATTCTGAATAATAACCCTATGTTTTCGGTCACGAAAAATTTTTTACAACCCCCCCTCAAAATTTGATACTTTACGTTTCAAGACATGGAGATTCCAAATTTGCAATGTCTGTCCGCCGTCCCCGTCCCCGTCACCCGTCCCCGTCCGCCGTCCGCCGTCCGGGCCGTTTTGTGCCTTTAACGTGGTCTAAAAATTCGTTCTTTCGCCCAAAAATCCGATTTGGTATCTAGTTGTGCCCGCCATCTCGGCAATCCGATCGGACGAAGCCCGTGGTTGTAATGGGCAAAAAACGGTTAAAAAATTAACGAAACGCAGTACAACGCGGGAGCTACAAGCGTTTCGTCGTTTGAATTCCCTCCGCCCCGCCCGTCTCATTAAAAAAAACCAACGCTCTCGAGGCGAGCGAGTGCGGCCTCCCGCTCGCTTCCCTCCCAACGACCGGTCTCTCCCCATTCGCCTTACTCTTCCAATTTCCCCGACGTTTTCGTTTTAATACGATTCAATTTTTTAGTTTCTTTTGTTTCATTCTCTTTTTGTCTTTTTCATAGATTTTTGGTTAATTTTTGATTTTAGTATTTAGCGTGCATGTTTTCATATTAAAATTCAGTTTGTTCTAGATACTTTCGTGTTTTTTTTGTTTATTTTAATATTACAATTCAGTTCTTTTCGACCTTTTTTTGGGTTTCATTATGATATTTTTCGATGCTGAATCGGACAGGATGGATCTCGGAGCATTAATGCTAGGTCAAGCTGATTGTCCGAATAATAAACCGTTGTGTAATAATTTGCAGGGTTTTAAAGAGACGGGCGGGGCGGAGAGAATTCAAACGACGAAACGTTGACTTCCGCTGTAGTTCCCCATTGTACTGCGTTTCGTTAATTTTTTTAACCGTTTTTTGCCCATTACAACCACGGGCTTCGTCCGATCGGATTGCCGGGATGGCGGGCACAACTAGATACCAAATCGGATTTTTGGGCGAAAGAACGATTTTTTTAGACCACGTTAAAGGCACAAAACGGCCCGGACGGCGGACGGACGGACATTGCAAATTTGGAATCTCCATGTCTTGAAACGTAAAGTATCAAATTTTGAGGGGGGGTTGTAAAAAATTTTTGGTGACCGAAAACATAGGGTTATTATTCAGAATGAATAATAAACCAAAATCAACTTTTCTGTTTCTTCGTGGAGAGCGTCGAGATGGCGACTCGCTATCTGCTTCCGAAACGGCCTCTCCCTTGTCCAGCGACTAGCCTGCGACTGCCAGATCTTCGCATTTCTCACCTCCCTCACCTTTCCTGTACGTTCCCGAACCGAGTTCTGACTCCACAGTATACGTGTATATTTTTTAACT
Source organism: Pachypeltis micranthus (assembly GCA_020466155.1). Lineage (NCBI taxonomy): Eukaryota > Metazoa > Arthropoda > Insecta > Hemiptera > Miridae > Pachypeltis > Pachypeltis micranthus. The sequence goes on from CM035773.1 coordinate 35,621,011, forward strand.
TTGAGGTATGAGTCGGAAAAACACTAGCCGAGTAAATGCTGTGTCTATCAACGCGATTGAGAGAGAACGGCCAAATTGGTTGGAACGAAAAGCATCGTGGGAATATATTAGACGATATTTCTCAAGATTGTGATTTGTTGTGACGTATTTTCCAATTGAAATGAGGCCTCAGAAGAGGGCTGTTGGCTCTTCGCGTAACCAATCTCTTCCAAAGGCCTCTAAGAACGTCTCATCAAAGCTTATTTTTTGCAGGGTGCACGACACTGCGACGCTCGAAGAAATTTGTCTGATTGAAGCTCATGACGCTGAAGTACTGTGTTTGGAATACAATCGACAACTTAGCGGGAAACGACTGTTAGCGTCAGCGTCGAGAGATCGCTTAGTTCATGTTTTTGATGTTGACGAGGTATGGTTTTAATACTGATTTCATGCACGTTTGTTTTTGTATCATCGTTAAGTTACGGCTAAACGTGGGGCGACTGAAAATCCCATCTATTTGGCCTCTTTGTAGTTGCATCTTTCGGTTAAAGGCGTTTGATTTTCAGCTAGGAACAGTCCAATTTGGAGCACTCTTTGCCAGCTCAGGCGTGTTCGCGGGAGGGAGGGGGTGTACATCGGGCTGAGGATTTACAAAGGTCGCAGGGAGCAATTCATGCAACAGGCGTCCAAAGTGTCTCGGCGTTGATTTGGCAACATACACGCCCGAGCACAGATCATGCAACGGAGGATAGAAAGAGAGGAGTTCGAATGGGTATTAACAATCAGGAGGGTGTTCTTGGTATTTTATTATCTACCCCCCTTAGAGAGGGAGCAACTAATTGTGCCTTATGCAGCCCCGGTGAAGGGCGTATTTCACTTTGTGGCAAAATGCCCTGTGCCAAGGGTGTTAAGTATTAGAAACCGGGAGAGCATAATGTTTGAAGGTGTCAGATAACAGAATGAAATGGGTTGCTTTGGCGACTTTTGCTAGTGCTTGGTGGAATTATCAAAAGTCACTAATCAACGAATTCAACTGTTTTTATCACTTTACCTACGTCTAAGCGTATTCAGAGTACGCGTTCGCGTGATTTGAGCGTATTTATAAATAAAACTATTTTTGTTCCACGAGCGATGTGTAGGTTCTATTATGCTCACTCAACTTGAACGTTTATGATTAATTTCCTAGACGGTCTTTTGATCATGTCTTTTTTTAAAAATGCATTTATTCAAGAAGATTACAAAAAAAAAGATACAAAAAGCAACACAAATACTACATAGTGCCCCTCGATAAGTAAAAAACTTGTGCTGAGGGGAGGCGTCGTATATAACTTTCTAGCTACGGATTATTAGGTACAGATCGCAAACCTATACAGTACAATATACTGCATTACATGATAGATAGTTCATAAAATCAAAAAACAAGTTAAAAAGGAGAATCATCTGAGCATTTCCACACGAAAGTACTCTTTGATGCGCCGCTTAAACCCTGCTAGATCAGTTAGCATCTTTAATTCTTTGGAAGACAGTTAAACAGCTTTATTCCATTGTACGAGAAAAAATTCTGACTTCTAGTGGTGAATCTAAAAGGCAACTTCAGTGTAAGGTTACCGGATGACCTCGTCTGTCCATAATTTACGCTTCAAGTATTCTGTCGATTATTTATTCACTCAATCGTCCTTCTCATTCACTCAAGTAATCTTCTCGTTTCGAATGGACCTGAGACAGAAAAATAGCAGTCCCGAAATATTCGCCAAAAACGAAAAATGTGCCAAAAATCGAGTTTAACTTTTTTGAAACTTCTGCAGTAAAAGCATAACAGAATTCAATCAACATGACCGAGTGTCTTCCAGCAAACTATGTCGAGTTATTTTTGTGCGTATCCATTGAACGGACATGTAGAAAGGTCCAAGGTCGGTCGGAAAGTGAAATTTCCTGAATAAATGATCGTTTTCGTGATTTTATTAATGGTTCCGGTCAAACTCACTGGATGCTCTCAACTAACTAGTACCTTCGTTTTTTCTCAATAATGTTAATGTAGAACGTTGTACGAAGATAGAAGGCTCTTATATACAGCAGGTCGTCCAACTTTTGCGGAAAGTTTGGTGTTCCGTTTCGTGTTTGGCCGCCGATATTTTTCTCATAAATCCCATTACGTTCTCAAACAAAATCCTGTTCGTATTCCATTACTTTTACCTATACAAGGTTGGTTAAATAACGCGTATTAATTAATTTGAGGCGTCCTAGGAAATAGTGAAATTCAAACTATCGTTTCTTCGTCTTTTTTCACAGCGTTTTACAATTCCAGAACTATAAATATGGACGTTTTCAACAAAAATTAGTTGGTTGTCCGTCGTAAGTTTCATCGAAATCGTTAAAGTCGTTTTTGAGAAAATTGGAATACCGATAAATTAATGTAAGACAAATCTCTTCTGAGTCAACTTGGCTTATATATCCGTCCAACAAATATATACAGAAATGGGAACGAAATGTGGGTGGTGAAGCAGTTATCCTAAAATTTTCAAAACATTCTTTTCGACACATTTTGATTTTTATCTCTGTTCAATGTACTGTCAGAGAAACATGTATGCAATATGTAGGTATTAACTACACGAAAACATCCTGTGAGTGTGATGGATATCGTTGAAGCCGTTTTGCCAAAAAGTGCAAAAAAACCTATTTTTGCTTCATAGGCCTATATCTCCGTTCATCGTATTTTTCTGGAGATATCTATAGAGAAGAAAAGTTTTGTACTAACTAGTAGAAGATAATTTGAAAGTATAATCAAAATGGTTACAGCCGTTTTCAAGAAAAATGCGAAGGCCCCTAGTTTTTGGTACATTTTCGTCCCCCACCCCTCTTTACCCATCTACCGAAATCGCCCATGACCTTATTTTGGCGTCTACACAAAATAAAGAAAAAACCTATAAAGAACCAGCTCAATCGGATGAGCCGTTCTCCCGCAAAGCGAACTACAGACAGGCAGACACACACTCGATTTTTTTGACGCGATTACAATATTTTCCTTTCCCTTCGGGTAGCGGAGAGTAAAAACTTTCCCGATAGTCCCATAAATTAGCTACACGCAGGTTACTCAATGAAAGTGATAAGATAAGTAGCTGGAACCCAATAAATTCCGTGAATGTTTTCTTTCCTTTCTCGTTTCGTAAGAATTATCCCCTCCGACTCATAAACGTTGAACACAGACCAGACGCGGGTCAAATTACTTACTCGGGCTTGTATTAAAACGCATGAAACTAAACAGTTTAGGAATGAGTCAAAAATGAAATTAAAAATGCGTTTTTCGTAAAAAAAACTCAATAACGAAAATGTTTTGGACGTTTTCTATGTCTAGGTTGTTGTTAACAGTTTCTTGAATCAGTTTAGGGGTTGAGGTAATTTGTGTGATGCGTCGCAGTAGACATCTTTTCTCGATCGCATGGCGCGAGAAGGAAATTTCATTAGCAAATCCATCTGCCGCTTCAAGAAGGTTGGTTTTGGGCTGACCACGACTAGGATGTTCACTCTGTGGCCACGCTGCTATTTTTTGGCTAGGAGGTCTGAAATTGACGTGAAACTTTCCATGTGGCGACAATTCTTGAGGACACTCGCAAAAGTATTTGAATCTTTTGAAAGAAAACTAATTATAACTTTATGTTTTCAGGACTACAATTTTCTCCAAACGTTGGACGATCACTCCTCTTCAATCACGGCTGTCAGGTTCCTTAATGGACAACACAACCTTCAAATGGTCTCCTGCGGTGCCGATAAATCGATTATATTCAGGCAACTCCAAGCGGTAAGTAGACACTCACGAAGCAACCTGACTTGTCTAGGTGTAAACTGTTAAACAAGGGGGAGGGGGAGGAGTCGCTTGACGTTCCCAAGTTTTTTACGGTGCGAATTAGATAATTTATTTCTGATCGTGCAGCTAAGATTGTGTTGAGGTTTCATTCCAGTTTTAAATTTATTTCTACATCCGCGTGAACATTTTGAATGGTTAACTTTCCAAATGGCGATTCCCTGGCGCATGACTCGGTAGCAGAAATCCATTCTAATTTGTGTTAGCGACCTGTTTTTGGATCGCTCGTATGTTATTCACTTCCCTTCATTTTCAGAATCCAGATGGGCAAATCCAGTTCAATCGTATATACAACGCCGCCGGTAAAACGACTTTGTACGACATGGAGGTAGATTTTTCTCATAAGCACGTCATCACCGCTTGTCAAGACAGGAACATTCGAGTGTACAACGTCTCAGCTGGGAAACACACTAAAACCTTCAAGGGCTCAATCGGAGAAGAAGGCTCTTTAATCAAAGTAAGTCAGACAAAATGTATTTTGGAGGTTTGAAGGGAAATTTAAAGGAGGGATGACCAAGTTAGAGTGTTTCTTATGGCATGTTGGTTGTGTGATGTTAGTTTTAGCTGCAGGGAACTAAATCAATCGTACGACCCAGGGGGAGATGAAATGAAAATAAATAAATTCAGATGGGGTGAAGAAATTAGAAGATAATAAAATTGAAATGAAATACGCAGCGCTCTGCGTTATAACTTCAAATTTCTAGAAGAACTTTGTAACATTAGATGAGGAGCAGGTGGTGAGTTTGCATTAGGACTAAACTCTACGGACCTTTTTCACCAACTGTGTTGATCCCGTTTAGAATTGATTAACAGTACCTAACCGCCTCCTGCAGCAAAAACGGATTTCACCAGATTGGGTTAAGCTCTGGCCCTGATCAAGCATAAACATTAAGGGCCGCTTTCACCAAAACGCCGCTGATCGTGATCCAACTGACTGATAAGGAAATCAAGGCTAGCCTGTTTCGTGCCCACCACGCTAGCCGAGATCAAATGGAATGCGGTTAGGATAGCCGCGATTAAGCCATATCGAGAAGGCAGTGGATTAATGAGGTTACAGTAAAGTAAGGGAATTGGACGTCGGTTCAACATCCCGTCCCATATACAAGTGTCGTGTAAATGTAAACGGCCTCGTAACTGTACATCCTGTAGATTCCTAACCCTCAACAATTGAGATTTGTCCTTATTATTGTTTCCAATAATTGTCGGAAGCCAAAGTGACCGCATTAACATCTGGTGAAGCTGAAAATGGTGAGGAGCATCAAGTGCCAATACACCAAATTAGTACGAGAGAATGCTTTGTGCGAACAGGGAAAATCGGAAGTGGTACAAGCCATTGAGAGCTGAACAAGAAATAATAAAAACCGAAATTGTGAGGTTACAGCTTTTACGAGCAAGGAACTTTAACTAGGAAGGGAGAATTATCGTGTATAATAAAAGTTGTTTAATACTCATATTTGCGTCTGAAAGTGTTATTATTTAACATTTCCCCCCAATCTGTTTTTAAATTCGCCCAGGTAAGCCATTTGCGTTTAGGTTTTCTGACGGCGGTAAGACGTGTAGAGGTTTTTCTATAGCTGCTCAACACATATTTTACATGAATAACAACTTGTAATTGCAAGTAATCACAATCGCAATACTTTTGTTCGCAACAGAATTTGAATTCGTATGTTGAAGACGTCAGAACGCTCCCATATCCGCTGAACCGCCGGGTGTGATGACAAACTAACATAATTGATTATCATCGTAGTGGAAAAGCAACTGAAATATCTGTGCCCTTGTAAACAGCATCTTTTTTATTATTATCATTAATCAAAAACGTATGTGAATTATTCACAATAATTATAGAGAATGCTCAACGAAGCACGGTAATGGCGAACAAATATCAGGATATGATAAAGATAGATAAGAGCTAACCGAACGAAACTGCCCAATTTTTTGGGGTTGAGGTTTGCTCAGGGCTAGAGCTTAACCCAATCTGGTGAAGGCCGTTTTTGTGGCGGGAGCGGGTTAGGTGCTGTTGATCGACTCTAAACGGGATCAACGCAGTTGGTGAAAACGGCCCTAACTCCAAAAAATTGGGCAGTTATGTCCAGTTAGCTCTTACCTTTCTTTATCATATTCTGATATCTGTCCGTCATTATCATGCTGCATCGACTATTCTCTTCTATTATTGTGAATAATTTACTCATTATGTTTTTGAATAATAATAATAAACAAAGATGCTGTTTACAAGTGCGCACTTATTGAAGTTGCTTTTCCACTACAATGATATTCTAATGTTAGGTTATCGTCATCTCACCCAGCGCCTCTGATGGATATGAGAGCGTTCTGACGACTTCAAGATGTATGAATTTAAATTCTGTAGCAAACAAAAATATGATCGTCGAAAACAAGTTGTTGTTCGCGTAAAATGTGAGTTGAGCAGTTTAAGAAAAAAACGCTAGATGTCATATCGCTGTGTTGGACAACCTAAACGCAAATGGGTTTCCTGGGTGGATTTAAAAGCAGATGGGTAGGAAATGTTAAATAATAACACACTTTTACCCACACATTAGTGTATTAAACACTATCATTATCTCTTCATTTTAAAGTTGTAACCTCACAATTTCGGTTTTTATTATATCTCGCTCGACTCTCATTTTCTTGTACCGCCTCCGATTTTCCTGCGTCGTCCCGGACGAATTGGGCTTTTTCCTGCAGCTCGACTACACATTCTCACTTTATGCTGTCCTGAAACAGGTTAGCCTTGATTTAATTATCTAGCCATTATCAGTTGGATCACAATCAGTGCTTTTTTGGTGAACAAAACTCGCACAAAACACTGGGTCGTACAATCCTCAATATCCTGAATGTGCACTGTCGGAGGTTGAAGGGAAATGAATTTCTACTTTGGCTCTTAGTAATGAATTGCAAGTCAAGGAGTTCTAGCAGTCGTTATAACAATGATGAAAGCTTCGAGGCGGCATTTTAATCTGCCACCTCTCAGTGCATGTGTTCCATCTAGCGACAGCTTGTTGACTGACCTGGAAAAACCTCAGGAACAAAAATATCTCGAAAGTAAAACTAACGACTTATAGGAGGTCTCTCCGCTGACACTTGCACAGAAAACCGCTGGGGGACAATTTTGATTGTTTTACTTCGCGTTTTCTTGTAAACTATATCACCCGCGACGATGTTGTTGAAACTCATTTCGATAATGGAACGGAATTAGGAGGATCGTCTAATTCCACGTTTGTTACAACATTATATCGATTTCGATCGAGAAGAACGACCACCACCTTCGCAATCCCTCTCGTTCCCCCTAATTCTGAATTCCCGCCTGGTTCTGCTTTTGCAAGGCACCTAAAACAATCCCATAATTTCTTCATTTTTTCTGGCTGATAGGCAGTACATTGATTTTCTCCACTTGTGCCTCAAGGTACGTACCTGTTGGATGTACTTGCAAAATTTGAAATAATTAGGAGTAGTTCTGGTTGTAAATTCTTGAAAGTGACAATATAACAAACAGCTTCTCTTGGCCAACGTTTTGCTCAATTTAATGACTCGAGAAAAACGGTATTGATTGCTTAAAATTTTTACATCGGTTTGTTTAGACTAAGGGATTTGAGAGGAAATAGATTGTGGGTAACAATAAATAACAAGCAGTTGTTAATTACAGAATGGGCTAGTCTCCACCTCCTGAAGATGCTTAGTAAATTGCGAAACATCGGCCGAGAAGTGTTTGTTTTATTGACTGACTCTCATGAGTCCACGCCAGAGTTAGTTTCAACAGCCAATAACATGGCATCACAGTTAGAAGTATTTCAGATGAATGTTTAAATGAGGCGATGCCTTTAAGTGTTTCTCGGTTCACCTTAATGTAACAATACTGTTACGGGACGAACCAAACCCTTCGATTCAGCGGAGTCTCGTCCGGGGCATTTATGCTGACTGTTGCCCGCACACGCGTTCGCTCCCACTCAGTTCCCCTGTCTGTGGTGGTAAAACTCCGAACGTAATTGAGAATAAAACTCGGTTCCAATTGCATTCGGCTTGATATCGTACTAACTTCCCGACTCTCTTAGTGCGATATCGCTTCGATATAAATCCCCTCCGTAACAATACCCTTTTCCGTCGCCTTCGCTGACGCTGATAACGCAGGATCGACCTTTCCCATTTTTGGTAACGTCCAGATCGGCCTTTCGCTGTTTACTTCCCACCACCCAAAGGGTAAGGGAAGTATCGCAATCGCGCCAAAAAAAAATTGATTTTTCTTTAGATCATTACGTTTTGAGGCTTCCTAGTGCTCCAAATTCTGAACGTCTGAATATTTAACCCCACAAGTGTCGAAAATTTGTGGACTGTATGTATGAGAGGGAAATTATGATAAATTATGGGAAACAGTTAACAAATAATTTACTTAATAAAAACTAGAACACGGAAATGTTTATTTGGCGGTTGAATGCGATGAGTGGTTGCTGAGAAGTTGTAGAAGTTGGTGCGGAAAAAATGGTTTGAACTGACCTCGAATCCAGACGGATGTTAGAATGTGGACCTTTGTAAGCGAAGGACTCCTCTGTGAAACTAGCGCTGTGGATTTAAATTTCCCCAGCAAATCGTTTAGTTCGAACGTCGAAACTTGTAGCTGGAATACACGCAAACAGCAGATTGGGAGAATGTCTCGAACTATTCCGCCATGGCAGGAAATCGCAACTGCTCATTAGGTTTGTCTGCTATCAAGGGCAATCACGGATCCTTGGTCAAAGCAGGTAGTCCAGCGATAAGGATGCGCCATAAGTTCCTTGCTCAACACATCGCAAGGGGGGTTTGTTGGTGAGTCTCCTTTTCCTTTTGGCAAACATGTGACCCTTGACTCTGCCAACTTCACTTAAACCTTAAGATATTTCAACAGTTTCGTTTGTTATTTATTGACGACGCAAAATAAGGTTATGCGCGATTTCCATCAGCTGGCCCTTGGAGGGGGGGGGGGCTACATGTACCAAATACAATACCTCCATTCAAGCCCATCTTGCGAACCACTTCTCTCACATAATTTCATACAATCACATACACATTTGAAATGTTGCTTCGTGGAGTCCTGATCACTGCAGTTTATTGCTGTACTAAAATATATACTGAACCTGATTCTTCGTGGCCCTTCCTTCATACATTTCTTTAGTCCTAGTAATAAATCTATTGTTGTTCCCTAATGATTTATTATTCTTTTTGTTCAGGTGGCTTTAGACGCGAGCGGTATTTACGTAGCAACGTCCTGTACCGACAAAACGCTGTGTATCTACGACTACTACAGTGGAGAATGTATGGCCACCATGTCGGGTCATTCGGAGCTCGTTACAGGGCTTAGGTTCAGTCAGGATTGTACGAGGCTCATTTCAGCTTCGGGCGACGGATGCGTCCTTGTATGGAGCGTTCCTCACGATATGGTCGTCACAATGCAGGCTCGGCTATCTCAACAGGCTGCGAGGAACAAGTGAGCTTTCTTTTTTTTTAACTTGAAATTGATGATATCTAAACTTATGAACTAACTGAAATTATCATTTTCGCTTCGAATAAATGAACTTGCAAGTGCTAATTTGCTGGAGCTGGGAAAGTATTTACATATTTGCTCGGGGCTTTGAGAAAAATAAAAATAGAAACACGAAAAGCTCGCTGAGCTGGTTTTATCTTGACTCATAAGGCGTTTTCGAGTTCCTATCTGCCTTTTCTCCTCCCAGAGCCCCTATATTAGTAGATACTGCTCGAACTAAACGGTTAAATATTTTATATTGAGTTAAATGGTTCGTTGATACTCCAACATTTGGGAAGGAAAGATGAAAATGTTTGGTGCGACGCGAAACAAATCTTTTTCCAGGTGCACAGGTCGATTTTGTACCCTTGGCTGCCAATGCCACTTTTTTCATTCAATTTGTAGGAACACTCAACGGTCAATGTGGAAACTGGTAGTGCTCTGTCACAAGCTTTATGTGCCAAAATGTGCGTCAAACAAATTTACTAATTCTTTGAAAGATTTGGTTTCTGGTCTGGCAGGCACTGCTAGGTTTGTCATCAATTTGAAGGCTTCTATTTATGAATGTGTCCTTCTTAATATCATCTGAGGTGAAAAAATGTTTATTAGCATTAAAAAAACTGTACATGCGTGGATTGTATACAGCTCAATCATTCTGCAACGTAAATTCACGAAGCTGGCCCACTATCACACCACTGCTTCTGGAGCTACTTGACGTTTCTTCCTTACTCGTCATTGTGAATATTTTGTTGTACGACTGAAGGAAATTGGTGGTTAAGAAGTCCCAACGCAATCGAACCAAAATTACTAGTCACAACACAATCAAACCAAACACAACAGCCGGCATACATACACGTGCTCGAATTATGCTAAACTGAAGATCCTTGCTATTTTCCTTGTACTCGGAAAAATCGGATTCTACTGTTCTAATAAACCTATCCCATCCTCGTCGTCATATCTGTGGTGTATTCACAGAAATACGAATCAAATTAAAAAGGTTTATTCTAAAAATGGAAGCACAACACCACAATCACATCGTTTTACCAAAAATACTGCAACTAAAAACTCTCTTATCACTCTTATCACAAACGAATCTTCTTCTACTAGTTTGTTTTATTGTCAGTTCTATCTCCTACACTTTAGTGAGTAGGTAGTTTATGAGCCTATCAAGGTGATTTTTAAGAGAAGGTTCGTGCTCGCCGTTGAACATTGAAACAAGTTAGTCAAAGAAACGTCAGTAGTTCCTATTTATGTTATGAAGGTTATTAAACGAGGATGGTCCTGTGGGCGTACAAGGCGATAGTCGGGCCTGTGAAAACAGGGTTGAAGTTATTTATTTGACTCTCCAGGGAGTGATCAAGAGGTGCCCTCAGTCTGGTGGAACGTAGTACACGGATGGTATGTGGCCTGTTCACTGTTCCCTGTCCACTAAGGTACTACCTGCCCATGATTGAAAATTAGAGGTACTTAACTGTAGATTCTGCGCAGGGGGGGGGGGAGCAATGTGTACTCTGCCTCAGTGTACTTGGGACGCCTCAGCTGCGGCTGGATGAGGTTACAGGGATAGGCCCCAACGTTATCAGGGACGTCGCATCAGGGAACACACCCAATTGAGGGTGGCACTACCAGGACATGAGGCATTTCATATACGCCACAAAACAGGCTCATCTATGGCTGCAGTGGGAGGTTTTAAGCCTGCATTATTTTTTTTTTTAACTCATAGTATAGGTAGTTTATTGGACTACGACTATTGCACTGAAACGATTTTTGTAGAATTTTTTAATAATTTATTGTGCTGCTCTCGTCAATTTCCCAAAACGGAAATTGTATTTTACCGTCTACTTATCAGGAGCTAATCTCACACAAAATTAAATTTAAATCGTTGGAGCCGTTGAGAAGAAATATTTGGTATTTTGATCACTGATAACTAGTCAGTTATAAACCAATTTTGCTCATCCCCTTATTCTTGCGTCTCATGTTGATTTGAAGGCTAAATACATCATTTGAGGTCCAATCTCTATCAATCGCCTTCCCCCACACACACACGACTGTTTTCCAAAACAGAGATCAAAACGCTACGTTTGTTTTTTTCTGAAAAACGGCTATAACGATTTTTATTAAATGTTTTGGATTTACAGTTCCAAATGACCTGAATCTTTGAGATGATGACCAGGGCTGCACTAGAAATGATCAAGAATATCGAAGAAAATGCCCCCCCCCCCCCGTACATATGTTACTAGGAAATATCAGGGCGGCAGTCCAATGCACGGCTTAAACCGTGAATAACATCCATAAAATAGTCAGGGGCAACCTCAGAAACGCTGGTATTCAAACCACTGCCGTTTCACTTACTCATATTTCTCACATTCTCGTTAATGACTTAAGCGCTGATCACTAAGTAATGCTCGCTTAAGGAGGAGCAATTTAATAAATTGTAGTCACCAGTTTCTATTCGAGCTACGTCCTACCAAGTCGTATAAACTGAACGAAAAACAGATTTGGATTGCTTTCTAAAGTAAAGGATAGCGAAATCGCCGAACGCACTTGAAACTAAGGTAAATTTGTGTGATGAGTCTCTTCAGATATTTTTTCCGGTTTTTAATAAGCGCATGAAATGATTGTACCACAGTTGAACTGAGAGATATATATGTAAGGAATGTATGGGTTGGAGGTGACTGTCGTTGGTTGAATGTATGTGGGGCTGAGGGGAGTAGTGTGAACCGCCGCACCCGATATTTTTAATTTTTCTTTTCAACATCACATTGGAGTGTGCTGTATGGGCAGGATTGGAACCTGCAGTGACGAGCTCGTGTTCACTATGGTAAAAGTTTAAGACGGAAGAAGGACGATGTTGCGGTGGGGAGACCCTGCGCTGAGAGAATGGGGCTCTGCCAACACACAGTACATTCCATTCCGAATAGTGGAAATACATCATCCGATTATTCAAGAAGTGCCCTTATTATTGACTATAGACCCCCACATTGTGGTTCCTTTGAAAGTCATTTAGAGCTCCTTTAGACGTTTCGTCATAGCTTGATCTCGTTCCATTCCATTGTCACTCCTGGTTCCACCAGTAACAGTTGCATTGGTTCTTGCTAATAATGCTAAAATACGTGTTTCTTCTTTCACACTGCCGTACCTGATCCTCTTGGTCACTGAAACAGTTTTCCCTGCCCTACTTCTCTTTTCCCTTCATCATACACAGTCTCACTCCTTTCTTTTCCCTTCTGCATCAGTTGCAGAGTTATTGTGCGTTTCTTTTCGTCTATCTTCAATTCCCCAGTGTTAGCGTATGAATATGTACAGCAATAATTGATGTGTATTAGTTTTTCGATAATTAGATTTAATTTGTTTTACAGAAAACCCCAAAAACTAGTCAACGGTCACATCGACAATGAAGATTTCTCTTCGTCTCCTGTTGATGCCTTCGATCCTAATGCAAATCAACCGGATTTCAGGTACTTATTCATATATTTGCTACCATTACAAATGTATCGATACCGAAACTACATTTTATGCGTATTAGCTGGTTAGTTGTTTTGAGGCGAGGAAATTTGTGTGATGTTGGTGTTCTACATTGTAATAATGTACGTTCGTACAACCTGACTCGATGTTCGTATATTTGACTTAATAATTGTTATCGCCAGGTTCAGTATCGGGCAGCTCCCAGTTTGGGCGAAGAAAGAATTGGACGCTAATGAACTGGGAAGCGGAGGAATAAGAGTTTCAGGGCCTCGAGGGAAGTGGGCGAATCGCATCGATCACTCAGGGATCACCATCAAGTCGATTTACGACAGCGACAGCATCATCCCCTTCCCCAATCCTGGAGGTAAGATTTGATAAACGTTCAATATTTGCTAATTAAAACGTCAAGTTCGAACTTCTTGTTCACGAATCCAGAAATACCGAGATGGGTATATAAATGTGAAACCGGATTTTCTTAAAAATGCCTTTAAAAGTGCTGAAGCTTGCTGTATGTTATTGTTGAGTCCAACTACGAATTCCAATTTAAAAACCCGCCACTTTTGCATTTAGATGATTTTAAAATTACCGCCGAAAATGGCTGGGTACGTGCCGTCAAGTGAGGTTCAGCGGAAAACTCTTCTGTTCTGTTTTTTCTTGCACAAGACCGCCGAGGAAGCTCACCAAATGCTGGTGGAAGTTTACAGCAACCATGACCTGCGTCGCACACAATGTTTTGAGTGGTTCAAGAAATTCAGACGGTGTCAATAGGAGGTGGGAGGAAAACCTTCAAAGAAGTTCGAAGACGAAGACCTGCAAGCGCTGCTCAAAGAAGACTCTTGCCAGACCCACAAGATGCTTGCAGAGCTCAGCCTGACCCAACCATGTCTCTCGCAATGTCTGAAGGCGTTGGGTAAGATCCTTAAGCTCGGGAAGTGAGTCCTACACAGCCAGACAGTTGACCAGGTTCGCTTTCAACAGCAAATGAGTGCTCTGAGCGCAGACTTGCTTGAAAAACACCCAGAATGGCACAATCGCCGTGGAGGAAAAATTTTGCTGCATAACAATGTACCGGCTCACAGGTAGAATGCGACAAATAAAGTGCTCGGCTGGGAGATCCTACCCCACCCACCCTACTCTCCATCCGACTATCACATTTTCGCATCGATGGGACACGCTTTCTCTGACCAACGCTTCGCCAATTTTCATAAGTGGATCGAAAATCGGTTCAGGTCAAAAGATGAAGAATCCTTCCTCCTCGGAATCCGAAAATTGCATGAGAGGTGGCAGGCGTGTGGGGCTAACGAAGGAAAAATATTTCGAATAATATTGGCCTTATTTTTGTCGAGTAATGAACGATTTATTGTTTCGAAAATTAGTCCGGGTTCACATTTATTTGTTGGCGCCTCTGAAGAAATGCCTATGCACCAAACGCTTGCTACTAATAGCTGTTTTCGTGAAGTCTTCTCTTGCCCTCAGTAAACGAATCTGCCCACAATGGTTGTTAGGGGTACTGATAATAACACCAAAACTGGTGTACATTCAACAAAAGATCATTTCTCTTCGTTTCTATCTGCTTTAATAGTGGTTGTCCTCAATTTTTCCGCGAGTGATCTAAGTCGTCAATAAAATAATAAAATATATCTCATGGAAAACTTAAAATGAGCAGACATTGTATCGTCTGTGTTAGCTTCTCATCTCCGACGTGGCGAGAAATGTCTGTCAGTCTGCAACCCGTAGCGAGAAATCAACTTCTTCTTTTTATTCTTAAAGACGTCACAAACAAAACAGCAAATTACCAGGCTCAATTGGTTTGCCCATTCTCCTGCAAATCCAACTACGAAGTTTTTTCGATTTCAGTAGATATCAAACCTCAAAGATCTGCAGAAAACTCAATTTTGTTTCCACGATCGCAATACTTATCGTTTGGATAGGGAAAGTACAAGTACATAAATTCACGTAGAGCTCCAGTCTCATTATTTACACAAATGATTACTGAATCTTTGTTTTATGAAATTTCTATTGCAGATAAGAAAAACGATTCAGACGGCAGTAAAGAGGACAGTTCGGTGGACAGCGGGGCAGAAACTGGTCGGTCGTTGGTTTCAAACCACATGAAGGAAACGGTTACCGTTACGAAAGTAAGGGAGCTTTTTACGTCGTTTAAGTTATTGTCCTTTGAGTGTTTCGTTGTTGTGAACGTCTCAATTTTTAAATTATAATTCTATTATAGCGCTCAACCATCAGCAGCAAAAGTGTGATACGCAGCGATTTCGGAGACTTGAATCATTTCAACAAAGCTTTGACAGACGACAGCTCGTTGGGAAGCTTCAAATATGAAGTAAGATGGTTCATGTCGAGACAGATCAGGTGAATTTAGTTTTTAGGCAGCATAGGAGGTTGAACAGTTATGAAATCAACCTTACAGTTTATGGCAGAATACGTCGCTGACATGGAAGAGAAGTTGCTATTGCAGAACTGTCACTGTTATTGAAATGAATGTACATCCACTTCTGTTAATTATTCAATGGTGCTTTTACTGAACTGCTTAGATTTTATTTTTTCGTTTTGTGTACACAGATCTTTAGCTCAGATTTTTTTAGGTGCGTTGTGTGTTAAGTCTGTTCTTTAACACTCATAAGAGAGTTATATCAGTCTAAAGTCATGGAGGTTGCGGTGTTTTGTTGTCGTGCAAGTGCTGGGGCACTCACTCAGCATCCACTGAACCCAGACCTTTGGACGTACAGTAGGTTTTCATTTAGCCAGTCTCCTGGTAGAGAGCTGCTGCCCCTGTGTCACCACACCACCCTGGGGATTCTGCAACATCTGGGAGGAGTTGTTAATCTGGTTTCCCATCTGATCTAACTGTTCACTGTAGCAAGTTTTGATAATGGAGGGGGAGGGGGGAGTTTGTCATAACCTTTTCTGCAAAAATGGGCTTAGTAGCAGTCAAAGCTGAAAAGTTTGGCTGCTGTTCCCCACTGTTGTACGGACTACAGTGGAACAGCATGTGGTTTCTTGTTTCTTCCGTACTGCAAGCACTAGATGTGCAGGATGTAGAGTATTTGAGAGAAAAGAAGTGGAGCTTGAAGTCGCCACATCCTGTATGGAACTGGCTCATCTCAGTTTCTCCCAAGACACTCACAGATGTTGGGAAAAAACTCATATAGGTCACGTCTTGATGACAAGGGTTCCCATCTCGCTTGCCATTTATCTAATGCCCATTGATCTACCGAAGTGTCCATTCGGTGGAGAGGTCTATACGGAGTTCAGATCACCCTTTTCACTCTCCCCTTGTCAACGAGGTAACCGCCCAGTGATCACTTTGAGTTCTGTTTTATAGACCTTGGTGACCTACAGGATCTCTCTGGGATTGGGCCACAACTCCAATTTCATTGACTGTGAGATTGCTACCTCAAACAACGGGGCAATCACGGCTAGGTAAATGGCCTTGTTCATTAGGACACACACCCTAAGTGGCCTTACTAATTGCTCGTAATGATGCAAACCTTTGAGGGACTGGAGGTGTTGGCTGAAACGCCACTTCTCACCTATAGTGCGTCATAAGTGCTTGACTTGCTACTCAAGAAGGAGCCTGTGGCTGTCAGAACGTAGTGACTGTTGGTTGTTTAATTTACCCTTTTAGAGGATGAGCTGGGTGTTTTCCTGAGCCACCCGTAGATCATCATTGGGTGGCGATGGGTAGCACTGGGTTTTGCCTCAATTTGGTGGATCAACTGTGCACAGATCAGCCCAGTCAAGTCATCCACATAGCCGTCTGGCTTGCAGTCAGTCTCCTTGGGGCTCCTAAGAAGACCTGAGATGAATGCGTTACAAAGAGCTGATCCAAGGACCCAGCCCTGTAGTCCCTCTTCTAGATCGTTCTCCAGACTGAGACATGTCTGCATTCGTTCGTAGCAGATCTATTTGTCAGGTAACTTCTGACGAGCAGGTACAGCTTGTGAAACGCTCCTCTGATGTCAATGAGAACTGCTACGACCTACTTAGCCCGTACTTCCGGGAGGAAATAGGGGATTTCAACTACGATGTCCTGAGCGAACTTTGTTTTAGTACACTCGCATTGTCTTCCTGTAAGGTTGCAGCCAAAAATTCCTTCGAAAGACTGCATCATCAAGATCTTTGACGTTTAGCCTAATATGGAAAGAAGGCTGAATGGTTTTCATGATTGCAGGTCTGACTGGTTGCGGTTCCCTCCCTCGTGAAGAGCGACAACACACGCAGATTTGTTTATCCCACAACTTAACGCCCACATACACACATTTCTATTAAAAAATTGCACTAATATAAAATCGACCAAATATAGTTATGAATGTTCCATGAATTGTATTTAATTGAAGTCAGGACCAGTTCTTCCTCACTTACAATAATATGTTCTCCGTTTGTCATCTGCAGGATGTTGAGAGCACAGAACACGACGGTGATGTTGAAGATTATTCGGAAGGGGAATCCTCAGACGCTCGCCACCCTCTGTACATACCATCTCACGATGAACCTAACAGGTAAGTAATAATATTCATTGTAAACCAATGTTAACAACGTTATGCAAGTGTTTACCGTTATCTTTAAGAACAACCTTGTAAATACGAGGTCAGTTGGGATAAGAGTGTTATTTGTAGCTGTTCCCAGCTGCCCCACCAACTTCAGTGATGATGAGGTGTGCTTCCAGAGAGGTCAAAGAGCCCAATAAGTTATTTCTCTACCACTTACTACGAATCAAAAAGGTGATTTAAAAAAATGCAATTGAAAATTAGGTGGGGGACTCTTACTCCAAGCTAAACACAGAATCTCTCTTAAAATGAAAAAGTTACCGGTGGCGAAATGAAAAATTATTATAAAATACCCGGTGCAACGCACCACACAACTATCCCAACATACATTCAACCTACTAATCCAATGCGCTTCTCACTCTGTTTATATGAGCTTTTTAGAAGTTGAATGTTCTACAGCGAGAAAAGTGTTTGATTTGCTATAGTTTCCTATAAACAGTTAAGAGAGTAAATCCCGGAATTATAGGGGGGAAAACTGCATAAACAATAAACAAAACCCAATTTGATGAATTTTTAATCCCAACATTTCTGTAGTTGCTCCTGATTATCTAACGACCCGTATTAAACTTCCATCGTATCTTATTGGTCTACCACTCTATTATTGTTGGAAAATGAACGAAGTTAATGAAATTAATTCAAAGAGTCCTGGCGGTTTATCGGGAGCTGGAAAGTTGGCAGAAATAATCATGTCGTTTCCTGAAATTGCAAGGGGTAGAGTTTATCTTAACAAAGTACTCCAGAGTAGCTCAAGGATTAAAGGTATAGTGGCAATGGATGGAGGCTTGGAAACGGAGGCGTTTGGTAAGATCAGAAGTGACTGTGTGAGTACAGGAGGGGTTGTAGACTAGCAAGGGCTAGTTAATGTTGATATAGAGAATGAACTTCGGTGGTGTGCTTTGACTTTTTCAGGTTTGTCAGAGAGTCTTGAAAAGACGTTGTCGCGCTTTTCAACCAAGAGAAAATTTCAAAAATTACCTGAGCACACTTTTTTAGTTTAACCACAAAAGTCGTCCGCTGTTAGGAGATACGAAGTATTAGGGAGAAAATAGTAAGGATCAGTAGATCGTAACGGACTCTAATTGTGTGTCGTCACTCACAACAGAATATTTCTGTCTGGCATTGCACTGCTTTAGCCTCACAATGAAATTTGTTTGATAAATTAGTTGATACCGTTCGTTTGAATAAAAAAATAAGTCAGTTCACTTTTCTTTTCAGAGAGTTTCCCATCACCAACATCGATTCCACCGAGTTACGGAGAAGTATACGAAAATCGAAACGCCCCGATTTGCTCATGGTCACGAGCGAAATGTCTAGCGCTAGTCGGTCGATGTCGGGAAGTCAGAGCGACGAAGACGAACACGCCACTACACCCACATCAGACCACAACATGCATTCAATGAGGTGAGGGCCCAACCCACACATTTCGATCGTTTATAAATTGTGCCAAAATCCTAATGACGCGTATCAAGTAAAGGCATTAACCATTACTGTGCTTATAGACAACCGAATGAGTATTTGAGGTTCATAGGGGGCAACGAGACTCCATTATCGTGGCACTGGCCCTTCCATTGTACTGCATAGTCAACCGACTTGTTGGGTAAAGAAGATGCAAAATATCGCACACAGTGCGGGTCAATAAATCCCACTTGTAGTTATGTCGCGAAACATTATTGACCGAACCATCAGAGAATTCTTGGTCTAACCAAACTATACAAAATAAATCATATTAACTGTACGGGTTTAACCCTAGGATTTAATTTTTACCGTACATGTTTTTTTCTAAAAATGAATGCCTACACTTATGTTTGAACGGCATACCTACGCTAATTTACACTTTCCTCAAATTACGTCGTGGTAACTAATCTCTCCATTTTTGCCTTGAGAAGCGCAGTCATTTTTTGGAGCAGCACGAATTTTTCATTTGTACTGTTCATTGACACAAAGGCGGAAGAAAAAACCAAGAAACTTCACTAAGAAAAAACCAATTACCCAAGTGACAAAATAAAATCGTGTAATATGTACAAATTAGAGAAAAACAGAAATTAGGGGCTCCTATTAAGTAAATGTAAATAACGAAAAATTGAACATTTGAACGGGAAAACGTTAAAACTAGTGTCCGCGAGGAATTGGTACAAGAAACGTCTGACCGTTTAGTGAAGCTGGCAAATGATGTGACTGAAAAAGCTGGACGTCAGGTGGGATGCTGATGACCCAGTGAAAAACGGGTAAAACAATTGAGTGGCTGAACGCATTGTGCCAAAAAAGAGCGGGGCAGTAGCCGATAAAGGGTGAACTAGTGGAGGAGGGGTTTTCAGACGACGTCGAGGAGGGAGCAATAAAATCAATGAAAGAAATACTGAAAAGCAATTTATATCAACCGTTTATGCCTCGCTCACCCTTCATGTTACGTATTTTCATTATAATAAATTATACTTGGATAATTCGCCGTGGTTTGTTGTTCAATACAAATAAAGAAATAAAAATAATCAAATGAGAGCGAGAAGTGAGGAGACACATAGTGATAATCTGATGTCATGTTCAAGCTCTCTCTGGAAGCCGGACAGTTGATTGGAACCACTCGACTGTTTCCTCTATAATTCAATATTTAATCTACTTTAAATTGTGATAAACATGAAATTATCAATTAAAAAATACGCAATGCCTTAGATTGAACGTTTTTTAAATTTTTCAACTCACTATTTGGCATCAAAGGCCAAAGGCCCATGTTTTGAATAGACTCGGACCCCCGAGCAGTGGCAAAATTAGCAGGTTGTTGATAAATTTTATAAACAAATTTACTTTGTAGGGAATGTAGTGTATTCCCGTTCTGAATCACTTTCGATCCCATAGTGTAGTCCATGTAACTACACATGGTACGCTCCTAGGGTTATGAATAGGTCAAATGCGAAATTGGAGGGATAATCTAAAAGAAACGAGTGTGCTTGTGGGCCTGCCGTGGATTAATTAAAAGAATATTAATTAATTAATCTTCTGAAGATAACTAAATCACAAATTCGTATTTCAAATGATTAGAAGACCAATGATGAGGGTAGTGGTGGGGCAAATAAGTTGAATTGTAGTTGTGGATGCACATAGGTTGAACAGCGAGGGTATTTAAAGTGAAAACTGCGAAACACGTAAAGAAAAGGTAGCGGAGGTAAATAATTTTTGCTAATCATTTAATTGTGACGGGGCAGGGATCAGGTCTGATTTGATAGGCAACAGGCTGAATTTTCGCAGTAAAGGGTCAACATGCACCAGGAAAATTTGGAAATTCTCAAAAGTAGTAGGAGGAGGTTGTACTTGAAAAACACTGCTACGTTGGTGCCCACTCGACGTTCGTTTATGTAAAAATGGCGCGTGCTTCTTCCAAGTCCACTACCTCCTTTCCTCTTTGGTGTTTATCATTCTTCTCTTCGCGAGTGTTTTAACGCCGTTTCAAATTATATTCCAGTACGGACGCTCTGGATGTAATCGCTCATCGTGAAAAGTACCTGAAAAACACTTTCGAGTCACTCAGTGGAGCAGAGGAGTCTATAATGCCCGTCAAGAAAGGTACTGGTTTGTTCCTCTTCGTCGTTGACAATAATTCATGAACTGATGAGCTTCAACTTCTTTTTTTTTTTTTTTCGTTTCTAGGAAAAAGAAGTTTATCGTCGCAGCATCACGTTAACCAGATGCCTGGCTCAATGAGGAATTCGAACTTGATTCAAGCGGCCAAAACTACGAAAAATGACGCCAACGCTTTGAGCAAACGAGAAGAGTTGCAAAGGAGGATTCAAGAGACTAGGAGACAATTGCAAAGCGTTAGTTGTTAATTGACAATTTTAACATCAATTTTATTCCACTGTTGTGTCTCTTAAAACCATTTTTTTTAACAAAATCGAAAACGTCACTCAATATAAACCCGTTTCACATAAACTGGGGGCTAGAGGAGCTGCAAAGAAAGTTCACGTGATCAAAGCTGAAACCCGTAAAATAACATTTCAGGTACTAGCTATTTATACAGACTACGGGAACAAAGACTAAAGTGGTAGCCATCCTTCAATTCCCCCAAAAAATTAATTTACTTTTCCCTGTGTTATGAATCTGCCGATTTTGATCGCTTTCAGCTTATCAATTTTTTATTACTTCTCTCCATTATTATTTCTTACTTCTTACCTGGGTTTTTAGTTTGTTTTAGCTCGACGAAATACGAAGGAAAGTTGTTTAGTCGATTAAACAAAACAAATTTGAGTTTACTTCGGGTTGTAATGTTTCAAAGGCTTTTGTGTTCGAAAAATGTCATTTTAATCAAAGTTCTGTCTTTTTATGAGAACGGCTCAACTACATCGACGCAAATTTGATATTTAGTCTGCAGGTCAACGTGGAACGTCGAAATAATGGTATGGGCAAAATCGGTAAAAAAAACTAACTATAGTTATCAGTTATTTACAACCCCCCTCAAAATTTGATACTTTACGTTTCAAGACATGAGGATTCTAAATCTGCTATGTCCGTCCGCCGTTCGGGCCATTTTGTGCCTTTAACTTTGTCTTTTAAAAAATCCCATTTGGTATATAGTTGTGCCCGCCATCTCGGCAATCCAATCGGGCGGAGCCCATGGTTGTTATGGGCAAAAATGGTTTAAAAAAATTAACAAAACGCAGTTCAATCGCAAATACGCCGAGGTCAAGGTATTTTTACGTTCTGGATCGAATGGAATGAGGATCAGACGTGTACAACTGCGTATAGTGAAATCACAGTAATTATAGTGAGCCAAAGTCTACTAATTGAAAGATCTCGCGGGAACTACGGCGAAAGTAAACGTTTCGCCGTTTGTACTAACCACACGCCCGCTCGACTCGCAACGTCGTGCCAATAGCCAGCCATACACGAGCAGATATCTGCGGCAGATTTGGTCGCCCGATCTCATCTGACAGATGTCGCTAACGATCTGGAGTGACCGATGAGATCGGTCGTTGCCCCTTAACACGAAAAACTTATCGGCCGATCTTTCATGCCCGAGATCTGTCACCTGACCAGTGCCCGATGTCATCTGTTCGTTCGTGGGATGAAATCTGACAGATTCAGGTCTGTCACCGACGTTCGTCTGGCAGACTCGAGTTATCGGTCGAATTCGAAATTTTTTCCCGATCGGTCACACATTCCGTAAGTTGATGCCATGGGGTTAGTGACTGTTCGTAGTAAAAAAAGCGTAAAATAGCGGCTTTTGCGGTGGGTATTTTTTTATTGCCCATAAAACGGCTAAGCCAAAAAAAGACATGTTTGGGAGAAGTCATGGGTTTCGGAAAGGGGAAAGTTCGGGCACATGAAGTTGTTGGCGCACCTTAGGGAGAACAACCCGCGGGATTGTGAACATTTTGCTAGCTCATCTCCCCGGCTCCCGTAGTTCAATTCATTTGGTTTTTGGGGTAGGTGCCAACAAGTAATAATGTATTGACGCATTTATTAGGTTGTGGGGCGATCGTTTTTTGTAGTTACGAAAATTGTAGTTTCCTACGAATGTTTGCAGTTACGAGTTTTGAATTACTTATGTGAAAACAGGGGAAAACACTCGTGTACAACAGAACATCTTAACGTTAAGTGACTGCCCGATCCAACCATTCTTTGAACCACAGACATCGCTTCCTAGAAGTCTGCAGGTTATCCAAGTGATGTAACATTACCATACATTATTCGTCTGTGGGATAATTACGATACCAGCACAATAAATTATGAAACATTTCGACAAAAAGCGATTTTAGAACAGATTTTGAATCATAAATCATGTGATACTAGCGTTCTCAAAAACAATCAGTGTGATAGGCCAATAAGGTGCTTATAGGATGGAAGCTGGCGATAAAACAGTCAGGAGTTGCCTCAGAAATTCCGGGATTCAAATTAACGTGGTTTTTTCGACAACTTTTTCCGCAGTTCCATGACTTCTAACCCAAAATAGTTTTGACATTCCTAACAATTGGCTTAACGTTGGGTTTTCAATGAAAGTTGTCGAGTAGTCCAACACATTTTGAACTTTGAGCCCTGCCAGTTGAAGTTATGTTTTACAAAGTTCGCGTGAAGAGAGTGAAAAATATAATTTTACGAATGTATGTGGAGCTAAAAGAAGTTGTTTGGCCGGATATTTTTCTCTAAAACGTCTGGTTTTGATTGCATTTTTGTGTTGTACAGTTCTAAAGTGCTTAATGGCAAAATACAATTTTCTACGTCTTGCATGGTACGAAACAAGGTAAAATAAAATCTCTGTGACGTATGTCCTGCTTGTAGCGGCCTGAAGTACGATAAAGCTCAGATCGTGCGATCAATTCACTCCTTGGGAAGTGAGGAAATGTACCGTTTGTTTTGTTTTCGTTTATTTATGCCTGTTCGCTTTTTTTTTGTTTTTTCATGGAAATTGGTAAAGGCATTGTTACTGAGGTAATATGTGTGATGCGTCGCAGAGCTATTTAGTGTCCTCATGGGGAGTCCCCTCACGTTCAAAATATTGTGACGTATTTCTCGATTTCAGGTTGGCTACCGGTCGAATTTAAAGTCAAGTCAGAGCATTCAAGACCTGAGTTTGTCGAATAACTTCATCGAGGGACGAGCGAAACCCATAACCAAGGGAAGAGCCGTGGCACAAGGTAATGAAATTGACACCAATACATTCACTAGGAAGCCCCGTAACAAACACGCCCGCCCCGTGAGTCTTAACTTGTTGCAACTGTCCACAACCCCTTACGGCTCAGGGTGTAAATCCATGGACGCTTCGTGCACCGCCTCCCCAGAACAAGAAGGGGTCTCGCCGACGAAATCCCTCGGCCCTCAGGTCGACTTGAAATTCGTCTCTCAGCGGGCGAATAACCAGTACAAACGATATTCTTGTTGCTTTTACGTGAACATTGACGAAAAGGAAGTAGATGTTGGTAGGGAGTCCAAGTCTTTTGACAATCTTAACGAATTAGGAAAAAATTTGAGCGGTCAATTTTTAGGTGATAAATCCGATCTGAGTGAGTACAGTTCGGATTCTTTGGAAGAGTGCAGCGAGTACAGCACTAAACCTCGCCGATGCATCAGCGAGTATCAAATTTTGGAAAGATCGTCGAGCGCTTTTGGGTTCAAAGCGGCTACCAAGTTTGAGAAAACGAAGTTTCATAGCGAAGAAAATATTTTAGCCGACGAAAATGAGGGGTGGGAACGTCACAGTAGCGCAAGTTTCTTTCTCAGAAAAAACACGTGTAGAAGCACTGAGAGTATATTGACTGACGAGAGCGAATACCAGTTCCTCTTCACCGATCGAGGCGTCTTCCACAGCACAGAGAGTATTTTGACTGATGTTGGCGACATGAGAGAATTTGCTGAAGATTTGGATCAAATCCCTCAAAAGCAGCCTGTGGTTCGAACGCGGAGTCTTCAAGACACTTCTGCCAAAAATTTCAGCAATTTCGACGCAAGTAAAAGTCGCCCCGAAACGCCATTTGAGAACGACTGGCCAGTTAAGGAGAAGAAAGAAGACAAAGTCAAGCACGAAACGTTTTTCATTCCACTAGGCGACGGCCCTATCAAACCAGTCATTCCCGTGGCCCTTCTCAGGAAACACCAAAATCGAGAAGAGCGGAAAACGTCATCTCCCGGAAGCGGCCATCCAATCGTCGCTCACAAACCTCCCAAACCCAAAATCCCCCTTCAACAGAAATACGCCGCCAAACACCACAAACTCCTCGACCAGCCGACTCAATCGCGCCCCGCCAAAACGGCCCGACCTTTCAAAAAAGATTTCATCACGCCACCCGTCAAAGACCCGGGTTTGAATTCGTTGAGCGACATCCCGCCGTTCAACGGAGGTCGCGTCAAATTGTTGTCTCGCACTTTCGAACGCATCTCGTCGTCGTCGGCCAAAGAAGAGGCCTCTTGCGAGTCGGGCAGCTCAACACCAGGAACCTCTTCGTCCTGCACCAATTCGCCCAAGAGGAAGTGGAAACCCCGTATCGGGAACCAGCTGGCGAGACAGATGGGGAATGGACAAATTCTGCCTGACAAGTTTTCAGCAGGTATCTACTACGGCTTTCGTTTAGTTTCCTGCTCGGCTTGAATACACTTCATTATGAGTCCAACGTCCGTTAGTGCAACTGAGCATGCTTTTTAGTTTATCATTATTTGGCGCTATGCTTGCCGTTAAATTATCGTCGCATCCTTCAATTTGAAACGCCAATTAGGCTTCACCGTACCTTATAGCTTTTCCGTTTCGCTGTAGATGCAAAGCAACTGTGCGTATGTTTTGAATTTTAATGTTCACCTGTTGCTCGTTCCATAGAACATGCCTTGTGTTGCCTGATAATATAATTATGTACCACCTTTGTGTGATTTTTATACGAACAGGACGTTTTCGTGAAACGTTCTTATTTTTGTATATTACCTACGTTCAGAAAGTACTTTAAGTAATTACAATCATATCTTCTTAGTGCCAACAAAATACTGCGTTGGATTTTAAAAATGTTGCTTTGGGTTCATAAACTGTTGAAATCGGATTGAAAAATTCTGAATTGGGTTTGGAAAGCGTTAAATCGTGTTTGAAAAACGTTGAATTCGTTAACCGAAATAAATACTGAATTTGAGTTCAAAAATTGTTATACCTGATTGAGAAATATTGAATTGTCGTTGAAAAGGTTGAATCGGGTTTCAAAAATATTAATTTCTGCTCAAAAAGTGCCGAACTTGATTTTAAAATGTTCAGTTTAGTTTAAAAAAATGTTCAATTGGTTGAAAAACGTTCAACTTCAATTTCAACTCAACGGAAGATTCAATTCTAAAAGGGTCGAAGTTTATTACAAAAATTTGGATTTCGGGTTGGAAAATATTGAACTGATTTTGAAAAACGTTAATTGGTTTTAAAAACGGCGAACCCAGTTCGAAAAATATCGAACTGGGTTTTAAAAAATGTACGGTTTTTGTAGTGTCGTTTTTAACATTCGGTTTGGTAAAGAGGTTTAAAAAAATGTTAATCTCAGGTCAGATAATGTTGATTTGGATTTGTTGAGTATTTGATTCGATTCAGAAAATATTTCATTCTTTTTATGAAAATGCTTGTTTGAGTATTAAAAATTTTAATTTGGCGTCAGCAGACAACATTGCAAACGATCATTAATTACTTATCAAAAATGTTTATTTCGGGATAAAAAGCGTTGGGTAAGAAAGTTTTGAATTGGGCATTGGGAAATTTTCGTTTTAACAATACTCAAGTTGGTTTGAAACGCGTTGATTTCTGTTGAAAATCGTAGTCTGCGTTTTTAAGTTGTTTAATTAATGTAGTTCTGAATTTGAAGCCTATTGTTATTGACTGACAAGTAGGAACGGTAATCCCCTCTGGGGAATTTTGAGGCGCCTGGGAAAACTAATTGGGGAACTCCATGAGCTTAGAGCCAGACGAGGTCGGTGAGGTGCAGGAAAACCCGGAAAGTTGGCCGAGACTTGCTCAAAACACTTGGACTTATTGACTTCGAAAATGTATATGGTGGATTCGAGTGGCATCGAGTAACTAAGTCATAAAAAGTGAGTCGGCCTCAAAAAGTGTGTGCCCCTCGACTTGCGGACGAAAAGCAATATGAAATTTTGGTCTAAAATTGACTTATGAAGTTGAAACTTGGAATTTCTTCATTAGCTGCTCAGCAAACTATGAGATAGTATGTGCTACCTTCAAACCGTGGTGTTCACACAACACACCCAACTTTTGCGTTGAAATTACTAATTAGAAGAAAAAGAGGTGTTTAATATTGGGGAATAATGAAACGAAACTTCCGGAACTCGAGAATTTAAAGTGGACTGTATTTACTTACAATGGGATTACTCTTTCCAACAAAACGTCGTGGCACTGAACGTACTGGGATGCCCACGGTACATATAGTTCCAGACACCACGAATGTTCGTAATTTCGTGAACCGGTCGCGGATTCTACGTTTGACTCAAAATACGACGGTAAATTACGAACTAAACCGAAAGGTTGAGATGGCGTATCACGAAACAACGGACATTTCAAACAATAGTAAAATGGTAGTGAGAAAACAAGGCGGGAATATGGCCGTGCACCGCGCGGCGGGTTATTCGTAATAAGTGCCTGGCGTCGTCTCGTGATGTCGTGATCCCAAACATCCTAGATCCGCGGAAAAATGGGCGAATTCCGCAGGCAGTAAATAGAAGTCGCGGTTAACAGTAAAGCAAGAGGCGCATAGTCAATTTTTGAGCCAAATTTGAACAATTTTACTCAAAATTCTCTGCTCGAAAGACAGCTAGCATGGCAATTTTTAAAGTACTCCACTTTAGTTTCTACTTCGTAAGTAAATTATTGCCCAAAATTTCATCAAATTTAGTTTTTGTACGTTTTTGAATGTTTTTTTTTTGGCAGAATCGGTTTTCACTTAATTATTACTTTTTCTTAGTTATTTGATGCGAATTCGTCATACACATTTCCCAACTATCGAGTAAAAATTTGACGTACTGGAATTTGCGTTGTTAACGTTAGGGCCAAAATGTGACATATTTCGACACTTAACAAAAATTGAGTGAAAAAAGTGATCCTCATCAAATCAACGGGTCAAAATTTGATTGACTCCTCAGCTTAATGGGCAGGGATGAGGAGTAGCAAAGTTACGAATTCGGAAAGTGCGTGCCAACTACTCCATCGTGATACATTTTGTAGCCATCAACTAATGAAAGTTTTGAAAAACCTCGACATTTTCGTCGAACTGTCATTTTCTCAATTTTGTACTCCACAGACAGTTGAGAACTGAGGAACTTTCAGAAAAAGTAGGTGGCAACTTTCAACTAACGGGTCAACGTTTTGGGCGATCGGCTCCTGAACTAAAAATTATTGAATTTTGTTTAAAAAATGTTGATGCTGAGTTAGAAAATATTGAACTGAGTTTGAAAAATGTGAAATCTGGTTTTAAAAAATTATCGAATTAGGTTTGAAAAATTTACATCATTTAGACTGGTAGGAATGTTGAGTGTGGTATTTGGAAGTATTGACTTCTGTTTGGTAATTATGTTGAATTCCGGTTCGGATATATTCCATTTGGTTTTTCAAAGTGCTGATTTGAGTTTGAAAGAATTGTGTTCCATTGAGTTTAAAACCGTTCGAGTTGAGTTCGCAAAATATTAACTTGCGTTTACAAAATGTATTCGCTTTGAAAACTGCCGAATTTGGTTTCAAAAACTGTTCATTTTTAGTTCAGAAATATTGAATTGGGTTTTGTTTCGAGTTGGAAACTATTCTCTTCGGTTTTAGAACACACTGAATAGTTCGCATGCGCTCAATTCTGTTCCGAATATTGTTCAATCGTGTAGAATTTAATTTTCAACATTTCGAAAAAGGTTCAGGTTGTGTTGAAGATGTTTTTGGAAAATATTCCGCTCCTGGAAGTTCTTACGACTCATCTGCTCAATGAAAGCAGGTGGTATTTCCTCGAGGATCAGTCAAATCCTCAGTTCGTCTTGTCTAACGTTTCATAAGTGAACCATCCTGTGGATTGAATTAAACACAGACGACTGCAGTCACTGAAACAATGAATGCAATTATTCACGTGTTATGTGTATGTGTATATTACTCGCTCATTTTTATGACTTCGTCGTTGTCAATGTTTATTCAGAGCTTTATTTATTGTTCTTGATATCAATTAAGTTTTATTTCGAAAGATTTACGTTCGTCTTGGGTTTATTTTCCCGCCAGCATCTACTTTCCTTTCTTTATTTTAATTATTCGCGTTTTTCTTGTTTCAAACTTTCGCACCATCAGGAAGGTATCACATTTTTTATTTTGATTGCCATTCCCTTTTTTTTAAATTCCTTTCTTATACCATAGTTTAGCATTTTAGCTCGATTTCCCCCCTACTCCCTCGTGTGCCTTTTTTACATTTGTGTGATTACCATTATATCGTTTATTACTTTTGTGTGTGCCCCCCTCCTCCTATTTTTTTAAAGTTTTGTATCTGTATTGCATGGTTTTGTGTGATTATTGTTTTGGTAGTTGGAGAAGAGTCTGCTGGAGGTATACGAAGAGCTTGCTCGCTCAGCGACCTTTCTGCTACCCCTTCTGGTCGAAGGACCGGTTCCCAAGGTACACACCTCTCCTTGTGTTATATTATGCAGTAGTACGAAGTAAACTTTTTTGGAGTATTTGTTTGTTGTTTTTTTTTGGCTGAGCGTATTTAATACGTCACCAGTGCTGCGTTTGTTGCTGTGAGAGCGAAATCGCGCAAAAAGATCGTATTCTTTGTTCATTTCAAATACTAATGTTGTCGTAGAGGAAACTAACAGTTGTTGGATTTTCTTTGGGTAACTTTATGCGTTCCTTAACCGTGCCAAATAAAAATTAAAATCGTGTATTCGGCTGAATTTTTTTGTGCTTTTCAAATGTTTATGTTTCAAATGTCTTTTATGGCTGAAAAACACCATTTTTATAAATGTTCTGTGTGTTTATGGACACGGTTGAGAAAAATTCGTACCAAATCGACTCATATTTCATATTTAGACTGAAAATCACCTTAGTGCTGGTGTAGGGATGGGGAATGGGATGCTGAGAACGTGAAACAACTAGTTCTACACAACGCACTTGATTCGCTTCTAACAAAAAAATGCTCAGGCCAGATGCAGAGCTCACAATTCATATGTCAGCAACAGGCCACACAACCCTTCCTCAAGAGTTACTTTTCTCAGGACAGCAGGAGAAGAGGGTCTTCCTGAGCTTCCAGATTTGAATGAAAGCTCTTGTCATTCCATAATTTGTTTTATTATTGAATACGTGTTGCCATTAGATTCAAATCGTGTGTGTGTTAACTAATAGCGAACGTTTGGTCTCAAGTTATAGTCAAGTCGCAGAGTAAATCTCATGGAGCATCGAGGCACAGCGCGCCAAAAAGCTCGCACATCACCCGAAGTTCGTCAGTTGGCGTACTGAATCAAGTAAACAACTTAGTTATCTTCGTATGTAATACATTGTGGGAGAGCGTGATTTGAAAGTCAATGTACAAATTTAAATATTTTCAAGTTTCATCCGTTTTTTCAGAGCGACTCAGAGGGCGAAGGGCCAAGCGGTCAACGCAGTTTAGTGTCGTTGAGAATAATGAGGCCGACCATATCGTCGCAGAATAAAATGAACAGCAACAGCGCCACCAAAGCCCGAATGGAAGCTCGACGAAGGGGTCTGTCTGGTGCATATTCGAGCAGTGAGTTTTCTTTCTGAGTTGTTATCTTGTGGATCCTATCAGGGTTAGAATTGGTGCTGGATGGCGTGGGACTTCGTGATACTGACTGAAATGGACCATGTGAACAGCTCCCAGTTGTGCACGTGGTCTATTATGTGAGCATCTTGCCATTAACTTGAATGAAGCAAAGCGCTCTGTTCTCTGTTCTACTGTATATGAATCTTTTTTATTTGAGATTTGGCGGCTAACCCCCAGACAGAGCTAATGTACTGTCAAACTGGGCACACTAAGGTGAGCTTAAGTAAACATTCCATGTTGAATGATGGGGTGAGTGCGACCAAGCAAAGGTTTGAGGAGTATCAATCGCTTCACATTTGACGTGGAATCGGAAATTTGGCTACCCAGTATGCAGGGAGCTGTGGATATCTTCTAAAGGTGGTGTAACAAGTAAGGACTAGACGTCAATCCGACCAAGACCTATTTCTACTAAACGAAGAAATCTGGAAATAGTACCACCCACTAAGCAAGGAGTGAGACTCCATCTAGTGATCGAAAATATCTTGGGGTGATGCTGGACAAGCAACTCACACGTTGGCTATGCGCTGCACAAGGCGGCAACAGCTCTGTGGATATGCAAGAGGGCGTGCAGTAAATCATGTGGGCCACTAACACTTGTCCCAGTGCTGCAATATGAGTCCAATACAATGCAATATTGAATATCTCACCTCCTCTACGTACCCATTCAGAGGACTGCATGCTTAAGAGTGGCTTTCGCAGACAAGGACCAGTACTACGTCTGCCAGGGCAAAGGCGAGCCTCCAAGGAACTGTGAAACAGTTGAAAATAGAAGAGAGAGCAGTCCTTGCTACTGACCTTATTCCAGAGCAGAAGAATTTTCAGCTGCCATTCAGTTTAAGCATGCATTTATAAAATCAGTGGGAGAGAGGGCCGTCCCCGATACAACATACATTGATTGTTCTGTGATGGGAGACAAGGCTGGTTGAGGCATTGCCAGAACCAACTTCAGCCTTGCTAAGCTGATGTTAGGCTACGCCACAATATATCAAGCAGAAAGTCTACGCACAATAGATCCTGTTGAAAGGACTCAATATTGTAGAGGTCGGGGCCGATCGTTTTCTCCCTCGAGTTGTTTTCCGAAAAAGAAACCTCCACCAAATTTTCGAAACAAAACTTCTTCTTTCAAGGCAGGGGGCGGAACAGGCAACCAAGCATAGGATCTTCAAAAAGGGAAACTGATAAATAAATGAGGCCCTCTGAATGCTAGCCACTGCCGACACAAAATTGGCTCAAAAAGATATAATCGAGCGTAATCAGAAATGAACAAAAAAAGAATGTGGGAGCAGGCCAGTTTGAGTGAGATGATGATTTTTGTACAGCACAATAGTCCCTCTGGGGATGAATTTTTCTAATAGTAATTCCCTTTTTCCTCCGAAGCGACCAAGATTGCAGACGATCATGGGGGTGCAGCTTCCTGTACTTTTTTGCCGCGTCCAGAATCGTGCCTCCACAATATATTCTCGAACATCCAGGCTGACATTGAAATGTCTTCAGGCGCTCAAACGACTCAGTGCCCATAATAGGCTTTCCCTTACTTTGAATACCAGCTCATGGGCCCACCAGGGCAATGATTAGTCAGACTGCCTTGGAAAAGGGGTACAGAATCCCTACTTATTGGGCTTGAGCCTCGCATAGTAGCGTAGTAGTAGCCCAGTGGGGCACAGGAAAAACACGCCTTCCTGTTCAAGGGCGAAGAGAGTGCAGCTTCTTAAAAGGCACTGGTATGTGCGACGTCTTTTATTAGGTAAGGTACGTCCCTATAGGCCTAATGTGTGACTGCAGTGATGAAACTTAGTTCCGTGTGCCCTCGGGTAAAAAAAATTGAAGGCGGAAAGTGCAATGAACCAATTTATTAGTTTGTGATCTGGTAGTAGTGGCTTTAGCTTGTACAGTAAACCAGAGTACCAAAATCTGTCTAAAGCTTTCTCTATAGCTTTCACAACCTCGTGAAGTTGTTGCTGGCACGTG
Organism: Pachypeltis micranthus; assembly: GCA_020466155.1. NCBI lineage: Eukaryota > Metazoa > Arthropoda > Insecta > Hemiptera > Miridae > Pachypeltis > Pachypeltis micranthus. Next base: position 35,653,606 of record CM035773.1, read on the forward strand.
TATAGGGAGCCAAATCCAAATTGAAAGTTGGGTATAACTTCAACTGGAAGCAGTTTTCGTGACTCAAGTCTCTCGGAGAGCTTTGAAAAAAAAGAAAGAAGAGTTACAGGGTAGCTTGTGGGGTTGTTTACTGCTGATGGTTGTTATTTATGGAGCATAGTTATTTCAGCACGTTTCTCGTGTGAAGGACAATAGGCACTGAGTGTAAATGTTCTTGAGTTGCTAAGTGATTCAGTCTGATTATGGCAATTTCTTTGTCGGCTATACTACAGCACTCTTGACAATACCTTGCGTGCTGTTGAACAATGTCTATCCCCTTGTATGTCGTAAATGTTATCATCCAGAGGTTATAATAAGGTCTGTGCATATGTCTACGGAAAAATTGCTTGAAGATAAATTTGTGATCAAGGGCATAGAGGCGAGCAATGGCTATAGTGAGGGACTCATTGATTCTATTTGGAATAGGGTTCTTATTACGAAATTTTGAAAGAGGGTTTCAAATCTAATTAGAGAGGTTGTGGTTAAAAAGATAAATTGGATTACAATACTATATTAGCCGAGAAAATGTTATCATCTAGAGAGTATGATTAGGTTTCAAAAATGAAAATAATTTCAAATCTTCATCGGGTGTAGTTAAAGATAGGATACAATCTAAATAAATCTGTGTATAAATTAAAATGTTCTTAGTGGCGGGCAAAAGGGCTGGAAATTTAGGGAGCACCATAAATTCGAGGATCTTTTTCCACTCCACTTCTCTCAAACTCATTTAGCATCAAGTTGTCAGTTCTAATGCCGAAACGTAATGGGAACTATCAGGGAATGCTGCGTTGTTTCTGTCTCCCCACGTGAGCACCTTACACTGAGTGGAAGTCCTGTGGAGGGTTAACGCTAGGGGTTGAGTATAGAGCAAATATGTTCACATTGGTGGCGTATCTCGCGCACAGATTTGTCTTTAAGAGACAACAAGTGTTTGTGCACAATGAAGTTCCTATATTGTTTGTAGTGGTAGTTGAAGGTGTGCATTATTATTTGCTGTCATTTAAGTGGAATTTAAAACAACAAATATTGTTCATTGCAGTCGCCTTGAATCAAGCTGGCAACACTGAGGACTCCAGCTCAGAAGAAAATCAAGCTCCGCCGTCCGTGAAACCCACGCCACCTCCTCGCCCTAAAAGCGTCAATTTGGACAGATCTAGGTACCTGCGTCATTTAACAAGCTCTCGTTCTACAATCAGCTTTTAGCGAGTTAACCTCTAAACATTTATGAACTTCGTTGTTTATTCGCAGTGCTGCGCGAAGAATCGGAATTGGTAGGAGCGGGTCCGAAAGAGAAGTTAATCGAATTGGAAGTAAAGTACAACGAAGTTCCAGCGCCCATTTGAAACCTCTCGACCCGTCACCTTACGAGGTGCCAGTCAAAGACACAGGAGGTATAACCATTTTTCATAACTCACTCTTTGTGTCTTTAAGTTTTCAATGTCTGCCTGGCGTGTGGAAAGACTTCTTGAAAGGTTTGAGTCGCATTATCTTATCAACAGCACACAGAATAGAGTAAATAGGGCACAGCTCAGGTAGTGGTGTAAGTAAAAATGAGTTATTGGCCTACCAACACGATATTTTTTTGGAATGCTAGTCTCACATAAGCAGGATTTATAACAAAAAACTGTGCTAAAACTGCTTTCCGTTTAAAACGATAATTCATTTGCTACTCTCATCATTTTCCCAAGAATACAAATTGTATATTGCAGTTCGGTCGTTTGGGCTGGTTCCCAAAAAATTAGATCAAAATCTTTGGAGGCGTTCTCTAAAAAAAAATCATTCCACTCGTCACACCACTTTTATTAGCCCCACGTGGCGTTTAGCGATTTTTATCACTCTTTACAAACACATTGTATGAACATCAACTCAACGTTCTACTTAGAAAACTGGAAGCGCGTTGATTTCCGGAATTTATTGAGTTGCTCCTACGTGCGCCATGGCCGTTTTATAGTAATCAGTGCCTAGAGGCCTAGTGGTTCATAAGACTCTCAACGTGATTTTTCTGGAAAGGATCGAGTGGTCTGGTGGTTAGCGTGGTTGTAATTCCGGAATTCCCAGTGTAGATCATAATTATTTTGTGAACTCTTGCCGTGTGGAGCAATTTATTGGACTACCACCCCGTTGTCGGTTTATTATTCATTCTGAATAACATTCGTATGTTTTGAGTCGGGAATATTTATGATACCCCTCCCCCCTCAAAATGTGATACTTTACGTTTCAAAACATCAGGATTGTGCCTTTAACGTGGTCTAAAAAATCCTTTCTTTCGCACGAAAATCCCATTTGGTATACAGTTGTGCCCGCCTGCTCAGCAATCCCATCGGACGAAGCCCACGGTTGTTATGGGCGAAAAATGGTTTTAAAAAATTGACAAAAGCAGAATTTCGGCGTTTTATCGCAAATACGCCGTGTTCGGTATCGTTTTCTAGGTAGTTTCAGATGCTGTGTCGAACGAAACAATTCTCAGAGATGTACGACTGTGTCTAGACGGAAAATCCTAGAATCACAATTAATTAATTGTAGTGCGCCAAAGTCTAATTGAAACAACTCGCGGGACAACAGTTAGTTCATTCGTATTGCTTACTGGTATTTTTCGATGCTGAACCGAATGGGATGGGTCCTCGGTGGTATGAGACTAGGTCAAGCGGTTAAAGAGAATAATAAACCGTTCTGTAATAATTTGCAGCGTTTTTCTGAAACAAAATCATAAGAGCTGGATTTATTTTTTTTTAAACTGCGCTTAACTCGATTTTCTTCGAAATGTTTGATAATTAATTGTTCTGCTTTAATCATTATCCCACAAATGAGAATTGTGAAAAATGGAACTGACTACAAAAAATGGAAAATATATTAGGTGTAATAATTCTAGTTAATTTTGAGTATTCCCCCACTTTAACGTCTTACGATGACCTGCAGACTAACTATCAAATTTGAGTTCATTTGGTTCTGTCGTAAATCGAGTTCACAGGCCGCAGACCATTCGAAATATCAAAGGATTACACGACTTTGCATTTTACTTCTTACCACTAAGGAAAGTCGCAAAAAAGCTCAATTGCACCCAACATGTCGTCTCTTCACAGACCGCACACCAAAATTCGGGTTTCTTAGTTAGGACTAACTTAGGAGGCCTTTCATTGCCGAATAGAACGCTGTTTGTTGGAACGATTAAAACGCTGTTTGTTAAGAGCGAAATAAAGTGGAACTCGGTGAGCGTGAGAGGAGCACGTAACACGTAACATTCAAGAAAAATAGCCAGAGAGGTACCAGAGGGCACCGTTGTGAGCATAGCACGACTGTCCCTTGTAGAGTTCTAGAGTTGAGGGGTTGGGAAGTGAAGGGGGGGGGGGCGGAGGAGCAAAATTAACGGAATATTTTGGAGGAAAGAGGGAAAAACGCGTAGTTGGGCTCGCAAATACAACTAATCCCTTTGTCGGCATAAGTGTACAGGCGGCTAGCACCTCAAAAGAAAGGTCAGAAGCCCCAAACGGGAAATCTCCAAGAGCTAGAGAAATACTCTTCCCTGGAAGACTGGGGCTTAACGGGGAAATTTTCTTCTCCCCTTCTATCTTCGGCTGTAAACACTATTTATCCGGCTTCTCGTAACCAAAACCCGCTTGAACAAAATCTAATCTAATCTAAAACCTGTTACAGTTTCTCAAGGTCTAGTTGAAACGATGGCAGTGCAACTGCAAAAAGCGACAGACAGCATCGTCGAGCTCCACAAAAGACTGACGGACCAAACCATCGACCCGGCTCAACGCGAAGCCCTTCTCTCCGTCATCGGGGAAACTCAAAAGAAACTCGAACTTCTCGCTCGAAAAGACTCGTGATGTGCCCCTTACGTTTCTCATCGTTCGTCCTTGTTAACGTTCTAATTGTTTGTTTTTTATTCTGTTTCGTTCGTGTTGTCCATTGTACATTTTGTGTTATTTCCTGTACAAATTTGCCATCGAAACGGAATTTTTTTGGTCGATCCCACTCTCTTGAGTTGTACATTTGCTCGTTTATTCCGTTGTTTTTTTTGTTTTTTTTTAATCGAGCTAACCGCAGCGTCTTGAAAAAGTGTCGACTGCTAATTGAAAATGTGACTTGATCGTTACAATTTTCATGGTTTTGTTCTGAATAAGAACCCGTTTTCTAGTAGGTGGATCAAAAGTCTCTGTTTGAAAAAAAAAATTGTGTCTTGTACATTTTTTAAGTGACTGTAATATAATTTATGATTGTACGATATAACGTAGTTAATATTGTTTAGATTTAGTTCGATCTAGTGCCAAAGTTCAAAGAGATAAAAAAAAAACAAAAAAAAGGAAAAAAGTCATCATTTTTATTCGCTCACATTATTCGGAATCGCGAATTGTGCGGTTGTCGCGTGCTTTCGTGACATCCGTCATCTTTTCATCAATTTGTTGTTTAATTTTCAGTATAATTAATTTGTTTGTTGTTTTAGTAACCATGAGACTGATATTATGAAGTAGGTATTAGTTTTTGATGCCAGGTTCTGTAACCATTAATTGTTTACGTTCTAAAAAGGCGCTCGTAATTTTATCGCATTAACATCCTTCGTATTGGGGCAAATGGGGAAACGATCGGTGTTGACTCGAGAGAAGAAATTGGTGGTGCGACGGGATATGGGATCCATTGGTCGTATGCCGACGAATTACTGTGGGAGAGGGACGAGAGGGTTCATTGGTCGCCTCCTTTGGAACTGGGTCAAACGTTAGGGTGACTGGTGAAGGATGGCGCCTACTATGGTGGTGGGGTGGTGGTAGGGTACGTAAGGTTCATTGGGGCATTCATAATCGCGTCAGAATTGTGTTGAGCGGTGACAGCACTGGAATTTCAGCTTTGTTTTACACCGCGATCAATTCATTGACGTCAAGTTCAGGATTTGATCAACATACATTCTCCCGTCATATCCCATTGATTGACGTTTACTTTTAAGGACACAGACAATCCAGTGTGTCCCAGCGCAATGGCTTTCGGTTTCCACTCTTTTTAATCGGTTTTGTATCATACTGAGGATTTTTATGGAGGTGGAAGGACGAAAGATTTGCTCTTATTAGCTCGACATTATGCATGAGGCGATGGAACCTGGGACTGTTTTTCACATTACTTCGTATCGACTCTTCAGTTTCCGATCTTGTTTAGGAACAGCTTCTGGTTTCTGGTGGAAATCTTACCCGCTCTTTTGATGTTATGTGGGACACCTGATTGTCGATGACATTTCACTCCTACCGTGCCACTTCCTTTGAGTTCACCCTCGCTAATGGTGAAATGCACTTACATTTTTGTTCTTTGTGTGCAGCAAGAGCTTCGCTTACATAATAAAACGTCAGTGCCCACCGTTGAATAAAACAAAACTTCCCTCGAAGTATATGAAAGAAATTATAGAAAACCTAGGAGGAAACGGCGGTAAAATAATTTTAAACAAAGAAAGTTGAGAATTAAATTAAATCTAAATTCGAACAAATTGGCGGGCCGAGGTTAAATTTCAAGAGCGGTGGGACATGACTCACGAAGTGGCGAGTGCCTGGCTCCTGAATTACTTAGCTCTGTATATTAAAGATATGATGAGGATTGCTCGTCGTACGCAGGTTTCAAAGGGAAAAAAAATCCGAGTGACAACAAATACTGGTTGTGTTGAAAGCCAACGTTGTGAGGAGGAAGGGGCCAGCAGCTGCAAAATCTTGATCTGCACTCTCGCGCTTTGATGGTCAGCAGATTGTTATTGGTGTACAATCGGACGATCTAAATAACGGAAAACAGCAGGTCTACGAAAACGTAACGATTAGATAATCTTTTTTGGCTGAAATATCCTGCAATACATCACAGACGTACCTCGGTGTGAGATGACGCGGCTAGCATTGTCCACACAACGCCTGTACAATACAAGCACCTAGGGCTCAAAGCTCCAAAGCTTTGCTCATCTGTTGAGTTAGGAGTTAGGTTCTCATTAAGAGGTAACCTTTTCGAAGCCGACTGGCAAACTGGCCCGATGCCTCTCACTGGGACACTCAATGTCTGAGCATTTCGGGATTGGGCGAGTCGAGCGGAAAACGGCACAATGTGTCGAGTGTTTCTTAAACTAATGAAGACTACTAGCACCTCAGAAGTCTCATAGATCGATTCTGTGTAGGAATCTGTGATTTAACCCGTTGAAAATCTCGCGATGTAATATTACATCATCCCTGTCGAAAGAGTTAATTTAGGTAGAAGTCCATCTTCCAGCAACCTCAATACCTGTACCAAGACCTCTGATTAGACGCTCGATACACTGCTCCTTCTTGTATAACAGTGCAGTTCAAATTGGGTATGGAAAAATGAGAAAAGAAGTTGTGCCCTCCACAAATTGGCATCACCGAGTGGATATCCTCAGGTCTTGTCTTTCTTGATATTTCTCATGTTATTGTATATTCTACGCCAAAAATACAACGAAAGAGCATCAACCCCGATTCAATTTTCATTCTTTAAAAAAAACAAAAAGCGAAGAAGAAGTATAAATAGAAGTTATCAAATGTAAGCTGTTCAAAATCCTCATCGTGCTGAATTCCATATGAATCTGCTTTGAATTTGAATAGTTTTGTATGAACGTGCGAAAGAGTAATTCACTCCTGGGTAGAAATATGTTTTACAGTGTGGAAACTTATGGTAAAAGTAAGGTGTCAGTTTTAGGTCATTTGTCTCCAGACTGATTCCACTCTGATTTAAGAGCAAACCCCCACCCGTACCACCTTTGCCACCTACTGCAACACTTGTGAATTGCATTCCTCCGCAATGACACGACCTGGAATCCTCTCCTCCTCGATAACCGACGAAAAACATTCTATTTACTCGAACTGCGCCCTATTTTGAAAAATAATGTATTTCGCCATTTTTTGTTGGTATTCGATCGAATTATTGTTAATTTCACTTTCAAAAGACGCTGGTTTTTATAACAAAATGTACTTAAACGTTGTGATGTCTCTTCAATCATTTCTGATACTTTTAACGCCTTTAAGTCACTTTTTTCCGTCATAATTGATTGATTAAACTTAAAGTATTGACTCGTGTACGTTTTACTGATAGATTGACGGTTGGCGTGAAATCTCCTCGTTCTTCTCTATTTTCCACAGCGTTCCGCGAATTATCTCTTACGATGCTCGATACTGTTTCTACAGGCTGTTTGTGCGCATTTTATGTTTTAGCTATTGTCACGGGTCGCTTAAAAAGGGTTTATATAATTTATTATACTACACAAACTCTTACTAACTGTCGAGGCACTTTTGAACTAGTATTGGACTGGAAGTAGTTGGCTGCAAGGGCCCCATAATGTCCCAAAGCGATCTGTGGGCTGAAGGGGGAATGTGGAATAAGGCCATGCAAGGACGTAGGAGCCTTGCAAATATATCCTCCGCTACGAAACCCTCTCATACCTCTTGCGTTCTCTCGAACAGAGACGTATTCAAGTGCTGTAGTCTTAAAAGTTTGGCAAATAAGTTCAACTCCGTTTTTGAACTCCCTAGAGAGAAAACTACATTTTCGCCCTCTCTAAAACTTCTTGATTATGTTGTTGATGTTCAGGAAATGTTTGTCACGTATTCGGGAAAAACAATAATGTTTCCTCTACTCGATAATATCTCGTACGGGGATGTAGATGGTGTGGGCGTGTGGTTGGGGACTTTTGAACAGGTTAACTCCTATTTGTGATGTTCTGTTATGTGCTAAGTGCTAACATCCATCTTGAACCACAAACCAATTCCCGGTTTCCTGATTTTATCTTTTGTATTAAGCCCCCCCAGTTCCAAGTTAATTTCTCTCCTCCACCAAAATATTACGGATGAAACATATTCGTGTAAAGTGGTTTCAGTCAGTCAGTCTCTGGTGGCCCTAGTAGCTATGCCACCCATTATCGCGTTTCATGTGAATGGTCGTTCAATGTGTGTTATATAAAAACTGGTCTTGAGTTCTTTAACGTCGCCAAAACTGGGAACTTAGTGCAAGAATTATAGTCCTAATATTTTGAGTAGAAGAAAAATCGTTTACTGTATTCTTCAAACAAAAAACCTCATAAACCAATAAATTGTCCAATTTTTCCTCAACTGAGCAACGTATGATATTGAGAAATGGAGTTCCAAAAACGAGCTGAAAATTTAGATGTACTGAATGGGCAGTGCTTAACTTACTTAAATGTAACTGAACTGACGCTGGTCAGCTCATTTTGCCAATGAGATGGCGGCAATTTGTTCCAAAAGGGCCATGAGGTACCGAGGAAACCTTGTGGAATCAGTGCTCAATTGTTTGGGTATCAGTTGTGGGAGGTAATAAAGCACAGGTTATGTAGGTGGAAGCTGGGTGTCACTAATGCAACAGTGAGTCTAAAACTCAGTATTCCTAAATGATGGTTGACCCTGTTTCTCCAGTCTTAGACAGTCTAGGTGTAGCCGTGAGTGATGGGGGAAAAACTCTGATCATTTTGGATCAATGGTTCTGGACAAATGTCGCACAGTACCAAAATGTCGAGCTTAACTCACTGTATGCGATGCTTTGCAAGAACTAGACTGTCCCTTACTGGTCTGGTTCATGATTGTTCAATACAATCAGTGTGTTCGCGACTATTAGTTGATAAGCTCAATAGAGGGCCCTTGTAGTTCAATTGAGAGCAACTCTCTGTGGTGGTCTAATCTAACGCACAAACCTGTCTAATCTAACGCCTGAATTCATTCATTCTGTTCTGTTTGCGTAGCAAAGTCAGTCTATCAAAGAATCTCAGAAAGCTGCGCTCCTGTCAACACTAAGCCCTACAAGACAGACTCCAAGGGATCACTCACGCCATTGAGTGCATAGTAGGAAAAGGGAGCTACCTCCCACTCTGCACTGTACTCCATATAGACCTCCACTGAACGAAAATTTCATCACTAGATGAATGGCAAGCGAGATGGGAATCCTCATCAAAGGGACATGACACGTATGAGTTTTCCCCAACATCTGTGAATGGGGGTTGGGCCAAATCACTGGATTAGTGTTCCTCATGGCACATGAAGAATTCAATGCATGGATCCTCTTCTTGCACCTCAGTGCGGAGAAGACAAGAAACCACGTGTTGCTCAACTGCAGTTCCTGCCACTAAGGAAGGTTATAACTATTTCTCCCAGTTTTTGCGAAGGTTATGTCAAAAAAACGTGGTCGTGAGTGACCTCTCCCCTTGAAACTTGCCACCCAAGTAGAGATTTAAATCGGGTGGAAACGGATTTCTCAGACAGGCCGCACAGCTTTCCACTGGTACTAAATGACAACTTGCCCTACCTCCACAGGTCTAGGTTCGTTAGATGCTGAGTGAGCGCCTGGGTTTTTGCACAATAGTGTTACCACAACCTCCATGACTTTCGACTGATGTAACTCTCTCATGAGTGTTGAGGAACAGTCATTTTGATGAGGAAACAGACCTGTACTGTTCACCCCTGTAGGTAAACCCTTTTTTTACACCCCGTTTTCGACTGCTATTTTCCCTCTTTCTCGGTTTTAAGATCCTTTTTCCTTCCTTTTTGATAGCTGAACGCAGAGCGCCATGATGATTTGGGTTCAGCCCACTTTTTTTCTCTTCTTCCCCGCATTCGTTGCTTTTTTGACATTTTGTGTCAACCTTGCTAGGAATAATGGCTCATTCTACTGACGACACTGTCCATTGCCTTCTTGATAGTATTCACAATGAGGAGATTTCACGCTTGAAGAGTTAATATCAGGTTCATTAATGCGTTCTTGGAAGTTTAAAAACTCGTTTTTTGTGTGCGAAAAAATCATATCAAATAAGACTAAAAGTGCCATTTCAGGCTTGTAATTTAGCGTTATCGAGTTTTAGGAAACATCTCGAGCGTAGCTAATTGTATTTAGTCTTACATCACTTCTGTACGGATTTTTTGAGATTTAAGATCGTCGGGTTGAATTGTACATTCGATCTTTGAGCAATCATTCAGCGACTAAGTTCAATTTTCGTTTGTCGATTTGAAACACTCCTTTGCATTGGCTGACTTGTCTAAGTAATACGTGCGACATTAATTAGGTTTAAGCGTCGTATTTCTTCTGTGTTGATCATTCGAATGGATATTCATCGTCTTAACTAGCTAAAAAGCGAACTTATTCAATATTCAAACGACGATTGAATTGTTTATCTCAAACTGGTGACATTAATCCCTCACTATTACTGCAGGTTGTGGTGATTGTGTGGCCATAGGGGGCTGAATCCTGGCTCAGCTGAGCCACTACCCTGGTTAGGCGCTTGCTCCACGTGTATGGGTCTTATCATCTTGCAGAAAATACTGTTTGGACAAGATCCCAAGGAATGAATTAATACGAGAAAACAGTACAGTTGAGTCCATGTAGCAGTTAGTTCAACTATCCCCTGAAATAAGAGAGATATTAATAACGCCCTTTAACACTCTGTCAACATACTGTTTCTTATTGTTCTCTCAAACATTTCACGTGCGAACTATTTTTCACCTGTCATTTATCTGTCATCTCCTTTGTCTCAACACACAACATTTTGCGACCAACAGCAAGAAATACTCCGCTTGGTGAAAAAAGTATTGAATCAGTCAGCCGTTTAGCTCAATTGCATGTAGTCCTTTGTAAAGATGTCATAAATGTATTTTTAATTGAAATCGTCGATATTTTTAATGTGATTTCATGTCAGTAGATGGACTAAGTGCCACGAATTTATTCCGTAGGAGCAGGCAATTTGTTTGCCGTGGAGACTCGACTAGGTTTGGGCGCGCGTTCCATACAGCAATAAATGAATGTAACCTTCCTTGAGAGGGACTTTGTAGTGACGTTAAAGTCGCATTATTCCGTGTAATCCTATTGAACACAACGTTCGTTCTCTATTCCCTCGCATTTCATCAAATTGCAGTTGTCATTTTTTGCGTAACGTTGTTTTCTCAAGCTTTTTGTACTTCTTAAAATTACTGAGTAAGAATTAGGTTCGTGGAGTGGCGCACTTTCTGCGTTTTTTCGCCCGAAGGGTAGTTGACCTGTTTTGACTGAAGAGTGGGCTGAGATCCGCCCGCCCACTTGTGCCATTTTTAGTTCAAATCTACAAACTAAGCTGATATGAGGCACGAGAATTTAATGTGATGTTTTGTGGCGTCGGGAAATCTCGTTTGGTCGACCAAATGAATTCTTATTGGGGAGGAGGCGCTGGTGGTCCAAAGGGTCAAACGGTCGAGGGATAAACAAAATAAATTGATAATGCAACTGTGCATCAATGACAAACAACATTAATAATGAATAATGATTAGTTTTGGATTAACAACCTGTCCACCGTCAATATTTGGACCAGGTCAGGCAAACAATATTAAGCCGCATTCCTCAAACAATTAAAAACATGCAGGAGCATTGTAATAAACACGAAATCGAAATAATGCAGCATTTTAAAATGCCACAAATATTGAAATATGAGGTTTATATGGATGGCATAATTATACCCAGTACTAGTCTCCAAGAATACTTAGTCAAAGTTAAAAAAAAAAAGTTCAACCCCTGAAAACAGCGTGATTGCAAATTCAACCTTTTGTACGGCTATCAGCGTCTCCATTTGTCGCTTTGGTCTGAATGGAAGTCTTTGGGCTCTAGGGCTTTGTGACTGTTCTAATGAGGCGAGGTAATATCAGGAAGACAGAGAGTCCCTCGGAAGGGTCTGACAGTGGAAAGGGTTCTCTCAAACTGGACATCTGATTTTTTTAATTCACTATCAGCTCATTGGAGATTATTTTATGCTCGACACCCCTCGAGGGGCTCTGAGGTTGACGCTCTTCCAGCCTCACTTGTGTAAAAGAGCGGAGGAGGAAAGCACGAGACATGCTCTTACCTCCTTAGTGAAATCTCTCGCTAAGAGCCTTGTATGTGAAACACGCTGCACTACTTACAATTTTCCTCTCCGCTTTCTTCGCGTTTACACCAGGTCATTTGCGTTGTGACTACTTCGTCGACAGATTGGCACCACTCCACTTGCCATCCTCGTGATTTCGTATTACCCTCTCGACTAGGGCCACTCGGTCTCGAGACAATAACAGTCTACGCGACCCCCCGTTCGAATTTATCTACGTAAACTTTCTATTTTCCGCTACTCGTTGGAAAACTAGCTAATGTATTGCTTTTCTTCGCGGTCGTCTTAGTGCTTTATTTCATTTGAACGCCTCGCGGTGAATATCTGCCATTTTTTGGTCATCGGCGGAAAATGCTTGTGAAAAGTTGTTGAACGTTAAAAGCGAAGGCAACTAAGAGCTAAACTGTTAGAAAGATTCCGCTTTTTTTTATGGACACATGTATACTTCAAGATCGCACAAAACCTTGAAAAAGCCCCAAAAGTGTGTAAAAATTCCTCTGCAATTCTTTTGTATTTTATAAATCTGATTTTATATTAGCAGTTTGTGGTTCGTGGATTCAGGATTCACGACTTACTTTCAATTGTGTCGCATCACTTTCATTGTTTTGTGTCGAGATCTAGGGGTTTGGTCCTCATCAGCCGTCCAGGAGATTCAGCGATACGATGTTAGTGTGTTTTGCGGAGTTTTACAAATCTTCTTCTGATGACCTCATCCACCATTTTAATGTGGAGATGGTTCATGCGAAAGTACCTCACAGCGTTGACTGTGCTTTCAAGTATACACTTTTGCTCTGTTGCTCTTATTGGTGCAACCCCATACAGGGAAGCTGTAGGCCCGTGCTGGTTTCATCGCCTGCTCATAGAGTAGCGTTTTATTGCGGTTAGGAAGCTGCAAGTATCTTCCCAACGGCTAATACATTTTCAGTTTAGTGCCCAGTCATACTTAAGCACTTGGCTGAATTTGCCTATAGAATGATGTAAATATTTAATTCGACGGTGATTTGATTTACTTTCTGAAACCTGAAGTTACGGTTAAATTTGATTCTCCAATTCCTTGCCCATTTTCTAACACAATTAACTGAGTTGTGAAGTTTTTCTAAGGCTTCCTCAATAGAGTTATACTACCAACAAAGTGTGTGTGACAACTCCTGTTGCTTCTCGTGTATGCAGAAGGTACAAAGCTGGACCATGTACACTTTCCTGGGGCACATCTGCATCTATTTTGCTTAATCTGGAATACTCCTCATACTTACGTCGGTTTGTGCTGAATTCAAATAATTGGAGTTTTCCAGCCTCCTGCCAGATCACCCAACTTGAGTTTCTCCATGGGATAGGAGCAGCTGGGCAAGAGTGGCCTTCAACTCCTACAACTCCCCGGGAATTTGGGAGAGAAAACAGAAGCCTCTTCAACGAGAGATCAATGGCACTTATCTCCCTCCTGACACAGGATCTTCCATAATCCCAGTTGATGAATCAGCAAAGCCACATTTTTACATGTCAAAACGCCCCTGAGAGTAGGAGGCTTTTTTTTAGGCCCGTGTTAATTGTAGTTAGTGCAATGGAGCATCTTCACTCCTCCAAACTTCCTGGAGTTGGAGCGCAGCATGATGGAACCTTGTCCCAAGATTTACTTCTCCACCTCGACAAGCTGGTTGAGGGTGTAGCGGGGTTCAGAATCAAATATATTCAATTCGAACAATTCCAAATAGAATATTGCTAGTACATATACATTAAAGCAATCAAATTCAAAGAAATTTGGGTACGGTGTTAGAGTAAAACGCTGCAGCGATAAAGTTGACCCCAATTCATTGAATTTTAAGTAAAGTAGAAATCTCCCAAATACTCTGCCAAGCCGGAAATGAACATTGTAGACTCAGGTGGGTTGAACATACAAGATTGTCGATGCATCTTCAGAAGTTCGACGTAGGATTTCTAGAAAGAGCTTCAGCTTCATCACTGCACACTTAGAAGGGGTGGGGGGGGGACGAGTAATTGTGATGGAGGTTACTCACACACCCCTTGTCCGAGGTGGGGAAGTGGGTCGTTGAGAGGTTGTCTAATTCAGGAGTTCTCGGTGGAATCACGAATTTGCCCTCTGAACCTCTTCCTGCAGCAATCCGCATCGAACCAGGAAGCTGCCATTGCAAGACGAGCAGAGTCGCTGGGCTCCGTTTCTACCAGGACCTCCTGAAATGGTAGAGAGTGAAGGTGCATGCGTTGGAATGACGTGACGTGCTCTAAACCCTGACCAGGCTGACGTTTCTTTGTGGTGAAAGGCTTCGAATCAGAACAGGTCGATACTTGGTTCATTTCACCACCTTCACAGCGTCCCATGCAAAGCAAATTATTTCGAAGGTTCTCTTTCCTCTTCTTAACTTATCCAGTTCAACGACCTTCTGTCTTTTAGTCCTCCTTGATTATAGCCTTCTCGTTCATCATGCACGCTGTTGTTGTCCACCATACTCCACCAGCAAAGGAAGACACTCAATCTAGACGTTCATAAAACGCTCGTTTACCCCTGGAAAACGTTAGCAACCAAAGTTGAAAGTTACTGTTGGTCCTCCCCTTGAAGAAGTCATTGCGCCAAAGTCGCCATTTCTAAGGGCAATGCTGGTTCAGTGATGCACCTATCGATTTCTATTGACCTCCGTATTGAACCGTTTCCAACTTCTATTTGAGAACAAAATGGACTTCCTCTATTTTTCTCCAGAATGTTCAAGTGTCAACACTCCCCAGACCCTGAGCAGCAATGTCCGCCAGACGGTCTTTCATTGGGCGTGTTCGAAACAAAGGTCATGCCAAAATATTTGGCATAGTTAACTTGTCGTGCTGATTCAAGGGAATTGTTCCCATCGCGTTGTACATTTGAGATCCACCCTCCACCACTCACTTGGCAGTTCGATGGCTTTGACATCCTCTCACGTAGTAACTAACAATCAAGTTCAAGGTGTGCGCCTCGCTTCGAACGTTCATAAACTCAAAATTGTTCTTCAACTAAAGCAAATGTTTCGCCCGTAGGCGCTTCAAATAGAGCAACGTAAGACGCCCGCTCGCTTTTATATTTCGCTCGTTTGAGTTTTTCTCGAAATACGTGGCCTATTTAAATTGTTATGTACTTGATAGTCCTCTTAAAGGGACGAACTTTGCTCAACCGGTAGACGCGTTTCAGAATTGTAGAACAGTCGTACTTTTTCCTGTCCTGGGACAGTGTCTGGAAAATACTCGAGAGTTGAAGGGCACAAAATGGGCTGTTGAGTAAGTTAAAATGTAAACCATATGGAACTATTTGTTCTTGGTGTGCTTTAAAACTCGTTTTTGTTGTTTCGTATTGTTGTAGTTGAGCGGTAAACCAAAAAGGCAGAAGTTGGATATTATTCTGAATTATACTAAGCGTACGTTAAATCTATTTTATCTACAACTGTAACTATCTGGAGTGGCATTTAATACTAATTTTTTTGTAAGAACCGTGAACTGAACTACGACGAAAAAACAAGTCTTAGGTTGAAAAAACACGCAGAGAAACGTGTGATTTGTGTTGATATGGAAGCAATCATGTGGCTATCAACTCCATGCTGCTGATCTGAAGGGAATGATTGGTAAGTCACTCTGTGTGATTTCCTATTTTGTGCGCCCCTCGCCCTTCCCATTGCACTTGAACTTGAATAATTAGAGCGAAGTGAGTGGAACAAATTCGACAATTTAGGCGTAGTCGGTTTTTATTTTATTTTTTTATTCGATGGTAGCTGAGATCACCCCCCACCCCCCCCCCTCTGTGATCCATCCCCAGGTGCCTCCAGAGCTGCTAGTTTCCAATAGATTCCCACAACTCTCACACAAAATGCAGGAAATCGGATTATTGCCTCCTTTGGCTACATCTGCAACTATTTACCTTCAACTTGCCAATCATGGACAGTTGTTACTTTAGTGGACTCTTGAACAGGCCATGTACTTCCCTTGGTTGCTCTCTGGAGAGACTGATGAATAGTTTGACTGTCTTGGGCCTGGCGCAGCCTTAACTTCCCCTGCTTGCCAAACTTCTTTACCCAAGTGGCTCTTGGTGGTCCTCACGAAGGGTTTATGCCCCCCCCCCCCCAGATCTGTGAAGATCCATCCTCATTCCTCAACAACGTTAGTCTCTTAGTCAGGCTTCAAAGCAGCCCTGGCGAAATGGCTGAAGGCCAGGGCCTTCTGACAGTTTGACATAGTATAAATTGTCTTTCTTTCCGGCCCCAAAGTGCCATACACCCACAGGATAGGTGTCGCCAGTGCCCTGGCCAATAACTCCTGCTCCCACTAGACCACCCTCCACTAATACATCCGTATCAGCTTCCATGGCCTTAGCATAATTATAATACAATGTTAGCAGAGTGAGTGATAACACTGGAACAAACTAAACAAATTTACTTCAGTGAGCGATGAAAGTAGAGAGATTCAGGAAACTGACTCATGGCTGTCCCAATACCCCGAATACTATACTCACTAGAATGATCTGTTTTATCTGTGCCGCTTGTACTGCGTGTGAGGTGTTGTGCTCCAGGAGAGTGAGTGATCCCCCCTCCCCCGTACCACCACTAGTGATCTTCCTGCGCCCCCCCCCCCCCCGCTGAAGTATGAAGGACCTCACTCTCCCGTCTTTTGGGAGAAATGATCCTGTGGCGTCCAGTTTGGTCTTCCCTTCCCTTTCCAGCAGTTTTTATTTAATTTAGAATTTCGTATTTATCAAAAGTTCTTTTTCTAAATTGGATTTTTCATTTATCTAGTGATACTAATTCGTTCAACTTCAAATCCAGTTGAATGCAGTCGCCTTCTTTTGCTTCCAGTTCGTTTTCCCGTCATTTTTCCTTGTTCCTTATCACTTTTTTTAAATTATGGTTGTCGGTTCTTTAAGATGCATTTTCTTATCAATTCTATATTCTGCCTTGAAGAAATTTGCTTTAAGCACCAGTTTGGTGTCTGCGATTAAGACGGTAGTTTCACAATTGTGGGGCTTCTTATTTAGTCCTCCGGTAGTTCACGTGGCGATCACAAGGAGGATATCAATGTCATTTGTTGTAAACCCGAATAAATGTCTAGTAAGTCAAATTTTCGAATAACTGGACATAAGTCATCCACGTTTGATACTCCCACGAATATCGTTGACTGACAGCTGCCTATTGATAACCGCCCCTCAGGGTGAGATCCCATCAGAACGTTAGGTTGGCTAAAGTCATACTCGTCCTTTACTTACCAAATTACTTCAAATTTGTTGCGCCCTGAGATGCCCCACACGCTGTGGAATATCAGGCCACTTGAATTGCTAGCAGCCCCGCAGAATTTGAAATTGCTGCTTGAAGTATTTTTCACGATTTGAAAGAAACCGCTCATCTTGTGCCCTTCACTCTTTGTACTTGCAAATCCAATTTTGAAAAAAATTACTCTTATCACTTTAACAATTTAGCGCTCCAAAATTATAGGCGTTACATATTTGGTTCAATTGTACTGCGAGGGTCAACTGACGCTGGCAAAGCGTTGTGAATGTAGATGTTGTTTTATTGAATCTCAAGAAATGTTCGTACTCGTCGTTTTGATCAGACTCTGCTTTTCAGATCACACGTGGTCAGAAATTATCGAATTTTTATCTTTGTACTCTGATCCGAATTGTCTATTATATTCCCCCCCCCCACCTCATTCCGAGCCCTGTGTACACCCACTCCCACCCCCTCATGCCCCATTCAATGTACTCATACCTACTTTATTGTATTTTATTAATAGACTTTCCTGTATAAATAAGTAACAACAAATTAAACATCTGGTAAAATGGTTCTGTGAGCGTTTTATCGGGTAATTACCATCCATCCTTCGCCTCCTTCGCCCGGTCTTCTGTTTGGGTTTACTCATTCGTCAATTGGTCACAATCAACACGTAGCAGTAGCCGCAGTTGGGGATTCGAGACGTCCGTAGAGACGTTCTGAATAGTGCCATGTTCTGCCAGTAGCTGGGGAATCTCTGCATGTTCAGTCTCAACTCGTGTTGTCAAGCTGGTTTGACTCTCTAGTGTAGAGTTGGAGGTTCTTGTGATCCTAAAACCGACATACCAAGAGTGCATCTTGGAAACTTGGTCGCTTTGAAATTTAAACTCAAGACCTACACTAATGATGTTCATCACCGCAGCTAGTAAACAAATCCTCTGACACTGGGGGTGTATAAAAAGTATCATCACTAATCTCGATAAAAGATAATCATATCAGATATTGAAGCAAAACCTCAAAATTCTTCAAAGTACATCCCTTGAGCGTAGACACACTTTTGCGATCGGCTTTTCCATGATTCGAAGGCTCCCTGGTTGGCAGTTCCTGGAAAGTCCTTCTGGGTGCGGGTCCCTCTTTTACTGCACTCTCAGTTCCTTCGGTGTCCTTTAAGGAAGGATTTTACTTTCGGAAAAAAAAAAAAAGAAGTCTGCTGGGGCCAAGTCAGGACTGTGGGTAGGTTGGAGGATTGTCACGATGCAGTTGCAGAAGGTTTTCCCAAGCAAACACTCGCCTCTGCTTTTGTTCGTCCGTCAAGACCCTCGGGATGAGTTTGGGACGGATCTTGCTCCTCTCCAAATTTAGTGATAATAGTGTAGTGGTGGTTTGGTGAAGAATAGGTAAACTCGGCAGAACTTCGTTTATTCAACTATGACTTACCTGATCAAAGGGAAGCGCAGTTCAGGTTCCTGAAATCCCTTTACTACGTGGCGGTTGAGGGTAAGCCCAATTTGCATCCATGTACGAATAAATCGTAAGTTCCTGGAAAACGCCTTTCGGCAGTTCCTGCAGTGGGAACTGCCACCCATTCAGGTTCTTAAGGCTGCTCAAGCCGTAGCTAACTCAAATGGAACTGCGGTAGACACAGTGTCACCAGTCGCAAAGCCAAAGGTGTTGGACTCTTGAACGCTGTGGTCGCATTGGAAAGCTTCCCATGTTTTATAGTGTGTTGGCTGGAGAGCCGTCAAGGCCGCAGGGCTAGGTGCCCTGTCCAACCGCCTTAGATCCCTAGACCACACATCTTATACATGTCAAAGAGTCTTCGGACCACACGTCTTACATGTGTCACCTCCGGTTTTGTGAGAAGGATGGTATTCCCTGTTTTGTAACTATTACTAGTAAGTTATGGGTGAACAACGGGCAGCCCTCATCAACAAGCTGTTGGTGGATGAGAGGTGGGAGGGAAGTAGTAAGGGAAGATATACATATGGGTTGTTGCCGAGTATTAGGGATAGGATGGAAGGTGGGTGGATGGGATCCAATTATTACTCCACCCAGCTAATGACGGGACATGGAGATTTCAGGGAAAAGCTTTGGGGATTCAGGTTGGTTGGGAAGGGGTATGCGAATGTGGAGGGGTGGACACCGCCCGAAACACTGGAGTGCCCGGTGTTTGAGGATGAGAGAGCGGCAGCGCAGGATGTGGATGGTGGGGAATGGGATTGGTCGATGGTTAGGAACGAGGAGGGTTTTGGGTGGTGGAGACGTTTTTGGGAGGGGGTATTGAAGCGTTGGGAGGAATGGTGCACAGGGCCCTCTAGGGGGTGTTTGTGTTTTGTGTATACATGTTGTGTTGGTTGTTAGTATAGGTTAGTTTAGGTGGGTTAGCGATGGTTCCAGGGGTGGACGAATATCAAGTAGTCTACCCCTGGACCTTCGGGAATGAGTGTTGAGTGTTGAGCTATGGTCGGAGTGAGAAGGTGAAAGGGGATCGCAGTTCAGGTCGGGATCATGGATCACACCCTTCTCAGTGGAGAGGACAGGGGCAAGTCCGATCCCCGAAATCTCCACGGAGATAAAGCATAGGTGCCGGTAGAACGCCTTTTAGCAATTCCAGCACCAGGGCCTACCACCCATTCAGGTCCTTAGGCTGCTTAAGTTGTAGCCAAATTGAGTGAGTACCACGGGGGCTTCTGCCCACGCCCGCGGCAGCATGGAGCCTTTGAGGCGCGGCGCTGCCAGCCGAGAAGCCAAGGGTTTGGGCTTTTTGGGGCTGGGTTTCCTCCGGAGATCTATGTGGAGTGTGGCAAGGGAGAGGTAGAGGCCAGAGGGCTGGGTACTCTCCCCAACAGCCATTTAAACCCTCAATTACACTGCCGAGACAACCTCCCCTCAACGAGGTGCTTACTGGAGACATAGTACTGATGACGCCCTGTCAGACGGAATTTGTGTTAACATGGTGTTTGAGCATACTTGCTGGATGCATTGGTTAACTAAGAGAGTGTCACCAGATGTGAAGCCAAGTTTCAACGTAAGCACCCTCGCGTACATTAGCGTGTTGGCAGGAAGTACCCTCTCCTACTGGGTCCTTGGACCACACGTCTTACACACGATTTTTCTGAAGTGTTCGCCGTTTTGGAATTACCATATGTATGCTGTGAGAAATGGCGGTGGTGGTTGGAATTTTGGCATTTATAGAGTTGCTCCTATTCATCTCATTAGTTCTATTAAACACTCATCGTATAGATAATTGATCTGGTATCGTACTGTTTCTGAGGGTGCTAGTTATGTATGAGCGGTATTTATGCTATAACAGTAAAACCTACGCTAAAGTTTTATGCAAAACTGTTGTCAATTGATTAAGCTGCTCTCGTCATTTTCGTACGGACCAAGTCTGGTTTTGCGCTCGGTAGTTCAACCCTTCTTTCATACATAAATATTACGTTTGGCGATGTCAGTTGTCCGTTTATGGAAGAAAAACGCTAAGTGTGCCTTGGAAGGATTCTCATACTCCCGCCCAAAAGAAGGAAATGTGTGGTATTCTGTGGATGCACGCAAACATAACTTGAAAAGGCCGCTCATGTTGCGTAGATGAGATTCACGATATTCAGAATGTAGTGAGCCAGAAAACGATCTTGGTTTACTTCCATCGTGTGAGGCTTGGGATGGGATCAGGTCGTAACCAAGATCCTCGTCTTTTTGCGTGTGTTGAGGAACTTCCTGGGCTTGTGGCTTGTTTTGATGATTTTGGCCTTTTGTATGTGTATTAGACGTAGGTGTTTTTTGTAGTCCCCTCCCCCCGCTCAGTGGTCGATTCAGTTTGCAATCAATCAAACCCACGATCCGCCTTCTTTCCGTATTATGCAAAACGTTAGCGATTTTGTTGTTCCTCGGCGAATTCTTTGGTCGCAGCCTCACAAGCAGACAATACGAGTGTACTTGAGACCTGTCCACGCCGGATGTCATCGCTAAAATCCATCTGAGGCGAAGTACGTCGCAGCAGTTCTCATTGACTTCGCTGGGAGAGCGGTTTTTAAACCCCCGAGACAAACGATCATGAGAGGCCAATGCGTTCCCAATTGACCTGGCAAACATGATCCTCAGACTTCCCGGGACCAGCTCCCTGAGGATACACCGCGAGAGTCTAGAGCCAGCAGGTCTAGGCGCCTCAAACGCCTTCAATCATCACATTTTCAATCGTACAAGTCTTGGGATTGCTGCTGCGGACGTCATGCCAAGCCCGCTAACTGCTCAAGCTGCGAAATATCATACCATACACAATAAAATGATTTTGATCCTGCAAATGCCAACGTTCCAACTTTATCGGACTCCAGCAATCTGAAGTTTATGTTCGAGGCGGAACGAAGAAACACTTAACATCTCATCGACAGGATAATGACAATAATGGCGTCACCTTTGCGTGAAAAGTAAGTCAAGACGCCCCAGATGACCGTTGCTACGTTCGACGACTAAAACCAAGATCTATCTACCTGTTTACATCTATATGGGAGGGCTTGCACTCAGAACCAATTCACGCCCTCGCTACCAGGTAGATAGATCAACGTGTCACGAAGGGCGACAACCGGCCGCAACTTTGATTCGCCAATAAATGCCGCCGCCTCGTCACCTCAAATGAATAAATCAATAATCCTTAACGTCGACGGTGCGCGTCGGGTTCGCTTTTCAATTTACTGAAATGCGGTAAACGTCGACGGGCGGGAGGATAAGTCCGTAATTCAGAAGCGACGGGGCGGATCGTCGCGTGCGGCCGCAGAACCCTTTCGTGAGCGGCATCCGATTTATTGGGCCCGTCCTCCCGTTTCGTGTCGTTTCCCGCTCGAGTAGTTCAGTTATTTCAGTTAATTCTCCAACCCCCCCCCTCCCGCCACTGTCATCACCCTCCGTCCTTTGGTTGAAGTTACGTCATCTCGCGCCTCCCTCCAGCAATTAAATTTCCGACGACGTATTTCGACTTTTCGCAGATCTCACGACTCCAATTTCGAGGCTCGTTTCCCTCGACTAAATGAGAAAAGTTTGGGTTTTTTTTCGCCGAAAATAGCGTCATTGCGACTCGTAATTTCCTCCGTCGCGTCGCAACTGGGTCGAGGAAGTCCGCGGGACGTCCCAATTCCGTAAGTCGACTGAAAACGTTTACAGGATCTAGCTCATCCTGCGAAAGCTTTACATTCAGAAGACACCGCATTATCGTTCATAAGTGCGTTGTCTTGTCTCGTCATTCCCCCTGTTCTTCTCTTAATCGTGTCAAAAAACTCTGAAAATGATTACACGATGGTTTATTATTCTCTTGAACAGCTTGACGGAGTCTGACAGCCCCCGAGACCCATCCCATTAGATTCAGCATCGAAAAATACCAGTATACCACACGTAACATGGCCTTACTACTAAATATTCCAGGCGGGTGGTTTTGATGTGACGGGAGGGAAGGAGTACAGACGATGCACAATTTCACTTCCTAAAGTTAACGTACCGTTTAGGTGAGTCTGTCTCCTCTGGCTGGCGAGATACCGGAATTAACAAGACAGACAATAGGAATGGAGCATGATAGGGTGACAAGTAGAAGAGGAGCGGAGAGGTACTGCGAAAGGGTGGAGAAGGCAATATTAAAGGCGGCTGGAGCAGGAATTCCAAAGAAAAGGAAGAAGGCAAAAGGCGTGACATGGTAGAATAGGGAGCTGACGGAACTAAAAGAACAGGTGATGCGGAGTAGGAGAAGGTATCAAGGAGAAAGGGATGAAGTAGAAAAAGAAAGGATGAAGAGAGAATTTACAGAAATAAGAAGAAGGTATAAAAGAAGAGTTAGAGAGACGAAAAGAGAAAGTTGGAAGAAATTTGTTGCTACAGATATGGAGGCCAACCCATGGGGTTTGGCATATAAATTGGCCACGAGAAAAGTTACGGCAAAGGATGTGTTAGGAAGTGTCAGGGACGGTGGTGTTACGATGGAAGAGTCCTTGGGAAAAATATTAGATGGCTTACTGGTACAGGACAATGAGGAGGAGGAAAGTGACTGGCAGCAGGAAATAAGGAGGGGAAATCAGGAATACGTTGGAGAAGGAAGATTGGAAACATGGGAAATAAGGCATGTGAAGAAAGCGGTATGGAAAGTGAAGTTGGGAAAGGCACCAGGATGGGATGGAATTGTAGGAGAGATGTTAAGAGAAGGATGGGAAGAGCTAAAGTGGATAATGTTAAGGATGTATAGGATGTGCATAAGGTATGGCGTTTTCCCTAGGAGATGGAAAAGAGGTGTGGTTGTTTTGCTAAGGAAGGAGGGAAAGGATCCTGGAGAGGTAAAAGCCTACCGGCCCATTGTCCTGCTGCCAGTTTTAGGGAAAGTCTTAGAAAGGTTGATAGTAGGAAGCACTAAAGGTTATTTTGAATGGACTATTAGTAGGAGACAGTATGGTTTTATGGAAGGAAGAAGTACGGAAGATGCGATGATGGAGATGAGAAATATTGTGGAAAGGACAAACAGGAAATATGTATTAGGAATTTTTATAGACATGGAAGGAGCGTTTGATAGGGCGTGGTGGCCTTACCTGGTATGGAGAATGAGGGAAGAAGGAGTGGAAGGAGATGCGTATGAGATACTAAAGGAATATTTGAAAAATAGGACAAGTGAAATATGGTTAGGAGGAAAAAGGATAAAAAGGAAGATGACAATGGGATGCCCTCAAGGTTCAGTGCTCGGCCCTCAGTTCTGGAAGAAAGTTATGGACAGGTTAATTGGAAGAGTGGAAAGTGAAGGATTTGAAATGATAGCGTACGCAGATGATGGAGTGGTGATTGTGGAAGGAAACTCGAGGGCCGAGCTAGAGGAGAAAGGAAATAGGATATTAGGAACGATATAGGAATGGTGTAAGGAAAGTAAAATGAAGGTTTCGGAGGGAAAAACTAAGGGTATGATGTTGCGAGGAAAATTCGATGAGGAAAGGCCACCACGCCTATTCTACGGAGGGTCAAGGATCGGTATGGTAAAGGAGATGAAGTATTTAGGTATGATATGGGGCTCCGGGTTAACGATTGGGAAGCATGTGGAGTATGTGATAGGGAAAGCTAGGGATAAGTTTCACGGGATGATAAGGAT
The DNA here is from genome assembly GCA_020466155.1 of Pachypeltis micranthus. Taxonomy (NCBI): domain Eukaryota; kingdom Metazoa; phylum Arthropoda; class Insecta; order Hemiptera; family Miridae; genus Pachypeltis; species Pachypeltis micranthus. The sequence continues at coordinate 35,677,835 of CM035773.1, forward strand.
GGCTAGGGAAGAATTTGGAATAGGTAGAGAGGCCCTGCGCACGGTTTATAGAGGTATGTACGTAGCAGTGTTAGCGTATGCGTCCGGTGTTTGGTGGGATAAGCTGGGATAAGCTGAATGCCCACACAAGGAGGAGACTGTCGAGCGGTCAAAGGAAAATGTTAATAGGAATTGTAAAGGCGTACCGGACAGTCTCCTCCGATGCCCTCTGCATCGTTGCTGGGGAGCCGCCCATCGACCTGGAGCTGAAGAGGAGATGGGTGGGCTACCGGCTGAGGACGCTGGGACAGGTGACGTTGGGAGAAAGGCAAATCGAAGGAAGAAGAAGGAAAGCCCTCATCGATAAGCTGGTTATCGATGAGTGGCAAGAAAGATGGGAAGAAAGTGATAAGGGCAGATGGACGCATACGTGGCTGCCACGCATACGTGAAAGAATGGAGTCCTGCTGGATGAGTTTCGGGTTCCACACCACACAGCTCGTCACCGGCCACGGAGATTTCTGGGAGAAACTCCGTGGGTTTGCACTGGTGACGGATGGGCTATGTGAGTGTGGGGAGATGGACACAGCGGAGCACGTTGTGTTCCGCTGTGTGAACTACCAGCAGGACAGGGAAAGAGCCAGGAATGAGGTGAACGGATTAGGAAAAGAATGGGATACGTCAATGGTAAGGAATAAGGAATGCTACAAATGGTGGAAATGGTTCGGAGAAAGGACGTTAAAGGAAAGAGAGGAAATTAGACTACGAGGAAATGTGCGCAGGGCCTTAGGAGTAGGAGTAGGGGAATAGAGGTTGTGTTTGTGTTTGTGTCTGTGTGTGGTTTTGAGTGGGCGGTGCCAGGGATGGTCGAATATCGAGTAGTCCGCCCCTGGACCATCGGGAAATGTGTGAATGTATTTAAGGGTTGTATGGATGTGTGAATGTGTTAGTCGGTTAGGTTAGAGTGTGTTGGGTGGGAGCGCGGGCGAGGGCGGCCGAATATAGAGTAGTCCGCCCTCGCCACTGCGGAATGGGGATCGCAGTTCAGGCCATGAAAGACGGCCTGACACCCTTCTCCATGGCTGGTGCGGGGGCAAGTACAATCCCCGCACCCCCATGGAGATAAAGCGTAGGTGCCGGCAGAACGCCTCTTGGCAATTCCGGCACCGGGGCCTGCCACCCATTCAGGTCCTTAGGCTGCTCAAGGTGCAGCCAAATAAAATGGGTACCACGGGGGCTTCAGCCCGCGGCGGGCAGTGTGGAGCCGTCAAAAGCGTGGCGCTGCCGGCCGTGAAGCCATGGGATTGGCCTCGTGGGGACCGTGGTTTCGCTGGAACTCCCCCCTAAGAGAAAAGATAGGTGCTGGTTGGAGAGGGGTAAAGGCCCGAAGGCTAGGAACCCTCTCCAACGCCACGGGCAATGCCCCAAGCATGGCATATCAATGTCTCCTCTGGCTGGTGAGATACCATGGGCGAGCGCTTTCGATGTAAAGACATGCTTTGCACCGTCACCCAATGGTGCAAGCATGTCAAAATGCAGATGGCTGAGGAAAAAAACCAGCTAATCCTCTTGAAAGGTTTGCGGTCACAGGCTTCTTCTTGAAAAGTACGTCAAGTATTTAGGAGTGAATATAGGAGAGGGGTGGGGTTTCAACCAACACCTCCAGTCCCTCAAAGGCACTACCATTGCAAGGTTTGCCTAGGACAGTCCCATCTCCCTTGCACGACGAACACGCTATCTACAGAGCTGCCCCATTAGGTCAGATAGCACACTTGGCGCCCTGCGCTGAATGAGTACAGCATCAGCATATCCTTGGGTGTAGAGCACCGGTGCATTCAATCTCCCAAGAAGAGAGTCCATCACCAGGTTCCGTAGGAGCGGAGATAAGGCCAGTCCCAGAGGGGATCTCCCCTCAGTCCTCACTCTCAGCGAGCCGCTTCTTAGCACAGTTCAACGACGCAACACAGCAACAATCCACCTTATTACGTTCTTATTAACGTTAAATCTAGTCAATGGGTATTGCCAAAGGCGCCCTCAATATTCAGGAAGGCCCCTGAGGCAATCTCCTTATTTCCTATTGACTCTTGTAGGTTCCTGACTAGTGCATGCAATTCGAAGTCACCAGATCCCCTTGAGCAGTAGGCATACTGACTACCAGCCAGGGATTTCTCCCGTCAGTATACAACTCACAGTAGTTTTTAGTTCAACCAACTGTTTACACCTTAGGCTGGGACTTGTTAGGAAAAGGTGAGGTGAACTATATTTAGACCTCTTCATGTTCGTTTTTTCTCTCTCTCCTCACGTGGGCAGTGTACAGTAACTAACATTTGGGTCCTCTGTATCCCATAACCCAGCAGATCTGTGGTAAAGTTAAGTCAGAGCTGCTCTACTTCTTCCTTTACCATACGAACCAAGAGCCAGAAGAACAACCCACTCAACAACGACCATTTGGCACATCGTCTCCCACCAACAGCACGGTAAGAAATTCCGTTTCCGTTTCTTTGTTCTCCAGAAGAACTATCGCTTTGCTTCCTTTCTTTCTTCTAATGCGAACTATTCAATGTATTTCCCATTAAATTCGGTTAATTCGGTCAAGAAGGCGCATTATAATCACCAATTTCGTTACATTATATTTTTTCAATTGTAATTTCTCATTGTTATTTTCATACTCAAAGTTAGTATTTATTTTTCACGCTAACTCCGCGAACCGTCACCAACATAAATCTAACATAACTGAGTTCGATTCTAGCTGTGTGGACTGATTGCTTTACTTGACTCTACGTAGACCCAAAGAATTAAAAACATGAAGATAGCGCAGGAGGAAGTTGAAAGGGAGAGCAAAAGGCAATGCGAAGGAGATGTATGTTTCCCTTACCTCGTGTCGTCCAATTCTCATCATTTCAGGTGCCAAACAGCTCATTCATACGCCAAATCAATTAATTTGTGTATCGACGCTTCAAAAGGTCGCTTCCATTCAAACGACAACAACGGACTCGCATGAGGTGCGAATTGAATTAGGTGAGTCAGAAGGCGCGAATCATTAATAACATGAGCTCTGTGACACTCATCCGGTTCACATTCTCCCGTTCAATTCGGTTGCGACGAAAGTAGTTCATCCCTCGTGCGCACTGGGCCGTAAGGTTTCAGAATTTAACCGGTTGCTCCGACTGAGCGATTAAGTGAGATTTTGGTTTATTATTCATTCTGAATAATAACCCTATGTTTTCGGTCACGAAAAGGTTTTTACAACCCCCCCCCCCCTCAAAATGTGATACTTTACGATTCAAGACATGGAGATTCCAAATTTGCAATGTCCGTCCGCCGTCCGGGCCGTTTTGTGCCTTTAACGTGGTCTAAAAAATGCGTTCTTTCGCACAAAAATCCCATTTGGTATCTAGTTGTGCCCGCCATCTCGACAATCCGATCGGACGAAGCCCGTGGTTGTTATGGGCAAAAAATGGTTAAAAAAATTAACGAAACGCAGTATAACGCGGGGACTACAGCGGAAGTCAACGTTTCGTCGTTAGTACTTTCCACCACCCCCGTAAGTTCGAACACCAGCTACATATGCGGGCTTGTTGAACGCATTTCTACAGGAACATTTATAGAGAACAAAATGTAGGGACAAGTTAGTTGAGAGTCCTTAGTAAGTGGTCGAAATCGCCTGAGCCGTGTTTGAGAAAATTGGAATACCGATAAATTAATATAAGACAAATCTCCTTTTCTGAGTTAACTTGGGAATGAGAGGGCAGACCATCTGGCCAACACGGTTCGTCTACAGTACCTATTGGGCCACCGCCCCATTGTGGAACTTCTCTGTCACTAGTCAAGAGGACTGTGGGAGAACACGCCAGAAGACTGCATCAGACAGTCTGGAACGCTGCAGGAGTAAGACACTCCAAACGCTTTGTCTCTGAGCAATCAAGTGAGATAAGACACACCCTTCTGAGGATGGAGAGGAAGGATTTAAGGCCGATTGTTGGGATCATAACCGGGCACTGCAGAATGAACAAACACACGTATGTCATGGGTATAGGGTGTGTGGTGTGGCACAGATGGTCCCTACCATATCCTGGCCCAGTACCAGAGACATGAGAGTGAGCGACTTTTGGTCTTTGGCACCACTTCTCCCAGGATGGATACCAACGAAAACTCTTGCAGGAACTACCTGACTTTCCTCAGGACGAGACATTAGGCCTGGCACAATACGTCATCTGGACGCGGTGCACATCCCTCTTGTGGGACAGTCAGAGACTATATAACTTGGCTTACATATCCGTTCAACATATTGTAACAATGTTGATCGATGCGAGTTTTTATTAACAATGATAATCTAATAATTTACGCTTTTCAAACCATAACAACATAACATAACAACGGTAAACACCTGTGGGGTTAGTTACCCCACATTACTCCCTCTATGACTATCAGGCCTGACGTCCGCCTTGGCTATGCGATTCGCATGTAGACGTCGTTTCGTGTTTCCCAACTTTACATCAAACAATACTTCGTTGAGTCGTTTGTCAATGACCCAGGGTCCTGTCCACAGTGGCTGAAGCTTTGGACAAACACCTTTCTTCCGTTTGGGATCGAACACCCATACCCAATCGCCTTGTTTGCCCGTCAATCGTGAACCTCTTTCTGCGAGCGCATTTTTAGGGCAGCCTCTTCTTTCGCGAACTCACGAACCTCTTCAAATTTTTTGCGTAGATCGAAGGTGTATTCCGTTCTTGAGACAGTTTCCATCGCAGCTGGGCGGACCAAGTCTTCTGGTAATCGCAAATCTTTTCCATATACGAGCTGAGCTGGTGAAAAAGCTGTCGTATGATGGCGAGCTGATCTGTACGCCAGTAAGAACAACGGTACCTTTGCATCCCAGTCATCTTGACATTTATTCACAAATATAGCCAAATATTTAGTGAGAGATCTGTTCATGCGTTCCACGAGTCCTGCTGATTGTGGATGGAGTGCAGTTGTTCTGGTCCGATGTACCACTAGAAGATCCGACACTTCTTGCACTAATTTGGACTCGAAATTCCGTCCTTGGTCAGTGTGGATTTCCAAAGGTATTCCTACACGACTAAACACCTGCTCCACAAGAGCTGAAGCAACAGTGGATGCCTCTTGATTCGGTACACAGATCGCTTCTGGCCACTTCGAGAAATAGTCTACGGCTACTATAACGAATCGGTTCACACGTTTGCTGTTAGGGAAAGGACCCAAAATGTCGATTCCCATCCTCTCAAAGGGCGCTCCTACTGTGAACTGTTGAAGAGGGGCAGGTTTTTTTGGACCAGGTCCTTTGAACCTCTTACACTCAGGACACGTTTTACACCATGCCCTGATATCTGTAGACATGCCAGGCCAGAAATATCGTTGGCGTACTTTTGCCAGCGTCTTCCAGAATCCAAAATGACCTGCAGATGGCGAATCGTGGTTATTTTTTAAAATTTCCTTCACCATTGCCTGAGGTACCACCCATTGAATTTTTTCTGGTCCTTTTCTCTCCAACCACCTGTGGTAAACCTCGCCATTTCTAATTTCTAGATGTTCCCAACGTCCAACTAGATGACGCAGGCGAGGTTCCTTGGCTGACAAATCCGCTGAGTTTGGCCGTTCCCCACTTTGTTTCCAACGTATAATCTGTTGGATAATTTGGTCGTTGCCCCAGTATCCACTAATAGGGCTTCTACAAATAGTGCATCACCACCAGATCTTGCAGCTATTATGTATCCCCTTCGGCCACGTCTACTAGGAGCCAGGGGTTGGCCAGTTCCCAAAGCTCCAATCAGTTTTCCTGATTCAGTTTTCTCTCAACGGGGTTTCCTGCAGGGTTCTTTTTAGGACATATAGTTTGCTTATTTCCTACCATCCCACAGATCCAACAGCCTCTCCTTTGAACTATCTCAGTAGAATTTACGGTAGTACAATCCTGAGATTCCATGAGCTGAGCCCTAGTCATTGCATCTTGCAAAGAGATGGGGTATGCAGCTGCCAAAATTTTGCTGGCATTTCGATCTCGTAGGCCACGTAGGTAAGCTTGCAATGCCATTTGCTCTTTACATTCTTGAGGCCAATTGGGAGACGAGAAACGGACTAAGCGCTCAATTTCGGAAGCAAATTGTGAGATTGTTTCGTTAGGCTGTTGTCGTCTACCTTCCAGTTCATATTGCCACCTCGGCGCCGAGCACATCTGACCAAAACGAGAACGGAGAGCCGCCGAAAGGCAATTGAAATCTGTTCGATCGTGCGCTTGAACCGTTGTCAGCACAATTTGTAGAGCAGCACCTCGAAGTGCGTTTGCCAGTTTTTGACCTTTCCTCTTCAAAGACCACTCACTGGCATTCGCTACCATATCGAAATGTCCGAGGTAATCCTCCCAGATCATGTCACCATCGTAGTTCATTAGAGTACCTTCCATTTTAGGCTCAACTCGAGTGATAAGCAACTCGTTAACGGTTTGGCTGGAAGCGTCTAGGTTATTCGTTGGTGACGTATGTAATCCGGTCTTATGCTCTTCTTGACTTGAGTTTCCCAGCTCAAGGTGACGAATTCGCTGTTCATACGTCGTCGATTGTTGTCTTAATGTTATTAATTCTTCTTGAATTGTCTCCAACCTTTGAAGAATGGCGAGTGACGTACTATCTGTGCTACAAGAGGTGTCTTCATTTCTTACGTTCATTCGTAAGTTAGTTGAAGTTTCTTCAGCATCTGCTGCCCTCAGGCGAGTCGATATCGTTCGTAGAGGTCGTTCAGTTGTTGGCAGTCGACGGGGAGGCATCACTGTTTTTTTTTTTAAATATTTTCTTTGATCCCGGAGCGGCCCCCAAATGTAACAATGTTGATCGATGCGAGTTTTTATTAACAATGATAATCTAATAATTTACGCTTTTCAAACCATAACAACATAACATAACAACGGTAAACACCTGAGGGGTTAGTTACCCCACAATATATATACATAAATGATTACGCCGAACAAAATGAGGGTATGGGTGGCTAGAACACACTCCATAAGATTTATCCCATCTGGTGAAGCAGTTACCCCAGAATTTACAGAAATGTTCGAAAAAACATTATTTTCGATACATTTTCATTTGTATCTTTGTTCAATGGACTGTCAGAGAAACATTTATTTAAAACAATATATAGTAATTAACTATTTTAAAACATCCTGTAAGTTTGGTGAAAATCGTTAGAGCCGTTTTACCAAAAATCGTCAAAACCCTATTTTTGCTTCTTAGGCCTGTCTCCGTTCACCGGAATTTCATGGAGATATTTGTAGAGAAGAAAAGTTAGGTATTAACGAGTAGGAGATAAGTTGAAAGTTTAATCAAAATCGTTAAAGTCGTTTTTGAGAAAAACGCAAAAAATTCTAATTCTGGGTACATTTTAATTTCACAGATGGATCGAAAAGCTCTGGGGTTTTCAAGCGGAGACTTACGTTATCATTGCCACGCCACAGTCAAGCGTCACGTAACGCGCTGAATAATTACTGCACAACGTCAAAACTGGCAAGGGTGTGCAGGATGCGGCTCAACTCCGTAGCAAACACAAATATAGACGTTTATCGAATTCCTGGGCGTAAAGGGATCGTTGGAAATGAGAGCCACCATCTAGGTAGACTCTTATAGGGCCACTACCCGTCTGTGGGAGTTCTCTGTCTGTAGTCGAGAGGACTATGAGAAAATAAGCCAGGAGAACGGTTCAGACAGTCTGAGATGCTGCAGGAATGAGGCTATATCTCTGGGCAAACACGCGAGATAAGAGGGAGCCTTGTGAGGATGGAGAGGAAGGACCTGAAGCAGATTGTAGGGATCATCACTGCACAATAAACAAACACATGTATGTTATGGGCATAGCCGACACCCTTCGGTGTAGGTGGTGTAGCACAGAAGAGGAGACTCCCAACCACGTCGGGGCTCAGTGACAAAGACTTGAGAGGAAGCGATTTCTGGTCTTTGGTACTACTTCTCTTAGGGTGGACCTCAAAGAAGACGCTTGCAGGAAATATCTGGCTTGGCGTGAACATTAGGTGTTCAGACGCGGTGCTCATCGCAATTTTGGGCCCGTCAGAGCTAAGCAGGTCGAACCTGTTGCGCATCTCGTCGTATTTTCCTGTGTATCGTATTTTTTCAGTATACTAAGTGTCCAAATCTGGGTCTTTGTAGCGGCGTTCGATCGATGGAGAGTCTGCAATGACCCAGACACGATGAGCTCACGTAATTCTACCGATAGACAATGCCAGAACAACATCATACAGAGGCTTCCCGAGCCTGACACTGACTTTTCCATCGCCCAAACCCCCCTGTCACGTCAAGGACTGACCCTTTCCTTCCACCGCTCATCCTCGCGCACGTTTTCCCTTCCAAATGAACTCCCAACGAGAAAAGGAAAAACTTGACGGTTTCGTGACGACTCCGTCGATTACGTGAGAAGTTCATTTGCTCCCAAATCGCTTTCCCCTTCAACTTCCAAAACCTCAGACGGCAATTTACGAGAACTCGAGGGTTTTCAATTATCCGACCGCCCTTTTTCCATTTCAGATAAGAAGTTTCCATTTGAAACGCCGTTGATGAGAAAAGACTGAGACGCCGAAGGTCGTCAATTGAGGGCGACCTCCTCAAAACGCTCGGGAGTTTTATTTTAGGTCGCTCCGCTCTCGATTGATGTTCGAATCGAGATTTAAAACTGAAATCGAGTTCAGTTAATCGTTTAGTCATTCACAGAAATATAAAGACTCGTAGTGTGGATCCCACTGTGTCATAACTGGACCATATCCGTGGCGACCCGGTACAATATAAAGGCGTTCGTACTTTCCTTAGCCCAACGAAGTAGCGATGAATGTGATCTACTCTTATATGCCAAGTCTGCATTGATTCTGGTCCATATCCTCTGAGAACTCTGCCAGAAGGCTTTCTTCATTCTTCTTATCATCCTTTTGAGTTCCCTTTTGGCCTCTTCATACATGCCCCAGGCACTCGTGTCCTCCCCACCAAGTGTGGCTGAGTGTGCCTGGATCCTGGCCCTCCAGGTTGCGCTCCTGCACTGCCTTTGCCCCTCCCACTCCTTTCTTCGGTCCCTTGCCATCCCTCCCACGTCATGAGCTTCCCCTCCATCCAGTATCCCACCATTTGAACAGCCAGCTCTGCCCGGTGGGCGTTCCATTTGGCTTTCTTTGCGGCGTACCTGTCAGATAAGAATCGAACCTGTCGATCGAATGTCTGGTATTGGCCCACTTCCTAAACAGCACTATTACAGCATGTGGTCTCAACTTTTTCTGACCGTGCCACTGACATTCTAGCCAGCGTTAGATCGATACATGACTGGCCCTGGGGTCCTGAGAATGTCGCTGTCACTGATATATCATTAAGCAGGGAAAGCTCCGCCTCAGCCGCCCAAAGCTGGATGCTCCTGCTTCTCACATCCGTGAGTCTGTCTCCCCATGTCTGAGATCTGGAGGTGAAGTCACCCATGACCATGACATCTGTGCTACCACTACTGGATCTGCTCAGCCCTGATATTTTTCCCTAAATTCACTCGACCGTGCCATTGTTTGGTAAGTAAACGCCGGTTCATACTATTGAGCGCCCTTTCTTGTTAAATGCGCCACTGCCATGTGCTCGGACATCAATTGGTCCTGGCTAGTCGTCGCAACCCCTCTATCAATATCGCGTTAGCCGCCCATGGCTTTACCCACGAATCCTATTGTACACCAGGCGGGTGCTTGCCCCAAATCTCCTCACCTTATTCTGAGTAATGGGTGGCTCTTGCACTGCGGCTACAACCACTTTCCTTTTCAAAATCAACTGCTTTAGTTGATCCGCCACGAGAGCCTGCCTGTTCATTTCCTGTAATGTGTTGCTCGAAGGACCTCTTCATTCATGGGCAGCTTGCATTGCCCGTGTCATGATCGACTGGCCAACCATTTAGCCTGCAGTTGATGCACTGCAGCTTGCCATCTTCATTCGGGAATGCCCTGTAAGAGTGACCCCACTGGCACACCAGCCGCATACCTCCTTGTCCTTGCAACTGGTGGCAATGTGGCCATATCTCTGCACTGGCTGCACCTGGTTATAGTCACCTTGCAGCTTAACCACTCAAGTAGCACTCTCCCCTGCTTCAGGAGGCACAATCTCATTTTGGGAGTGACCTGCATTATCCACTTTGACACTGAGTCGTTTCTTGGGCCTACATTGTATATAGGGAGCATCTCTCTTTTCCTGTCCTCGGCTGGTTAGGTTGGGCATTCACTCCTCCAACAGCTGTGGCAGGGACCAATTTTTGTTTTCATGGTCACTGAGCTGTATTGTGCTTCTCCTTATGCCACGTCCTTCCTTTAAAAACCGACGAATAGGTATTTGATGGTACTGCCACTGCGATTTACCTGTACAAGTTTTAAATAGGGATCTTGAGGAGCTCAACAAATGGTCACAGGCCCGTGGCATGAAAGTAAACAGGACCAAAACACAAGGGATGTTTCTAGAGGTTGGCAGGGATTGAGCAGTGCTCAGGATGGTTATAGATGAGGAATATCTGAACTTTGTTTGCCAAACGAATAGCCTTGGGGTGTTATTGGTAGTCCCAGGTGACCAGCGTCTGCAAGAAGGCGTTCAGGGCCCTTTACCAGCTGAAGCGTATTCAAGTGCGACAACGGCTGGTCCAGTCTCTAATTTCCACGTTGTTGTACCATGCAACTGCCACGTATTGTGATTTGACGGGAACTTGTGTCGGTTGCAAAGAGGTTCGTGCTGTAAGTACGTAGTGACGAGCACGTAACCCCATGCTATTTGCCTTCTCTTCAGATCTTCAGTGGACATTGAAAATCCTTGGAACGCCCGGACGCACGTCATCATACGAAGGACTCTTCTTAGTGCAGGCGACAAAGCTTCACAACCAAAACGCCACGTCGACCTCCAAAAATACCGGCTTCCATGTGGCAATTCCACAGCTAAGTCAGTGTTAACAGTACTGGAATAAGGGAACCATTGCGGAAAAAGGTAGTCCATCAAACGACGTTAGTTTCAGTTCTTGAATTTCAGTGGTTGCTCCTGATTACCTAGTTCGCATCAACCACCACCGTATAGGCAGCTTATCGGACTACCACCTGAACCAAACCAGCTTAAACTTGATACCTAGCCCGCAGGGCAACATGGGACGCCAAAATAAGGGTATGAACAAAATCTAATGGAAATTTACAAACAAAAAAATCTTCAATGGACAAATCATGAACGAACAAATCAACACAAAATGCGACATCACTCAAAAAATGCCACAAACGAAAACAACCGACTGACGGATTTACAGAACACCCGAAAAAAGATTTAGAATCGACAACCGACAGACTATTTAAGACGTACCTTTCCCTTCACCTCTAGTGGGTTTCCCCCAGAGGTGCATGACCTCCTCCCTCCTTTCCCCGACGCTCCACCATTCCGTTTACCTTTTTCTTCGTATATAAAGACCACGACCAACCGACCGACTTAATGGCCAGACAATGATGTCTTTACATCGAAAGCGCTTGCCCGCAGTATCTCACCAGCCAGAGGAGACAGACTCACCTAACAGATACGTTACTTTAGTTATGAGCAAAATCTACCCAAAACTAACTATAATTATCATAGTTATCTAAACACAAATGGCAATAACCGTTTGGATTACATTTCTTGTATAGACAACTCCAAATAACACTACGATACTATAATATTCCCATCTGTAGTAAAATGACGAGAGCAGCACAATAAATTACCAACGTTTTCGACGAAAATCAATTTTAGCGCGGCTTTTGACTTTCCTTGTTCTTCATAAACTCCGCTGAAATGTTACTAGAATCTTCGAAAAAAATTGTTGTAGTAGTCCAATCCAATACCTATAGGATGAACGTTTGAAAACGCTCGTAAGGTATAGGGGGGTCACTCCAGAAATTCCGGAATTTCTACTACCGCCGTTTCGCTTACCATTTCTGTGCTGACGTTAGCTACATATTCATAATCGAAAGTTCAACCATTTTCCCTGAAATCATGGGTGGTCCAAAACATGAATATGAAACATATTTGGAATCAGGAGAGAAATCTGTAGATGGGTCTAGAAATTCCTCGTTTGATTCTAAATATGTTTCGAGTCCAGCACATTTTTAAACGTTATTACCCAACAACACTGGACAAACTGTTATTATTCTTCTAAAACAACGTGTTCACAGCCTCATTAATTCTCTGCATAGCAATTGCTCAGTTATGGTCAGAGCATTAGTACGAGCAGCACAATAAATTCCGGAACTGTAAGTTCTTTCCGCCACTATGAAGGGAAGTTTTACCAAGTTTAAATGTTCCAAGTGAACAATAAATTGAATTAGTAACGAAAGCCATGAAAACCAGTGAATTTATGTACAGTTAAGGAAAGTGGTGTGATGCGACTCACTGGAAATTTTTAATCTGCACTAAAATTGATAATTTGATTAAAAAACACTTTGATAATTCATTGCGCTGCTCTAATCATGTTTAACAGGATGAACGTTTTTAGTACTGCTATTTCATTTGGAAATGTCCGTACAAAAAATGTAACCACAAATCATGGGCGTAGTTTAAAGAGAATAAAGTATGTTTTGATCACTATGCTAAAACTATAGTTAGTTTTGACTCTATTTTTCTCATACCCTTATTTTGGCAATTGGTAATGATCCTTAACTCGAGTAAACGGAGATAATCACCGTCTACTTGAAAGACGAAACTATCGACTGAGTTTATTGAAATCATCTTGTGATATCAGGCATTTGTGTGGAATTAGCGACAGTAAATATTGTAAACTGGCTCCCCTTGGCACGCGTAACTGCAGCTACAGATCTTGCGTTTGAACTTATTATAATGTTTCGGTTCTTAAGTTCGTACAGATAAAAAATATTCAAAAAATAGTACTAAATAATGTGTTCGGCAGTTGTGTTAGCAGGGTGTTGACCTCCCCAAATATCCGCTCTTACTCTAGCGAGTATTCACTTGCCCTAATGGAAGGTCAACGTTGCACCAATCCCCCTTTGTTGTACCTGTGGAAACCCCTTCTTCTGGACTTTTCCAAATATCCTTTTCCCCTCCCCTCAATTTACATTACTCCTGACAATAGACAGCTCCTCCCAAACTCATTCGCCTACTAGTTCTCACGAAAGTCGGTCGTCTCTCAGTTCTCCTTCCATTTAGTGCCCCACAACCAGTTCACATGTATTGAGAGTCCCTTGTTCGCATTTATATACTCACACTCTGATAACGCTGTTTTGTCAAGTGCAATATAGTCCTCACTCACACTCACTCAGTTTCAAGCGCCCAACAAAAGGGACTGGGAAAAATTACTATACAAATATAAAATAATACTAAATAATCAGAGTGTAAAAGTCATTACCATAAAATAGTACAAACAGTAAAACGATATAAATAGACAAAATACAGCTATGAAATAGTACTAAAGAAGTAGTACTGTTTTTATCCTACTGAATGGTACTTTCCATACCCCTCTGAACAGATTCCAAAAAAAAACAACACTGGAACCTCACAGCACACACAACTTGCTGTAAATCTTGAATTTGAATGCATTATAATGTTCTGGTTTTCGGGTTCGTACAATAAAATAAAACTACTGCAAAAGAAGAACTAAACTTAGCGAAATACAAATATAGAAAATAGTAGTTAAAATAATGCTATAAAGTTGAAATTAAAAACACTATTACAAAATTGACTATTTAAAGTCGTTCTATTTCCCACTGGACGGTACTTCCCATGTCGTCTGAACATATCGCAAAAGAACAATACTATGACCTAATAGCTCACTAATTGCAGCTAAAGTTCCCACATTTGTAAGGATTGTAATGTTTTCGGGAGTTCGTAGTAAAATATCTGGTGCGTTGCAGCACACAACTTTCCTTAGCTCTACGTCAATTCACTTTGTACATGGCCAATTCGATTTAATCGATTCATTTATCACTCAGTTAATTTGAACTTGGTCAAATAACGCTTTACGGCAGCAGGAAGCGGTAGCGCTAACAGTTCCAGATTTTATTGTGCTGCTCGTACTCATTGCAGGACCCATATTGAGTCCTGGTAGTAAGCGAAACGGGCGTAGTTGAAATTCAGGGATTTCTGGAGTGAGCCCCATGTATCTCATGAGCGTTTTTAAACACCCACCCTTTAGGTATTGGATTGGACTACAATGCCAATTTTTACTTTCCCTGCTCTACGAAGTAGAAAGGAAAGTTATGTAATCGGCTGAAAAAAAATTTTGAGTTTTCTTCAGATCTTTACGTTTCAGACCCCCCTGAGTCCGAAAAACACTATATGGGAAAATGGTCTGTGTGTTTGTGAACGGTTTTTAGAGAAAACCACCGTACCAAATCAGCTCAAACTTGATACCTGGTTCACAGGTTACCATGGGACGCCAAAATAAGGGTTTGAACAAAATCCACCGAAATTTAACTATAGTTATCATAGTGATCAAAACACCAAATATTTTTTTTCTCAAAAACGGCTCTAACGATTTTGATTAAATTTTTTAAATTGATAGCTCTCAATAAGGCAACTATACCATAAAATTCCCATTTGTGGGAAAATGACGAGAGCAGCAAAATAAATTACCAAAACTTTCGACGAAATCGAATTTAGCGCGGTTTTTAGAGAAAACAACCGTACCAAATCAGCTGAAGCTTGATGTCTAGCCTACAGGTTACCATGGGACGCCAAATTAAGGGTATGGGCAAAATCCACCGAAAGTTAACCTTAGTTATCAAAACACCAAATTTTGTTTCCCAAAAATGGCTCTAACGATTTTGATTAAATTTTGTATATTGATAGCTCTCAATAAGGCAATGATACAATAAAATTCCCATTCGTGGGAAAATGACGAGAGCAGCACAATAAATTATCCAAATTTTAGACGAAAAGCGTTTTTGGCGCAGGTTTTTCCTTATAAACTCCGCTGGAATTTTTGTAGAATGTTAAAAAATATCTGGTGCGTTGCAACACACAACTTTCCTTAGCTCTACGTCAAGTTTGAGTGGATTTGGTACGGTGGTTCTCTCTAAAAATCGTTCACAGACACACATACACACACAGACCATTTTCCCAAATAGTGTTTTTCGGAGTCAGGGGGGTCTGAAACGTGAAGATCTGAAGAAAACTCAATTTTTTTTTTTCAGCCGATTACATAACTTTCCTTTCTACTTCGTAGAGCCAAGGAAAGTAAAAAGAAATACAAATCCGTTTTAAAAAAAGTACTAAAACAAATATTACGGTAAAAAAATAGATCTAACGAAATAATTCTATGAAAAATTATTCTAGTTATATAAAAAATATAAATAAAATAGTGGGATGACATAATGTTACATAATAGTACTTAAAAAAGGGTATGATTGAATAGTAGTAACATAGAAAAAAGTACCACAAACGTAGCTATGGAATATTACTATAACAGAGTTCTTTAAAAATAATGATATAAAATGTTAGAATAAAAAATCACTCGATAAAAGGGTAATTAAAAAGTAATTCCTTGAAACAGACCTACAAAAAATATTGCCATAAAAATAGTACTATACAAATAAATTATAATAAATATTAGTAGAAAATAGAATGCCTTAATATAATTCGTTAAAATAATGCTCGAAAATATTACTGAAAACTAAAATATCTGGTGCGTAACAACACACAACTTTCCGCCACCCCCGTAACTTAGAACACCACCTACATATGCGGGCGCTATATCTTCGTTCAACGGATTTCTACAGAAACGTTTATAGAGAACAAAATGTAGCGAATAGTTAGTTGAGAGTCTTTCGTAAGTTTGATCGAAATCGTTAAAGCCGTTTTTGAGAAAATTGGAATACCGATAAATTATTATTCGACAAATCTCCTTTTCTGAGTTAACTTGGCTTATATATCCGTTCAGCAATAATTACAGAGAACGAAATGTGGGTATGGGTGGTTAAAAGACACTCCATTAGGATTTATCACATCTGGTGAAGAAGTTACCATGGAATTTACCGAAATGTTCGATAAAAACGTTATTTTCGACACATTTTGATTTTTATCTCTGTTCAATGGACGGTCAGAAGGACATTTATGGATAACAATATACAGGTATTAGCTATTCGAAAACATCCTGTGAGTTTGGTGAAAATCGTAGAAGCCGTTCTCCCGCAAACCGAAGTACAGACACACACACGGACCACGCGCCGAAACCCAACTTTTTTTCTTGACACGATTACAATACTTTCCTTTCACTTTGGGTAGCGGAAAGTAAAAATTAGAATACAATAGTATAAAACATAAAACACTACAACAGATAGTACTAAAAAAGTAGTAAATAAAAAATAGTAAGAAAGTAAGTATATTGGTACTGAAAAATATTTAGAAATAAAATGCGGTCAAATAGTAATTAAAAAATGGAATAGAGTCACACAATAGTATTAAACAATTTTCATAATATTATTTTGTATAAAAAGGCACACTAAATGATACCTGAAGGTCCTGTTTTTCCTGTGGATGATGAAGGAGATGTGGTGTACTGCGAAGGAGCGCTGTAGATGTGCAACATTCAACAGGTACGTCGAATTACTCTACTGCACGAGGGTGATTTAAATTAAAATGAACACCGAAAGATATATAAATGTTAGGAAGGCGAGAAATTTATGTACATCGAATGTGACATGAAAGTGGAAAAACGTTGCGAAAAGATCAAGAGAGAATTACGGGCATGAAAATGTGAAGCTGCGGGCGAGCGGGGGCGGAGGAAGCGGCGGGGGCCGTATGGGGCGGCTTCTGACATTCGAACGTTCGATAGAGTGAAGTGGTCGTCGTTGGAGGCGGCGTTGTCGTCGTCGTCATTGTCGGCAAAGTCTCTCGACCGCTGAGTTTGGAACAAACCAATTGAAGATCGAGACGTTTGGCGGTCAATTTGACGGTTTCGACGGGAACGTTCAACTCTTCGGCGTCTTTCGGCCGCTCCCACAACTGCCCTTCGAAAGGTGTCGGGAGCCGAAGTTTTCCCGTCGACTCGAGCCATTGGAAAACCCGTTCGGAAAATCGTTCGTCCGCCGGAGCGTCGAAAGCGGTCGTCGTCGTCAAACAGTCGTCGACGCCGAGCGTTTTTTCCGACTCCACAGCCGTCGGAGCTCTTATTTGTTGGCTCGTTCGTCGAGGTTTTTTCCTTCGGAGGCGGTAAACGTCTTTCTCGGGATCGTCGAGAGTGAGGATCGCGTGGCGGGCGCCTCTGACCCAAACGGTGCGGACGTAAAGGGGGCGCTCGCTGGCGGCCCAGCGGGAGGCCATCGCTCGTCGAGGGCGGGCGCACGTGGCTCAACCTCGCCCACTCACCGAATAACCCGATTCGACTCTCAACTCGACTCCACTCCCGTCACGAGACGAAACGGCGCGACCCCCCCCCCTCCCATCATAATCCTCCCAATCACACGAAATTGAATCCTCCCCCGACGGAACGCCCCTTCACCCCCTCCCATCCGCTACCGTCACACGGCGCTTATCACGAAAATTGCGACGACTGTCAAACGCGGGTGAACAACCGCCAGTTTGTCGACTTCCGAAATAAGACACCCCCCCCCCCTATCCACGAGCCCTGCAGCAGGTTGACGCCACAGTAAGCAACCTACTCCTCCACAACTAACCCCAAACGCTTCATGAAATATACACACCGACTCAATATTGTGAATCTTGCTGCAGATCATGGAACGCCAAAATACATCAGAGTACGAGCAAAATCGGTCGAAAACTATAGTTTACATAGTGAGCGGAACACCTTTTTCACTTTCCTTGGCTCTACAAAAAGAAGGAGAGAAAGGAAAGTTACGTAATCGGCAGGAAAAAAAGGTGAGTTCTCTTCAGATCTTTACGTTTCAGACCCTACTGAGTCTGAAAAACATTATTTGGGAAAATGGTCTGTCTGTGTGGTTGCCTGTATTAACCTGTTTGAGTCACTGAATCATGTGGTGCACTTGGTGTCCACGTACTCATGGGGGGCTGTGTCAAGCAGGTTTTGGTGCATTGTCATCTGAAGGCTGGGAAGAGGAAAGAGAGCGGGGCACTGCCAGGTTGTCTCTGGAGAAGGACTGAGGCCTGACATCGTCGCTGTTGGTCCCAACCAGTCTGCAGTGATCCTGGATGTCGAGGTGGTATCTGGCGCTAACT
Organism: Pachypeltis micranthus; assembly: GCA_020466155.1. Classification (NCBI taxonomy): domain Eukaryota; kingdom Metazoa; phylum Arthropoda; class Insecta; order Hemiptera; family Miridae; genus Pachypeltis; species Pachypeltis micranthus. The sequence continues at coordinate 35,695,986 of CM035773.1, forward strand.
TGGTAAGCCAAGAAGCGTTAATACGACAGGACGGATCTTCGTATGGCAGTGACGGAAGCTCGTGGAGTGGAGGTAGGTTACAACAAGGTTGCAGCATTGACTTTGTCCTGGCGGGGTGTGAGAAAAGTGTTGAGGAGATGCGTCGGCTGGGTGTGTCACTGATATCACATGTTGCTTGGGTTGCAACTCAACTGGTGGTCGTTCTATCGTGGAACATCCTTTTATCCTTCTTTTCTTTCCCATCCCAATCCTTCTATCCCTAGAGCCTGCATAGGGTAGTCTGGGCGCCCTCCCCATTCCCTTACTTATTATTTATTTAGTTTTTCCTTTCCCACAGCTACAAAGGGCTTGAGTTCAGAAATAAGTGGACTCAATGTTTGGGGAAGGTTTGAAACCAGGACTTCCCGTTAGAGGCAAGTGAGGAAGTTCTGAGCTTAACATCCCAACTAATTCGGCCTACGCCCAACACCTCCCTTATAAAGTAAGAAGAAAATCAATGTGCTCGTAAGCCCATAAAAACAAATGTTCGTTCGCCTCACATCTTTACCTTTCTACGGCTCTCGAGTCCAGAAAAAAAACGATTTGAGAAAACTGTATCTGGCCGTGACTGACAGAGAATGGCTGAACTAAACCAACTCCAATTTGATAAGTTGCCAGTTCCAATTCCAATTAAATTTGGAATCGGAATTAACGGTGACTTTGGAAAAACCCTGCAAATTATTACACAACGGTTTATTATTCGGATAATCAGCTTGACCTAGCATTAATGCTCGAGAACCATCCTGTTCGATTCAGCATCGAAAAATATCATAATGAAACCCAAAAAAGGTCGAAAAGAACTGAATCGTAATATTAAAATAAACAAAAACGAAAGTATCTAGAAAAAACTGAATTTTAATATGAAAACATGCACGCTAAATACTAATATCGAACTTCAACCAAAAATCTATGAAAAAAAACAAAATGAGAATGAAACGAAAGAATCTAAAAAAATTGAATCGTATTAAAACCAAAACGTCGGAGAAATTGGAACGGGGGCGCTTGAGCGAGCGAGCGCGGTTGCTTTTTTAATGAGACGGGCGGGAGGGAGGGAGTTCAAACGACAAAACGCTGTAGCTCCCGCGTTGTACTGCGTTTCGTTAATTTTTTTAACCGTTTTTTGCCCATTACAACCACGGGCTTCGTCCGATCGGATTGCCAAGATGGCGGGCACAACTAGATACCAAATCGGATTTTTGGGCGAAAGAACGAATTTTTTAGACCACGTTAAAGGCCCAAAACGGCCCGGACGGCGGACGGACATTGCAAATTTGGAATCTCCAAGTCTTGAAACGTAAAGTATCAAATTTTAAGGGGGGAAATCAGAATGAATAATAAACCAAAAAGAAAAATCTGTGAACGGTTTTTAGAGAAAACGACCGAACCCAATCAGCTCCAACTTGATACCTAGTTCACAGGTTACCATGGGACGCCAAAATAAGGCTATGAGTAAAATCCACCGAATGTTAACTATAGTTACCATTGTGATCAAACCACCAAATACTGTTTTTTTCAAAAAATAGCTCTAAAGATTTCGATTAAATTTGTTGTATTGATAGCTCCCAATAAGGCATCTATACCATACAACTCCCATTCTTGGGCAAATGACGAGAGCAGCACAATAAAGCAGACAAAATTCCGACGAAAGTCGATTTTAGCGCCGTTACCTTATATGCTCCATTACCATTTTTAAACGCTCACTCTATAGGTATTGGGTTTGACTACTACGCCAATTGGTTTGAACATACTAGATACATTTCAGCGGTGTTTATAAGGAAATAACCGCGCTAAAATCGAGTTTTGTCGGAAATTTTGGTAATTTATTGTGCTGCTCTCCTCCTTTTCCCACGAATAGGAATTTTATGGTAGTGTTCCCTTATTCGGAGCTATCAATATAAAAAATTTAATCCAAATCGTTAGAGTCGTTTTTCAGAAAAAAAGTATTTGGTGTTTTGATCACTATGATAACTATTGTTAATTTTCGGTGGATTTTGCTCATACCCCTATTTTGGCTTTCCATGGTAACCTGCGGGCTAGATATCAAGTTTGAACTGATTTCATCGGGTCCGCTTCCTTATTTGATGACTGTTCCTAAACCCTCGACGAGGGTCTGCTCAGAACCGTGAAGTGTTGTTTGACCTAGTTCAAGTGAACTGAGTAAGTAGAAAAAAACACGTACACAAGTGAAGTGACGTAGAGCTAAGGAAAGTTGTGTGTTGCAACGCACCAGATATTTTCGTATGGACTGCCAGTGAGATGGATTTCTACCTCAGGTTCTCACAGGACACGCCGAATTTGTAAGACTGCAAGCCCAAACTGCTGCACCGCAATGGTGGATGTGCTTTCCATGCCATCTTCTCGTACCAAAGGCGGCACACAATGGAGGAAAGTGAGCCATTCGTACGTACCACGTTGAATTCCAATGAAAACTGGAGGTGCGTAGCTTGTCACACGTAGCCTGAGGACCCAGTAGGGCGTGGCAACAAGAAAAGGGCAGAAATTCGGAGGATTGACGCAACCGGTTCCGTTCGTTATCCCTGGGGTTTTGATTGTTGTTAGCCTGCGAGTAAGAACTTTTAATATTCTGCATTTGCTTCCTGAAGGTTTTCAGTTAGATCTAACTTTTCAACGTCAGCAACGAGGTCAGTTGTTAAATTGAAATTTTGCGCGTGTATTCGTTGATGTTCCTTGTTTTAAATTTATTTATTTAGAGACACATGTATTATACCTCATTGATATGTGTACCACTGGCATTGAAAAACCCTGCAAATTATTACACAACGGTTTATTATTCTCATGAACAGCTTGACCTAGTATTACTGCTCTGAGACCCATCCTGTTCGATTCAGCATCGAAAAATATCATAATGAAACCCAAAAAAGGTCGAAAAGAACTGAATCGTAATATTAAAATAAACAACAAAAAAACGAAAGTATCCCATTTGATTCAGTTTCGAAAAATACTACTAAACCATACGAAACATGACCTGACTACAATGGAACTCCGAAAACTAAATATTCCCCGGCACCCGTAGGCAATTGACACGACGTAGCGAGTGGTTTTGATGAGATGGGTGGGAAGGAGGGAGTACTAACGACGAAACGTTGACTTCCGCTGTAGTTCCTGCGAGTTCTTTCAATTAGTTGACTTTGGCTCACTATAATTACTGTAATTTCTCTATACGCAGTTGTACACGTCTGATACTCATTCCATTCGACCCAGGATGTAAAAATACCCTAAAAACGATACGAAACACGGCGTATTTGTGATTATACTGCGTTTTGTTAATTTTTTTAAACCATGGGCTTCGTCCGATCGGATTGCCGAGATGGCGGGCGCAACTAGATACCAAATGGGATTTTTGTGAGAAAGAACGGATTTTTTAGACCACGTTAAAGGTACAAAACTGCCCGGACGGACATTTGCAGATTTGGAATCCCCATGTCTTGAAACGTTAAGTATCAAATTTTAAGGGGGGGGGGGGGATTGTAAAAAATATTTCCTGACCGAAAATCAGAATGAATAATAAACCAAAATGTGGGCGCTCGTGGGGGGTGTGTTTGTGTGATAGTATGGGCTGGGTGGACGGCTGAGTGCGAATATTACTCTTCCAGAGCAGCACAGCACTGCGGCACAAATATTTTATAATTACCAAAGTACTGTTACTTTTAACAATTTTGGTCAACAGGTCTGTGGGACAAATTGACTAGCAGGTGACTGTGCAGCGCCTAAATAAGGGTATGACCAAAGTAGACTCAAAACTGACTATAGTTATCAAAACTCCAATTTTTTTTCTCGATAATTGTGGTAACGATTTCGACCAAACATTCAGATATACAGACAGTTCGTCCTAAGTAAATATAATGATAGGAATGCGAGGAACGATGGTACAGCAGAGTACTTTGGGGGACGTAGGAGGGAGGGTCTGCTCTTAGTCTCCCCGTGAATTTTTTTGGGTGTTGAAAACCAACCCAGAACCATTTAGCACTTTCCATTAAGTTGCCCCTCACGCCTCTCCATGATGGCAGCTCTTCTTTCTTGTCCTGCTCACCCTTACTAGGACCTTGTCGCCATCCCTATCCTGTCCAATGGGTTTTCCTCCATGTCTTCATTTTTAATCCCAGAGAGAAATTAGCCCTGGATCAGCAAGTTCTTCTCTGAGCAGTGCACCTCCAGTTCTCAGTGAGGCTGAATGTCTCTAGTCTGAGTCAGACATCCTCCATTTCCCTGAAGCGCAGGCCATTTGGGCTGGCAGCCTTACCAATTCGATGCGGGCGCGATCCACATGCTCCATTCCCCGTGAAGAACTGGGTAAGGTAGACATTGACCTCGTCATGGATCAAGTGCTGGAATCAACTGCCTCATCCACTGCCACTTCTCGGCTGTGTCCGCCTAGTTGAGTACCACTCATTCACTTCAGCAGCCAAAAGATGGATTGGGATAACACTCACTACCACCAACGCTGGCCCTGAGAAGCTGTGTGGAATTAGCAAGCAATGCGGAAAAGTGTTGCACCTACAGCCCTGCTTGTAGGGGCCACACAATGTACCGAATAACATCGAATTGATTCGTTGTAGCTGCATGTTCTACTCACTTGATGTTTACGCCTAACCACAGTAGCCAGGGAGAAATGAAAGCATCTCGTTATTTGGGCCAAGTAAGTATCCGAAATAATTGGAATGCTGAAGATCCAAAGAAAAGGTAGTGGGATGCTGATGACCCGAAGAAGGCAAAATCTTTGCCGAGCGCCCATGGGATGCGGCTGACCGTACGATGGCAAGGTGAAGAGGTGCTTGCAGTCCCATGCAACTGGCCAACTTCAATAGGGGTGGTGGACGATGAGTCACCAACTCCGGTCCAACAATCGAGACTGTGTTCGATTCCTTCATTTCTCCCCGGCTGGTGTGGTTAAGCGTAAACATCAAGTGAGTAGAACATGCAGCTAAATCGAATTGAAAAACAACAATACACTTCATTCTCCGCATGTAGTTCCATCCCAACCCAGTGAGGAATGACAAGGGTGTCCACAAATCATACTATTGCAGTTTGAATTTATTTAAATCGAGTGACAGCCTTACAATCAATGGTAAATATCTTGCAGTACGAACATGCACACAGTTCTTACCAGCTTTCAATTCCTACTAACCTCAAGGCACGCCTCAATCAGCGTCACAATGTCAAAACTAAACTCCTGGAAAGTAATTTAAAATTAAGAGGAGGGTTGTAAGGAAGTGGACCTACAGTTCAGGGGGAGGTGCATGGGACGGTAATAACAACAAAACATCACAGGTTGAGGCCAAAGTACTGCTGTGAGTCGTATAAGAGTTTACAAGTGGCCTCTCAACTCAAGATTTAGAAATAATCGCGTCACGATGAACAAATGTACAACCTGTTGATGCGAACACCCCTTTGATCTGAACAGGAGTGGTTGTTTGATGCCTGGCAAGACTGAACCTAAAATATTCACTGTTCCTTACTTCAGGGAGACAGTTAACCTGGTTTGGACAGGAACAACCAAAGCCATTGTCTGACTTACATTGACAATGAACTAAGAAATGACCAGCACTAATCCAGTTATGTTGGTCAACTATGCAGAACTTTATTGTTACAGTATAGAAAATGAGTAAGTTGTACACGGTGATCGCGAAGGAAATTATATATTAACCTTCGAGAGTGAATGCCTTTTTGTTATTTTGGACAATGCTTTGGATGAAGTGGACGTGTCTGTATTATTTTGTTGCTTCGCAGACATGCGCTAGTTCTAGCACAAATTAGGTCAACTGCTCGCTTATAAGAATAGTCAGCAAATTGTGAGAATCACCAACAAATTTTCAATGCACCGGCGGTGCACTGTACATTTTTCCTGCGCAATCTCTACAGTTCATTTTTATTCCTGTCCCTCACAATAAGAACACAGAATGGTTTGGTTCGTACAAGGCCTCTTTCATGCGAGGAGCTTCACATCATGTATCTCGCTCCTGCCCACACCTCGACACTAAAATGTGTTGAATCTGCCCGCCTCATCCTAAGTCACTCCCTTGAAATGCTAAACGAAAGAGTGGGGCTTCCTCCCGAGAACTGAAAACGCTTCTCCATTTGACACTTGAAACATGACGTAGACTAAAACTTTCAACATATACGACCGAAATAAAGCGGTGAAAATTTGGGTGGAAGTCCGCAAATTAAAATGATATTTTGCATCTTTATCAGTCACGAAAAGAAACATTACGTGGAATTTTTATGTTGTGTTCACGTCATGGGTTCAACAAGTATTTTCTGGAGACTTCGAGAACATTTTTGGGAACTCTGTAGGTGATAGAAAGATGAGGTCAAAATATATGAAAAATGAGTTAGTAAAGTACTGACGATGCCCAATGTACGAATTTTTTCCATCTGCCAAAGAACTACCCTTTCACCCTGAAGTGACACCTCCGTTAAATGCACCTCTGGCGTTGCTGGCAGACACTCTTGCTCGTTGTTGTTGTGTTTTAACCTACAGTCCTGCAATTGTCATTGCTACTTCAAACGTGATACTTATGGATCACAATGTAACGTTTGACTAAGTCCACAGTAATGGTAAGAGCAGAATGATTGTCAGCACTCAAAACACCCACTCTATGACTGAACTAGCGGAGCCAGGAACCAAATAGGCCCCAAGTGTGAAAGAGGCCTAAGGCAACAGGTACATGTTCCTCCTCCTGCACATTGACGAGAGAAGGGATTTTGTTCCCCAGCTCGAGATTGTTCTAGTCCCTGGCCCTTGTTTCACCATTCGTTTATTCTACTTTCTTCTCCTCCAACTTTCAACTAGTCGTGAAGGGAAAAGGTCGAAATCAGATCGTGAGTTGAAGGGTTGCGCACAGAAGAGAAAATTGCAGCTAAATCGTTCAAGGTAGAAGCTAACCTCGAAGACCGAGACTGCGTAAGGCGCTTTGTGATTTTATTTCATCACTTTTATTGTCCTTTTACCTCAACGTCAATTCTCTTTGTCCTATTTTACGTCAATTGGGCTGTCATTAGCGATGAAACCAACCCATCAAAAGCACCTACAGGGGAGGGGGAGGAAGTAGTTCGGTAATGTATATTTTCAAACATTTGTGTTCTCACAGTAAGAGGTCAAGTACTTGGAGGGTATTCTTAGTGACGACTCATAAGCTGTAAACATGAAGCACTGCAGAGGAGGCATTTGAGTGTATTGCAGGAACGATATGAATTCTGATGGCTTAGAGAAGGCAATAAAAGAGAGCAGGTACAGTGGGATAAGCCACTGGAGGTCCCACGAGGTGCATAATGATGTAGTGTGTGTTCTAGAGTTGATTATGAGGTTTCGTAAGGCACTCTTCCACATATCAGTAGATGAGGTGAGCGATGGGAGGGGAGGGGGGGTTGTTGTGTTGAGTTGTGCTCGCTTGGTTGTAAGGAAATCCACGTTGCTTCTCAATTTTACTTGTCGTACGCTCATTACTTGCATAGACTGCAGCACATGAAAACCTTCGAAGTATTGGCATAAGTTACAAAGACTGGCTCTCTGAACCCAGTGCTGAGTAAGCTTCAAGTAACTGCAGAAACAGTAACTGCGAACTCACTGCTCACCAAATTTGTCTTGCTGGGCTGCGTGACAGTTTTAATTACGCGAATAAGAAGTTATTCAGCCACAGACGGGTTTTCAGAACTGCGCTGAAAGGATTAATCACAGGCAATCATTTGGGAATGGGAAAAGTAATTTATTCGTCTGATATGAACGGGGGACAGAATGGGCTCTTTAAAACTAGGCTCTGAGCGGAGGCGCCATTCAACCTTAGAAAAACATTATGGCAGGCTAGTCGGGCAGCTTTCAATTCGCCAACTACTCGTACTTCTTCACATTCCAGTGGGAGTGCCAATAGATGGCGTCAGCACGTACCAGAGGGGACTGACATCTCGGTTAGGAGCAATTGCCAATCCACGTCCTATTTAGAGAGAGAGTGGGAAGGTGCAATCACTTCCCTGGTGGTGCTTGCTCTACTGAATGAATGGCTAAGAGGCCACTCCAACAGGACTTTCGGGGTATTGCACAACTGCAGCTGCGTTTGTACCAACACATAGTTTACCACACCTGCCGCAACACCCTAAGTAGATTCCCTGACTTACAAGCTGTGTTGGAAAATCTTCATTGTGCCCCCCCCCCTCCCACTCAACCAACCAAGGATTTTCTAAAGTAACTTAACGTAGACGCCTGTTTGTTTCACAATCTGCAGGAAGAAGCCACACATAACAAAAGTGCATATGAGAACAGTGGAATCTACAGGAGACATGCAGGCTGTAACCGTACTATTCTGACTACCTAACATAACACACCAACGCAATTTCTTCATACATTAGAACGCCCTACACAGAAGTGGAGAACACGTTTCAGCAATTTCATAACAAATCGTCGCTTATGGAATCTTCAGGGTGACAAAATGAGGTCCACAATAACTTAGATTCTTACTAAGTCTTCTGGCAGCTGCATTGATCAATCTCAAGAGAGACGATTACTGCAGAGGCACATGTGAGTGCAGTTTTACATATTGACCGCACAATGGCTGACAACCATGCATATACACTCTGGCGATGCTTTCAGTGGCTCAACCTCGAGGACCGGTATCCTGAAATAACAGTATTTCGAAGTGCCTGTTTACAGCACCAGTCAATAAACCATTTCCACGCGCTCATTGTGATCAATGCAAATGAAACGTCATCTATGTGTTAATTACACAAAACGTGCGCTTTTAGTGCAAGCAGCTTTGGCCACTGACTGGGAGGAAGTTTGCCATGACAGTTGCAGCTAATACTTTGAGGCAATTGCCAATCCACGTCAGTATTATACTACATACCTGCAGAGATAGTGTCATCAGACGCTTTACTTATCTAGAGCCCACTGGCAACTCCCACATTGAGACCAAATGGGGGGTTCTACTTTGAGCAGCCCAAAGAATCCATAAGCAGCGACGATCTTAAGTTTTCACAAAATCGAAGTTCAATTGAAGAGATAATTAATTATAACTGATAACCGCAACTTGGTCAATAACAACAGACGAGCTTCTTGGGTTCCCACATGATTTCTCTGCCGTTTCGTCGTACAACTCAACAATTATTTCAAATTCGCTGGAATAAATACGAAATAGCGCTAACATCCCACAACTCCAAGAAATTGGGGCTCGATGTGAGTTGTCCGTGTTCCCAAATTGTTAACAGAAGGAACTAAATACTCAGAAGTTGATGATTTGAATATTTAGTGAATTTAGGTAAAAATTGAGGAAGTGAGATTTGTGACTGGGTAGTTTGAAGCAAAAGAACTACAGGGAGTGGAGGGGAAGGTAAGAGAGGTTGGCTTTACAATGCATCAAAGCGCATTACCTCGCATTCATGGGTGGGTGACAAGGGAGCGACTTACATCTCACACAATGACAAATCCTACACGCACTGAAGTGGGCAAATAGTTGAAGAAAGTCAAGACGTTTGAGGAAGGAAAGTGTGGACAATACTCCAATCCTGAATGCCTGGTTAGTAGCAGAGCCCCTTGAACCAGTGAATAACAACACTCGGACACTAAATGGGGCAATTGTGAGTCCAGACCACTCTTGCAACTCAACCTACAACCTTCAGGAGTAGCTTTGATTCTACTGTGAGTGGTCCATTTCAATGCTGAAGTATGACCTTCAGGGCGTGCATTGAAAAAATTTCACGGTCACATTCCATCAGGAGACTTCTGAGGCAATATGATCGAACGGAGCACGCACTCGTGAGGGCAGTGGCCAGATGAGGTTGCATATTAGGTATGGATGAGGTTGACGTATTAGGGACGACACCAGCGACTGTCAACTCTATAGGGCTTGGGGGAGAGAGGCCTTGAGACAGCTCACGTACACAACAGGCTCATTTGAGGCTGCAGTGGGGTTTTTTTCTCAGTTGCCACCAGTATATAGGGTAAGAGGGACCTAAATACTCCAAACGAACGCGCACTAAACAAAAATCAAGATTTCAAACCTGCTCAAAGTTCGTCAAAACATTCCAGAAGCTTCTCTTAGAAAATTGACGGTTCAGTCACAGTTGACAGTTAACTAACTCCCCCACCCCTCAATCCCACGATATTGCCGCCGTTCCAGACGAATAGAACACAACTGGCTGATTTTCCGTTGAAACCTACCGTTTAAAATAATGAGGTTTCAAGCATTTGCAGTAAACAACAGTAATTTTCAAAAAGGAACTGAATAACGTTAAGCTCCAATATTCTGCAATATTGACCACCTCTTTGTAAACCCAAAGCAATTTCTAGTCCATTTCTTGAAAAACCTTTTGCACGATTCATCTAAAATATCCCATTTCTGATTCCACATTGTCACCTAGCTCACATTCTCCAATTGTGAAACGCGCAACCTCCGTTCAGTTTTGTAACACCCTCGAGACATCTAGACATCGAAAATTATCTGCCACGTCTCCACCGTCAGTGTACTAACGATTGAACTGGGAAGTAACTTGTTTCAAATTTGAAAAATGTCAATCTAATTTATCTTTGACTTCGCGATACTGGATTACTCAACAGCTGTCCACCCTGTTCATTTAATTTCAATTAATATACGAGGGACGTCCCAAAAGTAAGTTCCAATCATTTGTAAATCCGTGGGAAAATGCTGTAGGGAAAAAATTCCAACGGGGATACTTCGTGTTACATCTGGTGGTAACACTGAATTTTTCTTATGTTGCTATCACTTGTTGCGGCTCATCAGTACCAGTGTAAACATGGCTGCTACATTGAAAAACCCGTCAAATTGTGAAATCCATTTTTTAGTTTTTGAGAATGTTTCTGTGCCCGAAATTCACCACAGACTCTCTTCAGCGTATGGAGAAGGGGTCATGAGCATCGAAATGGTCCGTAAGTGGAAGAGAAGTTTCCTGGAAGGGCGGGAAAGTGTGCACGATGAACAGCGAAGTGGGCGCCCTTCCACTTCTCGTGGAGAGGACGCAGTTTCTGCAGTTCACAAGCTTTTGGAGGAAGATGCGCGCTTTACTCTAAGTGATATTGTCGAGAAAGTGCACAACAAACATCAATTGACTCGTTCTTCAGTACACCGAATCGAACTCGAAGCCGCAGTCTCGGAATTCTTCAAACAAAATGACGCAGAATGGTACGACAAGGGGTTACGTAAACTGGCACCACGGTACCAAAAATGCATCGATCGGAATGTCGACTACATCGAAAAATAAAGTAGATCCGTACCTTTTTTTTTTTCAAATTGGTTGAGTTTTCGATTTTTCCCAGCACTTCGGAACTTACTTTTGGGACGTCCCTCGTATTAGTTTTCTTTCGTGTTTCCTGATTATGTTTGTTTCACTCAACTTCAGCACCTCACCCATTCTCTTCAATTAAATTTGGGCAAACTCCAACAGCAGTTACGACTGCATTTTCTTTTTTTTTTTTTTTAAAGTCCCATTGATCTTAAATTTAATTTAAATTATTCTTGCTCGGCTGCTCCACGGTTTTGACTCTGATTTTCTGAAAATAATTTCCAACTCAAGTTGTTAATTTAAATGTTTGACTTCCTGAACACATTTATCGAACGATTTATGTTCAATTTCCCAACGATTTGTGTTCAATATCTCAACAGTTTACTTTATTTTCCAACGAGTTTCCTATAATTTTAAAACTTTTGTTACTATACCGGTAACATTTATTTTTCAGGTGCGATACCTTGTTTCGTAACTATTTATGCATAAAGTTCACTCACCTGCTCAAAAGGTTCGTCTCAGTCTGCCAAAAGTTTTAATTTTCCTCTTTCAATTTTTTTTTTAAATTGAATTTTCTACATTGATACGTGTTTGGTAATTTCCTTCACTTCTAAGGTTTTGGGAGACGTTTTCGTAGACACGGTGTACTGGCATGTATGCAAGGGAGTTGATGGGGAATGCGTAGATGAAGTTGGATGGGGATGCCTCTATTTCAAAATGCACTGGGGCCCTATCTCTTCACTGTACCGGAAAATCTCTCCCAAAAAGGTCAATAACAAGGCATTTTAAAATTCGAAGCAGCAACTTCACCATGAAAATTAATACTCCGTCGATAACTTCGCTCTCGCGTCTAGACTGCCCCTTCGACAGAATGCGAATGCAAATTGAAACTCTGAAACCGTTCAAAGACATTCCATTGCCAAAGGTACAATTTGAAAAAAACCGGAGGACGAAGTTGCAGAGAAATTATGAGAACCCATCACAACAACTAACAGCGACGGGTACAAGACTGCTACGATTAGCGTTAAGCCCTACCTAGCAATAGTGATAACTACCCGAAGCTATTAGCATGAGCCAAACCTGGTGCCCCTCGTCTGAACCAAAATTAGCAAGCTATTAATTAATTAGTCTTAATACAAAATAAACTGGACAAAAAAATTACTGCAGAAGATCAGACATGCGTCAACTCTAAACGTCTAAACCAATTTTCAAGCAAAAACCAAAATAGTCAATAATAAAATGAAAAACTCAAAAGTATCCGAACTGCGGGAGAGTAGTAAGTTTTAAAGATGTGTAATTTTTCCATGAAGTATTTTTAGTTTTTTTATTTATTTTTATTTCTTAATTAACTTAAAAAAAGAGAAGAAATAAGGAAAATATCGGTGACTCGCCGGGACAATTTAAAATTTCATTCTCGTTAGGTCAAGTTAAACATTTTGAGTTACTTGACTTCCCACAAAATGAGGAAATTCGTCCAGTTATTTTTGTTTTCCTTTTCTTAAGAGAAGGCGGATCTTTATTAATAGAGCAAGTCCCCGAACCAAAAACCTATTCAGATGCCGATGGTTCGTTTTGGAAGTTGGTCAACGAGAGCCATCTGCTGGAAAAATTCTCTTTTTTTTAACGCTTTCTCCCACGAAATCTTTCAAAAAGAAAGGTCGAACTTAAACTCTTTTTTTTTCCGGTTGGCTCCGTCGAATGTTGAAACAAAAGAGAAGAAGGGAGTTTGAAAAGTCGTCCGGGCTTTCCTCGGTCCTTTCACTCCTGCTCCGACCGAAAGTTGGTTGTAGGCCCTTTTTTATTTCTTCTTCTTTCGCTCCCCTCTCTTCCCTCCAAAAAAAAACTTGACTCGTCGAACAGCTGCTGCCTTCACTTTTTGGTTCTTTTTTTTTCTTCTATGAAGTTATTGAAATTCCAATTTACCCGAGCCTTCCGGCTCATCGTTCCGTTCATCCTTCGCTTTTTGAAGAGCTTTTCCATTTGCTGAAAAAGGTTTCGATGTGCTCCACGTTTATACCTGAAAAATAAAAACGACGCAAATGATTACGCGACGGTCTGTTGTTCTATTGCAAAGCGGAGTGTGACCTACCCTATTTCATAAAACGTTAAAAAATGTTAGAATATAATATGGCAGTATTGACAATACGGGAAATTAGAACTTTGAGTGAACGATAATATTTGTAGAGACCCATTCTACTCGATTCAGCATCGAAAAATGACCTGACAACAAGGGAACAACGAGAATTGACAATTTCAAGGTGACGCTATGTGATTAGCACAACGTGACGAGTCGAACTAACAGGTGGCTGAAGTGAGACGGGAGGCAGTGTGTGTAATGAACGCCGGCCACGGGGATACGATAACTTTCGCTATTTTCCTTCAAGTAATAGAATTTCCCTCACTTTTCGGTGATTTCACTGTTTTCCATTTAGACGCAGTTCAAGAGATGAATCGAAAAATACGAAGGAAACGATACCAAACGCGACGCAATTGCAATAAACTACCAACATTCAGTTTTCGACTAATTTTTTCAAACTATTTTTGTCCATAACAACCATGAGTTTCATACGATCAGAGCAGGCGGGCACAACTAGATCACAGATGGATTTTTTTGCGCCAAAAGAATAGATTTTTTAGACGACGCTAAAAGCAAGATATGGCCTGGATGGTGGGTGGACATTACGGATTTGGAATCGCCATACGTTGAAACAGTGTAAAATGATCGGATGTGTGGATGGGGGTGAGGGTCGCTATAATATTTTCCTGACTGAATATACGAGTACTGTTCAGAATGGCCAAGAGCTTCGAATTAGCCGCTAAACGGGAAAGACTCGCATAATTCATTGGTGTACAAGCCTAAAAGTCAGTACACTGAACTGGGAAATATTATAATTGCGCGGTATTTTCTTGGCACTTTGAAATAGGCGTTGATCGCCAGACTTTCGTAACTTCGATCAGCTGCCTAAAATTATGCGTACAGCAGAGTCAAGTTGTGCGCCTGAGGTAACACGATTAGGAATTCAGATAACTGAGGAGGTACAGAGAACTTCAGAGACGAAACATGAAAAGAGGAAGAACTTCGTTCACAAGAAAGGACTGCGATGTGGGGTCACTCTTGACTGTAGAAGTTAACTCTGGTATGCATTCTTAAGAGCAGGTCAGAATGAATGAAAAGCTTTCTATTTTAAGAAACTATTAGCAATTTCCCGATTCCTGATGATGCTTAATAAATTAAGCGAAACGTCAGCCTAGAGTAAGCTTTTCATTCATCCTGACTGGCTCTCAAGAAACCACACTAGAGCAAAAAGAGACTTCAACTTTCAACGTAAGGGAAGGGCTGGCAGTCACCTCTAGGTTAAATTGATGAAAGTTTGATGTCCACAATGAAGCATGAGCTCATCTCGATTTAAAAAAAAATCCCACCATCCTCTGCGTGTGTGTGTTTGTTTGGCCCTGAGCTCTATGGTCTACTCTTCACTCGCATTGCGATTAGCCAATTAGCACTAGTTCATTTACAGTACCTGCTCAATTTGATTGATTCGTGAATATTGCCGATTTGACTCTAGGAGGTTTCAGGAACAGTCGTTTGATAAGGAAACAGACCTGCTCACCTTGAGGTATGCAATTTTTGATCTCAGAGTTTGGTAAATGGTTGACACTATTTGAATTTCTACTGGCCACAAAACTCCCCACCAATACTTGTGTAGGGTATAGAGCAAGAATGAGAACTGTGGAGGGAAAGCTCTCAAGCTAAATGGATACGTTCGCCTGAGCGCTGAAAATTCTGGGAGTAGAATTTTGTTTGTACTGTTGGCCGATGTGGAAGGAAAGAGTAATTTTTAAAAAATGTTCCTGTAATTGACAGTTTTTTACAGTTTGCGAGTTACTCGCGAACTAAGCGATGCGTGAATTGTTCAGTAGATATCGGCACGCACAAGGAAAAAACTTGAAACTGCTTCTACGCCACAGTTGTTGATACTGCCAGTTGAGCAGGTCTGTTTCCTTGTAAAATGACTGTTCCTGAAACCTCCAAGAGTCAAATCAGGAATCTGTCAAATAGAGCAGGTATTGTATATGAACTAGTGCTAATTGGCGAATGGCAACGCGAGTGAGAAGTAGACCATAAACCTGAGGGCCAAACAAACACACACACGCAGAGGATGGTGGGATTTTTTTTTTTTTTAAATCGAGATGGGCACATGCTTCATTGTGGATTTGTACCGGCACATCACTGACAACTCAAATTTAGGGGAAATGAACAATCGTCGTAACTCCGTTTTAGTACTGAAATGGGTTTCCATAACTTGTTTTCTGTCCCGGTTCATTAATTTGTAGTTTAATGAAGAAGTAATTATTTTTTCCGTGCCACTCGATTCTTCAGCTCTTCTAAAATTTAGACTTAATATTTCGTATAAAATTGTTAATTCGCCAATTACACGTTATTTTTCCGTTTTTTGTTAGTTCATTTGTAAGATCCCCTGAGAAGTCCAGTTTTCGTTGTTCAATTATTTGTTATCGCAAATTTATTTTTAAAATTTTCTTTCATTCGTGTTTAGACATTCATGTTAGGAGAGGGCCTCCACAATTAAAGTTACTGCTCCTGCCTATATAAACCAGAGATATTTATTTATTTTGTTCAAATATATTTTCTTTTTTTGTATTAAAATTTAAAATATGGTGAAGTTTGTGTTGTAAAGAACAAGTCACCCGTGACCAGAGGTATACTGCAACCGCCATTCCTCATTCCTCAATATTCGTCTGCCCACACGAAGCGGTTTCTGATTATGAACATTTCTTTTCTCGATCAGCTTGTCATTTTCTCCTGGCAGGTTGTTACCATACCATCTATACATTCCTTGCTGGAGCTCTCAAGCGAAGAAAATTCCGAAGAATAAAGCTGTTAACAGACTACCAGATCTGCGCATCCTATCGTCAATGAAAGGTGGACTCTACCCCACATACTCCCACAATTCCTCCTCCAGAAAATCGGACGATTTAATTTATTTTCCTTTTATATGATTTAGGGTAAATATAGTTAGGAGCAAAGTAGGTTTGGATGGACATTAATACACTTTTCTATCTCATCCATCTGCTTAAATTACTGCTTTTGAAATAATAATTCATTCGGGGCGGTTGGGGTTACTTTAGCATCTTGTTCTTCACAGTCACTTACCGCGTCCACACATCTCTTCACAAACCTACGTTTGAATGTGTACCAGGATCATTCTGACACGCGACGTGAAATAACCGTTTCACCTACAAACCGAGGAGGATCAGTCTTCTCTCCTTTGGGAGCTTTTGGTTTTTCGTCTCAAGAACCGAAATCGTTTATCGCTATCGGACTCATCTCAGGTGCCACTGCAAGAGATATGCGACTGATTCTGTTCATTCTGATATGTTCCTTTCAACTATCTACTGACCCAAACTACCGGTCTCTAATATCATCTGTCTCAACCACCCTCAACTCGTTTCACAACTTCTTCCCGAGGGACTCAACGAATTATCAGACTTTCCTGTATCGGTATAAATCATCATTTTTTGCTATCTGTCCCCACAGTTTGGCATAGCTGCCAGGATGAAGACAAGTCCCGCTAACCTTGATCAACTTCAGCCTTTTTAGAGAAGTCTTTATTTTGTTTGTTTCGCTTTTGCAATGAGCTCATAGGTTTTCTTATTAGTTTTTGTGATTTGTTCCATCTGCTTGTGTTATTCTGTCTCCTTTCGGTTCTTAGTTTTCTATTATTTCGGATTTTGTCTTTATGGGTTCATAGCAACTTTCCTGGCACTGACAATACATTAATAATTAATAACACAACATACCTGCTGACTTGGCAACACCGAATTGGCTAAATCCATTCGAGTTGTGGTTGTTATTATTGGTATTGTTGTTGTTGGGCACAACTGCCTTAGAACCTGTCAGCAACGTCACAAGCTCAGGATTTTTCTCTCCAGTGCTCTGATTGCACAAATAATTGCAACACTCTACAACCTGCATGAACATCCTGAAAAGCGAGAATGCGACGTGAGACCATTTTTTATTTTATTCATTGTTTACAGGGTGAAGGTGAAGAAATTTATAAAACGAATCAACTCACCAAGCTTCTTTATCTTTCTTCTTCGGATATTTAATGAAGGGAATAGGCTGATGCTCATTAGGCCTCTGAAGACGAATGTTACGCTTTCCATTTCTCAATTGCCATTCCAACCACCTGATCGTGTCGCGAACTTTATTGCTGCACTGCTTGCACTCGTCCAAAGCGGACAGCACTGACAAAAAAAGAAGAAAACTGGTTAGATGTCAGCCAGACTATAGAAAGAATGTAACATTCTGTGCAAATAAATTACCCGTATTTTGAACAGGTTTAATGCTCATTACTTTGTTTAGCGGTATGAAGTAAAAAGAAAATTTGTGTAATCAGTCGATTTTTGTCTTGAGCTCGTTTTTTTCAGGATCTTGGCATTTTGAAGCCTCCTGATTCGAAAAAAGTAATTTTATCTCGTAATCCGTGTGCAGGACAGCTGGACCGATTGAGCTTGTTCATTTTTTGTTTAGTTTGTCACTTTTTTGAAAAGGTACAAATGTAATTACAAGCAGTTTACATCATCTGGAAGAGGAACAGGGGACCAAATTGTACCAAAAGTGAGGCCACAGAACCCTTTCCGCCATTGTGACTCGTTATTTCTTCTGTTGAGTTGCGTCTAGATTGAGGAAGTCGGCAGGCTGTCCCAGTTTTGTCGATTACAAAAACCTTAATGGAAGATAACGAGATAATACGCGCATCTCAGTAGACATTTCTAGAGTAGCACTGAACTTGACTAAGGCTTCGCAATAGCGAGGAACTATATTTTTTGTTACAAGGATCTTAATTACATTTTCCGTTAGGATAGACACATACTACCAAATAGTAATACATAATTTGAACGTAATATTACGAAGTAGCATAATAAGTTCCGACAAAAATAGATTTTTTACAATTTTTTCCGTATAAACCCCACGCACACAATGCTAGGGTTCTGGTAAATCCAGTTGGAGGTCCACAAAGTTAGCCATACATTGGTATTTAACGGTTATAAAATACTTAAGCACATCCCACGACATTATTGAAATCGAACTACTGTCGTCTCTATGACACGAACCTTCCCAAATACTTGCTTCAAATCTTGTTCCTCAAGTTCCTTGTCAATCCCCAATCGTACGAGATCTCAAAAGACAAATAGTTCGTCGAGTTTAGCAAAACTGGTATCTCGATTCAACAGACTGAGTTATTTTCTTCTCTCCTTCTTCGAGGCACATAATTCCACAGGCGTTGACAGTCCAATTAATTACTTTTAGGATGCTTACTCAACATAGTTGTTACATGAATAGGGGCAATCTAATAAATCCCCGAACCATGAACACTTGCACTTGTATGTCGAGAGAGCAGTTAGTGCAAAACGTTGCATCTGCACCTCCTAAGAAACTGCGCTGTTAAGAGGAGTGGTAATTAGATATGGTGCCATTTCGAGAACCGATTCGAGGTGGTGAGTGGCCCTTCTAATGAGAGGTTTAGAAATTAAAGTGTAGTCACCAAGGCTCCTTTGACCGCCATAGTAAACTCATATAGTTTGCCTACGCCTCATTAGTCTCTCTCAAGTCTTGCGACTCACTCGTCTCTCAGCTCGTGCTACTCACAACTCAACTCTCTCTCCACTTAGTTTCTCACGCAACCAGTACACGTGTATTTAAAGCCCCCTCTTGCGCATTTATATTCATAATCCTGCAGCGGTGAGTCTGGTGAGAATCTCCAAACAATGCAAAGAAACTCAGAATCTTGCGAAGGATGCTTAATCTGCCAAAACATTTGCCGAATGTCAGCCATAAAGACGTATCTATCCTCGCAAAAGTGGGTAATTACAGAGCGGATGTCGAGGTCTAAGTAGGAGACAGTCATTGAGGGAGTGAGTTGAGGAGGAAGCCTGAGAAGCATTCAACACTACTCTGATCTTAGTGGCTGGGTCGCCTGCTTTGTGGATGGCGTGATGAGGTAAGTAAAGCGCAGGAGCGCCTGGCAAGGGGCGTTTGATGGCTACCATCTGCCTGATCAATGAAATCCTGAAAAAAGTCCTGGTAACCTTGTTTCAAAAACGGGTTATTTTGAAACCTGGCTTCAATTTGAAAGAACCTGTTTAGTGCCGAGCCCCTTGAATCATCTAGTATCACCTTGTATTTTCGTCCTTGGTAACTACGATTACTGAGTGCCTACATAGGAGTCAGGCAGTATGAACCCTCACCCTCACCATTAGCCTTTGTTGCTGGGGTGGATGACTTATATGAACGTATCATTGAGATCAAAGATTCGAAGAATGCGTAGCTTTAATGCTGATTCACAGAGGAAAACAAGAAGGGAATGGCGCCTATTTTTCTTAGACAACATTGTAACGGGCGCTTCACCACACCTGTTTGGAACTTTTGACACCATTTATGACGAGGAAATCGGAAATGGACGCTGACTCAGGCCCAAATTGTCGCGTTGCGAGCTCGATCATACACCCCGAGCTTCCTCAGAAAAGAATTACTTCCTCTTCGACCTAATGGAAGTCAGGCTGGACACATCATTTGGTGAAGAGATAAAAAATAACGAATGCACGTAGTGCTGAGTAAAGTGGTGGGATGCGCTGCATCATAATTCATCTGTATAAATATCTCATCAAATACAAAGTGAAAGGGAATAGAGATATTCAACTTTTTGTTGATGAAAGTACACGATGCTTTTAAATAGTAAATTAACCTTCCCTTATTTACTTAAATACATCACTATTTCACCATACTAACTTGTAAACTTGAAGAAAACCGGTTGATGAATTAAAAATCAAATTGACCTACTAACCATTATCTGTTTGGTTCGCTAATATTACCTTCAAAAATCAGAAAAAAAATATCTGGTGCGTTGCAACACACAACTTTCCTTAGCTCTACGTCCTTTCACTTTGTAAATGGCTAATTTTATTTAATCGATTCATTTATCTATCAGTTCCTTTGAACTTACTCAAACAACACGTCACAGCAGCAGGAAGCTGTAGCGCCTACAGTCATGGAATTTATTGTGCTGCTCGTACTCATTTCAGGACCATTATTGATCAATTGGTATACAGAAAATTAATGAGGCTGTAAACACGGAATTTTTGAAGGAGGATAGTAATCACTTTTGCAGAGTTATTGGGTAAAAACGTTTAGAACTGGTAGTAAGCGAAACGGCGGTAGTTGCAATTCAGGAATTTCTGGAGTGAGCCCCATGTATCTCATGACCATTTTTAAACACTCACCCTATAGGTATTGGATTGCACTACTACACCAATTTTCTTTAACATACTACTAACATTCCAGCGGAGGTTCAAAGGAAAAAAACCACAGCCAAAACGCTTTTCATCGAAAATTTTGATAATTTATTATGCTGCTCTCGTAATTTTCTCACTAATGGGAATTTTATGGTATAATTATCTTATTAAGAGCTACCAATATTAAAAATTTAATCAAAATCGTTAGAACCGTTTTTGATTAAAAAAATATTTGGTGTTTTGATCACTATGATAACTATAGTTAAATATTGGTAGATTTTGTTCATACCCTTATTTTGGCGTCCCATGGTAGCCTGCGGGTGAGATAGGAAGTTTCAGCTGATTTAGTACGGTGGTTTTCTCTAAAAATCGTTCACAGACACACGTACACACAGACCATTTTGCCAAATAGTGTTTTTCGGACTCAGGAGGGTCTGAAACGTAAAGATCTGAAGAAAACTCAAAAAAAAATTTTCAGCCGATTACATAACTTTCCTTTCTACTTCGTAGAGCCATGGAAAGTAAAAAGGGAGAAGGGGGAAAGGAGGGGGGTTCGTACCGTGGGCTACCAATTCCCAGCAGACTTCATTTAGATTTTATATTTTGGTTGGCGTGAAATAACAAATTAGTCAAAAATGTTAGCAACTTACCAACAGCAGGAATAAACACGATAAACTTCTTCACTGATAGCTGTTTTATAAGGGACGAGTGGTTGATGAAAGCGTCAGCATCGGGAACAATGTACGGCGGTAAATTTTCCTTCATCCCTTTCTTCGCTTTGTCTTCCAATTGAGACACTTCCGATTTCAACCAAAGTTTGCCCATGTTCAGCATCAACTTTTCAACCCGATCGGGGTCATTTTCCCACGGGGAGTTGCTGCCTTTGCGATCCTCTTTCGGAGCTTCGGTCTGCAAATTAAAAGATTTGCGGCTTTCAAAATTGTTGAAACTGAAGGCTTCGGCAAAGCGTAATAAAAAGCGACATACTGATTTCAAAGTGCTGACTGAGTTGCCGTTAGACACTGTGTGGCTTTGTGAAATTCGCTTGCTGTGCTCTTTGGACACACCGTTTAATGCCTGTTGGAAGAAGGAAATTGTAGAAATAGGTAAACATGGCCAATGAACTCGTGTTAGATTAACAAAGAAGTGAGAAGTATACACAGAAAACAGTTCCTTCCGATTTTTTCTCTGTCTGAGAATATGTATATAAATCCACTTATCCAGTCATTCTGCCAGGATCTCTTGAGCACAGATCTTTACGGCTAGAATTTCTACTTATATTGTGGTGTACTCTCTTCGTGGCTTGGCAAGGCAGAAATTGGGTCCCATAATGCTAAGACCAGCCTTAACCCCCCAAAAAACGTCAGTGTACCATTGCGGGCACGCCCACCTCAGTTAAGAACACCTCTCCCTCTCTCTCCCACTGTTCCCTCCCATGTTCAAACGCTCATGCCGTCAACCTCCCCCCCCCCTCGTCAACATCCATGAAGCAGCACAATGCCAACCCCCTCCTTGAATTTAAAGGCTTTGTCGACCACTGAAACGAGCTCAATAATTACAGGGTTAGGTCTCATACGTTTCTCATTTCTTCTGGCTGTAGAAAGGGCCTCCCAAACACACAATGTTGCGAGTCCATCGCATATGTAAAACACATGCTTTGCCATCTCTAGCCCCGCCTCGCAGAATTTGCATACCTGTACCTTACACTTGCCAATGTTAGCAAGGTGGTACCTCAGCAGACAGACCTGCCAACACTTCCAAGTGAGAGCACCTCTTTAGCCCTCTCTCTGGGGAGTCGGATCAAGAGTTTTGACTGTATAAGGCCGGGCACCTTCTGCCTATAGGCATCCCTGCTCCTATCCCTCAATTGGCCAACCTCTCAACGTAGGTCGCTCCTAACAAAGGGTAGGTGGTCCCAACAAAGAGCTCAAGGCTGACAGGGATTTGTACCAATCTCTTCTTTCAGCCCATGCACCCAACACAGTGTTACACTGTTGTCCCGAGCCAGGGCCATCAGCCCAGTCAGACACTCCCATACCTGCCGCGACGTAAAACAATACAAGGTTAAGGCTTTGAGAGCAGCCTGACTATCTATCATAATGAAAAAAATCTTCAGCCGCTTCAGTCCCCTCTGCAGAAACTGCTGCGCACAGACAGTCACGGCAGACACCTCTGCATGGAATACTGTGGCCAGCGACCCCAGCGGGATCGCGGCTCTAATCCTCTACCCAAAGATGCCTGCTCCTGTCAGGCCACCCTGCACCGAGCCATCAGAGTAATATACCCGGGCCCCAGCTTCAAACATGGACCCTCCCTGCTCCACCTGGATCACTGAATGAGTATCCAGAAGGGTAGCACAAAGTTAAACCTCGTGGGCATTGAGTCTTCCATATGCGGCGCAGGCACCTCCACCTTCACCCAGAGGCCCTGCTAACCTTGGGCCAAAAACCCAAATGTCCCAAAGATTTGAAGTCAACGCAAGTTTTTCAACTGTCAGCAGTGGGGTTTCCTATTCTGATAGGGGCAACTGCACTAGTAGCATTGGTTCAATAGAAGTAGTCTACCCTATAATCTGTCAAGGGGCATGGTACAATTTAAATCGAACACCAACTTCTATAAACTTGACCTTGACAAAGACGTAAAATATGCGATTGGTAGTAGCATAAATAGATTATGGTAACTAGTTTGACAATTACAACAACATACCTGAATCTTGTCACCACCACGATGATTATTAGTAGCACGCAGACTGAACCACTGCTTGTTAGCGTCATATGTCAAAGATACTGGCTCCTCTTCGCACAACGCTCGGGCAATCTTCAGAAATCTTGCCAAACGGCAATAGGTCTGCAAAATTGCATACATATGGTTACATACAGAAAAATAACCAGAGTGCATAAACAGTGAATACAATGACAACAGAAACACATTCATTAATTTGTGCACATTTAGATCTCCCACAAAGCTTTCTACAGTTTCATCACAGAGCAAATCAAATCTGAGGGCGAAGAAAATTGTTACATGATCTACCACGTCTCTTTCCTTATCAAAGAGACTGTTCCTTGACACTCGTAACAGAGCACAGGCACTTGCTGAGCACCCACCAAACCCAGACCTGTGGAGGGTGGAGGTACAGCAGGTTGTCATCTAGCCACTGTCCCGGTAGAGACCTGTTGCCCATGCAATGGCAATTTGGAGTGTGGCTCTGGCATCGGTGTCACGAGTCTGCTGGTATATCCTTCTGGCTCTATTAACACTGCTTGGGGGGTGCAGCGGTGATAATGTCCCCTTTGCAGTCCACATCTTCAGGTGAGGCAGTTGGCACTATTAGGTCAGGGTCCGCAGCACGTCGTTCACCTTCCTATACTTTTTTTTTGTAGCAGAATCGTATTTCACACGTATCTCTGCGATGAATGTATTCCTCTACGTGCACAGACTACGCACTACTCTTTAAACGAGCAATTAATACCTCTTCAGTTGGCTTCAGAAGTCGGTTACGAAAATACTCCCAATTCACAACAGAGTAAGCAGCGTTCAGGCTAGTCAACCCTCGAACGGATGCATCTTCAGGAAGAGGTACGGAGCAGAGAACATCTTCTCCAATGATTTCTGCAAAAATTATACGAAATTGTACGAAAAGAGATGCAGCACTAATTTGATAAGTTTTTATAAGACAGATGTGCGACTGTCACTGGGATCTAAGAAACTCGCATCGCCACATTTGGTTCTCCTTGAATATTTTTGTAAGCACCCAGAGAGCGGGGATTTGAGATAATAAATAGATACATGAGAAAATACGATTCCCCGATCGTTTTTAATCATAAACCGGTACTTTGAGCAAACTAACATCTACATTTTGTTTTCTATAAGCTAGACCATATTTACGCATTGAATTAGATGTGCCTTTAATACGTATAACCTGTCAACCAATTTACAGGGGTTGTGAGGTTTGCGTGATCCACTGCATCAGTTTTTTGTCAGCTTACACGATTTTCCGAGAACATTTAGGAGTAATCACCTGTAGTCCTTTAGTTCCTCCTAGGTTATAGTTACATTTTGACCCAATTTTTACAGTTCCCCAAATACTAGTTTTCAGACTCGGTATGCCCTAAATCTTAAAGATCTGAAGAGAACTCAACTTTTTTGTTCAGCCGATTACATAACTTTCCTTTCTACTTCACAAAAGCCTTCATTTTTCGTGAAGAAACTTCCATGGTTCCTGCTTTACTGCCCTTTCCCGTTTCAACTCATTTGGAGTCTGAACGTTTTATACACCGCCAACCACAGTATATTTCTTAATATGTTTTTTTTTAATTATCCGTTTTAAATTTGAATTTCAGAACCCCCGTGAATCAATACGCGTGAATATTGACAGTACAAAATTAATAGATTACATCAAAAAGCTCACCATCGTCGAAGTGCTCTTTCAAAAACGAATGACTCGGAATCGCTGACACATGATTCAAAAAACTCAAAAGTCGGTTGAAGAATGGAGTCGTACTCGGAGTGAAGGATTTTAAAACTTGTACGTTACTTCCGATCCAACAGAATGCGACCTGAAAAAAAAAAAATTAGAAAACCCACCGGTTTACGTAAAAAGGTCCATGTCTAGTTGTGTTTAATGAGTTACACGTTGAGTCAGTGAGTGCAGAATACAGATATTGCACACGTCCAAAAAATGTTATTAGCCTATTGCTTAACTTTATTTTCTATTTCGTGAGTTACAGAAAGTAAAAACCAAGGAGAGTTTAGCCTATGATCTATTAGCAGGGGAGTAGAATCCTCTCTTCATCTTCCCCTTCCCTGTATGATTGATACAATGCAGCCGCTGACGCTTTTCGCCAAGGAATTCGGTTTCCAGCAATTAAACCGACTCAGTGTCACATTAGTTCAAGTACTAACTAGGTCTGACTACATTCTAGCAAAAAACAATAATATAAACTTAGTTTGTTCGCAATTTTTCGTCGAGTAGCCAAGTTGAGCCACTCATCGTCAGCTTATTATTTTTTTAAGTTAAAGTTAAGTTGAAGTATTCACCTTCAAAGTTTGGAAAATATAGCCTTCTTGGCATAATTTGTGGATATGCAAAAAACACTTGTCTGACGAAATTATAGGGTACTCCCACGGCATGTTCGAATCATATTCCGTCTTTGGTTTGTTGGCCGCCTCCACAGACTTTCCTAAAAAAAAATAAATAAGAAGAATTCATTACCAGAATAGGGTAAAATAGGAGGCGTACTCATTAAAAAATCCTACTGGTTGCAATCTGCGGGAATTAAAAGGGTAGTCCTGCAAGAGGTAAAATACTTGGACGTATTGCCTGAGAAGTGGCTCATATCGATCACACCCATGAAGAAGGTTCAAGGAAGGGCGTTATGAGAGCAGCCCGGGAAATGGAGAGGTGTGCCAAAGAAGGTATTATGGATGCACACACCCTTTGTGGTAATAGGTATCTATGGACCTAAGATCCAGGAAGTAATACCGCTGGAGCTTGGTAGTGATGGTATGTGTACCGATCAATTAACCAGAAATTGTTCCTGTATCAAGGCAGAAGAAGAGGAGGACTGTATAGTGCGCTGAAGGCTGAATATAGGTACTAGCCAAGGAGAACAATATCCCAGCATATCTATCCCAGGAAGGAGGGACATATATCAGATACATGTGCCAACACATGAATTGTTAAAGGCTGTGTAAAGGGCTTGTTTCCTTATCAAAATTACTGTTCCTTGACACTAATAAGAGAGTTATATCAGTCAGCAATGTAGAGAGCACTGTGAATGAAGGTAACAGCCAATGTTGACAAGTTAAGGGTACAAAGGCATCAACTCTGTGAGGCAGGGGTGAAGTGAGCAGCCCTTGTACAGTTTACTAGCAAACAGCTGGCTGCTGCACCTGTACTAGGCGAATGAGCGATTGTGAGTGATCAGGAGCACATTCACTGTAGCATAGAGCAACCTTGGGAGAATGAGGCGCATATTTTGGTCGACTAAATAACCCTATTACAATTAGGGGATATCAAAAACAACTGCCGAGTACCCCAGGCATAAAGCAACACAAAGGTGAGCTAAGAAAATAACATTGAAAACATCACGAAAATACCAACCATTTGCCAGATGTTCGTCTTCAGAATCGAGGAACTGGTCGAAAATCAATTCTTCTTCGCTGATGTCAGAGTCAAGACTGTACAGAGACTCGTTTTCATCTGAAATTCGTAATAGAATTGATATCAATAAGCGAGTATACAAACAACAGCTCCAAAAAATCCTTTACACATTGTACAGATAAAAATGTCATAAGTTGTGCAATTTGAATAACGTTTTAGATATGATACTTATGAGAATTGAAGAACAGAACGCGAAATATACTCGGTTATGACACAAGTGCAAACATGACTTAGGAGAGCTTCCATCCCATCACCCCCAGCAAACACTTGCCCTGTAGTGACCTAAAATCCTGCCTAAAATTGGGAATCAAAAGAAGATTTTTATTGCGAGCCTTCAAAGAGTTTGGCTCGCCCCGGTACAATACTTTCAAAGGCAACCCCTCTCTGACGTTATAGAAATCCCTAGAGCGTCTAACGACCTTCTTCACCGAGTAGCTTCCATAGCTTGCATCTTCACTATTTCAGCAAATGCTAAATACGATTACGACTACGAAATTCTGACCTTCAAAAAACAGTAGACTTTTCGAAAAACTTTCCAAACACTACTGCTATGGTGGAAACAGTGTTGTAATCCCTATAAAGTCTTGAAAGTGATCTTTTCCTTTTTTTAATTGTTTAATTTTTTATTACTCGATTCGTAGCACAAGTACAATGATTATACGCACAATGAGTATGCTGGGAGAGAGAGCACAGTTTTTAGGAGCATTAAGGTGCAACCCTGTACTGATAAAGACGAGTGTGTTGTGTTGATGTTATTCATTTTGAAAATATATTGAATTGGGAAAAAATCTGAACTCGAGTGAATGGCCCCATTGGCACATACATTTCACCCTCGAATATCCTCTCCACCAGCATTAAAACGTTATCAAGTTTCAAATCAACTAACCTTCGCTCATGTCAGATGACACTCTGCCTCTTCGACGGCGACGTCGCCGTTGAACCAACAAGTGTTTGAATGGCACTGGATTTTGTCTGGGAGAGATGGCAGTTTCGATTCTCTTAACGCACATTTGCAAAAGCTGAGATACCAACGACAGACAAAAGGCCAACGCAGTGACTGACTGTGACGAACCTGTAAACAAAATTTACATTAAGGCAATTGAACTGTCACGAAAATGATGTACTGGGTAATATTCATTGAAAAAAATAAAAATCTAGATTGAGATTGTTTCAAGACCCACATCAGCGAGCTTTAAGGAACACAAAACGAGGACAAATGGAAGAGCGTTATCCTGAACTGTCCAGACACAATGACACAACTTTAAGATTGGTTTAGCATCCAACAAAACAGCTGGCTGTACAATGTGAATTGTTACATAATTAGAAGTGATGTGTCGGGATACAAAACATATAACTTTCGAATTTTGGAATGCAGGGATTTATTGGCAATAGCAGACCATTTCCTCATAGAGCGAATTGAATGTGAGCGAACACAACTGTGAATTCCAATAGACACCTCGAGAGAGCAACTGAGATACTCCACAAGCGATAGGTACGTGAAGTCAGACATGTTTTTCATCGAAGTGCACAAGAAGAAAAAAAATTTACCACAAAACACTGCCAAACATTTTAACTTAATTTTTTGCAAAATTTACCTTTTGATTGAAGTTGTTGAACGCACATAATCGACATGATCAACATTTTAAATAAAATGTCGTCGGTCAAAACTGAAGGCTCCCCATAATCAGAACTCGGGAGACGTATGACGTTCACTTCAGCCTCCACTATGCAGGACTCAAGTAGAGTTAAAACCTCAGAACACAACTGCCGAAAGAAAACAATAACAAATTATGTATAGCAATTTTGGAAATGAATTATCTTACATGTACCGCTAGCTTGTGATTTCATAAGTAATGAAGATCAAGTTGAACTGCAAAATTAACTCTCCACCATAGTTCGTCATTAATTCGCCCTATGCGTAGATTTTGCCACAAATCTAGCTTAACCCTTGCGAATAACTGTACTAGTGAACGAATTAAAGTTTACATCAGGGGGTCCTAAAGGGAGCTGTTTTTTTTCTAAAAGAGCCTAGGGCGTTATTCCAGCGAACCTGAAACAACAGACAGGTTTCCCAATCACCACCACTCACAATTGACATGCAAAAAAAGGAAAAGATCGGAAGTGTACTTGTGAAAGACGCTCGAGGTTGGGACGGGATCCTGTACCATTTCCTGTGGAGTCCGTGCGGAATAACGCAAACGAAAAAAGAATAAGGGTCGCACCTTTATAAGGGTAGACAGTCTAATTTGGGGAAAAGAGGGGAACAAAATTTGCCTGTCTCCGACCATAGGCTCATTAGAGGCACATAGGCACAACAGCAGGGGGTTTTTGTGCCGAACTGGGTAAAAGGGACAAGCTTAACATTTAAGCTATCTCCCCAATTGGCTATTCTACAAAGCCACACACTAGACGTGAGAGTATATCCTGGGCTCGTGTCTATGTATGTCGTTCGAAAAACCTCAAAGTGACCGCTACAACGAGATTTTAATGTTTTGAGTCCTCCCAAATAAAATAAAAACTTAGCGAAGTCTCAGGAGTGGTTCCTAATTATGGCATGAACATTATTAACACGTTCCTTGCTCAATTTGTTTACTACCTTCCATCTTTCATGATGAGGTGGGATCAGATAAACCTCAGATCTTGGCCCAAAAAGAAAGTGATAAAATACGTAGAAAAATTAAAAAAATAATACGCTGAAGGCACGAACTATAAATGAACGCAAAATAATAATATTACGAAGAGATCTAGAACTTACGACTTACGGCGACTCTCTAACGAGTGAACTTTGGATAGTTTTTTACATCTTGGGAGATCCCAAGTACTCTCCGACAGGCTCGATGATATTTGAACCTTCTACTTTGCTCAAAAAAAGATCGAACTGGTCGACCAGCATGGTAAATAAGGGATCTCATTGTACTTACACGGGGCTCCTCACACGCGTGGCATGAGCATGACGAGGTGGACACTCAAATACACAGGATTGGCGCGTTTCTTGAGCAATCAACGAGTTAAACCGTCATTGCTACATTGGGTTTGGAAATGTCTGGAGAACCGCTCACTTAGGCAAAAAATACAGCAATCACGAACGATCCATTGCCCAACTTACGTCTTTACCACTAGACTATGATCGTTAGGGTACCTATAATGGGAGTCAGGCGGTACAGGTAGTTTAATGGACTGCCTCCTTGATTGTTTTGTGAATGCAACTATGATTTTAGCGGAATTTTCAACGAAATTTTTGAAAATTCATTGTGCTGTCATTTTTCCATGGATGAGAATTTTACGATACTGCTGCGTTAGCTGCAATGTTCATACAATACATTTAAAGCAGATTTAGAGAAGGATTTCACTAATATCATTCTTTTGGCGCCCCAGTGACCTGCGGGCTAAGTAACAAATTTGAGCCCATTTAGTTCAGCCGTTTTTTTTTTCAATCACGTTTACTGATAAAACACGTAAAATCAAAAAAATTTCGGCCGATAACATAACTTTATTTTCTAATTTGTAGAGCTAAGAAAAGTAAAAAATAAAAGCATTAACTCCTTATTTTGGCCATTAATCAATCGATGCACCATTCTACGCGTAATTCTTACTGTCTATCCCGTTCATAAAAATCACGGTACTTGCCAGGTTCATTTGGTCGATGTGGTGGTCATAAAACAAGGAGCAAGCGAGATGAATGAAAGTCACTATCAATTTCATGACACTGGTATCCAAGAACTTGTCCTTGGACAAGTCCTGGTACGAAAGAGCGTTGTTCGTCATCAGGTGTCTTAAATTTTCTTCGGCTCCGTCGAATTTCTCTTTGCAGCATAAGCTGAAAACACGAAAACAGAGTTATTAGCGTTGAGAGACGTACATATAAAACGAGGTGTTCAGGAGACAAGGTACTGCGTAGATAGATGTTTAGAGGCAGTCGTATTGAACTGACCAAAACGGGAAAACAAAAAGTCCAATCTGGCAATTAATGTAATTAAATAAGGGGCCTGTCCAGGCGTGAAATAGGAAGGAGGAACTTTATAAGATCCTAGTTATCCTAGTGCCTTTCTTAAATTGGTAGATGGTCAAATTAGGTAAGACAGACAAATTCGTGTGGTAGGTTTAATTGTATTCAGAAATATAGACAATGAAATGACAGTGGAAGCATACGGGTAGAAATATGTGATTAAGGGTCAGTGTCCAGATTTGAAATTGGTAGGCGAGTGGATGTGGTGTTTGTAGATTGAAACGGACTGACCTCGAAAATTCTCCTGGGGTACTAAAGCAGTGGGGTAGATGAGGATGCTTGACAGGAAGTATTTGGCCAATGATGTCGAATTTTCAATCGAGCAGCAAGACTGAATTCGATAGCTAGCGATCGAATAGCGTAACGCGGCGTAGATGGCGGAACGTAGCCTTGCGTATTGCACGTGAAAAAATAGGAAGAGAAAATGGCAAAGGTTTCAGAAGGCAGTCTAACTCGCGACTGAATCATCGGTTGAGTCATTCATAGAGATAAAAGGGAGCTTGAAGCAGGTTGTAGAGGTGAGGTGGGCGTAGACCTAAGAAGGGATCAGTAGACGCGGCGCTTGGGTTTGACCTCCTCTGCTGTCCGTTGTTTACCATTTGGCGTAAACCGGGCCTTCAGTAGAAGATGATAAAGTGATCCCTATCCAGCGAAGTGGAAGAAGCGGAGGAGATGTCACTACTGCCTGCCTTCACTTGAAGAATTTCTCAGCTCGTACATGGCAGTTGAAGCTACTATTAACATATTACCTGTTCACTGTAAACACTGTTCACTCATTTAACCTGAGAGTTGTGTCCCTGGATTTTCGCCCAAACGTCTTCTTTCTTGTCCTCCTTTTGTCCTTAATGTAATCACGATCATTTCAATGATCTTACTTTCCATTTCCTCAAACGCGGAAAAAGGGATTTTATCCCAGAAATTGAGTCAGAGTCTGCTAGTAAAATAAGCCAGTTATTGCTTCCCCTTTGTCCCCCGACCGCCCTTGAGTACCACATTGCTCCTGGATATTGCAAACTAAATAATTTTCTAGAAAACATGACCATTCTCCATACATCAGACTCATCTGAGGGTGCAGTGGGTGTTTCTCGGGTACCATCAAATAACAAAATCTTCAGGAATAAAAACAAACTGTGAGCCGCCATCCAAAAATGGGGCCACAGACAGCATAAACGCTAGTATTTTTATTGAAGTACTTCATTACCATCTCATGTAGTGATACGCAGCGCTGAGCATGTTGTTGTTGCCAGATGCCAAAGTTCCGAGTTGATTGTGTGGCATACCACAATCGGGCTTCCAGTTCAGAGCCTAAAAAAAGATTGAGAATTATCAATAACGAAGGTTACGAGGTAGAATGATGTACAGTTTCATAACACACCTAAAAATACAATTTTAACTGGAGGAAAAAAAAACTAAAAACGAACAAAATTCAGTTTTGTTTCATGAGCTGCAAGGGCTTTCATCTAAAAATGCTGGCCTGAAACTTGTTTGTGACGTTTTAGGGTTGCTAGGATCCCGCAAAAGTGGGTTTATTGATACTAGAGTGGCCAAAAAGGATTCAGTGTGCAAAAATATACTTTTACGTAGAGAACACTACAAGATGCTTACAGTACAACGAGACTGAACAGAGAGATGTCACCACACGATTGAAATGTATAGATTGATAAAGTGACGTTAGGAAAAGCTGAAAGCTGTTAAATATAACTAGAGACGACTTAAAGATTTCCCAGCTGAACACAATTCCTTTTTAAAATGCCCGCACAATTAAAAGACCTACAGGCAAAACCAATCTAGCAGTATCGCCTAATAAGCTTACCTGGACGTAATATCTCACGGCGTTATCATGATCGTAGGGCGGCTCAAGATCAGAAAGGTATCGACAAATATCTCCGAGGTAAATCAACGATCGATGGAGAGCGTTACAGGCCCAGTTCAAAGCTGCGCCTTCTGTCGATTTTGAGGACCAGCTGGTCTTATCTGCAACGGCACATTTTAGGAATTAAAACTTCTTACAAGCTCAGAATAGTTTTTTAGTGGTTACTTTAATATGAAGCCCATATAATGGTGAGCGTGTGGGTACTTATGAAAACTATGTTAATTGCGAGATTACATTCATTACAATTAAATATGGCAAGGCGTAAATTAACCAACAATGTGAAGAAGAGCAAGAGAGCTAATCTGTCATGGTGTTATCCAGACTAACTGCTCACCCGCTTTAAAATTAGGGCTGAATTGCATTGTACAGTCTGTGACTTTAAAGTTCACTCGTGTACTGTTCCCTCTCAACTGCTCCCTGACTACCCGGGAAATGAACCATAGAACTTTTGCAATATGGAATCAAACGATCCAAAGAAGCCAAAATCAAAAGGCGCCTTAGCCTTCAGTTCCAATCTCCTACTCCGCAAGTGGAACTCTACAGATCACCGTCTTTGCACCTTCTATCACTGAGGTAGGCTACTTATTTTCTTCTTCACATCCACAACGACTGCAGGACAATTCCGTTTACTATTACTGGTAGATTTGTTTCACCCCCTTCCCCTGATCACTCTCACACTCAGCTGCCTGAGAAAGGAGGCTGTCTTTCAAGAAATATTGCACCACACTGACGTTCCTAAGAAAATTAAAAAGCTAATAATAACGTATTCAAGCGGTTGCTCTAAACAACAACATAGAAAATCAAAGTGTCCAAGATGCATGTTACGAACTAACCTTTGTTGATACCACTGTGAGTCATCGAGATTGGAAAATCGACAACTCCTCTCAAATCCATTTTGAAGTGTGACTGCAGTTTCATTATGATGTGGTGGTAAAAGCCGATACCTGACTGGAGATGAGTTCGCATCATGTAAGTTCCTCTTGGATCCAATTTAACGCTCTGTGAAGCAAACAACATCAAGTTCATTCATCTAGAATATGGGAACACACAGTGAAGGTCAGAATTTTATGTGTGAGTATAAATATATATGTGAAGGATAATAATTAGAAGGAGACAGGAGCCTTACAACTCTGGGCCTACCATGAATGGTCGTCTTGCGGTTCACCCTACCACCAAGTTCAAATATTGAGGGAAGGTGTTTTGACTCGGGTGGTTTTGACTCAAGCCCCCTCTCCAGATTTTTCCCAAGATGGAGGTTGATGCCAATGTAAAGGACAGTGTTATTTTTGTTGTGGTACAGGGAGTTCCGCGGCCCGTTTATTATCGTAATTAAAGTCTTTTTTTGCAAGTTATTGGCCTAAAAGTGATTTGTTATCATCAGAAGTGGGATCATGGACTCTTCTGGCCCTAGTCGTGAAGTTAAAGACACGGACGACGTAAGGGATGAGGAATCTCGGTCGAACTCCCAGCCTGTTGTTGGCGATTCGAAAGACGCAGTAATAGCATTATTGGAGGCACAAAATAGAAGATTGGAAGAGCTATTGTTGCGTACTCTGACTACTCAGAATTCAGGGCAGTCCTCTAGCTACGTAAAACTTCCAGAGTTTGACCCCAATCACGAAGGTGTTGATCCTAAGTCATGGTGTGCAACGGTGGAGTGTTGTTTGACCCAAATCAACAACAATGGCGGTGCCCTTGTACTTGCCCTTGGACGAGCTTTGAAAGGAGATGCTGCTACGTGGTTCACATCGGTAGCTGGGCCAGATTTGACATGGGACGCCTTCAAGTCGACGTTCCTCGCGCAATGGGATGCCACGGATACACCAGCAAGCGTATTTTTTTCCTTTTTACAAACGCAACCAAAGGATGCAAATGAGACCTATATCACGTTCGCATCAAGAATGGTCCACAAACTCACCGCTAGTTGGAAGGGACTGAGCCACGAACAAATTGCTATAGCTGCTGTTCTGGGACAGTTAGCAACAACTGATTCCAGAGTGCGTCGTCTGTCTCACACGCAAGAAATTTCGACTCGTGAGCAACTTTTAAAAGAGATGAGGGTCCTGAACTACAAAAGACCCTCAGAATTGAATGACCATCATGACCATCCGAAAAGAGCTCGTTTTCCATCATCTCTCACAACACAGAGCACAACACAGAGAAGTGGATCATCAGATGGACGACATTTTTCACACCAACAACGTTCTTTCTCCAATCAGCGCCCTCAGACTGATATGCGCACTGCACAGCGAACATTTCCCAAAACAAATAATGGAAACGTCACCTGCTACTTTTGTTCTGCAAAGGGGCACTTTGCTTCCAATTGCCCAAGAAGAGAAGACTCTCGTCGGAAGGAGCTTGGGACCCCAAGTTCACAGGCCACTACCAAGGCGTTTGAGAAAAAGGTTGGATTGTGCCAACTTAACCCTTCTGGCACTTTAGTTCATAAGGGTAAGCAATTTGTTTTTCACTTCGATTCTGGTAGCGAATGCTCTCTACTTGGGATAGAATTGAGCTCTAAATTTGAGGGTGTCAAGTTTCAAAAACCTGTTATCCTACATGGGTTGGGAACCTCTACTCTCAATTGTACTTCTCAGATGGAAGTAACAGTTACCATAAATGAAATTGACCTAAATGTTTTGTTCCATTTAGTAGATGACAATCTTTTACCTTATGCCATAATTTTAGGTCGTGAAAAAAAAGCTCAAAAGCTGGACTCAAACTGGTGATGTCTAGTATACAGTGCTGTTTGAAATCGATCTCAACAGATTTTGTAGCCAAGCAGAGCCATCTTTAGAAAAATTTGATGACCCAGCTGACAGTGTAGGTAGCTTCTTGTCTGAAGATGAAGCTAGCAATTTTTACGAATTTCTTTCGGATTTTGAAGTACCACCAGTTGATAAAGAACCTAATGATCTCACAGTTGGATGTGTTGCGAAACAATCACAGTTTGATAATATTAAAACTGATCTTCCTCTTGATCATAGATCTGACTTGCTATCAATTTTACGAAAATATAGTGATTCTTTCATGACTGGTATTCCTCGAACTCGCATAACGACTGGCATGTTGGAAATTAAGCTAACTGATCCAAATAAAATTGTTTTTCAAAAACCTTACCGTATGAGTCCAAAAGAACGTGAAATGGTGAGAGTCAGGGTAGCCGAGCTGGTGAATGCAGGAATTGCGCGCCCTAGCAGGTCACCATTTGCAAGTCCTGTACTAATAGTACCAAAAAAAACGGGTGATTGGAGAATGGCAGTCGATTATCGTCGACTTAATGCCTTGACAATTCCTTTTCGTTTCCCCCTCCCCTTGATTGAAGACCAAATTGCACGATTGCGTGGTGCCAGATTTCATTCTCAACTTGATATGCTTTCGGGATTTTACCAACTTCCCCTTCATCCTGATTCAGTTGAGAAATCAGCGTTCATTACCCCTGATGGCCACTTTGAATTCTTGACTGTTCCATTTGGCTTAAGGAATGCTCCAAGCGCATTTCAGAATTCTGTGATGTCAGCTCTCGGTGAAATTGCTAACACCTTTGCCGTGGTGTATACTGATGACATTTTGGTGATAGGTGAGACTTGTGAGGAGGCTTTGCAGAATTTGGATACTGTACTATCTGTACTTACTTCTAAAGGATTTTCTTTCAATCTGGCGAAATGTTCTTTCCTGACGTCAAAAGTTACCTACCTAGGCTATGAGGTGGAGAATGGGGAAATTCGTCCCAATTCTCAAAAAGTTGAAGCACTGACACGGGTACCACCCCCCACTTCCATTAAAGCATTGAGATCATTCATAGGGCTTGCCACATATTTTAGAAAATTCATTAAAAATTTTTCTTCAATTATGTCACCTTTGTACAGACTTACAACTAAATCTTCAGTTAATGGAAAAATTATTGATTGGACAGACGAACATGAGACAGCACGACAAAAAATAATTTCATTACTTACCAGTTCTCCAGCACTAATGATATTTGACCCAAAATACCCGATACAGCTCCATACTGATGCGTCAGCTAGTGGTTATGGCGCAATTCTTTTGAATATCGTAGATAAAATACCTCGACCTGTAGCCTACTATAGTAAAAGAACTACACCTGGCGAGGCAAAACTTCATTCTTACGAGCTAGAAACTATTGCCCTTGCCAAGTCTATTAAACATTTTCATAACTACTTGAGAGACTACCCTTCACTGTCATTACTGACTGTCAGTCCTTGAAGGCCACCCAAAATAAACTACAAATAGTACCTTGTGTACAGAGGTGGTGGGCCTTTCTACAGAATTACAATTTCTCGATTGAATACAGACCTGGGCAGAAAATGTTGCATGTTGATTTTCTGTCAAGAAATGCAATATCAGAATTTAACTCTCCTTCAGATGATGTGCAATTAACTCCTTTCATCTGTAGAAGTCCTGTATCTGACGAACTAACACCTCCAGCCAGATTGCATGGTGATAAAGTACGTCCTCACGGGCGTAAACGATCTGGTATTAAAACTCTTTCTTCTCAACCTCCTACTCGTAAACAAGTGCTAGCAACCTGTGTCTCGTCTGATTGGTTACTGGCTGAACAGCAAAAAGATCCTTATATTTCGGAAATAGTTGCAAAATTTAACTCAGATGATATTGACGATGATATTGTCAATACCTACGAAATTCGATCTGGTATTTTACACAGGAAAATTCAGCGCAACACACGAACTCTGTGTCTCCCAATTGTCCCTCATTCTTTGCGATGGTCCATAGTAGATAATGTTCATAGTTCCATTTTCCATCTTGGTTCAGAGAAAACACTTGAAACTCTTTATAATTTTTATTGGTTTGAGCACATGGCCAAATTTGTCCAGAAATTTGTTGATAACTGTGTTACCTGTAAAATGGCTAAGAGGATTCAGGTGGTGCACGGCAAATTACTTTGCATCCTATTGAAAGGGTTGCGGAACCATGGCACACCGTACACCTAGATTTGTCTGGAAAACTTAGTGGAAAGAAAGACGCGCGTGACTATCTTTTCGTCTTCATTGATGGTTTCACAAAGTATTGCCTTTTGTATCTGACCCACAAACTAGAGGCTAAGAACGCTATTCAAGCTGTTCGTTCATCTATTTCATTATTTGGTCCCATGACTCGATTGGTTGTAGACCAAGGACGTTCTTTCACTTCTAAGCAGTTTCAGGATTTTTGTTTTGAGTCTCAACTTGATTTACATTTCATAGCCACTGGTTCTAGCCGCGCCAATGGGCAAGTTGAACGAGTGATGGGTACGTTAAAAGATATGCTGACAGTTGCTGAGATGGATAAGCACAAGTCATGGCAGGATTCTATTGGAGACATTCAGTTAACTCTAAATTCCACCCCTCATTCCATCACTAAATTGACACCAATGGAGTTAATGTTCGGAAAAGTTTCTCATCCTCGTACTTTAATAGTGTGTAATACTGGAGCCAACACACATAGTGATGCTAACCTTAGTGCAGATATTCCCAAGTTGAGAGAGCATGCGTCTACTAGAATTGCTAAGCATTCTGCATATAGTAAACGATTATTCGATAAAGGTAAAGCTAAGGTGCAACCTTTCAAGGTTGGTGATTTAGTCTTGTTGAAACAGGACGAACGGAATCTTGTGAAGCTTGATGCGAAATATAAAGGTCCAGTTAAGGTTACTAAGATACTTCCTAATGACCGTTATGAATTAAGAACAATTGATGGACGGCGTAGTTACAAGTACGCCCACGATAGGCTTCGTAAAGTGCCTGATGCAACTGAGATAAACACACTGGCTGTTGGTTCTTCTGAGGCCACTGTTAATAATTAACGTTGGCGTTACTGATTCTGTTATTTTGGGGGTGGTAATGGCTGCACTGGGTGGAATAGCAGTGGTAGAGGGCAGATTAGCTTTTCGCTTGCGATGCGTCTGCTCCTCTGTTTCTGTTACTAAACACGTGTCGCATTGCGCTGTGTCTATTCTCATGGTTTCTCACTTTTCGCATTGCGATGTGGTTGCTGTGGGGGTAGCTTCTGCTTGAGTGCACCTGTTTCCTCCCCTAAAATTCTCCCTAGTACCAGTTATGCTTTTCTGCTTACTGTTATGGTGCTCTCTGCCCTTGTGACGTGTATGGTTGGCCTTGCTTGGGGCAGGTCTTTTTCGATGCTTTTCTGGCTGGTACATAGTTGTCTGCCAATGCTGTGATTCCTTATGAGCCTTACTTATCTCTCTTGCTTTAGTCTTTTGCGATATTCGATATTGTCACCATACTGGTGCGACATGTATTATCTGTCTCCGAAGGTTGTTGATCGCCTTCCTCCCTGTGACACTGTGCGTTACGGGTCTTTTGTTCTACGCACATTTCGTTCTTATGCAGTTTTATTATGCTTGTCATTTTATGCTATTTTTGTCTTTTCAAGGCTTCGGCCTGGTGTGTTTGTTCCTGCTGTAAGGACTAATGTGGTGTACTCCGTTCTGTCTTTTAGGCACCCAGTAATCGCTGGGACGCGATTATTGTCAGAAAGGCCGTGTGAAGGATAATAATTAGAAGGAGACAGGAGCCTTACAACTCTGGGCCTACCATGAATGGTCGTCTTGCGGTTCACCCTACCACCAAGTTCAAATATTGAGGGAAGGTGTTTTGACTCGGGTGGTTTTGACTCAAGCCCCCTCTCCAGATTTTTCCCAAGATGGAGGTTGATGCCAATGTAAAGGACAGTGTTATTTTTGTTGTGGTACAGGGAGTTCCGCGGCCCGTTTATTATCGTAATTAAAGTCTTTTTTTGCAAGTTATTGGCCTAAAAGTGATTTGTTATCATATAAAATATCTCTAGTAAATATAAAATTATAAAATAATAATATTATCACGATGTATTTCTGCTGACTTGCCCCTTACTGTTTACTATTTGGATAAAAGGCAACACAGAGGAGTCTCCTTCGTACAATAATGGTACATACTTGACGGCACAAGCTTTTAAAATGTAAAGAATGTAAAGGAAGGAGAGAGAAGAAATGGGAAAGCCCTCACCCCACAAGACGTTAATGCAATAACGATCTACCCACCTTATTAAGTTTTTTCACAGTTGTTACAGTTTCATAGAACACCTTCCTCCATATCAAATCTTCCGCTTTCTTCCCGTACAGCACAGGGTCAGTGAACATCAACTTGTCACCGTAGTCTCGTATCTTCATCTGCGACAAAAACGGTAATAGTTAAGTCTACTTTGTAACCGACTCATAATATTGATCAGGCAAAGCTCACTCAGACATTTGCCGCAGTGTAAATATGGGTGTAATTTTTATTGACAAGCAGACAAAACCAAATACTAAGGTCGTACACAAAAATAAAGTTTCCAAGGCTCTAGGGTAGAAAGGAAGTTTTACAAGACGAAGTCAAACAGTGATAACTGTTCTCTTTCAAGTATTGCGCTAGTTTATTTTCAAATTTGCCCTTCAACAATTCCTATCTGGATTTCGCACCTATTGATATTGTTAAGGTGGACCAGTAGCAGCTGTGCGAGGTTTATGGAGTAACACGTATGACAGTTACAGATCTGCAGTCGGGGATATCTGTGGGGGAAGGGATGGAATTACTACCCTCCAGACCCTACGACCACCGAGATATCTGCAGAGCAAGCGCATTTTCCAGCATTGTCAGGCCTTGCCCTGGGTAGCAGTTGGATTGCTCCATTCTGCCTACCTTTCCCTGCGAAGGCAGCTTGTCGTGGCCCTAATCCATAATGCAACGGCATTCCCGTGGTAGCATTTTGGGCACTTAAGGCTTTTCCTCTCCCCAGGGTGGGACAGTTTGGACTTGCTGACCTCCCTGAGGATTGGAAGGACCCCAGTACGCTGCGACAGAAGGCCCACAAGCCTCAGCCCACTACCCAGGGGCCCATCCGCTGCGCATCCGGTTTTCCATCCCCTTCAACACACATGACAACCAAAGATGCCCGTAAATAGACAAAAGCGTTTCGAAGCTTTCATGATAGGCCGTATAGTGACTAAAATTGAAGACGTCTCACGCATAGATTGCTGTGTCATTTTACATGAAATGAAAGCTTTATTCCACGAAATTTCAATTTCAACAAAACACACATTGTGCTATAAAAATTGAAGTTTTGTAAAAATTTGGATTCTGCTCGTT
Source organism: Pachypeltis micranthus (assembly GCA_020466155.1). NCBI lineage: Eukaryota > Metazoa > Arthropoda > Insecta > Hemiptera > Miridae > Pachypeltis > Pachypeltis micranthus. Next base: position 35,736,770 of record CM035773.1, read on the forward strand.
GATTGAAACGAACTAACTTACTCTCGGTGAAGTCGTGAAAACCCCTCTCAATAATAAAATAGAGTTAAAACGATTGTATATTTCCACTTGATTTGAGTTACAATGTCGATTTCGACGTTAAGGTCGTCATTAGTAAACAATATGAAGATTCTGATGACCTAACTGTCGAACTCGATATAACATTGTAACTCAAATTTAGTGGAAATAAACAATCGTCCTAATACTGTTATATTATCGTTGACCGAAGACCACAAACATCAGATCTGTTTCTTTATTTCATGACTGTACCTAAACCCTCGACGAGGGTTATATCAGTCATAGAAGTTGCGGTTTCGCTAATATGCAAGAGGCCGGCCCCTGCAGCATCCACCGAACTCAGACCTGTGGAGGTACGGCAGGTATGTGGTCGTTAGCCAGTCTCACCGTAGAGAGCTGTTGCCCGTGTGTTACCGCGCGGAGGTGACCACCTGAGGAATCCCGTACCATCTGGGAGTAGTTCATAATCTGGTTCCCTACCTGATCTTACTTTTTACTTGGGTGGCAAGTTTCAAAAGGACAGATCAACTATAACCACGTTTCTTAGCCATTACCTTCTTTGCGAACTTTGCAAAATGGTTATAGGCTTCCTTTGTAGCAGTCAAAGCTGCTAAGTTCGTTTGCCCTCTCAACAACCGTCGCTCACTGTTGTAGAAACTACAGTGGAGCAGCACATGGTTTCTTGTTTCCTCCGCACTGGAGGCACAAGACCACAAACATCAGCGGATTGAGGCAGCACAGGCATTTTTGAACCGTTTTGTTAAGAGAGGGAAGGGGCTCTTAAATAAAATAGTTAGTAGCGATGAAACACGAGCACCACGCTGTGTGAAAGAGTTTTTAGAGTGAGCTAGACACTGGTAGAATGTATAAAAGGTACAACATTGTCATGGTAGTGACGTCTAGAACGCACAGACTTTCCGAAAAGAAATTTTTTCTGAAGAAGAGTTTATTTCGTGAACCTACTCACCCTTAGAACTTCTGCAGCGTCAGTGAAGAGATCGGACACATGTTCTGTGCGCGCCCTTTGATTTTCAAGGTGCCTGACTGAGTCGGAGATTGCCCTGCAAAATACAAGATCAAATACCTTCTAGATAGGCCTGCAAATCTACTGAATTATGATTAATGTATAACTCACACATTTAAACCTACATAAATTATACACCCTAGCAGCCATAAATGAAAGTGACAAAACACACACACAAAGAACGTGTTGTAACCACAAAAAATGTAATTTATTTATTATTTATACTGAAACTACTAACTGCCTTTTACCAACTACAAATCTTGAATGCTACATCTGCCCAGCAGGAGGAAAAATTGCCCCAATTTAATCAGTTTTACCAATTTTTATTTATTTGTTTGCGTAGATTATTAGCCATAATCACGTGTTAACTGTGAGCACGAACATTCAAAAGTAACAGATAAATCGCGTAAAACAAAGTAGGTTATTATATTAGGGCAAACTCAATAAACTACATTAATAATTCTACATTGCAGAAGAATTGAAAAGCATAACAAAAAGTCGCTACATTTCCCTGTATTCGGTGTTTCCAACAATGGTGTTTATTGATGAATGTTTCCTGTATCGAGATATACACAGAACAACATCAAGTGTTCCTTCCTAGGGGTCAGAAACCTGTAGTTATACACAAGTACTCGCCGAACCCAAAAGGATTGATACTTCTGGCTAATGGAGAGGATGGAAATCGACTTAGGTGTATACCAGCCTCAAAAGAAATATGCCTGAAGACCTTCCCCAGCTAAATTCCTGACGTTTTCAGGATAACGAATGAAGCTTTAAGCCCTTTAATACACATGTGAACCCCAAAGTGTCTTTTCAACACCATCGACTAGTTTAATGAGCCCGAAAAACGAAGGAATTGTGAACGACCTCATTAAAGAATATGTATTATAAAGTCTTTAGCATGACAATAACTTTTTTGGTGAAGCTCACCAATTAGGCATAAATCGATTAGAAACGTCGTAAAAAGCACACACAACATTCACCAATTTTCTAGATCAATCAGTAAAGGTAATCGAATAACCTGACTATCGAGACTGAAAATACTTGAATCAGTAAGTCGACTAAACATGTTGTATTTTATAACTCAAAACTTTGACAGGAAGCATCCCACCGTCAAATGGAACTAGAAATTGAGAACCTGTTCACGTACCAGTAAGATCACAGTATTCATGAATGAAATTTTTTGTACGACTAGAGGATGTAAGAGGACTATACCTGCGGTTAACACGAAGAAACGGGGAACATTCTTGCAGGACGTCAAATTCCCCCCTGACCTTTTTATAACTGTACGAAATAGTTCAATCATTCAATTCCTTCACGAAGGCCTTTAAAATACAACCGTCGGAATCTGGAGGGAAAATGTGATATTATGAAACGACTCGAAGAACAGATTGACCAACCTTCTTTGGTGGCTCTTTGCGTAAAGAATTGAGGAATCCCTATGGTTGATAGCTGCAAGTTTGGAAAACAGCAGAAACGTAACTTTCAATTTTCCATATTTTGGCTTCACACACCATTAGTTTTGAACCAGGGGGAAAAAATTAAAGAGAGGAAACTTTTAAAAGGTGAACGTTATCACCATTTAGCTTTTGACTTGACATTGAATTATGGCATAGAAAAGATAAACGTTCTGAGTTAGGTCATTTATCATAGTAGTATTCGCCAGGCAGATGGAAAAGTAAACAAGAGACAAGGGAGATTCATTAGCCAGTTGGTAGTCAAGCACTGTTAACTTAGCCATTCTGCACTAACTGTAATAAATTTTAGCATTCTCTCACCGAATGTCTAATGTTATTTTGTCCCCAGCAGACAGCCCAGTTTCTAGGGCTATCTAATCTAATCTGCTGATAGCTGTTTCCTTCTAGAACTTTTTTCGTAGCTTACATTCAATTTTCATCGACCTGTCGTATCAAAACCACAGTAAAAATAGTCAATCATTCAATGGCTGAAATGCAGCGTCGAGGCTGTGGCGTCATAGGCGGATAAGACTAATAATTCGAAGCTGTTAGCTGCTAGTTACCACTGGTATCACTGGCTATTGGCAGTGCTCGAGTTTATTTATTAGAGTAAATGTTGAACTATGGAATCAAACTGTCCATTCCTCACTTCGTCAATCACGCTTTGTGATCGCGCTCTTCGCCTCACAACTGCTTCCATTCCATCAATTTTCTCCACATTCGAATTCAGCAGTCCATTGTACTATTTTTTTTAGCTATTTGGTCGGCCATGGATATGAGAGTTACTGTCTTTTTGGTAATATACAAGGCCCACGAGATGTTTTGGGTTAATGTGTGCATGTTGGTTGGATCTAAAACGTCCTGAATGACAAAAAAATGGCATTGGGCGAAAAACAGCCTGGCCCCCTCAACATTTTAAAGCGCAACTTCGAACGACAAGAATCATTTTCTTATATTTCACCTCTTGCGTCATGACCCTGCATTTTTATTCACTCAATTAATAGAAGCAAAAGGAAACTGGACTGCTGTCTGTAAGAGAGAGCATTTTTTGAAAGCTTTTAGCTTTTAGCTTTTTGATGTTGCTACTGTGAGTTGGAAGATAGTTGAATTTCATCTCGTCACGTACCACAAACGCAAATTAAACACCATCATCAATGACGGCACGAAAAAATCAGGTGTTGCTGGTATATGTGAACTAACCTTCTTCCTCTTCCTTCATTCTCTATTGTTATGAAGACATTTGTTTTCTGCCTCTAACGTCACAGGTGAAGTTGAATAATCATCTCAATACCCGCATTAATTAATAAACTCGGTGCAATATACGCGTGGTGCAAGCAACCCAACGACGCAAACTGTTCGCCATTTGGCAACATAACAGCTTGAATTAAATGGTGTAATCATAAGTGGGAGCTACCTCTAAGCTATTTCAAAGCCAGCACCATGGGCAGACAGTGATACTCGATCAGCATGAAATTGGATTTATCGATTTCATACAAACCAAATGACTGGTTGAAAAATGATCACAATCTAAACTGTTGCAGGATTATATTCGTCGGGTTTGACTGGAGTATGATTCGAATAGTAAGCGCTCGTTGTCTCCAATCACGAGGCGAACTGATAGTGTATATTTTGCAGACGCGGTGTCCCCATTAGACCAGTGTTCAGTACGACTAACATGTTCAGAGCCATCAAGAGGATAATTATGTAGATATTATGCAAATATACTGATAACGCGCTATGAAGATAAGCAGCTCCTCGGCGATTAAACGGGCGCAACTTGGCAACAATTCTCGATAATTAACCGCCCCATGTGAAAACATTTGTGAACATTCTTGAGACGTAACTTAGCAAAATATTATGGTTTCAGTACCTGTACAGTTTGAGGGGAAGGTCAGCAGAATCGCTTCTGTCAGAGAGCGCGTTTTGAGACCTCTTCATCGTATTTTTCTTGCCCTTTCAAGACTCCATCGTTTCACTTCGAGACGAATAACCAAAACTCGGACATCAGTCCGCTGGGAACGCGGCGAAATTGGAGGATATCTGGGATTTTGAGTAGACTCTTGAGGCGATTGTCATTTTGAAGGGGACGATCAGGGGCCGAGCCAAATCGAGGCGAACTACCGAGAACCCCAAGGGCGCCTGTTCTGCGCAGGTTCACAATGTTGCGCGACACAAACAAAAGGAATGCACAACCGCTCAATTCGAAATTAGTGCGTGTGTTCGACTAATTTGTCGAGGGATCGGCGAAGTAACGAAACATTTTGTAAAATAATTTAACCAAATTAACGATAATAAATAATATCGGAACGGAGCACCAATTCACTTCGGTGAGATGTGAAATCGAAGACTTCCAGATTGCGACTGGGGAAGGCGAAGACGACGTTGGCACAAGGAAAAGGAAGTAGGTGTTACGAGTGACGTGTCAAGAGGACTGCATCTGTCGCCGCCGCAAATACTCGGGTAGAAACACCCCGATAATTGCATTTTATTTTTAATAACAATAAGTAATTTAATGGTTCCCTAGTGAACTACAAAACTTCACAGCAATATTTGCAGTACTACTGTTACTCCAAAATTTTCAAGAAAAGAGCTCCCCAAAATTTAAATTTAACCGTCAAAGTTCTGAACTCGTAAATTTCTACTCTTCACTTTACGAATTACAAAAATCAAAAGAGCGTCATGTTCCATAATACCTATACCACACATTCAGATTCAATACCAAACTTCAAACAAAAAAAAGCCTTGAAACAATTTTTACTTTCCTTCGCTTTTTAACTTAGAAATAGTCAGGAAAGTATCATAACTGGTCAATATAAACCGGTGTGGTAGACTATGTGGTTGGAGGTGGTGTGGAGCATCACTCTGCAGAAAGTTCTGCGACATCCTGTAACAATTTGTACCCTCGTTCAATGTGCGTAGACAAAAAACGCAGTTACCAAGCTTTCATCAAAATAGCTACCTTCTGAGCCGAATTGAGAGCAATAGAAGATGGAGAAACATTTGAACCTAATCAAGAACCTTCTGAATTAAATTGAGAGCTTTCCGAGCAATTTCACGTTCTGAACAGGCTTGGGAGTTTTCCAAAACTGAATTGCGAGTTTTTGAACCAAGTTTAGATTTATGAAAAACTGAATTAAGAACTTTTGAACCAGACTGAGATTTTTTCAAAATAATTTCGACTTATTGATCCGATCTGAAAGTTTTCCAGGAAAATTGTGAACCCTATGAACTGATTTGGGAATTTTCCAAAACTAACATGCGAGTTTTTGAACCAAGTTTGGATTTATGTGAGCTAATAAATTGATAAGTTTTGAACCAAACTGAGATTTTACCAAACTAAATTTTGACCTATTGATCCAAACTGAGAAGATTTTACCGAACTGACTCTCATTTTCTGGCGTACTGTGGCTTATGTTTTCGTTAAACGGGTGATTGAAGAAATGGTTGCAATGGAATAATGTGGGTATAAAACAGACACAGCGGCTGATTAAATGAACTGTGGAAAATCAGAAAACGTTGAAAATAACTTTTTTTTTCACATTCGTTGGCTCAACGAAATAGAAAGGAATTCGATTGACTAAGTCGAAGTTAATCGACAAAAAATGTTTTTCTTTTTGAGTTCACTTCACTTCAGATGTTCACCTTTCAAGGGCTTCTAAATCCAAAAAACACGATTTAGTAAGATGGACTGTGGGTGAGAGTCTATGAACACAAACAAGAGAAAACGACTAAAACAAATAGTCTCAACGTTTGTATTGTATTTACTCGTATATATCAGTACTTCAAAATTAGGGTAATAGCACAATTGGCAGAAAACTAACTGTGGTTATTATAGAGAGCTAAACACCAATTTTTTTTCTCATAAATGGCTAAAGATTTTGATTGAATTGTTTGTTAGGCTAACTTCAAATAACAAGCACAACGTGCAACGGTAGTATAAAGATCATCTTTGGGAAAATGACGAGATCAGCACAATAAATTATCTAAAATTTTGAATTAAAACTCATCAGAGCAGTTTATTATTAATTTGGAAAAATACGCCTGTTTTTAGCATCTCAGTCATGTTTTCTATCGTTCACAAGTATTTTTCAATGCTGAATTGAATGGGATTGGCCTCAGTGGTGTGAGACTGCATGAAGCTGGATAACCAGAAAATTGTCGGAACCAATGATCTGCTGAATAGGAAACCTGATCATGCTGTGCAAGAAAATAATGAACCGTTGAGTAATAATTTTCAGCATTTTTTCTTTAGAAAGTCTGCGCAACTGACTCTAGGATTCTTAGAAAACTCAAGATCGTAGTCTAACAAACTACCACGACAAAAGCTTAATAACCTGAATTAATTTACGACCATTTCCCCGATAATTCCAAAACCGTAAACGATACGATGATTCTCAAAAACTACTGGCGTCACAGTCTTTTGAACCACCTTCGCGCTGATTGCTCAATAATTAACCTCAACCAACACCAACTTCTTAGTAGAACGTTGTTGTAAGCCGAATAGTAGTATAATGAAGTGATTAAAACCATCGAATGCCCTTGGGCCAAGGAAAGTTTTGCGTCACACAATATATTTTGCCATGTTTTGGATTTCAACTCAATTCAATGGTGGAATGTTTATGGAGAAACACACACATGAACTAGCAATGGGCACCTTGTCTCGAATCACACTATCGATTTTTTCGACATTGTGGTCCATTTTGGTTAACTCACACTGAATAATACACCTATGTTTTCGGTCAGGAAAAGTTGTTTACCACTCCCCTCTCAAAATTTTTTCACGTTTCAAGGCATCAGGATTCTAATTATACAATGCTCCCCCACCCCACCCCAACACCTTGCTGATTGGGCCTATTTTGCCTTATCATGGTGTAAAAAGTTCACTCTTTCCCATTCATTATGAAGTTGTGGCTGCCTGCTTGGCAACCCAATAGGACAAAACCCATGGTTGTTATGGTAACAAATTTCGGCGTTTTTGGTATCGTTTTCAAGGCATATTTTGATTTTGGGTCGAATGGAATAAGTCTTAGAGGTGTATGACTGTGTCTAGACTTAAAACAGTGAAATCACAATAAGCTGACGTCTAATACTTGAAAGAATTTGTGGGTCAATACAGCGAAAAATCATTTCATCATTTGTACTGCCTCCCCTCTCACTCCATTGGGGGTGTGACACTATGTCAAGCTGTGCAAGAGAATAATGAACCGCTGTGTAATAATTTGCAGCGTTTTGATGTTTCAGGGGGTCCCAGACATAACTCACCGAAAGCGTCTTGTTGACTTCCTTCAAAACTCTTAAACCACTCAAAAACGATCTCACCTCAGTAACCATTCATTGCCATATATTTCTTCTAATAAATTAATAAACTTTAGCTGAGGGTTTTCCAAAATTGATGTGCTACTTCTACCTGTTTCCTAAGGCGTTTTTACTATCTTATGCAGAGATGACAAATAAGACTCCCAGCACTTCAAAAAATGGAAGATTCACATGAAGCGTTGCATAAATAGATGGAGTTGGTGGTATGGGATCTGTAAGGTGATAAGTAAAAATCAGCGAATTCAAAACACAGAACAGCCTCACCTCGTAGGCTAACCAAGCTCAGATTGATCGGTGTGCCAGGCTTTTACTCTGCCATATTCAGAGGCTGGATACGTTCATATAACTCAAATCAATCTCTATACGAATACCACAGGAAATAGAAGGGCTGCAACTGTGGGGCTAGTATTGACCTGTACCGAAAGTCCGAGAAGGCTAAAGTTGTGTGATGTTAAAGTGGCTTTGGAGGAAATATAGGTACATCTTGTTAGGTCAGTGAAGGTCATGAGGAAGCAAACTTTCTGGAAAACAATAGGGCTTAGGCGCTCTAAAGGTGAAAAACATACCTATTGGAAACAACTAAGGTGCTCTAAATGGTTTATTTCATGGCCAACGAACAAGGTAAGACACGGCTTTCTATTGATTACAAGGGATCATCATCATGGGCCACTTTGAATCGAATTATGTGATGGAGAACACGACGTGCCACCTTTCGTAGGACCGCCAAAGATACTCCCTACCACATCCCAGCACAGGGCAAAAGACTTGATGGTGGATTCTGTATCCTAGAGTACCAACACTCCAGTAATGGATACCAAAGTAGGTTCCTGCAGGAGGGACGTAGATGAGTTCGATCGAGTAAGATATCAATACTGCTGCAACTGGACATACAAATGTGGTGCTTATGCCAAAAACAACGGTAATTTCAGCCATAAGTATATCTGAAGCGACGCATCACACAACTCTCCTCAGCTCCGCATACATTCAGCAATTTTCGCCACCATTCAAACTAATTCAATGTTTTCCATCCGGTTTATGTGAACCTGTTCGAACTTGACTCGACGTTCCATAAGGAGAAAATGGCAATGGAATTTGTCGGGGCCTCCCTTTTCAGAAGCTGCGCTGCTTGATTGTGTGTGAGGTCCTGAAAAGGGCCGACGAATTATTGTTGTTGTGTGTGTGTTGTTTCTGTTTGTCGGTTGAGCGGTAGCTCCTCTCGGTGAGGGATCCGGTTGGATCGTCGCTCCTTCTGTCGCAGACGCGAGATGATGGTTGAGTCAGGAGGTTCGGTCGAGCAGCGGGCGAGAGACGAGTTCCCCAGGCGTCGAAGCGTCGTTTGAAGGGCTCGGTTGAGCGTAGCTCCTCTCGGTGAGGGATTCGGTTGAATCGTCGCTCCTTCTTCTTCTGACGCGAAAGGGCGGACTCATTGTCCCCGCTGGAGCCGCTGAAGGTGGTCGGTTAGTGTCGGATGAAGTGGTTGGTGTAAGAGCGGAAGATTGAATGAATAGAATGTCTGTTTTTTTTTGTTTTTGTTTTTTTTTTCGGACGCTTCCGGGGAGGGGAAATCTTCAAAAGACACCCAAATGGGTAGTGTCGGATTTTTACCGACTAAAACCCCTCCCCCGCGGTTGCCAACCCGGAGGTTCTATGCCAGAAGGATGGGAGGCCAGCCTGCGGATGCAGGGGGACTCATGCGCATGTGCGATGCGGGGAGGAACGGGACAGGGTTAGCGTGGAATGAGGGAGCAGGGCCTACGGATGATGTCCGAGGGGTTGGGGGCATATTGTGTGAGGCAGCTGATGGACGGGTTGGGGTGACCCGCCACCGAGTTGCGGAGGTTGAGGGCATAGGTTGAGGCGGCCGCACTGAGCGAGGGGAGGCCTGTTTCCTTCAGGAGCTGCTGGTTTCTGATGTAGCGGGGTGAGCGGAGGACACCTCGGAGGGACTTCATGTAGGTGCCCTCGAGTTTGCGAAGGGAGGAGGCCGTGCCCCAGACGGGGATAGCGTAGGTGCTGATGCTCCTGATGATGGCGTTGAAGATACGGATTTTCGTTGGATGTGAGACCTTTCTGTTGTTGAAGAATGGCCGGAGAGCAATGAAGGCTCCGTTGATTTTGGCGCGAACTGCGAGGGTCTGCCTGTACCAGTTGAGTTTCCTGTCGAAGGTGACACCGAGGTACTTGGCCTGGTGTTTCCAGGGGATTGGATGGTTCCCCACTTGGATGTTTGGGGGGGGGGATGTTACGGCGGGAAAAGAAGACGGCTTCTGATTTGGATTCGTTGAGGCGTAGTCCCCATTTGTGGTACCAGCTGAGCAGGGACGGCAGGAACTTATTCATGACTGTGGCACAGTGCAGCTTGGTTTTGGAGGTGTAGAGGAGAGCTACGTCGTCCGCATATTGAGCAGTGACGATCTTCTCGTGGACTGGTATGTCATGGCAGAAGATGTTGAAGAGGGCTGGGGAGAGTTTTGAGCCTTGGGGTACGCCAGCCGTGATGCGGTGGGTGGTGGATAGAGTTTTGCCAACTCTCACCCTGAAGGTCCTGTCGGTGAGGAAGGAGTGAATCAGACCTATTGGCTCTAACGATTTCGAGTTAAATCAATTTTTGCGCAGTTTTTTCTGTATAAACTCCGCTCGCTGGAATCTTCAGAACAATTGGGATGGTAGTCGAATAATGTACCCATACGATGAGCGTTTAATAACACTCGTTAGATATATAGAAGCTACTCCAAAAATTCAAGGATTTCAAGTTCGTACCCAATTATTCCAAAATGGGAACACGACCATTCTAAATATTTACGTGCGTCAGTAAATTCTTACAAGTAAAAGTTTTTATGTAATACGTTGTTATAAACAGAATGACAAACAGATTTGATTAGTTTCTTTTCTAGAGTCCAGAAAATGGTTGTATAGACGTTGGGCCAAGGTTTAAAAAAGGTTATAGGATTATTGGAAGCAAACCATGTGCTGGAATGCACAATATCTCCTTCCCTATGTCTCCGCTACATTTCCGGAACTGTGGATACTGACATATTAAAAAACCCTGCAAATTATTACACAATGGTTTATTATTCTTTCTCATGAACAGCTTGACCTACTATTAGTGCTCCCCCATCCCATTCGATTCAGCATCGAATACTAGTAAACCATATGAAACATGTCCTGGCTACAATGGAACTACGGAAACAAAACGTCTGATGATTTTGCCCCGTCGTCGCGAAAGGGGAGTTGAGTGGCGGCATCGTTGGGAGGCGAGCGAGCGCGGTTGCTTTTTTAATGAGACGGGCGGGGAGGGACGGAGTTCAAACGACGAAACGTTGACTTCGCTCTAGTTCCCGCGTTGTACTGCGTTTCGTTAATTTTTTAACCGTTTTTTTGCCCATTACAACCACGGGCTTCGTCTGATCAGATTGCCGAGATGGCGGGCACAACTAGATACCAAATCGGATTTTTGTGCGAGAGAACGAATTTTTTAGACCACGTTAAAGGCACAAAACGGGCCGGACGGCGGACGGACATTGCAAATTTGGAATCTCCAAATCTTGAAACGTAAAGTATCAATTTTTGAGGGGGGGCTGTAAAAAATTTTTCGTGATCGAAAACATAGGGTTATTATTCAGAATGAATAATAAACCAAAACCCATCAACCATCCAACATATTACCTGCGTGCTAGTGATTCAATAAAGGCGACGAAATTGATAAATGAAGCTCCTTAAGGTCCAACAATTAGGGCACATCGCCGAAACACTGACGCCAACCGATAGGTTCACAGAATAGAAAAAATTCATTTTCATTACAAAAAACGTTTATTATATCAAATAAAAAGTAACAAAACCCTGCCATATCACAGACGAGAGACCTGACAATAGCCAGCATCATCTCCTCAATTCTCACGCTGTCAGGACGTCGTCACCCCATAATTCAACAAATCATTCACTCTCCGTAAGTACAATTAAACTCCTCGAATGAAAAATGTGCTCATAATCGCAACGTCTCATTCCTTAGGTGAATTCTAATTTCCAAAAATGAAAAATGAAATGAAACTTTTGGGCGCTCTCGTTAAAGTATAAAAAGGGTTTCTTCGGAAAGCGAGCTCTGGAAAATGTTGGTGGAGCTTTAAAAAATAATTAAATATTATTTCTCGTAGCAAGTGAATTGAGTAATAAAAATTCCGCGCTTTCGAAAAGTTTTTGGCGAGGAAAATACAAATATTAGGACCTACCACCAAAAATGCCAATACAAAAACACGCCGCTTCAAAAAACTGCAAATCCTCTAGTCAACACTGCAGACAAATTTGGAAACCGCAAGACAAAATTGTTGAAATTGAGGGATGATGAATAAATAAAATAGCAGGGCGATGAAAAATAAGTCGTGGCTAAAACAATTAATTAGATTGTAACTTAAAGCTGACGAGGAGGCGGCAAAAGGGAGTGTCATGTCGACATATCAAAAGAGCATCCGTGGTTCATTCTGTACTCAATGTATTTGATGCCGGTGTTGTGCCAGTAGTAAAGGGCAACTACCACGAACAGGTGCCACCACTGGTGAGAGGATCCGATGAAATCAACTTTGCCTGATGGAAAAAAATAGCAACAGTTAGATGTGATTCTGGTTTCAAAGTAAAACATTTTTTAGAGGACGCAAACACAGAGAATAAATAACGTACTACTAATGAACAGCCTGACTCCTATTGAAGGATGAATTGTATTCACAAAATAACAACGAACAATGGCAGAAAGTGGTAGCGCTTATAGTTCTGGAATTTATTGCACCACGACCATTACTGAGCTAGCACTACGCACAGAATTAATGAGATGTTAACGCGTTTTTTGAGAACGCTAATAATCATTGTTCCAGAATTAAAAAACTGTGAGAAATAGCAGTAAGTGAAATGGCAGTGGCTGGAATAGCAAAATTTCCGCAGTAGCTCCTATATATCTTATGAGAGTGTTACTAAACTCTCATCGATACTTGATTGGACTACCAGAAGAATTCCGAAGATTCCAGTAACATTTTGAGCGTGCAAATTTTCGTTGAAATGTTTGGTAATTTATTGTGCTGCTCTCGCCATTTTCCCACAAACGAGAATTTTAGAGTATTGTATCATTTGGAGCAGTCTACGCAATACATTTAATCAAAATCGTTGGAGTCGATCCGATGGACGTTTCTCATGCTCTTATTTCAGCGCCCTTGGTCATCTGCTTGTTAAGTATCAAGTTTGAGTTGATTTGGTTCAATAGTTCTTTCTGAATCGCTTTCACAGACCATCTCGTCAAACTGTGTTTTGCGGACACAGTAGGTCTTAACATTTGTTTTAGCCATTAACATAACTTTCCTCGTAGAGCCAAGGGAAGTAAAAAAAGGTTAGAGAAAATATATATGGTGGGATGTATAACCCAACTTTCCCCATTCCTACATTCACCACTCTAGCAACTAGTCGAACATGTTTTTCACTGAACTCATAAGAGCCTTTTGTACTATTTCAATTTGCTCAACCCACTCCCCAAAACAAATAAATCAACAGGAAACACACTGAAGGGGATCTGTCGGAAACAAAATGAAATTTTAACCAATAATGAACAAAACTAAACAAAAATACAATTAATTGAACAACTAAAACTGGACTTCTTAGGAGATCATACAAATAAACTAATACAAACGGGGAAAATAAACTTCAACAAATTAAAAGTAAATTTTAGGAGAATGAGGGGAGCAGAAAAACCAAAATTTTTGGATGCTTCTATGGTAAGCCTACAAAAGTAGGAATAGAAAATGATTTTAATATTCCTTTCGGAATTATAATGGTGTTCAGGAGAGGAGAATGCAAAAGAATCGACGAATCAAAGCACACCTGACAATTTTACAGGACTGCTACGTTATGGGGGGGGGGTGTTCTAACTATAGTTAGTTTAAGATTGAGTGTGCTCAACCCCTTATTTTATTGTTCCATGTTAATCTGCAGGATGATCACATTTGAGCTGACTTGGTCCTCACTATTTCATCTCAATTGCGTTAACGGACACGCAAAGAACTGAAATCACGTTCTTAGACTCAGGAGCCTTGGATGAAGATCCAGAGAAAACTCAGAACGTTTTTACAGCCAATTACGTAATTTTTCTTCCTACTTTGTAAGACTATGGAAAATAACTCGACTTCCAAAGTCCAATACACAAAGTTCCAGTAAAATCAAGAAAGAGGTGACTCTGAAGTCTCTTATTAAATTTCACGTTCACTCCACTGTATCTCATGCGAACACCAAGCCACACGTTCAGAATCAACTGGTGCCTAACCCCTGACCGCCATTAAGGCACACAGCACTGCAGTATACTGGAATGACATTCTAAGATAAACAATAAACAGCCCCAGCTCAAGGTCCAACATTTCTATGCCATAACATAATTGTCTCAGGTCTGGCAGATACACTAAAACTCCTTGTAGCAATTACAAGTACAATTTGAAACAAAACAAGAGTTTGAACTTGATTCAGCCGTTGTCCCTTTTAATTCAAAAGATGCGTACCTGACAAAAATCGTTCAGGTATCCTTGTGATGTAAATGGTAAAAGCAGTACCAATGATAATGTACATCATTATCACCCGGGGCAAGAGAAGCTGCAACAAACAAAATTGAATATGTACAGGGCATGTAAATGATGAAGTTAAGAATACAATTCATTCAGACGTTAACAATTAGTTGCAAGGCACACATTTTCTGGCTCCCTATAGATCCGCCAATAGAGGCATTATAACTTCGTTCAAGTGATGTATAGGTTACGACACATCACTCCAGCCTACTCGACTGCTGTTCGTAATGATCATACAGTGACCACTACTTTAGTCCAGTTTCCAAGGTATATTACTGTATAATTATTTACAGCAAAAAATAATTGCATACTTTTCCTAATGCCTTTGTAATGTGAGTCACAGCACAGTAGTCTGCTACGACATTAAGAAAGGAATATTGCATTCCTCAATACTTGCAGTAATGTTTTTAGGAGGAAGGAACCCCCAACACTTATTGCACTAACTGAACAGACAAAACCCTTGGAGACCTCCTCATTGCACCGCTGAGAGTTCTGAACCAGAGTTCACTGGAATTATTTGAACAAGGTTCTTCGGGCAAAACCACAATATGAATGCCTTTCAGCAAATAGTGGGGCAAACTAAGAACTCCAGATCCATACAACGCCTACGTGATATTAGAATTAATAATGTATTTAATTGATGTGTCAATATGTGCCTTATAATATCCAGACACGCTCAAATTTTCTCGAGTCGTTTTATTGTTGTAATTTTGGTGTGAGTGTGTGTAGCCATCGTGTGGATACGAGGAACATATGCAGAATACCAACTTGTGGCTACATAATTTAGCAGTGGTAAATAAAAACGCTCTGCTTGAATTTATTTCTTATTAGACATTTGCCTTTTTTTTTTAGAAATCACACTAAACCGAGAGAATTAGAAAAAAAACACGAAGTAGAAAGTAGTGACTGTGGTCGAAAAGTAAACCAATTTTACGTACCGCGACTATGGGGTTGTCGAGGCCGCCCATCATGATAGTCCAATGGAAAGTAGGAACAACGCCATAAGCAGCCCACCCAACGAAGGTGAGGAGTTTGACTCGGTCAGGGATTCGTAGTTTGGGGATCTGCATTGCCATCGCGAGCATGAATATTGTCAAGACTGTAGTCAAGTAGAACGTTTGCCAACCCTAAAAGTCGAAGAGAAAATACATTGTTTAACCTCACACAACGCTTAGAAGCTTAACGTGGATACCTTAATTTTAAATGTTGTGGAACTGCTCACATTCAATCAGTGCTAAAGGAAATTCTGGGTACAGCCTTCTTCTCTCTCATTTCCCTTCTTAATACTGTTTAATAAAAAGTATGACAGAAATTTACAGAGAGACCGCTTGGAAAATGTTTAAGCGACAATATGAAACAAGACAGGTGGGGGGAGAGCTTCATTTTCTACTCCTATTTCACAGTTAACAGCCTGCCTAACCCTCCTTTTGGTTTATTATTCATTCTGAATAATAACCCTATGTTTTCGGTCACGAAAAATTTTTTACAACCCCCCCCCCCCTCAAAATTTGATACTTTACGTTTCAAGGCATGGAGATTCCAAATTTGCAATGTCCATCCGCCGTCCGGGCCATTTTGTGCCTTTAACGTGGTCTAAAAAATTCGTTCTTTCGCCCAAAAATCCGATTTGGTATCTAGTTGTGCCCGCCATCTCGGCAATCCGATCGGACGAAGCCCGTGGTTGTGATGGGCAAAAAACGGTTAAAAAAATTAACGAAACGCAGTACAACGCGGGAGCTACAAGCGTTTCGTCGTTTGAATTCCCTCCGCCCCGCCCGTCTCTTCAAAAAAGCTCGCCTCGCGCGCCCGCTCGCTTCCCTCCAAACGACTCCGCCTCCGTCTCGCCGCTCAACTCCCAGTTCGCCTTTCCCTTCGAGCGCCCCAGTTCCAATTTCCCCGACGTTTTGGTTTTAATACGATTCAATTTCGACCTTTTTTTGGGTTTCATTATGATATTTTTCGATGCTGAATCGAACAGGATGGGTCTCGGAGCATTAATGCTAGGTCAAGCTGATTTTCCGAATAATAAACCGTTGTGTAATAATTTGCAGGGTTTTTAATTATAAATGAGGATGGATGCTTCTTTCCACCCATTTCCCATATTTGGATATTGTGCCATTAACACCGTTTTCAACCTTTC
This sequence comes from Pachypeltis micranthus, assembly GCA_020466155.1. Lineage (NCBI taxonomy): Eukaryota > Metazoa > Arthropoda > Insecta > Hemiptera > Miridae > Pachypeltis > Pachypeltis micranthus. The sequence continues at coordinate 35,753,330 of CM035773.1, forward strand.
ATAATTTCTTCAATTTTCTCTATTTTCCCAATGAAGGTCCCAGTGTCCTTCGTTCGATTGCCAACGTATTCACAGTTTCTGAATCGTATCTCACTGAGAGATCATTCTGCTCATAGTCACTGTCAGATCGTCCAATGTATTCCTTTATATTTGACCCAGGATTTGCCATTATTTTCTCACGATGTACATTAATTTGTAAAATAGTCGTAACCGTTAAAAAGTTGATGTGCAAGACCAAGGCAGAAAAGATAGATATAAAATATGACAGATCGTATAAACAAATGGGAACTGTATTTCCGGGAAAGCAGAGTAAAAATTGTAAGGAAATAGGAACAAGTTAAGAAATTTGTGGAAAGCTTGTGAAAGATTGTTGGGACGTTGAGTAAACTTGTTCGGCTAAAATCCGAACGAAAAAACCAGGTTCACAGATGATGGAAGTGCTACGTTTCACTCAAAGTTGCTGTTTTTGAAAATTGAAGAAATTGAGAAACACAAACAGTGGGTACAACTTTCGTACTAGTACGCAACCACTAGGGACATTTTATGTCTTTTATTTTTGTTTTTATGCAATGATAACTACGTTTGATTGTGCTCGTTGATGGTTTCGATATAATGGCCGCGTCAATTGCAATTGACATCATCACTTGGTCACTGAGGTTATTAAAACGTGTGATGTTACCAAGCGTTACATTTTGTAACAGACGTTATCAAGCGTTACACTTTTCCAGTTAATGCACCTAACCCCACACAATATATTTCGTGACGCTTCTTCGTTACATATCCCGCGTAATATCTAACACGTTACATATCCCGCGTTACATTTTCGAGTTTATGTAGCAAAGTAAAGACATAAAATGTCAATACATCATTTTTCTTTTACTGAGGGCAAGTTCATTTCCGAGAATGTTGGCAGTGATTTTAATTACGCCTTCTCACTACGCCAACATACAAAATACGTGACACTACAATAGAAATGTGTGGGCAGAAAGGTATTTCAGTCCATTTCTGATCAAAGTATTGCCAAACTGGTTCGAATTTTTTCTCCTTTGGGACAACATAGTAGAGCTCTAGAAGAATGCATTGGAGCTTGATTCTAAGATACAGGGGAAAATATTAGGCTGTTCCAGGAACACAGGGAACTTTTTGAAGAAGCGTCTCCTGCCCTGAACCCTTGGAATGGAGCAGTGTGTGTCATAAACGGGGACCTGGCACATCTGATGTGCGAATGGAATAAACAAAGGGAGCTACTATGTCACGCAGAAACGTTGAAAACTTAGTTTGTTAATTACTGCACACGATCATACCTTGTTACACCAATAAGCGTAGTAAACACCGGTCATGTAGATGCCAAGCATGCTCAACGCAATACCCAGTAAGTCGAAGGAGAGAAAGCAGTGAAAATGTTCTTCCGATCTACAGGAAAATATGTGATAGAGCGACGACATCACCATGCAAACCTGAAAAACACCAAGAATTGTGTCAAAATACTCAATATCATTGAAGATGATTAGTCGTTGGAGACAAAATAATCGAGACGTACTTGAAAGCAAGCTAAAAGCAGCCCAACGATGAACTTGTCAGCGAAGGATGCGTGAATGTTGAGCAGACACAAATCGTACAATGTCAGCCCAAGGAATAACAACCAACCGAATATGTGGGACCAGATGTTAATTGTTTCATTGGTCATCCAAAACATGCTGAAAAAAAAAAACAGACGAAATCAGCCCATGTAGGTATCGATAATATTAGAACAGCGTGTTAACAAAACAATTAAGCTAACTGGTAACACCATTTCAATCTGTTGTCAATCTTTGTTAGAGTCACGTCTTTAGAAGTACAATCGCTTCAGTTCGGGATTTGTTGAACACATTCAATGGCTTTGTAAGTAAAGTTACATGGTTTTATTAATTACACATATAACCATAGTAGCTTTCGATTTTACACCCAAAACGTAACAAAGCCTCCAGTGACTGTTATGAAGATAAACCATAATGTGTGTTTCATCACAGTAAATTAAGGTTATTTTTTGACGAAGCAGGTCGTATCTTCCAAACTATTTTGAATTACTAAAAATCCTGGCATGTCACATTCTCCTTCACATTGTGAAGGATAAAACCTTCATCTCCTCCAGCTCTCCTTCTTTTGCGCGCTTGGCTCGACCATTTGGCACACTAGCTGTTGGTCAATGGAGAGAGAAGGATCGGCTCTCAGAGACGTAAATTGTGAGGGCCATATTTCATTCTGATTGTCACGAGTCCTGCAATATGTCCTAATCAAGTCTCTCCCGTTATCAGCCAGAAAGATTCGTTGCCATCACACGGAGTGACATTTTCTCTTTCAATTGTTTTCCTCTTGTGACACGTTGTGAGATAGTGCCTCGCAGTTTTCCTGTTCATTCAACTTACTTCAATTATTAGGTTCATTGCACTTCCAACAATATTTAAGGGGGAGGGGAGAACTGAAACTATAATCTGATTGATAACGGGAGAGACTCGATTAAGACACATTGCAGGACTCATGAAAATCAGAATGAAAGAAGGAACTCGCAATTTGTGTCTCAGAGAGCTGAGTGAGAGAGTGCCCCCTCCGTTGGCGTACTGTTAGCTCGCCAAATGGTCGAGCCAAGTTGCAGGAGAGCTGCAGCAGCCAAACGTTACATACTTCACAACATAAAGAATTAATAGCAAAAAGCTAACTAAAATTTAATTAGCAATTTTCTCTCATCATACCTATGAGTAAACATAAGTGCATAGCTATTCCAGAACCTCTGAACTTTGGAAAAGCATAAATTAGTTTTGAGACAATTAGTCGAAAAATAAAATAGCCTTTAAATGATTAAGCAAAACTGGAAACATCGTATCGTATGACGACTTTCTCACCTTTCGAAACACATTTTAGTTGACAGATATCCTCTGTAGCCAGATCGGATATAGGGATTGAATTGAAGATACGCGGGAGCTTCTTGGTAACTAAGAAGAGACAAAGGTTGTCCCAAGGGCTGACCAGTGATGACATCTTGTTCAGATATGGTCTTTTCCATCATGCTGTCCCCGCAACTCCCGAGCTCCTGAAACGCAAAAAGAAATTATATTAGATACTACGGAGCAAACGATATGACCGCACAGGCCCACCAGAAGGCTGAAAGTATCATTGACAAGAACTTTATGACATACACTTGTTTATACGGCCTGATAAGGGTTTATCCGTTTATTTTCCCACATTAGAATTCGATAGAATCCCTGACGAAACTCAAAATGCAGAAAAACACAGCTTTTCACGCTCGCACAATACGCCAAAAGCCGTTGTTGAGAGAAGCTCTTAGAGATCCCTGATTTTAGTCAATTTTGGTCTTCAACCAAATCCAATCAATGAGGGTCCCTAACCTTTTTTTTCTCGTACTTGGTATATTAGAAAGAAACAACAAGCTCAATCGGTTCAGCCGCTCGCTTCAATTGACTCGAACAATTTTTCAACGACTTTTCATTTTAAAAAAATGAAAGAGCGATCGTGTCTGGAAAAAATGTCGAACGCAATCCGTAACATATCCCCTTATACTAGATTTTAATGGTTTTACTAGATTTTCTAAAATAAAACAAATTACATTAACCTCGCTTCGTTAGATTGATCCGCTCTGGAGACTTAGTGACTCGATTTTGTTTAGTGCTTTTTCTTCAGTTTTTAAAAGTGATGGTGACTAAATTTTGTTTAGTGCTTTTTCTTCGCTGTTTTTAAAAGTGATGGTGACACGTATTTTGTGAATTGTGAGGCTCATTTTATTTAAAAAATAACCCAACCGCGGGCTGGGTGTCTGGAACTTTAAAATAAATGCGGAGAAAACGGTTGAACCTAATCGGATTAAATGTTATACGTAGTATGCAGGTCACAATGGAACGCCTCTAACGGTTCTTGACTGAATTTTTTGAATGAACAGTTCAAAATAACACGACCGTACCGTAAAATTCTCACCGGTGGGAAAATTGCAATAGCAGCACAATAAATTACCACACATTTCGAAAAAAAATTGATTTTTCCAAATAAATCCTGCCCATATGATATTAGCGTTCTTGGAAAAATTAGGGTGGTAGTTGATTAAAGTACCTGTACGAAGAGAGTTTAATAACACTCACAAGATAATTAGGAGCAAGCCCGAAATTCCGGAGCTTTAGTTGTTACACATTTCTAAAAGTTTTTACCCGATAATTCCAAAATACTATCTTCGAAAAAATCGTGTTGACAGTATGTATATACATGAATCACCTGTGCGCTGAGTCCTCAATTTAGATAGTGGCATAAGTGAAGGTGTTTTACCAAGTTCAAACGAACTAAATGCAAAATAGATTGAATTGGAGTTAACGCCATGAATATCGCTTAGGAAAGTTGTGTGACGTACATAGATATACAAATTTACAGTAAGACGCATGAACGTACTTGTCGAGCGTCTTCAAATTCATCCAGATCATAAAGACGACTATCTGCAAAACTGTCCTTAATCTTCGGGTAACAACCCCTTCGAGTATGCACCATTGCGACCGGCAGAACTGCTTGACACGAAATGAGCGACCCAGTAGAAAGTGGAACTTACGCTTTGGAGGGGGGGGGGAGGGTTACCAAAGATAGTTGTTAAAGGGATTTGTGACCAAATACAAAGAAGCGAGGGTAGGATTGTGTTAGCCTGGGTCTGAGCAGGTAAGCCCTCTACCTCTTGACAGGCGCTAAAAACTATTGTAGAGCGTTTTCAATAGTTCTGCCTCCTATGAATGGAAAATGTGCGATTTCAGACAGCGGGCTGCGAAGGTATTTCTAGTTATTTATATAAACGATAGGACTCTACGAGATGTACACGAAAATCTGCGCTTTGAACGAACAAGCTGCTGTTGTACGTGTGGGGCTGCAGTGCCCCTCTCCTGGAGAGTTTAATTGAAATTGTAGAAGCGGCGTATAATCACGGAATTGACCCCAGAACATACGAAATACGCAAATAATCTGGCGCGGTTTGTCTCACAACTTTCCTCATTAACTCGAAGAGCAATATGTACAAGCGCCAGACATTCAACGCACTTCCACGGAAAAAATTTGAATTTTCTGATCCATCACTCCTCCGACCAACGGATAGCAAAATGTGGGTATAGGTTGCTTGTCCAGTTGATCGAATTCGTTATGCGTTTACAAGGGAAATATCGTAAACACTAAAAAAATATGTGATGCGACGCACCATACAGCTTTCCTCAGGCCCACATGCATTCAGCAATTTTGATGGCCGTACTTACCAATCCAATCTGTTGGTTTATTATTCATTATACATAATACACATCAGTACTTTTCGCATTAGGACAAATTTTGTACAAACCAACCAACTCCAAATTTCGCACTTGACGTTTCAAGGCATATGTATTTCAAAATCTACTGTCCAGCCAATATTATGCCTTTGACGTGCTCTAAAGAAACCGTTGTTTCACACAAAAATTCCCTTCAGGACATAGTTATGTCCCCCTTCTCGGCAATCCGATCTGTTTTACGGAGAAAAAACGAAATTTTTGCAGTTTTATTGCAATTACGCCACGTTTTCTATACTTTTCTACATATTTTTTCGATGCTGGGGCAAATAGGACGACTCTCAGAGGTGTAGGGGGACAACATAGCGAAAGCTATCGTTTCTAACCAGCCTGTGCTCATTTCTCGCAACAACAACATTTCCGTCTCAGTCCTACCACGCGGCAGGTCGACGCCTCACATTCTGGCAGTGGCCTAGCGTCTTCTAGAAAATGTCAATAGCCGTTGTTCCGTTGTAATCAGGTTATGTTTCGCCTCGTCTACTACTATTTTTCGATCCACCACTCCTCCGACCAACGGATAGGAGTATCAATCAAGCTGTGTATCAAGCTGGATAATTATGCTGAGCAAGGGAATAATGAACCGTTGTATAATAATTTGAAGCATTTTTTACATTCACTTCAAGTTTCAAAACTTATTGAGGCACTCCTACTGGTTTCACGGCTGTTTTCGAGTGCACAGGTCATTCATGAGACTGTCAACTTGAGTTTTTGAGGAGGATGGCGTTTACCATTTTGAAAGTGTCGGGTAAAAACTGTAGTAAGTGAAAACATTCATATTTTCCTCATCATGTAAGTAGTTCATCGGGTCCACATGGCTCCATAGATCATCCTTATCATGTAAGTAGTTCATCGGATTACCACCCGCATTTTTTTGTTGAGAATGCTATTGTCATATGGACGGAATTTACGGGGGGGGGGGGGATGCGCTATAATCGATTTTTATTGAAATGGTTGATAATTTATTATACCGCTCTTGTGATTTTCCCACAGATGAGAATTTTGTGGTACGGTCGTGTTATTTGGAACTGTTACTGGAATCGTTAGATCCATTTTAAGAAGAAACAATGCGGTCTTTTTATCGCTATTATAACTATAGTTAGTTTTGAGCCGATTTCACTCGTCCTCATATTTTGGCGTCCCATGATGAACTGCAGGATAAATATAAAATTTGAACCGCTCAGCTGTTTTCTCGTAATCACAAGTTTAGTTATCAGCACTGACAGGTACAGAGAATTGGATAAGGGGAGGGGGGAGATGAATATTTATTATTCTTTTTACTTATTTTTTTATATCTGAATATTATTATAGTTGCTATTGGCATTATCTTTATGGATGCAACTAGGAAAGGAGAGATAAAAAGGAAATTGAATAAAAAATAAATAGTAATCGATCTCTATTTTCTTACATGAAAAGCTAATGAACTATTTCAAAAAAGATATCCCTGATGGATCTGCCGATCGTTTTCAGTTTGTAACTCATCATCTCTCAATTAATTTCAGACTTGTTTCTATAATTTTAGACCCATAATTTAACATTGACAAGTATATTTGAAGTTGGGCGTAAAATAGTTTTTTTGAAATTGTCATGATTCATAATTATTCACTGGCTAGTCGTTCTGCGCAGTTGGCATAACATAGCACGACACTGAGTTCAATCAGTTGGTGGTTGGTGCCGAAGATAGATCTCGTTGACAAAAACATGACGAAACGTTGTAAATTAGTAGACAACAGTTTATTATTTTCTTGCACAACTTTTTTTTTTTTTTTTCTCTCCCGAGGGCATCGGGACAAGTCCCTTTGTCACTGCGGCCTTGTGTGGGCCTATTGTGACTCTAGCCCTTCCTTAGTAAAAGGCGTCGTACATACCCGCCCCCTTTATGAAGCCGAGTATGTCCTTCACCGCAGCTTCCGCTATGATGTGGGGCTCAATAATCCCCTGGGCAAAGAATCCAAAGCGTTTCGCTGCTAAGGCAGGGCACTCACATAGGATGTGCTCCGCCGTCTCGTCCTCCTCACCACAGAGTCTGCATTCCACCGCCTCTGAGATGCCCATCTTGTTGAGGTGATACCTGAGTGGGCAGTGTCCAGTGAGGAAGCTAATCAAGACCCTCAAATCCCTCCTGGAGAGTGTCAGCATCGCCTTTGCCCTTTGACCAGAAGGCGTAACAAGCCTTTTTGATTGTCTAAGTCGTGGCTGGCGATACCAATGGGCACTATTTTCCTGTGTCTCCCATTGAGCCACCAAACGGTTCAGGTGACTTTTGGTCATACCTACGTGAGGTTCAGGCCCAATGGGTAGGGCTTCTGTGCCCTTCTTCGCAAGGTGATCAGCCTTTTCATTGCCCTCATGCCCCTTGTGAGCCGGCACCCAGATGAGGGAAAGCCTATTGTGGGCGCCGAGCTGCTTGAGTGCATGAAGGCATTCCCATGCCAGCCTGGACCTAAAACTATAGGCCACAATGGCCTTTAATGCGGCTTGGCTGTCCGAGAATATGTAGATCTGCTTGCCCTTGAGTCCCTTAGACAGGATCTCTTCCGCGCAGATCTTTATAGCTAGGATTTCAGTTTGGAATATCGTGGCGTACTCTCCCAGCGGCTTAGCCAGACTGTAGTTGGGCCCAACAATGCCCAGTCCAGCTCTGCCTCCCATGACTGAACCATCGGTATACCACCGCAGGGCACCCACCTCGGTCCGGAACGTCTCCTGCTCCCATCGTTCCCGCGAGTGGATACTTACCCTGAATGGCAGCCGAAAGTTCTTTCGCTCTGACATAACGTCGGTAGCAAGGACCACAGCCTCTTCCAGTTTGAACTGTCTAGTTGTTCTTTGGAGGCTTGCCTTAACCCTGGTGGAGATGTTCCCTGTCTGCAAAAGCCTTACTGCTCCCAGGTAAGCAGTCTTCTGAACATGTATATGGAGAGGTGAGATGTCTAAAAGGACTTCCATTGCAGCAGTAGGGCACGTATTCATTGCCCCTGCAATAGCTAGACATGCCTGTCGCTGCAGTTTTTGGAGTTTCCCTTGAGCTGCTAGCCGGCATGTTACCTGCCGCCACACTATGGAGGCGTAGGTGACGCGGGGTCTTACTATCCCCTTATAGAGCCACTCCATCATTTTTGGAGTAATGCCCCATGATTTGCTGCACAGCCTCCTGCATGCCCACAGGGCTGCAGTAGCCTTGTGCAGCGCATATCTCACATGTGAATCCCAAGTGAGCTGCTTATCCAATATCACCCCGAGGTATTTCACCTCTGTACTTATATGGAGCCTTGCTCCTTGCATGGTGGGTGATACTATATTTAGGTTTCTTCGCTTGGTGAATGAAACCATGGTGGTCTTGGTTGGGTTTATATGCAATCCCTCCTTATCACACCATCCTTGGATGATATCTATAGCTCCTTGCATCCTTTCAGACACTGTGGAGGCAAATTTGCCTCTTACCAGAACTGCAAGGTCATCCGCGTATGCGACCACTTCGTAGCCTTCAAGCTGCAGTGTTTCCAGCAGCTCGTCAGCCACCAGTAGCCACAGGAGGGGAGAAAGTACCCCCCCTTGAGGGCAGCCTCTTGTGGGAACCACTGTGACGCTGTCTTCCCCTAAACTGGCCGTGATTTCCCTACACCTTAGCATGGACATAGTCCATTTCACGACCTGGGGTTCTATACCCCTTTGCGCTGCTCTTGCCTCTATGGAGCTGAAGGAGGTGTTATCGAAAGCACCCCCCACGTCCATGAAGCAGCACAACGCCACCTCTCTCGTCTGAAGAGCCTCATTGATCAGTGAGACCAGCTCCATGAGCGCAGTCTCAGCCGACCTGCCCCTCAGGTTGCACAACTTTTAGTTTTAGACATCCCATCGATTCAGCATCGAAAAATACTAGTAAACGATACGTAACATGACCACTACAACGGAACAACAAAAATTGACACTTTCTAGGCGACGCTAACGAATTGGCACGGCGCGATGGGTGCAGCTAGGAAAATGAGCATGTCCTGGGGAGAAACTCCAAGAAATTTGAAGATTTACGGAATGCAGCTACCCACCTAAATCGCATTTCCGACGCTATAAAGTTGGTTTCATCCACCGCTCATTATCAAGGAAGTCAAGGCTACTTACGACGGGACCTGATATAACCTGACAGAGTCTAGTCGTTGAGGTTGACGCTGGGCTGCGCTTGAAAATGCCCAACAAGAAGCTTAAAACCTGCTCCTGTATGTGTTCGGTAGCCGATAACATATTTTTGTAGAGATGTTATCACTTTCGCGGTTTCACGGGAGCCGAGCTGAAGACTGCAGAGGTAAATTAACTCGTCCGATTCGCACTCTGGAGCATAAGTGCCCCGAATGCCACTATAAGTCGAATCCTGCACGACATAAACGTATCAACTGCACTAATCTTAGTTCCCGCTCACAAAAAGTGAGCTGACCTCAAAATAAACCAACGCGTGTGGCAGGAATTTCTGGTCTTCTCGCGGCGGTTTCCAGAGAATTCAACAGCTGGTTGTTGATTAGGGTTGTGATGGCAGCCGCTAGAGCGCATCAAGTTATGGATGTTGTTTGGCGGGCAGCTAAGCCTATAACGTAGCTTGGCGGGTTTCAACTCACGTCATTACGAGAGCAGTATTGTAGGGAGCACATGATCTCTGTACACCGCAGGAGGGTTTTTGAGGAAGGGCCTCCAGTTTTAGTTATTGATTGACGGTTGGACGCGGTCCTTCTGATGGAATCCATTAAAAAACATTAAAAAATCAGGGAATATTGGTACATTACGAAAATTTGGAACAGATCAATACGCCAGTAGGCCTGTGGCGATGAGTAAGCACTAGTTGGCCAAAATTCCTCCACCCAATGTGTCATGTACAATTCTTTCAGGGCCTCTAATTGTTACGCTACTATTTGCCAAATGATTAAACGAGATCGAGACAAATTATTATAACTAGTACCAACTAAAATTAAAAATAAATACTGCGGAGAATACGCTCGACATTTCCCGGTCTGGTGTGCCTCGTTTTGCCTCTGAATACTTTTATACCGCATTTTCTTTGGAAACTTCTTGCTGAACATCTAAATGATGAACCGTGGCGAAGTTTAGGTACAGAAGAATGAGTTAGGGTACTGTGGCATTTAAAGTAGGCGTCAGATAAGACCTTGTCAGACGTTTTACTGCTGTTGATGGAGCAATTCGAGTGATACTGACCTCAAGCTCAACTCAATCGATCGACGACCTAATTAAATTCCGAGTTTCCTTTGATTTCATTCGATTTTTGGGTTCCACAAATGAACGTCTAAGGGGACCAACGAACATTTCAGGTCATCTGGTCGGCATCAGACTATTGCAGTCTTTTTTATAGCGTTGAAAATTCGATTTCCATCTTTTTTCAAATTTGGCCTATGGCATTTGGCGGCATTGTATCTTCTTTCAAATTTCTTGGCTGAAATACAGCGTCAGAGACGAAGAAGTGCGGATTGCATAATTTGATTTCGTAATTCAAAAACATGCGGAAATCCTTCGTTTTTGGCACATTTTGATAGCGGGAAGCAATCAACTATACACGCAGAAACAAAGGAAACCCCCTACCACAACTCTTTAAATGCCAAATGAACTTGTATTCTAGAGAACGTTGACTCGACGAGTTGAAATTTCATTGTCAATCAACGACGTGACCCGTATCTCGAGTGAGTTCGATTTGACAGTCAACGCTCGTTTTGCTAACCTTGCGGGTCTTCGAGTCCAGTCCCTCTTTATTTCAAATTCCCTGCTGCAATGAACTGATGGAGAAACACGCTCCTTGAGCCTCAACACGTGGGGGGTTGCTTTTCGCAATGGTCTAGACCTTGGTCGATCGATAGACTTATACGACCTTCGGCGGTTAGATTAATTAACGACAACCTAGAGCCGCTTATAAATTAATGTCAGGTTCATGCGTGTCGCAGACCGTCGAAGGTGACACATTTTTTAAACATGGATTCGTAACAGATATTGATTAAAAAAATGTGTGAAGTCGTTTGCGAAATAGAAGTAGTAATGTTCGGATTTCACATTTTCAATTTTGTCTTAATTGTCGCAAGGGAGCCGCATGATTTATGCAGGTGTACGATGGTTAATTCCGTATGAAGAGTTGAATCGCGGACGTACCAAGGGGCTACTTAGACTATACGTAAAACCCGGTTTTTGAGGGACTGGATTTTTTTTCGGCAACCTGGAGAGTTCCTGATTTCGCAAGCGTTTTGCCACATTGGTCGTATGAGGTGTGATAAGACAACTACTTCACGTTGAGCAGGACGGAGCATTGTGTTTGGGAAATACTTGAACGAGTTATGATTTTTACGTTTTTAATATTACACTACGAGGCACCAAGCAGTACCTGCTTTATGCACTGGCTGACCGCCAGTACTATGTTCAGTACAGTGACACCGTGATTACACGTAAAGCAAACTAGCGTGGTATTGGTGGAATTTCAGAAAATTTTCCATTTCGTATATAGTATTTGCACTTAATGTTCCGGAATTTGCCGCGTTGCTCCTGCTTATTTCACTTATTTCTACACATTCTTGTTTACCGTCTTTATGGAATTATTGGATAAAAACTGAGATATGCAAGTAAATGGCCCGCCAGTGTTTTGAATTCACGAATTTCTGGAGGTGTAACTAATTATCTTATAACATTAATAAGCTCTCATCGTACAGGTGGTTTATCATACTATCGCCCTAATTTTTCTGAGGGCTAAATTCGATTTTTTCGAGATTTTTGATAATTTATTGCTCGTCTCTCGGCATTTTTCCACGAATGAAAACTTTACAGTTTTATAGAACTGCCCATAGAACACTTGATCAACGTTGATAGAGCCGTTTTCAAGAAAAAAAATCGATGTTTTGATACCGTAGTTTTGAAACGGTTTCGCTCATACCCGTACTTACGCGTCCCACGGTTATCTGCAGGATAATTATGACGTTATCCCTCAATCATATCCTCAAATGGTGTTTTTCACACTCAGAACGTTAAAATCTGAAGAAAAATTAAAGAAACGGCCGAACGCATAACTATCCTGCTTACTTGAATAGGTTTCGAAAAGTCAAAACGACGAATGAAGTTTAGCACGCTCTCCTGACTCAAGCATTTTCATATTTCGTCACGGAATCAGCTGGTAGGTGGTGCAGACTTTGGGCAAATTTAAATGTAATGAGGAATGTACAACAACAAAATTCGTGAAAACCACGATATCTCCAGAATGGCTCAAACTGTTGTCTGCCAATTCAATTTTTGAATAATGAACGAAATAGACATCCGTGGGTTTGCCTATACTCAATGTTTAAGGAATTTTTGTCATTTTTTACTTGTCGTTATCGGATTTTACCGGTTAACGGATTAAGTCGAGGAAGTTAAAAAATAGCTTTGTGCCAATTTTTAACCCCTTAACATTTTAAATCATCGAATAACAATCTATCAAAGGTTAATGAGAGGTATCACTTTAAAAAAATTAAAATTCAGGATTTATTAAGTAGTGCTGTGCAACGGAGTTTGGAGTTTAAAAAAGTCCAATTATAACCTGATCAAGCGTTCGGTAATTGTTTGTACATTATTTATATATATAAACTGTGGAAAACAAAATACGAAAGGTAGAATGATTACATGAGCGGGAAACATGGAGCTAAAGTGAGAGAAGAGAGAGTTTGAAGGGCCGGGCAACTATTGAGGAAAGTGGAGGGAGATTTCAAGGAGGAGCAATAAGAGTGAAAGCGGACACCAAGAGTTCCTCAAGCTGAGGATCAACGCGAAAAAAAGTAAAAATCATCTCGAGGACAACAGCCAACATGGAAGAAGGAACTGCTTTCTCTTCCAACTCTACCATCCTCAGAAACCTGTATTTTTTTGTGGATTACGGAATCGATTCATTCTGTATCTAATTTTAACTTCGAATCGGTTCACAACTTTCGTTACCCCGTGTTCAAAACATATGGATAAGTAATCCACGCATTGCAAGGACACCTGATCTACTACTATCACCAATTTTAGAGACAAGCGAATGTTTTAATGGAAACCTACGAGCCTGAGGGGAAAGGGTTAAGTAAAATATAATTTAAAGTGGCGTCACACTTGAACGAAAAACATTTAATCGAAGCAAAGCACAAACCAACTTAAGCTGCCTCTCAAATGCCGTAGCGGGATAAGAAATTTCCTAAGCGTCAAAAATAGCCCGTAATGAAATTCAATTACGAAATAGAAGAAGAATCTTGAAAATCCGTTGAGAGTTGTGCGAACAGCCAGAACTTACTGCACTTACCCCTTCTATTTTCTCAAAAACGGCTCAGAACGATTTCGATCAGACTCACAGGATAATCTCAACTAACCAATTCGTACATTTTATTTTGAATATGTAGATATAGTAGATGTTGTCGAATTTATGGAAAGTTGTGTTGCAAAAGCACCAGGCATTTTATTTTGTATGGTCCTTACAATGAATTTTGAAGTCTTTCGGTATAATTGTGTTCACTTTTTCTTCGTGTGCTACGAAAATATCCAAGTAAATTTGTAATATCAATATATTGATATATCGTTTTAGCAAGAAACTGCTAGCTGTTCCCCCATGAATGTTTGGCTGTTGAATGTACGAATTAATTTATCAACTTTTGTTGGCCTTCTTTATTCACAAGAGATAAACACGAAAGACGGAGAGGTCAGAATCACACGAGACACTACACCTTGTGGTTATTGTCTTGGGAGCTAAAGCCAACTGTATAACGAACAAGGTGAAGAGACAAGACTGAGAGCCACAACGAGCTGTCAAAGGCAGAAGGTGGCATAGTAACATAATGGATATTTCCAAGACCTAATGGCACGACTGTTACAAAAGTTCAGGGGACCTCCTCGAAGAAAGGAATGTCCAACGAAGGGCTTTCCGATGGTAGAAACGTATCAAAGAACGAATTCACGTACAGGGAGGTTATCAGTAGGTGTAATGTAATTTCAGGGAAAATCCCACAGCCTTCGGAAGGTGGCTTTTGCTTTCGTTGGGCTTGTACAATAATCAAGCTTACAGAACACGTGAAATATTTAATAAATTACTAAATAAACGGAACAGTAAGTACTTACAGAGTTTTTTCTTCTTAAAAGACACGAGTGAGCTTCATCGCAGGATGCAGCCAGAGGATGCCCACAACTCTGCAAAAAAAAAAAATTAGTATTAAACGAGTATTATTTACGATTGAACCATTTGGCAGAAAACTCCTCAGCTAATGCAGCACAAAAAGGAAGTCCTCGGGCAGAAGTTGTAACGATGAATTCTTCTGAGGAGTACCTAGTTTCGAAGTTATTTATCGCTCTTGTCCAGCTCTCAGTCAATAACATTCGTACGAGATAGCGATCGTAAGTGTCGCAGCCGTAATAAATAGGTCAAAGTCGGACGGAGGAGAAAAGCCAGGCGGAGATATTTGTTTGTTTGAGATTTCCCAAAGAGAAACGTCGCGTGTCAGACAATGTCAACGAGCGAAACAATCCACGAAAAACATTTACGTTCTTTTATTTTCAAATAAAACATGTTGAATTACCAACATCAAACCTTTAGGCACTGAGATGGTCTTTTCCAAATCATTTTCGACGCAATTATGAACTAACCACTACTTCCTCGCTGAGTTAACGAGCATCAAGTAATCACTGCATTGTGTGCCGCAAATAATTTGTCTGAATACTTCCTCTTGGGATACACATATCACTACTAATTACCCTCCCACGGTAGAATTTTTTTTATAAATGTAAACCAAAAGCACAATATCATTTAAAAATTATCCCAAAGGTGAAGATAACGTTACGTCATTTTCAACGCTGCAAATTATTACACAACGGTTAATTATGCTCATGCACTGCTTGACGTAGTCTCACACCTCCGAGATCCATCCCATTCGATTCAGCATCAAAACATGACCTGACACCAACGGAACGACAAAAATGAGATAATCCAGGCGCCTGTAGACACGTGCAGGCAATGGGAACGACATGTTGAGTGGGGCTGACTGATGGCTGGAATGCGATGAGAGGGAGTGCAAACGAAGAAACGATCACTTTTTCTTTATAGTCCCGCTAGTTCTTTCAATCAGTAGACTTTGGCTCACTATAATTACTGAGAGTTCACAATTTTCGGTCTAGACACAGTCATACACCTCTGAGACTCATTCCACTCTACCTAGCACCAAAAATACCAAGAAAGCCATACCAAACACGACGTAATTGCGACGAAACTGTCAAAACTACGTTTTTGTTAATATTTTTAACCATTTTTGCCCATAATAACCATGGGCTTCGTCCCATCGGATTGCCGAGCAGGCAACTGGATACCAAATGGGATTTTTGTGCGAAAGAACGGATTTTTTTAGACTACGTTAAAGGCAAATAATTGCCTGGACGGGGTTTATGTCTTGAAATGTAATATGTCCAAGTTAGTGGGGGGGAGTAAACAAATTTTCCTGACCGAAAACATAAAACATTCTGAATAATAAACCAAAAGAACCAGATCAATCGGTTCAGCCGTTCTCCCGTAAATTTAAATACATCCACACACACGATTTTGATCAAAACTTACGGGGTACTCTCAACTAACTAGTACCTACATAAATATTTCCGTAGAAATGCGTTGAACGACGATACAGCATCCGCATATACAGCAAGTTGTCGATTTTACGAGGGTAGTGGAAAGTTGTGTGTTGCTACCCACCACATATTGAGAACGCTATGAAAACGACACTAAAATCACTTTTCGTCGAAACGTTTGATAGTTTTATCGTACTGGTTTCGACATTTTTCCACAAAATGGTCAAATCATGTCGAACTGTCCATACAAAAAAATTGGACCGCCATTTGATTTAACATTTTTTTGGTGTTTTGATCACTATAACTATAGTTAGATAACTATAACTAGGCGGATTTCGCCAATACCCATATTTTGGCGTCCCGTGTTGATGAGCAGGCTGAAGATCAGATTTGAGCTGATTTCATTCAGCCGTTCTCTCTCAATCGCTTTCAGTGGATTACATAACGTTTCTTCCTTCTCCGAAAAGATACGGAAGTGGAGTAACACACTGCTCAGTCCTGTTTGGCGACCACCGACACCCTTTCAACGCCACTTTTATTTAAAGTACGCTCATTTCTACTTATTTGTGTGGCGTCCTAAGAGCTATTTAATCAGCAATGCTAGGTTATGTAACGTATTGTTACACACAAACATTAGGTTTTCTAATTTTTGTTCGTATACTCCGAAGATATTGATAAATTAATCGAATGGGCCTAGAAAGGTCGTGCTTGTCTTCAACCAATCCTCTAGAATTGTGTTTGCATCAAATCAGTCGAGAACCACCTCGTTCTATGTTTTATGTACATACATTTATTTGTTTCGGTTCTTGACGAACTGCAGCCTTGTGAACCGCTAGAGGGAGAAAGATGAATTAGTTTGAAACACGTGAAGGCATCGCATAGTACCGAGAGGAAATTATGAAACCAAGTAGACCAGCCTTCGTGATTGAGCTCGAATGAGATGTACGTACGTTATAAATAACAATATTTAAGCGCATGGCTGATGAGTACCAGTTCCTTTTCGCCACCGCAAATCCACTCATTTGCGAATCTGCGGTGCGTCATTATCTTGAGAACGTCACGTCTGGATGCCCCACGGAACGACGATTACCGCAACGACTAGACAACGGGACAGCGACCTGGTTTGAACGAAAGTTACGCAAGGAAATCGGATTTTAAAGACCAACAGGCAAGACATTAAAATGCGATAAAACAAAACGGAAGTTGACGAGAGCAGAAATAATATATTCAACGTAAAGACGCAAGAGGGACAAAGCTAGTCTTGTTATCTCGGAATTATACTACCGCAAACGAGAAGCGATGTTTCAAAACAATTCGGAGGGGTTACTTCAACGCAGGTAGTCAATGAATACTGCCGGAACCTTTTTATCTCCTCGTACATTGACGTTAGCGATTCAATGTTTTTATAGCTAATTCCAATACTAACTTTTTTTTCCACTTGGGCACTTCCAGTTATATTCAATTCAGAGTTCAAGCCATCCCATTAGTTCCAATAAGAGGCATATTGTTGAAGTGAAGTCCCATTGGCCCATCAAAGGATTTGGGTCACACTGCAGTAAAGCGAATCAACAACTCGCCGGCATCTAATAACTTGATGCCATTGAACTCTCGACAGTCCGATAGGAAAATTGAAGAAACAGAACACGAGTCGATTTCAAGAGCGTCGTACGTAATGCTCCTGTTATCCTTTCCAACTTGACATGTAGTCGTCCAACCATACGATATTTTCCCTTAAGAAAATGGCAATATTTATGAAAAAAAGAGCATGGAACGCCCCAGAAAATATCATGTAAGTGATAACAATTCAAGGAGTGTCAAAGAACACAGTTATCCCTCGACATGTCAATCGTTCCATCTGAATAAGTCTGAAAACTAGGAAAGCTACACCATGAAATTCGCGCACACCAGCGGCCAGTCTAAATGACTAAATCGCATATCTCTAAAAGACTTCATGGAAGCATTGAGGATTCCTCCCAGAACCTCACCTCCACTTATTTGTCTTGTTTATTATACCTATACTTCCGCTCACCCAATTTTCACAGACATATTCAATAAGAAAATCGGTTTACTTACAATCATTAGAGCTGTTTTCAAGGAAAAATGCAAAACACCTCATTTTTGGTACGTTTTGGTACCAACCTCATATCGATCGAAACAGTCCATAATCTTATATTCACGGCCAGAAAAATATCGAACAGGAGAAAAGCGTTAATAAACGCATAACTGCGTGGGAAAAGGGCAAGAGCGATTGTGGGAAAAAATCGATTTTAGCACAGTGTTCCTCATAAATCCTGCTCATATAAAAATAGCGTTTTCACAAAAATCATGCCGGTAGCGAAATAAACAAACTATACGACTAAAATTTAATAATGACCACAATATCATTAGGAGAAACCCAAGAAGTTCCCTAGTTCAAACTACTGCCGTTTAACGCGTGCTGTCGTTTTCAGGTTTGGGACAGATGAGTAGTGGGCGGAAGCTTGAGGAACTTCTGCCGTGGTTTACTGGGGTCCTTCCAAACCCCAGGAAGGGGAGTAAGTCCAAACTGCCATGTCCTGGGAGGAGGAGAAGCTAAGTACCAACGAAAAATAGGGCGGGCCAGCGACCATTCTGGCCTTAAGGGTTGTTTGACCTAAACATGGTACCATGGGAATGCACATCCTCCGGCCGGGATAGAACGGAGCAATCCAACCCAGACATCCCCAAATGCAGAATTGTAGCAATGTCGTTTTACGACCAATTTTTTTCATACTGCCCCGATAGCTGCAGAATACTACATACCGTCGCAAAAAAATAGTGGTGGCAGTCTCATGAATTACCGTCAAGGTCGTGGCGTAAGTAGCAACAGCCCAACTAATCCCAGAACTTTATGCACTGCTAGTTTCCGCATATTATGTTGTGCTAAGTTCACTTGAACTGATAGATATGGAAAATGTAGGGTGTCACTATCCTCAACTCGTGTATAAAATAACACGAGCTATTTCACAGCAAGGAAGAAAGACGTGGTAACATGGATCTTGATACCACACGATGAGAATATACCTTCTATTCCTTAAAACTTGAGTCGTGAAAGAAGAAACACGTCGTGGTTCTGTTTAAGTAGAACGATGATGCCCCGGGTGAATGCAACCGAGAGGAACAAGTGTTCTACTTCAGTTACGCGAACCCAGTAACCAACCGTTGAACGGACAACAGCATGCAAAGAGGAAATCCGAATTCTTATCTGGATTATTTTCATTTACCTGCCCTAGTTGCCACACTCGCAAACCTACTGATTCGAAATAACGGTTAGAAATAAAATCACTAGTTATTGTCTACTGAACCTACTGCCCCGATTCGCCGTTTTCGAATTTCTGATATATCTCCATGTACACCCATATCACACAGCTAACGTCCATCAGTGACTACGTTAAGAAATGTATTTAACAGCAGAAGCAAAGAGATGTAAAAGTTGATAAGAGGCTGTTCACTAAGCAATAAAACGTAACTTGACGTGCGACGCATTTCACGACTTTCCTCCTCCTTTCCTTTCATTTGGCGACTATTACCAGTCTGCTAACTGATCTGTGCATCACTCAGTTCAAGTGAATGACCCGAAAATGGGTATTAAGGGCGCCCTTGTCAAACTAATCCGCATTGTCAAGGCTTCGTATGAAACCTCTGCAGAATCGATGCAGGCAGGTATCTGTCTGACGTCAAAAAAGAAACAAAATAGAAATCTATTTCACACCGTTATAAACTGAATCCGAAAAAAGGGCTGTATTTGTATTTATGGGAATGTACGTACGTGTGTGGGAGAACCTTTCCAACCAATTTTGATTATTACTCTTCCGCTCGATTCAGTGTTCGGAATAGTTGTGCAATAAACTGCAGGAAATTAAAAGAAAAACGTCGCTGAAAGAGGGAAGCGGTGCGGATAAACATAATTAATTCACGATATTCTCACAACCGTTTCATGAAACATTGTTTCGTTCTATTCAGGTGTGGGCCAAGTTAAACAACCAACCTCAGAAATTTTGAATTGGGGGAATGGCGAGTAAGTAGCGTTAAATTATAGTTTTACTTTCCTAGGCCATACGGAGTATGAAGGAAATTTGCGTAACCAGCAAAGAGCTTTAGTAGTTTTTTAGTTTTCTACAGAACTTTACGTTTTACAGGCTTCTGAATCCCAAACGCTATTTGAAGAAACTTTCACTGTGTGTATTTTATCTGTGACCGCGATTGCGAGTAAACATCTAAACCAAATCGGCTCAACATTGATATTTTTTATTCAGGTGACTTGCACTATCGGATGCCAAAATAAGGGTATGAGCAAAATCGGTTCAAAACTAATTATAGAAAGTATAGTCCAAAACAGCAAATTTTTGTTCTCAAAATAAACCGGAGAAATTTCGATTAAATTTTTATGCGAACAGCTCCAAATGATATAACAGTATAATTAAAGAGTATCGACAAAAAGCGATTCCAGAGTAGTTTTTTTCAACATAAATCTCGCTCATGACACCAGCGTTTAAAAAAACTATCAGAGAAATTAACTAAGTGAAACCATTTGTGACAACAAGTTGATAACAAACCCCAAAATGTTAAGTTTTTACTAATCAACTCATCTTCCGTTCCGGGTGGATATGGGGGGGGGGGGGATATCTTGCGTACATTCAAATCGTCAGTTCCGTTCTATTGTCAAAATATTCGTATAAATAGTAAACAAACGAAGTGTCTGGTAACCTTGAGAACGTCGACTTGAGAGTTTAAACAAGCCGTTTGAATGGGCTGAATACGTAAGTAGCAGCAGCGTGCGTAGCCTTCAAATTGACAAGCTCCTTTCTGACCCACTACACATATCGACGCAAATTACCATTTCTCAAATGAAATAAATAAAAATGAAATGATCGTCGCTGCTGAACGCACCGCTTGAAAACTTGAAATTATCGAAGAAAGTAGTCACCCCAAAAAATTACAGAGATCCTGTTAACTAAAATATGAAATATGGGGATTTTGATTCCATATGCCCCTGGCAAAATTTTCAGGAAACCCTAGACAATCGCAAAGGAAATCGAGCAAACTACGGAGAAAATAATGTGGTCGAAGTTAAACGTTGTCAATTAGTCGACGACAAAAGATTTTTATTATTTTTATTAATAAATGGCTCTACTAACAAATAAATGAGCCTGAGCAGTGCACGAACTACGAACGGAGTAACAAAACCTTTCAGGTGCGACTCTTTACACAACTTTCCTCAGCACCACGTGAATTCGGTCATTTTACATCGCACGTATAATTTAATAAGGTTTTTATTCAGCTCAAGTAAATTTTTGCAAAATTTTTTGTGAACTCAAAAGACCCCCGGAAGACTTTTTTACGTTTCAAAGGCTTCTAAATAGTTGAGGACAATCCAAGAAATTTCGGAGTTCAAACTAAAAAGTTCAAGGTTGGTAGTTTCATCGATCAAATTGGTGCGTGGTGTTCCCTAAAACTCCAGCACTATAACATAAATGTTTCCACAAAAATCACTCATCTTGACAATGTCTTAATTTACCTATGAAATGGTAACACCATGAAGGATGGGACAGAAGTAGGGGCAATAC
Organism: Pachypeltis micranthus; assembly: GCA_020466155.1. Classification (NCBI taxonomy): domain Eukaryota; kingdom Metazoa; phylum Arthropoda; class Insecta; order Hemiptera; family Miridae; genus Pachypeltis; species Pachypeltis micranthus. The sequence continues at coordinate 35,774,829 of CM035773.1, forward strand.
AATAAATTCCGCAAATTAATCACTCTCAGTTTCTATGTAGAACGTTGAGCTAATTTCCACAAAGTTCATATAAATGGTATGAAAAATACATTTGATTAGTTGGTAGAGAGATACACATTGAATGCTCGTCTGGCTGAGAAAGTTGTGTGATGGGTAGCACCAGATATATATTTTTCTCCTAAGCTCACTATGAATTTTATCAAATGTCGTTATTTAGACTCAGAAACGATTGAAACGTTTAGATCTGATGAAAACCGAACAGAAAATCTTTCCAATCCTTATTCTATTTCTGAGGGCTAAGGAAAGAAAACACCACAGGAAATGCATGGACTGTCTAGAAATATCACAAAAATCAAAAGAAGGCGCAAATGAGAGATCATACTGAGATTTGGGTGTGAAAAAAAATTATTCCAGAGCTACTTCAGGTGCTACGAAATACGCCAGGATAGCCAACCTTCTGCCGAAGGGCAGACAATAAGTTCAGACAACAAAAAACATCAAAAAGTACACACAACGCTGAGAAGACCTTTCCGTCTGAACGACAAAACTATGGATTCCACAAGGAGACCTAGTATGTCAAAACGACGGGGGAATGGAAGGGAGAGAATTGGGAATGATTAGACCGCATTCAGGTCGCGGGAGGCTGCTTTGAGGCCAAAGTGAGGTTTTTTTGTGTCTAGTCACTTACCTTGAAGGAAGGTTCGGATCACAAATCGCACATTCTGCGTATTAAGTCATTTCCGGAGTTTAACTTCAGAATGATTTGCTTCTTTCCGCACAGCTCTGAACAATAGGAGCGCGATTCTCAAATCATTCTCGTTCGCTACCCACAACATTTTCGGTAGAAACGTCAATATCGGCCTAAATTACTCTCGTGTTGGGTGGAATGTGGTGATCACTTTGAACTTTCATTTTAAATACATGAATGAGTATGAGCTCGGAACCTCAGGATCTGAAGACAGCAAAAGAGACAACTTCACACGAGCTAGAAATCTTGCGAACGAATATTTGCGCAGTCATTTAGTTTTTTTGTTTTTTTCATTCAATATAAAAGTATTTACAAATTCTATACAATGAGGTATTTGGTTGAATAGGAGGTGAGAGTATATGGAGAGTTTACAGGGCCTCATTTATTTTGAGTTTCGAGCGAATATTGATAGTTGCTTCTTTTTATTGCAATTTCTAACTCGCCTCTCGCTCAATTTTCTGTGTTGGCCTCAACATACCTCTAATATTTGGGTTCGATAGCCATGCCCATACGCGACCGGGAATCATTGGTCCGTAATTGCTTGACAACTAGCCATGATTATAATATCAGATATACTGGAATACACTTCCTAACAGGCATAACTTCAAGTCCTTGAACAACAAGATCACCCAACGCGAAGACAATGATTCCAATGAAATAACAAACCGTTTCATTCGTGTATGACAAGAGAGCGAGACCATCTGACGCGCGACTAAAGGAATTTCCCAACGCACCTCTGCTTTTATGTAATTTTACCCTCAACTCGAGCACAGAAGCAATAGTTTACGTAAGATGACTCACCGAATCGCATGCCCAGATTTCGAATCAGAATAAGGTCACGGTAATAGAATTGGGGCACCTTAAAGCCATGTAATTAAAGTACTGAGGTCTCGGCCAACCAAATCGCGTAACAGCAGACCTACGTCGTTTCCACACAAAACCGTTCTTTCAAATTTCGTTAACCCCAACAACACGATAATTGTTACAATAAAAACTTTGAACTTTATCAACGATCGCAATACTTCGCTTCCCTTATTCTTAGGGTAGCCCTTAACGGGGACGAGAATGATTAGATTAACACTCGTTTCTTAAAGGCTGGGCTTTTTGGTTGATCTTCGCAGGCGCAGATTAGAAAACAAGTTCGTCAGAGAGCCTGATTAAGTTACCAGGAGCCGAAAATAGAAACGGTTGTAACGGAAGCGATAGAAATCACCGACAAATGCAATTGAATTATTTATAAATGGCAATTCCCACTGTTTAGGCCATGTTAAACGCCAAATATGGCCTGGACAGCGGACAGGCATTGGAGATTTGGAATCCCCCTGCCTAGGGACGTAGTGACAAAAATTTTAAGGGGGAGGGGGCGTCAAAAAAATTCTCCTGACCAAAAACATGTGTTTATTATTCAGAATGGATAATCAACCAAAGGGGAGGATGATTGGTGCCTGAACAGCGTGAAACTTGCCTACCATTGCCTATTTCTGTAAGTCGTTTTGAGCGGAATAATGTCATAGCCGACTCTTGACATGAGCAGCCGTTCAGAAAAAATACTTGGCAACAGTCGGTCGATGAGAAAAATCGTCACCTCGCTTCGACCAACAGGTGTACAAGTCGACAACAGGCATATTTGGAGTTATTTGTTATTCCTACGTTGTTTTACAAACAGAACGTTCCTTTCATTTATACTTCACGACGAGAGTACTCAGGTTCTCGCTAAAACACAAATAAACGATGAAGAAGGTCGAATTGCTTTGACTTCGCTGCTTTGCCGTAACATCCTCACAAACTAATATTGGTCTGGCATGACCTAGGAACACTCGAATTAAACAACTTCTTCGCGGTCTATGGGGCTAGAAATATGGAACGTAAGAGCTCATATGAAAGCGCAACTACGCCGAAGTTGAGCATCGTTGATAAAAGAGGGTTTTGCATTCCTAGACGTTGGCCAGTCAAGACGAAGAAGGAGAAAGCCGTGTACCAAGAGGACTTACGAAACCAGAAACTAAAATACATGCTCAATTTTCTGCTCCGTGTTGGAAGCCATTCTTGAATTTTGGTGACATTTTGCATGAACACTATTTTCCCCTCTCCCCTCAAAACGGATGGGTTACAAAATACCACGTTCCTTTTTATGTATAATTTCAATTTAGTTAACGTAAGATAGTCAAATAAAAAAAGAGTACATAACAGTTTTTAGAAGATTTTAAAAGTTAAGTTCAAATTATTGGGAAATTGAAAAAAAAGTTGAGAAGTGAAGTGAAAGTACAATAGAAATCGATGAAAAACCTGGTAATGTTGGACAATTAAACTACAAATTAATGGGTACACAAGCAAAAATCTTAACAAATTGCAGCAAAAATTATCACAAAATAGAAAAGTTATTAGAAAATACACAAGAAATTTTTGCGTAATTATGTAGAACATTGTAAAACATAGGGTCAATTATTAAGATACCTACTAAAAACTGAAGGCTAGAACTGAAACAAAACAGAAAATAAAGGAATGGTTTTCGTAGATTAAGTCAGAATTGTTGGAAATTGGGTAAGCGTTTTTGGAATGCAGGGGATGTGAGTATAAAACTGGTAGCAGAAATCAGTCAAAATTGTTAAGTGCTTCAGTAAAACGGGTTAAATTGTTGGAAAGTCGAGAAAAGAGCAGAGAAAAGTTGGGTAGAGATGTTTAGTAAACCAAGAAAAAAAACCTGTAATTAAATCGGGTAAAAGCCATCAGGAAATGGGATAGAAATTGAGTAAACTAGTTGACTGAGTCAAAATGAATGGAACGGAAATCTAAAAAAATTAAATAATGAGTGAACATTTAGGGGAAATCGTGGAATATCGTAGCGGAAATTGACATGTGAGTGTCCCATTGCGAAAACGCTGCAAATTATTATACGACGGTTTATTATTCTCTTACACAGCATGTTTGGGACCTATTCTATTCAGCCCAACGTTGAAAAATACTAGGAATCAATGCGAAACATGACCTGACAACAACGGAATGACAAAAATTGACAATTCTAGGCAACGCTAGGCAATTGTCACGACGGGTAGTATCACAGTGATCAAAACACCATTTTTTCCTCGAAAAAGGCATAACAATTTCGATTAAAATGTTTTTGTCGACAGATCTGACCAACTGAACAGTAAGGAAAACGTACATAGCGAAAGCAGCAAATAAACTGTCAAAAAAATTCGAAGATAATCTCCCTAGATTTTTGCAGAAAAATCTAGCTGGTAGTCCAATAAGTTTCAACTATTGCCGTTTTTTTGACTAACTTTTTTCATAAGTTTTCCCTGAAATTTCAGAACTGTTAACATGTACGTTGCCAACAAAAAATTGACATTAACGGTGGTATGAGTAGGAGAAACACAATAAATTCTGAAACGTTAAATCTACCGTTTTCTATATAAATAGAACAAGAAAAGGGTTGGATTAGTTGCTAGAGCGGCAAAAATCATTGAATGCACCTAAGGTTGAAAAAAGTGCACACAAACTGGGGGGGAAAGCACACTTTATTAGTCGTTAGTGAACTTAGGGCAGAGGAAAGTTGTGTGATGGGTGGCATCGCTTTTTTTCAGCCGATTACACAACACTCCTTCCTACTTCGCAAAGTTAAGGAAAGTTAAAATCCTTTTTTTGTCGCAGAGAGAAAGGAAACAACAAAGCAGGATCGTTTACGTCTCCTCTAAATACATTAATATTTTGAATTGTATACCTTTTAATTTCTCATCTGATTTTTTCAGAGTAGGAAAATGGGGGAAGATGTATTGGATATAGCAGTAATTGCACCCTGGTTGATAAATTAAACACTCAGTTACACTATTTACATCTTTGCCCCTCCCCCCTCCCAAACTCAAAACATACTTCACTCTTCCCTAATTTCGCTATCCTCTCGCTACTTACTTCTGAAAAACTGCTATACGATTTGTGAAATCGAACAGTAATAAATGTTGACGCTTTTCCGAAATGTTCACGAACCTATTTTCATGTTACCCGTCATTTATCAGAGCATAATCCCTGCCCAATATAGAGTAGAGCTTAATGTTAAAAGGGTAGTTATAGTAAGATTAAATTTCATTTTCTAGTACACATCAACTTTACAAAATGTGTCTACCTTATATTGCGTCGTTTCTGTGTCTTCCAGCGACTGGCAGCCCAAATCCTCTTTTTCGTTGTTATTCGCGACTTTAGGTTTCATCGTATTTTAATATTAAAAAACTTCAACTAACAACAATCGCGACTTACAGCAACTACCCCACTAATAGAGCCGTTATCAGAGAATAGAACTTCTACGTTCAATTTGAAGAAGAAAATGTAACGAACTGACTTCTATCTCCCGTCAAGAATTGAAGATGTCACTTCGAAGTTTAGCCTTTTCGATCGAAGAAAAGGCCGGACGAAAAACGATCCCCTGAGCCGCCCTGAACGAAACCGTCAGAATTTCGTAAAGCGACTGACAGAATCATTTGAAACCGAGGAGTAACAAGATAAGTGAGAAGAAAATTGACAAGTGGAGAGGGTCAGTAAATGAGGAGGGGAGATCAGCTGTCTGTGCAATCAGAAGTAATAGGCACATTGAAGAGGTCGCTGGTCATCTGTTGAAGTCACACATTGAGAAGTAATCGGGTTTATCGAAAATAGTGACTTCGCCATTCAAACCAATACTTGAACTGCGATTGTTCTATACTTTGGCATCGATTTCAAAACGTTCTTCAAAATTCATTTACGTTTTATTACTCTGCAAAAACAAAAGAGTTGACCAGGATGCAGTAAGGTATTTTAAAGATGCTTTTATATATCCCTCATTAATGGCTAGCCACAAAGTAAATATAAATATCAAATTGATAGGTATAAGCAATTTGTTATAACTGTAAAAACATAACAAATAGAATTCAAATAACCACAACTGATATGAAATAATTACATATTGATTCACAAATATGTAACTATAAAGACGTGAAATAATCATAAAAATAATTTAATGCATACAAAAACTTGTTTGAAGAGGACTTCAAATGCGACAAAACAATTCTTCACCAAATTATTCACAAGGGCTATGACTTTAATCATCATCATGCCACAAAATAATGTTACGATATCCTTGAGATGCAAGATACAAGCCATTTCAGAAACTAGACCCCTTTACAAAATGTTGACTGCCAACGGAGTTAGAATGGAATACAGTTGTAGGAACAACTGCATCCGCTAAGAAAATGGGTGCTGTTCTCAATATTTGCCAAGCTTTTCTCCCTTTCAAGTAAGTCTTAATACATCAATACCTTTACAACAATTTGGTCTTCTTTTTTTGAATCCTTATAATGAGTTTTCATACTTTTATAAGTTTGCGTATCATTTTGATTTAGAGTGTCTGTGAGTTTGTAGTTTAGTTCATTATTATGAATAACACGGGCAATCAGGAAAAAAAAAACAGGGAAAAAGTCATTATAAACTATTAAATAACTGCCATTTTAAGATAGTGGGACATGGGTGGGGCACGTTCTATCATGTGAACTAATCATACCTAGTGAGCATGATGCAATCGAAAATAACAAATCCCCTTGCTTGAAATTTGTAAAAAGCTGAAGCCAGTAAGGTGAACTTTTTTCGAGATTAAGCATAATCCACACACTGACCTTCAATACGTGCAACTATTAGCAATCAGTTGTATGGAGGTCAAAGGCTTTTTTCTTCATTAATAGACATATTACGTTTTGAAATTGCACATTACCTTCAAATTGTAAGGTTTATTATGCACTTGATTAAGTAATTTAATTGTGGTGTCCACCACACATATGTGTGCTGAATTAATGAAGAGCTAATTAACGTCACTTCACTAAAATGGCAATAATTCAGATATTTAAGTTATACGTTCACTTGGGTGGTGCTTACATGTAATATATAACTCGTACTGATCTGGCAAACTTTTCCTTATTTCATCAGTCTTAAAGGGCTATATACTTTTATTGTACACTCTGCTTAATTAATCAAACTTTAGCAGTTATTGGTTCTATTGTGCAGTTGTTTCAATGAATATATTGTCTACATACCTGTGGGTTGACGCACTACTAATATACACTGAACACAATCTGAATAATCAAGAACACAATCCAGGTTTAAAATCATAGTAACACAATGAAGAAGGCACAGACCTAATCTCGTTGATCACATGGAGCTGTAGGTCCCCGACACTTTTTTTTTTAACATGGGCGGAAAAATCCTTTATGGATTCCTGCAAGGACCGACAGGATATGACGGAGTAGGACTAGGGAGGGATAACCCAGACCCTACCGTCTAAAAAACCGCCCTTTCTTCTAGAACGACTGACCCGGAACTACTTTCTGTATTACTTCGGGTCGGCCCCCGACAACTGCTGCCTACTTTTCTGATACTATTCAGAGTTGTTCAGAAAAGAACGAATTTCTCTGAAAGAAGGGAGAAAGCTGTGGATTGGATTAATTTCCTATTAAGTACATGGAATTTGTGCTTCTGCTACGCATTCTTAATCATCATAAGCCACCAAAACTATTAATTTTGACTGCTGAATTTTTCAGCTGATCCTAAATTCCATTATCACATTTTGTAATCTCTGAGTATGTCCTATAATGACAATATTAGACATGGAAGAAAGGGTTTCGAGTTCGTTACAGAACGGTAAGGATGCGGTATAATCGCTCTCAACTTAGGCTCAGTAGTGAAGACGAAGAAGAATATGTAAAACAGTAATATGAAGCATGCAGCAGTTATAGTTGTTTCATTGTTTTTTCGATAGTGATAAAATTTGTAGACACTCAAAAACAAAACTTGATAGTACGAATTACTTGCTAGCCTGTACTAACCTAATACACTGATATCCTCAATAGCATAATTCGCCGTATACCCGTAAGTTACTGTTTGTGTTCATAAGTCGCATTGCGATAAAATACTCTTGTAAGTTGAGTATTTAGTAATTGGCTGTGTTGATTCTTGGGTTTTGGCTAATTCGTACTGTTTACGGTCAATGCCGTGCCTGATCCAAGGATGAACATGCTTAAGTTACCCAAATTTAATACTTTTGTAAATAATTTTCAGTATTCAAGAAATAGGGCATTTTGTTACTTATGCCTTCGTTTAAATACCTAACATGCACTGTAGAGTGAATTATGAGCCGAGATGTCGTAGCTTTATTACTTTCACTTCGGTAAAACTTCACCAATTACTCAATAATTGTTAATTAACCTTCTTAATATTCTTGGGGTGTCTCCTTCATTGTGGTAATTTATGAATTTTCTGTTAGTTATTTCTCGATCCAGTCATCTCACTCGCGCTGTTGGTAGTTTATTGTTTTTTAAATATGATTCTTTAGTTTACTAATACTAGCTACAGTTATAGCGATGAATTGGTTTTGTTTTATCCTTACCGGCTCTTAATGATTGTGATCCAATTTGATCACCTATGCACCGATGGCTCAATAATGGTCATGGCACAAATAGGACGCCAGTTTTCGTGTAGAGCGTTAGGGTACGAATAGAGAAAATCAATGTACTGCCTACCTACCAGAACTTGCAATAGCATAACCTGGAGAGAAAGAATTGGTGAGCATGAGAGGGATTGTGAAGGAGTGGTGGCACTGCTTGATCGAAATCAATATAAAATTGTAACTCAAAGTAGGAATAGACACTCATCCTATCTCCGTTTTATTATTGAAATGGGGTTCTACTACAACTACGTCGCGAGTGATTTACTTCATAACAAGAGAAGGCTAAGACATTAGTAGCTATTACTTAACATTATTTCAAAATGTTCAAGCAACAACATACGTCTCTTGTGACGAAAATGGAGAAGACCGTTGTTTACTACTTGTATTGATACTACTGGAATCATGGTGAATGTGTCTGAGATAATATTAATTTCGTTTCAGGCTTGGAGAAGAATTCAACCAACTGATTTATTCTGATGGACAATACTGAGAGCGGTGATGAATTGGCCACATCATTCCTTCACACAGATCCACAAACATTGTTTGTTCATGATGAGATGGATGGTAAGACGTATATTTAACAAAAAGAGTTACAATTTCAGAGGAGTTGGAGTTTTATTTTTTCCACAGTTGAAGTACGAGGGAGACTTCGGATAGGATTCATTCACCATTTGAGGCTTAGTTGATCCCTCAACAGCCAAAGGAACAGTTGATTCCTGTACCTATGGGGTTTTATTAAATGCAATGAATGTTTAACGTTATGTTATGCAGGCGTTATACCTTAGTTTATCAAATTTCATCTTTACAAAGTTAGTGATGGTACGCTGTGATATTAATGACTCCACATCACGTCACAATAGCCCCGTACCCTCCCTTCCCCCATCAAATTCTTTTCGTGGAGGAAATGGTCCATAATATTATTATCGCGTCTCACCGCAAAAATAACTAACAACATGAAAAATGATTTTTGCGACTGTTTCAATTCGTTAACTGTCTGTTGAAGGCGGCGTTGGGACAGGTTTAGAATGACAACAGTTCAACTGAAACTCGAATTTCATTAAATTGCAGAAATACCGTTAAAAAAGTTAAAGGAAATGGGAGGATTCCCTGTTTCCAGTTATTGGTTGTTAGATGCTTCCGCCTTCTGAAAAAAGGATCCGGCCTTGAGCCCCTATAAAGCAATGGATAGTTAGCAAGAAAAACAATGGTTCGTTCTAATAATGGCTGACATGTACACAAAATTAATTTAAAAAAAATGTTTTCAAACTTCGTGGAGTTCTGGTTGTAGGGTGCATAACTAAAAGGGTGATACTCGCCGGGAATCTACCAGTCGATCTATTTAATTAGTGTCGTATAAGTGTAGGCTGAGATGAACGTTGTGGGGTTTATTTAGCATCGGCCAGTTAGCCAAGACTTCTCTCTGAGTAGAAATGCTATCAGGTGAGGGCTAATCGAAGAGCTCTAGGTCGAATTTCCACATGCGAATATGTTAAATGTAAAATCTGCTCTCATACCTGCAAATAATCGAACCTGTCAACTCAACTAAATTTTATATTGTCACTGTTCAGTTAGTTTCAAATTATTAATTCTTCTAACGTCTACTTAAGATGAAACAAAACTTTTGACAATTTCTCAGTATGCTTTTCGTTATTCTTTACAGATGATATCGAACTAACAGCAGAAAACACTGACGATTCCAGCCATGACAACGATAAACTCGGGCACGTTCTGAGAGAGCAAGACCGATTTCTGCCAATTGCCAATGTTGCTAAAATAATGAAGAAAGCTATACCCGACCAAGGAAAGGTAGGTGCAGCACTTATTGTAGATAGGGTTACAATTTAAAGTGCAGAGGAGGAGAGCTTGCATCTGAAATTTTTGTGCTATGGAAAAATCGGAAACTTGAGACAGTGATTTGAGTGATGAGGTCCTCCAAATGGGAAATATTGCAATCGCGCAAACCAAAAAAAACTTGAGTTTCCTTCAGACATTTACTTTTAGGACGAATGAAAGAATGAATGATTTTATTCAATGGCCAAGGAAGCAATCTCTTACATCCTCCTTGCCTGTAATACGCAGTTATGCTTCCTCACCCATCTCCTCATTGCATTAATATATTTCACTATTGTATTATTTCCTACAATGGTTAACAATCCACTAGCACCACCTTCCTAGCCAATAAATCACGTGCACACCACCTAAATTACACACCTGCACTTCACATACCAAACTCTCGGACTCTGGAGTCGTGAGGGCGAAATATCCCACCCAGCCCCATTTATTACCCTCCAACAGGCTCGATTTTCAGAGAGTCTCTAAGAAGCGTCCTGAAACTGCCATAGAGACTAATGGAAAGGCAATAAAAACTTCGAAATCAAAGGACAAACCTTACCAAAAAACCACTTAAAACGCTGCAAACCACTACACTGCGAGTTATTGCAATCATTCAAACCAAAAAAATTGAGTTTTCTTCAGATATTTACGTTTAGGGCGAATGAAAAAACGAATGATTTAATTTTATTTATTTTTATCATTTTCATGCTCATCTTGACAGGTGAACGGCGATAGCAACCCAAATATGCAACCTTTCTTTGCTGAATTACTGAATTTGACGAACCTAACAGAGTGTTTATCTCTGTCTACAACCTCATTTTGTTCCCCAAAATTATTTCTGTTTCTATTCGTTGAACGCATCAGCTGAAACAAAAATGTTTAGTTCTCTTCAGATCTCCCCGTTTTAAGACCCATTGAGTATGAAAAAAGCTATTTGAGGACATTGGTTTACAGAAACCTCCGATCAAAAGGTAGTACAAACTTCAGAAAAATTGAGCACATAAGATATATTTGGACCACTCCAGAACCTACTACCATTTCTCACAGTTTTTGCCTGATTATTCCAAAACGCAAAACGCGATCTTTCTAAAAAAAAAAATCGCGTTGACAGCAACATGTGAACTGGTCGCTCAATAATGGTCAAGGCATGAGTAGGGCCAGCACAATAAATTTCGGAACTGTAAGCACTACCACTTTTTGCCTCTGTGAATTGATCAAGTGTGTTTTACCAAGTTCAAATGAACTGGGTGAAAAATAAATTGAATTATTAGAGTAAAGGGAAGTTGTGTGAGCGTCTCACATAATCTTTTTCTTGATTTTTCGAAATCGTGAAAATAAGGTTATGAGCGATTTCCGTCGACCTGACAGCAGATGGAAGATCACAATGCACAAAAACACGAGGGGGGATTTCTCTAATTTCGTTGAACTGTTCGAATACGTTTCATACCCGTTGACATGTTGAATGTATAACATAGTTCCTTTCAAATGTTTTAGTTTATTTTACAATTTTGTAAAATATTTTGTAGTTACGTTTCATGTTTTTATTTTACAGTAAGATTAGTGTAACTCTAGTTGTGTTTCAGATTGCCAAAGACGCTCGAGAATGTGTTCAAGAATGCGTTTCGGAATTCATCAGCTTTATAACCAGTGAAGCTAGTGACAGGTGTCATACAGAGAAGAGAAAAACTATTAATGGCGAGGATATTTTATTTGCTATGACTACATTGGGGTTTGACAATTACGTGGAGCCTCTCAAAATATATTTACTGAAATATCGCGAGGTAACCCTAGTTTTTACTCGAATGAATATTTTTATTGTAAATGCTGTTGTACATGTGTTACGGAGAAGGCGTTTAAGATCCTGGTATGTGGTTTGTTGAGGAGTAGTGGCCCCAATCGGTTCCCTTCTTGACAAAACAACAATGAAATGGAAGGGAAGAATGCAGAATCCAGCAATCTTCCAACCACTGAGATATAGCAGAGCATGTTCAGATATATTTTGCACCCGATTATACGGCTTTGTGTGTAGTGAACTGGCACATCGCTGTGGGTTATGCATTCCCATTGCATCGTTTTGGGGGGAAATATCTCTCAAGGCACCATAGTGGCTTACCTGCTTTCAAACTGGAAAATCTGTGAGTGTGAAAACGTACAATTGCGTTTCCTGTCGCTGTATTCTGTAAGGAACTTGCCTGACCGATGGTCTGATTTCAACCATTCGTTCCTGGTTCGTTCTGGTGTCGGGGGGGGGGGCCTTGTCATTTGTCAATCACCCATGTTGAATGCTTTCGCTCAGTGAAGAGGCCTTGTAAATTCTATCTAGTAATGCAAAGCTGAGATGAAGCATATAGAGCTAACACCTGTCGGCTTATTTTGCTTGTGCCATTGAGAGAGTCAGCATTGCTTTGGCTCCAGTACGTTAGCAGACCATGCAGCATTACTGGCAGTTGGAAAAACGATAACAGAGGTCACTAAATTGAATCAGTCAGCCCCTATGTTCAGCTATTGGCAGCAATGAGGAGGATCAGGACGAATGAGACTAAATCAATATGTGTCGACTTTACTAACCAACTAATCGAATATTGCTAGTTTTTACTTATAGCAAAGTGGTTTCACACGCCAGTAAAATACCTTGGCATGAGGCTTCATGCTAAGCTCTAATGAAGCGCCCAGGTCATGAAGAAAAAACAAGAACCGCTTCTCAAGTCCAGAAAAATACGCTGGATAATGGGTTCCAGACTGTTCAGATAAGCTTATTCTGAATACACTTAACGGTATTTTGGAAACAAGCATCATAATGATAAGCTCAAAATCGAGGCCGCCATTATGCTACAGGCTGTGTGTCACCTCTAATGGCTTATGTAAAACGAGGAAGTGGTTGAACTCCTCGGGAACGAGATGTGGAATCCCAGCTCATGATGAGCTGATTTCAACTTGTATGAGTATTCTTGTTACCCACAGTGCCCAGTGCCTTGCCACTCATTTGAATTTGAGGGATGGCTTTTGAGTTTTGACAAGGAACGAAGGGTTTGATAACAGACCCCCACCCCTACCCTGGATTGCTAAAGCTGATGATTACTACCTGACAAAAAAGTGTGGACAAGGTTCGCTTCGTGAACTTTCACCAGCACTTGTAATAAGGGCATATGTTTCAGCTTGATGTATTGAGCCATATACATGAGGAAACCAGAGAATCTCCAAGTTGTGCTGACCTCAAACCATTTTAGATCCGTAATTGAACCATAAAGGGTCCTTGGAGCAGAATTTGTCTCATGTGGTGGCAGTCTGGTGCCACGCATATTGTGAGCCGTGGGCATAACTACATTTACTGCTGTTTTGAATACTCAAATTTAACGCAATGCTCCAGATTAATTTAAAATCCTTTATTTTCAGGCCACTAAAGGAATTAAAGCGCTAGCTACTCCTGAGCTTTATGACGAGTCTGAGGATTTGTTCAGTAAGTTCTTCTTTTATACCTCGTTGTAAACTACTGTCATATTGGTCACATTTCAACTCCACCACACTGTTGTATTGGACTCCTGGGTAGTTTTTGCCTTCAGTAAAAATCCTTGATCCCTAGAGAGGGCTAACATTAGTGGCTCGATCCCCAAGGATTGTTTTAATCGTGCTCTGCTCGCTCTTTTCACCCCATCAAAACCCACTGTCAACAAACAAGGTACCGAGTGTGAGGATAGATGCAGGGGACTTTCTTCCCAGCTGTCATAGTAGATGTTTGCTGTGGGACCAACTCCTCATTGGCATAATACTCCTTTCAGCATAGAATGGTAGTTAAGCTGGTGAGCTTGTTTCAGGGACCCGACGGTTATTGTGCGTGGCAAGAAAGCTAAGGAACATCTTGCTACGCCCAGTCTTACCTCACTGGAGGATGAGGTCATGTGCTCTCAAAAAGATGGGATTGTAGAACTTTGCGGACTCACATAGAGAACGAAGATTCCATTTTTCAATGCTGCGTTTTCGAAAATTTGCACTTTATCTATTTTACACAATCTTAATAGATTTATTTTCTGTGAAAATTCGTTAAAAACTTGTTCCGTTCATGAAATAAACTATTTGTGTTTCTTTCCTCAGACAATTCTTCCAAAGTTACTACATCTGGCGGACAGGACACCTTAATTTATACGACTTACCAGCCTCACTTCACTTCATCGTAACTTGTTCAAACGACTGTTTTACTCCCTAGAGTTTTTCCTTAAAACGAAACAAAACGCACTAAATGAATATCAATTTGACTTGTAGCCTTTTCTTTCTAACGCATGTTTTTTTTGAATGGAGTGTAAATAAATACTTTTTTATTCTAATTGTACAAAACTATCCCACTTTCCATATATACGCGTTTTTGTATTAAGGCTTCTCATTATTTATTGTTGCAGGTCTATTTGTTATGTGAAGGTTCAATTTGGTTGGGTCGTCTATTCTTAGATTGCTCTTCTGTATATCAAATCTGTATACCAAAAGATTAGTATGCTGAGGCAGTCAATCGTGTTGATTTCGAGTCGCCGAGTTTAGTGTTTTCTGACAATCAAACCTTTATAATAAATGGTGTCACAAGTAGGATCCTGAACTGCAACACATGATGAGATAAAATAAAAACGTGTGCACGGCAGAAAGGAGTCATAGTAGCCAACTATCAATCCGTTTTGGTGGCCACAGACTCCTGTTTGAGAAGCAGGTCAAGGACTTGAGTTAATTATAGGTGAGAGGTTCGTTTCAGCCAACACCACCAGTCCATTCAAGGCATTACTCTCGCAAGGTTAATCTCACTTGCACTTTAAAGGCAACTTGGGTTGTGTGCTACTGAGACATGGTTCTCATGTTCGAGGCCATTTATGTAGGTGTACTTGACTATTATATTGTCTGAGGTAACAACCTCACAAAAATCAAAAGAAATTGCTCCAGTTGTAAAGAGTTGCACTCCTGTGGATCAGCAAGGCCTGCAGAACAGTATTCACTTAAGAACACTGGTCAGTTATCTGTTGAATAGTCCAAAAGTGGAGAGTGAATAGGGAGCTTCTCCATTATGGGCTGAACTGTGCGGCGAATTCCCCTCTGAACGAAAACTAGCAGCACTTGATGAATGGGCGTTGGATAAATGGCAGACGAGATCTGAATTCCCATCACACATCCCACACGACACTCTTTAATGACATAACTTTTTGGATTGGTGGGGCGGTGCTAATAGTCTAACATAAAAACGAGTTGCCGGTCGAACGGGCAAGATTATTTTGGAAGTAAAGAGCTTCGAGGGAAACAAGTCAAAATACACAAGCCTACAGGATGTAATTTTAAAGCGCAACATTCATATGCTTATAACATAAACTCACATGCGCTCTACACGATGAGTAGTTAATTTGTGCGTAGAGCGAGAATTAAAAAATTCATATCGGTGGTTAAATAATTATTTGCTAAGAAGATCGTGCGTTATAACTAATTAGGCCGCGGTTCGAAAGTTTATTGATCCCTCAGCTGAGATTTGAATTTCCCTCGTCGAGTTAGAATCTTCCCACCGCCCGGAGATCTAAAAGGCACTGCACTCTCCTCTGGTTTCAAATTTCTTCTACGCCCAAGCTTTCTTGTCGCTTAGCGTTAAATTTAACCAATAATCTAGCAAAGAATTAATATTTCCGACGAAAATTGCTTACATATAAATTTGCTGGTTTTGATTCCTTGGGTGGATGGTTAGGATTATTTGGAGTGCGTAAACCAGGGGCGAATGTGGGGGCCATATTGGATTTGCCAATCTCAGGTCTATTTGATAGCGGTTTCGTTGTCCTCGTTATTTCTTAGTGCTAATAAACCAAGAAATGGCGTTAAAGCGAATTAATAAGGTGAGTAAGCTTATACATTTGCTTGTAATTCATGTACTTTTCGTCTAGCGAAGTTGACATGACTTAACTAAACTTCGTGTGAAACGATCACGCTCCGTTCTTTGCTTGAGTTCCTTCCTACTGGTGTAATTTTTATCTAGCGATTTTTCGGAGATGCGGCGATTATTTTTTGCGCCTGTAGATGCATCATGACGTTAAATGTTTCAGTAATAATTCAAATAATGGGTCACCCGTGGACGTTTCAAAGTCATGTCGTGCCTCAGTGGGCTGGTTCGAATGCTTCCATTGATGGCCAAATATTATTTTGTTGTATGGAAATGGACGGCTTTGTTCGTCTCGAGGGTTCCGTTACAAAGTGGTCTAATTTCCTTATTCGTCGATTCTTCCTTGGCGACTATTATGATCAGTTATAAATTTGGTTCGTTTATTCGGGATTGTATTTTAAAAACGGGATCCCCCCCTGAGGTGATTGATGCTCGTCGTCCCGTTGCGAGTAGCCCCGTACTCTAACCTGTCCGTTCCGTTTGCTTTGCTTATGATGTAAGCCAGCTAATCGTATATTGTAAAGGCCCGTTGCATTGCTGAGTGTTCAGAAATGATGCGGTGAATTGGAAACGTCACCGACGGGAAAAGTGTGATCTCATTCTCGCCTTTCCCCACCATGTGTCCCAGTCATTCCTCCCTTATTTGGCCATTTCGTTTTCACCCTCAACGGAATTTGTCGCGATCTTGTTTTGAGAATTCTTAATTGATGTTGATATAATATTTCCGATCGAGAGAAATAATTTTCATTTATTCTGCGAATTCAGCGACTTTCTTCGGCGATTGATTGACCTTGCGATTTCTCTGATGTTATTTCAAGTCAATTCTCTCATTACGTTCAAAATTTCGTTTACTCTGAAAAGTTGTATTAATTTTGCCATTGTGAAACTATTCTTTGTCCTGTGGGCGTTGGGTGGAGCAAAAATCCTTAATTCCATTGACGAACTGTTTACAACAGTTGCTCTAGTTGAAATTCTGTTTGTGTGCACTGTTGCGTCAATTAGTAGGAAAGCTCTCGAGAGCGTGAGCTGTTGTTTCATTCGGTGAAGTGGTTTATTGAGTGGTAGACTGCACAATGTTGTGGAATATAAAATGAACTATTAGATCGTCCAATACCAATTGGTTGCCTTTTAATAGTCTCCATCACAATAAATATCACCTTAGTGTACTCGAAAAGAGTTCTTTTCAGTTTTCGTCTATTTGATATGTGTGAAGTATTATCTGCTAATTGTCAAACTATCTGGTTTGGGTGACCTGTTATGTTGGTATGAAGAGGAGGTCGTTGTGGACCTGTTTGTTTAGTGTAAGTCCTGAAGTCATCAATGTAATCTCCGTGGAGGACAGTTAATTGTTGATTCTAGTTATGCCAGTTAGAGGCCATCGTATTGTGTACCCAGGCTGTTTGCTTGGATGAGTGGTACGGATTGCACTGTGTTCGCATCTGTAGTTGTATTACAGGGAGAATGGTGACTGATTGATTCTTTTTTTACTTTCCTTCGTTCGCTCTTGGAAGTAGGAAGGAACGTTACATAATTGGCTGAAAAAACGAATTGAGTTCTCTTCAGATCTATACATTATAAGAGTTTCTCAGTGTAAAAATCACTATTTGGGAAAATGGTCCGAGTGTGTGTATGTGAGTCTGGGAACGCAATTGAAAGAAAACGGCAGAATCAAATCAGCTCAAACTTTATATCTATTTCGCTGGTCCCATGGGTCGCCAAAATAAAGGTATGAACAAAATCCGCGCAACGCTAACTGTAGTTATCATAGCGATCTAAACACCAAATATTTGTTTTACAAAAACTGCTGTAACGAGGTTTATCGTATTTGTATGTACAGATTCAAATGACACGGCAATACATAAAATTCTTGTTCATGGGAAAATGACGAGAGTAGCACAATAAATTACGAAACAGTTTTTACCCTATTATGCTGGAACAGTAAAAAACTCGCATTGACAGTCTCATTAATTCACTGTATACTAATTGCTCAATTATGGTCAGGGTATGAGTAGGAGAAACACAATAAATTCTGGAGCTGTAGGCGCTACCACTTTTTGCCATTGTGAATTGATCAAGTGTGCTTTACCAAGTTCGAATGAACTGGCTGAAAAATAGATTGAATGAGTATCAAAATCTATTAAAACCATTGAATTTACCGTGATGCGTTGCACTTGATATGTTTTTCTTGATTTTTTGAAGGTGTCGAAATAAGGTTATGAGCTTCCATAGTTAGACAGGGTGTGGAAGACCAAACTGTACAAACACCAATGGGGGGTTGCATTTTGATTGAAAGCAGTTCTAACGATTTTGATCGAACTATTACATTATATTCTACTACTAATCAGTACCTAACTTTTATTATTAATGAATATGTCTGTAAAAATTTGGTGATCTGAGGTATAGGCATATGAAGCAAAACGATTTGTTTTACTTCGTGGAAAAACGGCTCTAACGATTTTATTCAAACGCACGAGGTGTTAACAACCCAACAGACTGGTGTAACCCTCTTCGAGGAGTCATTTGACAGTTAACAAGCCAACACCTACACCTTGTTCTCTGTAAATGTCCCTCTGACTTTCATTGAACACAGGTTGAACCACCATGTGCCATAAATCGTGTTGTTTTTAACGTTCTCAATTTATTGACAGTAAACGAGTGACGTAAGTTGATCAACTTTTAGTAACTTATACCGCATTCCCTCCTCCCCCAAACTATTTCTGTGACTATTTCTTGAATAAGCGAAGATATCGGAAGATAAATGAGACTTACTGAATATTAAATGGTTGCATTTCCAATTCTCACAAAAATGATTCGATGAAACTTGTAGGATAGTCTCAACTAACCTGTACTTCATTTTATTTTCTTAAAGGTTTATGTAGAAGTGCGTTGTACGAAAATGAGGGTACTTGTGTAAATATCAGATCATTGAATTTTCTGGTGTGTCAAACTGTGATGGGCTCTGGGCGTGGCCACTAAATTTGTGTTGCCTTCCTCATAGTGGTTGATCTGATCCAAAGGTGGTTGGTGAAACAGCTGAGGTAGTTCTGTAGAAATCAGTCAAAAGCAATTCTGAGCTCAATTGCTACTCATTAAATGCTCTTTAACTGTTGATAGGGTGGTTGAAAATATACTACATTTTCGTGTGTTGAGTCAAAGCATGGAAAAGGAACACTTGATGTCATTCTTGAGTCAAGTTCTTTCATTATAGCGTTATACAATTCCCGAAGAATCACTTGGTGCACTGTCTTCTTGTGAGGTATCCAAGCTCATGACTTAACTCGTACTGCTATTCTTTGTGTTCCTTAGCTGTGCGAAGGAACATTTTTTTTGAAAGGTCAAGCAGTACTAAATCAGTACAGAATGTCAAGTTTTACCAAGTTATTATTAACTGACTTGATTGCTGTAACGTGCGTTGAACTTGACATATTGCTATAGCGAATTATGCAGGGAATATAATCTGGCGTTGGATAATGAATTGCCATGTTGCTGCTGCTTTGATGTCCCAAAATTAATGATATGGTGGTCTTTTGGTAGAGATGATTTTCCTTTGATGACAGACACGAGACCTTCGGTGGAATCAAACATGCTTGGAAGAAGTTTGCACCAAGAGTTACTAAACCCTCAGATGTGATCTCTGGACGTTTGCCCTACGATGGCAAACAAAAAGTATATAATTACGCATGTATGCGTCTGGAACTAGATTTGGAGGCAGTGGAAGATGTACAATTAACTGCAGATCTCGAAACAGTATTGGCAGGACTCAGTATCTCAGTAGCAAGCATTAGCGGCTACTATCATGTTGAAAGCAAGGATAGCCAGTGTTCTTCACTAAAAGTAGGCAGCGAAACATTGTTTTGACCAGGATAGACTTGAATGAACACGGTTTAATGTAGCACAAAACGTGTAATTGAAGAGTTGAAGTCACAATAAGGTTCGAACACTTGAATGTACAGAGGAGTAGAGTGAGTTAACATTACATAAAATATAGTCGTTCTGTGTGCAGTGACAGGGGGGGAAACCATCGCTTTGGAAGGGGTATAAATTCTTCTGATTGGTTGGTTTCGTATGGAGGATGGTTGTGACCAGTGGAAGGGTGACTGGATGGAGACAGTAAGTATCTGAGAAATGAAAGCTCGTTAGTTGGTGGCTCTATTGTGTTTTGCGGTATTGGAATCTTAAGTGACAAGCAGGAACGGTAATACCAGAGGTGGGGAATTTTGAGGTGCTTGGGAAACTAGTTGGGGAAGTTTTTAGAGCCGGACGACTCGCAGGTACAAGGATTATCGGATCCAAAAAGGGAAATGTTGAGATGTTGGAAAAAACTGAGGTCAATGTATTTTGAGACTTGCTCAAAACAAACATAATGGTGCATCTTGAGTGGGGTAGGGACTTCATGTGCACCAACAGCGAAATAAATATTAAGGTGTTACTGAGCCTTAACCTCTCCACAGTAGGTATTACCAGCGGTATTACCACCTCTTTAATAAATTGCTTATAAAAAATGTGTGTTGTAGGAGCTCCAAGATCTTGGCCGAGATCCACCTGCGCAATGTTCTGCTGGCCCTGTTGGCGATGACTGTAAGTAAACTGCCTCAATAACTATTTACATTATTTTTTATAATTTTTTTTAGAATTGTTTTGAGGATTCATAGTCAGAGTTCAATTTTTTCTTCATAGCGTTGAGTCATTAGGTCTGTCGCTTATCTTTGACATCAACTTTTCAGGGCAAAGCGATCAGCAAATGTGTTACAAAATAATAAATTACACTGTCTTCTATGAATGTTATGAAAGGGGAGTAAAACAACAGTAATAAAGCCTAATGAATAGTCTCCGGGTACAAAGCCACAGCTCGAACACCTTGCGGGAAAACTTCTAAAGACTGCAGGTCTCGACATGTAACACGGAACTGAGTGTGTTGGTCGTAGCGTCGTGAGTCCTCAAGAGCTTGGGCAACACAAGTGTGCGCACAAAGGCAACGAATGTTTGTGGCATTTGCAAAGGCACACTGCTGGCAATGATTCAGTATTGAGGGGCTCCCTTAATGTGCAAGCGAGACTTGCAGGTTTACCAGATAAAACGTATAGCCCGTTGAAACAAAACTGCCTGTGTATTGTCTGTCTCAGTTGAAGATACTTCAGTGTTGAGTTGTTTTCTCTTGTCTCATTGCTTTTCTGTTTTGTTTTAGTGTTCCACTGGCAGGCTACTATTATGGGCCCGGTATGTAAACTTGTTTTGCAGATTCAATCTTCCTTAATTGATACTTTACCCTATCAAATTAAATACATGTACAACTACAACACTGCAATACATTGAACGTATTAGTTTCTTTCTTCGTCCTATTATATTCTGAATTTTTGTTTTTCAGCCTGACAGTCCGTACCAAGGTGGTGTATTTTTTTTAACCATCCATTTCCCCACAGACTATCCTTTTAAGCCGCCCAAGGTAAGTTTGCGAGTCGAGTTGAATGTCTTACACCTCTTAAATTTTCTGATTTTGTTTTACTCAAGACTTATTTTTGTTTCAGGTCGCTTTCACTACAAGAATTTATCATCCGAACATAAATAGTAATGGTAGCATTTGTCTGGATATTTTACGATCTCAGTGGTCTCCTGCGCTCACAATTTCTAAAGGTATTCCTCCATTTACAATACCATGCCAGACTTAGTATTTTGTAAACAGGTAATTGTTACGTCCTGTGTTCTAGAAGGATTTAAAAATTGACGTAGGAATCAAGCGAACTTACTTGAGAAAATCTTCTAGCCACTTTGCTCCCAGTATTACTTTTGTGATTGTGTGTTCTCGTACAGTCTTTAAGTCACTGTCCTCCCAAAATGCAAAACATTTCATTTGGGAAATTGGGCTTTTGTTTTTTTATGAAAGAATTTAGAGAGAATGAACCCTAAAAATCAGCTCAACTTCGGTATTTCACCTGCGAACCATGAGACAGATGCCCTTTTAGGCTGTGAGCCCCCAAAACTAACTTGCATGTTTTTGGATTCTTTCATTGGGTGACGTACTATCTAAATTATTGTACTAGAACAATATAACAATGACCCTACGGTTAAATAGGGAGGACTGTATGAATAGCATTTATGGCACATTGCCCCTTAACCAAATTGCTCCGGTAAAGTGCACAAGTGGGGTCATATGCGGGGATCATAGAGAGAATGGCCCATTGGTGGGGCTTTGGGAGGCCATTTAGGCTGAGACCAGAGGCAGGAGACTGTTAGCGTCACTTTTCAATGGCACATTGTCCCTTAACCAAATTGCTCCGGTAAAGTGCACAAGTGGGGTCATATGCAGGGATCATAGGGAGAATGGCCCATTGGTGGGGCTTTGGGAGGCCATTTAGGCTGAGACCAGAGGCAGGAGACTGTTAGCGTCACTTTTCAATGGAGTTGGTGTTGTCGTCAGTTCGTGCGTGCAACTGAGACAAGAGACGCGAGACTGAAAACAAGACAGTATTCGCCCTGGTTCAGTAGTGTCTCGTGTAACGAACGCTTCAAAAACACTTGTGTTTATTATTGAAAAATAACAGCGTTTCCTGACGAATACTGCGAAAAGCTTATTGAACACATCAGGGCAATATACAATGTACTCTAGTTGAATATAATTCGTTAATAGGTACTCTTTTGTTTAGATTTGTAACAATGTAAGTGCAAATCATCGTCTTCTTCCTCCAATAGTAACTCTATTACTAGGCATTCCGTTACAGTGTAAATTAATGACTTCGCCAACACAATTACACAACTGACTACGTTGAATTGTAGTTTTGGTGGCAGTCTCTGTCTCGACACCATAGTCAATGTTGAAGCAGAAGTGACCGAGACACTTATAGATGTCTCCAGTCTGTGTTTCTTGTCTCAGTCGGCCTTAATTTGTATCGTTTTTGTGTATGGAAAAGTTTTTGGGCGTGAAAAGTCCTTGAGGACTCTTCAATAAGGTTTCTATCATGGCGATAAAACAAAAAAAATGTTCGAGGCCTGCAGTTGTCCCCTCTGCAACTCCGACGAAGAGATGACGTCCATCCATCTCAATACGTGCACTGCACTGGAAGATGCACGCCAATCACTGACAATGACTGAGTGCAAGTGGGAAAAAACCGCTGCACTCTACTGGGCTGCTCGAGAGCGCATGGCACTTCTGCCGTAACCGCGCCGTGGCATAATTTAAAAAAAAAAAAAAAAAAGTTGTCCTGGTGAACGTTTTGTCACTGATCTCGAGAAATAAGCCTCCAAACGTACACAATTACACGAATTTCCTGAATTATCCTCGAATTTCGTAGCGAGAAACTAAAATTATGAGTTTATGAGTTCTTGAAATGTTCAAAATCAAATTTCCCATTAATCGATTGGCTGATTAACGAACTTGAGAGAAATATTTTTGGGCTAATTTTGAACTCTCTTCCTCTGAAGTGAGAACAGCTCTGCTACTGAATATGACTACGCTACAATGTTTGAGTAACAATGCCAAACTGTGGAATGATAACTAGCTATTTTGCGGAATGTGCCCTGGAGGTGGAACCTCGAACATTGCTCTAGCAACTTAGATTGATGTTTCTGCTGCTCTTGAGTGATGCAGAGCTGCTTGTGCTTGGAGCTGATGTGTACAGTCACTCGGAGTGTTGCAGCAGCACGTACAAATGATTGCTATCCAATGAAGGGTGGCTTGGAGCCACCCATAATGGTGATGGTGGAGTGTTGAGAGGAGACAGAAATGAGATGAAGATGGACTCCCTCAGCTACATCCCCTGAGCAGAGAGATAAATTTGTGCAAGATATTGGAGAACTAGTACTGAATTTCTTTGTTCAGGCTGTGATCCATTAAAATAAGAAACAGGAGACACATGCTGTAGATGCATGTTAAGAGCCACACTGCTCCAAACTTGAATTATGCTGCGATGATGTTGCCACAGTGGCAGGAGAGGCTATCTAGATGGGTGATTTAGTAATGTGCAAACTTTTCCTTCGTGGCTGTGGGGGATACAGTTAGTGAGGGGCACTTCCTCCCATTTTCCCAGTGGTCTTGATTGGAAAAGGGAATCCCAGGGAAGAATTGCCAATCATCTGAACATTATGAAATAAAATAAAG
Source organism: Pachypeltis micranthus (assembly GCA_020466155.1). Classification (NCBI taxonomy): domain Eukaryota; kingdom Metazoa; phylum Arthropoda; class Insecta; order Hemiptera; family Miridae; genus Pachypeltis; species Pachypeltis micranthus. The sequence continues at coordinate 35,798,851 of CM035773.1, forward strand.
TTCGTTTATTGAATGAAGTAAAATCACATCTAGCCCCTATATGCATTTGAAAGCGTGTACTGGACTACCACCCTGATTTTTTGGTGAACGCTAGTGTCGTATAATTGTGATCTACGTCTAAATGACTGCACTGGTTCTTGTTATCATAATTTACTGTGTTGCCATGTGTACCGGGATGTAGGGAAGGCTCGTTTAGGGCATTTGTGTTGGCTAGGCACCTCAAACGTCCCAATTTACTCAAACCTTAGGTGTCGATGATCGTAACACATGCATAAAATTTCGAATATTCTTGTTTCATTTCGAACACACAAGAAATTTAATCAAAGTCGTTACAGCATTTTTAAGGGCAATGAAAGAAAATTTGGTGTTACGATCTCGTATAATAACTATTGTTAGTTCGATTTTTACCGATGCTCATCCGCTTATTTTGGCGTTCCATGTTGATGATATATAAGCTAAGTATCAAATTTGAGCCGATTTGGTTCAGTACTATTTCCTCAAAAGGTGTTTTCGGACTGGAGCTATGAAAATGTAAAGATCTGGGAGAAATGTTTTGCAGTCGAATACAAAACTTTTTTTTGTTATGTTACTGCCTGACTCCCATTGTAGGCACCTCCAGTGGTCGTACTATAGTGGTCACAGACGAGATTCGTATCCAACGAAAAAAAGCATCGTATCGTACTTTGGGACCGCTGTAATTTCTGCCTGAGTCAGCGGCTCGCCAAACATTTCCAAATTCATCGTAATAATATTTCGTAAAGCTCAGGTGTATGAAGAGGGCGATGAATTGAAACCAGAATAATGAGTGTTTACGGAAGAATTTTTGAAAACGGAAAGTCCGGTTTCCGGTTTTATGGAGTGTTTTTGAAAAAATGGAAAACTAGATCTGACTATACGAAACAATTTTTGCGGCCCAGGGGGGCTGGAATTATCTCGCACATTTGTTATTCTTCCTGGAAATTCTCCTTCAATTTCCTGATGGGAGAAATTGTGTATTCGTAAATAGTTTCCTTTACCTATTACCCGCTTCAGTCCGCTCGATGGCTAATTGTTAATTCTAATTTGTTTCAGTGTTGTTGTCAATCTGTTCACTTCTATGCGACCCAAACCCTGACGACCCTTTGGTGCCTGAAATCGCTAGGATATACAAAACGGATCGGGAAAAATACAATGAGCTGGCAAGGGAATGGACCAGAAAATACGCCATGTGATGTGTGTGCCGCCCTACTTTGCCTCACACCCCCCCTCTCATCCTTTTCAGTGGCACTTTTGATATAAAAAAAAAACAACAAAAAACTAAACAAAAACACCTCCGTTTCCGTGATCACTTCATTAAACTGGTTTCCTAAACCAGTCGTTTACAATTGAAAATAAGGAAAAAAAATGGAATAAAATTTGAGTATATAACTTGCAAAGTAATTTTCAGTTTAATGCCAATATTATATTACTATTATTATCAAAAAGGAAGATATTAAACAATAAAGTCACAATCCTTACAGTTTCGCTTACTTGTTGCCCGCCAATAAAGGGAAAATTATTTGTGCTTTAAAAACCATTCTTTCTCTCCGGTTCAAGGTGCGTTAACTGCGCTGCCGTCGAGCTCAGATTCGAGCCCGAACAAAAGTTTTGTCTTGGCAAGCGTTTTTTTGTTAAGATTCACAAATAAATTTCTATGTCCTCTCTCAAGAATTTTCCCTTCAACGTCTTTTAACCCTCCCATCCTACTACCTTCTACAGGGTTTCCCATTCCTACACAATTTTTTAGGCTCTTTCAACTCAATGTCTCAGTCTGCAAGTCGTGAATATTTTATTGCTTCTTCAGCCTTTTCGTTTTTTTTAACGAGACTGAAAAATCAGTAGCTGCAACATTTTCACGGGGAAAACACCAACGTACGGATTCGCTACCTCTGAGTTGCCTTTTCTCTACCCCTCGCCCTATTTCCCTCCCTTTTTTTACGTCGCTACGAACTTTTCAAGGCCAAATTAGTACTATGGTGATAACAGTGAATTTAGCTGGTCATCCCTTGAAAGACTACACCTGTTTGTAAAATAAAAATTTAAAAAACAAAACAATGAGAGTAAACTAATCATAATTGAATTATATAGCTTGTCAATTTATTAGAGGAAAATTTACAATATTCACTTTTATCTTAAGTATTATACAATCGTGCTTTGTTTTTATTAGCCTTTTATTTTATTTTTCACATAAAGGTGTGCATTTGCCTCCACCCCACTCCTCTCCCAACCCTCGTTTGCTATCACAAATTAAAAAAGAAAAAAAAGTCACAGTTAAGGAAATAATTTAGACTCGGCGAAGATTACTGTTACTGACTTCGGAGAATTGTTTCGTTCCCTCGTGCCCTACATTTTGTTCTGAAGAGCAAATGTACCGTCGTGATTGAGTAGTGCCTCCTCGCGGAGTCAAGTGAGGGGGCTGTACGCCTCACTAAACTTGAATTTTTTATTTATTTCATTTTATTTTTTTGTTTTTGACGCCTGTAATGATAATTTATTGGAATAAACTTGAAAAAAGGGTCGTTTCATTTATATTTCTGTGCATTTTTGCTTTCCTTAGGCCTGAAATTAATGGTGAAGCGTATGTTTTTGTGGCGAGATGAAAAGCTCGACGCGGCGTTTTAAGAACTACGAAGCGGTTGGAAACAAATGGTGCGTAGCAACCCACAACTTTCCGCAACCCAATAAATTCTTCGACCTTGCTTCTTACACGGGCGCTATATCTTCGTTCGCCTTTCTACAGCAACGTTTATGGAGAACTATATGTTGGTACCAGTTAGTTATGAGTACTCCGTAAGGTTGATCGAAATCGTCGGTCAAAAGATGTTCCATCAAATCCTCCAGGGTTAGAATAACCTCATTTTACGAATGCGTGGGTCTACTCAACAAAACACTACTCGCTGGAAAGCTAGCGCTAGTTATTTTTTCAAGGTTTCAAAATAAGGTAATGAGCAGTTTTCATCGAGCGAAAGGGGAGCTCAATTTGTTTCTCATAAATAGCGATAACGATTTTGGTTTATTGACATCCTAAGAAAATGAGGTGTTATGATACAAACCGGTTTCAGCCTTTTGATCAAACTCGTAGGGTATTTCTTTTGGCTAACTATAGCATACATTTGGTTCTTCGTAAGCGTTTCCGTAGATACCATTTGTCGAATTTACAGGTCGCGGAAAGTTGCATTTTCCATAAGAGTTCAGTCGACACCCTTCTTTTCTGATGCATAGCTATCACCACTTTCCGCAACTTCGGTAAATTCGACGCATTTCTATGGAAACATTTATGATGAAGAAATGTAATTTGTTTGTGGTAAGGTATTTGTTAGCTGAAATTATCCCTTAAGGTTTGTCGACCAATATATCTTGGAGGAGCATTTAATTACTAAAGTTAACGTACCTGTTAGGTGAGTCTGTCTCCTCTGGCTGGTGAGTTACTGTGGGCATGCGCTTTTGATGTAAAGACATCGTCTGGCCGTTAAGTCAGTGCTGGAGTCAGTCAGTTGGTCGTGGCCTTTATATCTCAAGAGAAAGGTGAAAGGGATGATGGAGCGTCGGGAAGAGGAGGTCATGTACCTCTAGGGGGTTTCCCCTAGACCCCCTAGAGGTGAATGGAACGTCTTGAATGATCTGTCAATTGTGGAATTTACGTCTTTTTTTGTGTGTAAATCCGTCAGTTGGTTGTTTTCGTTTGTGTAGTCTTTTCAGTGGTGTGAATATGGTGTCGCATTTTGTGTTGATTTGTTCATTTATGATCTGTCCATTGAAGTTTTTTTGTTGATAAATTTCCATGTTTTCTAATATGCTCAGTTTTCGTCCTTTGTGTTGGGTAACAGGTACGTTAACTTTAGTAATTTGCCTACTGGCGGATATAACCCAATTGCTTTAATACCTGAGCATTTAATTATTATTACGCCTCGATCACTCAAGCTCTATCGAACATACTAAATTATCAGTTCCCTTTTATGGCAGCTGTAACTAGAATTTGGAGAAATTGAGAAAATAAGCCAGGAGCTCCTTTACAAAATCCTTAACATGAATTTGACCTATGGCAAGTGAATCATAATGTCTACCAAAATTTGCACACTGTATCCCTGTGGATGGTATTAAATTGTAAAAATCCGTGGAAATATGAGGTTGGTTTGAGGCGAAAGAGGGAAAATGTATGGGTGATGAGAGTACATTGATTCTTGTTGTGAGAAAGGAAAACAAGCAGACATCAACTTTAGCAATCCTGTTTCAAATTAAGTGCAGAGGCCTGGTTCAGTCCTGAGATACAACGTTCAACAGACGAGTACAGAAACGTAAAGGTTGCTAAGATGCTCTACATCAGCTTGATTGAAATCAATTGGGCGACTTCTGTGAACATATCTAAAACGTTGAAACAAAAACACGATTTTTGGCTAATTTTCGTTGGTATCGCAGCTCAACGAACTGCCTATTGTAAGCTATTATCCAGTTGAAGATACCCTGTGAGTTTGTTAGGAATCCTTTTTGACCATTTTTATAAAAAGTTGAGAAAACCTTCTTCCTCCATACCCATCCGCCGAATTTTCAGATGTTAATTAAATACAACTTCTGGCTTGTCCTAAGGAACCTTTATTGTATAACAGATGTGTTGAACAATGAACACACCAATAGTGATCTGCATTCTTAACCAGCCTTCCAATTTGACTGAATTGTAATATAATTAACCTAAATCGGTAATTCTCAGTTCACGTGTACGAATATCTAAGCCCCTTGAACACAAGCGTCACCCTATTTACTGCTCCAAGTCCTTTAAGTACAAAGTTGACAGTCTATTCCAGAATTAAGTAACTAAGCTTCATCAAGCAGTTGTATAGAAATAAGTAAATATGTATAGAATCGCTGATTCTATGTAATTAAGTTAGGATTCAAATGGGCTACAGATCTACTTATCCTGTTATTTATTAAAAATAGTTTATAGTAAACGACACGAAGAAAGAAAGTGGGAACACGAGACAAAAGGAAAAAGGGGAAACACGGACAGAACAGATTGGTGTTAGAAACTGGAATGGGCGTCGGAAGAAAACAGCCTGAGATCAGTGAATGCAGCGTGGAGTTGACAGTTGTGATCTCTTGTGAAGCAGCTGCCGGCCGATGGTACTGGCACTCCACATGGTGGTCTGTGATGGAAACTGAGTGCCCTATGTAGGTGCGTTTCTTCGAGGTACCGATGACGCCACATATGTATTGATGCTGCACATCTAGTGTCTGTTAATTCATTTGGAAATTTCCCACTCAGCGGTTGCCTACTTATGAACACATTTTTCGAAGTTGGCATATTTTCAAGTTGCGATTAACTACGAATCTACGAAGAAATAAAACGTTTATTTATGTACAATATAATCGTCGTAGTTCTCAGCATTTCCAAGAAGACATTTTGTCTAGAGCTTCTGTCTGGTCTTTTTCAAGAGCCTGATAATTTTCCACGACTTGTTTACGTTCTGCTTCGACCATTTTAACGTCTTTTGTCGCTTCATTGGTATTCTTTGATAACGAGTCTGCTTTTGGAGCTTGTCGAACCAGGCCTTCTATCGCTGAGAGCTGTTCGTTTGTTGACTTTACTTTGTCCGAAACAACGTTCTTGATCTGAAAAACGACAAAAGGAAGGAGGTAAATATTCTGTACATTCGCGTGATTTTTACGTCCAATTTATATGGGTCAAATCGAGCAAATAAGCCTAATAATAATTTCAAATATGGTACGGGAGGGGGAAATTAAATGAAGAAATTGTGGCTATTGTTGACCAATTTCGATTAATAGCTTTTTGTTCTTTTCAGGCATCATAAGAGTAAGGAAAGTCGTGTGATCGCACAAAAAAGTTTAGTTCTCTTCAGATCTTCACGTTTTGAGACACATTGAATCAAAGAACCATAATTTCGGAGCATGGTGTGTGAATAGGCAGATTTGAAGGAGGAAGAGCTGGTATGGTGTTGTTTTGTTCGTAATTTCATGAAGGCACGAAAGTAATTTCTAGTTATGAGCCATCTTCATGGACGAGAAAAGGGGTTGGGGTGCAAGAAGGCACCAAAAACAAGGTCTTTAAAAAAACCGGCAGCAACGACTTCAATAAAAATTTCAAACTGACTTCTATTAATGAGCACCTAACTTTTGTTCCCTATAAAATTTCTGTGAAAAGCGATTGAACGGAGACCTAGGCCTGCTTAGCAAACGAGGTTTATTTTTGATTTTTCAAAAAATCAAATCCCCAGCCTGCTGTGTGGGAGAGGCTGAGGCGAGTTCTGCCAATACTATTTTTGACTTGTTTGTGTAGGTTCCAACTTGTTGGGGCATCTATTCCCTTCATCTACTGCTCAGGTCTGAACACAGGGCTCCTCATCATCCCCAAGGGACAAGGCCTTGACTAGGCATTGGATACCACAGGAACCACAATAAACCAATAGTCTTCAGTGTTAAGGGCCTTCTTTTCCGGTTCCATCTAAATACAATCGACAAACCCTACACTTCGTTTAAAATATAAAAGTAAAAGGGGGCGTGGACTGTAAATGCTAAATTAAACTTATTTAGAGAGATATTACCTTAGTGCTGTGGGGGTGTCGAATTTTAAGGGGAAAAAATGGAGCAGAAAGGAACCAGCCGGTATCAAGGAAGGACGGAAGAGGTGAATGACGAAGAAAGGAGGCAATCACTCGACTTGTGAGCCTACAAAGGGATATTATTAGTAACAACTGATACTAAAGCACAACTCGATTAGACGCTTGTTCTCTCTCTGCCATCCGAAGGAAGAAAGAGAAGAAGGCGGTGGCAAGGAAAGAGAGGGTGTGAAGGGACGCACGAAACGTCAAGCCTCTGCCTGATTGAGTAAACCTCTGCCACGGCAGGGTAAAAATTGAAAAATATATAGTAAAATAAAAGGGAGAATTCCAACCTGTTTCAAATGGCCGGTGTACTGTTTGGCTTTAGCTTTCAATTTGATACTTCTCACATGGTCAACCTTGAACGGGTTTTTCTTTTTTGGTTGCTTCTTCATTTTGACTGAGTGATGGCTTCAATAGCTAAACAGAAAATGTATTACAATCGAGATTAGAAATAACCATCAGGTCCAGACACTGAAATTAATTCTTTTTTTTCATTCTCTGATGACACATTGGAACTGAACAGCACTACAATTAGTCACCTGTAAAGAGAAGTAATCCAAGGTATACTGCTACGACACTGTCACTAATTTTTATTGCCCTACCTGTGCACAGATTACATTGGCGAATCTCATTTGGTTTGTGAGCTAATTTATTCGCGTGAACGTTAACATATGAAACCCCTGGAAGCACACTAATATTGGACTGGTTGGATCTAAGAAAGACAGGTTTAAAGGGAAGGCATTCATCAGTAGTAAATTTGGGTGTACGTTAACTCCTGCGGAAAAAAACTACTTCTTTTGCAACTTATATTTTGGTATTTCACTAATTTTTGTCATAAATCAAAAATCATTTCAATATGAATATTTAAAACAATATTGAATGAGGTTAACGACCATATTGCAACTGAATATTAAATGTTATGTATTACTTTTCAAGATATAAAAACGGTGCAAATGATTGCAAAACGGCTTATTATTCTCTTCCATAGCTAGATGTATTCTCACACGCCTGAGACCCATCTCATTCGATTCAACATCGAAAAATACTGGTAGGACAGTAATCGACGAGTCGAGCTGACGGGGGATTGTAGTGAGAGTGGAGGAAGTATGGGGAATGCAAGCAGGCCGGCAGGAAAAGATAAGTTTTGCTGTATTGTCCTGCGAATTCTATAGTGGCTCAGATTACTGAGATTTACTGCTTTCTAATGGTCTTCTCTTTCGTCAGGTCAGCAGTACCCTAACTGAGGCGCAATCAAATTTTCTTAATTAGGTTCTCAGTATCACAACAAAAGCCCAGAGCTGTGGTATTAATACGCTCGAAGCAAGAACCGCTTTCCCTTTCGATTTACCTTTCAACAGACGAACAAGGTTGCGAAGGACATCGAGTCGAGACGCATCATTTTGTCACCTATCAACATTACAGTCAGAATGTACTACAGTTGAGCAGCTCAGAAGAGTATCAGCTACCAGTAATCATAGGAGAGGGGAAACCACTCCCTAATAGGCACCACAGAGAGTCTTCCCTCCTCTCCCCCCCAATATCCAGAAAGCAGCACAATGCAATCTCTCTGGATCACAGAGTATCCTGTCACCAATTCATCCAACATGGCTAGGAAGATCCCATCCAAACCTGGTACCTTGTAAGATTTGAACGAACCAATTTCCCATTTAACCTTATTGAGCGTAAACATTTTCCTGTAGGCTGTGGCTAGCAATGGGTTCCACGATTGCCCGTGACAGGTTCCCCCATCCGAACTCCGCTGATGGTGGTGGCTATTTTCCCTCCGCAGGTTAAGAGATACTGGAAAGTGCGCTCGTTGTGTACGCTCTCCCTGCCTTTTGAAGAAAGCCTATCTGCAGCCTCTCTTTCCTAGAGAGAATCTTCTACACCTTGGTCATGGTGGAGAAGTCTTCCATGCCCCCACAGAAGTCTCGCCAGGATTTCCTTTTTTGTGTCCTATTAAAGAGCTTCCTTGTTTCCCTCCAAAGTCTATCCAGTTCCTTATTCCACCAAGGGACCTCTCTGTAGATCTTTGGGTTTTCAACTCGCAGATCGCTCCATACGCCGCTACCATATTTTACCTTCAACAGTTTGTACCTCACAGCTGTATCCCTCCCAACTGGAGGCCAAGACACAGCTATACAGATCCCAATCCGTGTTCTTGGGGTTCCGGTATGTCCAAGTCACACTATTTGGGAACCTCAGTCTGAACATCACCATCTGATGATCCGACATTGAGGCCTCCCTCAAGACATGCCAGTCTTCTATCCTACTGGCATAGAAGGCAATCAAGAGTTTAATGTCTAATACCTCCTGCGTACTCCGCCAGAAGTTGGCGCACTCCCCCTATTGACCACCGCCATTACATTACAAAGTAAGTAGTCAAGAAGGGACTCACCTCTTTCATTTGTGTCTGTGCTGCCCCATTGGCATTGCACCCGAAAATCAATCGAAGATCTTCCCTTCTGCAGTAATGGATCAGCTGTTGCATCTTCAGCGGGGGGACCTCAGCGTCATCACCTGGGAAGTAGGTTGACGCCACCACTGTCCTCGCCAGGGGTCCATTACTGTCATGTGCTTCCAGCATCACTGCCACCAAATCCCTGTGACAAAACTCGGGAATTTTAAGTGTATGCAAGTTGCGTATTACCACAACAGCCGCCCTAGGACGGCCTCCCGTGTTGCAAAAGACCAACTTACCAGTACTAGTAGTCCACCCTTGGCTCCTGCAATAGAGCCACATCACAGCCCCTCCCCCAGACAAAGCCCCTGTCGCTTTGGCCATGTGCAGGTTGATCTGGAGGAAGCTGAGATGTTGTGCGCTCATCGTCGCCCGTACCAGCCCCCCCACGACTGCAAGACCCTATGTCCTTGCAGAGTACTCGGGGGGCAAGCAGGCGTGACTTGTTTGTTGTCTCTCTGAAGCTTGGGCTGGAAGGACCCTACCGTCCCATCCGCCCTCCCTGTCATCTCCAGCCTCCCCACCCCAATATCGCCGTCTCTAGAAGCCACCCCTGCCGAGGCGAGGCCCCCAGCCAGGGCCATGCAGCAGGACCCTAGGTCACTGCCGCACGATGCCCCCGCAGCAGCAGTACCCCCACCACCCCTCTCATCCTCATCAGGGACTCCCTCGGAGCCGTGCTTCCTCACTGTAATGTTTCCCTGCCTCAGCTTGATGGATACTGCTGGCTCAGCCTCCAAAGCCAGCGCTGACTGTTCATCCACCAGTAAGCTCAGAATCACCGCTGACTCTAGGTGAATCCGAGACAACACAGTCCAGAACCTCGTGCTGAGTCTCCTGTTCTGCTTAGCCAGAAAGCCCAGGATCCTCGCATTTGGCTCATCCATACATCCTGGGAGGTATGCCATGGCCCTCCATGGCCTCAGAAGGTCCTTACCCTCACACACCTTCAGCCTAGCACCCTCCCAAGGCTGTGTGGTGGCAAAGTGCTCCCTCAGCCATGCTGCCGTGCCCTCATCTTTGCAGGTCACTTCATACCATCCCCTCCTACACATGGTAGCAGTGAACCCTGGCTCCAGACCCACATCCTCATCGAGGGCAAACACAGCTTCCACCATACTCTCCTCCACGGCCTTCATCTGCTCTGCTGTGAGGAGCTCTGCCGGGTAGTCCACATGGAACACCCCCATTTTCACCCCCCTCACAGCAGAGCTACCTCCTTGTACATCCTGACCCCTGGACTCACCAAGGTGGATTGCAGGGTGAGACCCATTGCCCCCAGGCTGTCCCTCACCTCCCCTCACTCCCAAGGACTGCCTTGCTTTCTTCCTCTCCTCGGGAGTGTCCCCAGGGGAAGGCCATCTTCTCTTCTGGCCTCCCTCAACCTTCTCTATCATTCTTCCTCTCACTGCAAGAGCCCTGGCCTCCTCCAGGCTCATGCCCTCCGACAGGAGTGCTTTAAACCGGCGCTTCTGTGAGCCAGTGAACTTCACATGGCGTCCCCACTTGTACCTCGAATGTGACCTTAAGTCTCCCTCTGCAGTAGACGAGCCTCCATCCCCAACTGGGAGATCACAGCCCATGTCTATTACCCCCTCCATAACTGAGGAGGGACTCAACCATAGTCTCTCTTCCTCAGCTAGGGTAAGTTCTTGAGTGTTTTGGCGTATTTTGTTATTCATATGTGTTCCCACGATTAGCTAGGGAATTAAACAGTCGATCACAGCAGAGCCCCGCATGCTGTGACAAGGCTATTTACTGCAAGGAGGTCGCCTGGTATCCTTGAGGCTCCGTATTTGACACAGTAACCCCTGTGCCATCCACCCTTCGCCACGGGTCGCTTTACAGCTTGGGTTGGGGGCGCCAAGAAAAAAAAAAAAAGAAAAAAAAGTGGGGCAGGGAGCACGAGCAGGCGCCACCACTCGCTACCCCCCTACCCACCTCGTGAGAAAAGCCATCCACCTCCCGAAAACGGAGAGAGGAACAGCCCAACATTGCTCCAATCAGTTGGCCCACTCCACAGTTATGGGCACTAACAGGCTAGACCACGTGAAGGTTTGGAGATGTTTTTAAGCCTGGCTATGCTAAGTGCCATCCCCTAAGGTCTGGCATAAGCCACAAGGAGTCCCAGTGGCTCGCAAAGTACCAGCTTACTTCTAGCCCGCCTATACCCTTATTTTTGCCAAAAAATGACGAACAAAACAAAAAGAACCAGTTCAATCAGTTCTCCTGTAAATCGAACTACAGCCACACGCATACACAAGGACCATGCACCGAAATGAGGTTTTTCGGACTCAATAGGACGGGTTTTTTTTACTCAAAACGTCAAGATGTAAAGGAAACCCAACTCTTTTATGACACGATTACAATACTTCATTACCTATAAAAGAAGGAAACCATTATTTAGTTTCATAGTAATTACGTAGTGTTTGGTATCGTATACTGACACCACAGTAGATATAGTGATCAAATTCAACTATTCGAAGGAACTCGCAGGACGCTTTAGCGAAAGTTATCGTTTCTCACCGGCATACTTTAATTTCCCGTCTCAATCCAGCCAGTTTGAATCGTATCGTGGTGCCAATAGCCTAGCGTCACCTAGGAAATGTCGAAATATGTTGTTCCGTGGTAGCGGTCGTTTCGTATATTTTATCTCACGACGTCGAACAAACGTTGCCGTTTGCGTATGAGTTGTCGTTTCCTACATTGAGCCTATATATTCTTAGAATTTTTCGACGTTAGATAAAATAGGAAAGGTCACAACCATGCTTCGTGGGAGGTGCCACTAATTCCGAGGCCCGAACATTAGTCAGGGGCGATTAATAGCTATGTGTCTCCATAATGTGACTGTAAGGTTTGAACTCCACGTGCATCCAACTATATATGAATTACTTGTAGTTTATTTACCGATAATTTGACATCCAACCAAAACGAACTCACGAAGGCACTAACAGCGAGATATAAAGGAAGTGCAACGCGACTCGTGCAATGACTGGAAGGTTACCTTCACCAGAATGGTGGAACGTGATCAGGGCCCGGATCGATTACACGTCGCAGCGACTTTGCTACTTCTCAACAAAAACGGTTACTCTCGGTGAGCGGCCAGCGCTAGTCATTATTAAACTTCAGAAAACGAAGATGGCCTGAGGAACATTCTATCGATGAACGAGGAAATAGTTTACTGTTGAGGGAGAGGAGTTAATTATACGGACCCAATGTCAGATTACGCCAACTAAATAGGTCCACCGCCAACTTGATTTCTCTGAGATTGATTTTGTTGGAAACGGTTGTACCGTCTATGAACAGGTATAACCAAATTGTCTAAATATTTTGTCAACTTGAATGTTCTTTTTATTAGTCAATAAATGAAATAAATATGTCCTGCTTGTTTCGTGTATTGCTTTTTACCAGTTGGCAGCACTGTGCCAAAACGTAACCGCCCAAGTCTTCGGGACGGTTTTAAAATTCGTTAACTGGGTAATCGTTTGGATTATCAGAATGTTTTTACTGTTTACTGTTATTGTCATTTTTGCGTGTAACAGCGTTAGAGTATTTTGACGCAACTGTGCCCTGTTGGGTACAATCATTCGTCTGCGTGGTCTTCCGTCGACACTTCATATTGTTATTGGCGGCATTTTAACTAGTAAGTTGTTTGTACTAATCAAACTTTACAAGCCATTAGTTTGCGTCTGATTATATATTGTAGTCGGTGAACGAAATGATTCAATATTCCGTGTACAGGGAAGCTCCTTGTTGCCGCGATGTAAACAAACAGCGATACCCTTCGCTTGTATTGATAACAGGTTCAACATCACTTACGCTCGTTTTTCAACCTATAGAAGCTTTGTTTTTACGGAAAGATAAATTATGGTATGTGGAACATCGTTTTGATCTATGATACAGAACAAGGGAAGTACAAAACTAGTAGTAACAATGCAGTACCACAATCGTCCTGTGTAGATGACGATTCTCTGTTCTGCTTTGCACAAGAAGACATATATTTACGTAATTCGTGTTTATTGTGGGCGACAGTGACGTAAAGATCTGTAAGTGAAAAAAGTTCGTATGTGACTAGGGAATCGCGAAGTTGATTATTTTCTGGGGCACAAAATAAAGCAAACTACACCAAAACCCAGTGGTATTGCTCTGCTTTTCTCAGAATCGGTTGTAATAAAATGATTTTGATTAACATCACAGTGTCATCAACTACTCAATAATTTTTACATTGTTCTCCCTAAGCTTTCAAATCTGATGAGCAGAGAAGCCAAAAGACATTAAAATATAAAATTATTCGGGCATTAAACTTATATGTTGTACCGTGTGGAAAAAACTGCTTGTGTTGTTTGAAAAATTTAACTTACAGGCTATTTCCAAGTGACCAAAGGCTACTTTTTTTTTCCACGACTTTTGCTGTGGAAACACATTAACACGTGAAGTTGTAAACAGCACTTAAGTACAGGGCAGCAGTGGGAGAGAGTGTGGCTGCTCCTTAAATGTTTTTTATTAATAACTTTTTGTGCCACTGTGTTTCGAGTTGTTGAAAATGGCGAAATATTTTTCTGTTTCAGAACAAAAATGGCGAAGGGAATGTTGAACGTGCGGTACGAAAACCTTCTAAAACCCCTTCAAGAAAATCTCTTGAAAAATTGGACCTTGACCATGACCCTTCTGTTGGATGACTACTTGAGTCGCCATGGTGAGGAGGTAGAGCTCAATTTCTCCGAGGCTGCGATTGTAGTTCAGAACTCCTCGTCATTTTATTGCAGGCGAGTTGATGTACTTCATTCTATAACACAGGAGCTTGTAGAGATGGTGTGCCATTTAAGGGCATCTTCCAATAATAATAACAGTGAAGATGGTTCAGTTGAACCCAATAAAGTCAAGAAAAAAAAAGTTGTCAAATCGTTAGAATTAGATGACCTTCAATTACTAGACTTTGTAGCTACAGATAGTAAAGTTGACGGTGATGTAGATCATTTTGCGTTTCGTGGAGCTCAGAAGCTCACTGTGTTAAACTCTTCTGTGTCTACTCTAAAAAAGAATGGCTGTTCTATCACCACGTACCAATCAAATGGTAAAGTTTTGGGTTATAAGGAAGAATTCAAAGTGTTTGGAAAGTGCTACAGTGATGGAACGGTGAATGTTGATTTTGAATTCAACACTGACAAAAATGTTGACTGTATTGAGGAGTGTGAGGACATGGACGTGGAAGATGATCTACGGGATGCTGATGATTGGAGAGATGAAAATGAACCTGAGCTCATTGCTGAAATGCCTTCAATTATACCTGAGCCTGAACCATCCAGCCTTCAGATCCCCTCAATGTGTACTTTACCCTCTTCACCTACACTGCCGACTGGCGAATTGACAGTCCCACTCAAAAAATCTAAGCCTAAAAAAAATTTGAGCTGGGAAACAATTCCTGTTGGTTACAAAGCACCTTTGAGGGTCCTTAAAGTGGGTAATGTGATGAAATTCCCTCTAGAGCTCAAAGATGCTGTGGACGTTATTACTTTAGTGGCATCAAGAAAGTTGGTGAGGAGGAAGAGGAAAAGGCCTGTGGACGACAAGATAGAGGCTGTCTGTGCCATACGGATTGTATGGTTGGACCTTGCAATTAGATCAGGGTCCACAAATGAGATAGAAATGAAATTGATATTTGAACAGGAAAAAAGAAAATTGATGGCCCTTCATTCAGTTTCAACTCAAATGGAAGAACTTGACCAAGAAGTAGAAGCAGATGATGATCCAAACGACTTTGAAAACTTCATGGATGATACGCATGACCCTCCACCTGCATTCACTAGAGTGGATGAAATCATCAACAACGACGATGGAACAGATTACTCGAACGAAGCTTTCACTGCCATCGAAAGGTTTAAAGAAAAACGGCGTGAAAATATTTTCAGAGAGACAGAAATTGCTAAGCGAGTAGCTGAGTGGCACAAATCTATCATGCCAGTTTTGGAAATATCCGAAACGCGAAGTCAATTCAATGTGCACGACTATGGAACGAGAATTCTTCAAAAATTTCCTGACAACGATCTCAAGACCTGGCATTCCTTCAGTGAAATTGTTACTAATCAGCCTAAAATCGAAATTTGCCGTTATTTCCTCTCGACTTTGATGTTATCGAATACTTATAACTTGGAAATAAGAAAAAGCGCAGATGGCCCTTTGGTCAAAGATTGCGTCGAGCTGAAACTTCTTTCAAAAGTACGACATCATGAGGAAATGGATGAAGCAATGAGGATGACAGTGGAAGACTGTCCATCTCAACAAGTATGACTATTACAGCTAACGTTTAACGTGAAGTTGTAATTATCTCCAAGTCCGCATTGACACAGACTTTATTATTTATATATTTTTTTAAAGAGATGAAATAAGAGTTGGACAGTCGAGCTCCAGTTTGTAACTAATGGAAACATTAATTCAACAGCTCAATGGGGCTTTCAACGTTGTCTCCTTCAAGAGGTAAAACTGGCTGATTCCTGCAGCTGCAATAAGAAGACAAATATAATTCGAACTGTTGACAAAATTGTTAATATTTGTATACATGTAGATATATCTTGTAATATAGATTGTTACTTGTTATTGATTTCATTGTTCCCACCCTGTATAAGGATGCTTGCTGGACTCCAGAACCATTAGTGGAAGGGCGTTCTATGAATTTTTGGGGGCTAAAAGTGTTAAATTCTGATTGCATAGGCCATTTAGGAGTTGTATATTTGTTGACAGCTTTTTTTACTTTTCTCAATCCAAGGGGACTAGAAAGGACAGTAGTTGGTTGAAACAAGGCTTTTTAGGGCAGGCGAAAAACCTCTACTAACGTCTCCCATCATCCTATCAAACCAACAGAAAATTGGAAAAGTTTTCGAAAGATATACTCTTTTTTGTTAATTTTTGTAGTTTAGGACCTGCGTTGTTAAAAACAATCCCGATTTATTAAAACAACATGTATCTTCGTAACGGATTATCAGGATTTTTCTATCGTTTGTATTTAGGGCGTGGAGTGTGATGGTCGAGTCACAAATTGAGTGATTCACCCTGTATATCCAAACACTTTAAAATTTAGAAATCGCTGATGCTTAACGTTTTCGCTATGTCGCATTCAATATTATTTTATTTATTCATTTTTTTAGGCAGTGTGCAATCATTTTATTTTCCACAAAATTTTGACAAAAACTGAATGTTCTTACCCTTAAGCAGTAGCGGACATATACAATTTAGTACTAAGGGGTAATAGTTGGAGATCCTTCCAGTACTCGTTCTACTTGGAGTTACAATCTTGTAAAAAAAGTTGGGTTTTCTTCGGATCTTGACGTTTTGGCTGTAGTACAATTTGTGGGTGAACGGCGGAACCGATTGGGCTGAATCTTTGTTTTGTTAGTTATTGTTAGACGACACTAAAATAAGTTTATGAGCGATTTTTGGGACCAAAAAGTAAGGGGTTTTGCAATTTTTTCAGAAACTGCTCTTGTGGTTTTGATTAAAATTTCAAATTATCTTCTACTTACCTTAACTTTCCTTCTCAACAAATATCTTTATGAAAATTCGGCGAACAGAGTTACAGGCCCATGAAGCATGTTTATTTAGTTTTTTCTTCACTTTTTGGCAAAACTGCTCGAATGATTTTCACCAAACTAACAGCATGTCTTTAAATAATTAGTGACTGTGTATTGTCCTCAATAAATGTTCGTCTGTCAGTCCATTGAACAGAGATAAAACCCGACACGTGTCGAAACTAGTGTTTTTGTTAACTATTCATGCTCAATAATACACTAACGTTTTTTGTCAGGAAATTTATTTTACGCCCCCTCCGCATACAATTTGATATTACGTTTCAAAGCATTGGAATTCCAAATCTGCAATGTCTGTCCGCCGTCTGGGCCATATTTCGTCTTATCGTGGTGTAAAAAGTTCGATATTTCGCACAAAAATCAAGTTCCGCTTGCTCAGCAATCCAATCGAATGAAACCCATGGTGGTTATGGGCAAAAAATGGTTTTGAAAAATTAGTAGAAACGATATTTTGGCAGTTTTATCGTGATTACGTCGTGTTTGTTATCGTTTTTTAGGTATTTTATGATTCTAGGTCGAATGAAAGGTGTACGTATGTGTCTAGACTGAAAACAGTCAATCACACAAGCTCACAGTAATTTAAGTGAGCCAAAGTCTACTAATTAAAAGAAATTGCAAGGCAATAAATTTGCACTGCCTCCCATCTCACTCTATCCTCCTATTAGCTCGATGCGTTACATTGCACCAACTGCCTAAAGGCACCTGGAATACTTAATTTTTGTCGTTCCATTGTTGTCAGGTAGTGTTTCATATCGTCTACTAGTATTTTTGATGCTGAATCGAATGGGATGGGTCTCGAAGGTGTGAGACTATGTCGAGCTGTTCACGAGAATACTGAACTGTTGTGTAATCATTTGTTGTTTTGGATGTTATCATAATATCCTGGGTAACTGTTCCATTGGATTTTATCATTCTTATGAAACGTCTTCTAGTAACCTATTCCTACACTTTGTTGCCCACAACTCTTTCTGTAGCTCTCTTTTGAACAGTCACAATAGCCATGATAGCTCGGAAAACTTGATTTGTCGTTTTCAAACGGAACATTGATTTGTCGTTCAAACTTACGGAGTACTCTTAACCAACTAGTACCTACATGTTGCCCTTCATGAATGTTTCCACAGAATTGTGTTGAACAAAGATACAGCGCTCGTATATATCGCATTTCGACGAATTTAATGGGGGTGCGGAAAGTTGTGTGTAGCAAGTAAAGGTTTACAACAAACGAGCCCGTCGTAAATTGAAATGTTTTTATTCCCCCAATCGCAGTACATTTCGAACAAAGTAGAAACAACGCACTTCAAAGTCGCTCTTTACATTTTTTTTGTTGCCCACTACAAACGGCCCATTTTGTGGCGCCGAATCTAAATTGTACCCTTTCCGCCCCGTTTCCCTTACAAATATATATGTGTATATAATGTCTCGAATTTCACATTTCTTAACGCAAATAATGCAAATGATTACGCTCATCCTTAACTGATGTTAACGCAACAATAAAAAGAGTCGATAGCTTTTTTTTCCTTTTTTTTTTAAATTTTTTCCAAACATCGAGTTGACCGAAAAATTGTAGAATCGGAAAAGTTGAGCTGATTTATTCATAGCTCGTTAATGTATCAACTCAAATCCCTGCTATGGGGTAGAATAACGATAAGTACGTTTAAGTCGCTGTACAATGGGGAGGGATGAAAGCCGGGCGTTCAGGTCCTCCCTCCCATACTCTCTTGGAGAGTTTACGTATGGTTCCTGTGACAAACATTTGTTTCTTGGTAACTTTTCACGTTTGTTTTTTGTTTGTTCAGCTCGCTGATTCTCTCAATCTCAGAGAAGCAATCGTTGAACAGGAACCACGTTGCCTGCCCGGCTTTGGCAAAAAAAAAAGAATTAATAGCGCGAAAACTTATGAAATAAGCACTTATTTTCAAGACTCGAAAATATTCATTACGAACTAAAGGTAATTTAGTTTAGCTCATCTACAACATTGATAGTAAGTACCGAGAATAATGAACCCTATATTTACTTAACATTAAGTTTTATTGATTTCGGAAAATGTTTAATTTTTTTTTAAATTTCAGGTAACCACAAATTAACTTCATTCACCATTTTCTTAAATGTTATCACATTCATTTTTCTTAATTCTACGTCCTCCGTTTCCTTTTTTTTTTTGGCCACTTCCCTTTGTGGCTGTTTTGTAGTACATTCTTGATAATTACAATTGTACAAATAGGTTAACTATGAGGCGAGAAAGCTTAGGTTTCGAGCTGCTGCTTTTTTTATTTTAGGCACACGATTAAATAACTGTATGAAATAGGCGCATTGTTGGAAGTGAAGATTTTGAAGTATCGTCGACGGAGGTTTTTCGTGAACGAAAAAAAACAAAACAAAAAATACCGTCGAATTAGTCCTCCAGGAGTTTCGATTTGGGTGTAGGTTGATAGAAGTCTGTTGTTGGAAGTTTGCCGAAGTTTGAAGCAATTTACTTCTTCAGCGGTTTGTTTTCTTCGTCCCTGCAAAAAAAAGGCAGTCCGCTGATTATTTGTGGAGTCAGAGACAAAGTGTAACGATTTACATCAAATGCACCTATTGAAGCCTCACAGGGCGCAGGGTAGGAGATCACGTATTTTGTTGATCAGTTGATAAACACGTTCAATGTAGCATGAAGTTTATATGACTAGCCCCCCCCCCCCCCCCGAAAAAATTGAGATGTCTAACAAACAACTTTCACTATAGGAGTAAATAAAATGAAAATTGAGACTTTTTTGGAGAATTGATGAAAAGTTATTGGAAAATCAAGTAACGAGTATCTGAAAATTCAGTAAATTTCATGATAAAATCGAGTAAATGTGAAATTCAATTGAATTTAGGAAATTTAATGAGAAATCAGTGGGAATTTGAGTGAGAATATTCAGAGTGTGCTTATAGTTAGGAAGTTGAGTAAGAGTAAGTGAAAAGAGAACAAAAATGGTTGGAAAATTCTGTATCTTGCGAAAATTGACTAAAAAATACCGGGAAAGGTATGTAAATGTCATGGTAATTGAGTGAACATTGTTTCGTAATTATGTCCAAAATAATAACCAAATCTAGTAAAAAGTGCTGACATTGTATCAATTTCAAGTGTTGCAAATGTACAGCTGGTTGAAACAGTTGGGCAACTAAGAACAAGGCCTTGGTTTGGCACTGATGAAACCTGTCCTTCCTTAAAGACGGTTCTGTGGTTGCAGACGGGCAGAGTTAGTTTTTGTGTTAGCCTCGTGATTTGGTCGCAAGCACCAAGTTGGCTTGCGTTAGAGGCCCCAGTGGTAGTCAATCTATTGGGAAAATTAGGTGAGACACACTTTCTCAATGCTATTTATTCCTGAGTTGGAACAACTTCGTGATGTTGTCAGAAGTAAAGATTACTAATGGTCACAAAGTTAATCAGAACTTATGCTGCAAATGATCCGAGAGATCAAACTCATAGTGATGTGTCACTCGAGCAGTCGCACGTGCTGAAGATTAGACTTGGCTGGCTAGGTGCTTACTTCACATAGATGGATATTCAACTAGGTGCTATACATATTCCTCCAAAATGTAAACTGAGAAACCAGATTTCATCCATGGCTACACTGCTTGGCATTGTGCATGAGTTGGGTCCCATTTCTCATTCGGGTTTGGGATTAAAATGCCAAACTCCCATCCTGGTACTCCCCAAAAGCTAATTGCTATGGATCTCTAATTGATGGATGGTGTGTCGCAGATTTAAAATGAAAGTAATGGATGCTGAAGAACCAACCAGATACGACCAACTCATTTGGACTTCAGCGTGTGCAGTCCAACAAAAACAGCCAATACTCATGTCACGAATGATCTTAGTTCAGATCATTTACTCATTCACACAAAACTACTTTCTATTTCGAATACAACTCTTTCCAAGTTATTTTGGGCCTTCGTATTTGTCATAGTTGCTATAGGGGTTCTCCTCGAGTCATAAATCGTAACAGGTCAGATTCTCTGCCATTCACTATGGCTCACTGAAAATAGCTGTCTCAAATCTTACAGTTGAGTAACCCACTCTGACGTGATACCTAATCATTTATTCCATTTAAACTTACTTAGTTGTCGAGTGTGTTGATTCATGAGCCCCTTCGTCTGGATCCTCGTCTCTCTCTGTGAAAACGCATACCGTGGATTTAAAAAAAAAACATGAAACTAGGTAAAGTACTGATTATTGTCGTTTGAAAATTTATCATACTTTATTTATCGTACAAACAAGACCTGAGGGGGTCTAAGTGATGAGTGGCTTCGTTACTTAATCTCTACTTGGTCTGGAAATGATTTACTGGTCTGTTTTCATGAAGGTGTAGAGATATGTTGAGTTTCTGTTGCCAAGATGGGTGTCTGCAAAGTCTAATCTCGGTATGGTACTAATTTTTATTGTTTTTATGGCATATAAGAGCTACACTTGGTTTAACTCTTCGCTTGGTTCAAAGGTTTTCAGACAATGACAATGTGTTACTAACCAGCCTGCAAATTCGAGCTGGTGTCTAGGCTCAGCCAACTTTTCTTACTCTGCTCATTGCTCTGTTTTCACAAAGGTGGATTTGTTCAAAATCTCTCAAACATGAGCTGTAACCTTTTGCTGAAAGTTATTTATAGTCAGTATGCCACAAGGCTGGTACTTGAGAGTCAAAAGTTGGGACGAATCTTCCCATCTTGTTGATCTCTGTTTGAGAAATGCTGTATACGTCTAATTGCTGATAGAAAGTTGGGTTTGAGAACATTTCTGATAAGAATTCAGGATGATTTCTTATGACTGATGAGTACCGAACCTCTAAATGCCCAAGAAACGCTCATGTAAGAGCTGTTCTGTTGGTTTCTGCTATGCCAAATGGGATAATGCAGTTTTTGGTACCAGTTGCAATTTAGTGTTTCAGAGTTTCCTGATAAGACAGTCTTTATGCTCACAGTTTCTGATGAAATGTAGTTAAGAGGTTTCTTGATAAGCTGTCCATTTGTCTAAAGCTAGGGTGTGTGGTGTTAGATGGCCTGTAGACCACAGATAGTAGGGTGGGATGAAAGGGACATGGTAATACTTGTTTCCACCATGAAAATGAGCCACCATAAGCCAAAAATCAATTTTTGTTTACCGTACTATTCTCAGAACCCATCACGGAATCAAGAAGACCATGTAACTGTTGAGTATGTTTTCAAATGTGTGTGGCCACGACTCAAGATACGTTCGGCTAAGAATTTCGAATGGTTCAGGACAGACCACGCCCCCTGTCTGTCCTGCACAGTTACAGTTCTGCATTCAGGGATGTCTGTGGGAGTTCCAACGGGGGGGGGGGGGCTCTCTACCTCCCTCAGACCCCACAGTTCAAAGACAAAGAAAGGGATGGGATTACTACCCTCCAGTGACATCACGATATCCGGAGAGCAAGCACATTTTCCAGCATTTTCAGGCCTTGCCCTGGGTAGGAGTTGGATTGCTCCGTTCTACCTACCCTGCCCTGCAGAGGCAGACACTTGCCTGTGCTGTGCATTCCTGTGGTACCATTTTAGGTCAAACAACCCTTAAGGCCAGAACTGGGACCATTCTGGTAAGTTGAGCAATCTTTCGATGCTCGATTGCTCCCCATCTTTCGATGGCACTTACGGTTTTTCCTCATCCCAGGGTAAGACAGGTAGGACTTGCTGGCCACCCTGGGGTTTGGAAGGACCCTGGTAAGTTGAGGCAGAGGGCACCCAAGCCTCCACTACTCAGGTGCCCTACCCCCACACATCCGGTTTTCCATCACCAAAGTCTGTTCTGTACAGAACTAATTCGAAATTCTCGGCTGAAAAATCTTCAATTTCAAATAGAAAACTAAAACGTGCTGTTTGCTAACCTTATTCCGCCATTACACAATTAAATTGGTCACAGTTTCTTATCAAAGGCACAATAAATCACAATGAAATCATAATGTCTACGTAATTAGATGGTGAGAGTCACGCAAAACGTGAAAAGCCAGTCAAATCATCAAGTGAGTGGTAAAAAAAAGTAATACTGACCTAAATGCGTGTGCAGATTGAACCGCCAGTCGTGCTCTCTTGGATCGAATTCAGGCTCCTCGTCAACACTTATGTCATACTTTAGAGGTGGTCGCGAGCCTGCTATTCAATAGGCCAAGCGTAATAATGCAACCAAAATTAACAAGCAACACTTTCGGTACAAAGCATCACTACACTAATAAAAGCTTTGAGTTATTTCTGTCTAAACACAACTCAATTTTCCTCTCATTTTACTGGTTAAAAAATAAATAAAACTAACCTTTGGGGTTATAGCATTTTGTCTCATCAACATTGCCTGTCATTAGTATATGAGGAGAATTATCGCTGGTCAGGTTTGCTTCTCAATTTGATTCAACTCAATGCTGTGCAGAGAGGGCTTTCTCTAAGTTGTGAACTTGCCAAAGATGATATACCCTGAAGTGATATGTTCTCCCCTCCAAAACAATTCCTGAACAACTGTAAGTCATGTTTTTCTTCACCAGGAACAGCGCAGTTGGTAATTCCATCATTCTCAACTGGCTGCCACACTTGCTGGACCTTGTCAATGACACCTGACGCCGGTTTTTGATCCACCTTACTTGGATCAGTCTGGTAGAGTTTGTTAAATTAGTCGAGCAACTCATTGATGTAAGGTATGTTGCCTTACATTGCTCCCCAGGCTGGCATTTATAGGGCAAGGAAGGGATAACCGCACAAACTACAAATAAGGGAGGTTTGAATGTAAA
Organism: Pachypeltis micranthus; assembly: GCA_020466155.1. NCBI lineage: Eukaryota > Metazoa > Arthropoda > Insecta > Hemiptera > Miridae > Pachypeltis > Pachypeltis micranthus. The sequence continues at coordinate 35,822,273 of CM035773.1, forward strand.
AAGATATGTGATGCCTAGCTAAGTGCTCACATCTGGGTGTACCAATCTGTTAACAGAGACAATGTCTATGTAAATTACCAGTACATGCTCAGGTTGGTTTGCTTCTGCTATGGTTTCAGTAAAACATTGGAGGCTTCACCCAGATAGTTGCCAGCTGGATCACGACTGGCCTGCAATAACCTTGTTAGCACGGCTTAAAACTTGTCTGGATCAAATAATCCTGCTGTAAAGTAAAGGGGGTTGTGATGACAAAAAAATGCACCTCAACGGACCCGAGCCTAGTAGCATTTTTTATTACGAAACTAGGCAATAAAACAAACAAAGGTATTTCAGAGGATTACGCTTCAACGTTCACAACAGACACCTAGCCCTATTTCTCTGGGTCAACGTCGAACTAGTGCCCAACTGTTTAATGAACTTGCTCAGGGCTTTCTGCAAGCCACGTTCATCTTATCAAGATCAAATAGTACTTTTACTGCAATTAGTGTTGTATCAGTCACAAGATCGTACAAAAATATGGAGTATATATAAATATAATAGTTTAGGTCCTAATCAGGGTGAGATGAAAATTGAGTTGTCCCACAAGCAATTACCCTAATAGAAGCCAATTTTCTTAAAATCTCCTTGACATGCTGCAGTATTAAGTTCTTAAATTGTAGAAGCATTGAACTAATTATTGCTGCTCCAAATGAGAAGCTTGCAAGTGATTGTCTATGCATCCTAGTGCTCGCAGTATCAGTCATACGCATCTCATTAAGGCGTCAACTATCACATCTCATGCCAGTCAACGGCTTGACACATGCGGTTTTTTCATGTTTATATTAGTCCTACCTTCAATTTACTCTAAAAATGTTGATTTTTTTTTCATTTTGTTTTTCATGATTAGAAGAAATGATCAATTTTCAACAGTCACATTCATGTTTTTCGAGCTTATGGTTTCGTTTCAACTGCTTCTAATGCTGCAATCATTGATTCATGGAAAATAGCAAACTTCCTTCATGCAAATTGAGGGCATTGTATTATAAAAATATTAACCTCGGCGCTGAGTCTCCTCTATTTTGGGCTCTTGAACTGTTTTAATACTTTCCCCTAAAAAAACAATAATTTGTGAGATGTAAGTTAGTTTGTACTAAAAAGTAAAGTAAATAGAGAAAAAAATCGTTGGTAAAATCAATGAAAACAGTTAATCAAGAGCTACCTTGAATCGATGTGGTTGTCGTCGTTAGCGTGGTACTAATGGTGGAATAGGATACAGTTGAAGTCGCTCGTATTGTGTCAATGACAGGTTCAGTTTCTGACAGTGACTGGTCCAAGTTTTGTAGGTACTTTTCCACGTCAACGCCTGAAAGTTTTGTCGCCCCTTCCATCTCTTCCGGTCTGATAATAACCCGTTTTTGAATGACTCGTTTGACGTGGACGTTCCCATGTTCGTCAACTTCTCTTGTTTCTGAACAGTCTTCACCCGGGTCGAATTTTTCGATGTAGTCACGAAGAGCCTGTTCAGCTTCGGCGCCTTGAAACGAGACTTTGCGTATTTCTGGCGGCATTTCGACTTTACGGTGAACGACATGAGAAAAGTCGTCGTCGCCGATGACCGGCTCGATGATTTCAGTCACATAGGGTTTGCCCTCGTCGAACCACATGCTGGCTCGTGCTGCGCCTTCTTCGTCATTGTCATCGACCATTGTGGTTGAATCTCCGGATGTGAAACTCGAAGACATGACGGAGTCAGTTTCATATTGGTACGTTGCGTGGGTGGCAGTGGAACTTGTAGGTTCGAGCGAGTCAGTGCTGCCGAGTAAATACTCAGCTCTGGGAGGGGGCATTCTATTGGTGGTTCCGAATGCTTCTGCGCTATCGTCTCTACATGATGAGCTTAGATCTCCTTCTTTGCCACTGGAGCTACTTAGGTCACGAATACCTGCTGCTAGATGTTCATCTTCATCAATGGAGTTCGCTTGAGTTACTTTCCCTTCCAATGAGTCTGTTGAAGTCAACAGAGACGTTTTCTCGCCAACCTCAATTGAGTCAGTCATGATGTCTTTCTTCTTGGGCTTATGCACTTCAATTGAATCGGTGCTCACTGACATTACATCCTGACTAAGTTTGACTTCCAATGAGTCTGTACTTGTAGTGAACGGGTCAACTCCACTAGTTCGAGACTTTTGAGTTTTTATCTCCAATGAATCTGTGCTTGTAACGAGATCATCCCCAACGTCATCCCAATGTTGTATGTAGCTCTTTCCACTGCTGTAGCTAACGCCATACAATGGCTGATCCAAATCCAGTTCGGGAACCCTGGAAATCTCCTCTAAAGAATCTGCCCTTCCCAAAGTCTCAGACTTTAAACCACTTTCCAACAAATCCCGGCTTTTTGAGTCCATAAATTGCTCAACGTTGGTCTGCGCCTGCCTTATTATTTCGTCTATTTCGAACATCCTCTTTTCGTAGTCGTCTTCGTCGCTTTCTCCTCGTTGAGCCCCGCCAATTGAAACTGTAATACAACTCTCCGATTCGGAAGCCTGACTTTCGTGCCCTTCCTCGATTTCTGAAAGCAACGATTCTTCCTCAGCTTTTGCCTTCTTTTCAATTCGTTCTGCTGCGATGCAGGCACTCTCCAGACCTTCGAATTCTTTGAGGGACGCCAAAGAGATGTCATCTCCTCCACTTCTACTCCCATGCTTACGACTATTGCTGGAACTGGTCAGGGAATCTTGAGAGCCTAATGATCTGCTGTGTTTGCTCGATTCCATTGCGATTAGATTTTCAAGTCTTTCGAATTCCTGCAAAGAGCTCATTGATATGTCGTCGTGCTCCCCCGATCGAGTGAAAAATTTTCGACCAGCTAAAACGTCATAGTCTGGAGTGCTGCTCAATGATTCTTTGACGCTTCCAAAACTTCCAATGGAATGGCTCACTTGGCTGCCCATACTTCCAATCTTACTGCTTGATTCCAAGTCGTTGATATCTTCCTCTTTTATATCTTCTAACGGCCCTCTTTCATATTCCATATCATAACCGTAAATTTGTGCTGCAGTTTCACCTTGGAATTGCATTTCCATCCACTTCTTGCTCGCCTCAAGGTCTGGTTTGAAGTCTGGTTCATCTGGGGGTGATCCTTCTTGAGACGACTCTTTTTCACTTTTGGTAGATTTTGCTGGGCTTCCTGTTTCTAAGTCGAAAGCGATTTCATCTTCCACACCCCCAGAGCTGTAATACTTGACTTGAGTCATCTTTACAGCTGTAGATGGTGGGGAGGGAACTGGTGGTGGTGCAGATGAGGTTACAGGCCGTGTTGTGATTCTCTTTTTGTCAATCAACATACCTTTTCCTTCTGTATCTTGTTCGGACGCTTCTCGTCCTACTTCTTCGATGATCACGAACTCATCTGCAATGTCTGGTTTTTCCAATAGCTCAAAGGAGTCACTTGTTGGGGAGTCTGACGCAGAATCCTCTTTTTCGTCACTAGCTGTTTTTATTTCAGTGCTTGATAGCTCCGTAGTTTCTTCGTGCTGAGTTGTGTCTTTGATTTCTCCTTTGGACTCTTCAGATAATTTTATCGATTCAATTTCAATATTCTCAAAGCTGTCTTCTTGCACTGGGTGCATGTGCTGCGTCACTGTGATGTCAGGGACTGGCGATGGTGTGAATTTAGTGCGGTCGTGAGGTTTGTCTCCACCCAGCTCGTTGTCAGAATCGCACTTCTCTCCCGTTAAATGCTGACAATGGAGAAGTAAAGGATCAGAAGTCAAGTCGTCGCCTGCTTCTTCCAAATGTTCCCACTGCTCACTCAATGACAGCTTTTCTCCAATCGGACTAACATGTTCCGCATATTCTCCAGAGCGACTGAAGGCATTGGAATACTCCATTTCTAATTCTGTGACGCTTGCTTGTGCTTCTGATGAAAACTCGGGGGTGTCGCCTTTTATTTCGCACTCGTCCATTGGTTCTGGAGTTTTGGGCCTCTCGATTGGATCTTCGCTTGGGACGTCGCTTGAGCATTGTTTCAACAGCTCGGCTATTTCAGAATCTGGATGGTCGTCTGAAAAAGCAGTTGAGGGTAGTCGAGATTTACTGCCAATGCTGCTTTCTCTGTCAAATGATTTCGAGTTCTCTCCAAGAGATTCAGCCATTGAAAACCTTCCTTCTCTCAAATCTCGATTCATTGCCTGGTCAGCCTCCGTTTTATAAAACTCCTCTTCACCCTTTTCTGCCTCATCGACGTCCTTCTTCTCTTCTTGATTGCCCTCTTTTATCGTCAATGCCTGTGCATATTTGTCACTCTCTGCACTATCTTCTGCTATTTCCTCACTCTTCTTCTGCATTTCCTCACTCTTCTTCTGGATTTCCTCACTCTTCCTTTGTATTTCTTCGCTCTTCTTTTTTATGTCCCTCCCATGTAATACAGGAATCATTGATGGGTGGAAACTGGTGCTTCCATTCCTTCGGTGACCTCGTTTTTTCACTTCGTGATCGCCGCCTTCGTCATATTCGGGAACATAGTCCACTTGAGTGGGTCCATTGCTGTGGCTAGCATGCTCCACTTTGGAGGTGACTTGCGTGCAGACGCTTGATACCCCTTGTTCCACGATGGAAGAGGTTGTGATCGTCACTGTTTCAACTGTTCCTGCACTTTGTTGGGAAGACGGTGATTGTGTGGCTATAGTCTCCACTTTGGAGACAACCGTTTTGTCATCAAAGTCTTTAGAATCTGACAAAGACAAAACATCTGAATTCCCAGAAACGGTCAAACTGAATGGATCGGATGTAGAGCCATCCATTCTGTCAGATTCTGTCCTCGAGAGTTCGATAACTGTTCGAACTGCTCCTGTGTCTGTGCTCAACAGGCTGCTCATGTCATCAAGGCTGGAATTGAGAACTTCAGCCTGCCCTAGGACGGATTCTGAATCGAGCACTATGGGACGAGGTTCTGGTTGGAAGGTCATTTCAAGAGACCTTTTCATCCGTTGAGTTGTTTCAAGATCTTGTTGGACGTGAACAACGTCGTCATCCTCTGATATTTCCTCAGCAGAAATGTCAAAACTAGCTGATTGATCCATAGATTCAGAAAAGCTTTGAAGTTTGGTTTTCTCTTCTACAGTGAATAATTGTGACTTCATCACTGGGCCTTCAATGTCCTTTTCTAATTCTGCAGCAGATGCAATCAATGTTTCTGAAGCCTCACTTGAAACTTCTATGCTTGCCAAGTTGCCTGAACTTTCAGAGTCCAATGATTTCATGGAGTCTCTCGAGCTCAATGAGCTCACAGCTGTATGATACTCTTTTGAAGTTATTGTTGTTGACTGTCCTGATATTTCGTGAGATATTGCAGATTCATACTCCGATGACCCTGTCGTCACTCCAGTGATATTTGTTGCCAAACCTTCAAAATCCGAAGATAACGGTCGGCTTCCAGGAGTTTTGATGCTGTCAGACGTTTGCTCAAAGGACTCATAATGGCTCCCAGAACTTGAGCAAGGGTCTCCATCTGATTTAGGGTCTTTCCCACCTAATGCCAACTTCTTGTGTTTGCGAATGATAATGTGAGGTTTGTCCAATGTGCTGGCCTCTGTGGACCCTTTGTAGTCGGAGGAAGACGAAGTTGACATTAGATCGTCAGTTGGTGATTTTCTTTCTTCGACTTCTGTTGGAGCATCCTCTGGAGCTCCTGATTCTGATAGAGGTGGTGATTTTTCGATCATAGTCTTAGTAGCTGTTGTAATGTTCACATTAATAGGTGCGTTTGACTCGAGTACTGTCGGTTTTGAGAATGTATCTACGCTACTAGTTTCTGGCATTTTACTGGTTAGAGTTAGTGTGCTAGCGTCTGGGCTTTTCACTTTTTCTTTATGAATATCTACATTTTCAGGCTGCTTTGGGGTTTCAGCAGTGCCTTCTTTTGATGTAGTTGTGGTGAGAACTACACTCTCTGATTTGGATCCATCTTTTTCTTCTGAAACAACTTGGAATTCATCAGTGTCCACAAATGTAGATGTTGTTGTCGTTTCTTCGGTAATTTTGGTCGTTTGGTCGGTTTGAGTGATGTCTTGATCCTTCCCTTGTCCCGTGAGTATTTGCGTCATCTCTTGCTTCACCACAGTTTTTATCTCATTTTGTGATATTTCCACCATTTGCAGTTCAGCCAAGTTAAATTCATCACTTCTCAATTGATACTGGTTTTCAATCGATGTCACTTCCTCTTGATGATGTTCTTGAATCGATTCGCTGAACGTTTTTTCCAAAATGAGGGCTTTGAATTCGAATTCCGAAGGCGACTCTTTTGTGATGCTGTCCATTTTTTTCTTCTTTTCTTCTATGAGCTCCTCTTTGACGGCCTCCAGTGATTGCTTTACTTCAGCCAAAGTTTGGTTTACAACGTCTTGACTCACAAGTTCCTTGTCAAATTCTTGAGCATCAGCGTCGTCTCCGCTGTCGTCGCCAAATATTTCATCCTTGTCAGTGGAACGAGGAAGTTGGCAAGCTTGACTCTCCATAGGTGAATTGTCAGTCATGCCGCTGCTTCTCAGATCTTCATCAGTGATTTCCATGCTGGATGTTGTTGTGTCCGTACGCATAAGTTTCAGGTTTTGATCGCCTTTTTTGTACACATCCGCAGTCTTAAGTTCCAGTCCTTTTTCTTTGACTACCTTCTCAGTTTTAGTCAGTTCACTTTCTATTTCCCCGACGAAAATCTCTGCTATTTTTCGTGCTTCGACTTCAGATAGAGAATCCTTCTTGGGGAATGAAGTCACAGTATCTGCAGGAAGTTGGCGAACCGTTTCTATTTCAAGTGATTCCGTAGATTCTTGCACAGGTACTTCCCAGACGGTATCTGGAATGTGTTCTTCTGGAGTGTGTACACTTCTGTGCTTGGAGAGTTCGTCAGGTTGGCATGTGAGGAACTTTGTGTCTTTCTCGACAGGCTCCCAGTCTTGAATGTCTTGTTGCTCTTTGAACCTCGCATCTTCGGGGGTCACATCGGATTCAGAAAATGTGTCTTCGCTTTCCCCCAAACTGGAAGTTATGGAGTGAACTTTAGGTTGCTCTGTTGTAGGTTGTCGAGTTTGTTTCAGTTCTTCTTCTATTTCTTTGACTTTTTCGGTGTCTTCCATTTCGCTTTTGTCGACGTGGACTTCAAGAGAGTCCGAGGGTTTGGTGATCACATCGTTTTTGTATTGTAGTAATTCGGCTATGTTGTTGTCGTATGTGCTTCGAAGAGGGGGGCTGTCATCGTAGAGCTGCTCTTCTGAAACGTTGCTCTTTGACACATCGTCTTCAAGTTTTTCTGTTTTTTTGTCTTTAGGTATAAGAGCTTTATCTTCCAAGAGGTTGGTTTCAATTTGTTCTTCGAGCTCATCGCTGACAATTTCACTGTGAATTGTTCGATTGAGCATTGCAGTTGAGTCGGTTAAGTTTTCATCATCTTTCAGCTCAAATGACTTGTACTCTTGAGACCCCTCCTCTTCCATTTGTGCCATCAAATGCTCAACTACCATTTCTTTTTTAATTTGGGCTTCGAATATTCTTTTCTTAGTTCGAACATTGTTGCTGCTGTCAATTGTGGTGTCTCCAGGCAGTGACACCGATCGTTCATAAATAGTTCTCCTTTGACGCGGTTCGGGATATGGAAGATCTCTAGGCGTATCATCGTCGAAAGCATCGTTGTCGTAACTGAGCTCTTCAATGTCATGCGACTTGATGAACTCAACTTCCGAATTATCCAAACTTATTGTCTGCTCTTTAGTTAAATCACGGGCTACCGATTTGGTAGCAGTGACACTGCGAGCGGTTGCACGTCCCTCGCCAATTTCTGAAGCTTCGTTATCTCTGGAAGTTTCCGAATGGCTGATGACTTTTATATCTTCAGGCAGTTCGATGCTTTGTGAAACGCTGGATCTAAGTCGCGGCTTCGGAACGGGCGGTGTCACATCCTGTAGCGACCCTGAATCTCCGCTTTGGGTCGTCATTTGTTCCCAAAATGTTTTTTTCGTAGCGTAATTTTCGGAGTCATCGTCTTTGTTAGTCGGTTCGGTTTTCGTTTCGAGATTGTCAGTCGGTTTTGAGGGGGTGCGAGGGATCGGTACTGGTGGTGTTTCTCCCAGCTCTTCTTGCTCCAGTGCATGGCTGCCCTCTACGATTTAGCAAGTGCACACACACATACAAAGACTTTGTTAGTAAAAAAAAAAAGGATTAGGGAGTTACAAACAACAAATCAACAATCATAGTTAATGAGGTTATTAGCAATTGGCCACTATTCAGCTGGGGATGGGGGATATTAGTTGTCCATTAAACCTAACATTAATTGACAATAGCGTCAAACCACTTACACGATTGGGTTAAGAAAACATGTACTTGGGTGATCCAGTGTGTATTGCAAACAAATTTGATACTTCGCACAAAGTGGGGAAAACCAAATTTTTGTATTGTTCATGATGAAAAGAAATGCGTACTATCCTTGGCACTAAATCAACCTGTTTATTGAGGACAAGGCACTGACTGCTCTTAAAGCTCTTCTCAGTGGATCAACTGTGGAGCATAATTTGGTCTGTGGTATCTAGTCAAAGAAAGAGATGAAGTTCATCGATATCTAGGACAATGGATTTTGAGCAGGCATGTAAAGTGAGCTCATGGTCGCCTCTGGTCATATATTTCGAAGGAGGTAACAGGGAAGATTTATTGGGGCAGACCAGAGCACAGAAATTTGTGTGTCTGAAATGAAAGAGGAACTGATTTTTGGTCTAGTCATACTAAACGAGGGACTATATGCAGCACTACTGGCACCTTTACTTGGGGTAGACTTCTGGAGTGCTTCTTAAACCAGTGTCAAGCTGGGCTGAAGACTAGCTGAGCAGAATAGTCTGTTGAGTGCTGGGCCACCGTGTAATAGAAGGGAATGAGAGTAATCAGAGTATCAACAGCCGCTTTGGCTAGGTTTTTTGGCCAATAGAAAAAAAAAGTGCAGGACTGCTTACTGGCGGAGGTGCTTGGTCAAAGGCAGTCGAAGCTACACATCAGACTTTCCAGGGAGTAAGCAATGAAGGTTCTCAGCATGGAGAGGACGAGCATATGAATAGTATGTGGCTCACAGGGTGTCTATTAAGGTTCCCCTTAGCCAATATTGTCAAGTCAGAGGGGCAGGCATGCTAATTCTGAAAGGTGGGATAGAGCCAGCAGAACGTATACTATGTACGGTTCTGAAGCACGTCTCACGTTTTTTATGGCATGTAGTTGACACAACTAAGAGCTAGCAGCTCATTCCAAAATCTCCACAGGTATTTCATATTTGTAAACCAGTTTCAGTTTTTACACCATCATTAGTACAAATCAAAAATAAACATTTTTTAGTATATACGGGCAATGGTGTAAAAACTGATGCTTGTTTGCAAATGTAAAATCTGTGAGGCCTACTTATTCTAGATTTTCAATTTTATAATGCTATGGTGCTATGCCACACCTCTGTTGCTCTTTGATGAAACCAAGCTCAACTAATATGCAGAATACATTGCCCTGATTGTGCAAAAGAGTAACCTGTTACGTAGTCCATTCCTCCAAAATGAAGAGAACTCAAAAATTTCTGTTCGGTCGTTTACGTAACTTTCCTTTCTTTTACGTTGTGCCAAGGATGGTACAAAAACCATATATCTGATGCTTTACGATTCACAAGGGTGTTAGTGTTCATAACACGAAATTATGGACACGAATTGTTTGAAATATCATCCTGTGTCAATGTAGCAATCCACTTTATGTGTAGTATCATCCAGAGACTACATTACAAACCAAATTCACCCAGTACATTTAAAACTGCTGCCGTTAGTTTGAGCTCTAACATAAATTACCTTCCTCTTCTCTCTCCACTTCTTGACTTAGAAACACTTTAGGAACTGACTCTTTGACTAGTGACAACTTCATTTTACTACTATCAGTTACACCAGTTGCTCCTACGCTACTTCCAGGGCTCTCCATGTAAAGCGTTGGAAGGATGCTTGACAGTTTCGGCCTAAAGATGTCGCTTAGCCCTAAGTCAACAAATTTTCGAGTTTGTAAAAGATGAGAACATGTTATATACAATTACATTGACGAATGAGTGTTATTTTCTTTGGCGCAAGGCCTGACTTGGAAATTATGGGCAGAGTTTGAATATTTATGGTAACTATTGATTGAACAGTCACAAAAGCACAGTGAATAAACACAATGAGTGATAAGGCTAAGGTACCTTGCTGTAACGGTGAAGTGGTATCGTCAGAACTTAACGTAAGATCTTTCGAATCGATTTCTGAAGGTGTCAGTCCTCCGACGTCCCATTGGTGCAAGGCTTCGTCAATTTCTTCTGTGGAGAGTTGAGACACCATTTTTTGAAACTCGTTCTCTGTAGTTTCTCTCATGCTTGGGTCGGCTTCTTTTGTCAAAGAAGTTAGCCTTTGGAAGTGACGCTCGATGCGTTGAGTCTTCTTATCGGCATCGCGGGGTTCTTCGAGGAATTCAGGCACCTCTACTATTTCTTCCTTCTCGTAAATATCTGGGCTGAAACGTATTTTAAACTTTCGTCTCTCACGAACTTCAGGCTCCAAAACGGTGTATGTGCTTTCTTCGGGTTCGCTTCCACTCGAGTCGCCAATGTATTCAGTAATCACTCTGACAATAGGTCGCTCAGCTTCAGACAACCGCTGAGAACCCCCAATTCCAGTTATTCGCCGAGATTGCGTCGGGGTGGTTACAAATGGCTTACTTTCTTCGGCGTGAGGTTCTGTTACTGTAGGTCCTCGCCTGGCCGGTACTGGGGTTATTGGTAACGAGCCACCTTGGCCTCGGTCGTAGTCGCTGTCTCCTTCTGATCCTTCATCTGCCACGAATTTCGAGCTCAACAATTCGTGCTCCATCTGTTTGATTATACGACCAATTTCGTCCGTCGATGCTTCTTGAGGTTGAGTTTGCTCAAGGACTTTTGTAGTCGTTGAGGATTTGATGAATGGCATGAACGTTTCTGTGGTCACTTTTGATAGGTTGGACTGAGCCTCTTTGGCCAGTGTCTCTGCCTGGCCAATGGCTCCCTCAGCTAGTCCTGTACTGACTCGTCCAGCATCTGCCAAGGAAGAATCTACTGACTGATGAACTTTCGTTGTGCCTTCTTTAATTTTATCAACTTCTGAAGACGCTGTATCTATGACAGACGCACTTATGTTACTTACAGATCTCATGTTGTCACTAAAAATACTACCCAATGTAGATGTCGCACTTTGTAATTTCTCATGCGCTTCCCCAGCCAGTGTTTTCACATCTTGACCCACTAAACTGGCTCCTTTGTCAACCTTCTTTGAAGTATCACCTGCTTTTCCCCAAGCTATGTCTGCAAACCCTTCAATTTGTGTGGCACCTTTTGTGGCTTCTTCTTTCATTTTGCCAAATGCTGATGTTGCAGTGTCTTTGGCAGAAGCTCCAATTTCAAGCACTGGTGACATATCAGTGCTTATTCCACTGAAAATCTCTCCCTGTGGTAGTTTTGCAGCCATTGTAGTGGCCGAGGTACTTAATTTCTCTTGGGCTTCTTTGGCATGCTTTTGGATTTCTCGCTCTGTGTGGCCAACTTCTTTGCCAATCTCTTCTTTAACTTGTCCTGCTTTTCCCCAGGTAGTACTTGCAAACTCCTCAATATGTGTGGCACCTTTAGAGGCTTGTTCTTTGACTTTGCCAAATGCTGAGGTGGCAGTATCTTTGGCAGAAGCTCCAATTTCAAGCACTGGTGACATATCAGTGCTTATTCCACTGAAAATCTCTCCCTGTGGTAGTTTTGCAGCCATTGTAGTGGCTGAGGCACTCAATTTCTCTTGGATTTCTCGCTCTGTGTGGCCAACTTCTTTGCCAATCTCTTCTGTAACTTGTCCTGCTTTTCCCCACACAGTACTTGAGAGCTCCTCAATTTGAGTCGCACCTTTTGTCGCCTGTTTCTTAATTTGGTCAAATGTTAATGCTGCAGTGTCTTTTGCCAAAGCCCCAATTTCAAGTGCTGGTGACATGTCAGTGCTGATTCCACTGAAAATCTCTCCCTGTGGTAGTTTGGCAGCCATTGTAGTGGCTGAGGCACTCAATTTCTCTTGGATTTCTCGCTCTGTGTGGCCAACTTCTTTGCCAATCTCTTCTGTAACTTGTCCTGCTTTTCCCCACACAGTACTTGAGAGCTCCTCAATTTGAGTCGCACCTTTTGTCGCCTGTTTCTTAATTTGGTCAAATGTTAATGCTGCAGTGTCTTTTGCCGAAGCCCCAATTTCAAGTGCTGGTGACATGTCGGTGCTGATTCCACTGAAAATCTCTCCCTGTGGTAGTTTGGCAGTCATTGTAGTGGCTGAGGCACTCAATGTCTCTTGGATTTCTCGCTCTGTGTGGCCAACTTCTTTGCCAATCTCTTCTGTAACTCGTCCTGCTTTTCCCCAGGCAGCACTTGCTAACTCCTCAATATGTGTGGCACCTTTAGAGGCCTGTTCTTTGACTTTGCCAAATGCTGTTGTTGTAGTGTCTTTTGCCGAAGCCCCAATTTCAAGTGCTGGTGACATGTTGGTGCTGATTCCACCGAACATTCCTTCTTGTGGAATTTTAGCAACCACTGCAGTGGCAGAGGCACTTAATTTATCTTCGGCTTCTCTGGTTTGCTTCCGAATTTGTTGTTCGGTCCTATGCACTTCTTTCCCAATCTCTTCAGCAGCTTGTCCTGCTTTCCCCCACACAGTACTTGAGAGCTCCTCAATTTGAGTCGCACCTTTTGTTGCCTGTTCCTTAATTTGGTCAAATGTTAATGCTGCAGTGTCTTTTGCCGAAGCCCCAATTTCAAGTGCTGGCGACATGTCGGTGCTGATTACACTGAACATTCCTCCTTGTGAAATTATTGCTCCAACTGCAGTGGCAGAGCCACTTAATTTATCTTCAGCTTCTTTGGTCTGCATTTGGATTTGTTGTTCCGTCCTACGCACTTCTTTTCTAACCTCTTTTGCAGCTTGTCCTGCTTGCCCACAGGCAGCATTTGTGAGCACCTCAATTTGTGTGGCACCTTTTGTTGCCAGTTCCTTACTTTGGCCAAAAGCTGATGTTGCAGTTTCTTTTGCAGAAACCCCAATGTCAAGGGCTGGCGACACCTCAGTGCTGATTCCACTGAAAATTCCTCCTTGTGGTATTTTTGCGCTAATTGCGGTAGCAGAGGTATCCAGTTTGCCTTGGGTTTCATTTATTAGCTTTAGGACTTGTTGATCAGCAGTATCAATTTCTTTACCAATCTCCAGCATTGCTGGTCCTGGTGTTCCCCAAGTGGAACTTTCCAGCTCCTGAATTTGTGCCCCTTTTAAATTTTGCTGCATGTCTTCAGCTGAATCTGCTACTTCAACAGATTGCTTGGCACTTCTTGATGGAACAAGTTCAGCTCCTTTGCTCATGGTAGTCACTGCACCTTCAGTTTCTTCGATTGTTCGCCCAATGTCTGCTAAAGTGGAATCTGCCCACTCCTCAATTTGAGTTGTATCTTTGAAAGCTTTTGGTTCAAATTGGCGGCAATGAGATAATGCTGTGTCTTTTAGCTCTTTGGTAAATCCTGTGTCCAGCGCCGTTCCTTTTTCACTACCTTTTGCTACTCCCTTCTTCTTTACCACCTCCACCTCATTGATGCTGAGCACAGATTCTTCAGGTTCCTGAGTTTTTTTCTGCTTTTTAAAACACTCTTCAACAGTTTTGATTATGTCAATACCTGAGGCATCGTCATCTTCCAGAGGGATTTCAATTACTTGTACACTGTCCTTCCTTGTGGTCGTTTCACTTTTTCCTTCTGAACTTGGCGTTGAGGATTCCAAAGTTGACACAGTTTTAGGCCCTTTGTCTGAGACTATCCCTACAAAGGTGTCCAGCTTCAACAGTGCGTCATCGATAGTCTTCTGAATATACTCGAATTCCTCTTTTTTCGCCATCTTTTGTTCACCTTTGTGTTTCTTCGAGTCTTCTTTAATTTTAGGTTCGGGTACCTTAGCTCTGCTCAGCCCACCAAGGGTTGAATCTTCAAACGGTTTGGTTACCAATTCAATAGGCTTCTCTTCAATCTTCAAACCACTTTCTTCAGTATGCAGTTGTTTGAGAAGCTCTTCAGTTTTGTGCTTGCTTTCCCCATTTGTACCTGTTTGCATCTTCTCAACTCCTTCAGGGGTCGAGCAAACATCACTTGGCGTCTTGATTCCTTTTGCCGGGCATGTAGCTGTGCCTGACAATCCAAAGTCCCCTTGCTCTCGAGTAAAGAATGTTTGTCCTCCTGTGGGTTGTTCAACCAACGTTTTTACTGTGTGCTCGGTTACAACTTTTGAGTGTTTAGTGGCTCCATCCATTTCGTGGAACGGTGCACTTGTCGATCCTTTGACAGTTTCAACTGTTTTCTCTACGCTGGGTGGCTGTAGTTTTATTTCAAACGTTTCTGTGATTAAATTTGGTGCAGTTGTGTGCACATTGTCGTGTTTTTTCTCCGGTAACCCGATTATTGTCCCTGTTACAATTTCAACTGCTTTTTCAATGCTTCCTTGCTGCTTAAGTTGATCTGTAGGCCTTTGATCAGTTACTTTTATCTCAAAAGTCTCCGCAACAACTTTCGCTTCTCCTTTTGTCTTTCCTGTGTCTTCAGGCAACCCAATCAACGTTTCTGTCACGATTTCCACTGCTTTTTCAATAGTAGCCTGTCGTGAGATTGGTTTTTGTTGTGTGCTTTGACCAGTCGCTGTTATTTTAAAGGTCTCTGAGAGAAGGTCTGGCTTCAATTCATTCTTATCACCTTTTGCCACAGCTTCTTGGACTGAGTCAGTGTTGAGCGACTGATCAGTTGTACTATGAATCTCAGGTAATCCAATCAATGTTTCAGTGACAATTTCTACGGCTTTTTCAATGGTCGGTTGCTTCGTGAGTTTTCGTGCTGGGCTTTCTACACTTTCCTCTGAAGACTCAGAAGTCAGTGATTTTTGGGATTTCACATTTCCTTTTTGTTTGTCTTTACCTTTCTGTTTATTCCCTTTAACTGGAACCTCAGGGCTTTTTTTGTCTTCTTTTTCTTTACCTTTTTGCTCTTGTTCTTTAACAGGAGCCTCTGGAGTTTTCTTTCCTTCTTCTTTTCCTTTACCTTTTTGTTTTTGTTCTTTCACGGAAGTCTCAGGACTTTTCTTGTCTTCTTTTCCTTTACCTTTTTGTTTTTGTTCCTTTGGAGGAGCCTCAGGACTTTTCTTGTTATCTTCTTTATCTTTATCCTTTTGTTTTTCATCCTTTATTGGAGCTTCGAGACTTTTCTTGTCTTCCTCTTTTCCTTTACCTTTTTGCTTTTGTTCTTTTATAGGAACCTCAGGACTTTTCTTTTCTTCTGCTTTTCCTTTACCTTTTTGTTTTTGTTCTGTCATCGGAACCTCAGGACTTTTCTTCTCTTCTGTTTTTCCTTTATCTTTTTGTTTTTGTTCTTTCATCGGAACCTCAGGACTTTTCTTTTCTTCTGTTTTTCCTTTATCTTTTTGGTTTAGTTTTTTCACAGAAGCCTCAGGAATTTTCTTTACTTCTTCTTTCCCTGTTGGTTTTTGATCTTTTACGGGAGTTTCGGGATATTTATTTTCTTCTTTTTCTTTTCCTTTTTGTTTTTGTTCTTTTGTAGAAGCATCTGGACTTTTCTTTTCTTCCTCTTTTCCTTTACCTTTTTGGGGTTGTTCCTTCGTTGGAGCCTCTGAACTTTTCTTATCTTCTTTCTTTTTATCTTTCAGTGTTTCAGTTTTCTCTGCAGGTTCAGGGCTTTTCTTTTCTTCCTCTTTCCCTTTACCTTTTTGTACCATGCCTTTAGCTGGAGCAGCAGGACTCTTCTTATCCTCCCCTTTCTTTTTACCTTTTTGTACTTCATTTTTCTCTACAGGCTCAGGACTTTTCTTCTCATCTTTCCCCATTATTGCTGTCTCTTTCACTATTGTTGGCTCTACTTCCTCTTTATGCGATTTTTCTTTTTCAGGGGAGACTGACTTCGATGACTCTTCAGATTCTGTTTTCTTCACGCTTATTTTATCCGATTTCTTTTCCGCCTTGAGTTTCCCTTTGAAGCTTCCTTTTGCCTGTTGCGATTCTTCCGGTTCTTTTTCAACTGAACTGGACTTGGACGAGTCTGTGGATTTTTGTCTCTTGTCCTTTCCTGTTTTGCCGTCTTTCGCTTCTTCTTTTTTCTTTGATTGATCCTGGAAGGGTTTTTTGATTGCTCCTAAAGTCCTTCCCACTAAATTTAATTCGGGTTTTTTGGGAGATCCTTCTTTTTCGTCTTTTCCTTTTTCTTTCTTACTCTCCTTTTTCCCTTTGTCTTTGGTTTCATTCTTTTTTTGAGGTTGGCTTGTAATTAACTTCTCTTGGGGTTCTATTCCGCCAGAGTCAGTTGTTTCACTTTGCTTTTGATCTTTTTCGACTGGTAGCTTTTCTTGCTGTCCTTCAACTGATTGTTGTTCAGAGGAGGTGTCTGGTTTTTGGGATTTGTTGTCTTTAGTTTTGTCATTGAGACTGGAGTCGTGTACGTCAATTTGATGTCTTTCAGCTTCCAAGAAAGACTTGGTTGCCTCAGATTTTGGTACATTTGACAATGTAGGGTCAACTGTTGGAACAGCTTCGATTTTCAATGCCTGAGGATCTTCATAAGAAATTGGACTTGCTTGTGATTTTGAGACTTGTTTCTCAGCTGAATCTGTGGCATCCAATTCTGAATCTAAACCTTCTACACTTCTTTCTTCGCTCTTGGCTTTCCCTTTCCCCTTACCTTTTCCTCCAACTTTATCCGAGCTTTTGTCCTGGAAAGGCTTTTTAATTGTCTCAATAGTCTTTCCAAGTATTGAACCCTTCTTTTCTGGAACAGTTTTTGGTTTTTCAATGACGGTTTTTTTCACTGTTTCTTCTACTTGCACTTTCTTTGTTTCTCCTTCACTTTTCAAATCGATTTTTGGTTTCCCTTTAGGTTTGTCTTCATTTGATCCCTTTTTACCAATCAATACTTCGTCTGATTTCTTAGTTGATTCGACCGAGGGTTTTTCTGGGCTTAGTCTTGCTGCTACTTCGCCAACTGATTGTGGCTGAACTTGTTTCACGGTTTCTGTTTCGGCTTTAGTTGTTTGCTTCGCTCTCACTCCCTCGTCGTTTTTCGTCGTTGGGTCCAATAATAATATGTCTGTTTCTGGGGTCTGCGACGGCATTTTACTCTTCTCTTCATTTCCTTGGCCCTCACCTGTAATGATATATGAGAAGAGGTAATTCTTTGCTTGAGTCACTGTTGGTACCTTTCAAGAAGAATTTTCGGAGCTCTGTGTATATAACGTATCATATTAACAATGCAACGTAATAACGTCATAATATTACAACTAACAGTTTGCTACGTTTAGTATAAATTGGTCGAGACCTTTATACTACTTTCTAGACACCCTATACATTTGTGATTTAGGATCAAGAAACTTTTCCAATAATTTAATCTCGAAACTGAATGACAAATACTGTGTAAGTGTAGCACCTTTATGAGCATTTATTAGTTCTAATAATTGGGAAATGAGTTTCAGTACCTATAGACTCCGTTGGTATTCATAGAAAGAAAGATGATGCTTTAAGCTAGTTGATTTGGTCTCGTAAAAAGGACTGGCCAGTGAAGGTTTCCCCTATTTATTTATTTATGTTCCAACGTGGACATTAAGGGGCTTTTACTTTTCTCCTGTTAATATATTTCCAGATTACGCCTGAATTGAGAAAGGAAATGGTGGTAAGTAAACATCGCATGGGAAGCCACAATGTAAATCTTTGACATAACAGAAGTGGTTGGGCATCTCCCTCTCTTATGGGGAGGGATGCTGGCCCCAAACGCCCAAAGGAATTTTCGAACTAATCTTTTCATGTAGACAAGTGTGTTATACTTTGAAAACTGTGCACTATTTCTCCAATCTTCTGTTATTTGAGATTATCTGACAGAAACGTATTCGATTCTCTGAAGTTTGCTGCAAATTTACGAAAAAGGGTTCATTGTTTCAACAACCCAATACACTCTGCCTTGGGACGTTTGTAAAGAGTACTTGCCATTGGAGGTCTCTTTTACTCAGTCAAAGCAAATTTCGGAGAACTCTAATGTAGCTGTAGAGGTTACATTACTACAAAAAATACAGTTAAAGTTAGAAATGAGCTACAAGATGGATACTTCACAACAAAATCACTCACCACATATACAACCATGTGGACATAGAACTCTCCTTTTATAGATTTAAATAACAGTTTATTTTCTATTTTCTAGAGGTTTTCGTACTACCTTTGCTTTCGCTTGAGATTATTCTTTTAGATGATCAACTCCACAATACTCGTGCGAGTAAAAGTGGGAATAGTACTTTCACAAACTGTGTTTGTTAATCTAGTTTACTATTGAATTAACATCAATCTCAATAGTGGTTTATGTTATTGCATTAATACGACTTTGTCGCTAATAAATTGGATCAAACGGTGTGACGCTACATATCCTTGCTGCAACACTCTTTAGCTTTAGGTTCAGGTTTTTAGTTGGGTATGTTAGTTTCAAAATCTCTAGAACAAAGAAAAACCCACTTCAATCTATTTAATTCTTCTAAGGGGGTACAGTCAATGAAAACCATGCACTCCTCCCACAAGCTTACCCTTTTCATCTTCTTCACCTGGGTACGACCATATGCAGTAACTCGAAAGGGGGTCGATTCTCTCTGGTGGGGAAATGTACTCTACGCTTGTCGACTGCAAAAACGTCGGTGAGTTGAGGAGGCATTCCAAAGAGTTGCTTTCATTCCAAAGGAAGCTTGTCGATGACGACTTGAGCATTGGCAGCGACTTGTTCAGCGACCGTTTCGGCCTGTCCAGGGTTTTTCTTCTCGACAGAGGGCTTTTGCTGTACGATATATCGATCGTACTCCGACCCAACCGTTTTCCTAGGCAGAGTTGTACTTTGGTCGGCGCGTTCACATCCTCACTCGAACTGCTTGATTCTGTGGGAGAAGGGGTGTAACTAGACTCTCGAAAGGGATGATAGGTTATGCAGGTATCTCCAGCATCTTCAGGCTCCCAGGAACTTGCTGCAGTTTCACATACCTCATCCCACTCATCACCTGTGGTGTACAAATTGTCTTCACTTCGTTTGAAACCTTTTTTCAAACTGCCCATTGCCTCGATTTCTTCTCTCCTCACGTCTTCGAGAAGTTTGGCTACATGTGTTTCAATTTCTCTTAACGCAGTTTCGCCAGATTCGTTATTGTTTTGAACTGTGTTATGAATTTTAGGGCGCCTTTTGATTGTGCTGGTTGTGCTTTCGGCGGTATCTTTGTGGAAAAACTCCTCCTCATCCCCACGAATGTCTATCAGCATTTGGGATATGGAGTCTTCAAGGTCTGTCAATCCCGAACACTCTTCCTGGGGTAGGGTTTTACGTTCTGGAAACAACGAGGCGTCGCACATATCTTGATAATATTTCAGCCTTGACACCAAAGGCGTTTCATCAATGTTTCGTGCCTGTTGCTCTGTTGATTTTTTAGACAAAAATTCTGGAACTTTGGTGATGAGGTCGCTCATGTTGTACAAAATGTTGCTCGTTTCGCTGCCTTTGGTAGTTGGGAAGTTTCCGTCTGGTTCTTCAGATTCGGAATTTGAGGAAGAAAATAGCAGCTCGCTGAATGAGTCAGTTCCCGGCTCTAAGGTTAGACTTGACATGGACCCCCAGTTGCCTTCAAATTCGGTGTAACCCAAATGAGGAGGGTACACCGTCTGGTCAGCTAGCTCTTTGTAGTACACCTCTTCAATATTGTCATAAGAGCTCTTGCAGTCTTCCCTCGAATATGCTCTCACTTCTCCACTCGCTACGAAAAACGAATAGACATATTTTTGGTGCTATGGTTTTCATTTACTGTTAACTACATCAGGAGTTTATTTCCATTAAGAGTGTAAGTTGCTTGCAACAAGGATATAGTTTGGTTACGACATCAACTTCCATCAAACAGTGTTGAATGCCTAACTTGAATTATTTGATAAACCAGGAAACTATACGTACAAAATTAATAAGCTCACACAAATATGATGAAGTACGAAGCAGACACAGCATTTAAATAGATCTTGGCATAAATATTAGTTACTTCACAACACTTATTTCGTGTAATCACATTGAAAGTTGTGGCTTGCAACTGACGAGAAATGTTGGGCAGGTGTGTTTATATAGTGCAGAACGTACTTGGGTGGCTTAAGTGAAGGCCTTGACAGAGTCTACGTGCAATGGTGTTTACAACTTTGACTTGACATTGAGCTTACAAGAGTATGTCACAAAAAAAGAAGTACATCGATGACATTTAGCAGAGCAAAGGCCTTATATTTGAACTGGTTTCATTCAATTATTATTGTTCATTGTTTGTGAAGTATTGTTTTTGATATGGTAAGTACAATGATTGAGGAGGATGTTAGAATTGCAAATTTCTCATACAGTCAGTCTCTTTAGGTTACTTATATGATCCATTTCCCACCATCTTCACTTACATGATCATTCCCCACTGTTTAGGATCTTTACATATGCACGAAGAAGTAGCAACCTATTGACCCCAGAAGAAGAAGATATCAGGGCACCAGCCAAGGCCGAGGGAACAATGACTGAAGTTGTGGCCATTCAGGCCCATTTCCCATCTCACCAGAGTTATTGGGAGTCGGCTTGGCTTCTTTAAAAGGGGTTACGGAATCTACCAGTCCCCTCCACGAACTCTAGGATCTTTTTCCACTCGGTTTCTCTCATACTAGTGCTGTTTATTAGTCTCTCCCCTAATATGTTGAGTCTAGTGCCAAACCATAACGGGCATTCCCTAAGATAGTGATCTACTGTTTCTATTTCTCCGCATGGGCACCTAGCGTTGATGTTCGGATTTATCCTGTTTAGGGTCTTACCCACCGCATAGTGCCCATATAGCATTCCAGTGATTCTTCGTAGTCTTATCTTGCTTAAGCCCAGTACCCAATTGGTTCTTTGTAGGTTATAGCTAGTTATACCCATAATTTTGGAATGTTGGTACCCTTCATTGTTATTTATATCACCTATTGACCCCATTGAGACACTTAGCGTGGCCCCCTTTGCAGTGATACCAGGCAAAGTCTACCATCCGCTTCTCACTGTTTCACTCCCCTGTTATATACACATGGGAACGACCTCCCGCCATAAATGGCTCGTCACTCGCCACCCTAGGCCCTGTAAGTGATTTTGCCACCCAGTTACCTCACATATGAGCTGCTTTTTGTCATCTGCATGCCTTGGCTTTCCAACCTCTCCTGCATGTGACCGTGCATCAATTACACTACTGTGCCTGGTGAACCAAAAAATCTACTGCTCGACCGGCCCACAACACCAATACCCTTTTCATTGGTGGGTATCTACAAAAACTGTAGGCTCTTGACCAATCACCTGCAGGAGAGCAAGACGCATGTGAGTGTCACCATCAGGTACTGCATCAGGAGCTGTATGATCCTGGATGATCATATCTTTACAGAGCAAGTAGCCTCTGAGCAACTTTTTCTCCAGAGCTGAAGCTGGCCCGTGCCACCTGTTGCCCTCTAAAACTGTGTGATAAGAGAGAGAGAGAGAGGGGGGGGGGCTGTGCAACCGACGTTATGTCAGAGAGCCACTGGTTCACGAAAATTGCAGCAGCCCTGACTTGATACCTGAGAACTTGTGATTCCTTGGTTTCCTCATCCAAGGAACAGGCCAGAGTACAATCACAGAGTGTCTTCAATCTCGTACGATGCATAACACAACTCTCCTCACCCCCAACGAATACACAGTTTTTTAACGCTTGCAACTAATCAAATCTGTTTTCATTCAGTTTATATGAACTTGGGAGTGAACATGGCTCAGCGTTTTATGAAAACTGTTAACCCTTAAGATTTTGAAGTTTATTGGGTGTTCCTTATTTATATCACAACCTTTACGGACCATCGCCATTGCATAAGTAATTCATGTGACAGTAGTGATGTATCGTGCTAATTCCAGTACTCTTTCGCCCTTCTACTGTGTTTTCTCGTCAGGGTTGTGTGATTCTACCTGTGTTGCCTAAAGTGATTCTAGTGGCTTTCAACACTCACAGTAATGCTGTTTCTACTTTCATATGGCACATGTGTGGTCTAATTTAAGGTTTCATGCAAGTCACACAGAATAAAGCTTTTCAATCCACTCATGTGCGATCATCTAAAATGTTTTACGTTAAACCATTTTTGGTATTTTGAAACTGTTCGGGGGATTGAAGTTCAGTAGTTCAGATTTTATTGGTAAACGCCCGATGTGTCATCGGAGATGGAAACTGAGAGAAATTATCTTCCCCACACAGAATTTTCAAAGGTAACAAGTTTGTGGTAATCGCTGAAACTGGTATACCTTTAACAATTCTGCGTGGGAAAGAATTCTCCTAATTCTATCTCTGTTGATGATGGCGTTTTACAAATTCTCCTTGAGTGATCCAAATAATACTCCGATGGGTGTTCGTCATTAAGAGTAATTCCTAATTTTTCAAGAAAATTGTTTGAATGGTCAATTCTGTCTGACACCCAACCGAATGTCAATACTTGAGGTAGAAATGTGTAAGGGAGTCACTTTAATCATTTTAGTTAAGTTAAAATACGCGTTTGGCGAGCCTATTTTCCATAAATGGGCGCTTTTGATGTAGACAGCTAAAAAAGGAAGCACTAAAGTAGATTTATGGCTCAACAATGGTGTGGATGAAAGACAAAACAGGAACATTTACTCTGACCACCCTTTCGTTCAATATTCATTCTGAATAATACACCTATTTTTTTCTGATTTGAAACTGCAATTTCCCTCTGCTTCTACTACTTGAAGGACCTCGCAGTACAGTATAGCAAAAGTTATCGTTCCTCCCTGGCCTGAAATCATTTCCCGCACTGCCTCCCAATTGGTCAACTTTCGTTGTAATCAGATCATGTTCCGTATCATTCACTTGTATTTTTCGAGGTTGGATCGAATAGGATATGTCCCAATCATACTGTGCAAGAGAATAATAAACCCATGTGTAATAATTTGTAGCGTTGCTTCATTGACCTTTTCTCACCCCACCAGTTTGGGTGTGCTTTACGAGCCTTTTGGGTGAACACTACCCATTTTTGACAGTCATGCTACCAGTGTGATGTCCATTGCTCAAAGGGAAAACGTATTTTGGATACTGCTCTCAAGATGCACAACAGATCTCGATTTAGGGGAGAACTAAGGCAATCACAATGTGCTCTCACTCTCGTCAATACTATCTTACTGATAAGTCTCGTGTTCGTTCCTAGTTTTTCTTCAGCCACTGGAACAGCCTCATAATAGAGGTTTTTGCTGTTTTCCAAACACCATCAATTCAGCGTTGGCGTCTTTTGAACAACCGTTTTTCGAAAATGTTCTGGCACTCCTTGAAGGCATGGATATTTTTGTTTTCGTACATTCTAAATATAAGCTCTATGTAGTAATGAGAAGGGGACTATTCAGCAATGAGTGATGGTCTGATACAACCCAGGTTTCTGCTCTGCTAATTACGTATCTAGTCTTTTCTATTATATCTTAAAGCTGACTATTTCCAAGCGGCTCCCACAACACTAATCCAGAAGCGAGTGGGCAAACCTATGTACTCTCCATTCACTAAAATTATTTGGCTACTTGCAATACTTTCTTCGTCGAAAATTCCCTATATGTTTATTGTTAAATCTTTGACCTGCCAGAAAAGTCGCGAAAGAAGTACCGTAACTACAACGCCTACGTTTTCAAATGCTGAGAGAAGGCAGTATTGACCATTCGAGCGCCTGTAGCGAGTGACAACAAAATAACCCATCAGAGAGCTCCCAGTCATAATCATTCACCCTTCAATATTAGGTATGTTGTGTCTACCATTTTAGATGATCGCCTGTCTTTGCGTTACAAAAATGTTACACATGAATGGTTTTTATTACACATATCAATTAAGGTTACATTAATCAGAAAAACTACAAGTACTTGTCATTTCATGTATGAGAAGGAAAGAGAGAAAATAACACTCATTCGTTTAAAGCAGGAAAAGGCCGTTGAAACACAGAAAATTGCTTTTCCTTAAGCATTTGTTGTTGATTTGTTATAAGCTTGTTACTGACATTTGTAGCTTAGGTATGAATAAGTTCATTAATGTAATGAGAATCAACGATTCTTGTGCATGCAATTAATGATTACCACGTTCATTGCGGGCATTTCTTTGAAATCATTGACTGACTGGAATTACAACCCCAATGAAGTGTAGAGCGTTAGCCTGTAAAGGTTATCTCGAACCTTTTCCGTGTGTAAAGAAAGTTTTAAGTGACAGGTATATGTCCGCATCAAACGTGTTAAACATTGTGGGTCTAGGTTATTTTCATGTTCAGTTAAGGCGTAGTTTTTGGCATTAAAACCAAAGTGTTGACCAGTCTTACCAACTTACCCAGAAATAAATTTAACTCATGCAGATAAATTTCAGACATTAAGGAATTTACTTTGAAGGAAGCCGGTAGTGGCTTCATAATTGTTATCAAGTTGGAGTTTATTTATGGTGGAATAGGGGTGTCTGGCTACATATTTGCGTGTCTTCATCAAGGACCCGTGGGTTTGTTGCACATGAGTGATGTGAGTTTAACTCATTCATATTTTGAGAGTCAACATACACCACAATTGCTTCTTCCAAACCAACGAAGAATGTTGTGTGGCATTGTTGAGGGCCATAGCCAAAACCTCATAATGGCATGGAACTCACAACAACTCGTATGTCATGCATCGCCCAAACTTTGTTCGCTGAGTCTTCAAGTGGAGCGTATGTTCATCAATCAGAGGATCCAACCAACTTTGTGGCACCTCAGAAGTAGAACATGCAGGAGCCTTTTCAACCAGCCTCTACGTGGATGGGCAGAAGGATATGGCATCCCACTTCTGTACTTCATGATTATGCATCTCGGTGCACTTAAAGGCCAGAGCAGTCTTTGGAAGGGGGGGGGGGAGGAGTCCAAAGGCCAATCGATTTTTAACTGTTAAGTTAGGCGAATTTTGATAGATCATCGCGAAATCTGAGACACACACATTCACAGGTACCCTCATCGTGACATTTAAAAATTGTAAGGAATAAATAATAAACGTGAAACTTACGATATCTTCAAATCAATGCAATTTGATCCAAATCGTTAAAATCACTTAAACTCTTATTGCTTTTTAAATGTATATCTTCGTTCACCATGTTTTCACAGAGATCTTTATTGAGAACAAAAGTTAAGTATGAGTTAGGTGAAAGTGAATTTTCATTTAAATCAAAATTGCGATAGCTAATTTCGTTTGATGTTTTTGAAAAACTAATTTTTAATCCCTCTCTAATTATGCTGATGGAAATTCTTATAACCTTACTTTGGCGTCTCGAAAAAATAAGGAACGAAACCAAAAAAGCATCAGTTTAATCGTCTCAGGCATTATTCCGTGAAATTGACTTGGGACTGCCACCAAACATGTGAACACGCACCGCGCTCGAAATATTTTCTGATTCATTTTTTCATTGGCCAACAACAATACTTTCTTTAGCCTTTGGGTTTAAAAAAGTAAAGCTGAAATCATGGCTGGGGGAGGGGGGGGGTAGACCTGCACGACTGGTGTATATGAAAAATAGCTCTGGCCAAGTTGAGAAATACAACACTGTATTTACAGTTTGGCAACACTTTCCCCTTTCAATTGTACATTAGAAAACCTTGATAACGTAATATGCTATTGAGCACACTCCACGTCCACTCAGGGTGATGCATTCTAATACTGTAAAATCTGACTAAAAAATAGATAAAACTGGACGGTACTGTTCAAACTTTTGTACTTGAACAAAATCTTTTTTCGAGTTTTCTTGTAGAACACTGACGATCGCCTGCTGAGTGTTTAGCACAAGTTCGCGCCTTTAAAACAAAGCAACTACTATAAATGGTGCTTTGTCACAATAGAGAACACTAAAACCACTAAAGCGGTGCTCACTGGTGAGCCACAAGTTCGAGAGCATCAGCTCCATCAAGATGATCTCTGTAAGTTTTCGATTCTTATTAGTTAATTGTGGCAATGTTAACGATCATCTTTTTGGAGCAGAATGCTGTCTTGTCGATTTTAAGAACCTGATTCATACAAATTTATTTAATACAAAGAATTCATGAAATAACATTCATTTTCAGCCTTGAAATTCATATTTTTGTACAAGATGGCGCTCAATTAAACTAAGTATTGTTTCGATCAAAGTTCTTACTGTGATACGCTGCTTACCCACATATGTTACAAACTACATTTTTTGTGCATATAACATTAATGTGAAGGGTTATTATTTGCTGTGAACCAGGGCATTCTGAAGAAATATTAAAGGAAAGGCATGATTGGACACGGTCAAAATGCAATTATTTGACCTTCATAGGTTGTCTTTGTGTACTGAAGTTACGGAAGTTGGACTTCAATATATAATTAACGTGAAGAGCCAGAAACTGTTAAAATTATTCAAGAAGCAGGAGAGTTAATGAATGTGCTGCCAAGTCACTGCTGCAATTACGTGAAATGTTTACTGTAAAACTGCAACTCACAGGACCAAAGGTAATATTTAAATCTTGAAAAGCTATCGGGGCGCTGGGGCACTGGCAATTTTTGAGTATTTCGAGATTTTTTTTCTCCGAGGGCATATGGGACATTGTGGCTCCCCCTTAGGAAGCTGAGATTGTCCTTCGCCACAGACCCTGCTATGGTTTGGGATTCCCCTGAGAAAAGTGTTCAAAGCGTTTGGCAGTCACATAGGATGTGCTCTGCTGCCTCATCCTCCTCACCGCAAAGTCTGCACTCCACCACCTCTGAGACGCCCATCTTGTTGAGGTGATACCTAAGTTGCCAGTGTCTGGAGAGGGGGCTAATCAGAACTCTCAGATCCTGTCTGGAGAGTGTCAGCATCGCCTTCACCCTTAGATGGGAAGTGTACCTAGCCTTTTCGCCTGTCTTGGTCGTGGCTTGCGATGCCAATGGGGGCTGCTTTCCTGTGTCTCCCATCGGACCACCAGACGATTCAGATGACTTTTCGTCATACCTGCATAGGGTTCAGGCTCAATGGGTGAGGATTCCGTAGCCCTTTTCCAATCAGCCTGTCTGTTGCCCTCATGCTCCCTATGAGCCAACGCCCAGATAAGAGAAAGCCTATTATGGGCACCGAGTTGCTTGAAGACATTCTGATATCAGCCTGGACCTGAAGCTGTAGGCTGAAATAGCCTTCCAGGCGGCCTGACTGTCTGAGAGTATGTTGATCCGCTTGCCCTTAAGTCCTTTGGTCCAAGATCTCTTCTGAACAGATCTTTATAGCTAGGATTGCCACTTGAAATACCGTGGTGTACTCTCCCAGCAGCGTAGCAAGACTGTAGTTGGGCCCTAAGATGCCCAGTCCAGCTCTGCTTCCCATTACAGAACCATCAGTATACCACTGCAGGGCGCCCACCTCGGTCTGGAACGTCCCTTTCTCCCATTGTTCTCGTGAGTGGATGCTAACACAGAATGGTAACTGATGTTCTGGCATCACGTCAATAGCCAGGACTGCTGCCTCTTCTAAAGTATATAGCAGATTGATTACAATATTGAGGAGGTTGAGTGGATGAACTTCAAGTATGGTAACTTGAAGTAAGGGGAATCGCTTCAAATGCTAGTAAAAATGAAAAGAAGATGGTCGTGGTACCCTAGCTAAGAGAGAGTAGAGATTCCTATGAAACAAAGAAATGTTTTCATGGTTAACTGAAGTGATACACTGCCACTGCACTGATCCACCTTCGAATGAGGAGGATAAACCACCTTGAGTTCACTGGCTGTTCAGCTCATCATGAAATGACTTAATTTTGAGGATGAATCAACGCACAGATAACGTTTAAATCCGTAAGAACCGGAAGATTTTTAATTATTATTAATTATTTTATGGTATTACTTTAAGGAATCTCGAGTGTTGTGACGGGTTCTGTAAATCTTCTTCGGCAGAAAGTGTGTTGTTCACTAACAAACTTTTTAATGTCATTCTTTCAGGTAGTCTCGTATAGAGGATCTTTTGATTGTGAAGCCTCCTAGCTCCTGCAACTTGGATCTTATTGCGAATGCAGTGAGCAGTTGTGTCTTCAAATTCTCTGGCACACATGAGAGTACCTTACTCACAAACTGTTATTTTGAAGAAATAGAGGTCAGTTACTATGCCTGTGATTTTTCGTATGATTCTTCTGTTGCGTGTTTTAAATATTTTCAGTGTTTTGTATTTGTAGGTGTGGGATTGTTCAGGTCTTACTTTTGCCGAGTATACCTGGTAGTGTCGGTCTCTAAGTCATACTCCACTTTTCTCTAAGGAGTCTGAATGCTCGTTGCCTTTGCTAGCATAATGTGTTAGCACTGGTAGTGTCGCGGCTGTCTCTTTGGAATTTTTTTACCAACCTGATGGTAGTGGGTGGTGTTTGTAAGGGTAGAAAGCGTTTGAAAGAGAAGATGTTAAAAGTAGGGAGGAGTATCTATTCAGAATACACTCAGGGTCCATCCTTACAAAATAAAAATTAATTTATAAATTAAAAAAATTAAAAACAAAATAAACACTTAAAATTGACAAAAAATAAAAATTATGCGTGCGTAAATAACTTCACAAAAAGAACGAAATATTGGAGGACGATTAGCTAAGGTGAGCCTGTCTGCTGTTATACAGTATCAGTCATCCATGAATGAAACAAAAAAAAGTTAATCTGGAAGAACCGGTTCCAGTTTGTTTGTCTGGTTTGTTTATTTTGCCCTCGCTGAAAAAATGTTACGCACAAGAGAGGCGTGGGAAGGCAGCTTGTAATGTAGAGACAAGAGACGTGGATTGAGTGAATGCCTATTAGTGCAGGGTTGAAGTAATTCGAGCTTAAGAAGAGCGTACAGAAGAGCCTTTGAATTTAGTATTTGGGGAGAAGGTTGGTGTAAAATACTGCAGCGATCATTGGGCGAGAGTGAGCGATGGTAATATGAGCGAAGTGAGGAAGTATTGTAGTGAAAAACATCTGGAGTATCAAGTGAATTATTTAAAATAATAATAGAATATTATTTTGGTGATATTCTCTTGAAATTGAGGGGCTGAAATGACTACTGAGGGTCTTCCAAATAATAATGTTACCTACTGCACTGTATGCAAAATTAGCTTTAACCGATATCTGAGCGTGTGCTAAAACCATTCGAAATCTGAAACTCTTACAAGTAGTTGGAATTTGGCATCCACCTCATGTGCTATTTACAACCTGACATTTCAGTTAATATACAAAGAACGCCATCTTGTTTCAAAAATACCGAAACCTAAAAATGAAACTACTAAAAAAGAATAAGCGTGTTCAGATTCTTAAAATTGTATTTGATGAGACCACAGTGTTATGAAGCGTGGTAGACAAAAAATTGTAAAGTCGTCAAACGAAAACGAGCAGGGCAAAGCGTTTTATTGTTTTACGTTCACCACTCGTGGCTTGGTAACTTGTCAGTTGACCAACGAAATAAAATACAAAACAAACCATGCAACTATAGAGATTCCTGGCTTATTTTGTATTACAACTATTCAATTCTTGGCTTATTTTATTACAGCTATGATTCCTGGCTTATTACAGCGAAAACTGTTTAATATTTGCATTTTTAGAATTTATGACACCCCTCTAAAAAAAAAAAGAAAAAATGTCCATGATTTACAAGTTCATTCGTGAATAAAAAGGACGAATTGAGCTCTAGGAACAATATGTACCATAGTTAGAAATAACTAAGTAACTTTTTAGTGTACTCACGTGTTATCCCTGGAGTTTCTACTGATCCCTTACTTCTGGCCGCTTCTCTGGGCTTGTCTTCTGAAAAGATACAACAACCGAACGTTTTACTCTACTCTTCAAGCGGTTTACGGGTTTCAGCAAATACAAAGAACAAAAAACGAAACAATGGGAGAAGCGGGTTTACTTTCGTTGGTGCAGGAAACAAGAACGACATCAAAATGCAAGTACGAAGCGAGTAGGGTAGGGGGCAGGGGGAAGTATGCGACAAAATATCTACACGAGTAGGTGTATTTGAATCGAATTCGATACTTTTCGAACTACTTAATTCAAATTTAAATACGCTCTCAACTTGCTTGTTTCAGTGACTCATGTGCTCTGTAGTACCAGACTATTCCTGTAATCAGCTTCTTATCGGAAATAATTCCTAATACTTAAGTTTTGGATCGTATTCAGGGAAAATAAAACTATTGAGGACACGAAAATTTAGAATGCGAATTGTTGCGACGTTTTTACCTCAAATTTCATGCCTTGACAGAACCATTTCAGCTCATGTGCATGATATATGGAACAGGACCCACCAATTTAAGTTAATTTATTCTGTTCAGTGCCAACAATGTGGGTAAAGCTAATAACAAACTGATTATCTTACCCAAATACTTGAAAAATATGTCTGTGTCTGCTATTCATGAAACGATAACCTATAATTCAAGAGCTACATAGTAATGACAACAGGGAGGAGCAAAATGAAGTGAAGAATGACAAACGAAGATTTGCAGAGCGTCAGACTTTTGAATGCTTCAAAAGCTTGCTTATTGCTCTGTAAGTCCTTCTATCTGTTCTTTCCTCATTTCATCTTCCCCTTGGGCTTAAGTAAGGCGTTCGTCATGAACAAAATGCTTGATTTTAGAGAGGAACGTGAAGGAACAGGAACAAAAGAACAATTATGTTTCAGCAGTGGTGAGATTAGAATTTAGAGCTTTTGCAGGCACGATTTGAACATGGGGGTTCACGAAAGGATATAAGGCCTTAGGCTGCAGCAATGAGAACTCAGGACTAAGATTGTGAAATGGCATTTTGAGTACGTTAGTGCCCAAATAATATCTATCATAGAACTCAAGTGATCATGCCACACTTTTTGAAAGGGTAAGTCTAGGCATAAAGCGGTTTCAGGTACATAATTTTGGGAAGGGCGTTCGACCCTGACATGATGCTAATTTTATCTAGAAGGATAATTAAGCTGATCATGGGAATAGTCTACTACACCTGTGTTTACTGTTTAGCTTCATTTTAGTCTAATTCTTACTATTTTGGATGTTTTATTTCGAGTTGTTTCCACTTGGTATACCGTGTTTTCCAGAGGATTTTTGATTACGCACGTTCTGTTTACAAGGTTTTCCTCTAGAACCAGCGCAACATATTTTCCCCACTACGTCGTTTTGCTCTTTGTTCTTTTGATGCTTCCTCTTTTTCTGCTTCAGCTCTTCCAAAGCTTCCAGCATCGTCAACTCCTCGACGTCTGTCGTCGGGTCCGGCCGATTCACGAACCCCTTTATGTGTAACTTTTCTTTGTCGTCAATGTTGAATTTTCGAGTGTGTTTGATGTGAATTGTGGAGGAATGGGCTTCTATGTGGCCTTCGTCTGACGCCCAAGCAGAACCTGCGCTCTCCTCTTGGGATGCCATGAAGTCTTCGGTGTCTGTGTTTGTCGGCAAGGGGCTCGAGGATATTTTTCTAATTTTTGGGACAGCTTCGTTCATTTGTCGTTTAACGTCGAACGAGAAAGGGCTCATTGCCTCACGAGCACTCGTGTAAGTGCTGTTTAGTTCAATGTCGGGGGTGGAGGCTGTGAATCTGTACATGTCGTCGTCCGAGTCGTCTGAGCTCAAATCGCCAATATCTGATGTCTGCACATCGTCGGTGTTCAATACCGGTTCATCTCTTTCATTGTCACTTCCATCTAGATCTTCAACATCTGTGTGACACTCACTGACATTTCTCCTTCTTTGAGGCGCCAATTTTACTTTCAAAGTGTGTCCGAAGTGTACGGGCCCGACTTCTAAATCTTCTGTGTCAGTCACTGATTCCTGTATTCCAGCGTCAACATGAAGATAAGATTTGTCTACAAACGCTTCTCTATTCCGCACTGTCGAGTTCTCCATTTTAGGAATATCTGGAGTTGGAAATCTGAAAAAATCTTCCCCTTCACATCCTGATAACTCCTCAACGTCAGAAGTACCGCAGTCAACATCTTTGACCGTCAACGTTTGTTTTTTCTGCGACTCACTGATGGGCATGCTGATCGAAATTTTTCCTTTATGATTCTCATTGGCGATAACCAATTCGTACTTGGGGTCTGGTAAATAAGCCACAGCTTGGCCTTCGTTGATCATGTCATCGCTGTCACTGCCAAAAGCCTCTATATCAGTAGCATTGCCGTCGTCATTGTTGAAGGGCACGTTCAAGCTACCCTTTCCTTTGTGTGAATTGGCAAGTGGTTTGTGTGACACGTTTTGAGGAGGAACTGAGGCAATTTTTGTTTTAGCTACATTATGCCGATACCTCAAAGTAGAACAGTTTTCAGCTGGGTGGACTGTTTGAATAACCGAGGGCCGGTTTTGGTAATGTCTGATTGGTTCAGGGCTCCTTTCATTCAAATAAATGTGCTCGGTGTCTGTTAAAGCTTGATCGGTGTCACAACCTTTCTTCTTGGTGTTGGTCAACAGAGTGTTCTTCGAATGTTTAATCACATCCAACGAGCGGGAAGAGCTCAATTTTTTGGTAGGTTTGACGTTCAGCCTGACGCTGTAACTGCTTGGGGAGTCTGAATCTTCTGTGTCGCTGGTGACACCGCCAAACGTTCTATAAGGTTTGACTTTGTTCAACTTTTTCGAATGTGTCGAGTAGCCTTCAGCATCTGATAGAAGCATTTCAGTATCAGTCAAGACTGATGAGATGGGCGTAGGAGATCCCCCTGGCGACCTCTTTTTCCTCATTGGACCAGGTTCTGGCGTTAGACGAGGCGATACAATTACTCCCGACACAACCTTGTCGGAAATCGACACAAACGCATTTGGCTCGAAATCATCTACAGCGTCGTGAACGTCGATTTTGTACATTTCTTCGTCTTCTGACATGTACAATCCCTCCACGTCGGTGCTCCCGTCGTCAAACTGTTCAAAATTCAAAGTTCGTGGCTTACCCCTCTCGAGGGAACACGTTATCGATTTTTGCTTCTTGTTCGGCCCTTGGGAATTGCTAATCTCTTCACAGCTCATCCCCAAATCCAAAATGCTGTTAATACAGTCGACTGGGTATCTAATCACAGTCTCTCTTTCGTCATCGCTCGACGCATCAACGTCAGTCAGCAAAACGTCCTCTTCGTATTTTCTCTGAGTCGCTTTGACTTCTTTACTTTTTCTCACATAACTCGCATCCAACGTTTCACAGTCTGTGACAACTTCGGAAATCCCACCATCAGAATGGTTGTCTCTATCTATTACAGCTGGGCTGGGGGATGATACCCATATCTCCGGCACGTGCTTAGGCATCCTCTGCATTGAGACGATATTTGTCACGACAGAGCTTGTTAACCTTGAACAGAATAATTGTAAGGTAAAAACCAAGTGCAATTACCCATTTGTCATTGCCTGTAGTGATTTGAAAAATAAATCATAGAACTACTACGCCAATTGCTGAACTCTAATTATTTAAATGTACCTCTAATATTAATTAGGCAACTTAATCTCTAAACCTTGCAGTTATATAATATATTGGTCAACTCGATTATTGTTTCACGTTTCAAAATTTGACTGGTCTTATGCCTACTGGTTACCTCACATTACACATACTTCCTGACTGGAGTGACGTCTATAAATTGTGTAACATGCAGAGGGTACTAAACTAACTGCAGAGCTCTAGAGAACGATGTGGCCCCTGGTTTCCCTAACTCCCAACTCCACTATTCTTGGTCCACTGCTAGTAATCCCTTCAGGCGAATAGAGAGCAGATCTCACATCACCTAATCAATCGATTTAATTTCCTTCCTTCGACTCAATTAGGAAAAATTTTGCTTCTAATCATTTTTCGTTCAAAAACTCTCTTTTCATGCACTGCCCACAGGTTCCATGTTTTATAATCACTAGAATCTTGTACAGATTGGTGTCACTAGAGATCAAACAGGTAGATGCTAACATCTTGATGCTGGTGAAGTAAGCTCAATGTCATTGCTGAAGCTTTCCTCGTACAATCGTAGCATATTAATGCTGTATACCAGAAATTATTTAGCTTACTATTTTGTCATGTAGAATTCTCATTTAGACGTACATACAGCCAATTGAAGGTATTTCAAAATGGTTATGCATACAGTAGGTTGTTGAAGACTACAATGCAATCTGAAAGAGAGGCTCATAAGTGTTACGAGGGGTTTGGAAATGTTTGGAGACCAACTGATTCTGGCAAAATTTACAGCGATCCCAGCTCTGACCCAATGCCTAAGTTTCGTCGGATTATGAATCTTCGTCTATGATCACTAGGGTGCCTACTATGGGAGTCAGGCAGTACACAAGTACATACTGACTCAACTCGTCAAATCCCAGTGGTTGGAAACTACCTCTGACCCCCCCCCCCCCATTAACACCTGCCATCCCTGCTCTATGTAGGTGTGATTGTGACAAAAACATCCTTACATCATCTCTACAAATGAAATCAAGAATTAAACATGAAGCTTTTGAGCAGCTGGGACAACATTTAACTGTAGTACTAGAGAAATATTAAAAGGCCTGACGGTAAAGCCTATAAGGTGGAGGAGGGATGCAATCTAACAAACGCCTGGGATTGCTGTTCCAGGAAAAAACATAATAGAATGAAATACTCTAAGGTGGTGGATAAATTCATACGTCCTTCGGTAAAAATACTAAGCTACCACGGTATACCAAGTTTAGTTGTATAACTAATCAATTCATCGATGACAATGTTGGGTACATACTTAGCATCATGAGTCACATCAAGCCAATTTGGATCGAATCAACGATTAAAGATATAATTAATTTGTTTCAATGCAGTAGAATGTTTTTGATCTTATTGCCAATTCACTAAGTGTTTATGACGGGTGAGGTGGGTTGAGTACCTCCAAATGAAGCGGCATGCTGTAAACAGTTTCTTCCGGAGTTGTCTGGTCCAAAGGGGTTGGTTTACCTGCCTCAGAAGACGGCCCTGTGGGTGTCCCTCGTCTTCGAGTGGTCGGTGTTACAGACCTCACGTCTAGTATTGGGGAGAGCCTCTCCTCGGATACTCGCCTAGGGCCTTTGCCGCACCTGTCCAGCATTGTCGGGCTGGATTTGTGTTTTATGATCGAGCACTCGGCGTCACTGCCGGAGCTTTCAATTTCAGAGCCGGACCTCATTTTGGGGCTCGAGACGTCCTGCGAGCGACGAGCGAATTTTGGCGAGGCGGGCGAACTCGTCAGTCTTGGTCGTGAATCAAAACTTACGTCATATTCTGAAGAAGATAGGGGTAAGGCAACTGAGTCAGACAATGAGGAATCAGTAGTGTCAAGTAGAGATAATTCATTTTCGTATTTAATAATTTTTCTTAGTGATTCTGGTTGTTTGAAAACAATTTCGATTCCAGAGCTGGAGTCAATAGTTCTAGTGAACACTTCGGAAGTTAACAACTGGACACTACCTGACTGAGTCTTAGAGCGCAGGCGGCTTGGGCTGGAGGGAAGGGACACTGGCCCTTGGTTTCTTTCCAAACTTGAGTGCCGTCGTTTGCTTTTGGTTTTGAAATCCGTTCCGCTTCTACGTCGTCCCTGAGCACTCACAGCTCGCTCACGTTCAGGGTAAGCAACAGCAGATGGCGCAGAAGAAGCTCTTTTGGCTCCTTCGGATGTCTCCTCTGACGTTTGAGCCTCTGAGGTTATTTCTAAGGAACTGCTTTGAAGGGACGAATGAGATTTGACGCTTAGCCTTTCGCCTTCTTCGGTCGTTCCAATTTCTGTTTGTCGATCTTTTTTCGTAGGTTTCTCCTTGTCTTCATGCTCCTTTGGAGATATGCTAAGTTTCTGCGTTGAGGACTGTGTGGGCGGGTGTTGACTTTCTGCTCTGGGCAGCTTCTTTTGTGCAATCTTTTTCGATGGACTAGGCCTTGGCTTGATTTGTTTTGAACTTCCTGATTGATATGGTTCTGGAAGTTGAACTACCTTTTGCTTAATATCACTAGGTTTTGGTTTAGTGGGTGAAGCTTTGACTGGTATACTCGTCTTTGATGTTGATTTAACCTCACTAAATCTCGTGAACAGTGTTGTTTGCCTTTGTGCTGATTTAGTCTCAAGCTTTGATGAACTCGATACTACCGAACTTTGTTCTTTCCTCTGAATCTTTTGTGAACTTTGAACTTTGGTGGTGGTGTGTGTTAAACTACTTTTGAGAGATCTTGTTTCCAACTTATTTTTCTCTTCTCTTTCTTTTGATTTGCTCTTTTCATTCATCTTCTCTTTGGTTTGCTCACTCTTGATTAACCTTCTTGGAGTAGATGGCTCTCTCTTTTTTTTCTCCGGCGTTCCTGCCACTGAAGAGCTCGTCGATGATATGCTGCGTTGAGAGTACTGAGTTTCGATTCGTTTGCTCGCATTTGAACTTTCTATTTTCATGCTTCGAGAGACAGTAGAAGCCATGTACCCTCGATATTTAGGCGAAACTGTCGTCGTTGGGATTTTTTCGGTATCTTTTTTGGTATTATCGAGCTCTATTTTCCTCAAAGGAGCTCTGGTTTTGGCTTTAGATGGTTCGTCTTGTCTGCCAAGTGGGGGCAGTGTGTCTCGGGGTTTTGTTTCAGTTCTGGCTCTGGTTGTCGGGAGGATTTCTTTAGACTTTTTAATTTCACTCTGCACTTTGGTAGA
This sequence comes from Pachypeltis micranthus, assembly GCA_020466155.1. Taxonomy (NCBI): domain Eukaryota; kingdom Metazoa; phylum Arthropoda; class Insecta; order Hemiptera; family Miridae; genus Pachypeltis; species Pachypeltis micranthus. The sequence continues at coordinate 35,858,976 of CM035773.1, forward strand.
TTTGGTGGTGTAAACTCGGGTTGTTGGTATTGAACTGGGTGGAGTTGGGTATTTGATTGAAGTTGTGGTAGCTCTGGTTTCTAAGCTGGACGTTCTCAAAGCCCTTTCGCCATATGGCGAGGTGTATTTGAACTCTTTAGGTTTTCTATCAAATTTAGGTGAATACGATGAGAGTTTGGATTTTTCAGTGGGTAGTTTTGCGGGGGCAGTCGATTTGTAAGTGGTTTTTCTGGACGGTGATCCGAGCTTTTGGGGTATTTGAGTTTTCTTTGGACCTGATAGCTTTATCGGCGTTTTGGATGACCCAGATATCAAATTCGATTGCATGCTGCGTTGCGTAGTAGGTTCAGAGGATGTCACACTGTCAAAACTCTCAGGTTTACTCCCTTTATTTTGAGGGGTAGACACTGTCACTTCCAAAAGATCGTCCGTCATGTATATGTCGTCCACTACAATTGCTGAACCTGCGAAATTGTCGGTCGTCGGAAGGATCTGTTCAACTGACGAATCAAATTGTCTAATCGGTTTCTCGTCTTCGGATGGATAGGTGATGTCCGAGTACGAAAACGTGTCTTTAGATATGTCAGACAGTTCCCCTTCTGTGGGGTAGTAATGGTCATCTGTTGAGCATAATTCAGACGTAGACAGATCAGGGGGTAGACTGACCACTTCTATAACAGATCCGTCAATTAGAACTACTTCTAGGTCATCAGTTCCACTTCTCATTCTGCCCCTAGCGGCAGATTCTTTACTTGAAATCCCTTCAGTTTCAACGATTGGGACGATGCTTTGGCCAACTTCTGTAATTTTGACAGATTTACCGGTATCAAGGTTTTCTTTGTTGCTGTCGAGCAGTTTTTCTTCATCATCAGTGTGATGAGCCCAAAGTTCTATTCCTTGTTCTTGGTCATCGGTGCTCATGTCTGTGCTTGTCGTCATAGTTGTTTGAAGTGATTTAGAAGTAGTGACTTCTAAAGAAGTTGTTCGCTCTTGTAGGAACCAGTCGCTTTGATCCCCTGGCAGTGTTGGACTTTGAGGGATTTCCTCCTCACTTCGAACAAGACCCCCCTTTTCCGGGCTTATTAGGCAGTCTTTTATTATACTCTCATCGTCATCTTTCCTCAAATCTTTTTCGTGCTTATAATCTGATGATTGTTGTTGTATTAGTTCTCTCCCTACCTGATGAATCTCAGGCAATGATGGCTTTGTAGGTGCGTCTTCACAATGGGGTTTTTCCGGTTCGAGCCCAAAGAGTTCAACTTCGGTTAAACTTGCTTCAGTTCTCTCTTCCAAGCTCAATGATTCACAGACTGAACCCGAGTCAAACTTAGCAGAGAGTTGACTTCCAGGATGAGCCTCAACCTCAGGGCTCAATTCAATACGCTCCTCTTGCGCTTGCAGGAGTTGGAAGCTTCCTTTTCTTGAAGAGATTGTGTACTGTTCTAGAACTGTGCTTGTCTTAGAAAGTGTGATTTCTGACTCAGCAGGTAGTTGCTCTGTCAACCCTTTGCTGTCTATATCACTTTCAGTTTCATCATAGACTGATATTTCATCGATCTTAATTCGGGTGTCTGCTGTGTGGGACTTAGTCATTGAATGTTCAAGCTGAATTTTCGTGGCACTTAGTTCACGGTCATAATCAACGTCTTTGGTGGTCACAATGATATGCCCTTGTGTGTCTATATGCTGACTATGTGTTTCAGTCTTGGATTCACTTAGTTCTTTGCGAACTTTTATCTCGGTGTGAAATTGTTTCTCAATCTTATTTTTTGTTGAACTTTCTGAAGTATCTTGTAGTTCACTGTCTTCCATCATTTGGTCTTGTGAAGCAGATGCTCCTTCACTTTCTTGGAATATTCCTGGAGTTGGTTTTGTTGTTTGTTGCTGTATTCCAGCATCTGCAGGCATTAACGCGTCCACCTTTGCATAATCAATGCTACTCTGATCATTTAGCTTCACCATATCTTCTTGTGACATATGAGAAGTTGTTTGTTCAGCACCTGAATATTTTGAGCTACCTGTTTCAATGTGGGAACAAGATGTATCATCGATTGTGTCTTTATCTCCAGAAGGTGGATCAAGCTTTGCTGCCATATCAATCATTTGGCTATCGGTGCTTTTGAGTTTAGTTAGCTCATCTTGTTTTGATTGTGCTGGTCCAGTAATTGATGTTGTTTCTTCATCAGTGGTACTGTGTGAAATAGTGTCAGTTACAAACTTAACATATTGCATATCTACATCCTCTTCTGCCACATTTTCATCTTGTTTTCCATCCTTGACTGGTTCTTTGGAACCAATTAGCAAAACGTTCAATGAACCTGTGTCACACTCCTCGACAGTTGCTTCGAATTTGCCTTCCTGTCTTGCCACAGTAACTATGTCACTTGGTAAGACATGCCTGGTCGGTTTGTCTTGGTCTATACTGTCATGAACGTACTGCTTGTCTAAGTATATCTTACCATCAGATGTCCCTTCAGTTGTCTCTGGCTTGACTCTAAATTCTGTGCAAAGGTCTCTCTTAAGAACAGTTTCTGACATCTCATCTATGTCAACGGTGGTAACAACCGAAACATCGTCAGTACTCCTAAGTAGCAAAAAAGGATGGTAAGATGCGTCTTCGAAATAGTCGCTAGAGCTGCAATCTGATACTTTGTTGACCACTTCAATTGCCGGAGGATTTCCATTATCATCAGCAGAAGTGGGAGGTCCCACTCTGGTTTCCTCTAGTTTCACAGGTGAATGGATGGCCACGTGCTTTGATAGTGAAATATCAGAATCAATCACTTCTGGACTAACCATATCGACCACTGTAGATTTGACGACTTCTATATCAAGAATCTCAGCTAGTTTACCCACTTCCTTGGCCTCAACGTCCGCCTTTTCCGATGTAAGTGTTGATAGAAGCAGTTGGGGTGCAGAGGAAGGCAACTCACAAACTTCACTGGGTGATTCTTTAGTTCCATCCATTGCATCTGTTGGTTTCTCAGGTGAACGAATGTCTTTGTATTCTGAAAGAGTCCTTGCAACGTCAGTCTTAGTTACTTCCTCCACTTGTGTCAAATTGTCTGGTGTGCCAATATATTTATGATCTGGTACCGTCATGGCAATGTCCGTAACAAAAGGAAACTCTACGCTAAAGTTCACTGGTTCGATTGCTTTAGTATCAGTAACGCCTACTAGTACTTCCACTTCATCACTGTTCTGGCCAACATAACCCTTTACCGATTTGGAGAATGGAGAAGTATCTTCGCCAATTGATACATCGCTTCCCACTTCTGCTTCTGTCACTTTCTCCAATGGGCTAATATCTTTCAGTTTTGATACAGTCTTGTCTGTATCAGAACAATCGACTGAATCAACATCAAGGTTCACACATTCGACTGCATGAACTTCAGCGATGTGTTTCACCTGATTGTCAACCCTTTGATATACTTCATCGACGGTAGATGTGAAAGAAAGCAACTTATGTTCACCTTGTGAAACTATAGTTCCCCCCTCAGCCTTTGTAGGTATCACAGGTGTATGTACGTCTTCCACCACTTGAACTGTCTCGTCAGTGTCAATAACATCAGTTCTCACCACATCCAGATCCACTGGTTTGATTGCTTCGATCTCAGTAATCTTAGTGTGTTCAACCTTATCTTCAACCTTTTCGGACACTGTCTCCACTATTTGTGTATGTGAAAGCAACTTATGTTCAATCCGTGATACTATTGTTCTCTCATCAGCCTGTTTCAGTTTCTCAGGTGAATACACGTCTTCCACCACTGGAACAGTCTTGTCAGTGTCAGTAACGTCAGGTTTCGCCACATCCAGATCAGCTGGTTTGACTACTTCGATCTCGACAATCTTTGCGTGTTCTACCTTATCAGCAACCTTTTCTTCAAGTGCCACTACCACAGCGATTGGTGAAGGCAACTTTTGTTCAATCGGAGATACGAAAGTTCTCTCCTCAGCTTCATCTGGTTTTTCAGGTGAATGTTTTTCTTCCAACTCTTGTACAGGTTTGTCAGTGTCAGTTAGGTCAGGTTTCACCACATCCAGATCAAATGGTTTGACTGCTTCGACCTCGGCGATGTTCTTGGGTTCTACCTTATCTTCAACCTTTTCTACAACAGTTTCTACCGCATAGGTGGGTGAAGGCAACTTGTCATCACGAGGTGATGTTATTGTTCTCTCCTCAGCTTCATGTGGTTTTTCAGGTGAATGTTTATCTTCCACCACTTGTACAGTTTTGTCAGTGACAGTTACGTCAGGTTTCACGACATCCAGATCAACTGGTTTGACTGCATCGACCTCGGCAATCTTTTTGGGTTCTACCTTATCATCAACCTTTTCTAAATCAGTTTCCACCGCGGAGGTGGGTGAAGGCAACTTGTCATCACGTGGTGATATTATTGTTCTCTCCTCAGCTTCATCTGGTTTTTCAGGTGAATGTTTGTCTTCCACCACTTGTACTGTTTTGTCAGTCTCAGTTACGTCAAGTTTCACCACATCCGAATCTACTTGTTTGACAGCTTCGACGTCGGCGATCTTTTTGGGTTCTACCTTATCTTGAACCTTTTCTACAACAGTTGCTGCCGCAGGGGTGGGTGGGGGCAACTTGTCATCACGTGGTGATACTATTGTTCTCTCCTCAGCTTCATCCGGGTTTTCAGGTGAATGTTTGTCGTCCGCCCTTTGTACTGTTTTGTCAGTCTCAGTTACGTCAAGTTTCACGACATCCAGATCAACTGGTTTGACTGCATCGACCTCGGCAATCTTTTTGTGTTCTACCTTATCATCAACCTTTTCTAAAACAGTTTCAACCGCAGAGGTGGGTGAAGGCAACTTGTCATCACGTGGTGATACTACCGTTCTCTCCTCAGCTTCATCTGGTTTTTCAGGTGAATGTTTGTCTTCCACCCTTTGTACTGTTTTGTCAGTGTCAGTTACATCAGGTTTCTCGACATCCAGATGAACTGGTTTGTCTGCATCGACCTCGGCGATGTTTTTGGGCTCTACCTTATCATCAACCTTTTCTACAACAGTTTCTACCGCAGAGGTGGGTGAAGGCAACTTGTCATCACGTGGTGATATTATTTTTCTCTCCTCAGCTTCATGTGGTTTTTCAGGTGAATGTTTGTCTTCCACCACTTGTACTGTTTTGTCAGTCTCAGTTACGTCAAGTTTCACGACATCCAGATCAACTGGTTTGACTGCATCGACCTCGGCAATCTTTTTGTGTTCTACCTTATCTTCAACCTTTTCTACAACAGTTTCTACCGCAGAGATGGGTGGAGGCATCTTGTCATCACGTGGTGATACTATTGTTCTCTCCTCAGCTTCATGTGGTTTTTCAGGTGAATGTTTGTCGTCCACCACTTGTACAGTTTTGTCAGTGTCAGTTACGTCAAGTTTCACCACATCCGAATCTACTTGTTTGACTGCACCGACCTCGGAGATCTTTTTGGGTTCTACCTTATCTTCAACCTTTTCTACAACAGTTTCTACCGCATAGGTGGGTGAAGGCAACTTGTCATCACGAGGTGATGTTATTGTTCTCTCCTCAGCTTCATGTGGTTTTTCAGGTGAATGTTTATCTTCCACCACTTGTACAGTTTTGTCAGTGACAGTTACGTCAGGTTTCACGACATCCAGATCAACTGGTTTGACTGCATCGACCTCGGCAATCTTTTTGGGTTCTACCTTATCATCAACCTTTTCTAAATCAGTTTCCACCGCGGAGGTGGGTGAAGGCAACTTGTCATCACGTGGTGATATTATTGTTCTCTCCTCAGCTTCATCTGGTTTTTCAGGTGAATGTTTGTCTTCCAGCACTTGTACTGTTTTGTCAGTGTCAGTCACGTAAGGTTTGCAGACATCCAGATCAACTGGTTTCACTGCTTCGACCTCGGCGATCATGTCAGGTTCTACCTTATCATCAACCTTCTCTAAAACAATTTCTACCACAGAGGTGGGTGAAGGCATCTTGTCATCACGTGGTGATATTATTGTTCTCTCCTCAGCTTCATGTGGTTTTTCAGGTGAATGTTTGTCTTCCACCACTTGTACTGTTTTGTCAGTCTCAGTTACGTCAAGTTTCACGACATCCAGATCAACTGGTTTGACTGCTTCAACCTCGGCGATCTCTTTGGGTTCTACCTTATCTTTAACCTCTTCTACAAAGGATTCTACCACAGAGGTTGGTGAAGGCAACTTGTCATCACGTGTTGATACTATTGTTCTCTCTTCAGCTTCTGCTGGTTTTTCAGGTGAATGTTTGTCTTCCAGCACTTGTACTGTTTTGTCAGTGTCAGTCACGTAAGGTTTGCAGACATCCAGATCAACTGGTTTCACTGCTTCGACCTTGGCGATCATGTCAGGTTCTACCTTATCATCAACCTTCTCTAAAACAATTTCTACCACAGAGGTGGGTGAAGGCATCTTGTCATCACGTGGTGATATTATTGTTCTCTCCTCAGCTTCATGTGGTTTTTCAGGTGAATGTTTGTCTTCCACCACTTGTACTGTTTTGTCAGTCTCAGTTACGTCAAGTTTCACGACATCCAGATCAACTGGTTTGACTGCTTCAACCTCGGCGATCTCTTTGGGTTCTACCTTATCTTTAACCTCTTCTACAAAGGATTCTACCACAGAGGTTGGTGAAGGCAACTTGTCATCACGTGGTGATACTATTGTTCTCTCCTCAGCTTCATGTGGTTTTTCAGGTGAATGTTTGTCGTCCACCACTTGTACAGTTTTGTCAGTGTCAGTTACGTCAGGTTTCACGACATCCAGATCAACTGGTTTGACTGCTTCAACCTCGGCGATCTCTTTGGGTTCTACCTTATCTTTAACCTCTTCTACAAAGGATTCTACCACAGAGGTTGGTGAAGGCAACTTGTCATCACGTGTTGATACTATTGTTCTCTCTTCAGCTCCATCTGGTTTTTCAGGTGAATGTTTGTCGTCCACCCCTTGTACTATTTTGTCAGTGTCAGTTACGTCAGGTTTCACGACATCCAGATCAACTGGTTTGACTGCTTCAACCTCGGCGATCTCTTTGGGTTCTACCTTATCTTTAACCTCTTCTACAAAGGATTCTACCACAGAGGTTGGTGAAGGCAACTTGTCATCCCGTGGTGATACTATTCTTCTCTCCTCAGCTCCATCTGGTTTTTCAGGGGAATGTGTGTCCTCCACCGCTTGTAAAGTTTTGTCAGTGTCAGTTACGTCAGGTATCACGACATCCAGATCAACTGGTTTGACTGGATCTACCTCGACGATCTTTTTCGGTTCTACCGTATCATCAACCTTTTCTAAAACAGTTTCCACCGCAGGGGTGGGTGAAGGCAACTTGCCATCACGTGATGATATCATTGTTCTTTTCTCAGCTTCATCTGGTTTTTCAGGTGAATGTTTGTCGTCCGCCGTTTGTACTGTTTTGTCAGTGTCCGTTACGTCACGTTTCACGTCAACCAGATCAACTGGTTTGACTGCATCGACATCGGCGATCTTTTTGGGTTCTACCTTATCTTCTACCTTTTTTACAACAGTTTCTACTGCAGACGTGAGTGAAGGCAACTTGTCATCATGTGGTGATATTATTGTTCTCTCCTCAGCTTCATCTGGTTTTTCAGGTGAATGTTTGTCTTCCGCCACTTTTACTCTCTTGTCAGTCAAAGTTACGTCAAAATTCACCACATCCGAATCTACTTGTTTGACAGCTTCGACCCTGGCGACCTCTTTGGGTTCTACCTTATCTTCTACCCTTTCTACAACAGTTTCTACCGCAGACGTGAGTGAAGGCAACTTGTCATCATGTGGTGATATTATTGTTCTCTCCTCAGCTTCATCTGGTTTTTCAGGTGAATGTTTGTCTTCCACCCTTTGTACTGTTTTGTCAGTGTCAGTTACGTCAGGTTTCACGACATCCAGATCAACTGGTTTGACTGCACCGACATCGGCGATCTTTTTGGGTTCTACCTTATCTTCAACCTTTTCTACAACAGTTTCTACCGCAGAGATGGGTGAAGGCAACATGTCATCACGTGGTGATATTATTGTTCTCTCCTCAGCTTCATCTGGTTTTTCAGGTGAATGTTTGTCTTCCACCACTTGTACAGTTTTGTCAGTGTCAGTTACGTCAGGTTTCACGACATCCAGTTCAACTGGTTTTACTGCATCGACCTCGGCGATCTTTCTGGGTTCTATCCTATCATCAACATTTTCTACAACAGTTTCTACCGCAGAGGTGGGTGAAGGCAACTTGTCATCACGTGGTGATATTATTGTTCTCTCCTCAGCTTCATCTGGTTTTTCAGGTGAATGTTTGTCTTCCACCACTTGTTCTGTTATGTCAGTGTCAGATACGTCAGGTTTCACCACATCCGGATCAAATGGTTTGACTGCTTTGACCTCGGCGATGTTCTTGGGTTCTACCTTATCTTCAACCTTTTCTAAATCAGTTTCCATCGCGGAGGTGGGTGAAGGCAACTTGTCATCACGTGGTGATATTATTGTTCTCTCCTCAGCTTCATCTGGTTTTTCAGGTGAATGTTTGTCTTCCACCACTTTTACAGTTTTGTCAGTATCACTTATGTCAGGTTTCACGACATCCAGATCAACTGGTTTGACTGCTTCGACCTCAGCGAACATTTCGGTTTCTACCTTATCTTCAACCTTATCTACTATAGTTTCTGCCACAGAGGTGGGTGAAGGCAACTTGTCATCACGTGGTGATACTACCGTTCTCTCCTCAGCTTCAACTGGTTTTTCAGGTGATCGTACGTCCTCCACCACTTGTACTGTTTTGTCAGTGTCAGTCACGTAAGGTTTGCAGACATCCAGATCAACTGGTTTCACTGCTTCGACCTCGGCGATCATGTCAGGTTCTACCTTATCATCAACCTTCTCTAAAACAATTTCTACCACAGAGGTGGGTGAAGGCATCTTGTCATCACGTGGTGATATTATTGTTCTCTCCTCAGCTTCATGTGGTTTTTCAGGTGAATGTTTGTCTTCCACCACTTGTACTGTTTTGTCAGTCTCAGTTACGTCAAGTTTCACGACATCCAGATCAACTGGTTTGACTGCTTCAACCTCGGCGATCTCTTTGGGTTCTACCTTATCTTTAACCTCTTCTACAAAGGATTCTACCACAGAGGTTGGTGAAGGCAACTTGTCATCACGTGTTGATACTATTGTTCTCTCTTCAGCTTCTGCTGGTTTTTCAGGTGAATGTTTGTCTTCCAGCACTTGTACTGTTTTGTCAGTGTCAGTCACGTAAGGTTTGCAGACATCCAGATCAACTGGTTTCACTGCTTCGACCTTGGCGATCATGTCAGGTTCTACCTTATCATCAACCTTCTCTAAAACAATTTCTACCACAGAGGTGGGTGAAGGCATCTTGTCATCACGTGGTGATATTATTGTTCTCTCCTCAGCTTCATGTGGTTTTTCAGGTGAATGTTTGTCTTCCACCACTTGTACTGTTTTGTCAGTCTCAGTTACGTCAAGTTTCACGACATCCAGATCAACTGGTTTGACTGCTTCAACCTCGGCGATCTCTTTGGGTTCTACCTTATCTTTAACCTCTTCTACAAAGGATTCTACCACAGAGGTTGGTGAAGGCAACTTGTCATCACGTGGTGATACTATTGTTCTCTCCTCAGCTTCATGTGGTTTTTCAGGTGAATGTTTGTCGTCCACCACTTGTACAGTTTTGTCAGTGTCAGTTACGTCAGGTTTCACGACATCCAGATCAACTGGTTTGACTGCTTCAACCTCGGCGATCTCTTTGGGTTCTACCTTATCTTCTACCCTTTCTACAACAGTTTCTACCGCAGACGTGAGTGAAGGCAACTTGTCATCATGTGGTGATATTATTGTTCTCTCCTCAGCTTCATCTGGTTTTTCAGGTGAATGTTTGTCTTCCACCACTTGTTCTGTTATGTCAGTGTCAGTTACATCAGGTTTCACGACATCCAGATCATCTGGTTTGACTAGACCGACATCGGCGATCTTTTTGGGTTCTATCTTATCTTCAACCTTTTTTACAACAGTTTCTACCGTAGAGGTGGGTGTAGGCAACTTGTCATCACGTGGTGATATTATTGTTCTCTCCTCAGCTTCATCTGGTTTTTCAGGTGAATTTTTGTCTTCCGCCACTTTTACTGTCTTGTCAGTCTCAGTTACGTCAAAATTCACTACATCCGAATCTACTTGTTTGACTGCTTCGACCTCGGCGATCTTTTTGGGCTCTACCTTATCATCAACCTTTTCTAAAACAGTTTTCACCGCAGAGATGGGTGGGGGCAACTTGTCATCACGTGGTGATACTATTGTTCTCTCCTCAGCTTCATCCGGGTTTTCAGGTGAATGTTTGTCGTCCGCCCTTTGTACTGTTTTGTCAGTGTCAGTTACATCAGGTTTCTCGACATCCAGATGAACTGGTTTGTCTGCATCGACCTCGGCAATGTTTTTGGGCTCTACCTTATCATCAACCTTTTCTACAACAGTTTCTACCGCAGAGGTGGGTGAAGGCAACTTGTCATCACGTGGTGATACTATTGTTCTCTCCTCAGCTTCATCTGGTTTTTCAGGTGATCGTATGTGTTCCACCACTTGTACTGTTTTGACTGTCTCAGTTACGTCAGGTTTCACCACATCCGAATCTACTTGTTTGACAGCTTCGACTTCGTCGAACTTTTTGGGTTCTACCTTATCTTCAGCCTTTTCTACAACAGTTTCAACCGCAGAGGTGGGTGAAGGCAACTTGTCATCACGTGGTGATACTATTGTTCTCTCCTCAGCTTCATCCGGGTTTTCTGGTGAATGTTTGTCGTCCGCCCTTTGTACTGTTTTGTCAGTGTCAGTTACATCAGGTTTCTCGACATCCAGATGAACTGGTTTGTCTGCATCGACCTCGGCGATGTTTTTGGGCTCTACCTTATCATCAACCTTTTCTACAACAGTTTCTACCGCAGAGGTGGGTGAAGGCAACTTGTCATCACGTGGTGATATTATTTTTCTCTCCTCAGCTTCATGTGGTTTTTCAGGTGAATGTTTGTCTTCCACCACTTGTTCTGTTATGTCAGTGTCAGTTACGTCAGGTTTCACTACATCCAGATTATCTGGTTTGACTGGACCGACATCGGCGATCTTTCTGGGTTCTATCTTATCTTCAACCTTTTCTACAACAGTTTCTACCGCAGAGGTGGGTGAAGGCAACTTGTCATCACGTGGTGATATTATTGTTCTCTCCTCAGCTTCATCTGGATTTTCAGGTGAATGTTTGTCTTCCACCCTTTGTGCTGTTTTGTCAGTTTCAGTTACGTCAGGTTTCACGACATCCAGATCAACTGGTTTGACTGCATCGACCTCGGCGATCTTCTTCGGTTCTACTTTATCCTGAACCTCATCTACTATTGTTTCTACCACAGAGGTGGGTGAAGGCAACTTGTCATCACGTGGTGATATTATTGTTCTCTCCTCAGCTTCATCTGGTTTTTCAGGTGAATGTTTATATTCCACCACTTGTACAGTTTTGTCAGTGACAGTTACGTCAAAATTCTCCACATCCGAATCTACTTGTTTGACAGCTTCGACCTCGGCGACCTTGTTGGCTTCTACCATATCATCAACCTTTTCTAAAACAGTTTCCACCGCAGAGGTGGGTGAAGGAGACTTGTCATCACGTGGTGATATTATTGTTCTCTCCTCAGCTTCATGTGGTTTTTCAGGTGAATGTTTTTCGTCCACCCTTTGTACTGTTTTGTCAGTGTCAGTTACGTCAGGTTTCACGACATCCAGATCAACTGGTTTGACTGCTTCAACCTCGGCGATCTCTTTGGGTTCTACCTTACCTTGAACCTTATCTACTATAGTTTGTGCGGCAGCGGTGGGTGAAGGCAACTTGTCATCACGTGGTGATATTATTGTTCTCTCCTTAGCTTCATCTGGTTTTTCAGGTGAATGTTTGTCTTCCGCCACTTTTACTGTCTTGTCAGTCTCAGTTACGTCAAAATTCACCACATCCAGATCAACTGGTTTGACTGCTTCAACCTCGGCGATCTCTTTGGGTTCTACCTTATCTTTAACCTCTTCTACAAAGGATTCTACCACAGAGGTTGGTGAAGGCAACTTGTCATCACGTGTTGATACTATTGTTCTCTCTTCAGCTCCATCTGGTTTTTCAGGTGAATGTTTGTCGTCCACCCCTTGTACTATTTTGTCAGCGTCAGTTACGTCAGGTTTCACGACATACAGATCAGCTGGTTTGACTGCTTCAACGTCGATGATCTCATTGGGTTCTACCTCTTCTTGAACTCGATCTACCATAGTTTCTGCCGCGGGGGTGGGTGAAGGCAACTTGTCATCCCGTGGTGATACTATTCTTCTCTCTTCAGCTCCATCTGGTTTTTCAGGGGAATGTGTGTCCTCCACCGCTTGTAAAATTTTGTCAGTGTCAGTTACGTCAGGTATCACGACATCCAGATCAACTGGTTTGACTGGATCTACCTCGGCGATCTCTTTGGGTTCTACCTTAGCTTTAACCTCTTCTACAACGGATTCTACCACAGAGGTTGGTGAAGGCAACTTGTCATCACGTGTTGATATTATTGTTCTCTCTTCAGCTCCATCTGGTTTTTCAGGTGAATGTTTATCTTCCACCACTTGTTCTGTTATTTCAGTGTCAGTTACATCAGGTTTCACGACATCCAGATCATCTGGTTTGATTAGACCGACATCGGCGATCTTTTTGGGTTCTATCTTATCTTCAACCTTTTCTACAACAGTTTCTACCGTAGAGGTGGGTGAAGGCAACTTGTCATCACGTGGTGATACTATTGTTCTCTCCTCAGCTTCATCTGGTTTTTCAGGTGAACGTTTGTCCCTTTGTACTGTTTTATCAGTCTCAGTTATGTCAAGTTTCACCACATCCGAATCCACTTGTTTGACTGCTTCGACCTCGGCGATCTTTTTGGGCTCTACCTTATCATCAACCTTTTCTAAAACAGTTTTCACCGCAGAGATGGGTGGGGGCAACTTGTCATCACGTGGTGATACTATTGTTCTCTCCTCAGCTTCATCCGGTTTTTCAGGTGAATGTTTGTCGTCCGCCCTTTGTACTGTTTTGTCAGTGTCAGTTACATGAGGTTTCTCGACATCCAGATGAACTGGTTTGTCTGCATCGACCTCGGCGATGTTTTTGGGCTCTACCTTATCATCAACTTTTTCTACAACAGTTTCTACCGCAGAGGTGGGTGAAGGCAACTTGTCATCACGTGGTGATATTATTGTTCTCTCCTCAGCTCCATGTGGTTTTTCAGGTGAATGTTTGTCTTCCACCACTTGTTCTGTTATGTCAGTGTCAGTTACGTCAGGTTTCACTACATCCAGATCAACTGGTTTGACTGCATAGACTTCGGCGATCTTTCTGGGTTCTATCTTATCTTCAACCTTTTCTACAACAGTTTGCACCGCAGGGGTGGGTGAAGGCAACTTGTCATCACGTGGTGATATTATTGTTCTCTCCTTAGCTTCATCTGGTTTTTCAGGTGAATGTTTGTCGTCCACCCTTTGTACTGTTATGTCAGTGTCAGTTACGTCAGGTTTCACGACATCCAGATCAACTGGTTTGACTGCTTCAACCTCGGCGATCTCTTTGGGTTCTACCTTATCTTGAACCTTATCTACTATAGTTTCTGCCGCAGGGGTGGGTGAAGGCAACTTGTCATCACGTGGTGATATTATTGTTCTCTCCTTAGCTTCATCTGGTTTTTCAGGTGAATGTTTGTCTTCCGCCACTGTTGCTGTCTTGTCAGTCTCAGTTACGTCAGGTTTCACGACATCCAGATCAACTGGTTTGACTGCTTCAACCTCGGCGATCTTTTTGGGTTCTACCTTCGCTTCTACCTTTTCTACAACAGTTTCTACCGCAGAGGTGAGTGGAGGCATCTTGTCATCACGTGGTGATTTGATTGTTCTCTCCACAGCTTCATCTGGTTGTTCAGGTGAATGTTTGTCGTCTACCCTTTGTACTGTTGTGTCAGTGTCAGTTAAGTCAGGTTCAACAACATCCGGATCTACTGGTTTGACTGCTTCGACCTCGGCGATCTTTTTGAGTTCTACCTTATCTTCAACCATTTCTACAACAGTTTCTACCGCAAAGGTGGGTGAAGGCAACTTGTCATCCCGTGGTGATACTATTGTTCTCTCTTCAGCTCCATCTGGTTTTTCTGGTGAATGTGTGTCGTCCACCACTTGTAAAGTTTTGGCAGCGTCAGTTACGTCAGGTTGCACGACATCGTGGTCAACTGGTTTGACTGCATCGACGTCGGCGATCTTCTCGGGTTCTACCTTATCTTCAATCTTTTCTACAACAGTTTCTACCGCAGAGCTGGGTGAAGGCAACTTGTCATCACCTTGTGATGCTATGGTTCTCTCCTCAGCTTCATCTGGTTTTTCAGGTGAATGTTCGTCTTCCACCACTTGTACAGTTTTGTCAGTGTCAGTTACGTCAGGTTTCACGATATCCAGATCAACTGGTTTGACTGCTTCAACCTTTACGATTTCTTTGGTTTCTACCTTATCTTCAACCTTTTCTTCAACAGTTCCTGCTGCAGAGGTGGGTGAAGGCAACTTGTCATCCTGTGGTGATGCTATTGTTCTCTCCTCAGCTCCATCTGGTTTTTCAGGTAAAAGTTTATCTTCCACCTCTTGTACTGTTTTGTCAATGTCAGTTACGTCAGGTTTCACGATATCCAGGTCAACTGGTTTGACTGCATCGACCTCGGCGATCTTTTTGAGTTCTACCTTATCTTTAACCTTTTCTACTAAAGTTTCTGCCGCAGGGGTGGGTGAAGGCAACTTGTCATCACGTTGTGATACTATCGTTCTCCCCTCAGCTTCATCTGGTTTTTCAGGTGAATGTTTCTCTTCCACCACTGGTACTGGTTTGTCAGTGTCAGTTACGTGAGATTTCACCACTTCCAAATCAACTGGTTTGACTGCTTCAACCTCGGCGATCTCTTTGGGTTCTACCTTATCTTGAACCTTATCTACTATAGTTTCTGTCGCAGAGGTGGGTGAAGGCAACTGGTCATCACGTGGTGATTTGATTGTTTTCTTTTCAGCTTCATCTGGTTTTTCAGGTGGGTGTTTGTTGTCCTCCCTTTGTACTGTTTTGTCAGTGTCAGTTACGTCAGGTTTCACGACATCCTGATCAACTGGTTTGACAGCTTCGACTTCGGCGAACATTTCGGTTTCTACCTTATCTTCAACCATTTCTACAACAGTTCCCACAGCAGAGGTGGGTGAAGGCAACTTGTCATCACGTGGTGATGCTATTGTTCTCTCCTCAGCTCCATCTGGTTTTTCAGGTGAAAGTTTATCTTCCACCACTTGTACTGTTTTGTCAGTGTCAGTTATGTCAGGTTTCACGATATCCAGGTCAACTGGTTTGACTGCATCGACTTCGGCGATCTTTTTGAGTTCTACCTTATCTTCAACCATTTCTACAACAGTTTCTACCGCAAAGGTGGATGAAGGCAACTTGTCATCACGTGGTGATGCTATTGTTCTCTCCTCAGCTCCATCTGGTTTTTCAGGTGAAAGTTTATCTTCCACCACTTGTACTGTTTTGTCAGTGTCAGTTACGTCAGGTTTCACGATATCCAGGTCAACTGGTTTGACTGCATCGACTTCGGCGATCTTCTTGAGTTCTACCTTATCAACAACCATTTCTACAACAGTTTCTACCGCAAAGGTGGGTGAAGGCAACTTGTCATCCCATGGTGATACTATTGTTCTCTCTTCAGCTCCATCTGGTTTTTCTGGTGAATGTGTGTCGTCCACCACTTGTAAAGTTTTGGCAGCGTCAGTTACGTCAGGTTGCACGACATCGAGGTCAACTGGTTTGACTGCATCGACATCGGCGATCTTTTTGAGTTCTACCTTATCTTCAACCTTTTCTACAACACTTTCTACCGCAGAGGTGGGTGCAGGCAACTTGTCATCACGTGGAGATACTATTGTTCTCTCCTCAGCTTCATGTGGTTTTTCAGGTGAATGTTTGTCGTCCACCACTTGTACAGTTTTGTCAGTGTCAGTTACGTAAGGTTTCACGACATCTAGTTCAACTGGTTTGACTGTATAGACATCAGCGATCTTTTTTCGTTCAACCTTATCTTCAACCTTTTCTAAAACAGTTTCTACCGCAGAGGTGGGTGAAGGCAACTTGTCATCACGTGGTGATGCTATTGTTCTCTCCTCAGCTTCATCTGGTTTTTCAGGTGAATGTTCGTCTTCCACCACTTGTACAGTTTTGTCAGTGTCAGTTACGTCAGGTTTCACGACATCCAGATCAACTGGTTTGACTGCATAGACATCAGCGATCTTTTTTCGTTCAACCTTATCTTCAACCTTTTCTAAAACAGTTTCTACCGCAGAGGTGGGTGAAGGCAACTTGTCATCCAGTGGTGATTTGATTGTTCTCTCTTCAGCTCCATCTGGTTTTTCTGGTGAATGTTCGTCTTCCACCACTTGTACAGTTTTGTCAGTGTCAGTTACGTCAGGTTTCACCACTTCCAAATCAACTGGTTTGACTGCATCGACTTCGGCGACCTTTTTGAGTTCTACCTTATCTTCAACCATTTCTACAACAGTTTCTACCGCAAAGGTGGATGAAGGCAACTTGTCATCACGTGGTGATGCTATTGTTCTCTCCTCAGCTCCATCTGGTTTTTCTGGTGAATGTGTGTCGTCCACCCTTTGTACTGTTTTGTCAGTGTCAGTTACGTGAGATTTCACCACTTCCAAATCAACTCGTTTGACTGCATCGACCTTGGCGATCTTTTTGGGTTCTACCTCATCTTCAACCTTTTCTACAACAGTTCCTACCGCAGAGGTGGGTGCAGGCAACTTGTCATCACGTGGTGATACTATTGTTCTCTCCTCAGCTTCATGTGGTTTTTCAGGTGAATGTTTGTCGTCCACCACTTGTACAGTTTTGTCAGTGTCAGTTACGTAAGGTTTCACGACATCCAGTTCAACTGGTTTGACTGCATCAACCTCGGCGATCTTCTTGGGTTCTACCTTATCTCCAATCTTTTCTACACCAGTTTCTACCGCAGTGGTGAGTGGAGGCATCTTGTCATCACGTGGTGATACTATTGTTCTCTCCTCAGCTTCATCTGGATTTTCAGGTGAATGTTTGACGTCCACCACTTGTACTGTTTTGTCAGTGTCAGTTAACTCAGGTTTCACCACATCCAGATCAACTAGTTGGACTGCTTCATCCTTGGCGATCTCTTTGGGTTGTACATTATCTTCTACCTTTTCTACAACAGTTTCTACCGTAGAGGTGGATGAAGGCAACTTGTCATCACGTGTCGATTTTATTGTTCTCTCCACAGCTTCATCTGCTTTTTCTGGTGAATGTTTTTCGTCCACCCTTTGTACTGTTTTGTCAGTGTCAGTTACGTCAGGTTCCACGACATCCAGATCAACTGGTTTGACTGCTTCAACCTCGGTGATCTCTTTGGGTTCTACCTTATCCTGAACCTTATCTACTATAGTTTCTGTTGCTGGGGTGGGTGAAGGCAACTTGTCATCACGTGTTGATTTTATTGTTCTCTCCTCAGCTTCATCTGCTTTTTCAGGTGAATGTTTTTCGTCCACCCTTTGTACTGTTTTGTCAGTGTCAGTTACGTCAGGTTTCACGACATCCAGATCAACTGGTTTGACTGCATCGACCTTGGCGATCTTTTTGGGTTCTACCTCATCTTCAACCTTTTCTACAACATTTCCTACCGCAGAGGTGGGTGAAGGCAACTTGTCATCACGTGGTGATGCTATTGTTCTCTCCTCAGCTTCATCTGGTTTTTCAGGTGAATGTTCGTCTTCCACCACTTGTACAGTTTTGTCAGTGTCAGTTACGTCAGGTTTCACGACATCCAGATCAACTGGTTTGACTGCATAGACATCAGCGATCTTTTTTGGTTCAACCTTATCTTCAACCTTTTCTAAAACAGTTTCTACCGCAGAGGTGGGTGAAGGCAACTTGTCATCCAGTGGTGATTTGATTGTTCTCTCTTCAGCTCCATCTGGTTTTTCTGGTGAATGTGTGTCGTCCACCACTTGTAAAGTTTTGTCAGCGTCAGTTACGTCAGGTTGCACGACATCGTGGTCAACTGGTTTGACTGCATCGACGTCGGCGATCTTCTTGGGTTCTACCTTATCTTCAATCTTTTCTACAACAGTTTCTACCGCAGAGCTGGGTGAAGGCAACTTGTCATCACCTTGTGATGCTATTGTTCTCTCCTCAGCTTCATCTGGTTTTTCAGGTGAATGTTCGTCTTCCACCACTTGTACAGTTTTGTCAGTGTCAGTTACGTCAGGTTTCACGATATCCAGATCAACTGGTTTGACTGCTTCAACCTTTACGATTTCTTTGGGTTCTACCTTATCTTCAACCTTTTCTTCAACAGTTCCTGCTGCAGAGGTGGGTGAAGGCAACTTGTCATCCTGTGGTGATGCTATTGTTCTCTCCTCAGCTCCATCTGGTTTTTCAGGTAAAAGTTTATCTTCCACCTCTTGTACTGTTTTGTCAATGTCAGTTACGTCAGGTTTCACGATATCCAGGTCAACTGGTTTGACTGCATCGACTTCGGCGATCTTTTTGAGTTCTACCTTATCTTCAACCATTTCTACAACAGTTTCCACCGCAAAAGTGGGTGAAGGCAACTTGTCATCCCGTGGTGATATTATTGTTCTCTCATCAGCTTCATCTGGTTTTTCAGGTGAATGTTTTTCGTCCACCCTTTGTACTGTTTTGTCAGTGTCAGTTACGTCAGGTTTCACGACATCCAGATCAACTCGTTTGACTGCATCGACCTCGGCGATCTTTTTGAGTTCTACCTTATCTTTAACCTTTTCTACTAAAGTTTCTGCCGCAGGGGTGGGTGAAGGCAACTTGTCATCACGTTGTGATACTATCGTTCTCCCCTCAGCTTCATCTGGTTTTTCAGGTGAATGTTTCTCTTCCACCACTGGTACTGGTTTGTCAGTGTCAGTTACGTGAGATTTCACCACTTCCAAATCAACTGGTTTGACTGCTTCAACCTCGGCGATCTCTTTGGGTTCTACCTTATCTTGAACCTTATCTACTATAGTTTCTGTTGCAGGGGTGGGTGAAGGCAACATGTCATCCCGTGGTGATTTGATTGTTCTCTCCTCAGCTACATCTGGTTTTTCAGGTGAATGTTTTTCGTCCACCCTTTGTACTGTTTTGTCAGTGTCAGTTAAGTCAGGTTTCTCGACATCCAGATCAACTGGTTTGACTGCTTCAACCTCGACGATCTCTTTGGGTTCTACCTTATCTTGAACCTTATCTACTATAGTTTCTGTTGCAGGGGTGGGTGAAGGCAACATGTCATCCCGTGGTGATTTGATTGTTCTCTCCTCAGCTTCATCTGGTTTTTCAGGTGAATGTTTTTCGTCCACCCTTTGTACTGTTTTGTCAGTGTCAGTTACGTCAGGTTTCACGTCAGCCACATCAACTGGTTTGACTGCATCGGCCTCGGCGATCTTTTTGGGTTCTACCTCATCTTCAACCTTTTCTACAACAGTTCCTGCTGCAGAGGTGGGTGAAGGCAACTTGTCATCCAGTGGTGATTTGATTGTTCTCTCTTCAGCTCCATCTGGTTTTTCTGGTGAATGTTCGTCTTCCACCACTTGTACAGTTTTGTCAGTGTCAGTTACGTCAGGTTTCACCACTTCCAAATCAACTGGTTTGACTGCATCGACATCGGCGATCTTTTTGAGTTCTACCTCATCTTCAACCTTTTCTACAACAGTTCCTGCTGCAGAGGTGGGTGAAGGCAACTTGTCATCCAGTGGAGATACTATTGTTCTCTCCTCAGCTTCATGTGGTTTTTCAGGATAATGTTTGTCGTCCACCACTTGTACAGTTTTGTCAGTGTCAGTTACGTAAGGTTTCACGACATCTAGTTCAACTGGTTTGACTGCATCAACCTCGGCGATCCTCTTGGGTTCTACCTTATCTCCAATCTTTTCTACACCAGTTTCTACCGCAGAGGTGAGTGAAGGCATCTTGTCATCACGTGTTGATATTATTGTTCTCTCCTCAGCTTCATCTGGTTTTTCAGGTGAATGTTTGTCGTCCACCCTTTGTACTGTTTTTTCAGCGTCAGTTACATCAGGTTTCACGACATCCAGATCAACTGGTTTGACTGCTTCGACCTCGGCGATCTTTTTGGGTTCTATTTTATCTACAACCATTTCTACAACAGTTTCTACCGTATAGGTGGATGAAGGCAACTTGTCATCACGTGTTGATATTATTGTTCTCTCCTCAGCTTCATCTGCTTTTTCAGGTGAATGTTTGACGTCCACCACTTGTACTGTTTTGTCAGTGTCAGTTAACTCAGGTTTCACCACATCCAGATCAACTAGTTGGACTGCTTCATCCTCGGCGATCTCTTTGGGTTGTACATTATCTTCTACCTTTTCTACAACAGTTTCTACCGTAGAGGTGGATGAAGGCAACTTGTCATCACGTGTCGATTTTATTGTTCTCTCCTCAGCTTCATCTGCTTTTTCAGGTGAATGTTTTTCGTCCACCCTTTGTACTGTTTTGTCAGTGTCAGTTACGTCAGGTTCCACGACATCCAGATCAACCGGTTTGAGTGCTTCAACCTCGGTGATCTCTTTGGGTTCTACCTTATCTTGAACCTTATCTACTATAGTTTCTGTTGCAGAGGTGGGTGAAGGCAACTTGTCATCACGTGTTGATTTTATTGTTCTCTCCTCAGCTTCATCTGCTTTTTCAGGTGAATGTTTTTCGTCCACCCTTTGTACTGTTTTGTCAGTGTCAGTTATTTCAGGTTTCACGACATCCAGATCAACTGGTTTGACTGCTTCGACCTTGGCGATCTTTTTTGGTTCAACCTTATCTTCAACCTTTTCTAAAACAGTTTCTACCGCAGAGGTGGGTGAAGGCAACTTGTCATCCAGTGGTGATTTGATTGTTCTCTCTTCAGCTCCATCTGGTTTTTCTGGTGAATGTGTGTCGTCCACCACTTGTAAAGTTTTGTCAGCGTCAGTTACGTCAGGTTGCACGACATCGTGGTCAACTGGTTTGACTGCATCGACGTCGGCGATCTTCTTGGGTTCTACCTTATCTTCAATCTTTTCTACAACAGTTTCTACCGCAGAGCTGGGTGAAGGCAACTTGTCATCACCTTGTGATGCTATTGTTCTCTCCTCAGCTTCATCTGGTTTTTCAGGTGAATGTTCGTCTTCCACCACTTGTACAGTTTTGTCAGTGTCAGTTACGTCAGGTTTCACGATATCCAGATCAACTGGTTTGACTGCTTCAACCTTTACGATTTCTTTGGGTTCTGCCTTATCTTCAACCTTTTCTTCAACAGTTCCTGCTGCAGAGGTGGGTGAAGGCAACTTGTCATCCTGTGGTGCTGCTATTGTTCTCTCCTCAGCTCCATCTGGTTTTTCAGGTAAAAGTTTATCTTCCACCTCTTGTACTGTTTTGTCAATGTCAGTTACGTCAGGTTTCACGATATCCAGGTCAACTTGTTTGACAGCTTCGACTTCGTCGAACTTTTTGGGTTCTACCTTATTTTCAACTGTTTCTACAACAGTTTCTACCGTAGAGGTGGGTGAAGGCAACTTGTCATCACGTGTCGATTTTATTGTTCTCTCCTCAGCTTCATCTGGTTTTTCAGGTGAATGTTTGTCTTCCACCACTTTTACAGTTTTGTCAGTGTCACTTACGCCAGGTTTCACGACATCGTGATCAATTTTTTTGACTGCATCGACATCGGCGATCTCTTTGGGTTCTACCGTATCTTGAACCTTATCTATCATAGTTTCTGCCGCAGCGGTGGGTGAAGGCAACTTGTCATCACATGGTGATACTATTGTTCTCTCCTCAGCTTCATCTGGTTTCTTTGGTGAATGTTTGTCGTCCACCCTTTGTACTGTTTTGTCAGTGTCAGTTACGTCAGGTTTCACGACATCCAGATCAACTGGTTTGACTGCTTCAACCTGAGCGATCTCTTTGGGTTCTACCTTATCTTGAACCTCCTCTACTATAGTTTCTGCCGCAGGGGTGGGTGAAGGCAACTTGTCATCCCGTGGTGATTTGATTGTTCTCTCCTCAGCTTCATCTGGTTTTTCAGGTGAATGTTTGTCCTCCACCACTTGTACTGGTCTGTCAGTGTCAGTTACGTCAGGTTTCACGACATCCAGATCAACTGGTTTGACAGCTTCGACTTCGGCGAACATTTCGGTTTCTACCTTATCTTCAACCATTTCTACAACAGTTCCCACAGCAGAGCTGGGTAAAGGCAACTTGTCATCCCGTGGTGATTTGATTGTTCTCTCCTCAGCTTCATCTGGTTTTTCAGGTGAATGTTTGTCTCCCACCACTTGTGCTGTCTCGTCAGTGTCAGTTACGACAGGTTTCACCACATCCAAGTCAATGGGTTCTCCTTCTTTGACCTCGGCGATCTTTTTGGGTTTTACCATATAATCAACCTTTTCTATAACAGTTTCTACCGCAGAGCTCGGTGAAGGCAACCTGTTATCACGTGGTGATACTATTGTTCTCTCCTCAGCTTTATCTGGTGTTTCAGGTAAATGTTTGTCTTCCACCACTTGTACTGTTTTTTTAGTGTCAGTTACGTCAGGTTTCACCACATCCAAATCAATAGGTTTGACTGTGTCGACCTCGGTGATCTTTTTGGGTTCCACCTTATCTTCAACCTTTTCTTCAACAGTTCCTGCTGCAGAGGTGGGTGAAGGCAACTTGTCATCACGTGGTGATGCTATTGTTCTCTCCTCAGCTCCATCTGCTTTTTCAGGTGAATGTTTGACGTCCACCACTTGTACTGTTTTGTCAGTGTCAGTTAACTCAGGTTTCACCACATCCAGATCAACTAGTTGGACTGCTTCATCCTCGGCGATCTCTTTGGGTTGTACATTATCTTCTACCTTTTCTACAACAGTTTCTACCGTAGAGGTGGATGAAGGCAACTTGTCATCACGTGTCGATTTTATTGTTCTCTCTACAGCTCCATCTGCTTTTTCAGGTGAATGTTTTTCGTCCACTCTTTGTACTGTTTTGTCAGTGTCAGTTACGTCAGGTTTCACGACATCCAGATCAACTGGTTTGACTGCTTCAACCTCGGTGATCTCTTTGGGTTCTACCTTATCTTGAACCTTATCTACTATAGTTTCTGTTGCAGGGGTGGGTGAAGGCAACTTGTCATCACGTGTCGATTTTATTGTTCTCTCCTCAGCTTCATCTGCTTTTTCAGGTGAATGTTTTTCGTCCACCCTTTGTACTGTTTTGTCAGTGTCAGTTATTTCAGGTTTCACGACATCCAGATCAACTGGTTTGACTGCTTCGACCTTGGCGATCTTTTTGGGTTCAACCTTATCTTCAACCTTTTCTAAAACAGTTTCTACCGCAGAGGTGGGTGAAGGCAACTTCTCATCCAGTGGTGATTTGATTGTTCTCTCTTCAGCTCCATCTGGTTTTTCTGGTGAATGTGTGTCGTCCACCACTTGTAAAGTTTTGTCAGCGTCAGTTACGTCAGGTTGCACGACATCGAGGTCAACTGGTTTGACTGCATCGACGTCGGCGATCTTCTTGGGTTCTACCTTATCTTCAATCTTTTCTACAACAGTTTCTACCGCAGAGCTGGGTGAAGGCAACTTGTCATCACGTTGTGATACTATTGTTCTCCCCTCATCTTCATCTGGTTTTTCAGGTGAATGTTTTTCGTCCACCCTTTGTACTGTTTTGTCAGTGTCAGTTACGTCAGGTTTCACGGCATCCAGATCAACTGGTTTGACTGCATCGACCTCGGCGATCTTTTTGGGTTCTACCTCATCTTCAACCTTTTCTACAACAGTTTCTGCCGCAGAGGTGGGTGAAGGCATCTTGTCATCACGTGGTGATATTATTGTTCTCCCCTCAGCACCATCTGGTTTCTCAGGTGAATGTTTGTCTTTCACCACTTGTTCTGTTTCGTCAGTCTCAGTTACGTCAGGTTTCACGACATCCAGATCAACTGGTTTGACTGCATCGACATCAGCGATCTTTTTGGGTTCTACCTTATCTTCAACCTTTTCTACAACAGTTTCTACCGCAGAGGTGGGTGAAGGCAACTTGTCATCACGTGGTGATATTATTGTTCTCTCCTCAGCTTCATCTGGTTTTTCAGGTGAATGTTTGTCGTCCGCCCTTTGTACTGTTTTGTCAGTGTCAGTTACGTCAGGTTTCACGACATCCAGATCAACTGGTTTGACTGCATCGACATCGGCGATCTTTTTGGGTTCTACCTTATCTTCAACCTTTTCTACAACAGTTTCTACCGCAGAGGTGGGTGAAGGCAACTTGTCATCACGTGGTGATACTATTGTTCTCTCCTCAGCTTCATCTGGTTTTTCAGGTGAATGTTTGTCTTCCACCACTTGTACTGTTTTGTCAGTGTCAGTTACGTCAGGTTTTACGACATCCAGATCAACTGGTTTTACTGCTTCAACCTGAGCGATCTCTTTGGGTTCTACCTTATCTTGAACCTTTTCTACAACAGTTTCCACCGCAGAGGTGGGGGAAGGCATATTGTCATCACGTGATGATTCGATTGTTCTCTCCTCAGCTTCATCTGGTTTTTCAGGTGAATGTATGTCGTCCACCCTTTGTACTGTTGTGTCAGTGTCAGTCAAGTCAGGTTTCACCACATCCAGATCAACTGGTTTTACTGCTTCGACGTCAGCGATCTCTTTAGGTTCTACCTTATCTTCAATCTTTTCTACAACAGTTTCTACCGCAGAGGTGGGTGAAGGCAACTTGTCATCGAGTGGTGATTTGATTGTTCTTTCCTCAGCTTCATCTGGTTTTTCAGGTGGATGTTTGCGTTCCACCCTTTGTACTGTTTTGTCAGTGTCAGTTAGATCAGGTTTCACGACATCCAGATCAACTGGTTTGACTGCTTCAACCTGAGCGATCTCTTTGGGTTCTACCTTATCTTGAACCTTATCTACTATAGTTTCTGCCGTAGAAGTGGGTGAAGGCAACTTGCCATCACGTGGTGATATTATTGTTCTCTCCTCAGCTTCAAGTGGTTTTTCAGGTGAATGTTTTTCGTCCTCCCTTTGTACTGTTTTGTCGATGTTAGTTACGTCAGGTTTCACGACATCCAGATCAACTGGTTTGACTGCTTCAACCATCTCTTTGGGTTCTACCTTATCTTGAACCTTATCTACTATAGTTTCTGCAGCAACTTGTCATCACGTGTTGAGGTGAATGTTTGTCCACTTGTCAGGTCAGTTAAGACATCCAGATCAACGTTTGACTGCTTCGACCTTGGCGATCGTGGGTGAAGGCAACTTGTCATCCAGTGGTGATTGTTCTCTCTCATCTTCATCTTGTTTTTCAGGTGAATGTTTTTCGTCCACCCTTTGTACTGTTTTGTCAGTGTCAGTTACGTCAGGTTTCACGGCATCCAGATCAACTGGTTTGACTGCATCGACCTCGGCGATCTTTTTGGGTTCTACCTCATCTTCAACCTTTTCTTCAACAGTTCCTGCTGCAGAGGTGGGTGAAGGCAACTTGTCATCACGTGGTGATGCTATTGTTCTCTCCTCAGCTCCATCTGGTTTTTCAGGTAAAAGTTTATCTTCCACCACATGTACTGTTTTGTCAATGTCAGTTACGTCAGGTTTCACGATATCCAGGTCAACTGGTTTGACTGCATCGACTTCGGCGATCTTTTTGAGTTCTACCTTATCTTCAACCTTTTCTACAACAGTTTCTACCGCAGAGGTGGGTGTAGGCAACTTGTCTTCACGTGGTGATGCTATTGTTCTCTCCTGAGCTTCATCTGGTTTTTCAGGTGCATGTTTGTCTTCCACCACTTGTACTGATTTGTCAGTGTCAGTTACGTGAGATTTCACCACTTCCAAATCAACTGGTTTGACTGCTTCAACCTTGGCGATCTCTTTGGGTTCTACCTTATCTTGAACCTTATCTACTATAGTTTCTGTTGCAGGGGTGGGTGAAGGCAACATGTCATCCCGTGGTGACTTGATTGTTCTCTCCGCAGCTTCATCTGGTTTTTCAGGTGAATGTTTATCGTCCACCCTTTGTACTGTTTTGTCAGTGTCAGTTACGTCAGGTTTCACGACATCCAGATCAACTGGTTTGACTGCTTCAACCTCGGCGATCTCTTTGGGTTGTACCTTATCTTGAACCTTATCTACTATAGTTTCTGTTGCAGGGGTGGGTGAAGGCAACATGTCATCCCGTGGTGATTTGATTGTTCTCTCCTCAGCTTCATCTGGTTTTTCAGGTGAATGTTTTTCGTCCACCCTTAGTACGGTTTTGTCAGTGTCAGTTACGTCAGGTTTCACGACATCCAGATCAGCTGGTTTGACTGCTTCAACGTCGGTGATCTCTCTGGGTTCTATCTTATCTTCAACCTTTTCCACAACAGTTCCTTCTGCAGAGGTGGGTGCAGGCAACTTGTCATCAGGTGGTGATACTATTGTTCTCTCCTCAGCTTCATGTGGTTTTTCAGGTGAATGTTTGTCGTCCACCACTTGTACAGTTTTGTCAGTGTCAGTTACGTAAGGTTTCACGACATCCAGTTCAACTGGTTTGACTGCATCAACCTCGGCGATCTTCTTGGGTTCTACCTTATCTCCAATCTTTTCTACACCAGTTTCTACCGCAGAGGTGAGTGAAGGCATCTTGTCATCACGTGTTGAAACTATTGTTCTCTCCTCGACCTCATCTGGTTTTTCAGGTGAATGTTTGTCGTCCACCCTTTGTACTGTTTCGTCATCGTCAGTTACGTCAGGTTTCACGACATCCAGATCAGCTGGTTTGACTGCTTCAACGTCGGTGATCTCTCTGGGTTCTATCTTATCTTCAACCTTTTCTACAACAGTTTCCACCGCAGGGGTGGGTGAAGGCAACTTGTCATCACGTGTTGATATTATTGTTCTCTCCTCAGCTTCATCTGGTTTTTCAGGTGAATGTTTGTCGTCCACCCTTTGTACCGTTTTGTCAGCGTCAGTTACGTCAGGTTTCACGACATCCAGATCAACTGGTTTGACTGCTTCAACCTCGGTGATCTCTCTGGGTTCTATCTTATCTTCAACCTTTTCTACAACAGTTCCTACCGCAGAGGTGGGTGAAGGCAACTTGTCATCACGTGGTGATGCTATTGTTCTCTCCTCAGCTTCATCTGGTTTTTCAGGTGAATGTTTGTCGTCCACCCTTTGTACTGTTTTGTCAGCATCAGTTACATCAGGTTTCTTGACATCCAGATCAACTGGTTTGACTGCTTCGACCTCGGCGATCTTTTTGGGTTCTATTTTATCTACAACCTTTTCTACAACAGTTTCTACCGTATAGGTGGATGTAGGCAACTTGTTATCACGTGTTGATATTATTGTTCTCTTATCAGCTTCGTCTGGTTTTTCAGGTGAATGTTTTTCGTCCACCCTTAGTACGGTTTTGTCAGTGTCAGTAACGTCAGGTTTCACGACATCCAGATCAACTGGTTCGACTGCATCGACCTCGGCGATCTTTTTGGGTTCTACCTCATCTTCAACCTTTTCTACAACAGTTCCTACCGCAGAGGTGGGTGAAGGCAACTTGTCATCACGTGTTGATATTATTGTTCTCTCCTCAGCTTCATCTGGTTTTTCAGGTGAATGTTTGTCGTCCACCCTTTGTACCGTTTTGTCAGCGTCAGTTACGTCAGGTTTCACGACATCCAGATCAACTGGTTTGACTGCTTCAACCTCGGTGATCTCTCTGGGTTCTATCTTATCTTCAACCTTTTCTACAACAGTTCCTACCGCAGAGGTGGGTGAAGGCAACTTGTCATCACGTGGTGATGCTATTGTTCTCTCCTCAGCTTCATCTGGTTTTTCAGGTGAATGTTCGTCTTCCACCACTTGTACAGTTTTGTCAGTGTCAGTTACGTCAGGTTTCACGACATCCAGATCAACTGGTTTGACTGCTTCAACCTTGGCGATCTCTTTGGGTTCTACCTTATCTTGAACCTTATCTAAAACAGTTTCTACCGCAGAGGTGGGTGAAGGCAACTTGTAATCCAGTGGTGATTTGATTGTTCTCTCTTCAGCTCCATCTGGTTTTTCTGGTGAATGTGTGTCGTCCACCACTTGTAAAGTTTTGTCAGCGTCAGTTACGTCAGGTTGCACGACATCGAGGTCAACTGGTTTCACTGCATCGACGTCGGCGATCTTCTTGGGTTCTACCTTATCTTCAACCTTTTCTACAACAGTTTCTACCGCAGAGGTGGGTGAAGGCAACTTGTCATTACGTGGTGATACTATTGTTCTCTCCTCAGCTTCATCTGGTTTTTCAGGTGAATGTTTGTCTTCCACCACTTGTACTGATTTGTCAGTGTCAGTTACGTGAGATTTCACCACTTCCAAATCAACTGGTTTGACTGCTTCAACCTTGGCGATCTTCTTGGGTTCTACCTTATCTCCAATCTTTTCTACACCAGTTTCTACCGCAGAGGTGGGTGAAGGCAACTTGTCATTACGTGGTGATACTATTGTTCTCTCCTCAGCTTCATCTGGTTTTTCAGGTGAATGTTTGTCGTCCACCCTTTGTACTGTTTTGTCAGCAGCGACAGTTACATCAGGTTTCACGACATCCAGATCAACTGGTTTGACTGCTTCGACCTCGGCGATCTTTTTGGGTTCTATTTTATCTACAACCTTTTCTACAACAGTTTCTACCGTATAGGTGGATGTAGGCAACTTGTCATCACGTGTTGATATTATTGTTCTCTTATCAGCTTCATCTGGTTTTTCAGGTGAATGTTTGTCGTCCACCACTTGTACTCTTTTGTCAGTGTCAGTTAACTCAGGTTTCACCACATCCAGATCAACTAGTTGGACTGCTTCAACCTCGGCGATCTCTTTGGGTTGTACCTTATCTTGAACCTTATCTACTTTAGTTTCTGTTGCAGCGATGGGTGAAGGCAACTTGTCATCACGTGTTGATTTTATTGTTCTCTCCTCAGCTTCATCTGCTTTTTCAGGTGAATGTTTTTCGTCCACCCTGTGTACTGTTTTGTCAGTGTCAGTTACGTCAGGTTTCACGACATCCAGATCAACTGGTTTGACTGCATCGACCTCGGCGATCTTTTTGGATTCTACCTTATCTTGAACCTTATCTAACTTAGTTTCTGTTGCAGGGGTGGGTGAAGGCAACTTGTCATCACGTGTTGATTGTATTGTTCTCTCCTCAG
Source organism: Pachypeltis micranthus (assembly GCA_020466155.1). Classification (NCBI taxonomy): domain Eukaryota; kingdom Metazoa; phylum Arthropoda; class Insecta; order Hemiptera; family Miridae; genus Pachypeltis; species Pachypeltis micranthus. The sequence goes on from CM035773.1 coordinate 35,888,315, forward strand.
CTTCATCTGGTTTTTCAGGTGAATATTTTTCGTCCATCCTTTGTACTGTTTTGTCAGTGTCAGTTACGTCAGGTTTCACGACATCCAGATGCACTGGTTTGACTGCATCGACCTTGGCGATCTTTTTGGGTTCTACCTCATCTTCAACCTTTTCTACAACAGTTCCTACCGCAGAGGTGGGTGAAGGCAACTTGTCATCACGTGTTGATATTATTGTTCTCTCCTCAGCTTCATCTGGTTTTTCAGGTGAATGTTTGTCTTCCACCACTTGTACTGTTTTGTCAGTGTCAGTTAAGTCAGGTTTCACCACATCCAGATCAACTAGTTGGAATGCTTCAACCTCGGCGATCTCGTTGGGTTGTACCTTATCTTCTACCTTTTCTACAACAGTTTCTACCGCAGGGGTGGGTGAAGGCAACTTGTCATCACGTGGTGATACTATTGTTCTCTCCTCAGCTTCATCTGGTTTTTCAGGTGAATGTTTGTCTTCCACCACTTGTACAGTTTTGTCAGTGTCAGTTACGTCAGGTTTCACGACATCCAGATCAACTGGTTTGACTGCTTCGACCTCGGCGATCTTTTTGGGTCTTGAACCTTATCTAAAACAGTCTACAGCTTCATCTGGTTTTTCAGGTGAATGTTTGTCTTCCACCACTTTCTGGTACGTGACATGATACTATTGTTCTCTCCTCAGCTTCATCTGGTTTTTCAGGTGAATGTTTGTCTTCCACCACTTGTACTGATTTGTCAGTGTCAGTTACGTCAGGTTTCACGACATCCAGATCAGCTGGTTTGACTGCTTCAACGTCGGTGATCTCTCTGGGTTCTATCTTATCTTCAACCTTTTCTACAACAGTTTCCACCGCAGGGGTGGGTGAAGGCAACTTGTCATCACGTGTTGATATTATTGTTCTCTCCTCAGCTTCATCTGGTTTTTCAGGTGAATGTTTGTCGTCCACCCTTTGTACTGTTTTGTCAGCAGCGACAGTTACATCAGGTTTCACGACATCCAGATCAACTGGTTTGACTGCTTCGACCTCGGCGATCTTTTTGGGTTCTATTTTATCTACAACCTTTTCTACAACAGTTTCTACCGTATAGGTGGATGTAGGCAACTTGTCATCACGTGTTGATATTATTGTTCTCTTATCAGCTTCATCTGGTTTTTCAGGTGAATGTTTGTCGTCCACCACTTGTACTCTTTTGTCAGTGTCAGTTAACTCAGGTTTCACCACATCCAGATCAACTAGTTGGACTGCTTCAACCTCGGCGATCTCTTTGGGTTGTACCTTATCTTGAACCTTATCTACTTTAGTTTCTGTTGCAGCGATGGGTGAAGGCAACTTGTCATCACGTGTTGATTTTATTGTTCTCTCCTCAGCTTCATCTGCTTTTTCAGGTGAATGTTTTTCGTCCACCCTGTGTACTGTTTTGTCAGTGTCAGTTACGTCAGGTTTCACGACATCCAGATCAACTGGTTTGACTGCATCGACCTCGGCGATCTTTTTGGATTCTACCTTATCTTGAACCTTATCTAACTTAGTTTCTGTTGCAGGGGTGGGTGAAGGCAACTTGTCATCACGTGTTGATTGTATTGTTCTCTCCTCAGCTTCATCTGGTTTTTCAGGTGAATATTTTTCGTCCATCCTTTGTACTGTTTTGTCAGTGTCAGTTACGTCAGGTTTCACGACATCCAGATGCACTGGTTTGACTGCATCGACCTTGGCGATCTTTTTGGGTTCTACCTCATCTTCAACCATTTCTACAACAGTTCCTACCGTAGAGGTGGGTGAAGGCAACTTGTCATCCCGTGGTGATACTATTCTTCTCTTCTCAGTTTCATCTGGTTTTTCAGGTGAATGTTTGTCGTCCACCCTTTGTACTGTTGTGTCAGTGTCTGTTATGTCAGGTTCCACGACATCTAGATCTACTGGTTTGACTGCTTCGACCTCAGCGATCTTTTTTGGTTCTACCTTATCATCAACCTTTTCTACAACAGTTTGTACCGCAGAGATGGTTGAAGGCAACTTGTCATCTCGTGTCGAAACTATTGTTCTCTCCTCAGCTCCATCTGGTTTTTCAGGTAAATGTTTGTCGCCCACCCTTCGTACTGTTTTGTCAGCGTCAGTTACGTCAGGTTTCACGACATCCAGATCAGCTGCTTTGACGGCTTCAACGTCGGTAAACTCTTTGGGTTCAACCTTATCTACCATAGTTTCTGCCGCAGGAGTCGGTGAAGGCAATTTCCCATCCCGTGGTGATTTGATTGTTCTCTCCTCAGGTTCATCTGGTTTTTCAGGTGAATGTTTACCTTCCACCACTTGTACTGTTTTGTCAGTGTCAGTTACGTCAGTTTCCACGACATCCAGATCAACTGGTTTGACTGCTTCAACTTCGGTGATCTCTCTGGGTTCTACCACATCTTCAACCTTTTCTACAACAGTTCCTACCGCAGAGGTGGGTGAAGGCAACTTGTCATCACTTGGTGATGCTATTGTTCTCTCCTCAGCTTCATCTGGTTTTTCAGGTGAATGTTCGTCTTCCACGACTTGTACAGTTTTTCAGTGTCAGTTACGTCAGGTTTCACGACATCCAGATCAACTGGTTTGACTGCTTTGACCTCGGCGACCTTTTTGGGTTCTATTTTATCTACGACCTTCTCTACAACAGTTTCTACCGTACAGGTGGATGAAGGCAACTTGTCATCACGTGTCGATTTTATTGTTCTCTCCTCAGCTTCATCTGCTTTTTCAGGTGAATGTTTTTCGTCCACCCTTTGTACTGTTTTGTCAGTGTCAGTTACGTCAGGTTTGACGACATCCAGATCAGCTGGTTTGACTGCTTCAACGTCGGTGATCTCTCTGGGTTCTACCTCATCTTCAACCTTTTCTACAACAGTTCGTACCGCAGAGGTGGGTGAAGGCAACTCTTCATCACGTGGTGATGCTATTGTTCTCTCCTCAGCTTCATCTGGTTTTTCAGGTGAATTATCGTCTTCCACGACTTGTACAGTTTTTTCAGTGTCAGTTACGTCAGGTTTCACGACATCCAGATCAACCGGTTTGACTGCTTCGACCTTGGCAATCTTTTTGGGTTCTACCTTATTATCTACGACCTTCTCTACAACAGTTTCTACCGCAGGTGGATGAAGGCAACTTGTCATCACGTGTCGATTTTATTGTTCTCTCCTCAGCTTCATCTGCTTTTTCAGGTGAATATTTTTCGTCCACCCTTTGTACTGTTTTGTCAGTGTCAGTTACGTCAGGTTTCTCGACATCCAGATCAACTGGTTTGACTGCACCGACATCGGCGATCTCTTTGGGTTCTACCTTATCTTGAACCTTTTCTACAACAGTTTCTACCGCAGAGATGGGTGAAGGCAACATGTCATCACGTGGTGATATTATTGTTCTCTCCTCAGATTCATCAGGTTCTTGAGGTGAATGTTTGTCGTCCGCCCTTTGTACGGTTTCGTCAGTGTCAGTTACGTCAGGTTTCACGACATCCAGATCAACTGGTTTGACTGCTTTGACCTCGGCGATCTCTTTGGGTTCTACCTTATCTTTAACCTTTTCTACAACAGTTTCTACCGCAGAGGTGGGGGAAGGCAACTTGCCAACGCGTGGTGATAATATTGTTCTCTCCTCAGCTTCATCAGGTTCTTCAACTGAATGTTTGTCGTCCGCCCTTTTTACTGTTTTGTCAGTGTTAGTTACGTCAGGTTTCATGACATCCAGATCAACTGGTTTGACTGCTTCAACCTCGGCGATCTCTTTGGGTTCTACCTTATCTTGCACCTCATCTACTATAGTTTCTGTCGCAGGGGTGGGTGAAGGCATCTTGTCATCACGTGGTGATATTATTGTTCTCTCCTCAGCCTCATCTGGTTTTTCAGGTGAATGTTTTTCGTCCACGCTTTGTACTATTTTGTCAGTCTCAGTTACGTCAAGTTTCACCACATCCAGATCAACATGTTTGACAGCTTCGACTTCGTCGAACTTTTTGAGTTCTACCTTATCGTCAACCGTTTCTACAACAGTTTCTACCGTAGAGGTGGGTGAAGGCATCTTGTCATCACGTGGTGATTCTATTGTTCTCTCCTCAGGTTCATCTGGTTTTTCAGGTGAATGTTTGTCTTCCACCCTTCGTACTGTTTTGTCAGTGTCAGTTACGTCAGGTTTCACGACATCCAGATCAACTGGTTTGACTGCTTCAACGTCGGTGAACTCTTTGGGTTCAACCTTATCTTGAACCTTATCTACTATAGTTTGTGCCGCAGGGGTGGGTGAAGGCAACTTGTCATCCCGTGGTGATACTATTCTTCTCTTCTCAGTTTCATCTGGTTTTTCAGGTGAATGTTTTTCGTCCACCCTTTGTACTGTTTTGTCAGTGTCAGGTACGTCAGGTTCCACGACATCCAGATCATTTGGTTTGACTGCTTCAACCTCGGTGATCTCCTTGGGTTCTACCTTATCTTGAACCTTATCTAACTTAGTTTCTGTTGCAGGGGTGGGTGAAGGCAACTTGTCATCACGTGTTGATTGTATTGTTCTCTCCTCAGCTTCATCTGGTTTTTCAGGTGAATATTTTTCGTCCATCCTTTGTACTGTTTTGTCAGTGTCAGTTACGTCAGGTTTCACGACATCCAGATGCACTGGTTTGACTGCATCGACCTTGGCGATCTTTTTGGGTTCTACCTCATCTTCAACCATTTCTACAACAGTTCCTACCGCAGAGGTGGGTGAAGGCAACTTGTCATCACGTGGTGATGCTATTGTCCTCTCCTCAGCTTCATCTGGTTTTTCAGGTGAATTTTCGTCTTCCACCACTTGTACAGTTTTGTCAGTGTCAGTTACGTCAGGTTTCACGACATCCAGATCAACTGGTTTGACTGCTTCGACCTTGGCGAACTTTTTGGGTTCTACCTTATCTTCAACCTTTTCTACAACAGTTTCTACCGCAGAGCTGGGTGAAGGCAACTTGTCATCACGTTGTGATACTATTGTTCTCTCCTCAGCTTCATCTGCTTTCTCAGGTGAATGTTTTTCGTCCACCCTTTGTACTGTTTTGTCAGTGTCAGTTACGTCAGGTTCCACGACATCCAGATCATTTGGTTTGACTGCTTCAACCTCGGTGATCTCCTTGGGTTCGACCTCTTCTTGAACCTTATCTACTTTAGTTTCTGTTGCAGGGGTGGGTGAAGGCAACTTGTCATCACGTGTTGATTTTATTGTTCTCTCCTCAGCTTCTTCTGCTTTTTCAGGTGAAGTGTTTTCGTCCACCCTTTGTACTGTTTTGTCAGTGTCAGTTACGTCAGTTTCCACGACATCCAGATCAACTGGTTTGACTGCTTCAACGTCGGTGATCTCTCTGGGTTCTACCTCATCTTCAACCTTTTCTACAACAGTTTCTACCGCAGAGCTTGGTGAAGGCAACTTGTCACCACGTTGTGATACTATTGTTCTCTCCTCAGCTTCATCTGGTTTTTCAGGTGAATGTTTTTCGTCCGCACTTTGTACTGTTTTGTCAGTGTCAGTTACGTCAGGTTCCACGACATCCAGATCAACTGGGTTGACTGCTTCAACTTCGGTGATCTCTCTGGGTTCTACCACATCTTCAACCTTTTCTACAACAGTTCCTACCGCAGAGGTGGGTGAAGGCAACTTGTCATCACTTGGTGATGCTATTGTTCTCTCCTCAGCTTCATCTGGTTTTTCAGGTGAATGTTCGTCTTCCACGACTTGTACAGTTTTTTCAGTGTCAGTTACATCAGGTTTCACGACATCCAGATCAACTGGTTTGACTGCTTTGACCTCGGCGACCTTTTTGGGTTCTATTTTATCTACGACCTTCTCTACAACAGTTTCTACCGTACAGGTGGATGAAGGCAACTTGTCATCACGTGTCGATTTTATTGTTCTCTCCTCAGCTTCATCTGCTTTTTCAGGTGAATGTTTTTCGTCCACCCTTTGTACTGTTTTGTCAGTGTCAGTTACGTCAGTTTCCACGACATCCAGATCAACTGGTTTGACTGCTTCAACTTTGGTGATCTCTCTGGGTTCTACCACATCTTCAACCTTTTCTACAACAGTTCCTACCGCAGAGGTGGGTGAAGGCAACTTGTCATCACGTGGTGATGCTATTGTTCTCTCTTCAGCTTCATCTGGTTTTTCAGGTGAATGTTCGTCTTCCACGACTTGTACAGTTTTTTCAGTGTCAGTTACATCAGGTTTCACGACATCCAGATCAACTGGTTTGACTGCTTTGACCTCGGCGACCTTTTTGGGTTCTATTTTATCTACGACCTTCTCTACAACAGTTTCTACCGTACAGGTGGATGAAGGCAACTTGTCATCACGTGTCGATTTTATTGTTCTCTCCTCAGCTTCATCTGCTTTTTCAGGTGAATATTTTTCGTCCACCCTTTGTATTTTTTTGTCAGTGTCAGTTACATCAGGTTTCACGACATCCAGATCAACTGGTTTGACTGCTTCGACCTCGGTGATCTCTCTGGGTTCTATCTTATCTTCAACCTTTTCTACAACAGTTTGCACCGCAGGGGTGGGTGAAGGCAACTTGTCATCACGTGTTGATATTACTGTTCTCTCCTCAGCTTCATCTGGTTTTTCAGGTGAATGTTTTTCGTCCATCCTTTGTACTGTTTTGTCAGTGTCAGTTACGTCAGGTTTCACGACATCCAGATCAACTGGTTTGACTGCTTCGACCTTGGCGATCTTTTTGGGTTCTACCTTATCTTCAACCTTTTCTACAACAGTTTCTACCGCAGAGCTGGGTGAAGGCAACTTGTCATCACGTTGTGATACTATTGTTCTCTCCTCAGCTTCATCTGCTTTTTCAGGTGAATGTTTTTCGTCCACCCTTTGTACTGTTTTGTCAGTGTCAGTTACGTCAGGTTCCACGACATCCAGATCAACTGGTTTGACTGCTTCAACCTCGGTGATCTCTTTGGGTTCTACCTTATCTTGAACCTTATCCACTATAGTTTCTGTTGCAGGGGTGGGTGAAGGCAACTTGTCATCACGTGTTGATTGTATTGTTCTCTCCTCAGCTTCATCTGCTTTTTCAGGTGAATGTTTTTCGTCCACCCTTTGTACTGTTTTGTCAGTGTCAGTTACGTCAGGTTCCACGACATCCAGATCATTTGGTTTGACTGCTTCAACCTCGGTGATCTCCTTGGGTTCTACCTTATCTTGAACCATATCTAACTTAGTTTCTGTTGCAGGGGTGGGTGAAGGCAACTTGTCATCACGTGTTGATTTTATTGTTCTCTCCTCAGCTTCTTCTGCTTTTTCAGGTGAATGTTTTTCGTCCACCCTTTGTACTGTTTTGTCAGTGTCAGTTACGTCAGTTTCCACGACATCCAGATCAACTGGTTTGACTGCTTCAACGTCGGTGATCTCGCTGGGTTCTATCTTATCTTCAACCTTTTCTACAACAGTTTGCACCGCAGGGGTGGGTGAAGGCAACTTGTCATCACGTTGTGATACTATTGTTCTCTCCTCAGCTTCATCTGCTCTTTCAGGTGAATGTTTTTCGTCCACACTTTGTACTGTTTTGTCAGTGTCAGTTACGTCAGGTTCCACGACATCCAGATCAACTGGTTTGACTGCTTCAACCTCGGTGATCTCTTTGGGTTCTACCTTATCTTGAACCTTATCCACTATAGTTTCTATTGCAGGGGTGGGTGAAGGCAACTTGTCATCACGTGTTGATTGTATTGTTCTCTCCTCAGCTTCATCTGCTTTTTCAGGTGAATGTTTTTCGTCCACCCTTTGTACTGTTTTGTCAGTGTCAGTTACGTCAGGTTCCACGACATCCAGATCATTTGGTTTGACTGCTTCAACCTCGGTGATCTCCTTGGGTTCTACCTTATCTTGAACCTTATCCACTATAGTTTCTATTGCAGGGGTGGGTGAAGGCAACTTGTCATCCCGTGGTGATTCGATTGTTCTCTCCTCAGCTTCATCTGGTTTTTCAGGTGAATGTTCGTCTTCCACGACTTGTACAGTTTTTTCAGTGTCAGTTACATCAGGTTTCACGACATCCAGATCAACTGGTTTGACTGCTTTGACCTCGGCGACCTTTTTGGGTTCTATTTTATCTACGACCTTCTCTACAACAGTTTCTACCGTACAGGTGGATGAAGGCAACTTGTCATCACGTGTCGATTTTATTGTTCTCTCCTCAGCTTCATCTGCTTTTTCAGGTGAATATTTTTCGTCCACCCTTTGTATTTTTTTGTCAGTGTCAGTTACATCAGGTTTCACGACATCCAGATCAACTGGTTTGACTGCTTCGACCTCGGTGATCTCTCTGGGTTCTATCTTATCTTCAACCTTTTCTACAACAGTTTGCACCGCAGGGGTGGGTGAAGGCAACTTGTCATCCCGTGGTGATTCGATTGTTCTCTCCTCAGCTTCATCTGGTTTTTCAGGTGAATGTTCGTCTTCCACGATTTGTACAGTTTTTTCAGTGTCAGTTACATCAGGTTTCACGACATCCAGATCAACTGGTTTGACTGCTTTGACCTCGGCGACCTTTTTGGGTTCTATTTTATCTACGACCTTCTCTACAACAGTTTCTACCGTACAGGTGGATGAAGGCAACTTGTCATCACGTGTCGATTTTATTGTTCTCTCCTCAGCTTCATCTGCTTTTTCAGGTGAATATTTTTCGTCCACCCTTTGTATTTTTTTGTCAGTGTCAGTTACATCAGGTTTCACGACATCCAGATCAACTGGTTTGACTGCTTCGACCTCGGTGATCTCTCTGGGTTCTATCTTATCTTCAACCTTTTCTACAACAGTTTGCACCGCAGGGGTGGGTGAAGGCAACTTGTCATCACGTGTTGATATTACTGTTCTCTCCTCAGCTTCATCTGGTTTTTCAGGTGAATGTTTTTCGTCCATCCTTTGTACTGTTTTGTCAGTGTCAGTTACGTCAGGTTTCACGACATCCAGATCAACTGGTTTGACTGCTTCGACCTTGGCGATCTTTTTGGGTTCTACCTTATCTTCAACCTTTTCTACAACAGTTCCTACCACAGAGGTGGGTGAAGGCAACTTGTCATCACGTGTTGATATTATTGTTCTCTCCTCAGCTTCATCTGGTTTTTCAGGTGAATGTTTGTCGTCCACCCTTTGTACCGTTTTGTCAGCGTCAGTTACGTCAGGTTTCACGACATCCAGATCAACTGGTTTGACTGCATCGACCTTGGCGATCTTTTTGGGTTCTACCTTATCTTCAACCTTTTCTACAACAGTTTTTACCGCAGAGCTGGGTGAAGGCAACTTGTCATTACGTTGTGATACTATTGTTCTCTCCTCAGCTTCATGTGTTTTTTCAGGTGCATGTTTGTCGTCCACCACTTGTACAGTTTTGTCAGTGTCAGTTACGTAAGGTTTCACGACATCCAGTTCAACTGGTTTGACTGCATCAACCTCGGCGATCTCTTTGGGTTGTACCTTATCTTGAACCTTATCTACTATAGTTTCTGTTGCAGGGGTGGGTGAAGGCAACTTGTCATCCCGTGGTGATACTATTCTTCTCTCTTCAGCTCCATCTGGTTTTTCGTGTGAATGTTTGTCGTCCACCCTTTGTACTGTTTCGTCATCGTCAGTTACGTCAGGTTTCTCGACATCCAGATCAGCAGGTTTGACTGCTTCAACGTCGGTGATCTCTCTGGGTTCTATCTTATCTTCAACCTTTTCTACAACAGTTTCCACCGCAGGGGTGGGTGAAGGCAACTTGTCATCACGTGTTGATATTATTGTTCTCTCCTCAGCTTCATCTGGTTTTTCAGGTGAATGTTTTTCGTCCATCCTCTGTACTGTTTTGTCAGTGTCAGTTACGTCAGGTTTCACGACATCCAGATCAACTGGTTTGACTGCATCGACCTTGGCGATCTTTTTGGGTTCTACCTTATCTTCAACCTTTTCTACAACAGTTTTTACCGCAGAGCTGGGTGAAGGCAACTTGTCATCACGTTGTGATACTATTGTTCTCTCCTCAGCTTCATCTGGTTTTTCAGGTGAATAATTCTCTTCCACCACTTGTACTGTTTTGTCAGTGTCAGTTACGTGAGATTTCGCCACTTCCAAATCAACTGGTTTGACTGCTTCAACCTCGGCGATCTTTTTGGGTTCTATCTTATCTTCAACCTTTTCTACAACAGTTTCCACTGCAGGGGTGGGTGCAGGCAACTTGTCATCACGTGTCGATTTTATTGTTCTCTCCTCAGCTTCATCTGGTTTTTCAGGTGAATGTTTTTCGTCCACCCTGTGTACTGTTTTGTCAGTGTAAGTTACGTCAGGTTCCACGACATCCAGATCAACTGGTTTGGCTGCTTCAACCTCGGTGATCTCTTTGGGTTCTACCTTATCTTGAACCTTATCTACTATAGTTTCTGTTGCAGGGGTGGGTGAAGGCAACTTGTCATCACGTGTTGATTTTATTGTTCTCTCCTCAGCTCCATCTGCTTTTTCAGGTGAATGTTTTTCGTCCACCCTTTGTACTGTTTTGTCAGTGTCAGTTACATCAGGTTCCACGACATCCAGATCAACTGGTTTGACTGCATCGACCTTGGCGATCTTTTTGGGTTCTACCTTATCTTCAACCTTTTCTACAACAGTTTCTATCGCAGAGCTGGGTGAAGGCAACTTGTCATCACGTTGTGATACTATTGTTCTCTCCTCAGCTTCATCTGGTTTTTCAGGTGAATGTTTCTCTTCCACCACTTGTACTGTTTTGTCAGTGTCAGTTACTTGAGATTGCACCACTTCCAAATCAACTGGTTTGACTGCTTCAACCTCGGCGATCTTTTTGGTTTCTACCTTATCTTCAACCTTATCTACAACAGTTCCTACCGCAGAGGTGGGTGAAGGCAACTTGTCATCACGTGGTGATGGTATTGTTCTCTCCTCAGCTTCACCTGGTTTTTCAGGTGAATGTTTGTCGTCCACCACTTGTACAGTTTTGTCAGTGTCAGTTTCGTAAGGTTTCACGACATCCAGTTCAACTGGTTTGACTGCATCAACCTCGGCGATCTTCTTGGGTTCTACCTTATCTCCAATCTTTTCTACACCAGTTTCTACCGCAGAGGTGAGTGAAGGCATCTTGTCATCACGTGTTGATATTATTGTTCTCTCCTCGACTTCATCTGGTTTTTCAGGTGAATGTTTGTCGTCCACCCTTTGTACTGTTTCGTCATCGTCAGTTACGTCAGGTTTCACGACGTCCAGATCAGCAGGTTTGACTGCTTCAACGTCGGTGATCTCTCTGGGTTCTATCTTATCTTCAGCCTTTTCTACAACAGTTTCCACCGCAGGGGTGGGTGAAGGCAACTTGTCATCACGTGTTGATATTATTGTTCTCTCCTCAGCTTCATCTGGTTTTTCAGGTGAATGTTTCTCTTCCACCACCTGTACTGTTTTGTCAGTGTCAGTTACTTGAGATTTCACCACTTCCAAATCAACTGGTTTGACTGCTTCAACCTCGGCGATCTTCTTGGGTTCTACCTTATCTTCTACCCTTTCTACAACTGTTTCTCCCGCAGAGGTGGGTGCAGGCAACTTGTCATCACGTGGTGATACTATTGTTCTCTCCTCAGCTTCATGTGGTTTTTCAGGTGAATGTTTGTCGTCCACCACTTGTACTGTTTTGTCAGCGTCAGTTACATCAGGTTCCACGACATCCAGATCAACTGGTTTGACTGCTTCAACCTCGGCGATCTTTTTGGGTTCTACCTTATCTTCAACCTTTTCTACAACAGTTTCTATCGCAGAGCTGGGTGAAGGCAACTTGTCATCACGTTGTGATACTATTGTTCTCTCCTCAGCTTCATCTGGTTTTTCAGGTGAATGTTTCTCTTCCACCACTTGTACTGTTTTGTCAGTGTCAGTTACTTGAGATTGCACCACTTCCAAATCAACTGGTTTGACTGCTTCAACCTCGGCGATCTTTTTGGTTTCTACCTTATCTTCTACCTTATCTACAACAGTTTCTACCGCAGAGGTGGGTGCAGGCAACTTGTCATCACGTGGTGACACTATTGTTCTCTCCTCAGCTTCATGTGGTTTTTCAGGGGAATGTTTGTCGTCCACCACTTGTACAGTTTTGTCAGTGTCAGTTACGTAAGGTTTGACGACATCCAGTTCAACTGGTTTGACTGCATCAACGTCGGCGATCTTCTTGGGTTCTACCTTATCTCCAATCTTTTCCACACCAGTTTCTACCGCAGAGGTGAGTGAAGGCATCTTGTCATCACGTGTTGATATTATTGTTCTCTCCTCAGCTTCATCTGGTTTTTCAGGTGAATGTTTGTCGTCCACCCTTTGTACTGTTTTGTCAGCGTCAGTTACATCAGGTTTCACGACATCCAGATCAACTGGTTTGACTGCTTCGACCTCGGTGATCTCTCTGGGTTCTTTCTTATCTTCAACTTTTTCTACAACAGTTTCCACCGCAGGGGTGGGTGCAGGCAACTTGTCATCACGTGGTGATACTATTGTTCTCTCCTCAGCTTCATGTGGTTTTTCAGGTGAATGTTTGTCGTCCACCACTTGTACAGTTTTGTCAGTGTCATTTACGTAAGGTTTCACGACATCCAGTTCAACTGGTTTGACTGCATCAACCTCGGCGATCTTCTTGGGTTCTACCTTATCTCCAATCTTTTTTACACCAGTTTCTACCGCAGAGGTGAGTGAAGGCATCTTGTCATCACGTGTTGATATTATTGTTCTCTCCTCGACTTCATCTGGTTTTTCAGGTGAATGTTTGTCGTCCACCCTTTGTACTGTTTCGTCATCGTCAGTTACGTAAGGTTTCACGACATCCAGTTCAACTGGTTTGACTGCATCAACCTCGGCGATCTTCTTGGGTTCTACCTTATCTCCAATCTTTTCTACACCAGTTTCTACCGCAGAGGTGAGTGAAGGCATCTTGTCATCACGTGTTGATATTATTGTTCTCTCCTCGACTTCATCTGGTTTTTCCGGTGAATGTTTGTCGTCCACCCTTTGTACTGTTTCGTCATCGTCAGTTACATCAGGTTTCACGACATCCAGATCAACTGGTTTGACTGCATCGACCTTGGCGATCTTTTTGGGTTCTACCTCATCTTCAACCTTTTCTACAACAGTTCCTACCGCAGAGGTGGGTGAAGGCAACTTGTCATCACTAGGTGATGCTATTGTTCTCTCCTCATCTCCACCTGGTTTTTCAGGTGAATGCTCGTCTTCCACCACTTGTACAGTTTTGTCAGTGTCAGTTACGTCAGATTTCACGACATCCAGATCAACTGGTTTGACTGCTTCGACCTTGGCGATCTTTTTGGGTTCTACCCTATCTTCAACCTTTTCTACAACAGTTTTTACCGCAGAGCTGGGTGAAGGCAACTTGTCATCACGTTGTGATACTATTGTTCTCTCCTCAGCTTCATCTGGTTTTTCAGGTGAATTTTCGTCTTCCACCACTTGTACAGTTTTGTCAGTGTCAGTCACGTCAGGTTTCGCGACATCCAGATCAACTGGTTTGACTGCTTCGACCTTGGCTATCTTTTTGGGTTCTACCTTATCTTCAACCTTTTCCACAACAGTTTCTACCGCAGAGCTGGGTGAAGGCAACTTGTCATCACGTTGTGATACTATTGTTCTCTCCTCAGCTTCATCTGCTTTTTCAGGTGAATGTTTTTCGTCCACCCTTTGTACTGTTTTGTCAGTGTCAGTTACGTCAGGTTCCATGACATCCAGATCAACTGGTTTGACTGCTTCAACGTCGGTGATCTCTTTGGGTTCTACCTTATCTTGAACCATATCTACTATAGTTTCTGTTGCAGGGGTGGGTGAAGGCAACTTGTCATCCCGTGGTGATTCGATTGTTCTCTCCTCAGCTTCATCTGGTTTTTCAGGTGAATGTTTTTCGTCCACCCTTTGTACTGTTTTGTCAGTGTCAGTTACTTGAGATTTCACCACGTCCAAATCAACTGGTTTGACTGCTACAACCTCGGCGATCTTTTTGGTTTCTACCTTATCTTCTACCTTTTCTACAACAGTTTCTACCGCAGAGGTGGGTGAAGGCAACTTGTCATCACGTGGTGATGCTATTGTTCTCTCTTCAGCTTCATCTGGTTTTTCAGGTGAATGTTCGTCTTCCACCACTTGTACAGTTTTGTCAGTGTCAGTTACGTCAGGTTTCACGACATCCAGATCAACTGGTTTGACTGCTTCGGCTTTGGCGATCTTTTTGGGTTCTAGCTTATCTTCAACCTTTTCTACAACAGTTTCTATCGCAGAGCTGGGTGAAGGCAACTTGTCATCACGTGGTGATATTATTGTTCTCTCCTTAGCTTCATCTGGTTTTTCAGGTGAATGTTTCTCTTCCACCACTTGTACTGTTTTGTCAGTGTCAGTTACTTGAGATTTCACCACTTCCAAATCAACTGGTTTTACTGCTTCAACCTCGGCGATCTTTTTGGTTGCTACCTCATCTTCTACCTTTTCTACTACAGTCTCTATTGTAGGGGTTGGTGAAGGTAATTGATGTTCAATCGGTGATACGGTTTTGTCTGTGTCAGTTACGTCAGATTTCATCACTTCCAAATCAACTGGTTTGACTTTATCGACCAACTCATGTTCCGTTTCCTCAGGTTTTTGCGATATTGTAGCGTGGTCAGCCAGTGCGACGGTTGTTATATGTTTGAGAGGAGGTTTATGTAATGAAGGGACATTGTCTGGCTTCGTCATTGTTTTGTCTTCATCACTTGTCTTGGCTACATCGTGAACCACTCTCATGAATTCACGATGCTTTCGAATTTCACTATCTGTATCAGTTTCCACCATTGCCCTGATGGGTTGTTCCACCTCGGTGTTAAGTGTTTTGTGTTGAATCGGAGATTCCTCCTCTGCTCCTTTTTTGTCAAAAGTTGCATGGAGTGAAATAATTTGTTCATGTTCCGGTATTGTCTTGTGTTTGTCTACGATACTAGTAGCAGTAACACCCAGTTGAACTGTTTTGATTACTTCCTGTTCATGATATTCACTTGCCAGCATAGTTGTGTCAATTTTTTCACCATGCTTCAGTGTTGTAGTTGTTGAGAATTGTGTTGATGGAATTTTGTGTTCAGCTTCAGCTGCTATGACTGTTTTCATTCCAGTAGATTCCTGTTTTGTAGTAATACTTTGAAGGTCTTCAGTTGTTTTCCCTTTCGCTACGTCACTAGTAGTGCTTACGCCCTGCCCTTTGACTGTGGTTTCCTCGTCAATTTCATCTAAATTAACAATTTTCTCAACTTTGCTGTCGAGTTTCTTCACTGTACGTTCGGTACTAGGTATTTGTTTTTGAACTTTCACTACTTCAGCAACGTCCTTCAAGTCAGTAGGTTGAAGTGAAGTAATATCTGTCATTTTGTGTTCGTCAACAGTACTAGTGGTAACATCGTCCAGTACAACTGTTTTTATCGTCTTTTCCTTTGTGTATTTTACAGTTTCCTGAACTTTGCTCTCCTGCTTTTGAACAGCTGGTTGGACGAATGTCATTTTTGGTTCAATGAGAGATACTGAAGTAACTTCCTTCAAGTCAGTTGGTTTTTGAGGTGAAGTAATGTCTTCAAGTTCTGGTGGTGTCTTGTCTTTATCTACAAAGGTAGCAGTAGGGACATCTTGTACAACTGATTCGATTATGGTGTCGTCGCAAATCTCACTTAATTTTATGATTTTCTGAAGTTCACTGTCGATTTTATCCACTGTAAGTTCAATGGATGATATTTTGTGTTCAACCGATGACACTTTTGTGACGTCTCTCGAGTCAGTACGTTCGTGTGGTGAAGTAATAACTTTAGGTTCGAGTGTTGTCTTTTTCTCGTCCACATCACTTGTAGAGATTTCAACCAGCTCAATTGATTTGGTAGTAGTAGTGATGCCCACTGGAACAGGTTTAGCCACTTTCTCATCATGAACTTCGACGCGTTGCACGATTTCTTTCGCAATTTGCTCGGACGTTATGTCTTTTACTTTCTGACCAATTAATACGTCTTCCAGAGACAACTCTTCACCTGATTCTTGTATTTCGCTGTAGCCTTTGGTTTCTCTATCAAATCTACTTACTTCACCAATATCTGTATTGTCACTTGTTTCAATGAGTTGTTTGCTCATCAGTAATCTGTGTCTTTCAACAAATACTTCTTTGGCGACCCCCTGTGTTGGTTGAAGTAAATCTTGATCCACATGGGGCTTGGTATCACGATGAGGAGTTCGTTTTTCGTCTAATTGTGAACGTAACCTTTCATCTGATTGAATTGGTCTTATTGCGACTTCTTCTCCAAGAGTGCTGACTGTAGTGGGTTCTGTCTTTTCATTCATATCGGCAACCTTCTTAACATCTTTGACTTCATCAACATTCGTTTCATCAATTGGTTGTGGCTCCTTTTGGCCACTTTGTAGTTTCTCTTCCAGGGTTTCGTGTATTTGCTCAGTTTGGTATGTTTTTGTAACATCAGTTTTGACGAGCTCTATTTGTGAATGCTTTTTCACTTCAGCAAATGAACGTTCCTTTTGTTCCTCGATTCGGTGCGTTTCTGACGCATGATCAACAAGTGAGAGTGTTGCTGATTCTTTCTGCGTAGACTTCAGTGTTTTCGTTTGATCGGTAACCGTTGAAGCAGATGAAATTGTTTCTTCGAATGTAGAGGTGTGTGTCACTTCGTTGAGTTTCGTTGTGGACAAAAGTGTTCTGCGTCGAGTTTCCTCATCCTCAGTGCGGAGCGCAGTCATTTGTTGTTTGAAGTCAACTTCCATAACTTCTATTTTGCCTTTGACCGACTCACTGACATCACGTTTCTCCTCAGCAAGCTGCTTGTGTAATGTAGTGGTTGATGAACTATCAGTGGGTTCTTTGAGCTCCTCATCGGATGTGGGTTTTTCGTAAATTTTACTCTCAATAAGAGCAAGCGTGTCTCTCTTTTGGATTTCAGTAACTTCTGTTGTTGGAGAAGGTTTTGTGTGTAGTACAGTTTTTGATTCGGGAGGCACTGCATCCGCTTCTTTATCTTCAACAGAAGTTTTTGCATCTTCCACAAAACGACGTGGGGTCTCTTCGAAGGTGTGCATCGTCGTTGTTTTGGCTAGCTCTTGATTTTCTATAATGCTGCTACTTATTTCTTCATGTACAGTTCTCCTCACTACTGATTCTTTCTTCAGGTGAACTTCAGTGACTTCTGGTTTCTTCGATTGCACACTTTGGGAGGTTGTTTGTATTTCTTTTTGCATGGTGGTGAGTGATTCATCCAAAAGGATTTCTTCCTTAGCTTCTTGTGGAATGGTAACGCTGATTTTGGTTGGAGATACGTCTTGATCTGTCGAGTGTTGTAAATCGCTGGTTTCATCAAACTCCTCAACTTCCCGCCCTCTTTCTGTTAAAGTGGAGAGCAATTTCTTTTCCAACATTAAAAGTTCGTCCAACTTATCTTTGATTTTTACGTCTTCTTGTGGTTTGCCGTATATTTCTGAATCGAATTCTTCATCTGAGGGGCTATCCGAACGTTTAGGCTCTTTTTCGTATTCTTTGAAATCAATTTGTGACGATTCTTTGGTTTCTTTAACTTCGAATTCGTGTTTTTCTTTATACTCTTCCACATCTAAGTGATCGGCGTGTTTCGCGCTCGTTAATGTTTCAATTTGTTGAGGTTTTTGAGGTTCACTTGACTTTTGAGTCAACATCTCGCGTTGAATTTCGCTTTGTTCAACGTCCTGAATTGTATCTGAAACCATCGGCTCTTGAACAGTTTCGTATTGAGGTTCTTCATCCACGATGCTGTCATCTCTTGAGAACGACTGACCCGGTAGCGATTCTTTTCCCTCTGGAGTTGGAGTTAGATCCGGTTTCAATTCTTTGACTTGCTTCTTGATCTGACTGGTAAACCCCTTGACTTCGCTCATCAATACTGTGACTTCGTCTGCGCTCGGTGTGGTCGATCGAGGGGCGACAAATTTTTTGACGCAAACCTCCTCGACAACTTCGTCCTCTTCTTTCAGAGGGGAAACCCTCTTAACGTGACTTAATTTTCTGTCAATATCGTCAAGTTCGGTGTCGACCATTTTCTTCAGCTCTTTGGTCAATATCTTCCTACTTTCTGCTTCAATTCGTTTCGGAATTGGTTTAGAGATGTGAGCTCTTGTCATTAAGTCGTCGACTTCTTTGTCTGCTTCAAGTCTAGGGAATGTTTCTTCCAAAAATAGTTTTTTCGGCTTTTCAATTGGTTTGGGAGTCTTCGGTTTGTCTCGGTTCGATTCTAGTGAGTGTGCCATTGACTCACTTTTTTGTAACGTCATCTTAGACAAAATATCCATTTCTAGTTCTACGAGTTCAGTTAGCTTGCTCTCTATTTTTATATTGCTCTCGTCTTCGGTCGGAGCTCGATCAACTTCTATTTGCGTGAAATCCACTTTTTCGGCTTCTTTGAATTCAGATGTTACGGAGCGTTTATCTTCTTGGTAAGAGAACACCTTTTGGAGTTCTTTTATTTTGCTACCAACGACTTGTTTGGTGTGTGTGGGTGTGACGTGAACCACGTCGCTGGTGGGTTTTTCGGCAGTTCGTGCCTCTACCTGTGGCGTCTCTTTCTTCGCTCCTTTGGTTGTTTCTTCGCTTCGTTCTTCAATTCGCTTCACCAAAGATTTGACGTCCCCAGTGATATCTTCTTCGACAGGGCTTAACGACATACCGTCAATCAAAATAGGACTCACTCCAGTGTCACAAGTACACACTAACGATTCTGTTGATACGCTAACTTCTGCGACTGCTATTTGAAGAGGGGAGAGAGCCTTTGTGTCCGTTTCTACTTCTATGGGGCTGCTTGCTTTGTCCAAAAGTTGTTGGCCCCGTTTAATCTCTTCATCTAAAAATTGCATTTCGGACGGTACTAAACCAAAGTCGTCGGCTTGTATTGGGCTGAGCCCTGCATCTGTCAGTTCGGCTTCTTCGATTTCACTGTTGACGAGGGTGTCAGATGTGAGCTTAACACCGCTGCTTCCTGGATGTTGGGCGACGCTTGTTTCTGAAGTTGTCCCTCTGGTCAAGCTAATCCCTGTGTCGGAGATGTGGTGGGATACGCTGTACTCAGTGTCAGGGCTTTCATAAGGGGACGTTTGGGAGTCGTACGTGTAAATACTTTTCTTTCCGCTAAAAATAACGCTTTCTTCTTTTTTCTTTTCCTTCTTGTCTGATTGTATGACGAGGTCTTCGAAAGCGAGATCTTTGTTCGTTTCGATTGTCGAGTCCAAACCGACAGTGCGAGAGGTCTTTTTACCAGCAGTGTCTCGTTTGGTAGTTGTCAGACTGATGTGTGATTCAGAGCGTATGGAAATTTCAACATCGTGCGCCGAGTATACGGTCAGTTTGCTTTCAGCTGTAGCGCTCGCTTCGTTTGTTCGCAGCTCTTTTCTACCAATAATTAGTTCTATGGTCGGGGCCTGACCTGGCGTTGGAGTAATAGGCTCAACGACAGGCGGCAGTTCCAAAGGACTAGTTCCTCTATCAGAATGATCTTGCTCGCTTCTATTCGCCTCAGACGGCTCAGGCGATTTCCAATTAACCTTTTTCTCTTTTTCTTCCTCATCTCCCACCCCTCCACACAGCCTCTTAACATTTTTAGACTTTTCCACGTCTCCGAATTTCGGGTGTTCCCTATATTTTGAATCTTTGACGCCTTTTTCATCCTCGGGAGAGAGTTGGGCGAGTGGGACCAAAGGCAATACGGCAGGTCGAGCTCGCGAGAGGAGAGAACTGTCTAAGCTGCTGGGACCTGAGATTTGACGATCATAGACTTCCGGCGTCGGGGTTTCCAAAGAAAACTGCTCTTGGAACCCGTCTGTGTCCAAAGAGTCGTCATCATCTTGCGGAGAGGCTGTGGGCACTGTGCCGTGAAAACAACACAATTACATATTATCCTTCGACACAATAATTAATCTTTTTTTTTGTTTGAACTAGCAGCCACACTCGCTCTTCTTTCTCCCTTTCTCTCTGAAGGTGCCAAAGTGGGAGGACGTGGAGGAGTGTCGGGGGGGTGAAAAGATTTAACAACAGCAATTAAAACAATAAAAAGCTGTCTTTTTGGCGAAAAAGATCATTCAAGAAAGCCTAGCTAGCTACAATAGCAGGGTTCCAAGTAATTAAATTATGGTGCACTGTCTGCGTCTCAAGAGTTCAAAAGTGGCTACGAAGTCTGCTCAATTGAGTATTAATACCGTATTCTTCGATCTAATCGTCAACTGAACTGCCCGCATCTAATCACTTTTCAGTTCAGCGTATAATCTCGATTTTGGAGGAAAATTTCGAAAAATTTTGTTCGTAAATTTTGAGCGTTGTATTTTCAATTGTCCAGAAACCAAAGCTGTAGGAACATTTCACACCCTGTCTGATATAGTTGCACTTAGAGATGTTTACCTGGTAGTCAATTCCAGTCAGGTGTTATTTTAGTATGTTTAGTACGTCAAGTATATGGTCGGTCCCGAGAACTCGTTCTTCGTGCGACACACTTCAATCCAGTCAAATTTTAAACCCTCAACAGTGGCGTTAACCGGTCGTAAGATAGTCCAGTATTTACAGGTCAGATGATACACATGTTGTTGTAGGCAACGACGTAGTAGTAATTGGTCTAGGGGGAAGATGCGGTGCTTAGCAACAAGCCAGAGATATTCAGTAGAGTCAACGTTTTCTCCCAAATTAGGAAGAACCCCCTTGTTATAGAAGTAGAAAATACTCTAACTCGGCTGCTTTAGCCTTATCTTAATTTACAATTTTGAAAAAACAGTAGTTTCCCTCAACTAAAATAAAGTAATGCTTGTTTTACATCTTTTGACGGGCTTTTTACTTAAACTCCTTTAGATGCCACAAATGTAATTAGTTGTCTTCATGAAGATTTCAATTCTCTCTGATCATGTTTTCTAAACCGTATTTTCTTGCCACACTGCCTCGGACATACTTCAAGGAACTGTTAGGGTTTTAACCCCCAAACTCATAGGTCAGACTGACTGGTCTTTAGTCTTTAGGACTTTGGAAAGCCAAAGTTTTGAAGAGATTTTGTCCAAGTTTGGCGTTTGAAACACTGACAATGGCTGTGCAACTAGTAGATGGGTGCTCGCAACAGACAACTGCTTGCCCTCTCGCCACGACCATCAACCACTATGTATCTCTTAGCAACACTAACTATTCCTGCCTGCCCCATCACAGTCGTTACTATCCCATATTTGTATATATACGCCAACTGCACGTCTAAATGTATAAGATAATTATCATCACTCTTTACCACTACCTCCCTTAAAGCCTGATATTAGAAAAAAAGAAGTTTATTATACTGATGGCAACCGAGAAAAACTGCGGTTTCAAATGGACATATTGTGTGGCGTCCACGAGCAGCTTCACACCCCCTTGGTTCTATACAGCTGGTACTCCACCACATATGGCTGCAGCATTGAAAGGTGCGCCACAGGCAGCACTTCGAAAATACACAGTAAGCTCTGGTGACTCCAACCCCACCTAGCTCTGCCCCTGATTTGCCAATCTTGACCAGGTACCACTGTGGTGCCTCGTACCAATCGTATATTACCTAATCACGCTCTGATGACCTCCCTCGAATGCTCCTTGGAGAGTAATAAATAACCTTGACTACCACTCATGTCCTGCCTATAGCAGAGCACTTCTACTCCCACTCACCAACCACCTGACTCAAATGGCTCTTGGTGGTCCCTACATAGGTTTCAGATCCACTCCTCATCAGTAAGTCGGTCTCCTTCTATTCCTTTATGACCTAGATGTACTGACTGACTCCCATTAAAGGCACCGGGCGATTGTGTTCTAGTGATTAAGACAATGGGTTATAATTTCTCAACGAAAGTCGGGAATTGTGGATCGAAGGTCAATGCAATTGCTGTTAATTTTTTCCTGAGTCAGCAGCTCTTCAAAAGCATCTCCAAACTACCTCAGTACACAGCTACTAACAAAAGGTTGAAGTGTGGACTAATATTCCACTGTTGCTTATCATGGTCAGAAGAAAATTGGGGAATTGGCCTTTAGTACAGACTATGGGAACAATGACCCAAATTATAGCCTGTAGATGCTCATTTCCCTCTCCCTACGTTACTTTACACTTCCAGCGCCTAAAAGATAGAACCTATTGCTATCATGGGGCATTTATATCGTAAACATTCCCATAGTTTTTTACTTTCTTCCACCCAAAGAGTTAGGGCAGTATTGTGAGTATGAGGAAAAAAAGTCTAGTTTTATTTAAACCTTCATGTTTTGACGCCAATTGAATCAAAAAATGAAAATATCTGAACCGATTGAAGTTCTTTTATTTGTTTCGTTCACGATTTTTCGAAGGCGTGAAAATAAGGTTATAAACAATTTTTATTGACGATTTGAAGGGGGGGGGGGAGTTTACAAAATGTACCCAAAATGTTTTCACATTTTTCTCAAAATTGATTCTAAGGATTAAAACACAGTCATTTTCTACTAAACAACTTCCGTTTTCTGCAAATATCTCCGTGAAAATTTGGTGAACAGACCTTGGCCTAAGAAACAAACAGAGTTTATTAACTTTGAAAAAAAAAGGCTCTAGCTATTTAACTTTTTATCTTCTCTTTTGTTGTGGCCAACTGATACAGTTTCATTACAGCCTAATTTGACCTAATTTAATGGAACATGCTATCATTCTTATCACGCCTTGCTCTTATTTCTAGCACTTGTAATTTCTGTTATCTCCTTTTTTTAAACAGCTTTTTAATGTGTAAAATAAAAATCGTAATTTGTTGATGTACGCTATTACAGACTCCTGCTGTTCAACCATTGTTTGTCTTTGGGGAATATTTCCACTCTCTAATCACGTGGAAGCCAACTGTCACAACCCAAGGCCACTCCTGAAGCCTATTACTACCAGGTATCATGACCATCTTTTATTACAATCCTCTTCTTTTATGCACACCAACTATTTACATCCGTTCTTAATTTGTCAAGTAGTTATCACCGTTGATACTTCTAACTATTACTCCCACCTGTTTTGGTTAGTAGATATTAACAGTAAGTCATGATATTACACCTATAATCTTATAACTTCCTTTGTTTCAGCCAACAGAGTACAGCTCTCCAAATCTAATTATATTCAGCTGGCTCTTGCCTGTGCCTTACCCCTACCTCTCACCATAGCCAAGTGTGTACAGCCATTGTGTAGTGAGTTATATCAAAACTTTAAATATCTTGAATGAGTAAACTTAAATCTGTTCATTCATCTTATTTGATTAAAATTACTTTCACAGAATGTCGAGATATACATAAATAGTTCAATTTAGGGGCTTAAAACTCTCATCGTTGAAGTTTGTGCTTCAAATATTTGCTGAAGAGAAGTGTAACAATAAAGTTCAAGGATCATCAAAGAAAAGTGCTTCTGTAAAAGTGCATAGTTATTTTTAAGGGGCTCAACATCTCGATGATCATTTTTCAAATGTGACCAGTTCATTTATCAGTCCTCCAGTTAGTGAAGTCGAAGAAGTGGCCTTATATTCAATCAAATCTGGACTATTTCACAAATCGAGGAAGTTGTAGTTCTGTAGAAGGGTGCTTTGTGGTTCAAATCAATACTGACAGAGTATGCGGGAGGGTTGGCCCATAGTGGCGGTTGTCTTAAAGTCCCTTTTTTGTCACTTCCACTTCAGCGTTGCAAAGGCTGGGAGAATGTGAGACGGGGAAGTCTTAAACTGGTATCCTTGAATAAATGTGTCGTATAGTTGAATGCAAATGTGGCTTGTGAAAAGAAAAAAACTTGATTTCTATCAAAACCAGTGGTTTAAGTTGGCATCCGTGTTACAGAAATTCCTGTGATTCACTCATATTTTCGAGTTGCATTCATTAACATCTTTTTCTCCTTGATTAACATTCTTCGAGGTATTCTGGCTGGGGTATTTTCTCTTCGCAGCATATTCATCTTCAAGAAGGGTTTCAGTACATGCGTTGCTAGTTTATCGAAAATTCTCTTCAATTTGAGAACTAAAGTACGTCAGTGACAGACTGAGAGCTCCACTGACAAGAAGGAGAAGGTATTTCCCTCTTCATATAAATTTCAAGTTAGGGGGGGGGGGGCTCAGCAGACTTAAGAGCTGTCCATTCCACCACTGAAAGGGTGTACATTTTCCTCTGATTTTTTTTGTTGAAGACAGAACATTTTTTCTATTCAAACACAAACTTTCTGAGAATTGCGAGCAGGGTCATTACAGCGTTTGACTCCTTTCCTGATTTCTATGGGTAAAACGTTAAACAGTATTTCACAGCTCATGAATAACTGATTTTCTTCCATTGATGTGCCAGTCTGTGGACGCCAGTTAGCGTTGGTGAGCATTTAGTTCCAACAGATTCCCACTAGTTAATGTGTTCTGAGAGTGCTGGTGTTATTATTTTTATTGTTACAGTTGGCAGGCACAATTCGAAGGGCCTCGCATCTAGAAATTGATGCTCCATATGTAGCTCTGATGAAAATGTGCTTTGTGGATTGGTCAAAAACAGTCATATCGATCGTCGAATCAAATGATTATTCCGAAGCCATTAGCTGGAATTATATCAATATATTTAATGCACACGAGCATCAAAAGAAATGGAGTAGTGACTTTATACTCTGATTCCCCGTGCAATTCTGTTGACATTTTTACGAGGAAACTGCAATAACCTTTAACTGGTTACCAAAATAGAAAAAATGAGAGGGGACGCCCGCAATAAGAATGAAGCTGCCAGAATCAATGGTTGTACCTAGGTGCCTATAGACTGATTCTTCTAATCTTGTTTGCCGAAATTGTTGATTTGCACCTTTTGTCGACCTCTCCGCAGAAATTGATTCAACCAATCCAAACGTGCGAAGGATATAAGAGCAAGGTAACTTCGATCTTAAACTGAACTTCTCTCTTGATACCCATTTCTTACCTGATTTTACGGACACAAAATCACTGAACTGAACTGCCAACCTTGTACGTGCGAAATACGCAAAAATGGCCAAGTTGGTGGTTCTTTGGTAGGCCAGACCCTAGAAATGGTGTTATCTTCTGCCATCAGTGCCAAAGATTGGCTAGTTAGTATATCCTCGTATGCTGTCGCTCAGAGAGTAGTTCATTTTTATTTGTTGCTTTTTAGTACGCACTATATTCTTCCACAGTTCAGTTCATTATTTATTAGAAACGTTCCTGTTTGTAGTTCCTTTTTTTCACGTATTGTGCATTTTTAAAAATAATTTACCCGTCTGCTTATCTCTGGTTGCCAGTGAGAGACTTGTTTATACCGGGCACACTGCCACATGGTAGGTCATTGATACAAGCTGGTAATGCACTGAATGTACGGCTATGATGGCTTTCAATGCAAGGAACAAATGTGTCTGTGCGCTGCTAACACTCACTTTTGGGCTTTTCACATCTAGCATTGATTTCAAACCAAAACATGGTTAAACTGTGATTATACGAGTATAATTGAGGATATTTGCGTAGGCGTACTTGCTTCCTCTCACTCCATTCTAAATCCTTCGATGTTTTTGCAGGCTACCGAGCGCTTCTTGGCCGTTGATTCTCCTTAGAATGAGCTAAGTAGGTGATTAATTAGGTTTGCACGTTGGGAAGATTAGATTTCTTCATGTTACTGAAGTTAGTGCTGATCAGGGGGCTGTATATTGTTCTATACATGAAGTTCAGACATCCTTGATATCTTTGTACACACTTGATTTGGTGTTTTGGAGTTGTTTCAGCGACAGAACGTCCATATATAACTCGCACTGGACGTAACAACGATATTTTGTAGTTTTCAGGGCGTTCTTCAATTTGTGGTGAAGGTGATGACTGACGAGCTGACTGCAGGGAGCTGTCTGCTTATTATCCAAATGACTAACAGTCCTCGTTGAGCTTGATGAGGGATTCTTAGTCTGTTGGTACATACCAATCTAAATACCAATTCCTACTCCAACTAGGAACAAAATGTAACCAAGGCTGAGTTGGAGGAGAGCTATAAGAAAATTGTAACAATCAGAACTAGATGTTAATAATGGGACGAATCAAACTGCAGATGGACTGTTCACTTTCACGATTCAGGTAGCACAGCACTCATTGGTAGAGTAAGTATCTTCATGGTACATAGGTTTACATGAGTAGGTTTAGTTTTACATTTTTAATTTTAGTTCTTATATCAAGAAATACACTGCACACTCATTTTGAAGTTTACAATCATAAAGAAAACTGAACACAGGTAAGCTATATATACAACCAAAAAAGTGTGCGTTCTAATTGTAACGGTGAGTATAAGAAAAACTTAACCCACTGCGCAGATGCTTACTCCACAAATGAAGTACGTGGCCTGTGTTCGCTCCAGAGGTACACGTCACCCAACGGGAATGAACCAAAAACAGCAAGATTCGTCTCATTTCACGATAACCAGTTGAACGAAGAGTGCGTCACCACAGAGTTCTCTCAACGTCACTCTTCCCAACAAACCGCCAATTTTTCCGACTGTTTCCCAAAAATCCACGCGATTTTTGCAACCTCATCGAGAACATCTTCGTCGAAACTTCCTCCCCCCCCTTCACCCGTCTGCCGTGTGAGTCTCAAGTTAAAAGTCTCGTCAAACGTCAGTCAAAGTACTAATTCGAAAATGTGACAACAATATTGGACCTGAATTCGTGAAGATATTGTTTGAAGGAACTCGCTGCTGAGATACAATAAAGCGTCGAATGGTATCTACTTTGCAATTATGGCTGTTTTACGATCCAAAGCTATCGATAGTCGAATCAAATTTGGCATTACAAAAATGTGTATAATTTAAGAAAGAAAAAAAAAATGCTTTTTTCAAGCGTTCGTTATTTTCGGCCGAATTCGTCGAATAGCAGTAGAAACAACAAAATGAAAAAATTGAAATGAATCGAAAGTAAAACGCATTACCATGAATTTTGGGCGTTCGCTGAATGAAAAATAGGCGAAAGTAACCGAAATTGGAACGAAAAAAGAAAAAAAAAACTAGCTACGCACAAGTATGCACAAGTAGAACGTAAAGGCCAAATTAAACCGTAACCAAAACAATAAAACGAAAAATAACAGGCGCAACTTAAGGGAAGACAACTCAAAAAGGGTTAAGCATTCGTGTTAGTCACTACAGGAGAGGTGGTTGGAAGTCGGATGTAGGTTTTTGGGGCGGTGGTAAGGGTCTGGATTTGGACGTACTTTCACCTCAAAACTGACAATTCAACTTCATGAGTTCACGAATTGAGCTCATTGTCGTCTAAACGCTAATTTATTACGTCCAAAAAAATCTACATGTTTACTTTCAACAAATAAATTCTCTCTACTGGAAATACATTTCTAATTAGAGGGGTAAGCTACTCGTTAAAATAAGGGGGGCTATTCAATTTCATTTTACGATCGAAGACTCATGCTCAGTTTTGTGGTGAGAGTTTTTGGAGAAAGACAATCAATCATTAAGCACACTCTCACAAAACAACAACGACAATCATTGTAATTTTGTAGAAAAAAAAAGTTTCGTTGGAAGTGGGAAGCGATCGCTCAGCTTCGGTCGCAACTTACCTTCTCGTTTGACACTTAACTCTTGTGTACCACCTAATTTCATGTAAAAAGCGCCATTTTCACTTAACTTAGCTCTACGTTGTAGGGATGGAAACTTATACTCGTATTACTAACTGATAAAAAAGCTAAATTTTCAGATCTCAACGCCTCAACAGCTTCTAAATCCGGAAAACCCAGTTTGAGTGTGTGAACGCAATAGAAAGAGAACGACTGAACCAAATCGGCTCAAATTTTATATTTAGCCTGCCGATCAAGATAGGACGCCGACATAAGGGTATGGACAATCGTTCTAAGATTAACTATAGTTATCGCATAATAATGACACCAATTTTGACTTCTACGATTTTCATTGTTTTTCCTTATTCGGTACTTAATAATATAATCTTACTACACAATTTTATTTATGGGCAGCAGGATAAATTACCATACACTTCGACAAAAGGCGGTTTTAGTACCGTTCTTTCATTATAAATCTCGCTCATAGAAAAAAAAATTGGAGTGGTAGTCCAATATGCTGCATATAGGATGAAAGTTAGGTAATGGCCATAAAACAATCAGGACTCTCAAGTTAGGAAAGCCCCGAATTCCAACTAACGTTCTATTGACCATCTATTTTTGCAGCGTTTTCCCCATAATTCTAGAAATATAAACTTGAATCTTCCCTAAAAAATCGTGTTGATAGTCTCATAAAGGTCGTGAAATAAGTAGTAAATCATTATTATATTATTATATTACATGCGCTTTGGAGCGTCCTGCCAAGTAATGGTATTTCTGTTTTGTGACGAAGTGAGACAATTACTACAGCAGGCTTGTTTCAAGTTATACGGTACGAGTTAAATCGTCGGCGTGATACAATTACGAACACTTTTGAAATTGTGGGAGAATGATTGTATTGTGATATCTTAAAAGAATATCTTTCTCTCTCTTTCGGTCTAGGTTTAGGGTGCAGCCTTCCATCCCCACCTGCATGAAACAGAGTCATTTTCTAAATCACCTTCTTAATATCCCTATCATCTCTCAAGTGTTTTTGACGCAACCATATTCCCCAGTACACATACCAATAATAACCTTCAGAATATTAGGTTCAGCAGACTTGATTGTTTTTGTGTATGGAGCCCTAAAGAGAGGAGAGAGAGAGAGAGAGAGAGAGAGAGAGGAGAGAGAGAGAGAGAGAGAGAGCGAGAGAGAGAGAGAGAGAGTGAGAGAGAGAGAGAAAGAGAGAGAGGGAGAGAGAGAGAGAGAGAGAGAGAGAAAGAGAGAGAGGGAGGGAGAGAGAGAGAGAAAGAGAGAGAGGGAGGGAGAGAGAGAGAGAGAGAGAGAGAGAGAGAGAGAGAGAGAGAGAGAGAGAGAGAGAGAGAGAGAGTTGTATTTCACGGGTAAATCTGGTTGGTTAAATAATCGCTAGAGATTCACGAGAGAGGTCAGAGTAACAAAAATATTCTCGTAACTGAGCGAATGAGAGTCATCCCCGCAGCACTTACAGGTTATCGAACTTGTGTCAAATCATGGACTAGAGATGAGTGACTATGTTCTGAGGCAGACTACAGAGTAACCAAGGAGAGATAACGGAAACCCCTCTGAACTATTGAGGAAACTCGAATTTGGGGAAGTACATAGCCAGAACAGCAAATACTAATCCTCGAGTTCAGCCGAGTTAGGATTATTGGAAGATTGATAGATTCGCACGGTTGTAAGATCAAACGACTGATGACGAGGTCAAAACAAGGAACCCCCCTAGGCCCTAGGAACAAGAATCTCTTTCACACCCGTTTGACTCAAGCTGACCTAAACACTCATTATCAATTTATTATTGGTTCAAAAGTATTTAAACATTTTTCGTATAAAAATTATTGACAAAAGCATTGAAAGAGCTCAGCAATTGGCAAGAAGATACTTTCAGAGTTGCACTAAATAACGTCAGGTTCGAGTGTGGCGAAGGGTTAGGCCGCGTCCTACATCGATTTTGACGTCCTATCGGTTGTGAGGTTTATTTTCTCGAGCATCGCAACATCAGTGACGAATTGTGGATGAAACAGCCGTAACAAAGATGTTACGCTTCAGCGTTTCTTGTATACTTTCAAAAAGTTGTGCAACCTCGCAAACTAACGTTATTTACCGTCAACTGAGATCTACGAAAAAGAGTTTTATTTTTACATGAATTAATTTACCTGCAGAAGCGATAGGTTAGTGTAGAGGTCAATATCGTCGTAGGAGCACTTTCCAGCGAAGGGGAACTTCGTTGCTAGAAAGCAGCGCGAGTACTAGCTAGAGTCCCGATGCGAAAGCGTCGACGTATAATTAAATTGGCCGATCGATCACCGAGCGTTAAAGCCTCGCAATTTTCAGGTTTCTCTCGCTGGACAGTTCGAGTCAACTTGACATTTCGACAGAACGCTTTATGAAATCGTTGTGACTATTTCGCGATTCACGTCTTAATTAGCTGCCTTTTGTTGTAGAGTGGACAATAAAAACGCACACACTGGTGGAATAATCAACTGGGAGCCCTAACAGTCAGGACGTTTCCTGTTTTCCGAAAGAACAGGAAAGTGGAAAAATAATAACGAATTAAGGAAGGCGAAACGGGATGCGTGGAGAAGCATCTGCCAAGAAATAGGTACCCGAACGAGAATGAGGGACAGTGAGGTGAGAAAGGGAATATACCCTGGGCAGTTGGCTCTATCAGAGGGTTCCGTGAAGTGTCACCACAACCTAACTGCCCTGATCCCATTTTCCTGGTTGTTGGAACGACACTGCGCCAGTGGATGCGGCGCGAACAGGAACATTAGACGGGAAGCTTGCTGGGACACCCTGCGTTGCTACTGCGTCTTACTGCTGGAGGAAATAGGGCGACTTCCTGAGAGACAGACCTTTTGGTTACTTTTTTGAGGCCACCCCAATCGCTTACACTCTCAGAGCATTTTCCCAAATGGTGGTTTTCGGACTTAGTAACGCTGGAAACGTTAAGTCACATATCTCTTCTTCCAACCAAATATCTGCTGTACCTCCACAGGTCTCGGTTCGGTAGATGCTGCGCCAGTGGTTGGCTACAGATAGCGACACCACAACCTCCACGTCAATAGGCTGACATAACCCTATTATTAGGGTTCAGGAACAGTCATTTGATAAGGAAAACAAAACTGTTTTGGAACTATCTGGTAAAAAGTGGAAGTAGCGTAAAACAGCGGTCCAGAATTTGTGGGATTGCTCCTAATTATCTTATAAGCGCTATGCATTTTCATCGTACAGTAGTTTATTTGAATACCACCCGGGTTCTTAAAAGAAAGCTATTATTATGCGAGTAAGTTTTAACAATATTTTCTCCAAACTCGATTTTCTTCGAAACGTGTCATAATTTATTGTGCTGCTTCCGTCATTTCCCCATTGATGGGAATTTAACGATACTGTCATGTTATTTAGAAGTGCCCGTACAACAAATATAATCAAAATACCGTGTTTGAGAAAAAATGTTGGGTATTTTGATAAATATTGTTGGTTTTCAACCGATTTTGTTCATACCTTGATTTTAGGGTCTTATGGTGATTTGCAGGTTCAAGTGTCAAATTTGAGATTTGCCTCGGCTGTTTTCTTTCATTTGCATTCACAGACACACTACTTTTCCAAATCGGGGGTTTTTTTATGCAGTAGCCCTTGGAAGGTAAAGGGATTGAAGAAAACCGAGATAATATTTTTTCCGGACGACATAACTGTCCTTCCTCCACGTACAGGTAAGGGAAGTCTCTTTTGACCAAAAGGCTCCAATTTCCATATTTTGATGAGTGATCGCCCAATTGAAAGCTATTGCCATGACGCGGAAAAACAGAAAAAGGGCGAGTTCTTGCTGCTTCGATGCCAACTTCTGTCCTTTTCAAATTCGATAATAGACTTTGTAAGGCATGGGAACGCGGCTCTGGGATGGTTCCACTGAGCTCTCAGGCCTATTCTCTTATTTTCCAGCTTTCCTAGCGCCGGTTGCGCAATAAAAAGCGACATTTGTAGCTCATAGGACGACAATTATTCACATTCGTGTTTGAAGAGTCGTCGTTTCTAGTCAATTCATAACCGAACTTTATCACACCTCTGATTTAATTATCGACACGTTAATAAAGTGAATATACATTCGGTGTGGCATCAACTCATATATTTTTATTGAGCGAAGTCGTCTTTACCATTTCTTGGTTATAGTTCTCCGTTTTTCTCTAAGACCCCCGTAATCAACTTACGAGCGCGTGGAAGCCGAACAAAGACCGACGGCCTTTTTCAAAGGTTGGCTTCTTGATTCGTATCGTAGACACGACCAAGTTGAAACTAGGCCAATATTTAACTTTATTTGCGTTAAGACGGGAGATTGCCTGAGAGACTTAATTCGTTGACGTGAAAGTGTCACGCTTTTATTTATTTGTTCGCGGTTGGTGGAAAAATGGGCGCTGCAAACACAAAATATTTGTTGCGACGCATCACACAGGTTACATCACTCAAAAGTCACGGAGGTTGCAGTTTCGCTATCATGCTCAGTATCTACCGAACCCAGACTTGTGGAGATACTGCAGGTTGTATTTTAGCCATTCTTGCCCATGTGTTACCATACGAAGGAATGATCCTGGGGTATTCGTACCATCTCGGTAGAGTTCTCAATCTGGCTTTCCGCCTGGTCAAGGCAGACATAATCTGTGACCAGGTTTTTTTGTCATGACCTCCTTCGTAAACTGGGCAGTTAAAGCTCGTAAGGTTTGGTTGCTCTTTCAACAATCGTCGCTCACTGTCGTAACAACTACAGTGGAGCAGCACGTGGTTGTTAGCTTCCTCTGCACTGGAGGTGCAAGACCGTGCAGGATGAAGAGTCTTCGAAAGGAAACGAAAGAACGCATTGAAGTTGCTGTTCGGCAAAGGCCAAATTAGTTGGGATTTTGAGCTCGGAACTTGCGCACTAACCCTTAATGGGTAGTCCTTGTTTCAGGCCTTCCCCAAACCCTTGAGTCCACCTATTTTTGACTTCTCAAGCCCTTTGTTCATAGCTGCGGGAAAGACTGCTTCCTCTTCAGTTTTTTCCAAAGCAACAACGGATTCCCTCCTCCTGGACTTTCCAAAATATCCTCTTCCCACCCCTCAATTTACTTTCTCTCTTCAACACACAGCTCTTCCCAGATAGCCATTCAACTCCCAGTTTTGGTGATAGGCACTCGTTTCACATCTCTCTGGCCACTAATTTGCACCTCCTTCCCCGTACAACCAGTTCAAACAATCAGAGCCCCCTCGTTCCCGTTGTATACTCACACTCATATCCTATTCTAATCACTTCTTCTTTGTTGTACGTGCTCTAGTCTCGTTGTGATCCCTCAACTCTTCAAATTATAAGTTCGTGCTACAGTAAAACCCGTCAATGTGGTTCTTTCAAGTCTACCCGGGTCAAAACATGTGCCGTAAAGACCCCCTTTCTCCCAAGTTCGCAAATGTAGAGAAAAAGTTACACTGTCACGTCTCTTGTCCGCGAATTCCCATCTCGCTTGCCATCGCTAGCTTTCATTCAGTTCAGAGGTCCATACATAGTTTGGCCTAAAGCTGGGGAAGCACCCCTTTTCACTCTCCACTTGTTCGCTAGGCCAGTGATCCCTTGGAGCGCTTCAGTGGATGCTATATTGTATGTCTTGGTGATCCACAAGAGCGCAGCTCTCTGGGATTGAACCAATACTCTCTTTTGATTGACTGTGAGTTCGCTACGTCAGACAACGGAGCAGAAGCCAACAACGCCTAAGTAAATGGCCTTGGGATGAGGATAGTACGACGGTAACACACACCCCAAGCTGCCTTGCTTATTGCTTGTAAGAAGGCCAACCTTGCGTAGGTAGCGTCTTGTGGGGACCAGAGATTTTAGCCGAAACCTCCTCGCACGTATATTGACGCATCACACGATTGTCTTAGTTTCACACGTACTTCACAGCGATTTTTGTCCCTCAATGGACTGTTCCGATCTGTTTTTCGCTCTCCTGATGTGAACCACGTGAACGTTCTCTATAGAAACTAAAATCCGTTACGGATTTTATTGGGTTGCCTCTACTTTTGTCTCCACGTTTTTCATAACACCCAATGCTGAGCAGATAAGTATTCCCTTTTCTGGAATTATGGAGAAAACAGTGAAAATAACTGATGCGACGTATCACACAACTTTCCTGAGACCCACGCACATTCAGTGACTTTTATCGCTCAAATCTATTTTTCGTTTAGCTCACGAGAGTGCTTGCTCGTAGCTCAACGTTCTACCTAGAAACCGGTGGCGCTTAAGATTCCGAAATTTATTGATTAGCTCCTACTTATGCTACGACCATTATTGGGAAACATAGGTGAGATGATTCATGACATTGCGAACAGAAAAGTAACTGCGAGCAATTGGAAGTTGCTTGTAACTATATTACTACCGTTATTAAATCATCACAGTACAGGGGGTTTGTTGGGATAGTGCTTTGCTTTTTCTGAGAACGCTCCCACATGAGCGGAATTAATACGGGGTTAATCTGCAGGTTTAATATCAAATTTGAGCCAATTTAGTTTTGCTGTATTCTCTCAGCCACCTACAGACCTATGCTCTGACCTTTTTTCCAAACGGTGTTTTTTCGACTCAGAAGCCCCTTAAACATAAAGGTTTATGTGTAAATATTACGTAGTTTGAACAAACGATAGTTACTTCGCCAATTTTAGCAGAGAGAAGAAACGTAGGCTATTGGACTAACCAGCCCCATATCCCGTCTACTTCTTCAACTCTGGACGAAAGAAAATTAAATTATAAATGTGACCGGCCCTCGTGTAGAAACAATTTTCATGAATAGTTAACGAATCAAGCCCAGGCCTTACAAAACTCGCGGGATTTCAAAGCTACCCTTTTTCAATAAAGTCGCACTAATTTTTCGCTGGTCCTTCCCTAGCCCCGAAAAGTAGAAAGGATAGTTATGTGATCGGCTAAATTAACTTTATTTTAGTTTTTTGGGACTGAAAAAAGACTAAATTCGATACTCCGCCCTACAGATCAGCGTAGACGTCAGAGTTAGCTTATGAGGGAATTAAGTGTCAGTATACTCGCATATAGCTCATGCGAGTTACCGGGTTGGCGGAAAATTTTGTGACACTACACACCAGATTTTTTTAAAGTTCGAGGCTATAAGTTTGCATTTTTGTGACTGGGATTTTATGTTACTTAAGCATCTGAGAGCGCACGGCAGAATTTTCTTCGACTGCCTGGTTGCAAAAATATATCGCGAACGTGCCCTACACGAAGCGCCTGTATAATGTACTCGTAAGTTAGAAAACGGCTTAACTAAATCTGTTCAAATTCAACCCCGCGTTTAGATCACTGTATTCTACCAAATTCGATGTGCTTCACGTGTCGAATCACAAAACGACGGACATATGTGCAAGTGGCGGAAACAAAAGGCAGTGCAGAGCTCGTGTGAAAACAGTCAATTACTGACGGAACGAATATTCTACACGACACAGTTTGTGCGAATCCGTTGAATACACTCGACACTATTCGAGTTGACGCTGTCTTTACTTACGCGCTAATGACTTTCGGTTGATAACTGATAACAGCGCGAGAGAAAAATTGTGTGTAACTGCTTTGTTGGTGAGCGTCGCTTCCCACTTCCATGAAATCGTGTGTGTTAGTATAATAATATATGCGCTTACCTTGCCCAGATAACACGTTCGATGTGGTCTCTACCGACCATTTCTTGTTATCTGAAAATCAAAATTTTAAAAACGTTATTCTATTTGGCGCGCTTTCACACTATTATTTCATAATACACAAGTAGGTTGTCAAATTCAAGGAGTTTCGTGAAAGTCCTCAAGATTTATTTTGCTACGAGTGAGGAGTATAATGGTCTCACGTCTTCCTAAGATCGATTCGCACTCCCAGTGGTGAAGGGCCAGATTGAGAGAGGTACGCCGTATGCATTGGGTTGCTTTTCAGCCCACATTGCGGTTTGCTGCAGCCACACAGTGTATAGCTCCCGTCCTAGCGCGATTGAATGCGATCATGTATGGGGCAGATTCCTATGCGTGGTAGATATTCTATTGGCCATCATCCCAATCCTAGCTCTAAAACTACTCACAGGCACTTCTCCGATGGATCCCTTCCTGGACTTAACTGTTGTGCATTTATCCAGGTGGGGATTGACTAATAACAGAGAGGCCCTGCTGACGCTGCTCCATACCCTGCAATGCGCTGACTCGAGCCTTGTTTGCTTGCCTTATTAACTTGGACCTTGTGAACTCGAGCTGGGGGTTCTCAAAGTGGATGCTTCTAACTCGCTTTTGACAAATACCACATTTTCCCACGCATGGACGAAGCAGCGAGGCTGGGTATGGTTCGACCCCCCCCCCACGTCCTTTCCAAAGAGATATTAGTTCCCACTCTTGCACCTCTTGTGCATGGGATGAAATGGTGTAACATAGAAACCAGAACATGTTCACTCTAGCAATGGAGGGTTCAGGCACCTCCTTTGGCTCAATGGGCGAGAAAAAGTGACCTGGTTTTGTTCTATGTGGGTAGGTAGTGTGGCATGGAGGGGGGAGGAATATCCAAGTACTCCCCCCCCCCCCCACCAACTTAGAGTATGAATGTAATTTATTAAGAATGAGCGTAAGTTATCGAGTGAATGTTTTATGTTATTGTGTTCTGTGTTACATGTAGTATAGTTATTTTTAGGGAGGACCAGGACACCGAGCACCGGATCGGCAAAACCCGCTAGGACCAGATCACGTCGGCAAACCTCCATGTAAGAGGAGCAGACCATATGGTCGGACGTCCGAATAGTTCAGGCAAAACTGGGAAAACTCCAGGTTATAAGAAGAGGGAGGACAGTACCTAGCCCAACAAACTGTGTGCCTTACCTCTGCCCCTGCCCTAGTAAAATTGAAATAAAAATAAACAAATGATTGAGAATCGCCGTCTCAGCCAATTAAAACCGGTCTCAGCCAATTAAAACCGGGCTCAGCCACGAGGTATGACCAAGAGGTATGACTGATACCAGGGGGGCCTGCTATTCCCAGGCGTGTCACTGCCAAGACGAAAGCGTTCTTGCAGTCAATGATTAACAAAGGGGCGACCGGAATGGCTGAATGAGGCAGCAACAAGTAGCAAGCAAGGAAATGGTAAGGTCACTGAAGTGCTGATGGGTTGTTATAGGCCACAAAAGAGGCCTAGGTGCAACCGTCTCCCCACCGGTCCGGAACAGCAGGTTTGTTCTATCCATCGAGGCATGTTAAACGAGGGCCGCTGGTGAAACACGCAAGGATTAGGCTTAGCTCAATCTTAAGTACCCCAAGTGGTTGGCCAGCGGGATGCTAGGATGAGGGCACGATGAACTTCCCATCAATTAACAACACATCAGGTTTTCAATTTAAGGTCACGGCATAAGTAGCAGCTGCCCAATAAATTTCAAATCCCCAAACGAATATAACGTTGCTTCCACAAAAGGCAATGTACTGGGTGAACAACAAACTGTACTAGCAGCTAGAACGTATGCGAAGCAGAGGAAAGTTGTGTGGGCGTCGCACCAAATATTCTTTCATCATTTTTCCATTCTCGGTATTTGTATAAATGTACGTACGTTAGAACCCAGTAGGGTACATCACAAAACGAGGTTTTTGGGGTAACTTTGAAATAGAGTTGGAAAATTCTTTGCGTAGTAACCATAATAATCTTTTTCGCGCAGAGTCCGCAACGTTCGATGGTTGACTAAGCCCCTACTCATCGTCAGGACATTACTTCATACCAATACATTGACAACTGTTGCAGGGCATTTGCAAGCTGCTTCCTGGCGCTGCTTGTTGTCCCTCTGACCCTCTTAAAGCGCTCTGTGGCATTCTCTCAGGAACAGCAAATTTGGCTGGTGAGAGTTTGTGCATGTCCCCCCTGGAAAAAACTCGGACACACAAGACACAGCATTAATTAATTTTTTACTCCGGGAGATCAATTGATTTTTTGAACCTTCAAATGTTGTGAGGGCTGGCTGATCTTAAGAAGTAATAGAGTTGCTTATACTTTTACCTTGCGCTATAATTAGTTTTTTTCAAATATAGGGCAGTCAGGTCTCGGCTATTATCCTTCACTTACACTGAGCTCGTAAAAACTTGAATTTGACACGGATGGCCGTAGGAATGCTATAAACCTATAAACACACAACAAAATCACCTGGTGTTTCTTTGTTGAAATCTGCGGGGCTGGGCGGTGGCGTTTTCGACAGCGCAGGCGACAGCAGGTCTGCAAAAGAAATTTTTCTATTAAAAAAAAACTAAACCACCAGATATTTGTTGCGGCAGCTGTAACGTAAAAGGGCGAGGTGAGATGTTGATATATTTCGCTGAACAGGCTCGAGACACCACACTGCATCGCCATTAGCGGTTATTATACTGTGCGAATTTGATTAGTCGTGGCTTGTTAGGGCTCAGTTTGACTCTCCAGTGCTCTTGAAGTTGATTTTTTTTGTTCTACAAATTACCAGTATATATAGGGTTTAATTCTTCGCATTTCATCTCCTACTTGTGCTACATATATCGCCCACTCAGTTCTATTTGCATTTCGCCTTCGTTCCGACGCACACGTCATCCCATACTCGTTTCCTCCGACTTGGCCGATTAAAGATTTCCGAAACGAAACAATTTTCCGTAGCTACCAAGCTTCTTACTTTCCTTGGCTGTACGAAGTACGAAGGAAAGTGATGTAATCCACTGAACATTTATTTTTAGAGTTCTCTACAAACGTTTCAGACCCTACTGAGACTAAAAAACAATATTTCGTAAAATGGTCATTGTGTGGGAGTGCGAACGATTTTCAGAAGAAACGGCTGAACTAAATCAGCTCAAACTTGATATGTAACCCGCAGGTCACCATGGGACGCCAAAATAAGGGCATGAGAAAAATCCGCTCAAAACTTACTATACTTAACATTGTGATCGAAACACCAAACTTTTTTTTTCGAAAACTGCTATAACGATTTTAATTAAACTTTTTATATAGATCGTTCCTGACGAGTTGACAATACCATAAAATTCCTACTTGTGGGAAAATGATGAGAGCAGCAAAATAAATTACTAAACATTTCGACGAAAACCTTTTTTAGCGCAGTTTTTTTCCATATGAACTCCGTTAAAAGGTTACTAGGGTCATCAGAAAAATTCAGGTGGGTACCTATATAATGAGCCTTTAATGACGCTAATAAGATACGCTCGTTTCAGACCCTACTGAGTCCAAAAAACGTTATTTGGGAAAATGTTCTGTTTGTCTGTGGACGCGATTGAGAGAAAGTGGTTGAATCAAATCTGCTCAAACTTTATACCTGGCCTGCAGATCACCATGGGACTCCAAAATAAGGGCACGAGTAAAATCCGCTCAAAACGAGCTATAATTATCATAGCAATCAAAACACCAAATATTTTTTTAATCCAAAACGACTTTAACGATTTTGATTAAACTTTTTATATGGCCAGCTACTGAAGATTTGTCAATACCATAAAATTCCCATTCGTGGGAAAATGACGAAAGCAGCACAATAAAATACCAAACATTTCGACAAAGATCTGATTCAGCTTTTTCCTTAAAAACTCCGTTAAAATGTTACTAGAATCATCAGAAAACGTTGGTAGTCCAACCACGTACCTATCCGACGAGCCTTTAATACCGCTCATAAGATATAAAGGGCCTACTCGGGAAATACCGGAATTTCAACCACGGCTGTTTCACTTACTACCATTTCTTAAAGTTTTCACCCAATGACTCTGGGAAAGTGATTATTAACCCTTTCAAAAAAAATTGTGTTTACCACCTCATTAATTCTCCGTGTGCCAATTGCTTAATGGTGGCCAGGGCGTGAGTACGAACTGCACAATAAATTCCGGACCTGTAAGCGTCTTCCGCTTTCTTCCTCCTTGAAGTGGTGTTTTACCAAGTTCGAAAGAAATAAGGGAATAATAAATTGAATTAGTAGTAAAAGGCGTGAACACGAGTGGTTGAGCATAGAGCAAAGGAAAGTTGTGTGATGTGGCTCCTTCACTCACCAGGGAAAAGCAAAGGTGTGGCATGGCCTACCAACGTTAAATTCTACCAAATTTGCATAAACGGAGTGTGAAAGCTTGTTAGATTAGTGGGGCTGAGGAAAGTTGCGTGATTTTCGAAGATTTCGCCTCACTGGAAGGTTTTTGTAACACTCCTGCATTCTAGCGGCGAGTCTTCAAAACTACTTTAGTAGTCTTTGATGTTCAATAGTGCGCGAAGTGCCTCGAATGAATAGGCTGAATAGGAACAGTCAACTGGCCCGAAGTGTCAATTTGGAAAGATGTTGGAACAGGAGATCATACACAGTAAGGAGCTTACACCTGCTTCTGGGTTATCTTCCCAGGAGCATGCCCATGCTACCAGGCGCGACCACAGGTTGTGGATAGTGGAACGGCCACGGCATTGTCCCCAGGGGCACGTCTGCGGCCAGCTGTGAATATGGTCAGCATGCTGACTGAATAAGCAGCCGCGAACAATGGGCAAAACCCAAGAGATCTCAGAAGAGATCCTGAACAAAGGGCTCAAGGGCAAGCGGATCTACATTCTCTCAGACAGCCAGGTCGCCTTAAAGGCCATCACAGCCTATAGTTTTAGGTCTAAGCTGGCATGGGAATGCCTCCATGCGCTCAAGCAGCTTGGCGCCCGTAACAGGCTCTCCCTCATTTGGGTGCCGGCTCACAGGGGGCATGAGGGCAATGAAAAGGCTGACCACCTTGCGAAGAAGGGCACAGAAGCCCTACCCATTGGGCCTGAACCTCACGTAGGTATGACCAAAAGTCACCTGAACCGTTTGGGGGCTCAATGGGAGACACAGGAAAATAGTGCCCATTGGCATCGCCAGCCACGACTAAGACATGCGAAAAGGCTTGTCACGCCTTCCTGTCAAAGGGCGAAGGCGATGCTGACACTCTCTAGGAGGGACTTGAGGGTCTTGATTAGCTTCCTCACCGGACACTGCCCACTCAGGTATCACCTCAACAAGATGGGCATCTCAGAGGCGGTGGAATGCAGACTCTGCGGTGAGGAGGACGAGACAGCGGATCATATCCTATGTGAATGCCCTGCCTTGGCAGCAAAACGCTTTGAATACTTCGGTCAGGGGACCACTGAACCCCAAACCGTAGCGGACTCTGCGGTGAAGGACATACTGTTTAAAAGTCGAGCGCGTGACTATCACCTTCTGAGCTGTTATTGTCACCTTTGTGTTGGTCGACGGGGCAGCTTGTTTGTCGATTTTTTCAAAATTGTATTGATAACGTTGTACGCAAATGGGAGGCAATCGCACGTTGCCGTTACACCTTCTTCCTCACACTTTATTAACGACCAAGGGATTCTGGTTTGGCAGGACATTGTGCGATCCGTTAGAAGTCCTCCAAATTGAGTTAGCAGAAAAAGGGGGCGGGCATAGAGCTAAGGAAAGTTGTGCATTGCGTTGTTCTTGATATTTAAAATACTGATATTTAATACTGCTTAATACTTTTAGAACAAATAAAAATTTCTCCACAGTAAACAACGCGTCTCAACCCACTACCCACGGTGCAAACTCATGAAAAATAGAACAATAAATTGATTCTGTAACATTGCTTAATGCCAAACATCATTCATTTGGTTGTGCAAACGTTTCTACTTTGGTGAAAGAATGACCTTGTATAGACACACTTCCAGATGTAAAAATAAAACGGGCTCTATAGTGTTTTCCACGACGTTCGCTCCCTGTAGTCCAATCCTACTTTTGTATCCGGAGAAGTCACTTTCCTAAAGCATCCAATTCAATTCCCAAACAATTTTCCAGTGGTTAATAAAGTTAGCACTCGATTTTAAATTTGTAACCCGTTTTTTACCCCACTTTTTATAGATCATTCTGTTTTTAAGTTTACAATGTTTACACTCTTCATTGTACGTTTGCTCAATTAAAAAACAATTTCGCAGCATTTCGTGTAGTTTATCTCGATAACGCAACAGTTAGATGCTATATTGTCCTATAGTTCAAGTAACAGGCTAAACATTTTTAAACGTCCTTTATCACAACACCAGATGCTCACAATACCACAATTTAGACTCGATTTTTCATCAATCACTGCACTTTTTACTCAACCATTAACAGTTTTGACTAAATTAATCTTCTCCCGCCCCCGTCTGAGCAAACCTGTTCTAGTTACTTACTGTAATTTGGAAAAATAAAGAAAATAAAACGATTTACCTTGAGCAGCTGGTTTCACAAAGCCCTTTTCAATGTTGTCCAATCCTTGCGACACTTCTTGGAATAATTCTGAGTCCCTTCTGTAGTCCGACAGTCTTTTCTCTTCATCAGCCTTGGGATCTGAAGCCGCTCCCTGTACAAAAATATTTAAGCAAACTGAATTAGAGGTATGTGGGACGGACAAGTATTTTCGTATTTTCTGCGACTATTTTGAGACAGTAAATTTCTTTCTATAGGAAAATCCTAATGCTGCGTGAACCGACGGTCCTCTTGACTAGTAAAAGAGAAGTCCCACAGTGTGGAGATAGTTTTATAGGTATAGTAGATGAACTGAGTCTGGCCAGATGGTCCACCCTCTCATTTGCAATGATCTGCTCATGCCCAGGAATCCAATACACGTTAATTCCATTTGCGTTTGCTGGAAAGTTCAAGGGGAGGGTTACAACGCCTTATGTGAAAGAACTTTCGGCTGCCATTCAGGGTAAGTATCCACTCGCGGGAACGATGGGAGCAGGAGACGTTCCGGACCGAGGTGGGCGCCCTGCGGTGGTACACCGATGGTTCAGTCATGGGAGGCAGAGCTGGACTGGGCATTGTTGGGCCCAAAAACAGTCTGGCTAAGCCGCTGGGGGAGTACGCCACGATTTTCCAAGCTGAAATCCTAGCTATAAAGATCTGCGCGGAAGAGATCCTGTCTAAGGGACTCAAGGGCAAGCAGATCTACATATTCTCGGACAGCCAGGCCGCATTAAAGGCCATCGCGGCCTATAGCTTTAGGTCCAGGCTGGCATGGTATGCCTTCATGCTCTCAAGCAGCTCGGCGCCCACAATAGGCTTTTTAGGACCACCTTGCGAAGAAGGGCACAGAAGCCCTACCCATTGGGCCTGAACCTCACGTAGGTATGACCAAAAGTCACCTGAACCGTTTGGTGGCTCAATGGGAGACACAGGAAAATAGCGCCCATTGGCATCGCCAGCCACGACTTAGACAATCAAAAAGGCTTGTCACGCCTTCTGGTCAAAGGGCAAAGGCGATGCTGACACTCTCTAGGAGGGACTTGAGGGTCTTGATTAGCTTCCTCACCGGACACTGCCCACTCAGGTATCACCTCAACAAGATGGGCATCTCAGAGGCGGTGGAATGCAGACTCTGTGGTGAGGAGGACGAGACGGCGGAGCACATCCTATGTGAGTGCCCTGCCTTAGCAGTGAAACGCTTTGGATACTTTTCCCAGGGGATTATTGAGCCCCATATCATAGCGGAAGCTGCGGTGAAGGACATACTCGGCTTCCTAAGGGGGACGGGTGTGTACGACGCCTTTTACTAAGGATGTCTAGAGTCACAATAGGCCCACACGTGGCCGCAGTGACAAAGGGACTTGTCCCGCATGCCCTCGGGGGAAAAAAAACGCCTTATGTGACGCTTGACTATCAGTCATTATGTTGATAGTTTTATGGCTATAGCCTTTCTCATGCATCATGGTTGCCCCAGCAATGATAACATAAATCTCTGCTTGAAAAACCGTTGGAGAGGGACCAAGGGCAATATGCGTCCCACCAATCCCTGAGCCACTTATCCTCCAGAGTTTTCGACCCATCCGTGTAGATGTTGATACCGTTAGGAGGCCGAAACTGACGACTCTCGTTGTTCTATAGGCCTCCTTCGTGACGAACTCATACACAGCCACTATCATGTCCATGCTGAGCTCCGGGAAGGTTTCCAGACTCCTAAATATAACCAAGTGCCATCGAGGCTATTCAAAGCCTGATGAACCTTCAATGTCTGTGCCTTGAAAGTGTTATTTCATTTTACTTTCCGCTACCCGAAGGGAAGGAAAGTATAGTAATCGGCTCAAAAAAAATTTGGGTTTTCTTCAGATCTTTACGTTTCAGACCCTACTGAGACTAAAAAACCTAATTTCGGCGCGTGGTCCGTGTGTGTCTGTAGTTCGATTTGCGGGAGAACGGCTGATCCGATTGAGCTGGTTCTTTTTTTGTTTTGTTCGTTATTTTTTGTAGACACCAAAATAAGGTTATGGACGATTTCGGCCGATGGGGGGGGGGACGAAAATGTACCAAAAACTAGGGTTTTTCGCATTTTTCTCAAAAACGGCTCTAACGATTTTGATTAAACTTTCAAATTATCTTTTCCTAATCAATACCTAACTTTTCTCCTCCATACATATCTCCATGAAAATACGGTGAACGGAGATATGGGCCCCTGAAGCAAAAATAGGTTTTTTACGCGTTTTGGCAAAACGGCTTCAGCGATTTTCACGAAACTCACAGGATGTTTTCAAATAGTTAATACCTACATATTCCTCTCAATAAATGTTCCCGTGACGGTCTATTGAACAGAGATAAAAATCAAAATGTGTCGAAAATAACGTTTTTTCTAACATTTCCGTAAATTCCCGGGTAACTTTTTCACCAGATGTGGTAAATCCTGATGAAGTGTCTTTTAGTCACCCACACCAACATTTCGTTCTCCATAATTATTTCTGTATATATATGTTGAACGGAGGTATAAGCCAAGTTAACTCTCAACTTAAGATTTGTCGAATATTAATTTATCGGTATTCCAATTTTCTCAAAAACGGCTCTAACGATTTCGATCAAACTACCGGAGTAATCTCAGCTATTTAGTCCCTACATTTTGTTCTCCATAAATGTTCCTGTAAAAATGCGTTGAACGAAGATATAGTGCCCGCCTATGTCGGTGGTATTCGAACTTAAGGGGTGGCGGAAAGCTGTGTGTTGCTATGCACCAGATATTTTTATTTGCTTTTCCGTTTAACCATTTAAACATTTTTTTGTAAGAATTTGCTTTCATGATTTTGTAGCCCTGGTTGAATTAAGTGTTTATTATTTCACTCACAGATACCTCCTCACACCAACTCTTATTCCTTTGTCATCC
Source organism: Pachypeltis micranthus (assembly GCA_020466155.1). Taxonomy (NCBI): domain Eukaryota; kingdom Metazoa; phylum Arthropoda; class Insecta; order Hemiptera; family Miridae; genus Pachypeltis; species Pachypeltis micranthus. The sequence continues at coordinate 35,933,077 of CM035773.1, forward strand.
CCTTTATCAATCCAACCGACTCTCTCGTCCATGTCCCGCTGGACATATCTAGGAAAAATATCTGGTGCGTTGCAAAACATAACTCTCATTAGCTCTACGTCAATTCACTTTTTACAAGGCTTTTTCTACTTAATCAATTCATTTATCACTGAGTTCATTTGAACTTGGTCAAACAACGCTCCATGGCAGCTGAAAGCGGTAGCGCTGTGTTACGGAATTTATTGTGCTGCTCGTACTCACTCCTGGATTTTATAGAGCAATGGTACACAGAGAATTAATGGGGATGTAAACACGATTTTTTGAAGAAGGTTAGTGATTACTTTGGCAGAGTTATTGGGCAAACATTTTAAAAACTGGTGGTAAGCGATACGGCAGTGGTTGAAATTCAGGAATTTCTGGAGTGACCCCCGTTTTTAAACGGTCACTCTATAGGTATTGGATTGGACTACTACACCAATAAGTTTTAACATTCTAGTAACATTTCAGCGGAGCTTATAAGGAAAAAACTGCGCTAAAACCGATTTTAGTAGACAATTTTGATAATTTATTGTGCTGCTCTCGTCATTTTCCCACGAATGGGAATTTTATTGTATAATTGCCTTATTGAGAGCTATCAATATAAAAAATGTCAAAATCGTTAGAGCCGTTTTTGAGAAAAAAATGGAGTTTAGATCACTATGATAACTATAATTAACTTACGGTGGATTTTGTTCATACCCTCATTTTCCATGGTAACCTAAAAACCGTTCACAGACACACAGACCATTTTTCCAAATAGTGTTTTTTTGGACTCAGGAGGGTCTGAAACGTAAAGATCTGAAGAAAACTCAATTTTTTTTCAGCCGGATATATAACTTTCCTTTCTACTTTGTAGAGCCAAGGAAAGTAAAAAGTGGCAGTCATGGTAAAAAGTGGCAGTGAAACGTTTCGACAAGTTCCACCATTTGCACGTTTGTCACTTTTCATCTCCTTTGGGCAGCCTTTGGAAGTAAATAACGTAACGACCAAAAATGAAAACTACGTAACGCTAAAAAAAACAACTATAAAGATGGAGTGAAATTAAAGTGTGTTTGAGTTCAATAATTGCTGACCTTTTTTCTTTCAGCGGCAGGCAGTTTATCACCAGGATGTTTCAGAACAAGGCCTTGTTCGAAAGATCGTCTCTTTTCAGCGAACGTCATCTCCTTCTCTTCCTCTTCCTCCAATTTCTCGGGCGCCTTCTCTTTCGCCTCTTGCTCTTGAAGAGCTTTCTTTTCTCCTGCTAAAAACTGCGCTGTACTCTCGTGCTGTTTGATCGTCTCTTTCGGCGTTATCCCCATTTCGAACGATTTCCTTTTTTCGTCAAAAGACAAATGAGCTGGCTCCGGCGAAACCGCTTTTTCCTCGGAAATTTCTTTTTCCGTCGAGTCGTCCAGCAATTTTTTGCCTTTTTCGTCTTTGACCGTTTTGACGATCGACGTACTGTCCGTCACGACGTCATTCAGTACTTTGGTTTCTTTAATTACAATATGCGTTTCTTTAGGTTTTTCGCGGATTTTGTCGTCGACTTCTTGAGACAATCTTTTTTCAATTTCTTTCTTCCTTTCTGACACACTTCTGAGTGATTCTTCTTCGACGGCTTTTTCTTCGGCCACGTATTTCTTTTCGTCGCCGTCGTCTTTCTCGATTGTCCTTCTCCTTTCTTCTTTTTTCGTTATCCTTTCTTCAATCGTTGGCGCCCTTTCTTCTATTATTGCGTCGTTCTGCTGCTCTTTGACGGGTATCCTCTCCTGTAACAGATACAAACGGTTGAACAGTCTCCCGATGGTAAATAATTATACTATAAGCGCATGAAGTACGTGCAATGTCTCAAATATATTTTTGCATCGCAAGTGTCGGAATATACTGTCGGTTAAACAAGAATGTAGATAGAGAATCGATGGCGAAATGGTAATTGCGGATTGGCTAATCGGACTTTGTTCTTAGGATATGGACAGATAGAGCATGAGTTGAGTTTACGCTGAATAATGAGTCTGGACTGGTAGTGCATATACAGGGGAAGTTCAGTTGAGAAGGCCCAGCAGTCAAGAGGTAAAGAAATCCAAAAACACGAGTAGACGTAGTGGGTGTGGAAAGAAAAAGTCAAAGGGGAGAGAGTCCACGCTACTACATGGCAAAAAGGTGTGGTTTCTATTGTGACTGGGTGGTCGAGAATAATATTTGAAAGATCGCAGCACGCGTAATTTGAATAATTGGATATGATTTAATTAAACGAGAACAGATAGGTCATAGTTACACAAAATTGAACTGAGAAAGACACATGTGTGACGGGGGAGAAGGCGTAACTAAGTAACCGCCAGGAGTTCATAATATTCTCCCCCACTTAATTTAGAAATACGTGATTTTTAAAAATTTTAAAATATAGTAATTTAAGTAATTTGGCTGATGACGTGGACGAGACGATCTGCGTAGACCTGCTGGCAGTTGTGTCGGATGGCCTGAACTTGACTGTGATGTCTGTTGGTGAGAAATTAGTTGTTCAGGCTGTCTGATTACTGGTGGCACTTCATCCGAAGGAATTTCCAGATATGGAATTCCTTGTTTTGGGTTTGGGTCTTCTTGAGGAGCAAAAGTGACGTGTTTCTTCTGGACCAATGTTGAAACTAATTGGTCGATGAGTCGCTTTAGACTCCGGCTTGTGTCCAATTCAACATAGTTTCCTGGTTACCGTGCCAAATTGCCAGATGTCCTTGCTACTCAGGTGGATTCTTGCTTGGACCCTCTCTCCTACTTGGAATGAGCAGACACGACAGTTGCTACGACTGGTTGGCATGACTGCTTTTTCATTGGGCGGGAGAGCATCTAAGCGAATTCTCATTTTCCTTTTCAGGTAAAGTTCTGCGGGTGATTGTCCTGAAGCCAATGGTGTGGCGCGGTGGCGAAACAGAATGTTTTGTAATTTCGTCGCCAGTGGCATTGGGTCATCAGCTGCGGTTTTCAATCTTCTTTTCAGCGTTTGTACACTTCGCTCTGCCAGGCCATTGGTAGCTGGATTTCTATAAATTTACTGGTGCTATAAATTTCCGAAAAACTCCTCTTTCTTTACAGTGAGACAGAAATTCATCACTTTTGAAAATAGCAGCATTGTCAGATACTAAGACAGAAGGATAGCCGTGAACTGAGAAAATATTTTCCAAAAGTGTGATGGTTGAAGTTGATGATGGTGCATCTCTGAGCATACGCACTTCAGCCCACTTGGACTTTGCGAATTTGTCAGCACTTCGACACAATAAGTCGAAAATCGAAGCACACAAGTGATACACAGTTTCACGTTTCAAACGCCGCTTGCATCATTTTGACGCAACGCAAATAACGACACATTTTCGCAGGTATTTAATTATATTCGCATATTTTTGAAATCCTCGAGTAAATCCAACGTTGCAAACTCCGTCATCCAGCACGAACTCGGACGGGGAAATATTTTGACGCATTTTTCCTATAATCCCAGACATATCGTACGCAGTTTAATAGTTTTGACATTTTGCTGTCACTTCCAACACAATGGATCAAAGACAATTTCAAGAATTTCTCTCAGTCTTGGTAGCCGCATTGGAGACAACTAAACCTACTCTAATCCCATCCTCGTCGCCAACTTATTGTGACTGGGTGGTCGAGAATAATATTTGAAAAATCGAAGCACGCGTAATTTGAATAGTTGGATATGATTTAATTAAACGAGAACAGATAGGTCATAGTTACACAAAACTGAACTGAGAGAGACACATGTGTGACGGGGGAGAAGGAGTAACTAAGTAACCGTCAGGAGTTCATAATAGTTTCTTTCTCGTTCTATTTCATAATGATGATACTTGGATAAAACTCACTTCAATGATTGCCCGCGTTTCTCCGGGCACTCTCTTGAAGATCCCTTGTTTGGTGGTGTACGAAGGACTCAGCTCCTCCGCTAACGCGTACGGCCCAATTTGGAACACCGTCTGTTGAACGATGTCGTCTCTTCCAATATTCCTCAATCCTTGTTCGAGGGTGGACGCTGTGAACAACATAATAGAGCGTGTATTAGCTTATGAAGGGGTCGCTAGTGAGTATACGTGTGCACAATTTTGATTTCTCACCTGACGCTTTGTTGCCTTCGTTTTGAAGCCATTGTCTGAGCATGGCCAACCCTTGATGCTCTACGCTGCTCTCGCATAGGTCAGTCTTGATGCTATTCACTTCTGAAGTGCTTACTCCTAATTCTCCGGCTAATCTAACCCAATCTTCCCCTAACAAGTTACTTATGTCTGACAGTCTTTGTAATCCACCTATGCAACAATATTTCAGGTCAATTAATGATTAGTATCAGTATAATTGTCAGGAGTATCGTAAAATGAGCTTTGATTCAATCCAATGGTTACTTACTAGTATGAGTAATGTATGAATGTTTGTGAGCTTCATGGTCAGGAATATCAGGTTCGGGTATGATGTCCTCAGGAAGGACGATGTTGAGGATGCAGATGGGTTGTTGGGGCACATCTCCTTTTGCCACCTGATTAACAAACAATCCAATGAATTCCTGTAGGGCTATGACACAGCATGTGCTTAGTTAACTATCGTCTCTCTGCTCTTCACTCACTTTAGGCTCTCGCATGAAGATGATTCGACCGATCGCATCAGCGTGAAGGTCTTTGACCCTGGAAGTAAATGGAAGTCTGTTCTCTTTGAAGGCACGGAATCCAAGTTGCAGCTGCTCGCCGGATTTAGTTACTGGGATGAGGTTTCCAGCGAACTCCAGATATTGGTGTTTCCCTTCGAGCACCTTTGGAGGGAGAGAATGGCACACATTAAATTTGAAAACTGACAGTGGTGTTCGGTTAGAATGTTCTAGCTGGACGTCTGCAATGACAGTGGAGAGTACTAGTTATGGAGAAAAAGTACACTTTGTCGGAGTTTGCTCTCAGAGAGCAAGCCTCTATATTATTTTCTAGGGTCAGGTGTGGGAATGCCTGGCTTGGAATGGGAGACTGAGCGGAGTAGTCTGACTGTGTGTCATTAGGAAATAGAAGGGAATGAGGGGACCAACGAACCAGCGAAGAACGAGTCTACACTGATCCTGGTGGGACTTGAACCATTCGTGGGGACAAGCAATGTATTTTATTAAGAATATTTATTCGCGTATTTAAAAATGATAACAATTTTGATAAATTAAAAATAAATTTAAAAAACAATGAGAAAATACAAAAAAGTGGGAGCTCACCTCGACATCGCGGCTTTTGGCTACTTCAGTGAAATGCTCTTGGTGCTCAAGGGTTTTATCTTCTTTATCATCGGTCATGCAGAAAACCCTGAGACGAGCTTCTGTGGTATCCACTCGTTTAGCGAATACGACAAACCTGTAAAGCCACAGTGAGAGTTTAATTGAGCTGTTGAGCGTGGAAATGGGACTAGCAAAACGGCGGGAGAGAGAGAGAGAGCGGGAGAAGGAGCGTGAAACAAGAGGTAAAGGAAGAGAGATAGATAGCATGTCAATTGTTTCTGCTTCATCATCATCATCAACACATGCCAGGTTGGTCCTGATTTTTCAGAACCAATTTTGGAGACCAACTACCCTCAGGAGGGAGCCCGGGGCAGTTAGCGTGAGCCTGTCCTCACTACTTCCGGATCAGTTCCCATTCTCTCTGGCACTGATGAAATTTAATCAGTTCATGAACGAAAAGACGAAAAACGGGGGAAAAATAAGAAGTTCGCACGCATAAATTCAACGTTCACAAAAAGTTGGCCTCTGTAACTCAAGGAGCTTTATGAAGGGGGAGGGGTATAAGTTGAAGAAACCGAAAATAAATCCAGATGAAGACAAATAATCTAGAAGAACAGAACGTTGCAGTAATAGAACCTGGAGGAGTGTTAAATAAAAGGAAGCACGAAAAAGTAAAGTAAAAAACGATAAAGGAGGAAAAGAACAAGTAGTAAACCAAAACATTCAAGAGGATAGTGAAATTGAGAGAAAGAACAAGAGAAAGAGTGGAAGAAGAAGAACTTGACGAAGAAGGTAAAAGGGATGAAGGGACGCAGTGGCCAAGCATGATGGGGTGTGACGCTTTCTGAGCCAGGTAGGGATAGAACCAGCGGACTCTGGACCAGGCACCTTCCACCTCCAAACCCAGAGGATTGAGACAATAGGTACCAGCGGCGCCTGGGGCACTGAGCAGCCCCCCCCCCCCCAATGGGCTTTTGAAGGGGAGTCGGAACATGGGCCTTCTATGGCCACAGCAACTGTCATTGGTCCTGCAGCTTCATTGGCTGCCTCCCTGAATTCATCATCATCAGAAATTTTGGTTGTCCTTTTCTCAGCCACAAATCACTTGCGCTAACGCTCTCTAGAACTTTGTCAACATCGGGCTTTTTTTTCATCGGAAATTTATTCACGTTAACTCGAACCCTGAGGTCTTCTCTCATAGCCATTTTCACGGTGGAGAGGGGGGATTGGTAGCTTGAATCTATAGTTCGTTTTGGACCGATTTGGCTCATAATTTCTCTCTCTCGGCTCAGCCTCATGTTAATAAAATTGATGCTGACGAACCATCCAATTAAGTTGAAAACGCACAGACCACTTTCTCAAAAAACATTATTCGGACTCAGTAGCCATTGAGACGTTGAGATTTGCAGAAAACTCACGTAACTTTCTTTTCTACTTCTTAAAAATGAAAGTGTTGGGTGCAACAGAAAGAGAGAGCAATAAAGCCATGTTTTGATTCACGAATGAGATAGAGGGCTGTATTGAGACACTGGAGTTTGAACAATCACTTGATTAACATGATTGAGTTCTGATGGAAAGGTCACTTGAATAGCACGATAGGGTTCTGATTGAACAATCACATGATTAATGTTCTCATTGAGCAGCCAATAGAGCTGGTTCACTCAACACGGTGGGTCTTTAGAAACTGGTTTTAGGTCGAGAGTGCAGCTCTTCATCTCTCATTGACATCTTATTCAGATTCCTCCTTTCTTTTCCCCGTACAAACAGTTTCATGCCTGCAGAGTCCCCCTTGTTTGCGCCTCTTTTGTGTGCATATGTAAGTGTTCCAGTGGGCTCTTGGAAGAGTTGGGACAAGGGCCCACCATGTGCCCATGGTGAAATGCCAATAGTGCCGCAGCTTCGGCTGCCTCCATGATCTCTTCTTCTTCTTCTTCTGAAAGGGATGAAATCCCCTGAGAAAAGGGAAGCAAAACCAAAAATAAAAAGAAGGAAACTAATGAGCAATGAGAAAAAAAAGCAAGAAGAACAAGAAAAACTCGGAGAGTTGTGAACTTAAACCCGAAGAAAACGAACCAGGAAGATGAAGAATCGATGATATAAAGAACAAGAAGCAGAAAATGAAAAGCCAGAATAAAAAAGATACAGTAAAATATTCAAGAAAGGTGTGAAATAATAAAGATAAATAGCAGAATAAAACGAACCAAATAGAACAAGAACAGAGAAGAAGAAGAATAACTAAGAGGGAGAAGAGTATCTTTGAAGAAGTAGAGGGCAGGCCATACCACTGCCTATCTATTAGTATGTCCACTTGTAAACACTAAAATACACACAAAAACATAACCTAAGGAGATACCAACTGAGAGAAATATATTTTCTAGGCGGTTTCAGCGACTAAGCTTTCGTCTGCACCGATAATAATCTATAACCAGTTACCAAGGCCTCTTAATCGCTGAAACGCGGAAAAAAATTATCATTTGTCTCATTTGATATGGGTTTAGTGTGGTTTAGCTGCGAGTGATCCATACAGTATCCTAACCTGCATTATCTTTTTTTGTAGTGATGGGACCTTCGTTTTTCTGTCTCAAAAAATAGTGGTGTACTAAAGAGAAGGGGGGCGTTCATGGGAGAAGGGTATAATACTCTTATTTGAGCCATTCCTGGTGAGTTCACGTTAACACCTCTAATATATGAAAAGCCTACAGCGTATGATCACAAGCTCTGCTGTCCTAGCACTTTGTGGAGATACAACGCCTTCTGGCCGAGAAGTAAGTTGCTCAATCTCAGAGGAATGAGGAAATGGATGCTAAAGACACAGTTGGGCCACTGGAAGTCCCAACAGTTCGTTTTACAAGCTAAACGAAGAGCTTAGAAATATACTTGGTTCTTAAACCTTGAAACGTTTGAATACATCGTAATTTGTACGGAATTTGACCAATCTCTAACGGTAAGGCAAAAGTTAACAAAGTGCGAAAGCTTAAACGTGAATTACTTGGCCATAAAAGGGACGTGAATGGCTTCTTTGTAGAGCTCCGTAGCCATTTTGGTCGCTTCGCTGATATTCCTGCAGTCCATCAGCCAAAACCGAGCGGAGACTGTCGTCGTAAATGAAACGCAGTCGTTGACGAAAGTCAATGGCGTCGAACCCGTCACGTCTTCCCATTGAGCTCTCGTCGTTCCTCCTAGACCCCCAACGGAATCGCAGACATAGAAAACACCAACAGTCATTATTTCGTAAAAGCAGAATACCTTTGCGAGCTTAAAGAATCACAAAAATCATTAACAATAAGCGGACGTACTGAACGTGAAGGCTATGCATGATTGATCATCACTGTGGTAGCGTGAGCTTGCCAATAAAATCCGAGTCGAAAATATTGCTCAGCGCGCGAAATGTTCTTGTTGCAATGATGATAATTAGATTAAATAGTTTTGGCCCGCTTTCGGGCATACGCTCATTTTGGAGCCCCATGATGACCTGCTTGTTAAATAAAACATTTTTAGCGGATTAGGTCAGCTGCTTGCTCTCCATAGAGCGTGCATGGGTGTGTTTCATTATCAAAGGACTGTTCCTGAACTCTCGAAGAGTCCAGATTTGTTGACTGTCATGAAGGTTGCAGTTTCGCCTTTATGCAAGAGGCTGACCTCTTATTCAGCATCCACTGAGCCTAGACCTGCGGAGATACGGCCAGTCTCTTGGTAGAGAGCTGCTGCTGGTGTGTTACTGCGCAGAGGCATGATCCTTGGGGAATCCTATACCCTGTGGGAGGAACATGGCGTGCACACACACACATACACTTAGACAATTCTCCCAAATGCTGTTTTTTTGGGCTCAGTAGCCATGTACCGACTGACTCCCATTAATGGCACCAGGCAGTTGTAGTCTTGTGGTAAGACGAAGGTCTCATAATCCGATGAAAGTTGGGCTATTGGATCAGAGCTCGCGTTGGCTGTAATTTTTGCCTGAGTCAGCAGCTCTTCAAACATCTCCACCCTCACCCTCAGTACAGCCGTTATAACGTGACGATTTGTTATTAATAATAATGTTCGTAGCACAATTAGGAGTGGCTTAATAACTTCCAGAAACTTAACGTCGTTAGTTTCAATGTGAATCGTTGCGATAAATTGAATGAAAAACAGATTTGATTAAATGCTCGAGTGAAGAAAATTGCTGAAGGAAAGTTGTGCGATGCTTCGTGCCAAATATTTTCTAATTTATATCGATTACTTCACGTCTCCGTGTGGCTCACATCTACAGCCTTAAATGGTGTGAATGGCCCTTTCATTTAATGGGTTGCTTCATTAGCTCTGCATAGAACCAAAGCGAACTATGTGAAGGATGAAGCAAATGCATATTGCTGTTGGCTTAAGATGGTTTATACGTGACTGTGCCAACCCCGGTATAATATTAAGCAACTGCCCAGAGATAACCTGGGAGTTTGACCGGATGATCTTGAAAGAGTCGTATATTCAACATGCACTGAAGACTCCTCGTGTTTTTTACAGCATAAGGTCCTCCATTCCCTTCAATAAATTGAAATGAGCACTTTGGGTATTAGTACTGTATTGCAGTATCTGTGTCTGTAGTGGGGAGAGGATATCTGTAATGTATAAGCCGGATGTTCTTCGAAGATCAATCTCAAAACTTATGGGCTTTAAGGAGTATATGCTCCACTCAAGATGTGTGCAACGATGCAAAAGCGTTTGTACTGAAGCAAATATTACGCGTCGCACAATGCAACTTTCTCAGCACCACGAACATTCAGTGTTTCTAATGCATGGTGGTCCTAATCCAGTTTATTTTTCACTCAATTCGTTTGAACTTGGTAAAACAACGTTTTACGTAGAATGTGGTAGGGCTTCCACTACCCCGCTTCGGAATGTATTGAATTCCTCCTATTTATACCACGACCATTATTAAGCTGTGAGTGTGGGGATTGTTCGTGAGACTGTCTACATGCTTTTATAAAGAATTATGTGTATTTACTTTCCTTGGCTCTACGAAAGTAATGTAATCGGCTGTTAACAATTTTTTGAGTTTCTCTTCAGATCTTTACGTTTCAGATTGTTCGACGCAAAGCGCCAAATTGGTTCGAGTCTTTGACCTTGGACTCCCCCGCGTCATTGTCTCCGACTATTTCAATACCTGCCCTTTCCCAGGTTTTCCCCTTTCTTTTTTTCTTTCTCCCCAATTTTCTTTTCTTATTGACGGCAGAGCACTTCAAAATATTCCGCTTCCAACTATCGCCCCAGTACTAAAGTTAACGTACCTGTTAGGTGAGTCCGTCTCCTCTGGCTTGTGAGTTACTGTGGGCAAGCGCTTTCGATGTAAAGACATCATCGTCTGGCCGTTTAGTCAGTACTGGAGTCAGTCAGTTGGTCGTGGTCTTTATATACAAAGAGAAAGGTGAAAGGAGTGATGGAGCGTTGGGGAAGGGGCGGGGAGAGGTCTTGTTGGTCAGTCTTGTTAGTAGTACCTTAGCCGGACTGGCTGTGTTAGGTATTAAAGAAATTGGGTTGTGTCCGCCAGTAGGCAAATACTAAAGTTAACGTACCTGTTAGGTGAGTCCGTCTCCTCTGGCTTGTGAGTTACTGTGGGCAAGCGCTTTCGATGTAAAGACATCATCGTCTGGCCGTTTAGTCAGTACTGGAGTCAGTCAGTTGGTCGTGGTCTTTATATACAAAGAGAAAGGTGAAAGGAGTGATGGAGCGTTGGGGAAGGGGCGGAGAGGTCTTGTTGGTCAGTCTTGTTAGTAGTACCTTAGCCGGACTGGCTGTGTTAGGTATTAAAGAAATTGGGTTGTGTCCGCCAGTAGGCAAATACTAAAGTTAACGTACCTGTTAGGTGAGTCCGTCTCCTCTGGCTTGTGAGTTACTGTGGGCAAGCGCTTTCGATGTAAAGACATCATCGTCTGGCCGTTTAGTCAGTACTGGAGTCAGTCAGTTGGTCGTGGTCTTTATATACAAAGAGAAAGGTGAAAGGAGTGATGGAGCGTTGGGGAAGGGGCGGGGAGAGGTCTTGTTGGTCAGTCTTGTTAGTAGTACCTTAGCCGGACTGGCTGTGTTAGGTATTAAAGAAATTGGGTTGTGTCCGCCAGTAGGCAAATACTAAAGTTAACGTACCTGTTAGGTAGTCCGTCTCCTCTGGCAGTTACTGTGCGCTGATGTAAAGACATCATCGTCTGGCCGTTTAGTACTGAGTCAGTCAGTTGGTCGGTCTTTATATACAAAGAGAAAGGTGAAAGGAGTGATGGAGCGTTGGGGAAGGGCGGGAAGGTCTTGTTAGTAGTACCTTAGCCGGACTGGCTTGCCCACAGTAACTCACAAGCCAGAGGAGACGGACTCACCTAACAGGTACGTTAACTTTAGTATTTGCCTACTGGCGGACACAACCCAATTTCTTTAATCGCCCCAGTATCTTTTCGCTCTCTCATATGGTTGCCCGCGCCAGTTCACGCATTCTGAGTACTGCCCTCGTGTCGCCCATTTGTACACCATCTCAGCTCAATTTTAACTCAACTTAATTTCGCACGTATATCACCGAGTTTCATTTTTATTTCAATCCTCAAGCTCCCCCTTTCGTGCGCCCAACACAGACCCTACTGAGTCCAAAAAACGTAATTTGGGAAAATTTTCTGTTTGTCTGTGGACGCGATTGAGAGAAAATGGTTGAACCAAATCTGCTCAAACTTGATACGTGGCCTGAAGATCACCATGGGACACCAAAATAAGGGCACGAGTAAAATCCGCTTAAAACTAACTATAATTATCATAGTTATCAAATCACCAAATATTTTTTTAATCCAAAACGGCTTCAACGATTTTGATTAAACTTTTTATATGGACAGCTCCTGAAGAGTGGTCAATACCATAAAACTCCTATCCGTGGGAAAATGACGAGAGCAGCACAATAAAATACCAAACATTTCGACAAAGATCTGATTCAGCTTTTTCCTTAAAAACTCCGTTCAAATGTTACTAGAATCATCAGAAAACGTTGGTAGTCCAACCACGTACCTATCTGACGAGCCTTTAATAACGCTCATAAGATTTAAAGGGCCTACTCGGGAAATACCGGATTTTCAACCACGGCCGGTTTCACTTACTACCATTTCTTAGTTTTCACCCGATAACTCTGGGAAAGTGATTGTTAACCCTTTCAAAAAAATTGTGTTTACATCATTAATTTTTCGTGTACCGATTGCATAATAATGGTCAGGGCGTGAGTACGAACTGCACAATAAATTCCGGATCTGTAAGCGTCTTCCGCTTTCTTCCTCCTTGAAGTGGTGTTTTACCAAGTTCGAATGAAATGAGGGAATAATAAATTGAATTAGTAGTAAAAGGCGTGAACACGAGTGGTTGAGCGTAGAGCTAAGGAAAGTTGTGTGATATGGCTCCTTCACTCACCAGGGGAAACCGAAGGTTTAGTTAGGCGTGGCGGGACCTACCAACGTTAAATTCTACCAAATTTGCATAAATGGAGTGAAAAGCTGGTTAGATTAGTGGGATTGAGGAAAGTTGCTAGACTTTCCAAGATTTCGCCAGACTGGAAGGTTTGTTACACTCCTGCATTCTAGCGGCGAGTGTTCAAACTATAGTTTCTTTAATGTTCGATAGAGTGCAAGCTGACTCGAATGAAGAGAAGTAGTAACAACTGGCCTGATGTTTCAGTTCGGGGGAAGATGTTTGAACAGGAGGTCATAAACAGCAAAGAGCTCCCAACTATTTTAAATCTTTCAACATCTTATAAATGGCGAGGGAATTTTCGAGTTCTGATTGTTCAAATCCGAGCGCGACTCAACTTTCCGTTGCAACTCTAGCGGCAAACGTGAAAACTACCACCAAGGGATTCTGGTATGGCAGGAAATTGTGCGATCCGTTAGAAGTCCTCCAAATTGGGTTAGCAGAAAAAGTCATGAACACAAGTGAACGGACATAGAGCTATGGAAAGTTGTGCAGTGCGGCACACTCGATATTTCGCTATTAATTCCGTTCATATGTTACCAGGATCTCCAGAAAAATTCACGTGGTACTTCAATAAAGAATAATAATATCATATGCTCCGCCAAAACAGCTTTCTTTTGAAAATGCAGTGGAATTGGCGTCCACAACAAGAGAAGCGTTCAGCCCATTTCGGCGCCGAACTATCCCTCAGATGTACCTACGGGTCATGTCCTCACGTTGTGGCGCTCTGGAAATAATTTCAACTTCTCACTTCCACATCGAAATCCTCCCTCCCATGAAATTTCGTTCTTCACGTTTTGTAGTAAGCCGAATACGAATTACAAGTCAGAAAATCGTTATCAGGCACCATTTATGTCTTTTTACATTCCTTAGGCTCGGTCGCAGTATAGTATATTATAATTATCGTAGTGATCAAAACCCAAAATAGCGAAAACGAAAATTTGACATTACCGTCCAGTTATTCAGACCTGATCGCCTAATCGATATACCGGATCGTGATAATTATAGTTGATTTAAGCCCGATTTTGCTCTTTAGAATTTGTTGGTTTCTCATGTTGATCTGCAGTTTGAAAATGACATTTTAGCCTATACTTTGCTGCTGTTCTCACTCAATTCATTGGCAGACACCGGCTATTTGCACTTTTGAAATGTAAAGATCTGGAAGAAACAACATTTTTTGTCGAGTATGCAACTTTTCTTGTTTCTTGGAGCTAAGAAAAGTAAATAGTACACATCGAATGGATCTGGCTGAGTGAGCAAGTGTTTTGACGACCAAACGCTGCCAGATCATCAAATATATGAATAAGCTGAATGATGCTTTCGGTTATTCAAACTGCGAGCCCATGAATATCTCTGCCGCGATTACCTACTTTGGGAAAGATTTGTTGTACCGCGAAAATCACAATTTCTTGGTTCTTTCGCAACTTCGCTTTCCAACTAGTCGTAATTGATTTCTTCAAAAAACGTGCTGCTGTGCTGAAAACATTGCTGTTTCACGATGGGTTTCGAACGATGAAGAAATCAGTCAGGCTTAGCCTTCACGTCGACGAAAACAAAAATAACATTAACAAATGGGATGAATACACACAGATGAGCTACAGATGCAATCAACACGAAGGGAACGTGAGGGTGTACACATATTTACAAAGGCGCCAAAATCAATCCGCACTGGCTCGACAATAATCAGTACTTCAAGATTTTTCGCGTGTAAATTCGTAAAAGCCAAAAATGACCGAACGCAAATTAAGGAACAAATCTACAAAGTGCACACTTAAATTGTCACAGTTTTCGAAAAAATTAGCTTCTGCGTTTGGTGTCGTTTCAACCCGATCGGAAGCCAATTTAAAGGAAAACTGTCAAAATGAACGTGAGAGGAACGACAATAAATAAAAATTGAAACTGAAAAAAATAACGAATGAGATACGCATACAAAAGCACAAAAGCGGTAAAGCAGCCAAGACAAAAGTGAGGCGGAAGAAATTTGAATAAACGGTAAACGAAAGGAGGAGAAAACACAAAAAGCGGCCGTATGTTTCGGGAAAGACCCTCTCGGTGCGTACCTACTTGTAAACGTTACAGTGTTTGTGGATGGGTGGGAGGGAGGGGGGATGTTTTCAATTCGATTTTAAATTGAGGCCTCGGAGAGGAAAATTGACTAAGAATTAATTGAATAAATTTCGCAAACACAAATTTGATCGATGGCCCTGCAGAGTTTCTCAGTAGCAACTAACGTAAAGTTAAAATAAAACATGAAAACAATAACAACAAAATAAAAGTAAAAAACGAGAGTAAGACGGTGGCAACTGAAAGTTGTGCGCACTTTCTTCTTTTTCTTTAGCAAAACACGCAAAAAATAAAATAAACGAAAACATTTTGTCGAACTAAAAGGCTTCTGTTGATGACGAGGGAAGGCAATGTACCATTGAAAATGTAACGGGTACAGGAAGTTGATGTGAAGTACCGTTGAGCTCCAAGTAGTGTATGGATGTTTCAGACAGGATTCCGAGTCCTTTCCGATAATTTCTCGTCTAAGGCACGTTTGTGTAGAATAGGAAGGAAACGGAAGAAAACCTAGTCCAGTTAGGAGAACTTGTGAACTTAAAGCTTTAAAGAAAGCTTAACGAAGCTCGCTAGTATTTGTCCAACATCTGGAAATGGAGAAAACTAGAAGAACGCCGATAATCTACAGAAATGAAGTTCGAACGTATAAGCGCGTGAATGAGTGTGCCGACAAACACTCTGGAAGAAGACGCAAAGAGAAAAAGTCAGTAGCAAAGAGGAAGTTAGACGAACCTAATGAATGCCCACAGAATCTAAGTGACTAGAGAATACTGGGTTTGATCAATAAGTATTAGGACTGAATTTCTGTCGAGCACACAGAGCGGTGAAAGTGATTGAACCAATTAGGGATGGTGGTGAGGAGCCCTCTGAAGAGATATTTTTCCCAATCCCAGTCAATTTGACTTGAACTTCTGTTAACGAGTGTCGTCGCAAAGCAAGATGGAGCAGCGCTACGCCATTACATTCTGCATCAAACTCGGGAAACCCGCAACAGAGACCCTTGGAATGCTCAAGTACGCTTGCTGGGATGCTGACATAAGCCGCTGGAGGGGCGGGAGGTCGTCGAAGGCGTTCCAGCGCCCATCAACAGCTTCTTTTGTCGTCATGGTGTGGTTTAAAAGGAGTTTGTACCCCTTGAGCCAGATTTTACGTGGATGTGCTTGTCAGGTTGTGCAAACGCGCCATCCTCGTGTGGCCAAACATTGCCGATTGTTGGAGGTTTCACCACGACAACGCGCTATGCCACACTGCGCTGCTCGTGAGAGAGGTCTTGTCCAAGCATGGAGTCCCACCCCCATCTGTACAGTACAGATCTGGCACTGCCAGACATCTTCGAATTTCCTCGGCTCAAGCGGGACCTCAAGGGCAATCGACACATCTTCGTAGAAGACGTCAAAGAGGCCGCCAGGGCATTTCTGAAGAGGATCCTGGAAAGCGAGTTCCAAAACTCGTGCGTGTGTGCTGACTGACTCCTATTAAAGGCAAGCGGTTGATCGTGGTCTAGTGGTTAAGACAGTCGATTCATAATTCTCGACGTAATTTGAGGATTGTGAATCGAATCTCCGGCGCGGTTGCCGTAATTTTTGCCTGAGTCAGCAGCTCTTCAAAAGCATCTCCAAACTACCTCGTAACAATTGGCGCCCAACGTGGGCGCCCAAAATTAAAAATTAAGAGAGAAAATAATGAGACGAGTTCTCAGGTCCGGGATTCGCTGACGCTGTGAAAGTTCCAGCGCGAAGGGAAATAAAATGGACGCGCCCACTACAATGCGAAAGAAAAAAGACTTTCCTTGTAGCCCTCTCGTTTCTCGAATCAAAGATCGGATTTTCCGGGGATTCGCTCAACTCTCGTAAATTCTTTCCTTAAAAGAGTCCGCTCCAGGAACAGCGGTTAAAAGATGAGGGGGGAGATGTGCTGACTGACTCCTATTAAAGGCAAGCGGTTGATCGTGGTCTAGTGGTTAAGACAGTCGATTCATAATTCTCAACGTAAAGTCGAGGATTGTGGATCGAAACTCTTGTGCGATTGCCGTAATTTTTGCCTGAGTCAGCAGCTCATCAAAAGCATCTCCAAACTACCTCAGTACACGTGCATCACGTTATATGCGTTTTGTCAGAGCACAAGGGTGCTATTTCGAGGAATACTAAAGGTTTTTACGGATACGTTCAATAAAAAAATTCCGTGCGTAGAGCGACTAGCATAGGGTCTAGGGTCTAGCGAGGAGAAATCTCAATTGTTCGCTGCCCTCGTCTCAATTGGGCGTTCTGAAGTCGAGTTGAAACCAGTTGTTCTGATGTGTGGGAAACTCCTAACCATTCTAGTCTGCCAACTATTTTCTTATAATATTCTGAGCACTACCAAGGTATTTCCAGAGCCTGAAACGTTCATTCCCGATTCGATTGGTTCTCCTATACCCCACTTCCCTCATCTCACTTCTCACCCTTTACTTTTCCTACCTCCTTTAGGAACGTCATCTGTAGCACTCAAAGAATAACACATCTCTGTCCCTCTTAAGGGTTAAGTGATTCAATGTGTGGAAGGGGAGGAATGTCAAAGTACTCACCCTTCCCAAATTTTGTGTGTCATTGCATGTACGTTTGTAATGAATTTAATTTGTATGTATGTGTGTAGTAATGTGTGAGGTTAAAGGAGAGGCAGAATATTCGTATAGTAAATTGTTTAGTTATGCTCAGAAATAAGGATAGAGATGAGTTGATGTAACGCAATGGGGGAATGTAACTGTGGCCTTGATTTTCCCAAGTGGTTGAATCAACGAAATCATCATCATCTCTCTCTCTCTCTCTCTCTCTCTCTCTCTCTCTCTCTCTCTCTCTCTCTCTCTTTTAACTCTCGTCTGTTCTCAGACCCACTGTGTCGCACGAACTCCATCTTCCAGTTACTTCATTCTGCATTCTTTATCGTGTGTCGCTAGTGAACTTCCAAATAACTCGTCTGTCAGCTATTTCTTCAACTTATTCAAGTCTATCTCTCCCTCTCATGCACTCAATACTAACCTTTCAATAGGCGAACTGATTGAGGTCTAGAAAAGTCTCAATGAACCAAATTATTGCTAAAACCTAGATGAGCCTCAACGAATACCGAGTGGACAGTATGGAATCCCTCGGGAACTGTGGAAATTAGTCGTGAGGCCCTCCGAGACCCAACAAGAATTCAGAAGAGCCTTTAAGCAAGACATTCCCATTTGAAAGGCGAACTGATCGAGGTCTTAGAACGAACCTGACGATTTTAGAACTTCGATGAAGCTTAACGAGTGCCGAATGTACTTAGAAGAACCGCCAAATTTAAATACTAGGCATGAAAAACGCTTTCCAAACTCTCGTCGGATCAAACAAACTAGGCGAGAAACTCTCCTAGAACCTACAAGAATTTATTGGCGTCTTGAAGAACCCACTCAGTGATATCTGTTGACAAGTTATTCCAATTCTAACGGATTGAATGCCCTTCGTTCTCCTTTCATTCAACCTTTATTTCCATGCGCAGTTGTCAAATTCACTCGAAACGGAAGTTCATTTAAAAACTTTCCACCTCTGAATTACCCTGCACGATTCACAACAAGTCGATTCTTCTAAACCGAAGTAGCCAGGATATTTAATTTAATTTAACAAGCCGTTTATGTGCCAATCGTTCATCAAAATAGAGTTTAGTGAAGGTGCTTTCAGCGATTACAATTTCTAGTGAAGAAGCCCAAAGGAAATTCGCCAAATCCTTTCAGCGCAAAATCTGAAGTCGCGTGATTTCTACGTAAAAAGAAGCTGCAAAATTTTGTTTGTTCTTCAAACAAAAATAGGCCAATCCAAAAGTGAAACAGAAAAATTCGTGAGCTTTTAGCAAATTTAATCGGTGATTATTTTTTACTTCGATAGCGCATAAGTAAAACGCCCCAACGGTCGAAGTGAAGGGTGTAGTTAGTTTTTTTGACGGTTGGTAATAAATGAGAAAACGAAAAATTCACAAAGTAAAACAAAAAGAGAGTAGAAGTTTCAGAGAGGAAAAAATAAATTATATATTAATAGATAAGAAGGGGTTTCCCAATCTAGTAGTTACCTCTGAGAGATCTTTTCCGAAACACGCCTGCGCGGAAGTGCAGCAATAATCAAAAGTGTTCAGTCAGATATTTAAGTATAGTTAACACGACTTTCCTGTTAATTAGGTTTGTATGGCTCTGGGAGAGTCGACATTTCATCGTCGAAGAAAAATTGAAGTCAAATCGTTTTTTTAAAATCCAGTTTCTTATCACTGCCGTCAAATTTAAATATTCGGTGCGACGCACCACACAACATTCCTTCGCCCCAAGTGCGATTTTTTCACGCTAGCAACTAACGAAATTCGTTCAGTTCGGTTCATGTGAACTTGCTAGAACAAGAACGTTCTGCGCCGACACTGGTGGAGCTCAAGGTTCCAAAATTGATTGAAGTGCTCCTACTTTACTGAAGTGCCACGACTATTGTTGTGTGTGTGGGGGGGACTCATTTGATCTTTTGTGAGGTTTGTGCTCACTATTTTTATAATTATTGTACAAAATCGGGGTACTCGGTCTAATGAGCTATTAGGAGCAATTTCATAATTTTCAAGACTCCAACTAATGTCTGTGCTTTTTGTCATTTTGTAAATTTATCCCTATAAACTGCAAACAGTAAACCTGAGCTGTTCCAAAAAATTGTCAGTCAATTAAGGTAAGTAGGAGCAACTTGATAATATTCGATCAAGTACAATCAGTTTCTACAGATGTTTAACCAGGTTTGTGCAAACAAATGGATTGGATTCGTTGCGAGAGCGATAAATGCACTAATCACGAGTTGGTTCCGTTTTTATTTATTTATTACACGTTCCAACTTCTTTATCCCGTTTACATTACCTTACACGAAAATTTAACTCGACGTAATGGGGAGAATATTAGAAAATAGGGAAAAAACTAGACTCGTAGAAATGAAATAATCAAGTAGCGTTTGGTGTGCCTGTATTTTTTGTTTGTGTTGTCAGTCTGAAGAGATAAGACTAAACCGATTGAGCTTATTACTTATTTTGAAAAATTTTTATCAGACACGGATAGAGTCAACAAAAGAGGAATATTATCCTTTGATGGGAATTTTTCGAACTTTTCGTTTGTTGTGAAATTAGTTGGTTTATATAGGGTGTCCCAAGATTAACGCAAGATTCGAATTTGCCGCCATTTTTGCGTTAAGTTGTTGGCCTCCCTGAAGAATGGACAGTTTGAAAGGTCAGAGTTTAGGGTAGGTGAAAATTGAGCAAAATGTTATAAATAATGAAACTTTGGCAGCTGTACTGAGGTAGTTTGGAAATGCTTTGAAGAGCTGCTGACTCAGGCAAAAATTACGGCAATCGCGCCAGAGCTTCGATCCACAATCCTCGACTTTGTGTTGAGAATTATGAACCAATGTCTTATCCACTAGACCACGATCACCCGGTGCCTTTAATAGGAGTCAGTCAGTACACAGCCGCGTTACGAAAATTAAAAATATATGTTAAAGATAATGTTTTAACCACGTTTACTGTGGAAAGATTAATTGAAAAATTCGTGAAAATTGTATCAATCAGAGACGCTGAACACGTAGATTGTTAAATGTCAATAATGAAGCAGCGCACGAGAGCGTTGGTGAAAACACAGGTGAATATCCCCCTCCATTTTCACTAACCCTAAACTCTCCACTTTCAAACTATTCTTTTTTCAGAGTTGCCAACTACTTGATTAAAAAATGGCGGCAAATTTTAAATCCCTTTGCCCTTTACCTTCGGGCCACTGTAAACATTCAAGTACAGAACAGTTTACGTAGGTAACAGAATTATCTACTGAACGTGAACCAGTCATCGCCTATTTATTGTTCCCTACACATGTTTGTTCTTTCTATAATACTGGAGACCAACTAGGCCCATCCAATTCCCTTTCCAGCTAATTCCCCCGAGGAAGTTCAGTTCCAATCACATTCGCTCTTTTCACTTCTCTACCCACTTTCTGTATTTTAAATAAATTGATGGCCGGCTAACACTAATTTAATACTGACCTTTGGGCCTAAGGATACCGCGTTATCGTCAAAAGCGCTCCCTCACAAGGCAAGGGCGGGAGCGTTGAGCCTTCCAGTCTGTCAAGTCACAGGAGTATAATGTCTCCTAAGCTACAACTTTCTTCCACTATATGTGCAATTATTCGCTAGAAAACTAGTACCGACAAGAATAGAAATAGGAAACGAAGAAGAAATTAAATATAAAATCATGCAACGAGTGCAGACTCCTAATATTTTCAGTTGCGTAATTGTAATAAAATACGAAAACAAGGAAAGTAAAAAACGATTTACACCGAAATTTAACAAAAAAACGCCCGAATTGTTATTAAAAATAATTTAGTTCTAAGAAGTTTGAAGGCAGGAGGAGGAGATTTCGAACGAACGGTGACAATAAATTAGGAATAGTGAGGACAAAGCACTAAAACGATTCTAATGAGAAGCTTCAATGTTCTGCCTATGAACTACTTGACTTATCCTCTCTGTAAACTACTTCATCGTGATACTTGCCACTATACTTTGATTTTGAGTATCCTGAAGGATCCAGCCATAGAAAATAGTGGCAGATTTGTCAAATACAAGGCGAATTTGTACAGAAGGGAAGCAATCATTCATATTCATTTAAATTGATAAAAGTTTATAAAAGTGGTTCAGCCTGAAAATGGAGAGCTTTAACGTAGGTTCACGTTGGGAGTGCTTTCAGCGATTGCTAGCCTGTTGTTGTTGCTAGAGAAGGAGGGGGGGTATCTTAAAGCTAATTTGTGATTTGTTTTTTGATGGGTTGAGGTCACAAAAACACGGTATTAAAGTAAGGAGAGGTGCTGCGTAGACAATTTAGAATTAATGATTATATATATTCCACCTACTGTTTTAGACCACTAAAGTATAGATTCAAAGGAGAGGAAGGGGGAGGGGGGTGGCGTCAATCATCTCTGCTAAATTCCTAGAATCCTAGGCTGCATGTGCAAAGGCCTGTGTGGCAGCTTTCAGTGCTAGGGTGTGGGAACTACTAGGGAGGTATTTTGTGGGGTTTTATTTCTTTTCCTTTTGTCATTCTCACTTAACCCTAGCCAACGTGGCCGCTTAGTTTGGCTGTAGTCTTTCCTTCGTAATCAGTGTGGGTTAGAAGAGGTCCTGAAGTAACACATGGTGTCTTCGGTCGGTCAAATACTGATGCGTTGAAAGTGGGGCCGGGGGGGATGCAGATTATTCCTGGTACTCGTAAGGTCGTGGTCGAGTTTGCCACTTCCCAAATCTGCCACTAAGGTGGCTCAAAACCCATTTCTTCCCTCTCCGGGGAACCTGCTAGCTCGGTCACTGAGCAAATCACTAAAGCCAACTATTTGTGGCATGTACAAAGCTGAAGGCAGTCAACGCAATGTGTCACTAGCTAAACATAAACGATTGAACACCCACACAAATACCCTAAAAATACTGTAGCTACAAACAAGCAGTTATTATTTGAAGAGACTGAAAGCATTGAAGCTTCATCCTACGTTGGACTACTGAAATTCGTAATAGGAAGCCAAATTATGCTTCAAACATGGACCCAAACGCCTAGGGTTTTTGTTTTAAAAGGGTTAGGAACAATGACTCACGTATTTCAGGGAATGATCGCCCAAAAGCCTCCCTGAATGAAGACTATTGACATTGGAACAGCTAATGGAGTTCAGACTGGGTGATTATGGAACCCTCTTTATTTTCTGTAATAGCTTCTTTATCTTTGTGTAGGGCAAATTTTGGCTTTCTATTACAACTTTCAGTAGCCTAATGCAGGATGAAGCTTCAACGCTTTTGGGATCTTCCTGGCTGTGTGATTGGATTGGAGCTTGTTTGTTCCCAGTAATGGTTCCCACAATTTTTTATTCTTGTCTTTGCAGTTTGTTTGGATCGTTTCATCCGTTCTTGAAAGCATTCCATTAAACCCACTTCTCCACACAATTTACCCAATGTCTCAAAAGCAATTTTTGTGGCAGAACCGTGTGAAGTGATTATGCAAGACACGGACTGTGCTAAAGCAATGGACCCAGGGGAGCTCCCTAGAGGATTTTGGGAAGGCTCTCATTAGGCACTAAGTCGAAAACGATCATCCATTGGGGACAACTCATTGGCTGAGACCAGGGCCTTTTGTCGACACCATCGAAATTACGAGGCGGTCTAAATTGATCATTGAACCTGTTAACCAGATTGAATTAGTGGCCTTTTCAATTGATTTTTAGTTTTGGATCCTTAAGGCTCTACTTAATCAATTTTTATTAGTTGGTTTCCTTTTTATTCTCATATTCTTACTTTAAGAGTTTCTGTAAGGTCCAATGGTGTTGCATTACATTATTTTGGTACTCAGCAATCACTTTATAGCTTATTTCATTCACGTAAGATCTCAAGGGCAGCTTTTTGTGTTTTTTTTAAGCCTTTTGACAGTTTCTATCATCAGTTACTATGTGCGCTCAATTATCATTAATAAATTCATTTATTTGAGGTCGTAAGCCCCTCACAGTAGCCTTGAGGCTTTCGTTCTTTTGACCTACGGAATTAAGTATTTTTGCAATTTAGCAGGGCTGTGAGTTACTTAGGTATTTTCCGTGGCCTCAAAGTTACTCTGCAGGGAGCTTTCAAATCTCGAGGAAGTCATGACAGCGAATAACAATTTCAATTACCTCTTAGTAACATGTCAAGCTCAAACGATTTGCCGACCTTAAGATTTTCCTTTGAGGCATTCTGTCGTTTTAAGTTTCTACGTGGCACGGAGTCTATTTTAATCAGTGGTTTATTATTTGGCTTTCGTGTGGTAATTTTTTGTTGTAGCGTTATTGCGTTTTTCGGTATACACTGTTTACAGTTGTCTGGCCTCAGTGCACTTTTGCAGCCTCATGGTTTTCCTTAAAGGCTATTTTGTGACACTGGATCGATTCACTACCTTAGTGTGTTAACAGTTATCATTAATACTTTCAGTTATACATTTTACTTATTCTGCGTTCTTAAAGCCCTGCTTGTAGCTTTTCCATTGGCTTCCTACAAGAATTTTCTCTGCAGCGTTTATTATTTTTCGTTACTTATTCTACTTTTGTCACCATTCCTAGTGGTGTTTTTCGTCCTTCAACAAACTGACGACGTCGAATGCAAACTTTTAATCACCACCCAAGTTTCAAACATCGAACGATCTGTCGACCCTTCCCAGATAAAGCCATGTAAAACCTAACAAGTGATTTGGCAAATACAAAGAAATAATAATAACAGCATGAAATAAACTAAAACGAACGAAGTAAAACTCAACTATGACATTTCAATTTAAACTAAAATTTGAAGGGTAGTAATGCCTTTTTTTTTATGTGAAGTTTTTTCGTCTTTTTCGGGGAGGGAGGGAGGGGAGAAAAGAGAACCCCTTATTGGAACGATTTTGGGTTAAATCGAAAACAAACTCGGAGCTCTTTTGAAAATTACAATCTGAGTTAAAGCGAACGCTGGAACCGTTTTCAGTTTTGTTTGATTTGTTTATTAAAATCAAGGCAGAATTCTAGTAGTCGAATTCTAACAGAACTAACTAATAGGTAAATAATAAAATGTAAAATTATATAGAAAAACTACGATGGTTTTACGCTCTACCTGTCTAAGTATGAGCAAAATGCAATCAAAATTCTATTTCTCCAAATTTAAATTGAAACCTGTTTCTGTTAATAAATTAGACTAGGCTCGTCTACGTCTCTTGAGCTGTTCAATTCAATATTTATAAAATAATAACAACGATTAAAATAGCGGTTATTTACGATGCACTTTAATTCACTGTTATCAATTCAATCAAATTTGTAGCCTTTGACGCTACTAGTTTAACTACGATAACCTACCTGTTATATCAAAATACTTGTCATTCAAATATGCCCAAAAAAACTAAATTGTACACGCTAAACTAGCTATTTGTAGAGCTAGAGCAGCTTAGTAAATTTTCATGTTGAGGTTAGAAGAAAAACAAAAAAACGCATACAAGGGCAATGCATTCCCCCTCCCTCCCAACCGTCTCACCAGATCAGCAGATGATTTGTGACGCGGACAAACGACACACGTCGAGGTGTGGGTGCCCATTAACGAAACATTGTTGAGTGGAGGGGGGAAAAAATTGTCGATGAAGGTGCAGGCATAATGTTTGGAGCGGGTCAGGGCGGATGAATTGGTGGGAACGTGAGCAAGGATGTTCTGAAGCTAATGAGTTGGCAATGGTTCCAATAATAAGACCAGAGTAGGTTGTAATGGGTGTGTTCCAAAGCTTGAAGGGTTGTCGATTTGACGATTTGATTTGTACCAAACTAACATGTGGCAATGTAATCGCCGCTTTTGGGTGGAACTGCCTTTAGGTCTGGAGAAAATAACCTTGGTCGAAGTGTGTGGCATGTAATACTGAACTGTCACTCTTTTCTTTCTATCTGTTAACCTGTATTTTGATACTAATACAGTCCACTTTGCTCTCACCTCCTTGTGTACAACCAATTCCTCTTCCGCAATTCAATTCTCCTGCTCTGTACCTGCTGGCAATATTCGCAGTGTTTGAACCCCACAGAGGTAGAGGACTAGGGTCGTCTGAAGACTGATTAGCTCTATCATCGAGAGGACAAACTCAATTCATGAGCTAGAAAAATAGTGAGAATGGTTCAAATCACCACAGCACGCCTTAGGAGTTTGAACGTAGGGTGTTACAATGAACGAAACACACAGTAACGGACCCCAGGGTCGAAAAGTTCAGCAAAAAACAACCTAAAAGATTAAGAACTATAGCGCTCGTTTCAAAATGATCAAGCTATGTGGAGATCTTTTAGCACTAAGATGTTTGTGTTAATGCAAAGAGGTGAAAGGGTTGTGCTTCATTTTTTTACAACTTCCGGCTGACTCGACCCTGGCACCGCTCCAATGGCATAACGTCGGGGTGAAGCCATAGTGCCTTGCCTACCAGGGCTTTTCCATCTGTCTCTAGGGTATTACTGTTCATCCGACTCCTCCTTTATTGTTTTATGGTGGATTTATCGTCCAGACGAATCCATCCACAGCCACTCCTACACCCTTTGCAGTATTTCACCTACGAGTTCGTAGCCCCACTGCCTCCTGCAGGCTGCAGCATGGTTTGGGCTACTTGGGACAGGCAAAGAAGACATGCTCTGTACTGCCTGCAGTAGGGTTCCTTCTTCTCGAGAGTCCACTGTGGAGCACTGGTGAGGTGGAACAGTATTTTTTTTCGTTTCACCTGATGTACTATAATACATTATATTATTCTTTGTTGGTGTTTATTAGCGAAGACTTGAACTTGCCTGATGACCGCAGTATAGGACCATGGCTAATGTGTAGCTCTTAAGTCAGTTTATTACTTTTGTATTGAATGAAATTTCTCTGCAGCCTCTCTGCTCAGTATGGAGCTCGGAGTACGCTGCAGGGCTCTCATAAAACTGAAGAAGGCAAGGACCACCATCGCAGAGAGGCGTGAGGGCTGACCTGATACAATAAGCTGAACACTTCTGGTTTGGTGCTTCAACTAGAAGCTGACCCTCTCTCCGTCATCCTTCATTCCCTCACTCTCTTTCTGCTGTTCTTCTTCACCTCTCTCTTTATTCACAAGGTAGGCGTTTGCGACGTTTTACTATAATAAAGCTCATTGGTAGGTGGCAGTAACAACTTTCTGACATCAAGTTCATCATTGAGGATCGACTCAACAGTTGGAGACCAGTGCGGAGACAAGCGCACCTTCTCATACAACACAGGTTTATGGACCGAAAGAGGTCATTGAATTATAATTAGTCCATTACTGCCGCCTGGGTTGAACTGTGACTGTGTATCTCATTCTTTTACTGTTTGTGAGCTCGTTAAATGCATTGGAAACAGAACTTCGTTGGTTGTGTCACGGTAACCTCGATGAGCTTGTCATAATCTGAAGAAAATAGTAACTGACTTGGTACTAGAATGACTACTTGAACCTGTAAATTGCCAACTCATCGCTTAGAAAGTTACGTTATTTGTTCCTGAAAGACTCGCACCTGAACCACTCAAACGATGTGTCAACAGACTTAAATTTGTTTTTGACAAAACGTTCGGTGTGGGAAGTCGCCTAATGTGAACCAAAGGATTTAGTACAATATGTCCGACAAACAAATGAATTGAAATGCGAACGGCAGTTTTGTGGAGCTTTTTCCAACGAGGGACTTTTCGTTGACGAATTTCGAAATGAAAAATCAGTGGACGAATTAATTCGTGGAAGAGGGAAGCGGTAGAAAAAAAAAAGACGGGATATTGTTACCTGTGATCGAGCAAAGGAGGCGGAGAGTCGGGGCGTCGCCGCTGTACTGGTTGATCATCCCCTTGTTGGCCGCTTGAGGGACTGGAATTGTCAACGAAATCGGCTTGTGGAATTTTCTTCTACGAGGTTCGACAGTGACGATTGGAGAGACGGCAACTCGGTTGCCGAGGAGTTTGGCTGTCAAGTCGGCAGGAATCGGTTGAGCCTGAAAATGAGGTAAAAGCAAAATCCAAATTGTGGTTAATGCGTCGTGATTTTGTGATGTTTGTGTGGGATGCAGGAGTGTATGATGCTGGTTTCTTCAATGCAGCTCGAGCAACTACCGAATCCGTCGAGGTTCATCGTTGATTGCTGAGCTTTTTCGTCATCGTTGCCACAACACCAACAAGCAGGTCTGTTCACTCTGAACCCTCAAATGGAAATCTTGCAGTCCATTAAGAGGGTTGTATTATTTAGGACGGCTACGAGCTCTCACGCTAGACGCTTGGTGGGTCAGTGTCAAACGCACAAGCGACATGTACAGCCATCTTATTCGTCAACCACTGAAAACATTGTCTACATAGTCGATTTTCGATTTAGAATTTCTGGTTGTGAAGACATCACAACACAACTTTGTGAGGTTAATCCGAAGATACTGTTCGGGCTGTTCAAGGGTGGACATTTCGTTGTACTTTGTTTGACGTAATGTCCAGGGTGTGTCTTCATGCACTATTACTTCCATTAGTGTCATCGTCAACGTGTCTCCTTAAAACTGCAATTTTTTCCTGCAGTCTTTTTAATTTTGATTTGCATCAATTTGTCACGGTGTGCAAAGTGTCATCTGTTTACATCGGGGAACTCTGACAGCTTCACCTACCAATGGGTCCACGAGTCAACCTTTTTGCCATAACGACTACTACAAGGGAACAGTACGACCCTGAACCTCATGTGGTGAAAGGTCTTGCGCCTATAGCACGGGAAACAAGAAAGCGCGTACTGCTCCATTGTAGTTCTCCAACAACAAGGGAGGGTTGATAAATGAGCAATCCTTCTAGCCCTGATCCTCAGAGATTCTCTCTCTCTCTTTCTCTACTAGAAATGGTACTAGTCTGCAGAAGCCTTACCACTCCCAGGAATGCAGTTGTTTGAATTTGAATGTGAAGGGGGAGATGTCTAATGGGACTCAAGTTGTAGGTGTTTACAGCCCGTATAATTACAAGGCGACCCGGTCTGCGCAGGTTTTAGGATTTTCTTTGAACGATGCAGTCCATTGAAAGGCACAATGATTGGTCGCCCTGCACCACACGACCCAGCCATCATATTTTGAGCAAGTCCTCTTGATTTACCTCACAGATAGATTTCTTACTGTAAGTTCTATAATCTTCAATGGGCACGGTGTCTACACAGCCTGTAGGCGGCACTGCTTTAAATATTTCGATTGCGCAGGCAATGTTGTCTTTTCGACAGGAAGTAGCGCCTGAAGATGCCTGTCCTGGGCGATACCTGAGCTATTGACCCTGTCTACTGCTCAAATCACGTGGGACATGTGTATTGTGGAAATGTGCTGGGCTTTTGTGCGGGAGAGCACCAGTTGTCGTTCCATAGTTGTTTTGGGATAACTTATAAGCCACAAAGCGTCTCGTAGTTGAAGAAAGTAGCAGGAAATATTTAAATGTGAGCGCTTAATTCCACGTAGATTCATTACGCAATGAAATCCACTATTCATGAGTGCTTCTCAACAAGTGGTGCGTTCATAACTCTGTCTTACAAATTGAGGCTTCCAGAGTTGGTTATGGTTAACCAAGACACAACAAGAATGAAACTATCGTCGACTAGCCTTAAGAGAGGGGGGGGGGGTTCACATCGTCTGGAGCCCGTAGTATCCCCTTTATACGGGGAACTCCTCCTTTCCCGAAGGGCTGAAGGCAGAACCATGCAAATGGAGTATCTCAGGCTTCCAGTTAGGCTCTGGAAACTCGCCTCTCTAAGCACCTTTGTTATCCTCAGGTATTTTGGGGTACTTTGCCTCTTGATCCATGTCATCCTCTGGGCCTTGAGCTTGCAACGATGCCTTCTCTCTCTTTCATCTATCTGAATGGCTCAGAGCTTACTTTCACCATTTGAGCCCTAAGTTAACAATCAGACAATATTATAATAGTTACTTATATTGTGACCGTGAAGCTGAAACAAAACTATCTAATGCCTCATGCCACATCGATATATTATACATGAACCTTGCTGATAATTCAAGAAGGCGCAGTTTCATTCTGCATTCCCCCACGAGCTGAATTTCACAAAATGGCGATGCCCTGAATTCGAGGGTGTTATATAAAATGTTGCAGGATAACTGAGCTGTGGTAGGTTGATATGCGAGAGCTGTCTAGAGCTATCGCCTGACTCAGTGCCCATCCAGGTCACCAGTGGATTCGACAGTAGGTGAATCTTTTATCAGTTAATGGGGTAATGTTGGCATTACTGGTTGTTCCATATACTGGTGGGGTACGGTCATGGTGGGGGCAATATGAGTATGACGTGGGGTTACTGTGGTCAGCATTATAGACACCTGACGGCGTTTTTCTGCACGTCAACTGTCAACAAGTGAGGTAATTGCATAAAGAGCGATACAGGGTAGTCAGTTCGAGGTAAAATAGAGCTCCTGGTCCATTCGTCCTCATCCAACGAGTAGTCAATGTGACGGGACAAGTGCTACTATAATCCTGAGGACCAACGGGGGGGGGGGTGAGAAAGTGCCTACACATTTAGAGGTAGAGGGAGGAGCAAACACAAAAAGGGTGCTAAGAACCCAACGCTCCCCGTCATCTCGCAGAAATGAAGATGAAGGTAGGCGTAACAGATGCATGCATGGCAGTGGTGAGGGACATGTTTACAGTTTCACGTTGACGTGTGAGCATTGCAGTGACAGCCAGTACACTAGGAGGGCTAAATAGGGGTACATACTGCAGACAGAAGACCCATCCTGTAGCCCATCCATGGACCGCAGGTGTGAATGTATTTAAGGGCTGAACGAATTTAAGGGTGTGTGTGTTGTGAGTGTATGTTTATGTGTTAGTGTCATTTAGGAATGGGCGCTAGGGAAATGGCAAGCGAGATGGGAATCCTCCTCAAAGGGACGTGATACGTATGAGTTCTTCCCCAACATCCGTGAACGTCTTTCAAGAAAATGGGTTGAGCCAGACCACTGGACGAGTCAGTTCCTCACGGGACATGGTGGCTTCAACACGCGGCTCCACTTCTTTTCTCTGAAAGACTCTCCATTATGCACGTCTTGCGCCTCCAGTGCAGAGGAAACAAGAAACCACGTGCTGCTCCACTGTAGTTTCTAGCATTGACTGCTACAAAGCAAGCCTATAACTATTTTGCAGAGTTTGCGAAGAAGGTGATGGCTAAGAAACGTGGTCATAGTTGATCTGTCCTTTTGAAACTTGCCACCCAAGTAAATAGTTAGATCGGGTAGGAAACCAGATTAAGAACTCCTTACAGATGGTACGGGATTCCTCAGGTGGTCACCTCACGGTCACACACGGGCAACAGCTTTCTACTGGGAGACTGACTAACGACCAAATACCTGCCGTACCTCTGCAGGTCTGAGTTCGGTGGATGCTGCAGAGGCCAGCCTCTTGCATATTAGCGAAACCACAACTTCCATGACTGATATAACCTCGTCGAGCGTTTAGGTACAGTCATCAAATAAAGAAACAGACCAGTCATTTAGGAATAGGTAGTGTAGGGAAGGTTCCAGGGGGGATGGATATCGAGTAGTCCGCCCCTGGACCTTCGGTAAGTGTATTTAAGGGTCGGGTGTATTTATTGTGCGAGAGGGTTAATAGTAGGTTGGAGTGAGTGGGACGGGTCGTGGTTGAGGGTGGCCGAATATTGAGTAGTCCACCCTCAACACGTCGAATAGGAGATCGCAGTTCAGGCCGGGATAAAAGATAGCCTGACACCCTCCTCCATGGGAAATACAGGGGCTAGTCCAATCCCTGGAACTCCCATGGAGATAAAGCATAGGTGCCGGTAGAACGCCTTTTGGCAATTCCGGCATCGGAGCCTGCCCTACCACCCATTCAGGTCTGTAGACTACTCAAGGTGTAGACAAATAGAATGGGTACCACGGGGGCTTCTGCCCTTTAGGGCATGACGCTGCTGGCCATCAAGCCACGAGTTTGGGTTCGTGGGGGCGGTCGTTTCGCTGGAAGTTCCCCTAGAAAGTTGTGCTGGCAGGAGAGGGGTTAAGGCTACGAAGCTGGGAACCCTCTCCAAGGCCAAGGGCATATGGCCAGCACTCTTACAAATGTAGACAGCAGACCTAGGAGGCTCCTTGCACTGAAAGTAGCACTATAGGTGATTAATTCGCTTCCTATGACGGAGATGAAAGTTAATACAGACAGGGGAATGTGTTAACATGTAGTTAAAGAGGGAATATAGACGAGAGAGTAAGCGCTCTCAATTTAGTTGGTCTTAACATACTCACAGATCAAGGGATGGTGGGTTTGGAGAGCACCTTCTTCTGGGTACATTCCACCTGATCAATCCCAATTCTTTCCTGGTTGGTTTTAGTAACTGCTTCTCACAGTTCACGCTCGATAATTCCAAAACAATGAACACGATTCTTCTCAGACAGTCTCAGTGCGCTGATTAGTCAATAATTGTAGTGGTACAAGCAGGAGCAACTCAATAAATTCAGGAGTCTTAAGCGCCACCAGTTTCTATGTAGGACTTAGAGCGACTTTACTAAGTTTGTGTAAGCTGAATGAAAAACAGTTTCTCGCCAGTTCAGTTCAACCCGGTGTGATGTGTACGCAGTCTTGTGTAACAATTTTGTTCCATTTACTGTCATTTTTCATTGATTAAGCACATCAAGTTACTTACCTTGCGCCCCCATATCGCTACATCCTATGCTGGTCTTCTACTAGTTTGCACTAACTAAGATCATTATGGGAAGTATGCGCCGTGAATGAAACCAATCTTATACCACACTCTTTCTACATGATCAGATTGCGTTAGATTTGATCTTATTAGCTTTTAGGGTTCCCAGTAGGCTCACTTGAGGGCGCCCAGTTACTGAACTCACGCTTGGGGGGTTCAAGGTTTAACCTCCTGGGAAACCTCCTCGGCACTTCCTCAATTTGAGCTTGTGGGTTTTCTAACTGTCCTAATTTGCTCTTTCATTGCGCAACATGAGAGATTGGCCTAGTCATCACTCTGACGCTAATTACCCTGTTCTTCGGTTTCGACAGTTCATCGTCTTATCTTGAATTGGGGTGATTGTGTTGAGTTACACGAATTATTCAGATTGTACTCAATTGCGCTGTGCGTATTTCGACGTGAAGTCAAAACAATTCCAATAAAAAGCTTGTGCGCTATTTTGTGCGTTTTCTTCGTTTTACTAAAAATACCCGCTTTTTTGCCGTTTACAAATTTTCATTGTTTTAAACTTGTAACTCCCACACGTATTCACTACTTTCCTTAGCTCTTTGAAATTGAAAGGGAAGTTATGTATTTTGAAAAATCGTTGAAAATGACAAAAGCAGCACAGGTTAGGTGAACTGGAGTTCTTTCTTCATAAATTTCGTTTCTATGAATGATGCGTAATATCGTTATAAAATATTATAGGACATCCCTCGAAAACTCCGAATTTGAACTACTAACCTCAGAGAGGACGTGAACCCACAACATTTATCGATAGTGCACCCTGACATCTTGAATGAAGGCAACCCGCCGCATTAGAACAAGTTCCTGTTCGTTTTCAATCTCCTGTTACTTCTACTGCTTCTCAAACCCATTTCCGTATCAAATGTTATCTTCTACGAAACGCATTAGCGTTAAAAATAGGCCTAATTAACAAGATATTGAAAATGAACTGGAGCATGCCGATTCGCCTAACTTCAATATGTCAGGCGCCCTTCATAAACGTCCCTTAATAAAATGAACTAAAGGGCGTATTGCTATTTTCATTCCATTCATACCGCTTGTTAAATGTGACGCAGTTTACCACTT
Organism: Pachypeltis micranthus; assembly: GCA_020466155.1. Classification (NCBI taxonomy): domain Eukaryota; kingdom Metazoa; phylum Arthropoda; class Insecta; order Hemiptera; family Miridae; genus Pachypeltis; species Pachypeltis micranthus. Next base: position 35,966,138 of record CM035773.1, read on the forward strand.
AGGTTTTGAAGTGGTGTGACTCTTTTTTAATTGATTTTTGGGGGTTTTAGTTCACGTTCAATAGATCACACTCATTATTTTATTTGGTAAGAGATTTATTAGGGGGCCATTGAATTGTGAAGATAGAGTACCCACAATGGGTACAGTTTCTTTAAATGTGACTGAATGACATTTTGAAGGTAGGCAACTCGCCACGCTCGAGAAGGCTCCTGTTCTCGTCCTAGATACTGCCAGGGTGTCAACCATAATTCTATCAAGAAGTAAGATTTTAAGGCATGTAAATGTTGTGCAGAAGAAATGATGTAGTGCAGAAGAGAAAGTGTAATGTAGGAGAGAAGGTGTAACACACGAGAGAACGTGTAATGTAGGAGAGGCGGTGCAGTGCATGAGACAAGGTGTGGTACAGGAAAGAAGTAGTAGCTATATTTTTCTTTCCTTGGCTCCACATAGTAGAAAGCAATGTTACATGATTGACTGACTCTCTCTCTCTCTCTCTCTCACTCACTCTCTCTCTCTCTTTCTCTCTCTCTATTTGGCTGTTTAATGTGTCCAACGCTACACCACGTTAAAACAAAGACTTTTTTCAAGGGAAAAGGCTGACTGTAATCTGTTGAACGTGAACTAGAACTGTTAACAACCAATTGAAAAAAGTAGGCGGTAAACTACGTATTCAACCAGCGTTATGATTAAAATCATCGCAACCCTTAGTTTATTTGGTTAGGCCCCTTAAGCTCATTTGATTATGGAACGTATCCGAAGTACGCCTGAAATGATTAAGGTAGGCAATACGACATTATTCAGAAGGCTCCTGTGCGTTTTCAATCTCCTGTTACTTCTGCTTTTTAATCCAGTTCTGTCAATCGTTGACAGGAGGGCATCTGTTGAACCGGACATTCTATCACCTACGCTAATGTTAAAAAGAAGGCAAAGTAACAGGATATTGAAAACAAACAGGGGGTTTCCAAAGCGCCGTAGATTGCCTGCCTTTACAAATGAAGGGTCGCGTTTATTTGGAAATGTAACAGAATTCATACAGAAAGCAAATCGCCCCATTTTAGAAGGCTCCTGTTCGTCTTCAATATCCTGTTACTTTAGTCTCTTTTTAAAGATTGATGGAACGTTACGTTCGACACAGAAGTGGATTAAAAAGCAGACGTAACGGGAGATTGATAACGTACAGGAGCCTTGTGGAGGGTGCCGAGTTGCCTACCTGCAATAGTTCGCGTGTCTGTGAACGCGATTGCGAGAAAGTGGCTGAAGAAAATCCCCTCAAATTTGAAACCTACACTACAGATCACTGCGAGACGCCAAAATGAGTGTTTGAGCAAAATCGATTCAAAGCTAACTAAAGTTAACATAGTGATCACAGTACCCAATATTTTTTTAATAAACAACAGCTCCGCCGATTTTGATTAAATTGTTTTCATTGACAGTCTCAAACGATATGACGGTAGGAGCATCTATCTATTATCAAAATTTCGAGTGAAATCAATTGTGGCGCTGTCCACTAAACTTGTTAAAAGCAACCCTAGAAATTTCTAACCACCGCCACTTCACTTACTCAAATTTCTCACTGTTTAAGAGTACGCTGCTCGCATATTTAAGCAGATCATCCACAAGTTGTGTTAGTACGCACCAGCTTTTCTTTTACCACACAACCGCTACAGATTCATTCCCTGTGAAACGTCACTATGAGTCGAATCTCGCGTGAACGTGTACAAACAAAAAGCCATTTCAAAAAAAAAAAGAAAAAAGAAAGTGAGAATCAGAGTCAAGTATCTGTTTCTGAAGTGTGTTATGTGACTGCGAGCATCGTGTCGAATTGTACAAAGCACAAAAAAGCAGAGCTCGAAAATAGTGAGGTCGTAAATAAAGCAAGCAAGGGAAGTAAACGAAAAAAAAATCCAATAAATAAAATCAAAAAAGTAAAATGAACACTGAAGCAAACAGGACATGGCACCCAACATATAAAGCAACAAATTGTTAACATTGAGCAACACTCGATGCCCAATAAATTTCATTTAACTGATTCAATTTCGAAAATGAACGTTTATTTCAGAGGACTTTTGAGGTTCCGTTACAAAACTGAATCGCATTGCCAACGGCGACTTTAGAATTCAAAATTCGGCAGTTGAAGTGACTGGAAATCAAAATCGAAAATTCAACTGCACGTCAAAGTGGAGTTGGAGGATGAGTAATATTTTCGAACTGTGCTCATTTAACAAAAAAATCATAGTACACAAGGTCATTTCGTCAATGTCGAATCAGTTTGTTTGGTACGGACAAGAACGTTGGGGGGGAGGAAACTCAAACCTTCAACGCAGTTTACCTTGAGGCAGTCAGTTTGAGCCGCAAAGTACTCTGCGCCGAATTATTTTGAATATAAATCCCTCGAATGTGCTAATAAACTAAATTTATTGGGCACATCAATATATTTTACATCGAACAATACATAAAGTGCGTAACACATAACTAGTGTAGTTGGTTTTAGTACATTCGTATATAATTACACGGTTTTACATGTAGATCGACTAAGGCAAAACATTATTTGCGTACTCTTCAGAATTACATTCGAGGGCACCTTTTTGTTTTTAATTACATAAATTGTGGGATATTCGAAGCGTACAAGTGCCCAATATCTCGCCTTACATTTTAAGTGTACAACAAATTTACACAGTTTTCACTAGTTCAATACTAAGTCTTGGTTCCGCCTAGCGCTTGACTAGAGAGAATTTTAGGGCAACACATTAAGACGAACTTTATTTACTGTTATAAATAACTATAATGCAAGTAATAAAGTCACTCTTGGAACTATTTTCCGTTTTTTTAGTAATTAATCTCAAATAAAAATTAATTTATAGCTAATCTCCTCGACATTATTTTAAAAATGGCACAGTTTCAAATTCAAGGGTTGACATTAATCAAGCACAAAGCTCAGTTCTAAACCTACAACACTTCACGCAACATGCAACTACATGTGGCAAATATTATTTAAATACTTCAAGGTAAATGACTAGAATGAATCTTAAGTTGTAAATATCGAAAGTATGTTCTAAATGCTGTAGGAAGCTCAGTTGAGGATTTGTTGATTATATTGTCATTATTCAATAATGAAAGGATCTCTATAATGAGGAGGTTTAAAGGGGAATGAAAAAGTAGATATGTGCAGTGCAGTTGATTATGTGGCATGTTAATATTGGGGGTAAACGACGTTATAAGTGTGAGGACGTTCGGCAGCGTTTAGGGGAAAGAGTTATCTGATTTAGTTGTTCAGACTGCGAAGTGCCAGATGCGAGTGCAACACTATGGGCATCATTAAGCTGGTGAGTGAGGTGGCGGAATTACAGGGAGGGGTCAGCTTTGTTTTGAAGGGAGATGGTTTGATGGGGGAGTAATGCTGCCCCTGGCATCCAGCTTAAAGAAACGGGATTAAATTAGCGACTTGTTTGCTACCAATCACCACAGGTGTTGGGCTGTATGGAGATGCAAAGCAGAGCTCCATACATTCAGCTTGATTGATGTAATGGCGTCATTCCCAATCACCATCGAGTCATAAGCCATTTTTAGCTGATTCCAGAAGCCGTGCGTTTGAGCCACAATTGTCCAACACCCAACTAGGCCTCTATTCAATCCAACCAGTGGTGTAAATCGAGTTTTCTTTCCTACTATAAACTTCCATAAAAAGAGGAAGTTGGGATTTGAGATGATGAACAGGCTGGATGGACGAGTCAATTGGCTTCAACTAATTTGATACATCAACTTCCTCATAAATTCAAATAGTCAGTGGTGTAATTTGAGTTTTGTCCCTATTATAAACTAATCCACAACGGGTTTGTTGCAACCTAAGCTGATATAAGTCGCTTCCTTTGTTTTTACGCATTCAACTTCATGTTTAGATTACTCTTTCCACTTTTCGATGAATTATTAAATTTCTTCTTTTTATTTTAATACAAAAATGAGCTAAGAAAGTATTAGTCAGCTCACCCCTTCAAGACCAAATTTCTCTCCATCTGACCTAAGGGTTGTGAAACGCGGACACTGTTCATGTGTTACGGGGGTTTGGAGATGTTTGGAGAGCCACTGACTCAGGCAAAAATTACAGCGATCGTGAACTCCGATCCAATAGCCCAACTTTCGTCGGATTATGAGACCTTCGTTTTACCACTGAACTACCATCGCCCGATGCCTGGTGGGAGTCAGGAGTCCCCTTGGAAGCAGGTTGCCCTTCATAACTCCGCAATATATTTTTCTAGTCTCCACAGTTCTTCTTTTCTAGTCTCCCCGCGCGTTCTCTTCCTTCTCTATCACTGACTCCTCGCACCTTTCCTAATTTTCTATTATTCTCGTTAATCCTTCGACGCCTCAGTTTCGGCCACGTCGGAGCATTACATTGGTGGCAGCGGTTTAGGAACAAGTTCACGCTATCCCAAACGGTAAGTATTAGTCGTTATATATTTCCGTTAGCGGCTGTTTTTATTTCGTTTATATCGTGTGAGTGATTAGAGTTGGATTCGCGATCCTAGCTCGTTTTTCCCGTGCGATGTGTTCCTAGTTGAGGTTCTTTTTCGCCTACATGCTGCCCCGAGATTTTAGACAACCTGAATAGGTACAATCTCGCTGAATTCATATTTATTCGAATATTCACTCAGTTGCCATTTAACGAAATCCTCTAATCTGAATTTCGTTGAGGTGCTAACTTTTGGTTTCATCCGTTAGTTGGACGTGAGTACCAGTCATCCTTCCTAACCACGATGAACCCATCTAGGCTTCAGCAAGATGAAATAGTTTACGAGTTGGAGATTCGTGGACCATTCACAGAAGGAGTTGTGACTCAGGCCTTCCACCCAAACCCCGAGGTCCATTTCCGTCCCCCGAGGAAGCAGGTTGTCCTTCCCTAATTCAGCAATATATTTTTCTAGTCTCCACAGATCTTCTTTCCTAGTCTTGTGCCGCACCTTCTCTTTCTTCCTTATCACCTATCTCCTCGCACCTTTCCTAATTTTCTATTTATTATCGTCAATCCTCCGACCCCTCAGTTTCGGCCACGTCGGAGTATTACACATTGAATGTTAATCTCATTTGACACATGCCTGAAACGTGGTCACTCGAGGACGGTGGGAAAACCGAAGGAACAGTGATCAAGCACATATCACCTCGGGGTAATAGAGATGTCGTCCTTGACTCTGCCCCAAAAGTTTTTGTTTGACATAGTGACTAGTGTGTACGGTCCTGGCCCGTGATATTGTGCAGCAAGCTAATCCGCTCTTCGTTAGGGTTTATTAGTAGCATTACCGCACTAATCAGATCAGCCTTCCAGATCCCTTCTTCCTCACTTTTTATCTCCAGCGCGCTGTACTGAACTCAACAGTGGGAGCCAGAGTGCGATAACATGAAATTCTGATTGCGTCGGAGTGAAAAGAGCAATTTGTTGGACTCGCGGTGCCTTCCGTTTTGCTGAACAATAATTAAATTCGTGGTGGGCCGAAGGACGAACGCCTTCTTGGCAACGGCAACTACAAGTACAGGAAGAGAGTTGTAGAAAAGAAAAGTTTTTTAAAATTATTTGAAAACCTAAATGAAAAAGTAAACCTTTTTTATATTCAAAAAACGTTAACTGCCGCTATGATTGGTTAACTAATACAAAATAAAACACACAAGAACCTTTAAACAATCTTTAACCAATTTTTTTTCTCACTCGAACATACTTTTCACACCCCGTTATTCAAACGAGATCAAGGTACGTAACAATTGGGCTCTCAATGATCGTCGGAAAGGGCTCCGAAGTCAATGAATCCGCTGCTCTTTGAATGGGTACATGATTTTACACTTGTCAAGATTAAGTTACGTCGTTCAAAATGGTGCACAAATACAGTAAATACGGAATACTAAGGTTTTTCTCGTATAAATTAATTTCAAGAGAGAAAATCACGATTATGACTAGAGAACAGTATCACGACCACGTGAATCGGTCGTCAATTAGAAGGACCGCGAAATCTTATACAGAAAAATGCGATCTAAACTCTTCGTAGATTAATAATTATTTATTGTAGCGGTTAATAGTTTTACTTAGAGAGCGGAATTAAGTACGTTAGTACAAGTTAAGATTTGAGTGGTGTCTAAAATACGATACGAAGTTGTTATTTGGAATTTCTCGATGATGGAACCTCCAGAAATAAATATATTTTTCAACGGCAAAACCATTCGGCTGATTATTTTGGAGGTTGCGAGTAATTTTAGAGCTTAATCATTCTATTGAAGAGTACGAATGTAATAATTACAAACATGAGGTGAAGAACATTCTTAATGTTACCTTAAGAGTCTTAAAGGTTAATTATCGCGAGGCACAAATGCAGTGACGGTTTTCAACGGTCGATTCTGTTGTAATTTGAGCGTTGGGGATTTGTGCGAGTGTTAAATCGCCGCTCTTCCATTAAAATCTGGATTCTACCGAAGGAACATCCTAGAATAACGCTTTCTTAGTAGAGGTAGCAGAAGCCACGTTGGAAATTACTCCCCGCACACACAATTTATGACCAACAAAAACGAAAAATCCAACCAGACTGGCCACAACTTGGGTTATTTCTGATGAGCAAGAGCTTTTGATAGGAATCGAGTTGTCGCTTTTTATTATTGCCAACAATTTTTCACTGGCAACGTATCAGTCTGTCAAAAATGCTGTTAGCAACGAAAAGTTGGAGAACAATTTTTTTTTGTAGGCTTCAGTAGGCGGTCTTTACTACGTTTAGGATTAGGCTTTGGGGGTGAATCAGTGGGAGGCTGTAGGGGCGGAAGTGGTCCCATATGTGTAGGGTTGCTCTCTATGGCGTGAGGCGTGAGGCTGTTTGCACTGGCCAAGGATAGGGCCTGCGGACTCTGACTCGATCCACGACCAGGCATACCCCCTCCTCCAAACCCAATTGGGTTAGGTAATGGGTACCAGCGAGCTGGTGGTAACTGTGCGATCTTCTCAACAGGCCCATAAAGAAGAGTTGGGAAATGGGCACAACTTGCGGCCACGGCCAACCCACTGCCACTGTACCCCCAGCTTCGGCTGCCTCATCATCGTCCTCAAGGCTGTGGCCACTCCTCCCAACTAACGCGTCTCTTGTGGCAATTACTGGCTTTCTGGAAAGGTGGAAACCCACGCCAGGTGGTTCCCAGTTAATCAGGCAGCGTCGAGGTTCTCACGAAGTATTCCCCTTTAACAACGCTGTTTGTTTTTTACATTCCCAGCTCTTATTTTCTCAAATTTTTAACTCGCCTCATCAGCAGACAACATAATCCTAACTTGTACCTCCTTGAAAACACTCAACATTTTTGAAAAAATGTTCTTTTTCAGTCAAAATTGAGTTTTGAGTTTGACTAGTCCATATATCAAATTTCATCTGTTCAAGTAACAGTTGCTCAGTCAAACATACTTCTTCTTTATTTGAATTCAACGTCGGTAAACCGCCACTGCAGCAGTGTCGCCATTTAACATTTTTACGACCGTACAAAAAAAAATCAAAAATTACAACTTATCAAAAATGCGCTCATTTACAAAACATTGGGCATTAATACACACCAAATCTAAAACAAACGAAATCTAAATACCAAAACAAATTTCAAACGAAAAAGAAGGGCGGCATGCGGTGACCTATTCATGCAACGAATTGGCGGTATGAAGTTGCTCTCGTGTTCGAGTATTTTTTTCTTTGTGTGTTTCACTGTTATGTATTGATGCAAAATGAATGAGCAGTTCTTCGACAATGTGTATAATTCGTGGTTCGTTCGCTAAGTCGAAATCCGTCGGTAGAAAGTACCTGCGTCACTGCGAATACTTTCAAATGGTTCTACCCCATGCGTTACTCTTTAAAATAACGACGAATTACTCAAATGATATCTACCTTTTTCTCAAAAACCATCAACGCCCCAACAAATCTACCACTTCATCGGCAAATGAAACATCTACGAAAACTGACAACAAAACTTGTACACTCCAAGGCCCAAATTATTTGGGTCAAATATCCTGATTGAACGATGACGTGAATGATTCGGCAGTTTGAGGATATTTAGGTGCAAAGAGGCGATCTAAGTCAATTGCGGAGATATTGTGATTAGATTTGAGCTATGGCCGGGTGGGGGAAAGATGCCGTGTAAAAAAGCTTGAAGGAATTCCTGTTCGGCTTGAGCGCTGAATATTAAGGGAACAAGGTCCTGTCAATATGTTCTAGTGAGCTAGGAGGAGGTGGTGAGGAAGAAAGACCTTTGAGACTGGGGAGAGCAGCAGCAAAGTGCATTGAGGACTGTGAAATAGCTCTGGCGTTCAGAGAGTTGGCACTGTCGGGTTACAAAACAAACTCACTAATACAATTGAGTTTTTAATGTCCGACGCAGTTGATCATTACCCCCAACGGACACTTACCGTATCTTATTTATTGTAAATATTTTTCGGATTCGCGTGAGTATTTCGATTTGCCTGCAAGATGGTAAGTGAAAATGTAGCCCCTCTGAACGTGACCATCTCTGTTTGGCTTTCTTTCGCTACCTTTTAAGACCCCTTCCCACTCGAACGCAATCAAAAATGATCTATCCTCAGTCAAATGCTGACAGCTCCCACTCTAAATGGGTCGATGGAAGGTTCTCATTATTGTTGGCTCCTTTACGTACTAGAAGCATTTTTCGAAGAGAAGAAGAACTCAATTAAAAATCACTGCCCCTATGAGATATTTAGCCGAGTGAAACGGTCGTTTTTGTTTTTCATTAACTTCGACCCTAGAGAACGCCTATGAGAGAAGTTGTTTGTCATCGTCTACCTCTTTTATTTATTTATTTAAAAATGCATGAAATACGCGTGAAAAGTAGTAAATAAAAATCACCACCTGCGGAAGATAGTTTGCCAAACAGAATTACAAGGAGGAACGGACATTTTTTTTTCAGAACTACCACCCAAAAGGAAGTTCTCGTAGATTAAAATTGTGGACAACAAGTAGAGGGAACAGGATTTCCAACACCTTTCGAAGGCACAATTCATTTATAAGTCACTGCAACTATGAGAATAAGTGACCGGAATGGCAAGAGAGAGAATTGAAGATGCTGTTTAGTTTCGTGTTTGCGCTCGTTGTTTATCGATAAGTTAAAGTTTTAGTTTAATAATCTCCGTATGCGCCATCTCCACTTTGTTCACCTCTCCAGGGAAAGACTCTTCCCACTCCTTCGATAGTTCTCTTCTTTCGTTTCGGGTCATCAGCGTCCCAAACACTTTCTCCATACGGCAGTAAACAATTTCGACGTTTGGGAAGCAATCCGTCGTCCGCGATTTATGCACCTAACCATTCGTAAGGCCGATAGGGTCAGAGGCAAAACTTTGATTTCTTTGTTGGTTAAAATTTGGACTTTTAGCTTTATTTTCTCTTTTTTCAAATTTTAATTTAAGTTTTCATTTAATTAGTAGGATCTCCTTAATTTTTTGTGCGTATAAATAATAAATTCTGCAGTATAGCGTGTAAGTTCGGTAGTCTCCTCGGATTATCGTTCTCCCACATGACGCCAGTAAAACACTCACTTTACATTCGCTACTGGCGCACATGTACTTTACGTACACATTTCACAACCTTTGCGATAGCTCCTCCCAATCTTAATAAGAAGGGGACAATGTTTCGCTATTTCTTCGCTGTATCATTTGAAGATTCCAAACAAATGTGGTGTACACGATTTCACCTGCCTATTATCAAACGTTCTTCATCCTAGTTCACAGTGCCAAGGGCTGGCTTTTATTAAATACCAATAAACCCGCTGTTCAGTTCATCGTGGTATCAAAACTATGGAATATTATTTAAATTCTTCAGTGCTCTGCGGTCACAATGGACTTGTTGGTGTTCATCGCGTGCTTTCCCATTGCTCCACCGTTGTAGAACATGCCACCTCTAGAAACGCCTCATGTAAAGCACTAGTCTGCTTTTTACATCATATTCAAGCTTATCAGTACTAGCGTTATCAAGGTATGACGGGTTGCCAGAGCAGATCAGACGTTTGAGCTGATCGTGCTTCAGATCATCACGTTGCTGTTCACAATTGCAGTGTGTCTAGTGAAAGAAGGAGATGGAATAACCACCAAGTGGATCTCTACAGTCTTTCAGCTGACGATGTTGGAAGACGCACTGACAAAGGACACAACCTGAAGCTCAGCCTTGGTAGAACATGCAGCATTCCCACAGTAGTTATGATGGAGACTGCAAGTTCACCTTGGGCTCATTCTCACCGTTTGTGAGATGATTGGCGTAGCGATTGAGCCAGGAACTTATTTTCGACTGCCGTCACGCTTTTTTTCAGCTGTGTTGCGCGTTAGCAGCCACCAGAGTTCCCGTTTTTAAGAGCTGTTCCTCCCATGCAGTTAGCCACTGAGCAAACCGTTCTCATTGTCCCGTTTGTAAAATCAAATAATGAGCTAACAGAAAGGCCTATTAGTGATTTGATCGTTAATCACTTAACTGTGTGCTATTATTCCATTATGTGTTTTTCTATTCATCATCCCGAGCAATAGCATATTTTTACTTTCCTTCATTGAACTCAAGTGAGCACGTATTTTCACAAAATTCCAATTAGCTTTCCTGAAGGTATTATTTATTTTGGGGTAATTCGATGTCTGCTCATTTCATTATTTGTATTTTGGACCCACGTTCCCTTTCCCTTTCTGACGAAACAAGTTTTAAAACCTGCAACTGCGTCTGCATTACTCACTGAGGGCTTTCTTTCAGACTTACAGCTAGCTGGTGTTATTTGGGCGTAGCAGTGGTATACGGGGGGGATCCAGTTTAGTGCTTCTTCCTACGTGAGGTATCACTTAAAACCTTCAATGCAATTGAGAGTACTCTGGCGCAACGCAGCTTCACATTTACCACCTTATCTGTTTTTGTTTTCAAGCGTTTCTGAACGACTCTCCATCATTGGAATTTGCCGAAAGTAACTAAATATTGCAACGATTAAACAAAGAGAGCAGCGTTGAGGATGAAGGTGCCACAGGTTAGATTGAACAGCCTGGAAGCTAAGGCAGATTTCATGTTTTCGTTGTTTTAGCTGAAGGACAAAAGGGGGTCTTCCACGACCTGGGTGGGCCCAGTGACGAGTTTCTTGCTGCACATCCCCACCCCATAGACAGGCAACACTCAAACAGAATATAGAAACCTTCAAATCAGGTTCTTCTTCCTTTGGGAATTCATAAGCGGGTTTCAAATACAAGTAAGATGAGCTCAGGTGAAAGAGCATCCTTATTTCAATATTGCACCTTGCACGGCCCTTTAAATGCACTCTTAGATAATAATCGTGGGTGTTCGTAGCAATAAAGAGGTCGTTTTTTATTATGAGGCGCCCTCCGGTCAAACCTCTGACTACGAATTTACACGTAAAGCCCTATCAGGAAAAAAAGGTTATATGTAGAGTTTCATGAAACTAAGATTATCGAATATATTCCCCAAACTCTGTTGAAGTGTACGTTAAGATAAGAAGTAGGAGTACGCAATTTCAAACGACTTTTCATTTACCAAATCAACGAAAAGCGTTTCTTTTTCGGGATGTGATTCACGGTGATTTTTTTCAAGGAAGAGGGATGAGCGTTCTTCCTGGGTTTGAAGAGGTTAACGTTTACCTGGAGTCCGACTTTGATTTTCTTGGTGAGGGCTCCGTGTGGAAAAACGGCTTGGACTTGAGGAACGACCGTCGACGAGACCATTCCACCTTCTGGCCCAATGGCGTGAACCTCTTGGCGAACTCTGGAGACCACGGCGATGTAGTGGGGGAATTCGGTAGTCAAAATTCGAGTCGTTCGCCCGCCATCTTCGAATTGATTGATTTCTGAGGAAGGAACAAAAATATGAAGAGGTCTTTCACCGCAGCCGTCACAGACGTCATTTATATTTTGTACACACATAAATACATAAATCAGGAGGAAAAAGTTCTCGACCGTTTCTTTTACTTTCTTTAGCTCTACAAAATAGAAAGTTAGCTTAAGTTATGCGTTTCTTAGGGTTCACGAATGAAGTTTGTTATTAGTTCAATACAGTGGGTTACTGAAAGGTTTGTTTGTTCAGCAATGGGCTGAATTTTGTTTTTGCTGAATTTGAAGCTTCTTCAATTTTCTGAGTCATTATCAGCCTCCTTGATACTGCCAGGGTGCCAACCACTAACCATAATATTATCAAGACGTCAGATTGTTGTATGTTAATGTAGTGAAGAAGAGTTGGCATAATGTTGGACAGATGTATCCTCAGTTGTAACATGCAAGAGAATATGTAACGTAGCAGGGAAGGGGTGATGCCAGAGAAAAGGTGAAGTGTAGTAGAGAACGTGTAATGCAGGAAGACTGGTGTAGTGTAGGAGAGAAGGCGTGATGCAGGAAGACTGGTGTAGTGTAGGAGAGAAGGTGTAGTGCAATACGCAGATGTATTGTATGAGAGAGGGTATAATGCAGGAAATGAAGAGTAGCAATGTTTTCACTTTCCTTAGTTCCATATAGTAGAAAGGAAAGTCACGTGCTTGGTTGAAAAATTTTTTTTTTAGTATTTTCCAAATCTTACAGCTACTGAATTGAGCATAGTTCACACGTTCTTTTCGTCCGTTTTAATACGTCAAAAACTACATAACGTGGGAAAAACGTTGACTGTGATCTGTTGAACCAAAACTCGAACACGCCACAATCAATTGGGAAAAACGTCACACCACTTCAATAAGCGAATTTCTTCCTAGGTAGTAATTTACGCATTTAACTAGCGTTGTGAACAGAACCGTCACATTGTTTATTTGGCTAGGCCCTTATGTTCATTTTGTTAGGAGACATATCTGAAGTGCGCCTGACATATTGAAGGTAGGCAACTCGTCATGCTCCTGTTCATTTTCAATTTCCTGTTACTTCGGCATCTGTTTAATGTTCAGTATAGAAACTGGTTTAGGAAGCAGTAGAAGGAGCATCACAATTTGTCCCTGACAGTTATTAAAAAAAGTCATATTGACAATCTCATATATCTTCTTTGTACTGTTTGCTAAATAATGATCGAGCCACATAATAATGGTCGGGTGTCGATGCCCCACAATAAATTTGGAACTTTAGACGCAACTGTACTGACTGACTCCTATAAAAGGCACCGGGCGATCGCGGTACATTGGTTCATAATTCTCACAGTCGGGAATTGTGGATCGGAGCTCCGCGCGATTTGCCGTAATTTTTACCTGAGCCAGCAGCTCTTCAAAGGATCTCCAAACAACCTCAGTAAACAACCACAGTGCACAACACGTATGCTCTACTTACTGTCATGTGATTATGTGACGTATCTCTCATACGCATCTTAAAGTCTTCAATAATGTGTTACTTCGCATCTTCCTCAAGTTTTTTCACTCGATAGAATGTAACGAGTTCTGTTTTGATACAGAAGTGGGTTAAGAAGCCAGAGAAGCAACTCGAGATTGAAAGTGAACAGGAGCCTTCTAGAGAATGACGAGTTGCCTACCTTCTAAATCCCAGGCGAAGTAAAAGGGTATTGAAGACGGACAGGAGCTTTCTCGAATGTGCCGACCTTCAGGGTCATTACAGATTAGGTGTCAAATTTTAGTTCAGTTTTTTCTATATGAATTGCGTTCATAATATTAGTGTTCCCGTGGAAGGCAGGTTGAACTGTTTACTCCCTCCATGTTCAGTTTGGGTCTATTATTCACGACTTCATATTACTTTTCTTAGCTCTACGAAGTAAAACGGAAACTTGTGTATAGTCTGCATTTTTTTTTTTTTTTGAAAGAGAGAGAGATTTTAAAATGTTTACGTTACGGAGGTAGTTAGGCCCAAAAAACCCCATTCATGGGAAATATTCTGTGTGTCTGTGGATGCGATTGAGAGAACGACTCGGCCTAATGTAGCCCACTTGTTTTGGTCGCCAGCCTCTCGCCAATGGCTTCGACTAAGGTCATGTACAATCATCGCCGACATCGATTCTTTCATTTTCCCAAGACCATTAGGGCGTTAGTAGAAATCGAAGGCACGGAAATTTAACTGCATTTTGGTGCGCAAATGTTCCGAAACTTACCGTCTTTTTCAAAACTGTGACTTAGAACGTCGTGAATGGCTTCTTCCGTCGCTTCAAACGTGTGCTCTCGCCAGGTTTCTCCGTTGTCCGACCTGAGGATGACTATTTCCCTTTCTTTTCCCCTCAACGATCCAAAATGAGGCACTTCGATCATCACCGGCCTGAAAAATGGATGGAAGTTGAACCACTTTGCAATGCATTCAAAATTAATCAGGTAGACATAAATGATATTAAAGCAATTAGGTTACAGCAACATAAATGAATTCCCAAGTAAATCAAAATGTGTTAAGTACATAATTTATATTCATTGAAATAGTATTTTATATTTGTGTAGAATTCGCACGACATCTCATTACACTTTGTAACATTCGGCCCTGACTCACAAGGCACTCGAGAAACGTGGCCACTTACCCTAAAAATTTGGCACCAACTGGCCCGAGCTCCAAGATCCTGCTCGCTAATGCTTCACCTTCCATCAGTGGCGGGGGATGTGGGAGTTTGTCTCTCTTCAAATAACGGCAAGTGACTCTCAACGGCATAGGAGCTCGTCTGGGAGGAACGATGACTCGGACGCCGCTGTGGCGCACGCCGCGCATCGCTCCGCCCCTTGCGTCAACCAAGAAACTCACCAAAAAGCTGAAACATCACGAAATATGATGAATTCGAAGGAAAAACAAATAAATGGATTTTAAGGTAAATTAATTTTTCGAAAGAGGGGTGACAAAAAAAGACGACTTACTTTCTCCATTGAAGTTTCCTGAGGGTTCCGAATGTCCGCAAAAGCAGATATTAAAGTCATTATAGTTTTTGCCCTTACAACATGAACAGTATTCTACTATTAAAGCGTCCACCTTCTACACCCTAATTAAATTAGATCAATTTTACAAACATTTGATACTTTAGCTCCAAATTATAAAACTAACATAGTACCAAACAACAAGTATTTGAGTAGTTTGAGAAACCCTTCCTCCTTTTGGCAGCACTACAAACAATAGCGTTCCCAATGTTGCTAGATCAGTGGCGATAATGACGTGTGAACTCTTTTTCAAGAACTCACGTGGCGTTGCGTTGTATAAATTCGGCTTTCTCTTCCGATTTTCATTTGCTTATTCAAGTTTCATAGTGCCAGTATAATAACTCCTTTGTTGCATAAAACTTCATTCGAAGACATTTATTCCAAAGTGGGCTCCATCCATATTTTTCTTTTATTTCGGCGTATTGGTTTGGCTAAATACTTCGAACGGGCCATAGGTTCTATTATACTATTATTTATTATTTTGAGCGACGTAACACGCAACTTTCCTCAGCTCCATGAATATCCAAGCACTCCCCCTGGGGTGTGAATGTAATTTATTAGGGATGCGTGTAATTTATTTTGAGTGGATGTCAGTGTTTATCCTGGACATAGAGCCTGAGCTCCGCAAAACCTGCATGAACTGAAAACAGCTTGGGCAGTCATGAGAAAACTCCAAGATAGAAGAAGAAAGAGCAGAGTACCTAGCCTGACGAACTGTGTGCCTTACCTCTTCGCCTGTCCTAGTAAAGAAACAAAAATAAAGGAACTGGAATCTTCGTCTTAGCCAACCAAAAAGCTGGCGCCGCGAAGAGGGCCAGCCTGGACATACCCTGGAGAGTTACGACTGATGCCAGGAGGGCCTGCTGTTCGCAGGTACGCCAGAACGCGCGTCATTGTCAAGGCGAAAGCGTCTTCGTGGTCAACAGATAAAGTAGGGTGACCAGAATGAGGAAGGATAATCATTTGAATGGTAAGGCCAATGAAGTGCTGATAGCTTGGTGAGGGCCACCAAAAAGACCTAGGTTCAACTGTACCGACTGAATCCCATTGTAGGTACCCTGGCAATTGTAGTCTAGGGAGGATAGACGAAGATTCATAATACGATGGAAGTTGCGCTATTGGATTGGAGCTTGCTTGTGATCGCTGTAATTTTTTCCTGAGTCTGCGGCTCTCCAAAAATTTCCAAACCCCCTCTCATAACAAATAAGTTCCAAACACCAACATGCTCTTCCATTACAAGATGGCCAAAGAGAACAATTTAAAAAAATTGAGATAGAAATAATGAGGCGCATTCTCGGGTCCCAGATTTGCTGACGCTGTGAAAGTTCCAGCAAAGAGAAAATTGGTGACGCACCTAATACAATGTGAAAGAAAAGCCTTTCCTTGTAGCCCCCTCGTTCTTCGAATCTTTAATAATCTAATCAGAATTAATGGGGATTCGCTGAACTCTCAAAAACCCTTTCATTGAAGTCATTCGCTCTAGGAGAAGCAGCTAACGGTGAGGGGGTAGATGTACCGACTGACTCCCATTGTGGGCTCCCTAGTGATTGTAGTCCATTGGGAAAGACGAAGGTTCATAATCCGACGAAAGTTGGGCAATGGATAGGAGCTCATGATCGCTGTAACTTTTGCCTGAGCCAGCGGCTCTCCAAACATTTCCAACCCCCCCTTCATAACACAACCATCTTCTATTGTCTGATTGTCTGGAACAGCAGGTGCAGATCTGATGTCTTGCCTCGAGAAGGACGCAGATATAACTGTCTCTGAGGGTTCAGGAACCGTCATATTGATAAGGAAACAGGCCTGCCTCGAGAAGCCTTCGTGCCCCAAGAAGGACATATCGGTGACTCAGCACGGGTTTATTTCAAACTATCAGCAGGATGGACAAAACGTCGCTCTTACGTCGTGACATCACCGACTGTCAACTCAATTGTCTTGAAGATCGTAGGCATTACTTGTGGCCGCTGGAATAATTCCAAATGCAGTCTTCAGATGATGAGAATCTAAAATTTGAAGACATACAGGGAGGTTCTAGCGGTGGGAGCTTCGAAAATCGATAGTCGCGGGATTTCCGATCTCTCTGAGGTCGTTTCAAATGTTAAAACGGATACCCGGATATTATGCGCTCTAATAATGATACCATCTTTACTGGTGACGAATTTAAAACTGCACAACTGCAGGAATCACACAAAAATTCATCGTGCCTGGCCTTCCGGCGACTAATGGCCTAGATGAACGGAATGTGCAAACCTTAAACACTGACTTGCTGCGAAAATGATCCCTTGCACAGGAAAAACGCCGTGAACTCTTCCTGAATGGACAGATTCGAATTTAACTCGATGCCTTTAAACCTGCAATTATCAAAAAACCTTCAGAGCTAGTAGTGAGGCACCAGAGCTGATTGTGGAAGGAAATTGGGAAAGCATTGCGATTATATGACGAGGTTGGACACAGATTATACTCTAAAGAGACATATCGACGAATTGCACCCCACAAACGTTCAGTCTAAACGTGTTTCTTTGGCCCAAAAGGGAGCTTTTACCGACACGCCAGAACAAGCTCGTATCCCCGAATAATCTGAGGAGCAAACATATCGCTACTTGCTACCACTTGATCCTATTAATCAGCACCAAGATCAACCACAATCAATCCTTGTAGATGAAACAGAAACTCCACTCCATCGAACCTTCCTCGAAGATCAGATCGTGTCACTCGGCTTCCAGGTCATCTTACGAATCATGTGGTTGGGCAAGTTAGCGTGGAAGGACTATGTTATTGAGGTTGTTACGACGTACCTTTGAGCGTCTATATCAAGTGTATCAAATAATTTATAATCCGACATTCACGGTCACCACACAGGTCAGCCCATTTCCCATCGACTAAATCGTTCAAGTGGGAATAACCGGTCAAACTACCGTCACAAAAATTGTTCTAAAATCTGCAATCAAAGAAATCATTCGCAATCTATGCCGAAACTCAATTACCAACAATTAGGCATTGACAACAGGTGCCTGAGGTGTGGTCGTTTCCATGGTACTAGAGATTGTAAACATAACACTTTCATTCTTCTTTCGAACTTTCTGCATTCTCTTTGAGCCAAATCATCAGTGTGGAGGTTACGTGGCGACTATTATTCTGTTTGAACTCGAAAGTGGTAAATGGGTTCCATTGTTGCAACTGTTTTTGGCAATCCAAAGCCGAAACCCTTTAGATCGTTGTTATACTCATTAGTTTTCCTTCTATTATTATAATAGTATTAGTATTCAAACTATTCAAGTTAAGATGACGTTAGCGAATGAGTATTTTATTCCCGAGGCATAGCAACGTGTGAATGTGATACTACAGCAAGGTAGAATTTAATTTAACAAAAATGTTAAGTATTGCCTGACAAAAAATTACCAACAATCTGATTTTACGTCGATTTTGTTAAGGCAGTTACGTTGAGAAGCAGGATTTAAAAAAAAATGTACGTGTTGTAGAACATTAAAGAGACACAAACGAAGGGAACAATATGCTAAGGGCACTCACCCGATATGGAGGGGATGGCGGTTGATGTCCACGTTGTCCGGGGCACCGTAGGCTGCGTAGGTCTCCTTCATGTGTTGAGGGCTTACTGTGTCGTCTATTGCCGTCGGAGGCCCTGCAAAACACAGGGGATTCAATAGTGGGGGCGAAACGGAAAACCCCGTCGGGTGAAATTACATCCTTTCCGCGCTCGTTCGACCAGTCGATAAAGTTGTGGTATTTTCGGCGTCACGCAATGACGTAGGAAATGTTCATCTGCGGGGTTAATTTATTTGGCGAGCGGGAGGTCGTTACGAAATAAATTGCGCGAAAATATCTGGAGCCGCGCGTCGCAGAACATCCCTCAGCCTCACGTGCTTTGCTTATTTTTTGTATGTCCTACGTATTTTACGAGTATTATTGTGTGATCAACAAATAAGTTTCATTAGAATGTGTTTGGAAGATTTGTGTTACGCAATCCCCCTCAAATTCGTACGAGCGCTTCAAGCTCCTCACGGTAACCTTTATGTAGTACTGAATGCATGTATCAGTTAGTTGAAAGTATCCAATAAGTTTTATCGAACGTGACGAACGTTTTCGGGTGACTAAAAAAAAGATAATTTAACCTTCTCTTTGTCCAATCTCTCCTGGCTCGTATCTCCGTTCAACGGATAGTCACAGTTGTGCACCACAAAACGTGGGGGTTCCTAGAAGATACTCAGTCAAGTTGATCGAATTCGGTTTTGCAGTCGCTGTGCAAATTTCAAAAAAACGCTGGCAATACTTTTCTTACTCATTGGGTAGCGGAAAGTAAGAAAATAAAACTAATTCAATTGACGCGAATAGCGAACCGTTGATAAACGAGACGTCTCAAAATATCTAAATGGAGTTGCTGAGTGATACCAATGTGAAACAATCCAAACATTGATACTGTGCGAAGTATTGCTCTATTTTTATCTGAGGGAAGTTGTCATCAAGTAAGTAACGTTTCAGGCCACTTTCTCAGAACTCCTCATTTACATCGCGATTTTTGTTAAATTGTTAACGAAACGCTGTTCAGTCAAAATGGTTGAAACGGTGGATGTTAAGATTCAGGGTTTTTGGCTCAGTTTGGTAGTTTCACTTCAAAAAGTGAGATCGCACAAAAACCACTTTTCTGGTAATTATAGTGGTCATTAAGCGTACCTCAATAATTAAGGCTTTATTGAACTAAATTCTGGCATGCATTGAAATGAATAAAATAGAATTGAGAAACTACTGACTATTGAGGAACGTCCATAACGACTAACAACATCCAGGAAACAGACCTTTAATTTTTGGGACTTTCATGAGGACTGGAAATTGCCACATAGGTGAAGAGGCAAAACTTTATGATAGAAACACGCCATTAAAGAGATCGTGTCCAGAGTTCTGGTAGTAGGTAGAGGGTCTGCTCCTAGTTGCCTCGTGGCCAACCTGGAACCGTTTAGCGCATTACCGCAGGTTGCTCCTAATGCCTCTCTGCGATGCTCTTCTTTTTCAGCCTCTTCACCATCACGAGAATCGAACAGCGAGCCGCTATTCCCATGCATACTCCCATACCACACAGAAGTTTGTGTGTCAGGAGTGTTCCTTCCTCCATGACTTCATCCCTAAGAGATACTAGTCCCAGACCATCACTTTCCACCCTCTTCTGGCTGAGAGCGGCCCTGACAAATTGAGCAGTACACTTCCGGTTTCTCTCGGAACTCAACACGGTGCAGACGAATACATCTGGCATGAGCTGGTCGACAGTCTCCTTCGCCGTGCGCCACCTTTGTCATGGAAAGAATCATCAACCGTAGCTCTACAGTACAGGAAATTTGGGGTTGCAGCCTTACCAATTAGTTGCAGGTACGCTCTAAATGGTCCATGTCCTGCGAGGAACTGGGTGTGGTCGAAATCCACCTCACTGATGCGTCTTCTAAGCTATGGACCAAACACACACACCACACTGCCCCTTCTGGGCTGAGCTGTACTCACCTTGTCACCGCTCAAAGGTCACAACAACCCTCCTTCTTTCTTTCTGGTGGCCATATTCCTGTTGAGCACAGCTGCTTGAAGGTGGATTGGGATAACACTGCCTCCTGAGAAACTTTGCGATATGAGCAAGCAATTTTGGAGGGCCAAGCTGTTCTGCTCAGGCAATGCTCAATGTACCACACCTCTACTCCATATAAAGCGATGGAGTGTAAAATGCTCATAAGCACTCACCTCACACTCACCTCATGCTTGCGCGTGTCTCTATCATACCCATATATAGAACCACTTCCCTTGTTTATACCTTGCTGTCTTCACATAAATAGGGAGGAGTCATCCCCAGGAAACTAGCTTTGTCTTCTGAAGGGCAACAGGCAGCCCATGAGCTCCCATTCCCTCCCTCGCCGTTTTGTGTTATACTTCCCTTATCTGGACTGATGCAGCCATTAATTACTGTCACCACGCTATCCACACAACCCACCAGGATCACATTGTCAAGCATCTTGAGATGAAGCCAGTCCTCATGGAACTCTAAGATCGACGACTGGGCAGTCCCTGCAGGCAATTGGCGTTATGTGACGAGGCGAACTGATGGAAGGTTAGAATGAGACGAGAGGAGTGAGAAACGGTAACTTTCGTTCTGTTGTTCTTCAAGTAGTAGAATCCGCCTCAATATATACTTTGATTTCACTGTGCCACATCTAGACGCCATCCGACACCTCTGAGACACGTCCCATTCAACTAGCATCAAAAAATACCTAGGAAACGATACACTACGGTATTGTTAATCTTGCAGATTGACTAACTGACGCTTAGGGTGCAGCCGTCAGTACTTCCAACGAGTTGGCAAGACAGCCTGGTTCAGTTTTGCCGCAAGTCCACGCCTCCTGATGGTAATACCTGTTGGCCCATACTAGGGCAACATTGCAAAGTGACGGATAGCCTCATTGGAGGCAACCATCTGACTCACTAGATCACTCTCCGGGAGACGAGCCCAAGCATGCGCGGTTTGTATTGCTGGCAGTCACACAGGATGTGGGCTGGATCTTCTAACACTCCAGTATCGCATGAGCACGAGTTGAGCTGACCCGGCTTGAAGAGTAGGAGCATGGCGTTGAACACCCCCGTAAATAGCTGAGCCATGGGAAACGACGGGGGCCTCCATCCATGGTGCAGGATTTTCTGGATGGAAGTTGCAAGTTGCTGTGTCGTACTCAGCCTGCAGACGATCTGTGCACTGTAGACGTACCAGCTCTAGCCGGCCCTTCCTTATCCTCAATTTGGCTAGTGTTGGGAGCAGGTAGTAGTGCTCAACAACAGTGCTCATTCTAAATCCAGTTCCAGAGGAAGGATTTCAACTGGTACCTGTTGGGCTAGGTATGAGTTGGTGTTGTGGGCTAGGAGAACACTTCCCACCGTGTCTCAACAGTAGTTGTAGCAGTAGTTTTGAAATTAATTGTATTCAACTGATTAAATTGTACGATTTACAGCAGAATAATTAACTTCCCAAATCTTGCTCACGTTTACGGCTCCAGGTTCAAACGAATTTAATTAAAATAGTGCAAATAAACCCCGGGGCTCTCACAACGTGATCCCCTCTGAACACAACGCTAATATCCCAGGTGCATTTGACGTTCTAAAATAAATAAAAACCCTCCATCTTCCACATTTCCCCTTCGCGTGGAATTTGGAAGGCTTCCATCTTACCTATGTCGCGGTTGTCTCTTTCGTCGCGGGTCACATCGATCGGAAGAGAGTCGTCGCCGAGGCCTTTCATTTCGTCGACTGTTAGGTAATGGTAGGGCTGCTCGCTCAGCATCGTGTCTTCTCCTGACGCACCAAAAAATAACGTCGTTAACAATTTTCGAAGTGGTCACAATAATTAATCGTACACGAACAATTTAATAAAACAAACTCATCCACATTTGAGAATGTGCATATACTATATCCATTTTTCGTTACGCAAGGATATTGTTAACTAATATCATCAAAAATCGTTTTCTACATATTTCATTTTATTCGTTTTTTTGGTTCAGTCGACATATACCCTAGTATCGTTCGCGTTCCTTCACTTTGCTGCCCATCGGTGAATTTGGGATATTGACCGATTCAGTGTGATAAATGACTATTGGGTTCCCATGCTGCTAGTGGTTTTGTGCAAAACCTACTGTTGGATTCCAGAGGAGGTAAAGAAGAATGGTAAGTGGGACAAGTTGATCAATTCCGTCGTATCGAATATGTTGTCGGTCGGGAAAATTTCTTTTAACCCCCTCCCCCCTCCTCTTCCCATCAAAAGTTGACACTACGTGTCTAGGCATGGAGATTCGAAATCTACTATGTCCGTCGGCCGTGGTCTGAAAAATCCGTTCTTCCACACAAACCCCCGCCTGCTCGGCAATCCGATTGGACTAAGCCCATGGTTGTTGTCGGCCCAAAACGGTTAAAACAATCAATGAAAACGAAATTTTATCTCAATTACGTCGTAGCGTTATCGCTTTCTAGGTATTTTCGATGCTGGGCCGAATGGAACGAGTCTCGCAGGTATAAGACTGCATCTAGACGGAGAACAGTAAATCGGCTGTAATTATAGTGAGCCAAAGTCTACTAATAAAAAGAACTCGCTGAAAGTAATCGTTTCATCGTTTGTACTCCCAACGACCAGGTCTTTCTACAACCACCTCTCAGCTCGACTTGTCACATCGTGCCAATTGCCTACAGATAATTGCCAATTCCGCTGTATTCAAGTCATGTTTCGTATAGTTTACTGGGTATTTTTCGATGCTGAATCGAACGAGATGGATCTCTTAGTTTTAAGATGGAGTTTTTGGAGAATACTGATTTTTGGTGGTTTAACGAAAAGTCCTTCATTCTTTCCGACTTCATAACAATACTTTTCGACGTTGACTCTCCAAGAGAATAATAAACCGTTGTGTAATAACTCACAGCGTCTTCAAAATCGCTAAGTAGTTCCAGATCACAAAATCTGCGACGCGTCGCACTACTTTGATCAGCCTCACGTTCATTCGTTTTCGGCTCACGAGCAAGTTTATATGAACTTAGCAGAATGCAACTTAACGTTGTACTTAGAAACTAGTGGTGCCTCGGTTTCGGAATTTATCTAATAGCTCCTACCTACGCCTCGACCGTTATTGAGCGATCGGTGCATGTGAGAGTCATGTGAGTGCTCTAACTCTCTAACTCTGAATTACGGTTTTATCGAAGGTAAGACAGCCGCGTATTTTATTTGGTTACACACGCAATATGTCAACAAGCGCTCAAGGGTATACTTGAAATTGAATGCTTGTTTCTACTCTTTCTATGATACTTGACATGACATGTGGACGAGTCCTCGGTGGACAAAACCCACAAGCCTCTTTGCATGTAGTTGTTGGTGGAATAAACGCTCTGAATAGACGGTCAAAATTTGCTGAAACGATGTTTTTCCGTATAAAAGCTTTAGATATATAAAGAAAGAAACTGATCATTCATTACGTTGGTGCCGCGTCGCTTAATTTCGTTCACAAAGTACTGTAACAAAAATCTAAAATTTTTCCTACGCGACAGGTTTAAAGTGTGAGGGGTTTTGGAAATGTTTGGAGAGCCGCTGACTCGGGCAAAAATTACAGCGATCCCAAGCTTCGATTCAATGCTTTCATCGGAATATGAATCTTCGTCTCTGACCACTAGACTACGATCACTGGAGGTGCCTACAATGGGAGTCAGGCGGTACAAAAGCACCAGCACCGTCAGGTAGGTTTGTAAGATTGAGATAATGTTGCCACTATATTCGCTGTGCTGGGACAGCCTAGTGCACAACACGCAGTTAAAATTACTCCAGTTCTAGAATCGAACCAGGACTCAATATGTCCAAATCCATCATCAACGAAAGTGGCTGGTTAGATGTGGTTAGGGATAGTTAGTCATCTAGCCTTTCAGGAGAGTGCTCCAATTATCTACCATTCACGTGGAGGCTAGTTTTTGAATCAGTGAGCTCGTGGAATATTGTTAAATCGAATATTTACAAAACATGCGTGAAGAAGAAAAAGAAGAAAATAATTTTAAGAATCAAAATTGAAAACATCCAAAACCAAATTACTTTGACAATTTATCCATAATAATATTTATAACGTATTTTCTTACATTTTAATTGTACATAAAATGATATAATGTCCCCTGTGTTTTTGAAACGTCTTTACTCTCTCGCTTGTTTTTATTACTTTCGTTGTTTATTAGGGGACTTGCTCGGATTTCTGAAGACTTGAATTTTAAAACGAGACAACAGTTTTTCCCTTTCGGCGATGCGGTGAATGAAACATGTACATGCCACATGCTTGCCATAATTTCATCATGTTGTTCACAATCGATGGCGACATTTCACACGCACACAAGACCAAAAAGCAGAAAATCATTTTTTAAATTAAAAAAAGTTCTTCGTGTACTGCGTTTTCAAAACTGACTGAAAAGTACAACATATTCCCTTTCAGCTACATATTTATGAGATTGTAAAAATTGCCCTGTGGGTAATGGTGTTGAGCGACATTTTGTTCCGTCTGTTCTTACTATTTACCACGCGGCACCTACGTTTTTGGCAGGCGTTTTTCCCATCGCGTTCCTTCAGGTAAATCCCACTCCCATTTTAGATGCATCGGATCCCCATTTGTGATGACTATCGTACGGTTCCTTTCAAAATTGATACGATCTGAAGAGGTCCTTCGCTCGGTTCCTCTTTTGAGGAAGTAAACAGGTCAGGCCACGTTTTTGGGCTCTTTATGGCGCGGATTTGTGTCAGTATCCCAAAATAGATACGCACCACCCCGCGCCAGCGGTGGAGCTTTGTGTTCACTTAGGTACCCTTTTGCAAATGTGTCGACTCTCGAGTGTAGAGGGGATTACAGTAACAAAAACTGCCTCTCATTGAGTTTCTTCAGAATCTAAGGTAGTTCCACTGACTTGATGGTCCTTTTCGTACTAACGAATAAGCCAGATAACGTTCGCCAAAATTTCTTTATCTCTTCCGTTAGTTGAAACTTTTCCTAGGTCGGTCTCCATTTGTTCGTTTGTCGTATTGAGTCCTCACTTCTGACGTTTTATTCCCTATGGTAGTAAAGGGGACTGAACAAGTCTGTGACTCCGTGTTTAAATAATTAGACCCACCGCGATACTTCGTGTAAACTGAGAGGGTGGGAACTAATTACTAAGGAGCCATAGCGCGTGCGCGGCAAAGGCCAGACGATGCTCCTTCCATCACACGTAGTCCCTGTAACACCTTCTCTCATTCCCTCATTATTTCTACCTAGGTTTGAGCACTCAAGAGCACTCACTGTTCTAGCCAGCTGTGAGCCCCTTATAGGAATTAAGGGCACCTCCCATCATTAATACACTATCAACTTGGAACCATTTACCGTCAACACGCCTGGTGACTTAGGCCTGACAACTTAGGATTGGGTGGATGACAACTCCAAATCCTTCAAAGGTTGGCCTCATGAGCAATCAGCTAAACCTCTTGGAGTGTGAATTATAGTGACAATATCCTCACGTACAAGGCCATTTACTTAGGTGAGATTGGTTACAGCCCTATTGTCAGGGATAGCACACCCACAGTAAATCAAGGGGAAGTACTGGCCTAATCCCTTAGAGCTGCACTCCTGAGGGTCACCAAGGCTTACAAGACAGCACCCACTAAAGTATTCAAAGTGATCATTGGCCAGTTACTCGTGAAAAGAAACCTTCCCCCACTCTGGGCTGAACTTCTTGATGACCTATCTACTGAATGGAAAATTGTGTACTACATGAAAGAGCATTGGTTGGGTACAGGTTGGCAAGCGAGATGGGAATCCTCGTCGACAGGATGTGACACGTATGAGTTTTTCCCCAACGTCCATGAACGTCTTTGGAGAATGTGGGCTGAGTCAGACCATTGGACGTGCCAGTTCCTCACGGGACATTGCCACTTCAACGCGCCACTCCGCTTTTTTTCTCTCGAAGACTCCCCATCCTGCAAATCTTGCGCGTCCATTGTGGAAGAAACAAGAAGCCTGCATGTCCGCTGTAGTTCCTACGACAGTGACTGGACCATCCAAACCTTCCACCTTGGTCTGCTATCAAGCAAGCTCGTGTATACTTTTTACGCAGTTTGTGAAGAATGGTTACGAAATGTGGCCACAGTTTATGTGCCCCATTGAAACATGCCATCCAAGTAAATGGTTAGGTCAGGTGGGAAACGAGATGAAGAACTTTTCCTAGATGGTACAGATTGCCCAGGGTTATAACTTCGTCTAGTAACACATGGGCAACAGCTTCTACCAGGGGACTGGCTAAATGATAACCTACCATACCTCCACAGGTCATGGTTTGGTGGATGCTGAGCGAGAGTCCGTTACCTCGCAGGCTAATGAACCTGCAACCACCTTAGACTGATGCAGTCCTGATGGTGTGTCTTCATAACCTACGCTGGTGAGTTGGCAGAGCAATGTACACCTCCATATTCAGCATACACTTGTCCCATTCCCATAAAACTAGTATACTGCCCCTAATCGAGAAACAGCCCCTTCCAGTAACTTCTGAGAAGCTTTGTAGAATGTGCACCGAACGTTAACAGTTTCAAATCATACAAGCATTCCCACAGCTACTGAAAAACCTCAGTCACGAATTTCGACAACAATCCGCAAGGAGCTACAAAAAGGTTCTTCGTACTTTTCAGCCCATTTAAAACGTGGTACAACTTTTTTTTAAATTCAAATAATTCGTACTCTATTTTTCGTTCATTTTATTTGGTTCAATTTTGGACACTTACGAATGAAAGTGGAGTCGGCCTTAAAGTAGGGTAGGTAGACATGTGGATGAGCGGGTGTAAAGCCATACTCAAGACCCAGGACATCTCCTGACATGAAAACACACACAAGCACAAGTGCAAGGCCGGTTACAAAGTAGTGCACCACAACAAACTCTCACAAAAAAAGACAAACAGAAACGAACAGCACAAAAAGAAAGAAGTGAGTAGAAGTTAAGTAGAAGAAAAAGAAAACCACTGCACACAAAATTAACTTCGATAGTTGAAATGATGAGATGAGGCGAAGGCGGATAGGAGTGAGAAAACAGTGAGTTGTGTGCTTTATTTTCAATGATTCTGGTTCAGCATCTATTGAAAGTTTTCTACTATAACAACTATTATACTATTGGGCGGTAAATACGATAATTTAGAACACACACTGTTCCTCTTCGTCACAGAACTATCCCAACTTGTTTATGTGATATCTTCAGACTAACGAGAACTTATCAAATACAATGCAGACTGGTACAGTCAGTGGACGCTCAGTTCTCATTAACTCACGATTACTCCTTGGATTTACCTGAAAAGGAGGGGCCACATGCTTCACCTAGTCAGATCCTTCCTCCTCCTTTCTGTTCTGAAGTCCTGTTCCTTGAATGCCCAGTGTGGAGTATTCTCTGGACTCTCCTCCATAATCTCCTTCCCATTATGACTCAAAAAGTCACCGGATAAATATCAACGCGTTCGAAGTTCAGTCAATGAAGTGGGAAAAGAATTGAAATTTCACGTGACCGCTTTTCTGCTGGGTATTACGGTTAACTTTTATGTGATGGGTGCTAGCAAATTGGAGAGCTCACTCTTAAACGCCCTCAAGCAACCCTGAGTTATTACTGAGTGGGCACGGAGTGTCGTATAGTTCAGTGGCGCACTCGCCTTTTTCTGAAGTTCCTCAGGGACCTCACTTCGTCCCTCTTTTATTCATTTGTTTTAATTAACTGGCTCACCAACTCTTCAATTAGGCACATTTTGCGGATTTGAGCAGATTGCATCACTCTTCCGTTTTGTCTCAACAACCTAGTTATTGCGCATTGTCAATCTTCAAACTAAAACATTGAACTAGGACGCCATGAAGAACAAATAATGATCAAAACATCACAACACACGAAGTGACGCGTGTAAAACCGACCAAGGACACCGAAAGTTGTGAGACGCCACAACTGACGGTCTCATGCAAATGTTGAGAAACTTTCTGTAGTCAAAATTGTTTCGCCTTTTTGGTCCAAGTCTTTCTAGTTTTGGAACATTTTCTTTATATTTACCTTCGGCAATATCATATTAAATTGTAAAAAAAGTCATTGTAGTTCATTTCATAATTTTTCCAAACCTAATTCATAACTTATTCGTGAAAAATCAGGTTTTCAGGCTCTTCGCTGAACGTTCCTTTTTTACAAATTTAAAAATATTTACAAAAAGGTTTTGCTCGTTTTCAGAAGCCTTTTTGAACACCGTTTTAACATTTCAGCTTAAGATACTGTTTTAAGCTTTGAACTTCATAGTTTTCCAAAGGCCTCCGTTGTTTTAGGGTTCTTGTTGTTATAAATATTTTTAAAACACCATCAGGTGCAACGCATCACACAACTTTCCTCAGCTCTACGTAAATTCACTTGTTTTCGCCCTAATTCAATTTATTTGAAAGTGTTGGCGCTTACAGTTACGGAATTTATTGCGGTGTTCCCACTCGTGCCACGAACATTATTGAGAAATTTCGTACACAGAGAATTAATGAGACTCCGAACGTGATTTGACGAAAAGGGTAATAATCGCCGTTGCAGAATTATCGAGTAAAAAATTGTGAGAAATGGTAGTAAGTGAAACGACGGTGGTTGAAATTCCGGAATTTCTGGAGTGGCTCCTATATATTTTATGAATCTATTGGCCTACTAATTCAAAGTGCCTGAAGGTTCTAGAAACATTTGAGCGGAGTTTATAAGTAAAAACTGGGCTAAAATCGAAATGTTTAGTTATTTATTGTGCTGCGCTCGTCATTTTCCCTTTAAATGAGAGTTTTATGGTATTTTCGTACTATTTGGAGCTGTGTGTGGAAAAAAGTTAATCGAAATCGTTATAGTCTTTTTTGAGAAATAAAATTAGTGTTTCGATCGCTATGATAACTATAGTTAGTTTCGAGGGGATTTCGCTCATAACCTTATTTTGGCGTCTCATAGTAACCCTCGTGCTAAGATATCAAGTTTGAGCTGATTCATTTCCGCGGTTTTCAATCACGTTCACACACACACACACAGCCCCCTTTTTGCCAAATGATGATTTTCGGATTTAGTAGACCTTGAGACGTAAAGAGCTGAAAAAAACTCAAATTTTTTGTCAGCCGATTACACAACTTTCCTTTATCCTTTCTAGAGCCAAGGAAAATAAAAATTGATCCCGATGATTGGGCATTTTAATTGTTTTTCGGGGTTTCGGACCACGTCGCCTCTTGAGGGTTTAAAAGAATTTTTGTTTACGCGCGTACAGTTCCTTAAATGCCGTCTCTGTTGAGATCAATTGACGTGGTAGTTACCGTGCATGGCGAAGAAAACATAGGTACACAATCAAATCTATTGAAGAGTGAAAAATTGCTCGGCGAATGGTGAGTGTTAAACAAATTATTTAAAGGTGAGGTGAGATATGCGTGAAATGATGGCGAAGTTGAAAATGGTGTTGAAGTTGGTCTAACCTACTGAGCAAGGCAGAGCGAATTACAGAGCAAAAAAAAACGGGGAAAACGCTCCAGCGTAGCTCTTTTCATAAATCGAAGAGGATCAAATGCTGCAGTTTTGCAAAGAACTGTAAACGGGAAAGTTGATGAAGAGTAGCCGGCAAGCTCTACTTCGGTCATGCACTCGAGATAATTGAATCTTCTACGAAAAACAGCCTTTCAATCCACCTTTTTATCAATTGTTGTAATAATAGTGGAGCACCTCTGAACATAAAACTGAAAGTGGTGAGAATGTTGAGTTTTCGGGTGATCCGTCACTTGCGCTTCGGGCACTTTTCTTTGATAGCAAACGTTCATGAACCCTCCATGGATGAAACGAATGCGTTCCAATCTATACATTTAAATTTACCCAAGTGTTGCTTTGCTTTTGATAAGCTCAAAGAGTACGGGCAGCATGCAGAAGGCTCCGGCTAATTCGAGCGAGGCGGGTAACGGAACTGTTCCCTGTACTTAATTATGCGACGGAGGAGGCCCATGCCCTAGAGATTGTGTCGAGATGTTCCCCCTAGCTAGTTATTCAGAAATGTTATCGATCGGGTAATACATTGGGCAGGTTTTCGACTGTACAAATTTTTTTTTCGGATTGACACAACGTTGACTCAAGAATTACACCTATCTCTGGTCTACAACAAAAATCGTTTTGTCAATATGCTCTAACATTTTTGAAATTGTCGAAATGATTGGAAGAATAACTTGGGGCACAACACGGACGACTTTTGGCCCACTAGTGAAAAGGACGAACTCGTCGCACGCTCACAAGAACAAATTGTGATTTTCTCAGTTACTTGGTCGACTGTTCATTCTATCGCCCTGACTCCAACTGGAGCCTGGAGTAAAAGAAGATTGATGGTGTACACTGATGTAGCAAACAGGACTTTTTGCCGACAGTGTTTCAAACTCTTTGATGTTATAGGTGACGTCGTTATCGTCTGTATGAACCACGTCGATTGTCGCATTCGCGCTCAACCGCTTCGTTGTTCGTGGCAGTAAATCTTCTTCGTATTGTAATTGCGTAGAAAACAATATGTGATCGTCATGTATCCTTTTCGGTGTATCGCGGGGAGTCTTATTTCCTTTTGTGACAGCAAACCCTGCAACACTCTCATTCGGCCCAAAGGAGAGCCT
The DNA here is from genome assembly GCA_020466155.1 of Pachypeltis micranthus. Taxonomy (NCBI): domain Eukaryota; kingdom Metazoa; phylum Arthropoda; class Insecta; order Hemiptera; family Miridae; genus Pachypeltis; species Pachypeltis micranthus. The sequence goes on from CM035773.1 coordinate 35,997,154, forward strand.
GCTTCAAAGTCCTTGGACAAAAAAAACTGCCAGGGGGGTTGAAAGGTGAGAGCTACGATTTGTTGCAGCACCTTCCTATATCCTAATTAATTCAATATTAATCCTCTCCTCGCTCTGTCTTCAATAGTGGGAGTTAGCGCAAGGCGTCCAACCAAAGCAAGATTGTTACGAGGTGGTGGTGGGGGGGAGTTAGAAATGTTTGGAGAGCCGCTGACGCAGGCAAAAATCACGAGCTCCGATCTAATGCTCAACTTTCATCGGATTATGAATCTTCGTCTATAACCACTAGACTGCGATCACTGGGGTGCCTACTATGGGAGCCAGGTGGTAATGATGACATAAGTATGTTGTAACATTCGATGGCTGGGATTCTTACAATCACGCAAGCCAAGTGCCGAGAATAATATTTTTCCCCAGTTATCCTGTTATACGTGAGTAACGAAATCGAATAAGTGAGCTACCTGAGGCGTTCATTTGATTGACCTCTGAGTTGTATGAGTTCCCTTACCCCTTCGTCCTGTTTTTTCTTTCAATCCAAGCACTGTTTCTCAAGTGAGGCCTATATTTTCGTACATATATGGTTTTATGAGGTAATTTCGTGATGAAGAAATCGAGTTCATTTCTATTTTTGCTCAGTCACTTTGCACTCAGACTCGTGCAACAGGATACAGCTACGGAGGGTGTTTTTAGCTTGAGGTACTCCTGCTTTCCATGAGAGTTTCATCTAGAATTTAGTTTCCCGGCGACAGGCGGCTGCATAGGCGAATTTAGTGGTTCTCGTGGAAGTGTTGGGAGAGGAGGGGGGCTTACTTCAATGGTGCTATTGCCATCCAAATTCTTCCCGCAAGAGACAGCTTAATTCAGTTCTCATGGGGAACCAGGAGCCGGGAAAGGAAGGGCGCATTTACCTGAACTGTTGGCGTACAGCAACACTCGACTCCCAATCCTACCTGCCTCATCGTTGGAACGAATTAATTGGATAGTTTAGTATTTGTGTCTACAGGTATTAGTTACGTCAGACTCAGCTCTGCCATTTCATGCTCTACGATTATTAGGCCAATTGTGGTAACTCTACTGTTAAATCTTGTTCAAAGCCTACTTCCAATCTGCTCTAACGCTACTGCTACATGATTCTCAATATTCTCTCGACTATGACTAGTTGCTGTGGCGTCATGAAATCCTCACAATGCCCCCCTCCCCCTTCTCCCTTCCCCTTTAATTGTCAGCAAAGTGAGATGCTCACTTACCTCCTTCATCCTCAGAGTCCGACATGAACGTTTCTTGCATCGTTTCAGGCGACACCACTTTGTATTTTTCGTCAACTTGAGTCGGTGAGATGGGAGCGTCGGTGACTCCTTTGAGGGTTTCCATGACGCTGATGTAGCCGAGCTTTTGAGCTATCGACATCGCCGTTTGTCCTTGCTGCGTCCCAAACAGAAGAAAAAAAAATAAGTTGAGCTCCGACGAACTGAAAGATGCACACACGATAACGGGAAGTTTCCAATTAATATCAGGGGGCCATTTTCTAGGAATGATCCTTAGGAAACATTTTTACTTTTCACACAAGTGGCTTAGACTGTTTATGAGAAGGATCGAGTTTACTATTATCGGGTACAATCTGTGAAAGATGCTGGTGAGTGAAACAGCGGTGGTTTGAATTTGGGAATCCCCGTGGCTGCTCCAATTAACTTATGACCGTTAACAAACCTTGAAGGTAGTTTATCTTGCAACCACTTCAATTTTTCTTTCAGAATGCTATCATTTGACCGAAAATCGTAAGGAAATAATAGCGCTAAAATCAAAATTTCGGTAATTTATTGGAAAACTCAAAAAAATTCAGCCCGTTACATAACTTTCCTTCTCACTCCGTAGAATAAGGAAATAAAATAAAACAGCAGGAGGACGGAGAGATACTGATTGATTCGTTGCGGCTTTTGTCTATACACCAGAAGACCTAAGGGCCCTCTTTACCATTTTCCCTGGAACTAACACTCATGCAACCCTCTCATAATACAGTCTCCGAGTCTCATAAAACCAATTTCGCTGACGTAACAAATTTCTCTCCTAAAATGTAGTAACTCCCATTCAATCCCAAATAACATACACGCACGTACACTCAACTGCTGATATTTGAAAGAGGCGAGTTCTCCTATACTTCTATAGCACGATCTAACCAAATTGGTGTACAAATCACGTTAACGCGTTGTAAACTAGGGACGATGCGTGAACTTGAGTTAACATTTTAATCTGCAATACGTGCAACAATATTCTACTTTGTTCACTTATCTCTTTGTAATGTATTTCTTTGGTATTCTGCAGGGAGAGTGAGAGAGAGAGAGAGAGAGAGAGAGAGAGAGAGAGAGAGAGAGAGAGAGAGAGAGAGAGAGAGAATGAATGAATGACGGCTTTATTAGTACATCTGGCGAGATTTGGTCGTACTCAACCATTCTTACACCTAACCAGAAATTTTAAAATTTAACATGATAAATACAAATGCGTCAACATTTTTCGTTTCTTCTTCTTATTAGCTGGTTTTCTACTACTACAACAACAACATCTTCGTTTCATTATTTGATTGTTTTTATTTATTTTAATTTTATTTTATTTTTTTATTTTTTACTATTATTTTCTTCTCGAACAAAATTCAGATATACTATAATTCACATAATTCAAATAGCCTGTCGTGTGATGATTTCAGAGGAATTTAGTAAAGGGATAGCAAAGATTCTCTCACACGTTTCTTGAAAGTTGTATGACTTTTTAGTTGTTTTAGTTCTGATGAGAGTCCATTGTAATATGATATGCTTTGTGAGATGAATGATGGCAGTGGTACGGCATTGTGGTAAACGGTAATTTAAGAACTTGTTTCTGGTTTCTAAATTATGAATTTGTGAAAATTGTGTGGTTGTATAGTTGTAGTAATTTTGAACATGATTGCTAACATAGAGTATTGTATTAATTCATTAATTTTGAGAATTTGTTGTTTTTTAAATTTATCACGAATTTTATCATCATATTTCAGATATCTGATGGAACTATTTAAGGCTCTCTGCATCTTGACACAGCAGGTTGTGTTGAGATCACACATAACCGATACACTGTACATAAAATAAGGCATAATTTAGGTTCTAAACAATAATTTTTTTAGACTGATGGATTTACACATCAGTTCACTTTCCCTACTTTAATGTCTGTCTGTGAAGTACACGATAGATCATTTTGTAGCACGATTCCTAAACATTCACTTTGTGTAACATATTCTATTTTGTTGTCGTTTATCGTCAAATTTGGTAAATCGCTCAGAGGAAGTTTTGCGCGTAGCCTGGCAGGTCCTATTATCATGCTGCAGCATTTTTTAGGGTTCAGAACTAGGCCGTGCTTAGTGAACCGATCCGACAGATTTTTCAAATCTTGGTTGGCCATCTCTACCGCGTCAATGAGATCTTCTGGTTTGCAGGTTAAGTAAATGCTGAGATCATCTGCGTATATAATTCTGCCGCATGTTGAGATTGCATCTGAAAGTTACTTGATGTATAGGCAGAAAATCAGAGCTGAAAAAGTCGTTCCTTGTGGGGAAAAAGAGAGACAGAGAGAAAGAGAAAAAGAGAGAGAGAGCGAGAGAGAGAGGAAAGAAGAGAAAGAAAGAGAGCGTGAAAGTGAGGGAGAGATAATGACAGTTCAGTTGCTGGTCGAGAAAAAAATTATTCCCGAAATGTATTAAATCGCGCTCCCACTCTATGAACGCCTCTCCTAGACTACACGAATCCGTTTAGAACGTCTCCAAATACTCACGTTCGTGGTTGCATTAGGGTCTGCTCCTGCAGTCAAGAGCTCGTTGACGATGACCGAATGACCTTGTTGGGAGGCCTGGTGGAGAGGCGTGTAGTTCACTGCAGTCGTCGGAGTAACCGAAGCTCCGTTGGCCAAAAGCATTCTGACCATCCCCATTTGACCAAAATGGCAAGCGACGTGGAGCGGAGTGTAGCCGGCCTAGAATCGAAAAATGAATTACTAATTGGCTTGATTATAAAAAAAAAAATTAATAAAAATTCGCTGAATAAACATAGGAGACAGAGAAGAAGAAGATGATGACTACTACAAGATAGGTTGGGTATCTGGGTGTAAATCACGGTCTTCCCACGTTAATATCTCACAGAAGACGCGAGATGATGGTGAAGGTTGGCCTGATGGGTGAGACTAGTGGGTTTGAGTTAGGGTCTAGGGGGTTTTGTTATCTCATCAACACACCAGTGTCGTTAAAACATTCTCCCAACTGACACAGGTGCTACCAGAGGAAACTCTAAGTTAGCGTTGAACGACTCTTTCTCAAAGTGCTGTGGCTGAAAACAATAAAATTGCCCGGTGGGTAGCAGTTTGAGAATGGGGAGAGCTAGTCTTGAGTGCGTAAGTTTACTCCGGGATACGGGAACATCAGAGCGTAGCTACTGCAGCTCGGTAGGGATAAGGGGCTTCGGGGATAAGGAGGCTTGCCGACGAGGTAATCTCCAAAAATGGCGCACCACGTTCTTCGAAATCGTTTCTAATGAGCAGGCCAGTTGGCACAGGATGAAGGCTCTCACAGTGGAGCAAACTGGCTAAGTAGCAGCTCTGGTGGAATTTGCCAGAGTCGGCCTTACTTCTCTGGTTCTTCGTAAATCTCAGAAACCTCTAGTACGAGTTTCTCAAGTAGTTGTATACATTTTAGTAGAAATTAATTCAAAAGGAATGGAGTGGAGGAAATTCCAATAGCAAATCACACTCCATATATTCTCCACAGTGATAAAGCACAATTTTATGGTCTAATTTCACTTCTGGACCGTGTCACGCTCAAATATTGCCCGCTCTCAGGGAGGATCCCAAACGACTGCAGCAACAACTTTGTGCACGCAACACCTGTTGGCAGAGGCAGTATCGTTTCCGGCCTTCGTTAGCCTAGTCTAGCTTAGGAACAATTAATCGCTATTTTTCTGCGGAGTGTTGCGACGGAGAAGTGTTGTGCAAACTCCAAAATCATTACGTCATTCCCGTTGGTGAGTCCTACAACCTTCATCTCAACGTTAAGTAGTGTATACTGAATCTTCGATTGTACTTTTTCGGGAAATTCCTACAGGTCAGGTACACAAGAAGACCAAGAGAAGAGCTCCAGTTAAGCGGTGGAATGATTTGCTGAACTATCCCCTGATCCCCCAGAAATTAGCGAGGACAGGGGTAAGGGTGCACTATTCGCTAGAAAGTGGGCTCTGCAATACGGACAGTGTTGCTTTGGGCGGGCGACTCAAAAGTCTTCAGTGTGGCAGAACTCGAACTCAATAAGTCTCACAGTTACACCTCTTGGCCGGAGACTATTAGGTACCCAAAACTTACGCTACTGTTGTGGTTTAAAATCGAAAATAACGCAAATCAAAATCACCTTGGTCGTGCTGTTGACGTCGGATTTGTTTTTGAGCAAAATACTCCCGACCTCCACTCGATCTTCTTGAGAGCACAGATGCAGAGGAGTGAGGCCGTTCTGAAACAAACAAACAGTAAAATTAATTCAATTCCCACTTTTAAACAGCATTTGACACACCTTACACATTAGCTGTTGTGGTCGACGTAGGGAGTAGGAGGAAGGGCCTGCTCCTAGTGGACCCATGAATTTACTCTTGCGTATTGAGAATCACCGCCCAAAACCATTTAACAAACTGCATCAGTTTGGCCATTACGCCTCTGTGCGGTGGCAGTTTTTCTTTTTTTCCTCTTAACACTCACGAGAATCATGAAGCGTGCCACCATCTCCTTACATCCCCCATACAAATCAGCAGTTTGGGAGGTTCAAGAGCGGCCTTTTCATGCCAGATGCTAATCTTGGATTAGCAAGCTCCATCCTCTTCTAACTGTCCACTGCCCTACCGTCATAGACCTTCGAATTAGAACAGGAGAGCCTGCCCTGCGCTTTTAGAGCCCCCTAGTGAGCTGAAAGGTGACAAGTTCTACAAAACAGCTCAAAACCGACCAAATAAGTCATCTCGATTAAATCACTTAGAAACTCGTCTGATGGGGTGGCCTGTCTCGTGTCCCCAGAGGGGCTTTGGCTGGATTTCAACTTGAACGTTGATCGTTTTAGTCGTTTTGAGTTGGATTGTTAGAATGTGTACCATCCCGGTACGGCTCTGCATCATCTCGACCTTGCTCGCCTACAAAGCCAGAAACGCGTCCACGTTTTTTAAATTTCAAATTTTACCAATTTCCATTGTTATTTTCTTGATTTCCATTTTACATTTAAACGTTCACCACCCTACTTCTGGTCTTCAGCTCCTTCCCGCATTACCGCTTTGTGAGAGCCTTCGATTTATTAAATCGTTGACAACGCTAACGTCAGCTACGTTACATACAACATACAACATAGAACATACAACTTCATTCAGGAGGCATCAAATCATGCTCTCTTTTCCCGTCTATTTGATTCTCGGAAAGCGATCTTCAGATCGGACAACCCAGATAACTATTGGAGTCCAGTTAGACTGGTACGTTTCAAAACTACAAAAAAATGTTTAAACAAATTTCTAAGAATGTAGGTAAAATAATTTAAATTATTGCAGTCATTTTAGACGAACTGCTCGAATAACTACCAAAATCATGTAAAACGGAATTTGTTATTTTCACAAATTGTAACTATGTCCAGAAGGGTCTACTGCGACGCACCAAACAGCTGTCCTCAGTCTCAAGAAGTGAACGTCGCACTCTATTTCGTTCAATGAAGGACAAAGACTTCTTTGCACTGAAAGCTTTCGTTAAAGTCACCTCAAAAACCAGTGAAGATGGGTATCGCATTCTAGAAGATAGGTAATTCATGACACTGACATCTTTCTAAGGCCTACCTGTATTGCCCTACCCGTATGGTTTGGGTGAAGAATCACCATCATTATAGTTTTTCTCGTCTGTCTGCCACCTTTTCTCCCCTCAATTCTTTCGCCCAAAACGCAATCGTTTCTCACTCCGAATTGTGGTTTTTCGGTGAACTTTCGGGATAAATCGGCCTGCTATTGGAGAACTTTCTTCTTCATTTAGCAGGCGCCGAATCCTCTCGCCGCAAGTTACGAGCATTGATTCATTTATTGGTTCATTTATATTCCAAAAACAGCTACTTATTCATTTCATGTACGAGTACATAGTCTTCAGGCAGGTACACCATTTATATTTTTTTATATTTAGTTCCATTCAGAAGTGTTTTCTTTTGTTACTTTTTAATACGTGTGGCGTCTACTCAACGTCAGCACCAGCTCCGTGCCCCATTATCGCCACACCAACCATCTATCGCCATCCAACGTGCCTCGTAAAAGCTGGTGTTCTCGATATTCTTTCGAGCAGACTTAGGGATCGTAGTGCAACCCCCAACGGGGACGAGGAATCGTCATTCCATTCGGGTAGCAGTATCCCGAAAGTCTCTGTGAAGCATAATTGGACAGCGTCGTCTTTTCATCGGTCTACTAATCTGGCAGCGCTATACCTGGACGACTCAACCCGAGGCCTACTGCGTAAAGCAAAATGGAGCGTTGGGCATTATAATCGTCGCTCTTCGCGATGAGATTGATAGCTGGCAACTATTTTATTGCAAGAACAGATTTATTTGGGTGTATTTTCTCTTTCTTCGGATTGTCATTACACGCGGTTCCTTTTAATTTTATTTATTTTGAGCTCAACAATTAGATGTTTTTATTTTACGTATTTCACATTCAGCGTGCGAAGTTTGGTTTTTGACGAACATGTCAAACAATAACCACTTTACAACACATACAACTCTCTTTTTTCTTCGACAGACAGACGAATTGTTTCTCTTTCTCCTAATCTTATTTGGGTGTATCAAAAGAGTAACGTAATGAACAACACAAACCAAAAACTCCCTCCCCCCATTCCTCTATTTGGAAACATTGCAATTACACAACATACTCACTTTGGCTTTATGATTAACGTCGGCTTGATGTTCAATGAGAAGATTTGACATATCCGAATGCCCTTCTTGGGCAGACAGATGGAGCGGCGTGAAACCCGCTTTGGACTCCGAATTGGCTTTGGCTCCGTATTCGAGGAGGGTTGTAGCGATGTCCATCTGTAAAAATGACAAAATCGAAAATTCGTTAGGAGGGAATTTGAACCAGAACGTCGAATGGTTAATAAAATCGAATAAGAATTTAAACGCTTTGAATATAAATGAGAATTGAAAAAAAGTGAACGGCAATGAATTAAACTATCTGCAATACAATTACACCTAAGTAAAAGGTAAGTCATCTGTGAGTCGCCATTTGGCTCAACTCGAAAAAAAGGTGCAAAAATTCGCTGTTTTCTGCTCAATCGGTCGAGCTTTCTAGCCTGAGGTTGCTTGTTCTTGGAGTCGTTGGGAAATCCACGCAACTCCTGGTTAATTTCTCTCTTTCAATATTCTGTGCCACGCCGAGCTCAAAAATAGGTATTTCCAGAGTCGACAAAGTAGTCCCCCACATTTGGGTTTTCTCGTATCTATCTTCCCTTATTCCCTTACCTTATGTCGTAATAGTTGGACAATTTTCAAGCAGATAAGGCGAAAGAGTTCACTCTGCTGAACCCATAAGTGCACGTCTGCCAGGGGGTTCAGCAGTGGCGACCATTTTAAATTTCCGAAATTCGGTGAAATTGCAAGTACTTCTGGAAAACTGAAAATTGTCTGAAAGTTACTACAAACTACGTGGATATAGAAAATTCACGACTGGCACGGTGGAAAGTACCGGCAGACGGTGCTTCAAAATGGGTACCTTTTTGTACAAAAATGAAAATTGTGTTGGACTGATGACATTTTGGTCGCGGAGAGTACTAGCCATGGCGAGAGGAACGAACCTAGTCTGCTGCCGACACCCGGCAGAAAGAACTAGCAGACGGTGCTTCAAAGTGCTTCAAGTTCACTAACCAGTGCGTCACCCTATCAATACAGTTCTCCCTCGCTAACCTCATTCGTCAACTGGTTCTCCTTCATGGCCATTCTTTCATTGACAGAGCGTGTTGGGCATGGAACTTTCTGATAACATTTTGTAATCAGGAGGTGGCAATGTTGAAGAGCTGCTTTAGACAATGAATATGGGGAGGCTTTAGTCCAGAGCAGTTTTCTCAGAGTATAGATCTTCATCCTTAACCACAAGACTACCAACTACGAACACTGAGGGCGCCGTAAAAACGGGTCAGGCTCACATTTTATTTTGACTTCTTTGGGCACCAAATTATAAAAACTGAACACCTTCAAGGCCCTAGAAACAAAGAACCAACTTTTCAACGAAGTCTGAAGGGAAGACGCGGGTAAGGGGTGGAAGTTAGACGTTGTTTATAGTCTCTGCTGCTTCCGTACCAAGGCATTCCTCTCTACTTCTAGTCAGCCAGGTAGACTATAGGGTTAGGGTTGAGTATAGGTGCCGAAGTAAAGTATCTCAATAGTGCTTGTGCAATCTTGCCTTCCAGTACCTCTTCAACTGGTTGGGTAAGTAAAGACTTAATTTGAAGAGCGGCTACCAACTAATGTCGAGTGTTTATTTACAAACCAGTCACTGTGGGTAATGTTACTGTATCGTAACATCATCTTTATTCTATGCATCACCATGATCATTAAGTTTTGATACAAATGAGCTAGATGGTTTAACATAGACCACGGAATTTTAATTCCCTTGAACAAATTCGGTAACAGGGAAAATTGGATTAAAGGAAGTAGACTGCAACCCTGCTTACTATATATTACAGCAATTCTACAACCATCAAAAGCTGTGGCCTCCCTGTGGGATGTGGGTTTCCGTGCATTTCATTTAAAAACTCAAGCGCGCTACTGCCGATGACTAGATTGAGCAAACTGGAGACAGACCTGATGGATGTAATGCTCGAGGCCACTTGCTGGCCTGCCTGAACATTGACGGCGCTTTATCAGCCTACTAATGAAGATGCATGTTTGATACGCTCACTGGAGGAGGCTCCCACGCCTAGTCTCCTATGCCGGTTGGCCCGTGCCTGGGCAAACATGGTGAAGCAGCGTGTGGCAGCCCTCTTGGACCTTCTGCCGCTCTTGCCCGTTCTTCTTCATAAAGAGAGCAATCGAGAGCAATAAAGCGCGTCGAACGTGCAGCTTCTGAAAAAGTGCTCCTAGAGCAAGTGGACAATTGTAAGGGTGGGGCACCACCAGCCCATGTACAGTAGGCCCTCTACTGAGCACAGGGTAGAAAGGCGCAGTTATGCATGTAGGGACTGCACAATCAGCATTAACACTGCTAACAGGCATGTAGCCTCCACCTACATGTGCAGCGCATGTGCGCTGACAGGGTTGAGTGATTTGTAGCAGACGGGCATTAGGTGTGCGGTCCCTGTGGAACAAGAAGCACCACCAGGAATGGAACAGAATGACAACCTCCCGCCCTACCACAACACAAGCTGCTGGGTATAGGCTTCAGATAGACGCAGGTGCCTCTTGCTACACAAGTGCAAGTGCACAATGAGAAGCTTCGCAGCCCCGGCTGAGTTCACTCCAATTTCACTGCAACATCATCCACGTATGCTACTGACTGCATTGCTGGCTTGCAGGTGATGGAGGACTGACGCATATTTTGAAACTCAACACACGTCTACAACACGAGCGTGAACGTTTATAATTTATATAAGTAAAATCTTCATCACTACGTCCTATCAAACTTGAATTTAGACCATTTCATACATCAATGAAAGTGAATTTAAACTTAGCTTACCTGATTTTTACGAGCGGCAATGTGGAGGGGAGTGTGGCCGTTTTTGGCCGTAGCGTGTGGAGAAGCGCCTTTTTCCAACAACAGGAGAGCGACGTTTTGGTGGTCGTAGTGGCTGGCAACGTGCAAAGGCGTCACTCCGTTCTGTTCAAAAAGAAAATAATATAAATAGCGGTAGCGATGGGAAGTACTGCGGTATAGCACTTTGAACACGTTATCCTCTAACCATAATTCAGTATTCAGTTCTAAGTAGTGGCGTATAGCTCGAAGGTTATGGCTACACCCTTGGTCGTTCTCCTACAGTATACCCAACCTAATAACTTGTACAACCCTTGAAGTTGTACAAACGAATCATAAAGAGATCTTACCTTTCCTTGAGCGTCAACCGGAGCGTCTCTTCTCAACAGCAGCTTGGCCACGTTCATATGACCGTATTTCGAGGCCAGGTGAAGAGGGGTGAAACCTTTCTTGGTCGTCGCGTCTAGCGAAGCTCCATTTTCGAGCAAAACTGAGGCCACCTGTGCGTTTGAACAGATGAAAACGTTTTGGTTTGTTACAATTCATTGGCGTGTACGTACGCTCCAAAGACGGAATGCACGAAGGTTGTTTGAATTTTCATGCTACATATTTATTTACGGTACAATACTTTCATTCACAATTCGCCATTACTACGGACCAAAGTCCGCTGGGTTTTCACACTTTTTGGGAGTACGAAACCTGGTTTGAGTGGAATTCTGCTCTGTGCGCCTCCCTGTTGACACTTATTGTTATTTGGGATAGCGCAAGTTTCAGGCCTCACCCGAAAACCTTTTGCTTTTCAATTCCCTCCAAAGTGTCAAGGCATTATATAATAACGAATAGGTTGAGTTAGTCTGTTTTGACATGTTAGCATTCGTCGACAGAAACCACAGAGGAATTTCGATCGCTATTTATTTATGAATATTAACAACTGCTTGTTACATCGCATGTCTCGGGAAGTCGCTATTGGAAAATAATTTTCTCGTTCCTCAATTTAAGTGTTAACAGTGTGTAACAGCGGGCCGAATGAAAGGTTACTCCTTACCATACACCAAAAAAAAACGCCAAAAATCCCGCATTTTAGGGCTTTGATTCCGTGTTATTTAGTCTTTTTTTTTCCTTTTTTTTTTTCAAAGTTACGGTTCCGTAAAAACTACTCGGATCGCCGCACATTCAACTCAGATCAAGAACTCGCGCTGGTGTCGGAAAAACCGTTGAAGGGCATAACAAGTCGCGATATGTTCCACGATTCGGCTGATGAATAAATCTATTACCTCATCCTGGCCTTCTTTGGCGGCGATGTGGAGGGCCGTGTACATGTCTTTGGTGGTCGAGTCGACGCTGGCTCCGTGCTGAAGGAGGAGCATCACGATGTCGACGTTGCCCAAGCGGGAGGCGATATGGAGCGGAGTTTGCTGCTCCTGTAAAATCGAATGAATTTTTTCGTTTTAGTTTATAGCTAATATCAGTCGAGAATGAGCGTGCGAGGATAAACATTCAATACGAAGGACGCCCCTTAAAACGACCAATAAGAAGTTCAAGACGGATGGATAACCGTGTCTCGTTATCATACGTATATGTTCAGGTTTTGTATGAATTGGATGTCAGTTAAGGAATTCCATCGAGTTGTGTGCATTGAATTCAATGGACTGAGTAAAATGAACTTAATTTAAACGAAAAAAGATAATGATTCTAATTTGATGAATCAAATGGATTGAATGAATCTATTAAATTGGATATATATGGATGAATGAATGATACGAAATGTATTGCATTGAATTCCAACGCCTCCAGCCTTTTTTCCCGGTCACAGGACGCCAACGTGATAAGAAAAAAACCAAGGTGGTTGTACTGGACCGGGTGATGCGCAGGGCCACCGGACTAATGAATGATATATGCCTCAGCCTCGCTCTGCCTAAGACCGAATAGTCACCCTCATAGAAGGAGAATTCCTGTTGTAGTTACATACACAGTTCAGTGCGAGGAGGTAGTTACAAAGCCAACCACGCGCTATCTTGGTCTCATGATCGATAGCAAGCTGAGACACGGAGAGCAGATCCAGCAGTGCTAAGGCAGCAGCGCTAATCATGCTCAACAGGTTGATGGCACAGTTCGGTGGCCCGAAACCGAGCGGGAGGAAGCTGGCTCTTGTCTGTTGCAAATTTCATCCTCCTGTATAGTACAGAGATAGGGGCAGATGCCCTGTACGTTGAGAAGCACAGGAAGAAGAGCAGTGGAGAGGGGAGGGGCGACTCATCAGGGAGATGCGGCCATAGTTATTACCTCACCCAAACATTAACGAGCCATGGCCTGTTCCATGCATACCTGCATAGGGAAAATATAAGAATTGCATCTATTGTGGCGCAGAATGTAGCTATGCGGAACTCACTTCTTTCATTGCAGCCACCGGAGGAACGAGAGGCTGCATCCCTCCGACTGTGCCAGGGAGATGAGTCCTGACACGGTGGTGGCCATTGTGCTCGCAGTCTGGACTGTGGCGTGGACGTGGAGCCACGCAGAAGGAGGGTGGGCGCATATGGAAGTACCCCGTGTTTTTTGTTTTTTTTTTTGACCCGAGGGCGTGTGGGACAAGTCCCTTTGTCACTGCGGCCGCATATGGGCCTATTGTGACGGCCCTTTCTTAGTAGAAGGAGTCGTACATACCCGCCCCCCTTAGGAAGCTGAGTATGTCCTTCACCGCAGATTCCGCCATGATTTGGGATTCAGTGGTCCCCTGACCGAAGTATTCAAAGCGTTTTGCTGCCAAGGCAGGGCACTCACACAGAATATGCTCTGCTGTCTCGTCCTCCTCCCCGCAGAGTCTGCATTCCACCGCCTCTGAGATGCCCATCTTGTTGAGGTGATATCTGGGTGGGCAGTGCCGGGTGAGGAAGCATTTCAGTACTCTCAGATCTTGTCTAGAGAGTGTCAGCATCGCCTTCGCCCTTTGACAGGAAGGCGTGACAAGCCTTTTCGCCTGTCTTAGTTGTGGCAGGCGATGCCAATGGGCGCCATTTTCCTGTATCTCCCATCGAGCAACCAGACGGTTCAGGTGACTTTACGTCATACCCACGTATGGTTCAGGCCCGATGGGTAGGGATTCTGTACCCCTTTTCGCAAGGCGGTCAGCCTTTTCATTGTCCTCATGCACCCTGTGAGCCGGCACCCAAATGAGGGAGAGCCTGTTACGGGCGCCGAGCTGCTTGAGCGCATGGAGGCATTCCCATGCCAGCTTACACCTAAAACTATAGCCACAACAATGCCGTGGCCGTTCCACTATCCACAACCTGTGGTCGCGCCTGGTAGCATGGGTATGCTCCTGGGAAGATAACCCAGAACCAGAACCGTGTACGGGGAATATTATCCTCGCTGCCCCAGCGAAGACGATAACCCTCCTGAACCTCCCAAGGAAGGGGCGTAGGGAGACGGAGAGAAGATTGAGCAAAAATACCGGCACAACCTGAAGCAATGTGAGAAGCAGTTCCAGGCCATTGCTGTACCCGGAGGGATACTCGGTTTGTGCCTGGTATCTTGCCGACTCATACTCTGGAACAAAGGTAGTTGTATATTAAATTGTATGGAGAAAATTTGGAACGTTAATGAGGTAACCTTCGGTCATGCCTATATCTACTGCTTGGCAGCAGTCTCAACTCAGAACTCCTGCGTTAATTCATCATCAACATGGCCTAATGTTGTCTTACATTCACCGTGTCTACGCCTGCCAACTTGCCTTTCAGTTTACTTCCACGATTTCATTTCACGCTTTCCACCTCCTTCACACTACTGCAACCCACACACTTTCACGTTCAGGCGCAGTAGATAACAGACGCTTTCCATCGATCTTAGCTCTGGACTCACGTGGACTGAGTCACCTTTCCTGTTGCAAAACATCCACTTAGCTTTAAATTAAGTAAAAAACGACCAACCGTGAAATAATATTATTACATCAAATAAAAATAACAGTTACGTACGAATTGGGTGTAAGTGTAAACAGTATTGTTGAAGTCGCTTACCCGTGCTCGCGCGTCGACTTGCGCTCCGTTCCTTAGCAGGATGCGAATGATGTCTGTCTGATTGGCTCGAGCGGCCAAGTGAAGCGGAGTTTCGCCTCGAACCGTCTTGACGTCAGGGCCAGCTTCGTTTTGTACTAGGTAGATAACGATGTTCATGCATCCCATGAAGCTGGCAACGTGTAATGGAGTTAGACCCGACTGAAAATATACAATCGTTAGATTATTGCCTACACTCGGCAAGCAAGAAAAAACCCTGCAAATAATTGTTTGTTATACTCAAACAGCGTGGCTATCTATCTAGACGCAGTTTTACGACTGTGAGACCCATACCATCCAATTCAGCATCAGCATACTAGTAAGCGATACGAAACATGACCACTGCAGAAGAACAACGCAAATTGACATTCCTAAGAGACGTTAGGCAATTGGCGCACGACGTGACGAAGGGCGAGGGGTTGGCAGTGAGGGAAATGCGTGCAGGTCGGGGAGAAACGTTCGTACATGATCCCAGGATTTCTCGTATCTATTCTGTTGTAACGACTGAAGTAGGCAAGCTGTTCGACCCAACGCCCACCCGTTATTATAATGATGGCGTCTGAGGGAGTGAAAGGGAATCCCTGCTAACTGCTCAGTATTCTATTTTCTCCAAGGCCTCCGTGAAGGGTCTCAAGTTTCCATTTCCTTTTCTCGTACACTTTTTTTAAATGCGTGAAACATGCTTAAACCTTCACCAACCCACCCAAAATCGACAGGAAAAGTCACTAAATGTCGAATCACCTCTTGACCCCTTCCACCCAATTTCCCTTTGAGTTCCTCAAACATTCCTCTCGCGTTCCATTGAACTGAGGTAACGAACTTCAAAAAAAGCGTTTCGTCGAACATTTCCGAATTTTCTACAGTATACGCAAGATTTAGAATGGTATCAGGTTTAGCAAGCTATACGCACATTTTTTTAACTGCCCTTTAAAATGTGCTGACTGACTCCTGTTAAAAGCAACCGGTTGATCGTGGTCTAGTGGTCAAGACAGACGATTCATAATTCTCGACGTAAGTCGAGGGTTGTGGATCGAATCTCCGGCGCGATTGCCGTAATTTTTGCCTGAGTCAGCAGCTCTTCAAAGCATCTCCAAACTTCCTCAGTACATTGGCGCCCAACTAATGGTCGAATTTCTTCTTTCCAAGAGAAAGAAGAGGCCCCGAGAGAAAAATTTTAAAAAATTAAGAGAGAAAATAATGAGACGAGTTCTCGGGTCCGGGATTCGCTGACGCTGTGAAAGTTCCAGCGCGAAGGTAAAATGGGCGACGCGCCCACTACAATGCGAAAGAAAAAAGACTTTCCTTGTAGCCCTCTCGTTTCTCGAATCAAAGATCGGATTTTCTGGGGATTCGCCCAACTCTCGTAAATTCTTTCCTTAAAAGAATCCGCTCCAGGAGCAGCAGTTAAAAAGACGAGGGGGGAGATGTGCTGACTGACTCCTGTTAAAAGCAACCGGTTGATCGTGGTCTAGTGGTCAAGACAGACGATTCATAATTCTCGACGTAAGTCGAGGGTTGTGGATCGAATCTCCCGCGCGATTGCCGTAATTTTTGCCTGAGTCAGCAGCTCTTCAAAGCATCTCCAAACTTCCTCAGTACAAAAAGGAAATACAAAAATGAAAGAGTGCGTACTCCAAATGAGGCAATCTGAATATTGAAAGTTCCACAGAACTGCTACAACGATTTTGAACAAACTGTCAGGGTACTTTCACCATTGTAGAATAGTTCCTTGCTTACTGGTGGCAGCCGAACGTTTTTGGCAGCGACCGTAACAGGGATATATGTATAAGTGGTAACATTTGTACTGGCATTGATTGCAGGATATCTGGTAGCTCTTGTGATTTACCCTAGTTACATACATAACGGTTCATAAATTGTTTCGTGCAACATTTTTTTCGAAACTACTTCAAATCAACTTGCCTCAGTCGTCGCTTCGATCGAAGCTCCATGTTTCAAAAGAAGCTCGACGACTTTGATCCGGTTCTTTTTACAAGCGATGTGAAGGGGCGTAAAGCCGTTCAGAGCTCTGGCGTTGGGGTCCGCTTTGCGGTCCAAAAGGAGACGGGCGACTCCCACGTGTCCACAGTGGGCTGCCACGTGAAGGGCAGTGAGATAGTCGACGGTGACGTCGTCGACTGGGGCGCGATGATAGAGGAGTATCCTGGCAGCATCTACGTGATCTCCTTGAGCCGCCATGTGGAGAGCTGCCAATCCATTCTGCAATCATCAAGTTTACCCATTTTTGATTAAACATGTACATCGATAAAAAGTACTTCCAATTAAACAATTTTGCAAAAAAAGTCTCATTCCCTTAAGAAATTATTGATTCTATTTTTTGTCACGAAAATTGCATCAGCGCCTTTTTGAAAGAATGAAGGTTAGTTTCGAGAAAAAAACACATTTATTGATTAATTCTAGTTATTCTATTTATTTATTTTAATTTTGATTAAAAAACAAGAATACTAAACTCTCAGTGTCAACATAACTTAATACCTAATCAATGAGCATATTTTTTCTTTCATAATTTGTAGTGTTACAGTAGTCAGCTAGCATCACAGTTCTCATTGCATTTATCGCTATTTCATTTATACTTTTTGGCAGTATCTTCATGTCCATGCTGGTGCGATATGTGACATAATACAACGGAGAACGGCAGTACAACAACTCTAATTTTATATTTGGGCTGTAGATAACTATGACTATCGTTATCATGGCGAGGAAAAACTTCTTTTTCTCAAAAAACGTTTCAATGGTTTCGATAAGACTTGTTGTATGGACATTTGAAAATGACCCAACTGTACCATGAAATTTCCCATTATCCGAACAAAATTACAAAAAAGAACTTGATACTATCAATACTATCGCAGAAAATAACGGTTACTCCAAAAAAAACAATAAACAAGTTATTAAGACAATATGACTCCAAAAAAGACGATCCAGAAGCACAAAATAAACAGACTTTGACAAGACGCTGCACATTTACGTGCACAGGACCAAAAATACACGGAATACTAACAACTTCCGAAAGGAAGGCATACAACTCGCATTACGTACGGACACACTTAGAACAAAACTTACTGCAAAGACTGAAAAGACAGACCCACTAGACCAAAATGGGGAATATAAAATAACTTGTACTTGTAAAAACGCATATATAGGATAGACAGGACGAAAAATGTGGACCAGATATTCTGATACATTAAATCTCTTGGTAGGAACAAAGACGATTCAAACTTTGCCAACCACCTCAAGACAACTGGACATGAACCTACCAAAATACAGGACTGCACCACCTCACTACGTAAACAACACAAGGCGAAAACTGAACATATTAGATAACATGGAAATCTATAAACAAAAAACTTCAATGGACAGATCATAAACGAACAAATAAACACAAAATGCGACACCATTAAAAAAATTCTACAAACGATAACAACCAAAATGACGGATTTACAGACCACCCCATACAAAAAAGACTTAGAATCGACAACCGACAGACTCTTTAAGACGTTCCTTTCCATTCACTTCTAGTGGGTTTCCCCAGAGGTACATGACTTCCTTCCCCCCTTCCATGATGCTCCACCATCCCGTTTACCTTTCTCCTCATATTTAAAGACCACGACCAATTAGCTGATTCTAGTACTGAATTAACGGCCAGACGATGATGTCTTGTGATTTACATCGAAAGCGCTCGTCCACAGTATTTCACCAGCCAGAGGAGACGGACTCACCTAACAGGTACACTAACTCTAATAAAATTTCCGTTTGTGGGAAAACAACTCGAGCTGCACAATAAATTATTGAAGATTTTTAAGAGAAGGGATGGCGCAGCTTCTTTTGTGTAAATATCGCTCATAAAACCTTGGCATTCGCAGAAAAATTAATAGCGTTGAGAAGATAATTAGGAGCAACCTTAGTGGTGGAAAATTAGGTTCCCCTTTGAGCTACGCGTCGTTCTTCGAATTTTCCGGGGATTCGCTCCAACTCTCAAAAATCTTTTCATTGAAGCCATCCGCTAGTGGTGAGAGGAGAAACGTACCGCCGACTCCCATTGTAGGCACCTCCAGTTTTCGTAGTCGAATGGTTACAGACGAAGATTCGTGCTCCGACGAAAGTCTGGCATTGCATTGCTGTAATTTTTGCCTGAGTCAGTGGCTCTCCAAACGTGTCCAAACCACTGGAAACACTAAAAACTCTTGCATACAAACCATTGCCGCCTCATTTACTAGTGTTTGTTAGTTGTTACGCAATAATTTCATAACAGTGAAGACGAAGCTTCTAAAAAAAAGTCACGACAATCTCATAAACCACTTGTACACTGATCACTCAATAAAGGTCGTGGGATAAGTAAGAGCAGGTCGATAAATTATGGAACAGAAAGCGCTAGAAGTTGAGGTTCCCATAAAGTTAGTGAAATATTAGGTAGTTTAGTTGCTAGGGCGAGTAGAATTGTTGAGTGTACCAATTTTCAAGGGTTCAGTACAGTTTTTGTGTAGTTCCTGATGGTGTGGTTGATGTGATTCGCTGAATGTCTCCTCCCTTTATCATAACGAACTCTGCCGGTGTTACTCACTGCAATGATTTTTTCCATACATATTTCCAGCAATCATGTTGTTACAGGGACGATGGGAACCTGCATTGACAATGGGACAGAACGAAATGAAGCGCTTCGCTCATCGAAACATCTACTGGAACGTTGACGCAAAAGTTGAAGTTGGAAGATAAAGCAAAGTAGGGGGGCGTGGCGAAAAAATGGCTGTGGCCACGCGACGCAATCGGTCTTCAGAGGCTATCGGACGATGCAGTCCTTGCTGTATTACGCAAACCTATTATTCAAGGAAATGGTATATTATTGTGAATTGTGCCAGGAACCAACCAATCCTACCAGCATTTCGTGTATACTTTTTCGTAATTTTTGTTTTAATTTCATGTGATGTTGAACATTTTCTACCTCTGGCTCCCCCTTCCTTTTACCCACAGTTTCGCTGCAACTGAGCGAGTGAGGGATTGTGCATTGATTTGTGTAAAGGAATTTCTCTCGTTTCACCCACCAGTTTAGCCTCCAATGCTAATTCCTAACAGAAGTTGATGTAAGTCAGTAGAAGAGGATCAAGACATTAAAAATGCACTGAACGTGTTGACTGGTAGCTTAGCGCGTTCGAGATTTCAAATTTTCACCTTAGTTTTAGCTGAGATGGGAGCCCCTCGCTCAAGAAGCATGTCGACAACTTGTTCGTGGCCAGACCTCGCGGCGCAGTGCAGAGGCGTCAGCCCATCCCGGGTTTTGGCTTCGATGTTGGCTCCTTTGCTCAACAGAACGGAAACCATGTTGGCTTTGCCCCATTTGGCCGCGACGTGTAGTGGGGTGATGTTGTGCTGGGAAACAAATTAAGAGCCCTTTAGTATTAACTGCATCTCACATATTTCTTCGTAAATTGCCGAAGTACGATGGTCTAACTGTGCGATATTTTTCATAGTTTAGAGGTAGAACTAATGAATGGTAAAGCAGATATTCTGACGACGTGAAGAAGTACTGGCATTTCGTATAAAGGTGGCTGCTCACACTGGTGGACAGCAATGGATACTGCCAGGAACCTAACTGTTCAGCAGTCAGTTGCAGAGAGAGGTAAAACCAAAGGAGGCGGTGAAGTTGGGGTTTTTGATCGATACGTGATCCATCTTTCCAGTGGAAGCGTGATATTTTCGCGGGTTGGATTTTAATTCATGAGCACGATGGCTCTTAAACAATCGCCTGTACACAAAATAAAATCACACTAAAATAACTCTGAATTACTCACTTTTGCAGCGTAATTTACATCGGCACCTTTGGACAGAAGAAGATTGGCAATCGCTTCATTGCCGTAATGGGACGCTATGTGTAGGGGAGTGAAACCACTCTTGGACGTTACATCAGGATTGTGCTCGTTCTGTAAAAGAATCAATAAAT
Source organism: Pachypeltis micranthus (assembly GCA_020466155.1). NCBI lineage: Eukaryota > Metazoa > Arthropoda > Insecta > Hemiptera > Miridae > Pachypeltis > Pachypeltis micranthus. Next base: position 36,017,895 of record CM035773.1, read on the forward strand.
AAATTGCAGACACTTTCCATACCTCTTTGAAGGTCCACTGCAAATTGAAATTTATAAATTAAATAGGAATGTCCCGGCCGATAAGGACTCTTTCATTGGTATTTGTCGACACACTTGGGATCAGTCTTAGGTGGAGGAATCTTTAGAATTTTCATATCTCAGTTAAGTTTACTCACTTTTCACTTTGTGCTACCCAAAAGTATTATGTCAAGAAAAAAAAATTGCGAGTACTTCTGATCTTCATGTTTTGAGGCCTGCAGAATCCAAAACCATGTGTGTGTGGCTGTAGTTCAACTTATGAGCTCATCCGGAGTTACCAGATAAATAGACTGCTACCATCGAATGCAGATATGTGTCAGTCGACAATTGCGGTTTCGGTCATTCAAAAGAGAGTATTGGCAAAATCCTAGAGAGCCCTCCTCTGGATTACCGAGGCCTACTCGACAGGAGACGTATGAGTTTTTGAGTGAATGAACGAGTCAGTTCCTTACAAGACATGGCGAGTCCACTTCCTTTCTCTCAAAGACCATTCTGCACGTCTTGCACCCCCAGAGGAAACAAGAGACCAGGCTCCCATTGTAATCCCTACACCAGTGAGCGACACTTGGTGGGAGAGCAGCCAAACTCACCAGCTTTAACTGCTACTCAAGCTTCTCACCGTTTTGCTCAGTTGGCGAAGAAGGTTATGTATGACAGACAAAACTTGACCCCAGTTGATTTGTCCCTTTAACATTTGCCACCCAAGTAAATAGTTAAATCAGGTGGGAACTCCTCCCAGATGCTATGGAAGTCATACCTCCGCGTGGTATGGTAAACACACGGGCCACTGCTCTCCACGAGGAAACTGGGTAAATGACGACCTGCCATGGGTTTGGTGGATGCTGAGCGAGTGATCAGGCTTCGCAACCTTCATGACATTCGACTGATATTTCTCATCAAAGAACAGTGATTTTGATAAGGAAGCAAACCTGTATGTGTCTGTTGTTCAATTTGTGGGAGAACAGCTCAAACGACTGAGCTGGTCCTTTTTTAGTTTTACGTGAGAATTTTTGAGAATTATGAGCGGTTTTCATTAATGAACGAACGGATGATGGCTGAAAATGTACGAAAATCCTAGGTTTTCGTATTTTTTTTCGAAAACCGCTACAACAATTTTGATTAAACTTCCAAATTATCTTCTAATAGATAGTACTCACCCTCTCTTCTCAACAAACATCTCCATGAAAATTCTGAGGACGGAGATATAAACCTATGACGCCACAGTTTTTTTTTACAAAAGTTAACGTACCTGTTAGGTGAGTCCGTCTCCTCTGGCTTGTGAGTTACTGTGGGCAAGCGCTTTCGATGTAAAGACATCATCGTCTGGCCGTTAAGTCAGTACTCTTAACGGCCAGACGATGATGCCTTTACATCGAAAGCGCTTGCCCACAGTAACTCACAAGCCAGAGGAGACGGACTCACCTTACAGGTATGTTAACTTTAGTAATTTGCCTACTGGCGGATATAACCCAATTTCTTTTTTTTTACAGTTTTTGGCAAAATGACTTCAACGATTTTCACCCAATTCGCAGTCTACAAATAGTCAATACCTGCACACTTTTCTCCATAAATGTGTCTGTGACTAAATGTGAATATTGCGGAGCGTCTTCTAGCAACCTATTCGCTCGTTATATTCTCTGGTACTGGCACTGTATTTATCTGCTGAATGAAACGTAAGCCACGATAGCTCGGAAAACGAGATTTGTCGAATGTTAATATATCGTTTTTAGAATTTTTTCATAAACAGCGATAATAATTTCAATCAAACTTACGGAGTACTCTCAACTAACCAGTACCTACATTTTGTTCTCCACGACAGTTTCTGTAGAAATTTGTTGAACGAAAATACGACACCCGCACATATACAGCATGTCGTCAAATTTATGGTGGTCACGGAACGTTGTGTGTTGTTCCGCACCCAATATTTGATATAGTCTCCGTCTTTTCCCTGAGCCAACTTGTTAAATTAACACAGCTGTTATTTGGTAACATACGCACCCTCAAAAGTTTCATGTTTGCGCAGTGGGGCATCTAACATCCGTTTTAGTACTCGGGCGGTAGGCAATGCACTACGCGACACATTTTCTATAGCTCTCCTTATGAAATAAGAATATTGCCGGCATCATTTCTAAACCCCCCAGTCCATAAGTAGGAGTGAGTATAAGAAAGCGGTGATTTCTTGGTTAAAATATGAAGGCCTCGCTGTATAAAGGACATGATAATGGTGAAATGAATTAGAAACAATGAACGAAGTGTACTTAGGACAAGGATGGTCAATAGATTCCACGTATACTCATGTACCGCTTATGTTGACTCAACTTGCACAATAGTGAGTCCCCCAATCAATACTGGAGGGGGCGTTTCCGCGATTTTTGTATGTTTGTAAGTTTTTGAGGAAACAACTCATTCAATTGCAATGAAATTCAAATATCAAAAGGAAAATCTCAACTGTAAATCGCCAATTTGACAAAAAACAATTAATCTGAAACACCTTATCAAGTAGGGGAATTCGATTTTGACACAACCCCCCCCCCCCCCCCCAATATCAAATGGAAGAGTCGAATGCCCACCGGATAACTCAATTTGTAAAACTTCCATAAGTAACTTGGGGATGAAGTTAGTAAAATATTTCGTGAAAATCGGCTAAAACCAAAATTTTGTAAGAAAAACGCAGATTCGTGCCAGAAACGCTATTTGAAATATCTGAATTTAGAATGGGGTGATTCTCATTAGAAATCGATACTCGCATTCAATTGAGTTAACTGAATAATTAACTATTAGATTTATAACCATAGATAACATCTCAAATATATGAACTGAGCTCCAGCGTCAATGTACCTGTAAAAGTAGAGCAGCTGCTTTGCAGTCATCTTTTTTCGCAGCAATGTGCAGGGCTGGAAGTCGGACTTTGCCTCTAGTGTCATTCTCTAAAAGTACGGCCACAACTTTGTCATGGCCTTGTTGCATAGCTACGGCCAGCGGTGTGAACCCATCCTGTAATAACGAACAAGAAGGTGAGAGGGTGGCCAAATTAGGGGTGTAGTCAGTAACGCTTTTCGAGTTCTCACTCGTGTTACTTACCTCTGTGGCGAGGCTTTGATTGGCTCCGTTTGACAACAGGAACCGCACGACGGTATCGTGGTTCTCTTGAGCGGCCATGTACAACGGAGTGAAGCCGTTCTGGCTTTGTACGTTAACGCTGGCTCCATTTTCCACGAGGTGTTTGACAACATCTTCTTGGCCGGCTGTAACAAAAGATTATCAAACCGTTATGATCGTAGCTTTTCTGAATAGTTACTGATACGAGTCTGCTCAACGAGTACTACACAACTTCACTCAAAACTCCTGTCGCCGTAAAAACCGTTGACCTGGTGACCAGGAAGCGCCCTGAAAATTCAAAATTACCGCCGAAAAATGATTCAGCAGCCTCCATCTAATGAAGCCATCCAGGGTGTGAGATGAGGGCTACGATTTCGTTGTAACCCCCAGTTGGTTAAGGTCTGCATCGAGTTCTAGAGCGTTATTCCCGCATGTTCCATCGAGAATAGTAAGGAATTAACCAGACGTAAAGCTGCCGCTGCGTACAATAGTGAGTCACTTAATTCTTCTTGAATGCCTCTTTTCAAGATGAACCAGATTCAAAAGTTCTCGTTTTTAGTTAGTTGAATCAGTAAGGTGAACTGCCTATGGAGTTATTACATTGGTTGTTGATCTTTATACTATACTCCTATTGCATTTATCCCAGTTTTTATTTACTTTTGCAAAGAAAAATTCATTCGTTTTACTTTCATTGATGTGAATTTCTGTTTAGGCAATTACACGAGTTTGTTGACGAGTATTGTGTTCCGGCAACTGAACCCTGGTCTTCTACAACTTATCAAACGCATGACTCACGCCTTATCGCCCTGAACTTCAAGACTCCTGCTCTTCAGCAAGCATTATCTGCTCTGCTCCTTCTCTCTTCTCCAAACTTTTTTTTTTCCACTGCCCTTTCCATCTTCCCCATTGCTTTTTTTCTCAGTTCCGTAGCACTGTACAGCTGTTAACTTTTTTCTCTTCCAAGACGCTCTTCCACGAGGAAGTTCGCATTGTGTTTTCTGAAGTGCGACAAAGACTATTTGTTCTCTGAAGGAGTTCTACACGCATTTCCGAACTTCTGCACCATTCATCAACTGGCTCACAACCGTCGTCATCAGCCATTTATCCGAACAATCCAGGTTTAATTTTCCAGTTTACAGCCTTTCCCCAACAATTTCCCCCAGGATACTTCCACAAATTCATTGAGTGCTCCTATGTTTGTATGTACCTATTAGAGATTTTTATTAACATTCCCCCTACGACTGACTCCACCTTAGCTCTGTGTGGCAAAGCTTCAGGGTGAACGAGCCTTGCCCACCATTGCTTATTTTAATTGCACATTTTAGGACCCGGATGCTACTAATCATCCGACCTTCGATTCTCTTTTACTGAAGGCCAGTCTGGACCAATCCACGTACTGTTCTATAACATTCTTCGCTACATAGCATTTTGCCAACGACCAAGGGTGGCTAGAACACCTGGAACAGGCCAAGAAAACGTGCATTGCACTGTCCACCGGTCGGGCGGTAGGGTTCCTCTTTCTTCCTCCTTCTCGTACTGAGGGGTGTAAAATTTTATCTCACTGTGATTCCTCTCTGCCAAGGGGCAGACCAGGGCATCAGAGAGGCAGTCGACCTCCTTCGTGTTTCCGCCTCTTATCGATCCTGCCACGTTAGTTCGAAACTTTTAGGTATAACATAATGGGTAGCGTGTTGAGGCTGTGGAATGAGGGTAGATAGGTGGCAAGGGGTAGTCACAAGGAGTAGGGCAAACCATAGATCACAACAGGAGCGACAAGAGCAATAAGATCAGAGTTCACGGAGTTGCGTATACATTTTAGTCCACTTGGGCCTTGAAAGATCAGTTTGTTCAAATGTTCGACCTGACACACAAATAACCTAATAATATGACTATGAAATTAAGTATAACAGGGGCCATTTTGATATCGTCCACGTCACGCTTACATTTATCTCATACATTGTTACAACGAGCGGATCCGTAATAACGTAAACCTTTGTAGCGTGACATCCCCACATCCATTAAGACGGCCGATAATTGTCCTGGTTGTTGGCCTCTGAGGTAACGTAGCGAAAACACTACTATTAATCCACGTGGCCACAAATAACTACCCTCCATCAATCAATGAAAGAAATAACTGCCCTCGCTATGTCGAGAAGACGAAAAGGTCTGCAAGTCTCGACTTATGAACCTGATGGAGAGAGTTGAATAAAAGATACGTTTTATCGATTACAAACTGCTGGTGGAAGGCTGGTACGCCGCAAGGCCCCCAACTTGAGTTTCCTCCTCATACTCTACAATATTCAACGAAATTTCCATTTTTGTGGAGCTCCAGGGAGAGTTTGTTGAAGGGGGAATAAGTTCAGTTTAAGGTTATTAGGGGAGTGGAAAATCCGGAGCAAACTGCTTCCCGCTCAAGCTGTTTTTCATGGTTTAGAGTGAGCATCCAACCCTGTTGTGTACTGCCGTCTTTACTAACAGAAGAAGAAAATGACGGTTTATTTGTGTTGAACATTACATCTTGCATTTGAGTTTTACTACAATTACGGCAACTAAATGGAAAAATATGATGAAAGTGCCAACAGAAAGACGAAATAAAGTACGATTTAAGACGAAAGTATAACATCATAATGCCAAGGGCAGTTACGATTCAAAACACCAAATATTTTTATCTTCAAAAGATGGATCTAACGACTTCAATTAAATTTTGATCCAGTTCCAAACAGAACGTTCATTCTAGGATAATCACGAGAGTAGCACATTACATTATCGAAAGTTTCGAAGAATTTAGCGTAGCTTTATAAATTACGCTCACATGCATTTCCAGAAAAATCGGGGTGGTAGTGCAATTCAGTACCTTTACGATGTAGGTTTAACAACGTTCATTAAATAATTCGAAACAACATCAGAAATTTCGGAATTCAAACCACCACCATTTCTCACAATTGATACCCAATAATGGGTGGAAACATCAGATAGCTAGTCAACTAAAGAAAGGGAGGATACTTCTCCAGCAGATCAAAGGTCTGGTAGGGAAAACATGGGGCTTAAAACCAACATACTTGAAATGGATATATCAAACGATAGTGAGACCTGGAGTTGTGTATGGAGCCTGGTATGGTGGACTGGAGTCACTAAAAACAGTGCCCTGTACAAGTAAGATAGAGTTATAACTATGTCAATCACAGGGGCATTTCACAGTACACCCATTGTCATAATGGCCGTACTGACAGGAGTGTTACCAACGAAATGGGAAATCACGCAAGAGGCTATGAGAGGGACACTAAGACTCAGAAAAAATAGTGATCGGAACCACTCAAACAATCAAGGCCGTGACACCATCTGCATAAGCATTATAAGTAGCATACCCGAGTACGCCAATGGATGACGGGACAACGACATATCAGTTCCAGGGAAACCTCAATACTAGAATAGACTCAAGGCAAATGTGCGATACGAGGCCATCGGTGGTTGATGAATCTGAAGTCATCTGCTACACAGACGGTGTTTGAGTCAGAAAATTTACCCCACACTTTCTTTCCTATGCCCTGCCCCTCCTTTCTGTTAACCCTTTATTTCCTTGTTTATTGTTATCTGTTCACCTATTATTTATTCCCTGTTGACACAGAGATGGCAAGGAAGCGACCTTGGGAGAGCCTCAGCTGCCTTCTCACCTGAGATCTCTTACCGCCTTTTTTTACTTTAATCGCTATCTCCACTTATCACTACTATTATTATCCGCCATCTTGTACTATCAACAACCACCTGATTCTGTTTATACCAAAACTCCACTATTTTCACGTTTTCTGCGCGTTTTTGGTTTATTATTCATTCTGAATAATAACCCTATGTTTTCGGTCACAAAAATTTTTTTACAACCCCCCCCCCCCCCTCAAAATTTGATACTTTACGTTTCAAGACTTGGAGATTCCAAATTTGCACGTCCGCCGTCCGCCATCCCCCGTCCGCCGTCCGGGCCGTTTTGTGTCTTCAACGTGGTCTAAAAAATTCGTTCTTTCGCCCAAAAGTATCTAGTTGTGCCCGCCATCTCGGCAATCCAATCGGACGAAGCCCGTGGTTGTAATGAGCAAAAAAACGGTTACTATCAACAACCGTACTACAGCGTTGATAGTACAACAGTACTACAGCGTTTCGTCGTTTGAACTCCCTCCCTCCCCGCCCGTCTCATTAAAAAAGCAACTGCGCTCGAGGCGAGCGAGCGCGTCTCCCGCTCGCTTGCCTCCCAACGACGCCGCCACTTCGAGCGCCCCCGTTCCAATTTCCCCGACGACGGGGCCAAATCATCAGACGTTTTGTTTCCGTAGTTCCATTGTAGCCAGGACATGTTTCGTATGGTTTACTAGTATTCGATGCTGAATCGAATGGGATGGGGGAGCACTAATACTAGGTCAAGCTGTTGATGAGAATAATAAACCATTGTGTAATCATTTGCAGGGTTTTTTCGTCTACACGAGCACTGTGCGCACCCGAACATTATTTTCAACAGTGCGGTGCATAGACAGGAGCAACCAACCGAGAACGCCGACTCAGGTACCACCATCTCTATTCATACCGCACTCCAATTCAACACCACCCCCCTTTTCCCTTCCGTTCCTCCTTGCAAATCCAAACAGACGGCTCCAAACATTCAACTGGTAACGCAGGAATGGAAGTATATATTCCTGCACTAGAATGGGAGGAATCACTTTCATTAGGTACAGACACCTCAGTGTATCTAAGTGAACTCATCGCGATATACTCATGTATTAGCACGCTTGTAACAGGGAACATTAGGAATACGGACATAGCTGTCTATACTGACAACCAATCTGTCGTTAAAACACTGGGAAACCCAATAGTTAGGAGCTTCCTCGTAGAAGAAACAAAATATAAAGTTGGGAAACTCCATCAACTAGGGAATACAGTTACTCTAATATGGATACCCGGGCATAGAGAATACATGGGGAATGAGAAAGCGTATGAACTAGCTAAGGCGGGAGCCATGGGACACATTTGTGAACCAGAACCTTCTCGCCTATCACAATGCAATAACTGAAAACGAAAATAAATGAGAAAATGTGGAACAACGTTAGGGATGAAATAAACAATCATGAAGGGTACCAACATGCCAAAATTATGGGCATAACTAGTTATAACTTGCAACGAACCAATTGGGTACTGAGTTTAAGCAAAGTAAGACTATGAAGAATCACTGGGATGTTATCCGGGCACTACGGGGTGGGTAAGACTACCAGCAGAATCAATCCCAACATCAACGCTAGGTACCCGTGTGGAGAAATAGAACGGGAGATCACTTTCTTAGGGAATGCCCGTTATGGTTTAGTACTAGACTCAATAAAATAGTGGAGAGAATACTAAATAACGGTAGTTTGAGAGAGACCAAGTGGAAAAAGATCCTCGAATTTGTAGAGGGGACCGGTAGATTCCGAAACGCATTTTAAAGAAGCCAAGCCGACTCCCAACAACTCTGGGGAGATGGGAAATGGGCCTGAATGGCCACGACTTCAGTCATTGTTCCTTCGGCCTTGGCTGCTGTCGTGATATCTTCTTCTTCTACCCAATAATTTCAAAACAGTGAATACGAACCTTCTCAGAAAAATTACGTTGGCAGTCTCACGAATCCCCTAAGTTCTCAATAAATTATGGCATAGGTAGGAACAATTCAATAAATTCAGGAACGCTCTATGTGTGTTCATATAAACTGAGTGAAAATTTGGTTAAATTAGTCGCTAGGGCGATAATAATCGCTGAATGTTCACGGGACTGACGAAAGTTGAATGGTGCTCCCCGGCAGGTCGCCCCCTTATTCCTCAAGGGCTTCAAATATTCCGGTTTTAAAAACGAACGGCGTAGGTTGTCATTTGAAATGTTCCAGTTGCCCGACCCGAGGTCGATAGGAAATAACCCGGTTTGTTTTCTAAACTTCATCCCTCTCTGTAGGGGGTGGGGGAAGAGGTGTTTACGGAACGTTGGTATTGACAGGCGATTGGGCACGTGCGTAAAGCGGTCTGAGGTCAACGCACGATCAAGCAGCTTCACTGAGCGTTTATCGGTAAACTTTACCGGAAAATGACCTGATGATGGGTTCAACGCTACAATTTTTTAGTTTCCTCAGCTCTACGAAGTAGAAAGGAACGTTAATTAATCGGCTGAAAGATTCTCTTCGAATGTTTTTGATGTATCAGACCCTACTCCGAAAAACAATATTTGAGAAAATAGTGATTTAAGAAAAAACGGCTGAACGAAATCATCTCAAACTTGGTGTCCAGCACGCAGGTCACCATGGGACGTCAAAAAAGGGTATAAGCAAAATCCGCCTAAAGCTATCTATAGTTACTCAAGTTAACGTGCCTGTTTGGTGAGTCAGTCTCCTCTGGCTGGTGAGTGCTTTCGATGTAAAGACATCATCGTTTGGCCATTAAGTCAGTTAGTTTGTCATGGTATTTATATAGGAAGAGAAAGGTTACCGGGATGGTGTAACATCGAGCAAGGGAGGTGGGAAGGAGAGAGGAAGTCATGCACCTCCGGGGAAACCCACAGGAGGTGACGGGAGAAGAATGTAAGGTATGTCTTAAATAATCTGTTGATTGTCGGTTCTAAGTCTTTTTTTTTACAGGGGGGTCTGTAAATCCGTCAGTTAGTTGTTTTCGTTTGCGTAGTTTTTTGAGTGGTGTAAGTATGGTGTCGCATTTGGTCATTTATGATCTGTCCATTGAAGTTTTTTTGTTTATACATTTCCATGTTTGCTAATACGTTCAAGTTTCGTCCTTTGTATTCTCTATGTAGTAAGGTGATGCAGTCCTGTATTTTGGTAGGTTCATGTCCAGTTGTATTGAGGTGGTTCGCAAAGTTTGAGCCGTCAGTGTTCATACTAAGAGATTTGATGTGTTTTCTGAATATCCCGTCCGTATTTTTCGTCCTGTCTGTTCTGTGTATGCGTTTTTACACGTCCAAGTTATTTTATATTCTCCACTTTGGTTTTTTCAGCCTTTGCAGTTAGTTTGGTTCTAAGCGTGTTGCGTAATGCAATTTTTATGCCTTCCTTTCGGAAGCTGTTAGTTACTCCGTGTATTTTTGGTCCTGTGTACGTAAATGTGCAGCGTCATGTCAAAGTCTGTGTATTCTGTGTTTTTGGAGGCATATTGTCTTAATAATTTGTTTATTGTTTTTTGATATGACCATTTGTGCAATAGTATTGATAGTATCAATAAGTATCAACTCTTAGTTTTAGCGCAGTTTTTCCCGTATAAACTCCACTGAAATATCACGTTTTCCCCCCTCGTGAGGGAAATGGCAAAGAAGAGCGCACTACTTGAGTCATATCGCATACATTGCTGTCACGTCGGTTAACTGCCGTTATTCACTTGTGCCACACACTTGCGCAGAGCAGCACTATGAATAGGTCAATTGATTCATGAAAATCAAAAAAAAAAAAAAACAGTTGTTGTGACCGTTCTTCGTAGAATCACACCAGTCAGTTGTGGTTTCACCGCTGCACACACCGTTGACTGTAGTTATCTATCTATTATTTTAAATAGCTACAAATCTTGACGCGTTGCGCCAGGTATTAAGTCCACGGACTCGGTGTTCACGTTGATACCAACGAAGCGATAGTGGAATCAATACCAAAAGAGCTACACTAAATGCGGAAATTCAGTCCGTCGGGCTGTAACTTCGCAGACTCAGCCACTTTCAGAGATAGTTTTCCCCCTTATCGATTCGAGAAAGAAACTAAAAGATTATTGAGAGCGAGAGGAAACTGCTGCCGTAAAACAGCGATCCGCCCAGAGTTTTCCTCTGCGCCCTTTTCGCCAAAACCACCTCCCTTCCTCGCTACCGCTATAAGCACCGCGTCGCCAGCCATTTGATCAATAGCGGACTTCTCTTAGCAACCTAACCTGATGGAAAGCGAGCCAGTGCCGGCAAATTGCGAATTAACGGCTAATGAGTTGCTCGACGATCCTGCGGGTAGATTGCTCGTTAACGTTGACCTAAGTTGTGTGACTTACGGCGCATTAAAAGGACGAATCTAGGTAATTAGTGAGAAAACTCGTTTCCGTTTCAAGTCGGGATACCTTCTGGTTTGCCTTATTGTCCTTATACCTTAGATTGTGATGCGTTGCGCCAAATATTTTACACACAATTGTGCCAGGTACTAGGACTTGCTTCACTCGACCAATTGGTCCAATGCCTGTCAGTGGTAATTCGGTTGTATTTATTATATCGTTGAACATTCGGTCTGGTCGAAAATCTTTTAATTTACTCATTTATCCATATGGTTCACACTATTTTTATAGGCCGAAAGCCGCATGTGTTTTTGTTTTCACGTAAGTGTTGTAATGAATATTAGAATATCCGCCGCATCACACCACTTCCCTCAGCTCTCCGTCAATTCGCTTTTTCTGCTTACTCAATTTATTCATCACTCAGTTCATTTGAGCTAAACATCATTTCACGGCAGCAGAAAGCAGTAACGTTTACGGTTCCAGAATTTATTGTACTGCTCGCACTCATTCCTGGACAAAGAGGAAAGGATATTAATGCGTTTTTCCATAGTTATAGGGAACTTTTAGGAATGATAGTAAGTGACATTCCAGAATTTCTGTAGTAGCCCCTGTATCCCTTATGAACCTTTTTAAACGCTCATCGTGAACGTATTTGATTCGACTACCACACCAATTTTTTTTTGAAGATTCTAGTAACATTTGAGCGGAGTTAGAAACAAAAAACTGCGCTGAAATCCATTTTCGTCGAAAAGTTTTGTCATTTTGTCTCGCTCGTCATTTTCCAGTGGATGGGAATTTTATGGTACATTTGCTTCATTGGGATCTGTTCATATAAATTTAATCAAAATCGTTACTGCCGTTTTTGAGAGAAAATAAATGGTGTTTTGATCGCCATAATAACTATAGTGAGTTTTGATGGATTTTGCTCATACCGTTATTTTTGACGTCCCACTATGACTTGCTGGCTAGATATCATGTTTTAGCTGATTTGGTTCAGCCGCTTTCTCTCTGTCGCGTTCACAGACACACGACGCACACACAGATCATTTTTTTAAATAGCGTTTTTCGGGCTCGGTAGGCCTTAAAATGGGGAGATCTGAGAACTCAATTTTTTTTCTTCAGCCGATTACATAAGTTACTCCTTTCTACGTCGTAGAGCCAAGGAAAGTGAAATTATATTAGCAGGGGCGAGATAGTATAGAGTAATATGGTTCCAAACCGTTACCGTTTTTGTAAGGTCAGGAGCTCTAAGCTATGACAAAAAAAACAAAAACACCGACCTTATTAGCCATCTGGAAGCCAAAACATAGCTACCAACTTAGTCAAACGGAATCATGTTTATGGCACAAAATTCTGCATGTAAAGGGAAAAATGCTCGTCTCGAATTTGGGAGGGGGGGGGGGGAGGATGAGTGACATCAGGAAGGTACTAGGTTATACAACGCCAAAACGACAATATAAGTCAACGGAAGATCCACAAGCCCAGGTGACTTTGTTCCAAGAACCCGGAATTATGTTTACTTCCGTTGCATGTCGGATGACACACCTCTGCGCTATATGAAGTACTTTTTGTATGAGCGTAACGTGAAACACTGTGGGAGGCATAAATGTTTCCGTTGAGAGGCAAATCGATGATCAAATACATTTTTAAAATCATGACTTTTGGTATAAATGATGAACCTTGGGAACCTTCAAGTGCCCAGACACGCAGGCATCATGTTGCTGCGTAGCAGGCGAGCACGAAGCATCGCCTTGGTGTTTGTTTTGACGGTGAGGTCAGATTTCAGTAAGTACCTTCGTCTGATTGCTTATGTTGCCTCCTGATGAGATCTACATACATTGTAGAGAATGGGAATCCACCAGTAGTCATTTGGTACCAGAAAGTGGATTAATCCCTCTCTGGGCACATCAAATAAACACTTTTTTCGTCAGCTAATAGAGTGATTCATATGAAGCTCGTTTTGGTGTGCTGTTGCCTTCTTTTCTTTGCCTTCGTTAACACTTTTATTTTTAAACGCACTAAGCGGTACTGTAGCTCTTCACGTTGAAACCCCCGTTTTCTTCGACGAATAATACTGGCACAAATAATTTTTTTAAACGTGAATCCAACCTACTGGGTACCACCCTATCTGTTGTTTTACGGCGTTGAATACCATGTCACTGTCGATTTTCACTGTACTCGTAAGGATTTCCCGCTTTTCTCAATCCTAACCAACATACCTCTTGTGAATCATACGCGGGGAACCAACAAGGTGCTCATCATAATGCAGTCCTACCCAATCGATACGGCCTCCACAGAACTCTACCGTACACCTCCCTAAACTGTCCTGGCTTCAGGCGATTTTAACCTTTTTTCCGTATCTCGTTCCTTTGATTCAAAAGATCTCCACAGCGGCAGTCTTCGACTTTCAGCAATTGTCTGCCATTATATGCTCATCCGAAGCTCTGTGATATGTTCCTTCCATCTCTTTGATATCCTTATGGAAACACTCTCCTCATTTCTCGATATTATCCCCGAGATTTTTGAACTTCAGGAAAGAAGCGGGAAATGCCGACGTGCACAAAGAAAACCAACGGTTGCATGGTATTCAGCGCCCCAAAAAACAGAAGAATAGGGCTCTTCATCCCACTATATACATTGTACCGGGAGATCCGGACGTGGAAAGGACGCGTCTTATTCAAAACAATTCTTATGTGTGTTCCTGTGTTATTCACGATGTTAATATTGCAAGACACTGGTGCGATGTTCACTCATACTGCGTGGAGTACCACGTCATGCCCAGGTATACAAAAGTAAGAGGAAATGAAGGAATGATGCCCACACGGGTAGAATGTGTGGATCAGAAGAAATTTGATGGATTGTTGTTGATGTCTAGGCCGACTGAACAGTCTTGAAGACGCGGTTTCGTTTCGTGGCAACAGGCGCAGTTCCCCTTTAAATACCCGGCTCCACCAAAGCTCCCCAGTTGACGACACGGCATGGGTGGCCAGTTTCAGACTCCTTGCTTCGACGGAAACACGAAATTCCGATGTGTAGTATAGCAAATCCATTGGCCAGTGTGAAGTACGCGCGAATTTAGCCCTGCGGTTCACAATTAAGCCTCATAGGTTCTAGCTAAATCGAAAGGTCGTGGGGTGAGAGTGTTCTTGGATGAACCTAAACCACGAGTGAGCCTTATCTAACAACAGCCAACAATAACCCGCGTTTGTTTCTGAAATATTCACTCGTGCTGTTACCTTTAAAATGACTCACCTAAGGAAGCAATGTGGAGGGCGGTGTTCCCTTTTTTAGTCGCCGAATCGACTTTGGCTCCTCGTTTGAGAAGCTCTGACACGACATTGATGTGGCCATCTTTCGAAGCTAAGTGAAGTGCGTTCAGTCCATTCTGCAACAAATACAGACAATTCGTGGTCAGTGTAAGGCGCAAGAAGAAAGCAGAAAGAAAACGAGACGTAACAACGCTTAGAGGTGAGAAATGTTGAACGTATTACGAAACATAAGTAAACTGTTTTTAAACGCAAAGATGGAGTTGAAGGAGGCAACTATGTTAGTAATCGCAGGGAAGTCTGAAATTGTGTGGAACAGTTAATCAGTGGGACCAGGACGAGAGCTGAAAGAGTGTAGCTGTGTGATTTCTAGTACATAATGCTGTGGAAGGTGGAAAAATTGAGGGGAATGAAGTTAGATGAGGGAATGGCGTCACAAGAGAAACCCTATGAACATAGACGCATTTTTTACTAATTGAATTCTGACTGTGGAAGCCTCACAGATCCACGCCTAGCTTCCTGAGGAACGCCAGGTATCTCCAGCAGATCTTCTTTGAGTATACCCTTGTAGAAATTGTACCAAATACCAAACACCGCTTCCCACGGGGGCTCTGGCACATAGTTGGGAGTCTCTTAGTTTATTTCACAACGTCTATAAAGAGGGGTATCACACATGTGTTTGTCCATTTTGCACAGCCCGGTGATGATTCAAACCATCCGCCTTAAGTCCTTCCCTTCCAACATCAGAAGCCTAGGTTTCATTTTGTGTATTGGTCCTCAGGTAGATCGTTTGAAGTGCCTCACTTCCACAGCATTTGAAACAGTATGATAGATAGTTCCTTCTGGCGGCACTACGCGCAAATTATCTGTAGGGCTGCATGTGTTCTGACTGAGGAAGTTAGGAGATGCTTTCGAAGAGCTGCTGACTCAGGCAAAAATTACAGCAATCGCACCGGAGATTCGATCCACAACCCTCGACTTACGTCGGGAATTATGAATCGTCTGTCTTCACCACTAGACCACGATCAACCGCTTGCCTTTAACAGGAGTCAGCCAGCACACATGCATTAGGCTGGCACGCTTTGCACCTTTCCCCAAATGAGTATAGCAATACAATTAACATAACCCTGGGTATGAAGCTTCGCCACATTTGATCTCCAAAGGAGGGAATTTCCGCTCCTGCCCAACGGGTCGCACTTGTTCCCCCAAAGGTCTTTGCACCCAAATTGGCGGATATTTCCAACGGTGGTTTTCACACCTATCCCCTCTCCTCCCTTTTCAGATTCTCTCCACAACTGATACCTTCTCCCACAATCATTCTGTTACGAAGTATCACCGGTCCTCTCCTGTTCCCCAACACTCTTCTTCTAACACCTTTTCCGACGCGGTCGTCTCCAATTCTCCTAACGGACACCATTTTCACCTCTCATTGACTTCTAATTCGGACTTTTCCTTCCTTCCCAGTAAAACCAGTTTCACACCTTCTGAGCTCTACTTTTTCGCCACCTCATATCCTGTGTAAGTCACCTCTTCTTTGTACATTCAAGTCTTCAAATTTTGTGATACGAGTATACTTACTCATCAATTACGATTCCATGCTCAACTAAAACCCGTCTCCGACAATCATTCAAATCTATCCTGGTCCAAACAATCATCATGTTCAATAGAAGATGTAACCCCCCCCCCCTGAGGACTTTCCTAGCCCTCAGCGAGGAACTTCCTAGCAAGATCTGAACCTCTCTGAGCATTCTGGAAACGTTAAGTGGGATAATACGTTGTCAGCTCCGGGAACATTAATCCTTGAGTGTGGCAGGGCTTGAAATATTAAAGAAAGAAGGTGAGGTCCAGAATTATGGGATTGGTAGCTATTTAGCATACTTTAAATCTTGTGCTTGGAACTTCCACACTTGCCCTAACAGGAAGTCCTTGTTCTCGAATATAGAGCCCAGCTCTTTCCGACCTGAAGTATTTCGTTAGTAGGTTGAGGAATGCCCGGACTGCCCTTTCAGTTCATTTTCTAAGCTGACTACGGATATTCCTTTTTGAACTTTTCAAATCATCCATCTCCCACCACTCAGCTTACCTCATCCCCAACTCTCAGCTCTGCCCATACTCAACTCAAAAACACACTCGTGTCACAGCTCTCTGCTCTCACACTGCAACCAGTTCGTCTATTCATTCCAACTCATATCCAAAGTGTTAATACAGTCCTTACTCACGCTCACCACCTTCATTGATTTATTTCTTTTACTCCAACTCAAGCTCTCCCACTCGTGCGTCCCCAACAGTGGCTCTTTGATCCATCTGGGGTAGCCCCGAGGAACCTCATCAAAAAATCCCTATACAGCTCTTCAAGAAAATGCCTCCCAGCTCAGAGTGCATTCCCAAAAGAGGAGGATGACGTGAGCTTGAGAGAGAGTGAACGAGCCGACCGAAATATTTTCCAACCTCCATTCAGGCAATGGTAGGAGGCAAATCCTCCTGACTATAGTCACTTACGATAGCTATGATAAACTACGACAGTAAATAGCTCACCGCTTCCCGATGCACCTAGATTTTCCGATAAATTTCTCTACTTTTCACCTCTAGAATCTCCTTGTGCTCCCTTTATCCCCGCCAGAGATCAGATAATCCGAAAAGTGACGCTCGACAAGCGAATGCTCCAACTCTCCCAACGGAAATTAAGTCACCTCTCGACAGATCAATCGAGATAGGAAGGTCGTTAAGGACGCACTAATTATACTCTCTCTCGAGCCACCACAGAGTCGAGAGTTTGTTGTGACTCATTGCTTTTTTTCGGATTCGAGTTAAGTCTACTGCGTACAACTTCGTCCCAGGGGCCCTACACTGCACTCATTGAGCTGAGCGGCATTGTCTTGAAGAACTCTTTAGGGGCGTTTGATGAGGAAATTGTTGGGGGTTACGGTCGAAAATTATAAAACAACTGAGATACAACATGAGCGTCAAACTTCATTTTCTGGATTCCCGCATCGTCTCTAGTCACGAAAATCTTGGAAGTGTGAGCGAGGAACAGAGAGAGCGGTTCCATCAAGACATAAAGGAGATGGAGAAACGTTATCAAGGAAGGTGGGGTATAGCATGGTATATTACTGTTGGACCTTGAAGAGAGACTCGCTTACAAAAATCTACAAAAAGAAAACTACAAAACGCAGTTTTAAGGAGAAAAAAGAACGGCTTTATTTTAAAAAAATCAACGATTATTTAAAGTAGCACACTCCATTTACTATAGGGTATCTATTAAACTTGAAGGAACTTTCCATGCAAAAAAAATTGTAAGCTTGTGCTATTTATTTCACTGAGTTAATTTGCTTCTTCAACTCGTTCTTTGCTATCCGAGTTACCGGAATTAACAATCCACCCCGGCCTCATCTTTACCGAATTGTGAATGAGCAAAAATGCGACTGTTGAAAGTGCTTTGTTCTGCAACCCTAACAGCTGTAGTTGTGAAGAAGACACAACTTTTAAAAAGAAAGTTCTGCAACAGTAGTACCTTCATAGTCCATGTTCCAGCTGCAGGGGAGCAAGTGTCAGACACGACAAATACCAAAACCTGTCAGTGCTAACAAGAGGTGTATCAAACTTATCACTCCATGTAAAGGGAGGGAATATGATCGGCAACGTACCGGACACCACTTGCCACTGGCATTGGACTCGACTGATAAGTCGATCCGCTTTTTCTTAATCAATAAATCAGTCGGGGTTGTTCATATCTTGGTCACATAGTGAGGGCAGCGTTCGAAGAAAAGGGTAGCTCAAGTAGCCGTTTAATTCCTTCTTTTCGTTTAATATAAAATTGGGCTTTAAAAACGTCGATTTTCAATCACAGTCTCCTAGTTCTTACAAATATTTGCGCAACGGGATGCTCATAGATTTCATTTCAACTATTCATTCATATAAATTTTTATCATTGCAATTTCCAAACACGTCACACGTTGTATAACAGACTCTGTTATTTAAGTTCTTTTCGGAGGAATCGTAATTTGAACCTATTGTCAAATTTTTTTCAGTTCTCCCGTCTCAGTTCGTTCTTTAATCACTACAATTGTTCTGTTGAGGACTGAAAATCATCAAGAACGAGAAGAAAGGAGTGAGAACAAAAAAAAAAGGAACTGAGACGAGCTTGCGGGAAATTTTAGTTGAAACCAGGTCAATTGACTTGGGTCTTCCAGTTCCCTGAGTTTGTCTCAGTTCCTCCCTTGTTCTAATTCCTTTCATTCTCCCGATGACATTCATTAACCTGCCACTTTCAACTAGCAGTACGTAATCAAATTACATCAGGGTTTTCTAAGGTCTGAATGCGCCATTCTCCGGCAATTAAAATAATTTGTTTCCGCTCGGTGGACAACTCTTTTTAAACACTTTTTCATTTATTCAACTCGTCAGCATGCAGTGTGATCAAGTAGTAACCACGAAGGTTGGAGTGGCGTGTTCAGACAAGTCCATCTGGGGCTTCAGAGGGAGCAACCCGTTCTGAAATGTGCGTACCAGCGCTCTCGTCTCTATTGTCGAAGTGTTGTGACTGGAATATATTTAATTCGTCTTTAACCCTGTTAATGACGTTCTACCTTCACTCTTTGAGCGAGTTTCTATAGAAACTTAGCTGTTCAAATTGTTGGTTCAACGCCTAGATAGGACAATTCAATCGCATTCAGTCAATTTCATGTTCTTCTAAAATGCTCAATTTTCTAAATTTGAAAGGTTGAATTCAATTTGTGAATCCTAAACAATAATTCATAATAAAGAGGACAAACTGAGCAAAGGCGAACAACTCGGCAGTTACCCTTTAGTTTTCGGCTAAACGCTGTTGTCGAACTCATGTTCAGTATTGTATTCAACGAGAATTTTACCGCAAATTAAGTAGTATATTATCCTACACCATCATGTCAGGGCTGGTTTTGGATTTTCTGACAGGCCTGGAGACCATGGCAAAAGAGGAAACATTGACACTGCGTTGGGTGCCAGGTTATACAGGGTTAGATGGGAATGACGAGAAAAGGATTTGTGCTTTTCCCAGTGGGGACTGAGCACTACGTAGGGACCAACAAGAGGTTGGCAAGTGGGAGGAGTAGAGCAGGGCTGCCTATTGACGGGATGTGCCAAGCCAAATTCAGTCAAGGCTGTTTATCAAACTCTCCAGAGAGTGGACAAGAGTCCACCTCAGTGTCCAATGAGGTACCACCTGGCCAAGATGCAAGGGTGGAGAGGTGCAGAGTTGCAGATTGCAGGAGTCGGAGGAGGATGTACTTTGTGCGCCTCGGAGTGCTTGGGCTGCCACGGCTGCGGGCTAGATGAGAAATGGCCTTGGAACCGACAGTACATTAGGCTGTTCATGAATTCCACACAATAGGTCCATCAAAGGCCGCAGTGGGCTATCTTGGTATAGGGCGGAAAAAATAAGTCTTTCAATCTGTTTCTTTCGTTTCCGCGTTAAGTGGCTTTTGCAAGTTTATTATTTTGCTCTCTAACTGTTCTACGTCAATCCTAAAATCGATGTCCGTGAGAATACTACGAATGATTCGTAACTCGAGATGGGCATCGTACAAACTTCAACGTTTCTTCGTCATTACACACTATACACACCATTTTGCTCATCCTAAGACTCTTTCACCTCACAAATAACAACCGCAACGCAGTGGAGTCCAAGCTCATGGTTGACGAACTATAAAAACTGTTTACGAGTCGCAATCAATTCGACTTCGACTCCTGTTCAACTAATTCTGCACAACATGTCCGCTCGTAGTGTGGACGAAGCCTAACAAACCTGATATAGCATTGGCAGTCTAAATGATAGTAACTGAACTGGGTACGTAAATAATATCCCATAATGAACCAGCTCACTAGCTACTTATAAGCCAACGTTCGATAAAACTTGATAACTACTTACCGCGTTGGACGTGTTGATATCGACGTTGTTCTTGAGCTGCTCGAGCACTTTGTCGATGTGCCCGGCTCTGGCGGCCCGCAGGAAAGCCGTGTTTCCATCGGACTGCAAACAAAAATTTGTAATTAACGTTATGCTTCATTTACACACAAATTATGAAGTGGAAAAGGGCCGGCTCTGTGACGAGTGGTGCTTTTGGTGTTTACCACCAGTTTTTCCTGAACGAGGTGTGAAACATTTAACATAACATACATTGCCTGGTGACTTGAAGAAATCATAAGGTTGTACAAGAGATATGGATAGTAGAGGTAACGGAATGAGAGACGAGTTTATTGAAATATTTTAAAACTTTCTGCACAGGGTGGTTAAGGAAGATGTTAGCGATACCGTCATATCGCTTCTCGTAGCTCTATTATGCACGTCAACAGGTGTTGTGGTGATGTTACTAATTATAAATATCTGGTACGACGCATTTCACACCTTTCTTCAGCCCCTCGAGCATTCAGCGACTATCAACCGATAAAGTTTGTTTTTAATTGTTTATTCGAACTTGGCACAACGTAGCTCACGTTTACACGGAACCTGGTGGCGCATAAGGTCCCGGAATATATTGACTTGCTTCTACTTATGCTACGACCATTATTGAGTAATCAGTGCATGGATGATTTATGAGACTGTTAACTCGATTTTTATTAGAAGGATCGCGTTTTTACTTTCCGCTACCCGAAGGGACTTTCCGTGTGTCTGTAGTCGATTTGCGGGAGAACGGCTCATCCGATTGAGCTGGTTCTTTTTTTGTTTTGTTCGTTATTTTTTGTAGACACCAAAATAAGGTTATGGACGATTTCGGCCGATTGGAAGGGAGGGTGGGGGACGAAAATGTACCAAAAACTAAGGTTTTTCGCATTTTTCTCAAAAACGGCTCTAACGATTTTGATTAAACTTTCAAATTATCTCCTACCAATCATTACCATACATATCTCCATGAAAATATGGCGAACGGAGATATAGGCCCATGAAGCAAAAATAGGTTTTTTACGCTTTTTGGCAAAACGACTTCAGCGATTTTCACCAAACTCACAGGATGTCTTCAAATAGTTATTACCTACATATTCTTTTCAATAAATGTTCCTGTGACGGTCCATTGAACAGAGATAAAAATCAAAATGTGTCAAAAATAACGTTTTTTCTAACATTTCCGTGAATTCCAGAGTAACTTTTTCACCAGATGTGATAAATCTTAATGGAGTGTCTTTTAGTCACCCATACCAACAATTCGTTCTCCATAGTTATTTCTGTATATATATGTTGAACGGAGATATAAGCCATGTTAACTCAGAAAAGGAGATTTGTCGAATATTAATTTATCGGTATTCCAATTTTCTCAAAAACGGCTCTAACGATTTCGATCAAACTTACGGAGTACTCTCAGCTAACTAGTCCCTACATTTTGTTCTCCATAAATGTTCCTGTAAAAATGCGTTTAACGAAGATATAGCGCCCGCCTATGCAGGTGGTGTTCGAACTTAGAGGGGTGGCGGAAAGTTGTGTGTTGCTACGCACCAGATATTTTGTTTTGGAATTACTTCGTTAAAACTGTGAAAAACGGTCGGGGTGCAACGGAGGTGGTTTGAACTCCGGAATTTCCGGCGTTGTTTCTGATTATCTGTTGAACGTTACTACGCTTTTATTGTTTAGGTAGTTAATCGAACTACCGCCAAAATTTGTCTGAAAATGCTAGCGGCATTTATAAGGGGGAAAATGCGCAAATCTGAATGTTTAATCAAATAATCATCGGAATGTTTTATAATTTATTGAGCTTCTTTCGACCACTTTCGCAAATGGTGTTTTCGGATTCAGTAGCCATTTAAACGTGAAGATCGGATGAAAAACAGCCGATTACTTAATTTTTCTTCCTGTTAGGTAGCACCAGGGAAAGTAAAAAAGCTGCAAATTATTATTCAACGGTTTATTATTCTCTTGCGCAGCATTATCTTCCTTAACGCAGCGTCCCATCCCGTTCAATTCAGCATTGAAAAATACTAATAAATAATACGAAAAGGCCTGGGAGACACGATAACTTTGCTAATATTGTCTCGCGAGTTCCTTCAAGTAAGTGAGATCAAAAAATACCTAGCAAACAATACCAAACACGACCTAATTGCAATAAAACTGCCAAACTTTCGTTTTTAGTTCATTTTCTTAACCATTATTTGCTCACAACAACCAAATTTGTCCATTCGGAATGCCGAGTAGCGGGGCACAACTAGATCCTAATCGGAATTTTTCTTCGACAAACGTATTTTTCTGAATAAGTTAAAGGCAAAATATGGCGTGTACGGCAGACGGACGTTGCACATTTGGGATTTGAATGTGTCAAAGTGTGGTGAAGGGGGGGGATTTTAATGAAATAAACAAGTGTATTGAGTGTTAGTTCTAGGAGATGAAGGGACATACGTTGATGAACAGTCAAATTGATATGTGCTATAATTTAGGCCTCATTCATCTCTCGTTAACATTTTGGGCAATCCGTACGACACAACTGTTCTCAGTCGTCTGTACATGCGCAGTTTAAACGTCAGATAATTGGCAACCAACTGAAAAGACTAGACGGGGTCAAAGAACCGACAATTTTTCATCCCTGGGAAAGTTTTCACTGCGGAGTTGGCGAGGTCTCCGAGGGACCGACAAGGTTCTTATCGATCGACCTCAGGTCTTTGCGTTGGCGCCGTTGTCAGTAATTGCGCTCATTTGTTTCAGAAGAACAGACTGTTAACTTTGAACACGAAGGTGGAATCTAAAGGGAATTGGGTTGTTTTCTCTTCGTTTTCTCTTTTTCAGCGAATGAAATACTTGGCCCTCGCTGCGGAGTTGAGAGACCAAAAAAAAAAAAGCTGAACAATTCTAGAGAGAAAGGGGGTGGGAGGTTTCTTTTCGCTAAGTTACACGACCTACACTTTTCAGAAGAGCGTAAGAAGGTCGACATGATTTTTGGCAAAAAACGTAGACCTGTGGCACTTTGGCTTGAATCTACAACTTGTACGCCAGCCCTGCAATAAGAAAACACATTGCAAGGACGTCCCATTAGCTGGTGTACTGATTCCTACATAACACATTCCTAATCCTAGGACTGTTTGGTCGCAGATCAACGTTATGTCAGTTTCATGGTTAGTATGAAACTCACGAGCTAGATGAAGAATGAAAAAACCACTCGCTGGCGTTTGGAGCCATCTTGTTATTCTGATGGCATTGTTGTGCAGCCCTGGCAACGAGACCTGGTAGCTGCCGCCTTTTGACGAGTCTGCGTTGTCTTATTTGGGGTGCACAAACTCACAGCTTTACATCAATCGCTCTGTCGCCCGAGAATCACTCCTATGCGTCACTGGACTACCCACAAAAACCTACAGTATCAAGTTACAGTCACAGTTGTGATGAAAGTGATCTAAGCGTTCCAATGGGCCAAATGGCACGACGTGAATGGCGAAACCAATCGTGATTTAGATGGAGTGACTTCTTCTTTCAAAATTCTTCTTCTTTCGACCGTGAATGTGGAAACCTCTGGGGTTTTCCCTCTCAATGCTTGAACCGTCGACCTGGAAGGAGCCCCACATTCTGGGACGCTACTGTTCGCCGCAGGCCGGATTAATTGGAATATTGAGTTCAGGCCTTTCTTGAATCTGCACTCAAGCTCTTCAGGATTACGTCGCAAGTTTCAGCAATAATGACTCCCAATCTCTGGGGTGATATTGCTGTGATGAACTTCAGCACTTCATAATTCATCCAAAAGACATGATGTTGCGGTAAGCCTCCCATGGGGAGTAATGCGCTGTCCCATGACTGTATTTTTTTTAACCATCCGCATTACCAAACGGAGTAAATGGTGGTGAGTATGTTCATACATACGCAAATAATTTCTCCAGTCCAAAGGTTCCACACTAAGATCTTGCTGCGTATTCAGATACAAGCGTTTGTTTCAAGTGCAAAATATCTGGTGCGTTGCAACACACAACTTTCCTTAGCTCTACAACAATTCACTTTGTACACGACTAAGTCTATTTAATCAATTCATTTATCACTCAGTTCCTTTGAACTTGGTCAAACAACACTTCACAGCAGCAGGAAGCGGTAGCGCCTACAGTTATGGAATTTATAGTGCTGCTCGTACCTCATTTCAGGACCATTATTGAGCAATTGGTACACAGATAATTAATGAGGCTGTAGAAGGATACTAATCACTTTTGCAGAGTTATTGGGTAATAACTGTTAGAACTGGTAGTAAGCGAAACAGCGGTAGTTGAAATTCAGGAATTTCTGGAGTGAGCCCCATGTATCTCATGAGCGGTTTTAAACACTCACCCTTTAGGTATTGGATTGGACTAAAATACCTATTTTTTTATCATTCTACAAAAATTCCAGCGGAGTTTAAAAGGAAATACCACGGCAAAAACGCTTATCGTCGAAAATTTTGATAATTTATTGTGCTGCTCTCGTCATTTTCCCACAAATGGGAATTTTATGGTATAATTATCATATTAAGAGCTATCAATATAAAAAATGTAATCAAAATCGTTAGAGCCGTTTTTGAGAAAAAAAATTTGGTGTTTTGATCACTATGATGACTATAGTTAACTTTCGGTGGATTTTGCCCATACCCTCATTATTGCGTCCCATCGTAACCTGTAGGTTAGACATCAAGTTTCAGGTGATTTAGTACGGTGGTTTTCTCTAAAAACTGCGCTAAAATCGATTTCGTCGAAAGTTTTGATAATTTATTGTGCTGCTCTAGTCATTTTCCCACAAATAGGAATGTCATGGTATCATTGCCTTATTGAGAGCTATCAATATAAAAAATTTAATCAAAATCGTTAGAGCCGTTTTTGAGAAAAAAAATTTGGTGTTTTGATCGCTATGATAATTATAGTTAAATTTCGGTGAATTTTGTTCATACCCTTATTTTGGCGTCCCATGATGACCTGCGGGCGAGATATGAAGTTTGAGCTGATTGGTACGGTGGTTTTCTCTAAAAATCGTTCACAGACACATAGACACACACACACACAGACCATTTTCCCAAATAGTGTTTTTCGGACTCAGGAGGGTCTATGTAATCGCTAAGGCTCTAAGCTCTATGTAAGAGCTAAGGGTCTCTATGGAATCGGCTGAAAAAGCTTCTACTTCGTAGAGCCAAGGAAAGTAAAAAAGCTGAACTAATGGTGGGAGGGGCATGTCAGGAGGGAGGTGATGAGATAAAAAATTAAATATTCGCCAATAGAATTAAAAAATGCCATAAACTACAGCGCCCGACAAAGTGGATTTCAAAAAGCTCTAAAGTCAAAGCGGTTGAACCCCATTGATTTAGAAAACGTGTTTTTGTTGTTGTTGCTCCAATTCATTAGCGAGACTTGTCAGCCCACTTCGTTAAAAGTTCCCAAGAGAGAGCCAATATCCTCCGGAGCTTCCGATTAATTTGGGATAGTCCGATTGCCAGCCTCCAGATAACGAGATATCCCCCAGTCGGAGAGGCGGAGTTCATTCAAGTTCGATGAGACGGGGGAAGCCTGTTGTTGAATAATGACTAAGCTGGCGTAGAAGGGGATCGAGTCTGAAGTCTGAATAACCAGGAGATACGAGCGGTCAACGCGGTCATTGTACGAGTTGGGTCTTCCGTTGGTGGGAGCGCACTCGACGGCAGGGAATAGTAGTGAATCAAGTGATCCCCTCATCCACTAAACTCTAATTATGGGGAAGCTCCTCTCTATAGGAAGAACGAGCTGACTTCCTAACCAGACAATCTATACTGTTTACCAGCGGTTCAAGACCCAAAACGCGGTATGGGAAAAGAGGCAGCAAGCGAATCAGACAGTGTAACTGCTAAAATTCCTAATTTCTATCAACTCTCGCTGTTTGTAAGAAAGACGCAGTGGTATCAATTTCAATTTGGTTGTCTCATCCGTTTTAAACTAAGTCACTCGCGATGAAGTAGTGGAAACTTAAAATAAAATAAGAACAATTGTCTATTTCCACTAAATTGGAGTTACAATTTTATCGATTTCGATGGTCAAGTCATCATCAGTAACAACAACTTCTATCTTCTAGAGGGTATAAGGCTGGTTTACAAATCAACAGTAAACAGGAAACAGTCATAAATCTTCATTAGGCTCAGTTAAAGATACGATACAAATTCAGTATAGAAGCGGGCGTATAAGTTAAAATGTTCTTGTGGCTTAAAGCATTGTGGGGCAAACAGGGCGAGAATTTAATGAAAAGTCAAGGCATCATAGGGATCAGCTTTTGCAAATCGCGTGAACGAATCCCGATCTAACAGACAATACATTGAAGTATGTTGGATGTACTTGAAAAATGCGAAATTATCAAAAGTAATTGAGGCTCAGATAAATGTTTCAATGAGGTGATTCCTCTAAGCGTTCCTCCACTGGTGGTTTAATTTGGTTTACCTTATTATAAAACCTTCTCCTCCTCACCCTCAACCTATCCCACCCTCCAAGAAACAGAGGGACTACAGGGCATCAGCTGAAGCCGAGGGAACAGCGACCTGAGTCGTGGCCACATATGGGCCTATTTACCATCACCCAAGTTATATAAGTGATCCGGCTTTGGCTCCTAGAACGGGTACCGGAATCTTCCAGTCCCTCCACAAATTTGAGGATTCTCCTCCTTGCATTGTGTCGAATATCGTCCCTATCTATAGTTCGTCCTCCAAGCCTTTCTAATCTGGTTCTAAACCACATATGAAATGCTCAACTGTTTCTATTTCCTCACAGGAGCATTGTTGGGTTATATCTGTGTAATGTGTTCTGTACTGCGTAGTGTCCAGTTAACATGCCTATTAATCTTCTTAATTGATTCCTATTTAGTTTTAGCGCCCATTATTTCCCGCCCTCCCATGGCTACCTCCTGTCAATGAGAAAATCGACCTTTCACTTTTTGGCATATAAAGTAAGAGTGGACGATATACATTCATGTTTTAAAAATACTCGATGTATAATAACGATGCATCGAATCAAACCGATGTAATGTTAAGCTTTAAACATCGAGTATACGATGTTTTTACTTTCCTTGGCTCTACGAAGTAGAAAGGAAAGTTATGTAATCGGCTGAAAAAAAAATTTTGAGTTTTCTTCAGATCTTTACGTTTCAGACCCTCCTGAGTCCGAAAAACACTATTTGGGAAAATGGTCTGTGTGTGTGTGTGTATGTGTGTCTGTGAACGATTTTTAGAGAAAACCACCGTACCAAATCAGCTCAAACTTCATATCTCGCTCGCAGGTTACCATGGGACTCCAAAATAAGGGTATGAACCAAATTCACCGAAATTTAACTATAGTTATCATAGTGATCAAAACACCAAATTTTTTTTTCTCAAAAACGGCTATAACGATTTTGATTACATTTTTTATATTGATAGCTCTTGATAAGATAATTATACCATGAAACTCCCATTTGTGGGAAAATGACGAGAGCAGCACAATAAATTATCAAAATTTTCGACGAAAAGCGTTTTTGCCGCGGTTTTTTCCTTTTAAACCCCAATGGAATGTTACTAGAATGTTTAAAAAAAAAAGCCCTGTTGTAGTCCAATCCAATACCTATAGGGTGAGTGTTTAAAAACGCTCATGAGATACATGGGGGTCACTCCAGAAATTCCTGAATTTCAACTACCGCCGTTTCGCTTACTGCCAGTTCTAAACGTTTTTACCCAATAACTCTGCAAACGTAATTACTATCCTTCTTCAAAAAATTGTTGTTTACAGCCTCACTAATTATCTGTGTACCAATCGCTCAATAATGGTCCTGCAATGAGTACGAGCAGCACAATAAATTCCATAACTGTAGGCTCTACTGCTGCTGTGAAGTGTTGTTGACCAAGTTCAAAGAAACTGAGTGATAAATGAATTGATTAAATAGGATTAGCCATGTAAAAAGTGAATTGCGTAGAGCTAAGGAAAGTTGTGTGTTGCAACGCACCAGATATTTCCTCAACCTTTTGCAACTTAATGTGCTCACCCTTGAGTGACGGTTCGGAGCACAAGTGAATTTTCAAGTCCAGAACGTAAGCTCGTAAGTATTGGGGTGTACTACTTTTCGAGCACAATCAACGTCTAAACAGACAATTTGTGGAAACGAGAAAAGTTCAGCATCACACCAAGTGGTAAGTAAAGTTCGTATATATACTTTCGTTGTTCTTGACGGCTCTATAATAAATGGTCGTGTTTGTTTTGGTTCAGAGGACATGTCGAGGTTTTACTTCTCACTCCTAATCACACCAGTGACGAGCTCGGTACAAGAATTGTACAAGGTGTTACACGACATCCGTGAAGAAAATAATCTCTTTCTACGTCTAGATGCATTTCATTATTTGACTTCTTTCACACTAAGAATATTTGCATTCGTTTCAAACCCTCAAAAGTCACTCAACGCCTTAACACAGAGCTAGTTACTGTTATCATAACTATTCATCATAAATAACATGAAAGCGGAAGCGCCCCCTCACCACATTTCCTCCTTCACATCAATCACTGGCACACACACAAGTTGAAGAAAAAGAAATATTGTTGCTTTCGAAATCTGGGTACCGATTCGCACCAAAAACTATAAAATCTGACGTTCATTACGACTAATTCCCTAGCAAGAAAGGTTGTGAAATTCATTCAGGGTCTTGATGGCAGTTGCTCTTTTATCGACAAAATCTCTAAAACACGACATAACTCAAAATCTTACTCGGTCGCTCCCGACTCTCGTTATCCTAATTTTTGGAATATTCTTCATAACTGCGCAATTTTATCCAATCACCGTCAACACTAATTTTAACCCACGAGCGACTCAAATTCGCGAATCGAGGATTGAAACCGCCAGAGAGCTCGACCGAGACTACGGAATATATTGAGCAGAAGAGGGCTCCGGTTATGCGGTTGAACTGACCTTTTCTTTAAACGTGGCAGCGAAAAATGTTGACAAGGAAGGAGAAAATCACTAAAGGGGAATGACGTAGAATTCAAATTAGGTTTATATTCAATATTTTAGAGTGCGAAAAAAAGGAGTTAATTTAAACATTAAAATCGCTGTACACGCTCTTATTATATCGATATGTACATCCAAGATGTGCAATATTTTATCACCGCATAGTTCTTGTGTATGCCTTGCTATCTCAAACCGGTACCAAATACGATTTTTAAATTTTGCTCAGAAAACGACGGTTTCGCCATTATTCTCCACTTTAAAATACTTTGTAAACTTTTGACCACTTGTGAGAGGAACATTCAACGAGGACAATACACGGCGTTCCGTGCTTGGTGTAACAAAGAAAATTGGGTAAAACTAGACTGAAATAAGGCAGCCGCAGCTTTTTATCATAATCGGTTGCTGAGATATAATTTTTCAAATGTTTTTATTTAAAACACCACGGTTTTTTGCCCTAAAACCCCACCTTCCTCCACTTTAAAACAACTTTGTAAATTTGTGAACACATTTTCGGATTCAGAGGTGATGAGCTTGAATTGGAAACGTGAACCATGGGGTGTACGAAACCACCTCGTTCTATAGGAACACTTTTTCAGGGAAGGTGGTGTTTTCAAGGGTGGTAGCTGTGTGGTTACGGCAAGGTTACTGGGCGGTATAGGAAGTACTTGGTGACAGAATTCAATTACGACAATTAACGAGGTACGGCGGTTAACCAATATATGGTCCATTGTATTGTTGCCCTCGATTCTTCCTAGGAATGTTTCGTTAAATATTTTTTAAACTTAATAATTAAGTTATTCAACTTTATATATTTGAAGCGTCAATAAATGTCTAAGTATTCCTACGTCTATAGCAGATACAGTCCACCACTTCACCAACCGCAAGCTAATTCTGTCTCTCATATCCCAAAAATAGTACGAAATTCCAACACATACAGGCTACCGTTAAGTATGCAAACAATTTAAAAAAAAAGCCGATGTTTAATCAACGAGTACGAGCTAGTCTACCAAAATACTTGTCCTACGTATAGGCGTTTGTGAAGGAAGTGGGTAACAGTAGGATACGCTCAGAATACAGCAAGGCATAATAAAATCAGCGCCTTCGCTGAGTGCATTGTCCAAAGCAACGTATTGCAACACGTAGAGGAATTAAACAGAGAAATACGACGATATAAACGTACAAACGAAAGTTACAGCGACTTCAACAGGAATTTGCCTAGAAACTGCTTGTCAAGTACAGTTCAGGTTCCGAGGGGGCGGACAGAGTTCAAGAGGACATACCTGTCGCTTGAAGATCCTCAGCCGGGGGCAATTCATCGGCATCTTTAGCGCTGCATTTTACGATAATACGCTCAATTAATGTTCAAACAAGCAAAACATCGCACAATTTTCATTTTAATGGTAAAAAAACGGCCGAAATAACGAGCCGCGATTGTAACTGTGTCGTTGACACACGAATATCCACCAAATCGCGTACAACGTATTTGTGAACGAAGAAGGACGGAGTTCATAGTCCTCATTTGAAGTAGGTGAGTGGAACATTAAATTGAAAGGTGAGAGCTACTAGAAAGAAGTTTCGTTTTCAGTTGAGGAAAACATCACTTGAGGGAAACATTCACGGTGTTATCAGCAAAACTCATATCGGTATGTCCAACCCTATACTTGTGAAACGAAATTAATTCAATTTTTAATAGTTCGTATTATGATTAATTAAACTTCATATTAGTTATCTGATTGAAGTGTTGTAATTGAGCAACGAAAGTCGAGTTTTCTTCAGATCAGATCGTTTTGAGGCTTAATCGAAAACATTTGGTGCGGCGCATCACACAACTCACCCTCTCGTATTCGAATCACCACAATAATCAATTAAGATTATACCAGATCGGCTCAAATCGCATATTCAGTGCACTGATCACCATGAGATTTCAAAATAGGAATCACAATAGTATTTCAAACTATAGCCATTATCATACGGTATTTTTTCTTTAAAATGGTAGTAACGGTTTTGATTTTAATTTTTTTTGTATGAACAGCTATTTATAAAATTATCATAAAATTCT
This sequence comes from Pachypeltis micranthus, assembly GCA_020466155.1. Classification (NCBI taxonomy): domain Eukaryota; kingdom Metazoa; phylum Arthropoda; class Insecta; order Hemiptera; family Miridae; genus Pachypeltis; species Pachypeltis micranthus. The sequence goes on from CM035773.1 coordinate 36,049,263, forward strand.
CACTAGTGGGAAAATGACGAGAGCAGCACAATACATACAATCATTTCGTAGAAAATTTTAGAGTAGTTTTTTAGTTGTAATTATTGCTCAAATAATACTGGAAATGTCAGAAAAATTACACGCCGCCAGTTTTAATGTAATGTTCCGTTGTTTTTCCCCATGTTCAATGAACTGAATAAAAAATAGTTTGGATTAGTAGCTTAAGATAAACTGTGGCTGAAGAAAGTTGTGTCATGCGTTGCCCTAGATATTTTGACGATCACATTGGACGGTATTTGCGAATGCATTTCGCGATGCGATTTTTTCGCATTTATTGGGTGATAAGGGTTTAAATGGAGGAAATCAACGCGTTGTTCAAATACGTTAATTGAGGAAATCGCTGCACCACACTGTGTTTGTTTGCCGACGAGCTTCGTGTTTCGTTACGAGGTCCCTCTGGATGTTTAAAGCAGCGGAGCTATCGATTCGAGGGCTCGAATCAATACCGAGGCGCCATGGCCACAGCCAAGTGCTTTTCAAAGGGAGACTTCGTCACCGGCTTTCAAAATCGTCTATTCCAGTCACGTCAGGATCATATCGAGGGCCAACAAAACGGCCCGAATCTGAATTTGAAGGATCTCGGTCTAAACGCTTTTCGGGGGTTCATATTTCATCGAGTCGGTCGCGAATCGAAGGGGGAGCGTCCCCTTCGCGTTTGGGCGTTTTCATAACAAGATCCTTCCGCGCATTGAGCGACACATAAACGACTTCCTGAGACAGAAACAAGGGACATTGAATTTATACTGGTTTGAATGCGGCTGTAAAGCCTTCACATCCGCCTTTGAAATTCGAGAATGCAGTTAATTCTATCAACTCTGTGAATTCGTCAGCAGTTGGTCAAACGGACAAAATTTAACATCACTCATCGCAGTGTTTCGTTTGAAGCCTTTAAGAACTCTTCTACCGTTATTTAGACGTACATTTTTTCAACCTTGTTGGACGTTGTGAGAGAAGAAAACTAAGCGTTGCCCAAGTTCTGTAGGGCCACATGTACCGATTCAATTACTGCGGCATAGCTCGGGCTTACAACCCTAACCGAAAAACGCCTAATTGTTAACGTTAAGCCCATGGGGTAGCCCTAAAATTTGAAACAAAATTTCTTCACGCTTCACGAGTTTAACACCATTTGAAATGAAGGTCTATGTGTGCGTGTCAAGATTGAGAGGTAACGGTTGGGCCAAATAAAATTTTATGTTATATTTAACTGTTAGCACCAAATATTTTTTTCTCAAAAAGTTGCGATGGTGATTGAATTTTTTGTGTGGAGTTTCAAATGATATAACAGTACGGTAAAAATGTTCACCCTTGAGAAAATGACGAGAACAGCGCAATAAATGATCAAACATCGATTTTCACTGGTTTTTCCTAAACCTCTACACACGTGACAGCATCAGTCTCAAAGAAATCAAGTATTTCCGGAATTCAAATCGTCCACGTTCCTACAACTATATTTCCTCAATGTGTTTACCCAGTACTTCCTGACCTATAAACACGTTTATAAAAAATCGCCTATACACTAGTCACTCAAACGATGTGGTGGCGTAGCTGCCACGCAATAAGTTACTGCACGTAAAGCACTACCAGTTCGTCGCTTTTGAACGTTGACCGAACAGACTCAAACAAACTGAGTGAAGAACGTTGGATCGGTTTAAAAAACGCCTTTAGAAAATGTACGTAGAGCTGGGGAAAGTTGTGTGATGCGTTCATGAGTTAACTGTTCGTTTTATTTGTCGTTTTTCGCTGAACAGAACGAATAAAGAAGAAGAGTGGGAATTTCCTACGCTATGAAACGCAACAAAAGTCTGTTGATGAAGCTCTGAAATGATATTTGCACGCCCAGGGGAAGAAGGGATACGGTGAACCAGATTATTTCAACATATAGGGATTGGTATTATCGTATTAAGCCGGGAAATGGAGGATGATGCAGAGATGCCCCGAGGCTGTATGTCAGTAGTGGTAACCCACCCACTTGCTCTTCGATGACCTTTTAAACTCATATGTCGTCTAGACGGGAGAGATAGCAAATACAAAATGGTTCCATATTGCGTTGAGCTGTTTTTATTGCTACCGGGTGGTTATAATGGATTTTCGGAATCGTAGATTCTTTTTCAGGCTTATTTCGTGCAGTTGAGATAAGATGTGAGCAACAGTCGAGTGAGGTCATTGAAAACACCTAATGACACGCTCATCTGATACACATCAGACTTTGTCTGAACATGCCAGTCCCCAGAGAGTAATTAGGCAATTACTCCAACTTACAACATACTAGTCAGAACTATAAGCTCATTATTTCTCTAGAGATAACCGACAAAGCATCAACGATTTGCTTGCTGAACTGAGTAAGGCAACAATTAAATTATTCAGCAAAACAAACGTGTCGATAGGGAGTTGCATCCATGATCTCTCCTGTGGCGTGCACGGAATTATTAATTCACAACTCACAATACGCGTACAAACCTTGTACACAAACTTTGTACACAATCGTGCTCGTAATCAACCAAACAATAGCCACGTTATACGTATTTAGATATCCCAAATTAGATGACTCATGAAAGAATAATTTGAGCTCGGTCTTGTAATATCAAAATTGTAAAAGGGAGAACAGGGACAGGGAAAAACGAAATTTGGGATGGGAGAACTACCCTTCGGCGACTCCATTACCCTCACGATGTCCGCAGAGTGAGCGCATTTTCCAGCATTTTCAGGCCTTGCCCTGGGTAGGAGTTGGATTGCTCCGTTCTACCTACATTGCTCTGCGGAGGCAGCAATTTGTCGTGGCCCTAACCCGTAATACCCGTGGTACCATGTTTGGGTCAAACAACCCACTGGCTCGCTCCATCTTTCGATGGCACTTACGGCTTCTCCTTCTCCCAGGATAAGACAGTTTGGACTTACTGCCCTCCCTGAGGTTTGAAAGGACCTCAGTAAGCTCCTGCAAAGGTCCCCCAAGTATCCGGTCACTACTCAAATGCTCATCTGCTGCGCATCTGGATTTCCGTCCTCACGGGAGAGCAGGGACAGACAATAACTATCAACCAATTCAGAATGCCACTCACCCTTGCCCTGTTACGGAACAGATTGAATCGAGGAAATACTCAATAATCGCCACTGGCTAGTCTTCAAAATTAGACGGAAGTTGGAGACAATAAATATAGCCTAACCACCTAGTATTAATCTCCATAGCACAGCTAAAACTTTTACCGCATAATAACCAAATAAATAATCATAATGCGTTATAACTATTCAATCCACTATTATCGATGCAGTAATAATACTTAACCATACTTAACATAAATTAATATTCTTAATATCATAATATTTGTATAATATAGCCAAAATCCATCGGAATATTCCTCATGACTAACCAAATAAACTGTCGTTATTCCTCATTATTAAATTAGTTTTACCATTTTAGTAATCCATTTAATTGAAATTTATGATAGTAAGTCAGTTAGTTACCTTGTAAATTATAAATAATAATTCTGGACTAAGTTATAATTCATAGTAATAAATAACGTTATTCAAAATACTTAACGAAATAAATTCTTGATATTTGAATTTGATCATAATCCAAATAATTCGTTATAATAATAGGAATCATAACAGATCTTGATCTTGATACGATTTTTCATTTTAATAACTGTGGATCATAAAGTACTTCATTCACATTTACAATAGCAGCAATTTTGAATAATTACCTCATAATATATTATTCATCATATAATTGTTTTACGTAATAATTCGAAATAATCAAGTAAATTGGCTTGATTTTTTATGATATATTCTTTTAAACATAGTGCAAATAATTATAGTTATACCTATCATGTGTGTATTCATACATGATTTATGAAATATTCGAACAATTATACTCATCATAACGAGCGAATGTGTCACGATTCGTCATCTCGTCATTCAATCATACATTATTAGTCAAAACGAAATAATATTGACACAACATTCATTCATCATCATTTATGTAGACCTTAGATGTATAATAATAAATATATATTTTACGCGTGATAACATTAATGGTATAGTACAATAATAATAATATTAGTGGTATAGAATAATTGTATTCGTAGTAATTTATATCATACAGTATTATAATAATTAATCATAGCTAACTATGTGTGTGCTGAATAGCCCGGGATTGAGTATCAATAATCTGCACGAACTGATCGAAACTTATCAGATTTCGGGAATTAGCAAGAGTATCAGCTGACACGAGGGTAACTTATTCGCGTGGGGGTACGGCCAACGAAATCGATACCTCCCCCCACCCCCACCCATAACCCCCCCCCCCTCATCGTCACAACCCCACCCCACGCCGCCTGAAACGAAGGAGACAAATTCTGGGTCACCACTCGACTGGTATTAGCGCAAAGGTCGTCAAACGATTTTAAGTTGGTCTCGGAGATTTTTCGAAAAGAGCGAGGACTTTTTTTTTTTTTTCGAAAAATAACTAAGGAACTTATAGTAGGTTGCAATGGTGTTACCTGGGTTTGATTTTCCGTGACCATTTTTGACAACCCCGGGGTTGATAGAGTTTACGCGTTCGTCGAGATAAAGATGCGTTGAAAGTTTTTTAAAAAATGAAAAAAACCAAAGAAATTCTCGTTTCTGGACGGTGATTTATGAAGGCGAGTTGACTCAATTGCACTCTGACTAGAATCTGAACCGGGACTGAGTCGGCGCGACAACCCTCGACGAAACTTGGGCCCAACCGCCCCCTCGCGTTGCCAACACAACACGTTTCCTCCCTCGCGACCGATGAAAATTTCTCTCTCGACGAAATGGAGATTTGCCAGCCTATCCACACATGTTGAGCAAAATCTGCTGCGAAGCATCCCACAACAACCACAAACAATTTTTATTTGGCTATAGACTAAAATCAACCAGTTTTTCATTCAGTTTGTTAGACCCGGGTTGCGCCTACTTATTTCACGACCATCCGGGAGATGCTCTCAAAAATTGTTACTGATATTCAGCGAGGCTGGGATCAACGTCTTCATCTAGTATCATTTGCATCCTCTGGATTCTTACCTTCCATGTCGACATTTGGCAGCGAGATCAAATTTCCGGTCGATTTAGTTACTGGTGTACCACCCACCTCACACAAAAAACAAACGACCTACGGAATTAAGTTGCGAGAATGCCAAGATAAAGCTCAGGAAATCACTCGACAATCTTCCGAAAAAAGTTGCTACTGATTTCAAAACGAGATGCGATATCCTTTCGACGAACCAGTCTTTAAAAAGAGGAAGACAAACTTCGGCTTCGTATTGGACCTCCTACAAAATTGCAGTTGTCAAAGATCGGACGATGTGACGTCCTCAAGAAGATAACCGACGTTCTGCTCAGGGTACGAACTCCATAGGGCACTCGGAACGTGATTCAGGAACGGTTGAGCATTTTTAGAAGCGGCCGAGACATGGTTGTGTTATGGCTATTATTGTCAGTTCCTTGGCGACAAGTGCTGATTCAAATCCAAATTGTGACTATTAGCAATCTTAAATATTGTTGTGTGCTTCTTTGACAATATCGTTATTTTGGGTATAATATCTAATTTGGGCTGATTTGGCCTCCTTTATCAATGTTCACGCACGAACCCTGCTCTCAAATTAGTTAATCGATTTTTTTTTCTGTTCGCATTAAGAAGCCTTTGAAACGTCATATGAATGGCGACAAATGAAAAACCAGTTTGTTTGAATGGCCGAGGAAATCCAAAGTAGTGCACAACTTTTTCAAGATTTAAAAACGAAATTTTTGTGCGGCTAATCTAATTTTTTCGTGTATTTTGACTTACAAACCGTTCAACGAATGTTTATCGAAGTTGACTTTGGGAATTAAACGGCTGCAAGAAGACACTTGGTCCAGGTGGTCCAGTTTGGCATCAAGTGTCAAAAATTTTGATTAAATTTTTTTAAAACACTTTTTTGAGACACTTTTGAGTTTGGGTTTAACGAACTGCATATTTAAAGACCAACAGTAAGAGACGCTTTCTCAAGAAGTTGAAAAATCAGGGGAAAACAACTGCTCGCTTCTTACTGTAAACAAGAGTTAAAATAAAAATCTATTTATTTAGGGGAGGCAGAGAGGAGAGATCTAAGATGCAATTTTATTCTTTCTGGGGCGCACAGTTTACACGCATTAGAGAACGGCTGAAGGAGCAATATCCAGGACTCCCACCTTATCGAAAATTTTACACTTCAGCTTGATTTGTCGAGCAGCGAAAATATTAAAATTAAGGAACGAACATATCTGGTGAGAAGTATCAGACTTCTCCTATTTATGCCACGACCTTTATCAAGTGTTCAGTCTATGATTAATGCTATCTTCAAATGGTTTATTAGGTTCGCGTTTACTGGTTTGGAGTTATTGAACAAAATCACTCAAAATTAACACGATCGGGACCTATTCTACTCAATCCAACGTCGAAAAATACTAGTAAACGTTACAAAACGACGCGGAACAACGAACATTGACATTTTCTAGGCGACGCTAGGCAATTGCTGCGACTCGACGAGTCAAACTGACGGGTGGTTATAGCGAGACGGAAGGCAAAGCGGAAAATTAGCGTAGACCGGGGAGAAACGATAACTTTCGCTGCATTATGCAACAAGTTCCTTCAAGTAGTAGAATTTACCTCACTGGATTTACTGGGAGTTTGCTGTTTTCTATCTGGACGCATCCTACACCTCCGAGCCCCGTCCTATTCGATTCAGCATCAATCCTAGGAAACGATACCAAACAGCACCAAATTGACAAAATTTCGTTTTTGGCTGATGCAATAAACAACTTTTTGCTCATTGCTTGCGACCAAACATGGGTTTCGTCCAGTCAGATTGCCGGGCGGGCAGGCGGGCACGACGGAATTTTTTAGTGAAACGAAGAATTTTTGTAACCACGTTAAACGCAAAATATGGCCTGGGCGACGAACGGCGAACGTTGAAGATTTGGAATTTCGATGCCTCGAAACATGAAGCGTCAAATTTTGAAAGGGGGCCGTAAAATGTTCTTGACCAAAAACAGATGTATTATTCGGAATTAATAATAAACCAAAACGCCGAAAAATGCGAATAACTGAAACGGCGGTGATTTGAATTCTGGAATCTCTGAGGTTCTTGCTAATTCTTTTATGAATGATAATGTTCGGCGCAGGGCGAATTAGTTGGGATCTTGAGCCTACCCCGAACATGGAGTCCACCTATTTTTTACCTCAAGCCCTTTGTACCTCTTCTTGAGTTCAATTCATTTATTTCCTTCGATCGGCTTTCCCCTCTCTGGACTTTCCAAAACATCCTCTTCCCACCCCTCAATTTACTTCGTCTCCATAACACACAGCTTTTCCCAAACCCTCACTCGTGTCTCAGTTCTTGCAATAGACACTCAACCATCAGCTTTTGTGCTATTCACAACTCTTCTCTCTCTCACCACTCAACCAGTTCACATGTATTTAGAGCCCCCCCTATTTGCGTTTAAATATTCACACTCTAACTGATGAACTCTAACTGACTGAGCTATTCTGCCCTCATTCACCCTTACCATTTTTGCGCCCAACGGGTCGGTTTTATGAGGGACAAACTACTCCAAAATCTAATCTAACATTATAGATAATTTAATTTCTGCTCTCGACGTTTTCCTACGAACGACATTTTCACAGCACTGACCAGGCAAAAAAATTAATCAAAATTGTCAGAGAGGTTTTGAAAAAAATAATATTTGGTTAAAAAAAAAAGAAAAAAAAAGCTTGTTATTTTTGGGCAAGAAAGAAAGGAATCTCGTTCAACGAAGGGGCCCACTGTAACCAGAAAATGTTTCATCCTTGTGATTGATACTGGAACGAATTAGCTGCCCAATTGTTGCTACAACAGGACACGTACCGCAAGCTCTACGGATTCTTTGTTCTTGCTGGCATTTGAAGGAGCTGTTCGGAATTTTACAGGACGAAATACGGAGAACAAGTGATATTTAAACTAAAACAGTGTTTTTGACACGGAGTGGTTTAATCTTTGAGGGTATTCGAGTTCCAAAAGGACAATCCTTCAAATGTTCACTGTAAGATGTTCCAAATACTACAAGCCCTACAATAATTTTTGTACTACTTGTTTCATTACTTGTCGGCTGCTGGGAAGGAAATTCCAATTCATCTCTCGTTCATTTTTTAAAATTAGGAATATTCCCTAAAGAAATTGTAAGCGAAGGGGAACAACAGTAGATTTGAGGGTTCGCAACTTCGAAATTCCCGTTTAGTAAATGAAAGCATCGTCGTCGCCATTGTGGTAACCCGAGACGCCGGCAGCACGCGCGCACTCGAAGCCTGTGGATCGACTGAAAAGCCGACGAACTCTTGAAATCCGCCTCTAAGGAGAAGCCGCAGTAATTCGGCCTTTAGCCAGGATTTGGACCAGTTGCGTGGCTTCGCTTTGTGTGCGTAGATTTAACGCACGAAAGGGATTTCTTAGATAGGTTTTTCTGACTAATGCTAATCTTCTGCCTAAAAGAGTTGACTGTAAAATGTCGTTTCCATGAACCATGGGCATCTTCAGAACGTATTTTCCCCATTGTTGCAGGCTTCTGATAAAGCTGGATGTATCGCTAATCTTTCCCTTGGTTTCATATCTCCTTAATAGAGTAGTCCCTCATATTTTCCCAAATCTGCTAAATTCTGAAATGTTTGAGCCTCCAAATATCAATCCCAGTAGGTCTGTGGGGGTAACTTAGCGTATTTCCTTCCCTCGAGTGCCCAGAACTTGTAAAACGGAAAAGGGCTGCATTTCAACTCTAGCTCTTTACTGTATACATTGACAATCTCAATCAATTCCAGTCAGAGGACGTATCGTGTGTCAACTAACATTGTAGTTGAAAACACATGTCTCACGAGGTAGGTCGTCATGAGGGGAGGTCTAAAATAGGGGCGATGAGGAGTACTCACTCAGACTAGTTACCCAGCCTCCCCTCAGTGGTGACAATTCGTGTTCCCTGGGTATCTTAGTTCAAATATTTTTCCCAGTCTCTCTCTCTCTCTGCACTTCTCTCCTTTTGGTCCCTTCAACTGTGGCCTCTTCCCACTTCAACACGCCCGTACTTCTATCAAGTCGTGGTTAAGGACAGATATATTCAGAGCCAGATTATTGGGTGTCTAAAAGATAAGAGGGGAGGGGGGGCTGTGGCCAGCTCGCCTTTCTATAGTGACATTCGCCTCCCTTCCACCAACATTCAGTTCATCCTGGCCCGGTTCAATACAATTGAATTCCTCGCGATTTTTCTCAGCCTCTCCCTCTCTTCGCTGCATTTTTACTGCTTTCAGTTAAACCAGTGCCCTCGCATTGTGGCCCGTTCACTCCAGCCTAACAGCACTCATATCTCTCCAATCCTCTCTTTTGTCAAGGCCAGCTCAGGTTGTCTTTACGCAATCAGATGTGGACCAAGTTACGACCAGTTTAACGTATTACGAGATTGATCCGGGCAATATGTATTCGGCTCCTGGTTTGTCATGGATTTCTATGATGAAGATGACTGATGTACGGCTCGAACTGCTGATAGATCTGTTCATAGAGTCTGGGATTCGTGGTGGCGTAGCAACGAGTCCTCACCGCTTCTCTAAAGCCAACAATCCCCTCCTTCCAGACTTTAACGAAAGTAATTCAACCAACTCTTTGATGTATGTGGACTGTACAACCTTTACGGCACCGCTATGACGTCACAACTTCCCCATTCCGAGTTCAAGTGGATGGAGAGAAGTGAAATTGAAGAAATGAAGTTTTTTCAAGTAGCAGACGATAGTGAGACTGGCTACATCTTGGATGTAGATTAGGAGTATCCAACTGAACTTCACGGTCTCCTGTCGGATTGCCCATTGGCGCCAGTGAGACAAGAAGTCATTAAGGATATCATAACTCACTGGCCGGCCTTTTTATTATATTTTTAATTCAAGTTTAATTAATTTTGTCACACCGTCTTCCATTTAACACATTCCATACTTCTTATACATCTACGATTCTCTTTCATTCTTTTCGGCAAGAACTTCCGTTAAAACTGAACTGTCACGGCGGCAGATAAATAAAAAATAAATCTGTTATGTTGGAAATGCATGAAAATAGTCGGACTATGGAAGTTTAGTAAAGTTTACGAAATACTAAAAAACGGAATTCTACTGTTGCCAGTTTCTCTAATTACTATTAAACTTGAGGAATAGGAAGAAAGTTATGTAAAAGGGGAGAAAATTACATTTCAAGTTTACATCATGTATTACCCGAGAAACATGTGAAAAAGTGCTATTTGAAACTGTTAATAGAGAACTGCTCAGCTGAAATAGCTCGAGTTTGATATTCAGCCTCCACACGAACAATACATGGTTGAGAGGAGAATAGACAAATTAACTAGACTTATCGTATTCACCCAAAAGCCAATTTTTACTTTCCGCTACCCAAATGGAAAGGAAAGTATTGTGATCGAGGTCTGACTCTAAAAACCCTAATTTCGGCGCGTGATCCGCGTGTGTCCGTAGTTCGATCTGTGCAACGGCTGATCCGATTGAGCTAATTCTTTTTTTCGTTTTTTTTTATTGTCTTTCGTAGACGCCAAATTTTGGGCGGTTTCGGTTGATGGGAAGGGGGGATGGGGGTCGAAAATGTACCAAATACTAGAGTTTTTCCCATTTGTCTCGGAAACGGCTCTAACAATTTTGATTAAACTTACAAATTATCGTCCACCAGTTAGTACAAACTTTTTCTTCTATATACATATCTCCATGAAAATATTGTGAACGGAGATATAGGCCTATGAAGCAAAAATAGGTTTTTTCACCCTTGTAAAACCAAACTCACAGGATGTTTTTGAATAGTTGATACGTATATACTGTTCTCAATAAATGTTCCTTTGATAGTCCATTGAACAGAGATAAAAATCAAAATGTGTCGAAAATAATGTTTTTTTGAACATTTCCATAAATTCTCGGGCAACTGCTTCACCAGATTTGATCAATCTTACAAAGTGTCTTCTAGCTATCGATACCCACATTTCGTTCTCCATAATTATTACCGTATATATATGTTGAACCGAGATATAAGCCAAGTTAACTCAGAAAAGGAGATTTGTCGAATATTAATTTATCAGTATTCCAATTTTCTCAAAAACGGCTCTAACGATTTCGATCAAACTTGCGGAGGATTCTCAACTAACTTTGTTGTCTGTTAATGTTCCTGTAGAAATGCGTTGAACGAAGATATAGCGCCCGAATATGTAGCTGGTGTTGAAATTTACGGGGGCGCCGGAAAGTTAGGTGTTGCTACGCACCAGATATTTTTTCCCCAAAATGGGTCTGACAGCATGACGAATTATCAAAAACCCACGAGACTCCGCAACCCTAACTACAGTCGATTATTTGAATAATCATCTTTTGACAAACAAAAAATGAACTGAACGTTCTCTAAAATATCTGGTGCGTAGCAACACACAACTTTCCGCCACCCCCGTAATTTCGAACATATACGCGGGTGCTATATCTTCGTTCAACGCATTTCTACAGAAACATTTATGGAGAACAAAATGTACGTACTAGTTAGCTGAGAGTACTCCGTAAGTTTGATTGAAATCGTTAGAGCCGTTTTTGAGACAATTGGAATACCGATAAATTATTATTCGACAAATCTCCTTTTCTGAGGTAACTTGGCTTATATCTCCGTTCAACATACATATACAGAAATAATTATGGGGGACGGAATGTGGGTATGGGTGACTAGAAGACACTCCATTAGGATTTATCACATCTGGTGAAAAAGTTACCATGAAATTTACGGAAATGTTAGAAAAAACGTTATTTTTGACACATTTTGATTTTTATCTCTGTTCAATGGACCGTCACAGGAGCATTTATCGAGAAGAATATGTAGGTATCAACTATTTGGAAACATCCTGTGAGTTTGGTGAAAATCGCTGAAGCCGTTTTGCCAAAAAGCGGAAAAAACCTATTTTTGCTAAAGGGGCCCATATCTCCGTTCACCGTATTTTCATGGAGATATGTATAGAGAAGAAAAGTTAGGTGTTGATTAGGAGAAGATAATTTGAAAGTTTATTCAAAATCGTTAGAGCCGTTTTCGAGAAAAAAACGAAAAACCCTAGTTTTTGGTACATTTTCGTCCCCCACCCCACACATTCCAAAAAAAACCCGTGACTTAAGTAGGAGCAACCCAATGAACTACAAAGCCTTGACCGCGTTTCACCTGGTTCATTTAAAGTGCACAAAAATAATAAACTAGTGTCCTGTTCCGGCTTCGCAAGCGTGGAAATTAAAAAAAAAGTATTTGGGGATAAGTAAAGATAATTAAATAAGTGTGCTAATAAAAACGTACATGACTCATTTTGAAAAATTAAATTATAACATGTTACGTATTTAATTTATTTACATACAAGAATGAAAATGTTTCCTCTCTATAGTATTAGTATAATATCTTCACTTACGTTGTAACGTAATTGCGTCTTCAGGTACGCAACATCAATAGATTAATTGGTCGTAGTTTTCTGAATGTTCTATTACTTTACATCTTGGGTTGGTTTTAGTAAGAAGTCCTTAGGGTCTACAATTTTTTTTCTAGTAATAAATATAGCCTATGTAGTTTTCTAATGACGAAAAAGTTTTGTAGTCGGTTCAGTTGTCTTCGAGTTTATTCTTGCCATACAGCTCTTTCCTGTTTTTAATGTTAGCGTAGATTAGACGTGGAAGAGATTAAAAGGGCTGAATGAAAAGTTGTGTGATACTTCACATCATCGTATTTTTCTCAATAATACAAGTTGCCTCAGTTATGTTTTCCCCCTTGACCGTTCAGTTCAACGACTAACACGCAGACGCTCCATCGGGTTAACGTTTCTCAGAGGCTCGTTCTACTCATCGCGTGTGAACCTGTTACGATCCCGTAGTTTCCGCTCGAGTAGCCAAGTAAACACCTGCATCTCTCAGCTTAGGGCTGTTCAGGGCGCCGCTCTCCGCGGGGAAGTATCGATTGCTCTGCAGCGCCCCTCCCGACCGAAGAGACCTCTACACTGGAAACGTAGACACACGTTCCGTTGCCAACGTTGCCGCTGAAAAATTCCCCCTCTCTCCGTCTCTCAATTTCCCGGCTCCCTCGATAAATAACGTTTAATTTCCCGAATGGAAAGCGGAAAATAAAAAAGAAGGGCGAACTAGATTAGTTGGTAATGTCGACCTGGCGCTGTAAGTAACTTTCGTAATATATTTGGGGTTTTCTGGAAATTTATTGGCACACCAGTTCGTTAATTCTGTAAAAATACCTTAACGCCGCTATCAAGATTTGAAACAATTTAATAGCATGAGAAAAAAACCGAAAACAGCAGAAGAGAAACAGAAGTTGCCTCACTCGCACAGGGCATTTTCAGTTTCCTCGACTCAATAGATAAGGAATAGCGCAATCGGTGGGAAAAACGGTTTTTAAAAAGTTCTCATCAATTTCCATCGCAATGCAAATTTCCAAAGTTTTTATTGGAGCTCCTAAACATTTAAATAAAATTCTTCTCAATTATACATCAGTTTATTTCCCAACAGCTTTACAACTTACCTCTTTTACTTCCTAAGCTCTACAGAGTAGTAAGAAAAGTAATCTAAGCGGTTAACAAAATTGCATGTTTTCTTAAGGGCTACTAAGCCCGAAAAATACGTTTTAAGAAAGTGAACTGTGAACGCGGTTGAAAGAAGTTGTATGTGGGACTTCAAATAACACCACAGTACCGTGCAATTCTCGTCCGTTTGAAAAATGACGAGAGCAGCACAATAAATTACCTAGCATTTCCAAGAAAGAAGTTTTTTAATTGCAAATCTAGCTCATACGATACTAACGCTCTTAGAAAAATCCGTTCGGTAGTCCAATAAAGCGAATGAAAGTCCGATGTAAAGTGAAAGTTTAGGCTTGTAAGATAATTAGTAGCGATCCCGGAAATTAACTATTAAAACCACCGCCGTTCCCATCCGGTACATCCGAAGTAAGTACAATACTTCTTCGAAGCATCGACCTGCCGTATATATGTGCCCCGTATCTTCGTTAAACGCATATCTTCGGAAACATTTACACAGTACAAAATGTAAGTACTAGTTAGTTGAGAGTATTTCGTAAGTTTGATTGAAATCGTTATAGTTGTTTTTGAGAAAATTGGAAAACCGATAAATTAATATTCGACAAATCTCGTTATCCGAGCTATGTTGGTTTATATCTCCGTTCAACAAACACATAATTACGAAGAACAAAATATGGGTTTACATTGCTGGAAGACACTCCGTAAGGTTGATCAAATCCAGTGACGCAGTTACTCGAGAAATTACGAAAATGTTCAAAAAAACATTATTTTCGAAACATTTCGATTTTTATCTCTGTTCAATGGACTGTCAAAGGAACATAACTGAGACCAATATATAGGTACTGACTATTTGACTGTGAGGTAGGAGAAAAACATTGAAGCCGTTTTGCCTAAAGGCGTAAAAAACCTATTTTGGCTTTTTAGGCCTATATCTCTGTTCACCGTATTTTCAAGGAGATATGTATGGAGAAGAAAAGTTAGGTATTGAATAGTAGAAGATCATTTGAAAGTTCAACCAAAATCGTTAAAGCCGTTTTTGAGGAAAAGGCGAAAAGCCCTAGTTTTTGGTTCATTTTCGACGCCCACTTCCTTTCTCATTGATAGAAATCGCCCATAACCTTATTTTTTCGTGTACGAAAAATCACGAAAAAAAACAAGAGCCAGCTCAATCGGTCCATCCGTTCTCCCGCAAATCGAACTACTGACACACATATACATACATCGGTCGAGGAAAGTAAAAATCATGTTGACAACCTCGTGAGTCCCCTGTACACTGATCACTCAATAACGACTGTGCTGTCAGTAGGAGCGATTCCATAAATTCCAGAACTCGCACATTTCCACGTAAAACGGGGTTTACCAAGTTTGAAGGAATCGGGCTGAGTCAAACGTCGTATCGCAATCTGCAAGCATGTTGACTCGATTGTCTCTGAAGAGCGGCCAAGGCCAGAACCCCCGATTTACTTCATATACGAGGCGTTCAGTATAACGTTTCCCGATGGGCGTCCAAATCGATCAGTCGAATCATTTTAATTAAATCGCCTAATGACTCCTGAAACGAACGCTACGTTTCTTCGTTACAAAGAAACTCAGCGTTCAATTAGTTCGTACCGACAGTAACCGAATGTGATTCGAACGCACGCGCCGTCGTAAATGTCAAAGGCGAGTGACACGTGCTAGACACGCGTCGTCTTAGCCGAGCGCCCTCCGGTCCACAAACCGTGTCTCATCGAAAGGAAGGAAAACTCCGTGAGCCGCTGCAGTTAGCTCGGCTGTTTCACCATTCGTTTCTCTAATTTTAGAAGAAACTGCCGACCAGTGCTCGTTTTACGTAACCCTCTCAAAAACAATGCCACCTACAAGTGGCACTTCGTATTTGTTTAAAGTTTGTTGAAGGAAGGAAATTTATCAACGTCTACCCACTTCATTCCAACAAGTTTTAGGAATAGCAATAACCCAGTTCATCTTCATGTATCAAGTACTTCGGCTCATTTTTATACTGCAGCTGTATCGGCTTTCAATAGTTTCCCGGCAGATATGAAAAATAGGCTTTACGTAGATTTTTCTAATAACAAAAACACCTCGTTTTGTTTAAAACCACATTTTCTGAAGGAGCTGCAACAAAAGTAAAATTATTATCATTACAGTTTTGTGATTGTTTCGCATTTCAATTTCAATTTTTGTCAAATGGTTGTATTGCATTGTTCATTTTTTAGATTAGTTATTTAATCATTTGATCTGTGGCGCGATGAGTGGTAGCCAGTTCAACTTCTCACCCCTTAACACGGCCTTTTAGCCCATATTTTGAATAAAGTTTCCCGTTTTGCCTTGTAGAGGCTGTGAGCTTTCTTTTTATTTGTGGTGTCAGCTTCGTTTGTTTATTAGAAGCAGTTCATTCGGTTATTGGCAGTTCATACCGAATTTGTATAGTATCTTCGTGAGTAAATAGTATTGGAAAATAAACAAAAAAGCGCGTCGAATTGAAGTGGAGTTCGTATTCGTTCTAAATGCTAGAATTTACTTTCAAAACAGTAGCATAACGCGCAGAATTATATAACTCCAACAGCGAGTTACTCGCCGATAACAACAAGGCGATATGGTTTATCTGGGGCGACGCATTGCGCAACATTCCTCAACCCTACGTACATTCAATGATTTTTACCGCTCCAAGCAACTAATCCAACATACTCGTATTTTCCACTCCTTTTCTTGCGAGTAAATGGTTGAGCTTGCGGTTACGGAATTTATTGCGTTGCGCCTACTCATGTCACGACATTCATCGAACAACCAATGTAAAGGTACTTTATGAAAGCGTCAGAGTAGTGTGAAGGCTCGAACTCGTCGTTCCGGAGTCAATGAATAAACACCGGGAAAATATATAATGCAGTAATCAACTTCGTAAAACATAACTACGTTTCACGTAGAAAAGTAGCGCTCGAAGTTCTGGAATTCATAGAGCTGCTGCTACTAACGACAATACATTGAAAACCCAACGTATAGGTATTTTATTGGTCGGTCAACACGATTTTTGTAACCGTTCGTATTCACAGTTCTGATGCTATAAGGAAAACACCTCAGAAAATTTAATAAAGGAACGACGTTAGTTGCAACTCTGGAACTTGTACAGACGCTCCTGATTACCATACGACCATCAAACTCTCATCGTATAAATCGATTATTACACTACCGCTCATGATTTTTTGTTGAGAATACGTATCATCAAATCTGCGCTAAACTTTTTCGTCGACTTTTTTGATGATTTATTTTGCAGTTCCCGTAGTTTCTCCACAAATAACGAGGCGTGGTAGTGTTTTGTAATTTAGAAATATCCATATAATTCAGTTGAAATCGTTCGAGCTTTTTTCCGAAAAAAGATTTTGTGTTTTGATCATTATGCTAACTATAGATAGTTCTGAGTAGATTTTGGCTAGTACCCTCATTTCGGTGTTTCATGGTGACTTGCAAGCTGAATATGGAAGTTGACCCGATTAGGTTAAGCCGTGTCTCTGTCACATTCACAATTACACAGAACGTCTTTCCAAATGTGGTTTTTGCGGACTCAGCAGCCCTTGAAACGTAAAGATTTCAGGGCTGGAGCAGGGAAAAATTGTTTTTGTCATCAACTACAAATGTTCAACAGTTTAACGCGCTGTTTCGTAATTTTTCAGTCAAATGAAAATTTCTCGGTACTTTAAAGCTTTCAGCCTCCAATTTTTGACATTTTGAATCGATTCTCCGAGGATTTAAACAGATAGTGTAAAAGTATTGATGCTTTTTTGAGAAATATCGATTTTCTAGACTTCGATACTTTTCTACAAATGCGGAAATCGCGCAAATTCACTTGTCAAAGGGACTGAGAGAGAATATGCCAGGAGAATGCATCAGACTGTCTGGAACGGCGACTTTGGTGTAGATAGTGTGGTACCACGTCCTAGCTCAATATCAGAGACTTGAGAGTCGAGTTCTGGTCATTGGCGCAACTTCTTCTAGAGTGACATCACAAAAGAGTTGCAGAAAATACCTGGGATTCCTTAGGAAGCGAGGCGTGGGCCTGCGAGACAGTAGGATCTTTAGGCCCAAAGAAGGGACGGTCAGAATTATTTTATTACCTCATAGCTCTCACGAGACCTTCGCTAGTGAAGTCGTTATTGTTAGAAGGATCATAGCTTATCTTAATTTGATTAGATATCCCATATTTTGTCTCTACGCAGTACTCAATAAGAGTTGAAGCAACCGGCTCTAAAATTCCAAAACCAAAATAGGTCGTATAAAGTCGGAAGAACAGCATTGGACGCCATTTTCCAATTGTACCAGAAAAGCGACGTCGGAATCAAGGAGCTTTTATCGATCGTACAGTTTCTTCTATTACATCTCCGGCGAGAGACATGTGGCACCTAAGGACCTCCCTATGGCTCTCTTCTGTTCCAGCTTTTGTCCCAGTTCCAAGCCCCTCCGTTCTCTGCCGCTAATTCCATTTCATGGTCCCCTGCTCACCCTCCGAACCTAATAATGAAACTATTCCTACTTTTAGAAGGGGTCAGGGTTCGAGCGACGCTGCTCGGCAGTAACTTTATTTACTGTTGTGCAGCATCTTGTCTCGCTCTTACGGGCGACAAATGAGGAAAACCGACGATGATATCGTTTGAGTTGTCGAAGGAAATGCGGCTTTGCGTCGATTGAGAAAATGTTTGCTTTTCCCGATCCTGCTCAATTGACGAACAACTGTCTGGTGCGATGCGCCACACAACGTTTCTCAGGTCAGGGTACTTTCGGTGACTACATCACGATCGAAAAGAGGGGAGGACATTCGTGAGATTCGTACGTCCGATCACCTCTGCGATTTCCCACGAAAAGAATCCTGGCTATTGGTAAATATGACGAAGTAATCAGCAGCATAGAACAACCATCTCTAACCCTCAAAACTGGTCAACCAAGTGAGAATAAAATTGAATGAGAATCAATTAACCACGCACCAGTTCTCCTGAACTGTTACCAGTATCGACGAAATAAGCCGAGGAAGTTGAGAAATGCTCGGTTTCGTGCAAATGGCTTTCCGCAAAAGCTTCTGCAACTGCCAGCAATTGCGATTCTTTTTTTTTCTTTGCAATTCCGCATTTCTTCAATACGAAAAAGGCCGTCGGGGAAAAGTTGCTTAGACTAGATTCCTTCGGTATTTCCCGCCAGGGCCTCCGGAGTTACCTGAGCCTGCAGCCGTCTGGCGGAGCAATTGCGCTCAGACAAGGACGAGCCCCGCTTTCTTATCGTTTTGGCGAACTTCCAATGTTTTGTTGCGTGCCGGGGAGGAGCCGGGAGCAAGTAAATGTAAAGTGTTGACAGCACCCGCGTAAAAATAGCTGAACTCATTCGAAGCTTAGTAACGGGCGAGTCGGGAAGTTTTCTTATAAACTTCGTTTAAATCGTTCCATCGTTCGAAAATTGGAGATATGACCCGAATTTCCAGGCAGTTTTTAGATGGCCGTATTTGGGGCACTTGAAAAAGCGTGAGATTCTCGCAAAATAAAGCAATTTGACCTTCAGAAGCTTGAACCACTCGAGAAACTCTTGCCGCTTCTGTGTGTTCTTGACTGATCAGATTAATTTGGCACACCGGTTTTAGCTAATTTAGTTCGAGTTCCTCAATTTTTATTTGGCTTGCTTGGTGTTTACACGGTCGGCAGCCGTGCCCAATAGCAGACTTGAATCTGGCACGAGCCAGGACTGGCATTGCGATCGCTCCCACCCTGATGCCTGCTTCTTATTTCCCCAGTAAAATTCGCTCATTTAACCCCACAGAACTGCGTTACGAATCTCGTGCAGCGAGTCAATGAGTAGCGACTTGAGTATTTGTCTGAATTCAATCGCAAAAGTATAAACCACATTGACAGTTTGAGACGTTACCCATACGCTTATTATTCAAGTAGGAGCAACTGTTTAAATTCCAAAACGTTGAGCACTACCGGTTTATACATATAACCTAAAGTTAAGTTAGGTTTTCCAAGCGCATATAAACTGAGAGAAAAGCAGATTGAATCGGAGAAGTACTCGAGGCTAGGGAGAGTTTTGTGATGCTGGGCAGCAAATATTTCCCACGTGTACCGTTCAATCCCTGATCTCTAGTGCCTCCGCCTAAGCTCACAACCGACGATTTTCTAAATCCCTATGCCCCCACACGGCTAATCAGCGACTTTCCCTGCGCACGGACTCCAAATAGACTCACTTCGAAGGAAAAGTCGCGTGGCGTCTCCTCCCCTCGATCGTAGAAATTAGACGAAGCTGCTGACAAAGAAGCCTGGTCGCCCTCCCTCTGCGATTGCCGGAGATGACATTGTCGCATAAATCAGCGTCGACGTGAGTCATCGATCTCAGACGAACGTGGATTCCCTCGGGGACCTCTAAGAGCCGATATCGATTGAGTTGTCTTTATTATCGTCGAACATCTGAGTCATTCGCCGTCTGTTGGCAACAGTGGATTTGGCAGCCAGCTATTGCTAATGCTCAGTATAACTTTGAAGAAAAAAAATTCACGAAAACTTCATTTTTCGAAGGCAACAGGTGGTTCGTTGGGCAAATAGGTTGGTTTATTCTCCAAGACCGCTGGACTTTCTGTTCTGAACCCATACCGAATTACTAAAGTTAACGTACCTGTTAGTGAGTCCGTCTCCTCTGGCTTGTGAGTTACTGTGGGCAAGCGCTTTCGATGTAAAGACATCATCGTCTGGCCGTTAAGTCAGTACTGGAGTCAGTCAGTTGGTCGTGGTCTTTATATACAAAGAGAAAGGTGAAAGGGGTGATGGCTCCATCCGACGCTCCATCACCCCTTTCACCTTTCTCTTTGTATATAAAGACCACGACCAACTGACTGACTCCAGTACTGACTTAACGGCCAGACGATGATGTCTTTACATCGAAAGCGCTTGCCCACAGTAACTCACAAGCCAGAGGAGACGGACTCACTAACAGGTACGTTAACTTTAGTAATTTGCCTACTGGCGGACATAACCCAATTTCTTTAATACCATACCGAATTCCTCCCGAAAAGAAGGGATAAATGGCAATTACTCAAGTAGTAAGAACACGAGCGCTTCATAGGGGACTCACTAGGGGCAATCTAATGAATCACTCAACTTATGGGAACTCATCTAATAAAGAAGAGTAGGAGGAAATATTCGGAATGAATAATAAACCAAAACGAAAAGCAGGAAATAAAATAAAAAGAATAGAAGTTTACAGGAAAATTAGAAAAATATCCAGCGCGAGGCATCACACTACTTTCCTTAGCCCTACGTACATTTAGCGATAATCCAGCAACTAATAAAGTCTGTTTTTTATTCAGTATAAACGAGCTTTTTAGAACGCAGCTCGTGAAAAAGCTTCTGACTTTATTGAGTTGCTCCTACTCATGCTACGATCATCACTGAGCATTTGTGAGACTGTCAACATAATTTTTTTGAAGAGTGCCGCCGAACTTCAGGAAGTCCTAGCGGAGAAAAAATAAGGGACCGAGGGATTTGATGAAATCGGGAAAGTTACTTCAGAGCTGCAGAAGACTGTCAACGAGGTCATTCTTAAAAGGGAAGGACGAGATTTATTAATTATTAAATTGTTAGCGTCCCGTTATAAAATAGCAATAACTACCGACTGGATAGAACTTTATATTCGCAATTAGCCGGGTAGAGGATTTACGATGACTAACTGGGGAATGAGTGGGCGACTGCAGTAATTTCGAGACGACAGAGCTCTCATTAGAGACATCTAACATGGGGGAGGTTCTAGCAGACATGGAGAGGATAAAAGGCTTGCCAGTAACATTTTCAAGGTGCTCTTGAGTGAACTACATACGTTTTTAATACGTTAATTGCGTATTTGTGCATTAAAATCTCCGAGGGGAGGGGGGGGGGATAAAAAAAGGAACCCGTGGCTCAAGAGCCACATCATTCCGTTTTTACGACGTGTTCCTGAAGAATCAAGACTTTTTAAAAGCCGATAACATCATTTTTGGCCCAGCGCCCAAGGCTAGTCATTGGAAAGGAGTCTGGCCAGCTGCGAGACCGAGGGCTGAAACTGAAACCTCGCAACAGAGCGACGAAACAAAGCTGCGAACGTTATTTCCAGATTTTCGAATGTTCTAGTTTTGGGTGAATCGTTAGAAGTTGGAGGTTTACACTGGTTTATATTGTTCAGATTCTTTGATTGTTAGTTGCGTATCATTGCTTGGACCTGATCCCTCATTAGGAACCACGTTCAAAGAAACGCTCTGGCGTAGCACGATGATGATTAGGAGACCGGGCCAGATGGAGCTGGTTCATCAACGGGGTAGTGAAATGTAGCAAGGAGTATGACGGCAGGAGATGGTGCCATTAATTCGAACCAGATACAGTATCGGCGGTGGCATCCATGGTTGCCTGCCACCCAGTTACATTGACAGTCCG
This sequence comes from Pachypeltis micranthus, assembly GCA_020466155.1. Lineage (NCBI taxonomy): Eukaryota > Metazoa > Arthropoda > Insecta > Hemiptera > Miridae > Pachypeltis > Pachypeltis micranthus. Next base: position 36,071,318 of record CM035773.1, read on the forward strand.
CTTCATTTTTTATCGGCCTCCCTATGTAGCTACACATGGATGGGCGTTTTCCTGGTCAGGCCAGAGCAAGAGGCTATGTAAATAGGGAAAGGCGCTATCGAGCGCTTTATTGTTTTTGCAATCTTTCTTGAGGTGTCGTCACCAAGTGGCCTAGAGTTGTCGCCTGCTGTGGCTTGGCTCAAATTTCGTTCAGAATGCCAGCAATACTGGAAAGTTGTACTCGTTAGGTCACAAAGAGGCTGTCCACCAACTTACCCTGCTGACACGGAGGACCAGCTGGTAAAAGCGGTCTTGTCTCTTAGATCACTTGCAAGGCGGCCCACCCTAGGACTTTCACTATCTACACAATCTAAAAGTGGCTGCTCAGAGTAGGAAATAGATGTGCTAACTGTTATAGTATGTACGAACTAGGGACGTGTAAGCTGCTAGCTTGCGAGGATCCGAAAGTGATGGAATACAGCAAATGAAGCATGGTTGAGAGCTGGGGCGCACGAATGAGAGTAATTTTGCGTTGATTCGCGCTTGAGATGTGATTGGTCTTCTTTGAGTGAATGACAGTTCGATAAGAGGTGTAGTAGTAGTTCAATTGATTAATCCACGACCAATGCACAGTGCTACACATCCAGAGTTGACGCTACAGTAACAAACTTCCCGCACACACTTACGTACTTATCGAGCTCCAACTGCAGAATATGTTTGCACTGCCCACCCTTCTACAATAAACGTTCCCCTTTGGCGTTCTTACAGCGTTCATTATGCATGCCTCGTACACGCTCACGTAATGTGCCCAGTATTAGATATTAATCGGTTTGGTTAATTATTACTTTCCTTTGCTCTACAAAGTAGAAAGGAAAGTTATGTAATAGGCTGAAAAAACAATTATGAGTTCTCTTCAGACTACGTTTAAGACCCCCTTGAGTCCGAAAAATACTATTTGGGAAAATGGTGTGTGTGTCTGTGGACGATTTTTAGAGAAAACCACCGTTTCAAATCCATTCAAACTTGATATCTAGTCTGCAGGTTACCATGGGACGCCAAAATGAGGGTATGAGCAAAATCCACTGAAAGTTGACTATAGTTATCATAGTGATCAAAGCACTAAACAATTTTTTTCTCAAAAATAGCTTTAACGATTTTGATTAAATTTTTTATGTTGGTAGCTCCCAATATGGTAACTATACCATAAAATTCTCATTTGTGGGAAAATGACGAGAGCAGCACAATAAATAATCAAAACTTTCGACAAGTTCGATTTTAGCGCGGTTTATAGATAAAACAACCGTACCAAATCAGCTGAAACTTGATGTCTAGTCTACAGGTTACCATGGGACGCAAAAATAAGGGTATGAGCAAAACCCATCGAAAGTTAACTATAGTTATCACAGTGATCAAAACACCAAATTTTTTTTTCTGTTGGTAGCTCCCAATAAGGCAATTATACTATAAAATTCCCATTCGTGAGAAAATGACGAGAGCAGCACAATAAATTATTAAAATTTTCGATGAGAATCGTTGTTATCGCGGTTTTTCCCTTATAAAAATCATGAGATACATCGGGCTCACTCCCGAAATTCCTGAATTTCAACTACAGCCGTTTCACTTACTACCACCTCCAAACGTTTTCACCCAATAACTCTGCAAAAGTAATTACTATCCTTCTTCAAAAAATTATTGTTTACAGCCCCATTGTTTTTTAATAAGAATTGCTACCGCTTGTGGCCCCTCAGTGTTATTAACTAAATAAATAAACTTATAAAAACATGCATACTTGACACAATTAAATAAACGTTCAACGAATACATACAAAAATAAATAAGCTAATTGATACGCGAATAAACATTCAAGTAACAAATAATATAATAACGGTATGGTCATGTAAACCGGTCACACAATGTTTACATAAATGCAATAATTTTATGAATATGTAAGTAAATCAACTAATTACTATGTAAATAAATTAGATAAATAAATAAGGCAAGTAAATAACAATTTAAAGAGGTACATAAATAAAAAAAATGAAACTTCGCACATTAAAATACCTAACTGCTAAACACATAACTAACAATATATTTACAGTTAAGATAATATAATTAAATTAATAAAATAATTTGATGAACAAATGAATTAATAGTTTACCAATTAAAATATAGATTTTAAAACGTTAAGAAACAATTAAAAAACTATCGAAATGAATTCCAAATAAAATTATAATACAACAATGACTAATAACAAATCAAGTAAATAATAAATTGAATTAATATAAATAATTTTAACTAAATAATTAACTGAAGGACTTAAAATGCTGAAATTCAACATATGTAATTTATAATACGTACATATCTTAAATGGAAATATCATGGCTGGAATGACATACCCCAATACTCGCTAAAGACGGAAATTTCTTCTTAAGCATTTTTGCTATCGTCGCTTTTCGATTCAATCACTTCACTCAAATATGACCCGTAAAAAAAATCACAACCGCTTTCCCCGAGGAAATCACCACATTTTAGATTTGATTCTTAGACGGTTTAAAACTCGATCAAGAACTGTACTCAAGACGTCACAGTAGTCGCAAGTTACGAGGATCAAATCCCGTAAAATTACATCAATAAACTTTTCGCGTAAATTCAAAATGTTAAAGTTCGAGTTTTTTGTTTTTTTAAATTTATTGTTGTGTGTTTTCAAAATAGAACCGGGAAGAGGGTTGAAGTTTTGAATTTGGGAACCTGCGGGCTCAAGTCCAGTCGCCTACTGAAATCAAAAAGGAAGCGCAGACGGAAATAGACGAAAAAAGCGGCAAGGCTCCAAAATTAGCCTTTGACTCGTCCCCTTCTTCTCCTGATGTTGGCTCTGGCCTCTCAAAGAGCGCCGAGCCGCAATCGACGATTCGATCGAACTAGATCCGCGAAGCAGCGAATCCACGTTATTCGGCGAAATATACCGCGTCCATAAATAATGCTTTAACCCACAAATGAAGAACGAGCGGTGCGTGATAAGACCCCATTTGCTGGAACCTGACCCATTTGCGGGCTTTCAGCGGAGCAATTAAACGGAAGGGAAGGGCCAACGCTCTCTCCGAAACCTTTAAAGGCCATTCTTCCAGTGTCACGTCTGGTCCAAGCAAAAATGAGCTTTCGTGCAAATACAGAAGAATCGCCGTAATAAAGGTGGAACGGACCAGAATCAGATGGCACACACTCAAACCTGGTGCATATCAGCTTTCCTACCTCCCAGAAATGTTGAGGTTGCATCCGTTAAGGTTCGGAATCTCATGCAATCAAATAAGAAATAATCACTCAAAGAATATTGAACTTACGAAACAACTTAATAAATAAACAAATGTGTAAGAGATGTAAAACTGCACTGGCGAATCACGTTTTTGCCGAAAACAGCACTCCTGCTTATGCTCTACCGCTCAAAGGCCGTTTCTGAAGGGCCTGTTTATATTTGTTGGGCGCACAAATGGGGGAGCTTGACACTGAGAAATAAATGAACGGACTACATAACACTTGACAGAATAGCGATATACAGTTGAGTATGAGTATATAAACGCGAACAAGGGACTCTCAATACATGTTAAACTGGGTGTGAGATACTGAGTAGATGGAGAGTGACTGAGATAGAGTTGAGTAGGGAGTGCCGCGAGCTGAGAGACGAATCGTTGGGAGAACTGTCTGTTGGGAAAAAGAACCTGAAATTGAGGGGTGGGAAAGATAGATGGGAAAGTTCAGGACAGGCGAAATTCGTTGTCACTTGGAAATAACTGAGGAGCTGGGCTTTCCACCGGTACAAACAAAAGGGTTGAGATGGAAAGGTGTTTGAAGAGAAAATGACTTTCCAGAGATCAGGCGAAGTGCGGACATTTGGGAGGTCAAAGACCCACCTAATTCAGCCTGCCGAACAATATTGGCATCTGTGAATCACGAAGTTACCTTTCTCGACCGTTTTTTCTTGGCTTAAAGAATTAGATAAAAAGTTAGTAGTAAACGGACGGTTCGTCTCAAAGACTTCTGTGTTCGAAAACACTATTTGAGATAAAATATTTTGTGTGCAAGGCCGGGAACGTGAATAAGTGAACACGGCTGATCCTAGATATTCTGTAATATACGAACATTGCTCCCCATAATAAGGCGAATACCATGGAGGAATCGGCCATGTCATACAGGAATAGGAGGAAATCTGCACTGATCCAAGTGGGTCCTGAGGTCTTCACGGGGACAATTAAAAGCCACTGGTATAAGGTGGTTGGCAAGTGAAAGGAAAAGGCTGCCTATTGTTGGGATGTGCGTGGCCAAAGGCAGGCAACGTTATTTATTAAACTCATCAGAGAGCAATCAAGAGAGGAGAAAAGAATAGGAGGAGAGTCTGGAAAGAAAAAGCATAAGGATGGTATGGTTTTTTTAAGGCTGACTGAGGGTTAAGGAACGGTCATCTAATAAGGAAACAGACCTGAATGGTATGTGGCCTGTTCACAGGTAAGATACCTTCTGGTCAAGATTGTCCAGGAAATCAGAGGTACAGAGTTGCAGATTCTGCAATGTGGGGCTGAAGTCAGCATGGTGTCTACTGCATACTTGTGATGGGCTGGCTGCGGTGCCCCTCAGAGTGTTTGGGCTGCCCCAACATCAGGCCTGATGAGCCCCTATGAGAACTGGGGGTGGAAGAGGCCAAGGCAAGAGGCTGCTCAAGGACGCCACACAATAGCTCCGTCTGAGGCCGCAGCGGGGGTATCTCAGTTGCTATCAGTATAGGGGGAAGAAAGAAGAAAAAAAGGGCAAAGAGTCGTCGTAGATGTAGTGAGCTAGTTACCAGCGACACTACTGTTATCATTACTGTTTTGTGAAAAGTTCGGGATAAGACACAAGAAAGTTACGAGTTTATGGCCCGAGGCGAATAGAAGAGAAAAACACTTCATGTCAAATATGAACAAAACCATCCAATCGGCAATAATAGAAAGTAAGAATTGGGAAGATGCTTCTGATGGAGTATTTGATCCAGTATAGAGACACTCCACACTGTTCCACTCAAACCCAACCTTCTAAAGTATTGTTAAGGTCTAATTTTCGTTAATTTTTACCTCAAGTGGCATCCAATTTGTTCTGTGATGATGTAGATGAAGAACTACGCAGACGCTAGGAAACATACCAAGATTTACTAACTTAAGCCAAGAGATCAGGTACTAGTGAAACAGCAGAAGGCCGACAAATATTCCACACCTTTCAACCCAAATCCATTAGAGGTTGTCGATGTCCATGGAACTCGGATAACTGCTCAGTCGGATCGTCGTCTAGTCACAAGAAACTCTTCACATTTCAAGAGGATACTCGAACGAGAAGAGGAGATGGTGGAAATGGAAACAGGAGCATCCGTCAGTTCTCCTAGTAACTTCATACCGAACGTAAATGAGAAATCCCAAAGCATCAGGGACTCCTGGAGAACAAATATGTTCTAGAAGCAGTAGAGTGATTAAACTCCCTTCAAAATTTAATGATTTTATCATGCGTTAGAATATTTCGGCCTAGGGAGCCTCTCTTCAAATCGGCACATTGAAGACTCGTTATTGGAGCGGTAAAAGAAAGAAGAATACTTTATTTAGATTCCTTAAATATACTAAATTCTATAGAAAACTATTTGCTCGAAGAACATAAAGCTAAGAAAGGACAAGATATTACACCTCTCACCACCTGGAGTAAAACTCAGCTCAAGCACATTCCACGGCAATCAAACTCAGACGAAAGCGGCATTTTTGTTTGCAAATATACCAAATCTTTGGTAACTTCAGAATTAATTGATTTCGAAACAAATGAAATTTTGCAATTCAGAGAAGAAATGTGTTCCGAAATATTACAGGGTTAACTAACTGTTGCAGATAATGCTGTTACTCTTGTTCATTACGTCCGTTTGGACAACCGAAATTCGAGAAATAACCTCAAACCCGGGAATGCTCTCAGCCACATTGGGACCAGCAAGGATAATAGAAGGATACCACACGTCAACGCACTATTATTTACTTAACGAACTATACGAACAAATCGAATTATTCAAAAGTGACTACATAAGCGTTTTGAGCACCAAAAGTCCCCAGTTGGACAACACTAAAGGAGAAAAACCCGATATGCTAACAACCTCAATGAACTATTCCTTAAAGATAATAGAACAAAAGCTGGGAAAGTATTCATTCTGTGTTCTAACGAATGACGTGTAGTCATTTTAAATTAATTTACTTTAATATGCACAAGATACTACAGTAGTGACCAAAACACCAAATATTTTAATTCTCAAAACGGGCAGGATTAAAATTACATTTTTTGTGTCAACGATCCACATAGCACAACGGTAATACAAAAGGATCATTCTTGGGAATATTACGAGAGCAGCACAATAAATTATCAAAAGCTTCGACGAAAATCGATTCAAGCTCATTTTTTACTTTCCTCGGCTCTATAAGGTAGAAAGGAAAGTTACGTAATCGGCTGAAAAAAAAAATTTTGAGTTTTCTTAGGATCTGTAAGTTTTGGAGTCCGAAAAACACTATTTGGGAAAATGGTCTGGGTGTGTGTGTATATGTGTGTCTGTGAACGATTTTTAGAGAAAAAAACTGTACCAAATCCATTCAAACTTGATATCTAGCCCCCAAATTACCATGAATCGCCAAAATAAGGGTATGAGACAAATCCACCGAAAGCTAACCATAGTTATCATAGTGATCAAAACACCAAATATTTTTTTTCTCAAAAACGGCTCTAACGATTTTGATTAAATTTTTTATATTGGTAGCTCCCAATATGGCAACTATACCATAAAATTCTCATTTGTGGGAAAATGACGAGAGCAGCACAATAAATAATCAAAACTTTCGACGAAATCGATTTTAGCGCGGTTTCTAGAGAAAACAACCGTACCAAATCAGCTGAAACTTGATGTCTAGCCTGCAGGTTACAATGGGACGCAAAAATAAGGGTATGGAAAAAATCCACCGAAAGTTAACTATAGTTATCATACTGATCAGAACACCAATTTTTTTTCTCAAAAACGGCTGTAACGATTTCGATTAAATTCTTTATGTTGATAGCTCTCAATATGGCAATTATACCATAGAGATCCCAGGCGTGGGAAAATGACGAGAGCAGCACAATAAATTATCAAAAGTTTCGACCAAAAACGTTTTTAGTGCGGTTTTTACTTATAAACTCCGCTGGAATGTTGGTAGAATGTTTAAAAAAATTGGTGCTGTAGTCCAATCCAATACCTAAAGGGTGAGTGTTTAAAAATGCTCATGAGATACATGGGGCTCACTCCAGAAATTCCTGAGTTTAACTACCGCCGTTTCGCTTACTACCAGTTCTAAATGTTTTTACCCAATAACTCTGCAAAGGCAATTACTATCCTTCTTCAAAAAATTCATGTTACAGCCTCATTAATTATCTGTGTACCAATTGCCAATGGTTTAGAAATGAGTACGAGCAGCACGATAAATTTCGGAACTGTAAGCTCTACTGCTTTCTGCTGCCGTGAGGTGTTGCTTGACCAAGTTCAAATGAACTGAGTGGTAAATGAATTGATTAAGTAGACAAAGCCAGGTACACGAGTGAATTGACGTAGAGCTAAGGAAAGTTGTGTGTTGCAACACACCAGATATTTTCGTTATGAATTCCGCTCATCTGACAGTAGTTCATGATAAGTCTCATCATTTAACACTCAATAATGGTAGTGGTATTAGTGACGTTTTTTACCATCTTTTTGCTCTTAAAATTTCACAACTGTGAACACAGATTTCTCCAAAAAAAAACCCGCTATCGGTTTTTCAATGAAGACATAAAGAGCAGCAGCTCAATAATATTCTCAACTTTACGCTTTGCTTTTTATAATGTTCGTACGAACAGAGTGAAAAATAGATCGAACCGCGTGTGTCGAGTCGAAATGCAGGCCTTGCACCTCGCGGAAAAGGGAACCGTTAGGGGTGCCGTTGTGATTCACACAGGACGAGCCATCTAACGTTCTTCGTTGAAACTACTTCCTAAAAACGTCCTCTGACGCCATCCTTCCCGATTTACCGCCCGCGTTACAACTTTTCCCCGCTGATTGGCTACACAACGTCTACTGCGCTTTCTGCTAGTCTCAAATGCACAATGTTTTTCGTACCAAAACTCCATTTTGTCGTGAATATCAATTTTCACTTCCTTTAGCTTGTCTAACAAGTTTTGTTCTGCTTTAGTAGACGTTTTTGCGCGTGGGGGCCACCGCGTGATAAAATATTCGGCCCCTTACCTGCCTTTTCCCGAACTTCGAGGAAACTATCGAATGACGGAAATACCGTAAGGGCGAAAAGGCAACTCAACCTGAAAACGTTCAAAAGACTCCAAGGCCAATAAGAGAGCCGATCAAACGTACGAAATCCCTCGTTTCTGGTTCAATATCGTTGAGTGTGGCTATGAGGGAGTGCGACGGCCTGGAAAGAGGAAAGTGAAGTGAAAAGAGGGATTTCGGGTCGATCGAACCGCGGATCAAACGACGACAATTTCTGCTCTAAAATAACTGCTCTGGGCGAGTGATAACAAAGTTTCTGGAAATCCACGAGAGCGAGAGTTGGGATGTCCGTAACGGAACGTTTAGCTGAATGAAGAAGTTTCTTTATGAGATACAGAGATAGGTCGTGTAGTTTAAGTTTTGAGACAACAGTTAAGACACAAGTTCCCTGGCCGTTCAACTTTGCAAGTCACTGGAGTACATCAAAATGGGACTGTTTAACAGTAAAACATTACGAACTAAACAACGAAATATAAATAAGTAAAACTAACCAAAAAGAATTAAATGAAAAACACAACAGTTACAAAACAAAATGTAACCACGTAATCAATAAAACCAAACTAGAACGAATTGGAAACCTCACAATAATGATATTATTATCACACGACTTATAATCGAAAATTATAACAAATAAACTGTAATATATAACATCATAATAAAACGCAAATATCACTAGTGTGGGTGCCTACAGCTTCCAAGCAGAAGATTGCGTCAACTGGAACAAATGGATCCGTGCAGAAGAACAAATTAACGACCAAGTCCCATTTGGGTTCCCTTTTGATGACACTCTTTTTACACAGAGAAGCCACCACATCAAACCATGTGCCGACCTGTTGTTGCAAGGGATGGCGATGTTGACGTAGGCTTCGATTATGGGCTGGTGATCGTTCCTTTGTACCTTACACCCGTCACAAACAATAGGAAATCTGCTTGAATCCGATCGGTGAAAGAACCAAGGGTAAATCTGCCAGAAATGATGGTGGCGCCAGTGCGAGAATCGAACTAGAGCAGCCAATAGAAGCTCCTCCATCAGCACGGTGTTTGATGTGCTCGATCTGGCAGAAACGTTTTCACTACCAATGTGAGCGGTAGCAGTCAGTTTCCCTGGCCGTTCTGTTGCTACTTCTTTTCTCCTAGCAACGTTCTCGTTTTCATAACTTACTTTTCTCATATTTTTTCTTGGCTCTTAATTTTCTACTTGTGTCAAGTTCCGTTAACGTTGAAGTATCTCGATTCACCACGTAAAATATCACAAGGCTAATTAGACTTCGGCCTACAAACGAATTGGTGACTATGACCGCGACTTCTTAGCTTAGGAGTGACAATACTGCTCATTTTCCTTCAACAGATAGCAAGCGAGACCATAACCTGGAGAGCCTTCCTCTGGAAATGCCGTTGGCTCTGGAAGGGAAGTACTGTGTGTACTTACAGCTTCCAATAGTAGTAACTCACTTCATTCTTTTTCCAACTCCATCGTCCGCTTTTATTTCTGGTATTACCTTTGTTACCTAGCGTTTACTTTATCGTAACTTTTCTGATCTTTTTTACTAATTACAAGTTAAGCTGAAGTTGACGTATCGCTCTTCCTCACGTTACATCTCACAAGACTTTAGGCTTATTGAAATTCGGTCAACAACCATACTTTAAAACGAGCGTTTATAGAAAGTAAAACTGTTGTTGAATGCTATAGAGATGGAATGGATGGGATGGATGGATGGATACAGCGAATTATTAGCGGAGGGATGAGTCCAGCGAAAGAGAACTGTGTTAACAGTGTGGAAATACACAATAAAGGTAGAGCTCAGTACAAGGTAACTAGGAGACAGTTCAAATCTCTAGGTAGTAGAACTGGAGTGAGCACAAACGAAAGGTGAGAGAGAGAGAGAGAGAGAGAGAGAGAGAGAGAGAGAGAGAGAGAGAGAGAGAGAGAGAGAGAAACCATCAAACGCTCATACATTTTCGGCTCTAGAAATGCCAATTCTAGTTTTGGGCAGAGCTCAGAAAGAAGTTGGTTCAAAAGGGTGGTTTGTATACTCCAATGGCTCAGGTCAAAGAGCACAACATCGAAAAGCCCGAACGGCTTGAGGCCCATGATGTTTTGTATTAATTCAGTTTTAGGTTATTAGGTCGAATATGAACTAACTGTTCGAGGCTGGTTTGTTGTGGGACTGTGTCGTTTCGATCAGTGTCTGATCCTGTCCTCCTCTTCTGCCTAACACCCTCCTTTTTTCATTCGTGTTTCCCAGTTCCCCTGTTTTTTCTCCCCTTGTTAGGACCTTTTTCGTCTGTGGGAAAACCTTACCTTGTGTACCAGTATGGAAATCTGCCTCCATTAACTATTACAACGTGGCTCGGCACCATAATCGGCCGGAAGAGGAAAACATCCTGCTGAGGGCCCCCTGTCTACAAATCACCGCCATAGGAAATATCTGGTGCGTTGCAACACACAACTTTCTTTAGCTCTACGTCAATTCACTTAGTACATGGCAATTTCTGCTTACGCAATTCATTTAGCACTCAAGTTAATTTGAACTTGGCCAAACAACACTTTACGGCAGCATGAAGCGGCAGCGATTACAGTTACAGAATTTGTTGTGCTGCTTGAACTTATTCCAGAACCATTATTGAGCAACTGGTACAAAGATAATTAATGAGGCTGTCAACACAAATTTTTTGAAGAAGGATAGTAATTACATTTGCAGAGTAATTGGATAAAGAGGCTTAGAACTGGCACTAAGCGAAACGGCAGTAGTTGAAATTCAGAAATTTCTGGAGTGACCCACATGTATTTCATGAGCGTTTTTAAACACTCACCCTTCAGGTATTGGATTGGACTACAATACCATTTTTTTTTAACATTCTACTAAAATTCCAGCGGAGTTTATAAGGAAAAAACTGCGCTAAAAACGCTTTTCGTCGTAAATTTTGATTTTTTCGGGAACAAACGGCAGGGAAGGGCACTGGTGGAAATTGTTACCCCAATCCACCTTCTGGCAGCTGAGCGGAGGGAGCTGTTTCCATCAAGAGGGTCATGAAAAGAAGAAGAAGGGTTGTGACTTTTGGGAGGTGGCAAGACGAGTAGGACACGGCCCAAAAGGGGAGTGTGGGATCAGGCAGCTAATTCCGGCACATGGTCCATGGCTCGCGTGGATTTTTATCTCGCTCAGTTTCTAACAGAACGTGGAGCATTTACGGCGTACCTGCACCGAATTAGAAAAGCTGCAAGATCATGTTTCCCATGCCATCTTCTCATGCCAAGGGTGAATTCGTCCGCTCCATGTTGCATTCTAACGAAAACTGGAGGTGCATTGCTCAATTTGCCAGAGCAGTGCTCAGTCAAAAGAAGCTTGCTTATCTGGATCCTTATCTTGCAGGGATGAATAATGAAGGCATGAAGAAAAGACCGCTGCTATGGTATGGGAGGATGTATAAAAATGGCAGCACGCTGCAAGATTCTCGTTAAGGTGAAGAGAACAAGAAAGAGCTGTCTTTGCGTGCTAAACAGTTCCCCGGGTTGGTTCTTGTCGGAATAAAGTCCCCAAAGCGAGGCATAGGTCGAATTTTGATAACCATTAGGGCTGCTGGTCCAATCAAAAGTCAATCCGAGTGATTAGTACTTTGAGCCTACCGGCTCTATTGCAACAGAATACTATTAGCCCATCGAATAATTGACCCTGGATGTTTGTTGATTGGTTAGGGATATTGTCCGTATCTAACTCTACTCGCATATGGAATGTGTGGCACGCTCTAGGCGATTAACAAATTTTCAAGCGGATTAGTTCGCCATGGTGTCTCACCTTCGCCTCTCTAACCAGCCCCATTCTGATCTTGCTATTACGAGTACAAAGTGATATTTTCATTTCTTGTTTCGTTTAATTTATATTAAATCTTTTATCATTACTGAAAGGTCTTCGAACCGGTAATATACTTTGAATATTTACAGTATTTTGACTCGGCTTTGAATCAAAATGATAGTCTCATTCATCTCTGAAAAAGCCTCATTTGAACTGAGTTAGCTGGCAGTTCTCTATACGCAAGATTAAATTCATGGGGCCACTAGGAGCAGACCCTCTACCCCAAAACACGTAAATACAAAAGAGTAGAGTAACCACACGCTGATATTCCTTTTGCAGAACATCGCTACAAAAAAAGGTTTGACTGCATCGTCCTCAAAATCTCCTGTTTATTCGTCAGCACACTTAATTTGTCACAGTTTCGCTCTAACAAAGCGGGTCGCTAAGCCGCAGAAAGTCCGATTAGGAAAAACGGCGATTCCGATATGAAAATGAGGAAAAAGCCCGGAATGAGGGCATAAGTAGAAGTTGGCGTGCGGCGGGACAATTCTACTGAGCGTTCGATTGCACTGCGGTACCAACCTGCCAGGCCGCCGCATGGCGTACGAAAAGGAATGAAGGTCGCCGCGGTGGGAAATGGGAGAAGGGAGAGAGAAAGAAGAAGAATTGCGGGTGTGAGATCAATTCTTTAGTTAAACACGGAATTGCAGAGAAGTTGTAAGAAGTATCCTCAAAGTGTTTTTGGGTTATTGTCATTGCTCTGTACACAATACCCACAGGGGCAGCGACGAGGTGCCCACCTCCAAAACATAACTAACGATTTCCATACCGCTGCAGCATAAAGATCCCTCTGGCATTGCGGCATCGAACAACGTCCAACATCGTCTAAAACAGTATTGGACGAAAAAATGGTGGAACACAGGAAATAAAACAAATCGACCACCATCAAATTTACCCTCAAATCTGATTGTCACGCCAACGCGTTGCAGCCGAACGACATCCCACGCCTAAACGTTGAGATATCTGGGCGTACACCTGCCACTAAGGCTCACGTACAATCACCACACAGGAGAGCTAATTGAATGACTTGAACCTCCTCAAACCTTTGCTCTGTCGCCACTCACTCGACACTAAATCGCTCACTTTACCTCACCCTAGTGCACCCAATATGGCAATACTGTTCTGTCTGGGGCCTTGCCAGCCAATCCCAAGTAAAGTATTTGGCGTGACGCATCGCACAACTTTACTTGGCCCCACGTGCATTTTGCAATTTTATCCACTGGTGACTTAATGATGGTTGTGGCTTAAGTAGGAGCGACTAATAAAATTCGTTTTTTGTTCAGTGGCTCTGGGAATTTATTTAGTCGCTCCTACTTAAGCCACAACCATCATTAAGTCACCAGTGCATAGGTGATTCATAAAACTGTCAACTCGATTTTTCTGAAAAGGATCGTGTTTGTTGTTTCCGAATTATCGGGTAAAAACTGTGAGAAATGGTGCAAAGTTCAACGGCGTTCGTTCGCATTCCGGAATTTCATGGGTTGCTTCTAATTATCATACGTAGGCTAATTAATTGATTGATTTTTAAGAGAGTTTTCGTACCATTCGAGCGGGATTTATTGGGGAAAACTGCCCCGTCAAAATGTTTGGTAATTTATTATTTATTGCGCTTCTCTCGTTATTTTATTATTTGTGACAATTTTATGGTATTATTGTATCATTAACAGCTGAATATACAAAAAATTCTATCAAAATCTTTTGAGCCGTTTTTGAGAAAAACATTTATGGTGCTTTGATCATTATGATAACTATAATTAGTTTTGGGCGGATTTTATTCGTACCCTCATATTGGCGTCCCATCGTGATCTGCGGGCTAGACATCAAGTTTGGGCTGATTTTTCTTTCAATCGCGTTCACAGACACACATAGACCATTTTTTTAAAGGCTGTTTTCCGATTGCAAAACGCTCCTTCCTAGTTAGGCACAAAGTGCAACTGGAAAAAGGCTGTGGTACTGCGAAAGTCGTCGATTTCGGCCTCCTAATGATATTAACACCTACGCAAATGGATCTGAAACTCGGGAAGGTGCCGACCCCGGGAGGAGTGGGACGTACTTTGCCCTGGGTCCAACTCCAACAGTTTTTCAAGCAGACATTAATGTTGAGGGTGTCATAACGCGGGAAAATAGGTATACCAATAATACTATCAACATAATGACTGATAGTCAAGCGTTTTACCGAAGAACTACTGCACAACGTCAAAACTGCTGAAGGAGTGCAAGATGCGGCAATGCGGCGTTTATTGGATTCCTGGGCATGCAGGGCGAATCATCTGGTCAGACTCGGTTCGCCCACTGTACTTGTTGGGCCACACCATCACTGTGGACCATCTCCCTCACTGCTCTAGAGGACTACGAGAGAATATACCAGGAATGCATCAGTCTGGAACACTGTGGGAGTGAGGCACTTCAAACCAACGCCTTCTGATGATGGAGAGGAAGGGCTTAAGGCAGATAGTGGCAATTATCGGAGGACACTGCAAAACGAACAAACACGTGCAGGTTATGGGCATTTTCAGCCCAGTGCCCAGTGCCAGAGATTTCTGGTCTTTAGTGCAACTTCTCCAAGGGTGACAACAAAGAAGACTCTTGCAGGAAATACGTGGCATTCCTTAGAAAGCCGTGCGTGGACCTGTTAGACGTTAGGACTGGCACAATAGGACTTTAAGCCGCCGAGCACATCCCCAACAAGGGACAGCCAGAGTCATTTTTTTTTAACTCAGAAGTTCAGGGATTTGAGCCTTACTACCATTTCTCACAGTTTTTGCCCGATAATTTCAACATGATCCTTCGCGGTCAAATGTGGTAGCTAATCCCATAAATCACCTATGCACTGTGTTTACTATTCGGAAACGAAGCCATCGTGGGGGGTCTCGTTCCTCAAGATTAGGATGACTAACCTCAACATGCTTCTATTCTTCATTGAGCGATAAGGAAGTTACGGGAGCTTTCGCATTCCAAAAATTAAACAGTACTGTTGTCTGAGCGATTCAAACCAGACCTCACTTTGGGGGAGTATTGGAGGCTGGAGTGAAAGCCATCAAAGGGTATCTTCACAAGGCTGCGCAGGCAGCCGTGTCCACACATGAAGAACTAGCTACTCTCTTTGGCAAGATAGAAGCCATTCTTAATAGTAGGCCTCTATTCCCACTCTCATCGGACCCAAGTGAGTCAGATTACCTGACTCCCGGTCATTTCTTAATTGGCAGTCATCTCACTACGAACCCAGAACCTACTCTTCTGGACACTAGGGAGAACCGCTTAAGTCGTTGGCAAATTGTGAAGCGTCTTTCCGAGCACATATGAAGAAGATGGTGTCTCGACTGCTTGAACACGCTTCAAGCCAGGTCCAAGTGGCAAAAATCATCTCCACACCTGGCAATTGGCGATCTCGTCCTGCTCAAAGATCAAGATGCTTCAGTTCTCGAATGGCCTACTGCAATGGTCCAACAAGTACACCCTATTTCCGACGACGTGGTGCGGGTAGAGACATTGAAAACCACTAAGGGACCTGTAAACGATCAGTAGCCAACGTTGTACCTTTACTTCCTCTGAAATTCTCATCCTGCGAATCTTAAAAATGCAATAATTCATTATCCAATCACCTACCACAGATTTACTAGCTGAACCTTTTCTTTTCTTTGTCGCTTTATTTCTAACTTGCTTCGAGTTTTCGGTCTCCTTTGTTTTGGTCCTCCGGGCCGGATTCTATGTATTTAAAATTTGCCCGGGAGCATGTTTACTATTCAGAAACGAGACCATCGCGAGGGGTCTCATTCCTCAAGATTAGGACGACTCACCTCAACCTGCTTCAATTCTTAATTGAGCGATAAGGAAGTGCTCAATGTCAGGTCATCAGTTTCCTGACTTCACCCAAATTTACGGCCAACAACCACTTCCCCCTCTTTAGTTTCGGAACATCCAGTCAACTTCTACCGCCGATACGAAATCACCATTCACCACTCCGCATCACCTTCAAGATCTTCCAGTTCATCCCTCCATTTCTGGTCAGACCAACCCAACTTCCTACAACCATCACGATCTCTATATCATCAATTTATTTCCAATCGAAGCAAATTTTCTTTTAAATATATTTTTTCGTTTGAGTTGAGATAATTGATTTTTTCCTTTATAACTCAAATCCCTTTTCAATTTCAAACACACTGATTATTAAATAATGATCCTGTCATGAGTAGGAGCAACTCAATAAATAAGGGACGGTCAGAGTTATATATATGTTGTATACTCTGTACTTCATAAGTCTGCTCATCAATATCTAAACATTATAAAGGCATCCTCCGAAAGCTGGTCTCTTCAGTTATCAGTTTGCCTTCGTGTGTTGCGGCTGTTTCGCAGTTTCTCCAATAAATTGTAATTTTAATCATTCGAAGCCTTGTGAATTGAAGGATAAATTTAGTAACAATTGGATACGCGATATGACTGCAGGTCTTTGTCGGATTTGATCTGGAATTCATTGAATGATTGGATCTTCATTCTTGTCCCGCAGAGAACTATAGGGGAGCTCGAAATAACTGCTTAGCAATCCCTCTCATCCTCCGCCCTTCAATGCGTGTGTTGTGATTCTAGAACCAGCTAATCCCGAAGCAGTGGGGCTTTCTATACGGGAGTGTTTTACTACGAGCTGCTCGGCTCTCGAAGCTATCAAGTGGAGAGCCGTGAGCCCTGGAACCCTGAACTGGGTCAACACCAAATGTTTCGTGTGGAATAAACAGGTCGATATGAGGGAATTTTCCTGGTCTTCGGAGAAACGACTATCAACCCCCCCCCCCTCACACTCTCTCCACACCCTTGCCAATACGTCCACCACCGACCTGTTTTTTCGTCGGTTAGAGACGATAGGGCTCCGCCTCGGTGACGAGATACGACCTCTATTTTCGTACGTTCGCTACCTTTGCGGTCTTTCAGAGTAAATGAGCCTAATCGGCGTTCGTCTCGAGTCGTTGCCTTCGCTAGGGAATTATACGGTAGAGTATTATATACGGGGTAGTTTATACCTCGTTAGGATATCGCGCGATCTTTCGGAGCGGGGAATATTCATGATTAATTATTTCTTTTGAGAAACCCTAACCAGATGCTATTAGGCTCCAACTTTTCGGTCAAATGTACTATGTATTATTAGTGTTTGAAACCTTTACAGACAAAATGTGAGCATGTGCATCGGAGACTGGCCAAATTATTGTCTGTGCTCTCTCACTGCATACTTATTGCTACATCCTCCACTTGCTCTCGTGAGCTGTGGTAAATACTGCCCACTGATTTGCCTTCTATCCCGTCACCCATTGGCTATAACTCCACCGTAGCAGCACCATCATGACTAACGCTGTTTATAGAGCAAGACAATGGCAGACGATATTCCTTCGCCGGAACCCGCTTCAACGAGCCCAAATAAGACCCTCTTACGGATATCATGGATCCCTTACGGTCTGATACTGAGGAATCCTCATTGGATCCGTAACACTCGTCCGAGGTTAGTCTGATACTCGCGAACATTCTTCGTATGCGTTACAGCCCCAATTCCCAAACTCTCGATGCTTTCTAGCTCAGCTCATTTTTCCCGCTACAGTGCTCTTGTTAATTGACGAAGACCCGCATTTGCCCGAAAAAAAAACTTGTTCGAGTATTCTAGGGACGTTTCAAGAGCTACAGAGTTCAAAAAACACCATTTGGGAAAATAATCTTTGTGTGTGAGACGATTTTGATAAAATGGTTTCTATTGACTTTCAAATGATATGATAGTACTGTGAAGTCATCATACATACGTACAGTATTTCCATGAGTGAAATCTAAGAATCGCGAGAGCAGCTCAATAAATTATCAAAAATGTCTACGAAAAGCGGTTCTAGTGCAGTTAGTTCATTAATTCATTAGCTAGCGTTATCAAATAAATTTTAATGGCAGTTCAATAAGCTAACTACACGAAAAAAAATGTAATGGCCGTAAGGTAATCAGCAACCTCAGAAATTCCTTAACTCAAACTAACGTCCGACCAACGTTTTTCGCCGTTTTCCTCCTATAATTTAAGAACTGTAGAAGCGAACCGCTCCAAATCACGTCAACTGTCCCGTCAATGAGCCGTGAAATGAGTAGCAGTAGCCGACTAAATTCGGGAATATCAAGTACCAGGTACTAGTTTCGCCGCAAAACATCGTCTTTCAAGTGCATTTGAATTGTGCGAAAAATATATTGTATTAGTAAGGTGGTCTGAGGGTAAGTCTGTGAAAAAGCTGTGTGAAACGTCGGACTAAATATTTTTACTTGCCTGAGGAAAATGTGTGTCTGAGAACGCGATTGGGCAAATGATATTTAGCCAGTCGGTTATTACGAACGCCGAAATAAGGGTGTGAGCAAAATCCGTTCAAAACTAACTATAGTTTCATAATTTTTTTTCTCTCAAAAACGGCTCTTTCGATTTTAATTACATTTTCAAGTACAGACAGCTCCAAATAACACGATAATACCATAATATTCTCATTTGTGGGAAAATAACGAGAGCAGCACAATAAGTCATCAAAAACTTGGACGAAAATCGATTTAAGTGCATTTTTTCCCGATAAACTCCGCTCAAACGTTACGGGAGTCTTCAGAAAAATTGAGGAGGTAGTCCAATCATGTATCTATATGATAAACGTTTAATAACGTTCATAAGACACATAGGAGCTACTCCAAAAACTCCGGAATTACAACCCGCATCTTTTCAATTACTAACACTCCTTACAGTTTGGTTTCTTCAATAATTAAACTGAACGCGATTTTTCGTAGACGCGAAAATAAGGTTATGCGCGATTTCTTCCGATGGTAAACGGGGCTGCGGGACCAAATGTTCCAAACACTAAGGTTTTTCGCATTTTTTTCAAAAACGGCTGTGACGATGTTGATTAAACCTTCTAATTATCTTCTTTTATATCTCTATGAAAATTTAGCGAACAGAGATATAGACTTATGATGCGAAACAGGTTTTTTTTTTTTTCACTTTTTGACAAAACGCCTTCAACGATTTTCACCAAACTCACGGGAAGTGTTTAAATAATCAATACCTTCATATTGTTATCCATAAATGTTCCTCTGGCGGTCCAATGAACAGAGATAAAAATCAAAATGTTCCCCTAAAACTGCGTTGAACGAAGCAGGACATCGAATTTACTGGGGTTGCGGAAAGTTGTGTGTTGCGACGCACTGGATATTTTTTACGTTCTGCTACCCGAAAGTAACACAAAATTGCGATCGTTTAGAGACTTACTGAATCCGAAAAACGTTATTTCTGCTTTCGGTGTGTGTGTGTTTGTAGTGATATTTGCGAGAGAGTGGCTGAACCGGATTGGTTTTTGGTTGTTCGATTTTTGAGGGGACCGTGAACTATTTCCCCTGCCCGCAAGGGATGGGGAGGGGAGACCAAAATTCTACCAAACGTATAACGATTCACAGGTTGTTTCTAGTCAACGCTTACGCATCGTTCTTCGTAAATGATCCTCCAACAGTCCGTTGAGTGGAGATACCAGCCAAAAGGTGCCAGAATACGTAATTGGAACTACAAAGTTCCACAAATCTCTTTTACTGACTCTCGTCTGGTACTTCGGTTTGAAGTTGCTAGAAGAGACACCGTCGGCGTAAATTTATTGCGAAAAACTCGACTACTCTCAAAAACGCGCTTATTTCGGCGCATATTATTTAATACGTCCGTTCAACGGGCTGTCAGAGGAACATTCACGGAAACAGATTTTCAAGTATTGAAGTGGAAGATGTACGCATCAACATAGCGTGTACAATTTATTTCACGTCGATATCCCCGCTCACTGAATTTTCTTGGAAAACGAAAGTTTGATATTAAGATACCCAGAAAGTTTTAATTGAAATAGTTGACGCAGTTTTCGATAAAAATACGAATAACAGAAATGTGTGGTACATTGCACCACTCATGATTATGATAACTGTTCGAGCCGTTCTCTGTGCTAACCACGCTTTTTCGATTCGTAGACGTCAGAAAAAACCAAACTATTTTTGCATGAGTTCAAAACTTTTTTAACAACTCGAGTAGCGGAAAGTCAATAGAATAAAGTGTTGTTTGACCAAGTTCAAATGAACTGAGTGATAAATGAATTAAGTAGAAAAAAAGCCGTGTACACGAGTGGATTGACGTAGAGCTAAGGAAAGTTGTGTGTTGCAACGTACCAGATAGTTTTTTTTAACATTTTAGTAACATTTCAGCGGAGTTTAAAATGAAAAAAAAACGCGCTAAAGCCGAAACGGCGGTAGTTGAAATTCAAGAATTACGGGAGTCAGCCTCATGTATCTAAGGGAAAAACCGCACTAAACATTTTTCGATTTTCGTCGACAATTTTAATAATTTAGTGCTACTCTCGTCATTTTCCCACGAATGGAAATTTTATGGTATAACTGCCTTATTGAGATCTATCAATATAAAAAATTTAATCAAAATCCTTAGGACTCTTTTTGAGAAAAAAATTGGTGTTTTGACCACTATGATAACTATAGTTAAATTTCGGTGGATTATGCTCATACCCTTACTTTGGCGTCCCATGGTAACCTGCGGGCTAGATATCAAGTTTGAGTACGGTGGTTTTTCTAAAAATAGTGTTTTTCGGACTCAGGGTCTGAAACGTAAAGGTCTGAAGAGAACTCAAAAATTGTTTCAGCCGATTACATAACTTTCCTTTCCACTTTGTAGAGCCTAGGAAAGTATAAACGAAAGGGAAACAATAAAGTGCGGCGATTCTAAAATGCTACTGCACTGCGCAAGCAGAATGTGGTGAAAACAATTTTATAAATTCAACAGTTAAGTCGTGTACAATAAATTCGTGTCGTGTGCAATCAGCTGCTTTTTTGGCGCGGGCATTTTCATAGTTCAAACTCACGTGGGCCTGCATATTCTCTCGAAAGTCCTACAGAAAAATATAAGACGTTTACGCTGACATCTGGGCGATGGCCACTGGAAGTTGGCGTTTGGGGCACTGACGGGAACGACCAGGCAACCGGCCACCTCCCTCGTCGTCGAGCTAAAACCCGGCGTCGAATTGACGCAGGCGCCGGTTTAATATATCCACTTTTGTTTTTTGCGCTCTCGCGAACGTCATAGTTGGTGCAACAAAATGTGCCTAGCGACAAGAATAGGGAATTAGGGTCGGGGTATTTTGTGGGAGAGAGTCGTGAAGAACACCTGGCGGTGGAGCCGCTGGGAAGAATACGAAATTAAAAGCCATCCGGATGTCGCGTGATTAATGTTCTCCTCTCGGCCGGGTATTGGATCCGATAAATTCCGAAAAACGTGGCTCCAAAGGGCTAAATCACAAATTAAACTCCTAAAGTTTGTAGCGCGTTGCCTCTCTAAGACGTTACTTGAAACTCCCTCGAAATATTCGATTAGCAATCCACCCAGTGGCATTAGGTAGTTTCGCAGTTGGCATAATTGTAGCTGGCAGAGGTTTGGTTGAATATGAACTACGTTGAGCGCGCTGCCGGGAGCTGGTTTAGGATAGGCCTGCTCAGCTCCTCTGCACCGCTGCCATCCAGTTCCTGTGATAGGTTACACTCAGTGTATCACCTCCACACGAACGTCCCATATCATACGCAACCGCCTTGTTGTTTTCCGTGGCCCTCTCATGTTGGCCATCACGCATGCAAAAGGAGGTGTACCTCCAAATACCCATTCATGTGTCCTGAATCCCGTTTGTGACCTACGTCGGGTGCACCCTGCATGAAGCATGAAGCTTTCTCGTCACTATTTTGTATTCCAGTCCCCACCAGTGTGCGCCAATTGCTTGTTCCACCTTCTTCATTGCTCCTCCGTTACTTCCTGTACCTGTAAGCGATTTGTTTCTATGCCATCCTCCCTACTGTTCACTTTCCTCTTCCCTGCTTCTCGGAAAGCTGCGTGTCTCAACTCCTAACAGGCCCCTCGCAGCCTAGCTATGTTTCACCCCACCAGCAGACAGGGGGCCGTCTTGGAGGCCACGATTCCTGCGCCTCCTAATTAAAAACACTTACTCATGGATAGATAACACCAACTGTTGATCTAGGATTGGACGAGCTATACGCTCAAGGAAGCTTCTCAACGTGTGATGTGTGGACTGTATTTGTACAAAGCAAACCCAATGATATTGTGTGGGCCCACCGAAGGTATAACTTAAGGCAATACAAAAATAAATAAAATCACTTCCTTTAAAAAATAAACAAGGCAACGCAATCGGAAAATAAAGATGAATATTTGTGGTGTGTCGTGACGTCGCGGACGAAAAGACAAGCGAGGTGGTGACTTGCGGACGTGACGAGAATAGCTTATATATTCAGTACAATAACTTGATTCGATGGTACCAGGCAATGTGCCAAAGGTACTTTACCCGTCTTCACGAGCGTGGCCTCCTGGAGGTAGAATAACGCGAGGAAGAGCGAGGTGGACAAGGTAAGAGAACGATACGAGTTGTAGAAAGCGAATGACGAGAAAAATGAAGAAAGATGAGATTCGGTAATGGGGTGACGTAATGATGGCACTACAAACCCGTGTCATGATGGATCGGGCTTGGGTGGTGACTCATGCAGCACTTGCTCGGCTGACGGAAGTGAACTTTGCCGAAAACGCGAAAGACCAATCGAAGGAGTTGAAATCAACATTGGTGAACACCAACGATTCATCCTGGGGAGTCAAACGATGCCAAATGGTGACTTAATTTCAATCACACCTGTCGACGTCACTGTGAGGGAATTCGGACTCAGCTAGACTATCTACTAGCCGTGCGAGAAGCCAACATACTCATATAGGACGCATCTGGCGATTCGAGGTGACTGAGCGGGCCTGGGGGGGGGGGGGGGTTGCGTATTGTGACGTCGCACCAAGTGAGCCCAGGGCCTGGGGGTAGTGCAATGGGGCCATCAGCTGAGGCTCATGGACGCCCTTACAATAGGCCGGCTTGTGGCCATATTGAGAGTGTCGCCACATCCCCCATTGTCAACGCCGAAGCGTTTTGTTTATTTTATACTCCCAAATCTGTCTTGTTTACGCAATAAGCCTCCGTCGACGTTGTGTGTAAGTGTTCGGGTGTGCTTTGTGCGCGATAAGCCGCCAATCTGCAGTTCACCTAAACTTGGATCCTGCTGAGACTCCGAGTTGAAGGCACCTAGTGACTCGGATTACAGCCAGTATTATTCTCTGCGCAGTCATCAGAATCTCGCCAGACCACATCTCCCATTTTATTTGTGAACTGAGGGCCATCAGTTAGGATTCCACCCTGTTAGGATCGTCTACGGGTCATCAGCATCCCAAATCCACGACTCAACTGGATCTCCCTCCACTTCATTCTTCTATATTTAACTCTCCAAGTGGCGTATCTGGCAGCACCGTTCCGTACCGCTTTTTGTCTTCCGGCCTCAGACCAGTTTCAGCTCGTCCGGTAAATCGTCATAAGTGCACACGCGCGTGCTCCCCACGTCTCGTCGAAACGGTCAGAAATTTAATTTACTTTAATCGTTGAAGGACTTTTAAGCGACACAATACCATACAGCGTATTCCGTGAAAATTATAATTGATTTCAAGTACCTTAGAAGGAGCTCCTTGTTTCACCTTGTAACAATTCAAAAGTGAAAAATACAAATTAAAAACCAACTCTTGTTACCTTGTATGTTTGGAATTTACACTACATCGAAAACCACATCACTGGTAGATAACACCCGTGGGCTTTCCGGCACGCTGGTTAAGACATGCTTAATTAGGCTAAAATTCAGCGATTCTACTACGACCCCATCATTCCTTAGGATGTCCTGAAAAAGTCATTCAGGCCTAAATTTTTTTAAACGAATTAGTACTTCTTTTTTTAACTTTTCTACGACTACGGGCCGACTCAAGTTACTGGAGAGTAAAAATTGTAGAGTTTACGTCTCGTTCCTGGATCACTCTGAATTAATAAAAGCCATGTTGGCAATAGCTACGGTTGTTGATTGCCTTTCCTCGAATGGCAATAATAATATCGTTTTGTTAATTATTGGATTTGCAAATGCATATCCTCGGTTATTGTTACACGTTGATTCGGGTTCACTCAAAATGTGCCGTATCCAGATGAGCTCGACGTCTGAATTATGGTCTTAGTGGAATACTGGGGCTGCGGCGTCAGACACGTTCAGTTGCTCCTTTTGGTGATTTGCGCCGTCGTAGGGGCCATTCACATGAAAGCTATGGAAGTGGCCATGTTGATGGTCGAAAGCGACAGCCGTTTCAACAATTTCACACTTTTCGACGACGAATTTCGTCAAAGAGTCAAAAGTTGGACGGAAGGTCAGAAATTCATCGTGAGAAACGCCGCTTGCGTTCCACGTTTTTTAGCGTCTCTCGTCGCCGGGCTGTACTCGACCAAATTGAATTTGAAATACTTCCTACTGGCGGATTTCACGCTCTTGTCGATTCAGTCTTACGTGATCCCTTTCGTCGCGAAAAAAGTGGCTTTCGACTACCTTCTGACTCTCGTTTATTTTCAAGGGTTTTTCTACGGGATGATTCAACCCATCACGACGGCAATTTTGGCTCGATGGACGCCTTACATGGAGGTAGGGCGCACCGCCACCTTCGTTCTCACCAGCAGGTGCTTCTTAGTTGTCCACCAGTAATTTTTCCGGGTTAGTCCCTCCGTTGTACCCGAGAGAGAAGTAGAATGACGGGAGGAAGGTTGTTGATTAGCACAAAAGGGCCTAGATGGAATTAAAATAAGAGCAAAGATAGCGTAACGTAATCACAGGAGAATTAGAAACCAAAGTAACAGTTCAGTACCGTTCGCCACACTCTGAATTTTAGGTCTCCAAAATGAAAGGGGAAAGGGCCATCGAGGTTGCGAAGGGAATGAATTGCTTATGGAAGTTTGTGTCATGTCCACTTTGTGGGGAAGTATCGTCAAATGACTGGAAAGCCTAGAAAGGACTAATGGGACGTCGATCAAGAAGCTTCAGTAACTAGATGGAACTGGAGGGAGGTTTTGGGGTTACAAATTTACTGTTTGGAGGATCGAAAAAGAATCCAACGAAAAACATGAACGAGATTCTCAAGGTTTCACGCTTAAGACATGGGAATCAGACCAGTATTTCTATTTGTAAGATACAGGAAATGTTGTAGAAACACCATTTAAAAGAACGTCTTCATCGACTGTCCCAGGTCTGTAGGAGGTAGTCGGGGAGCTCTGGCCATCCACAATACTGGAGAGCGAACGGAGTTGGAGGGCCTGCGGATGGATCACCGTCAAAAAAGAACATACAAGCCCATCCGGCTACCCTAGAGACAGTTACTGTTCTGCATTCGGGCATGTCTGTGGGAGTACCGACCTGGTAGCCCCTACCTCCCACAGACCCCGCAGTTTAGAAACAAAAGAAGGGGATAGGATTTCTACTCTCCAACAACTCCACGACCACCACGATATCCGCACAGCAAGCGCATTTTCCAGCATTATCAGGCCTTGCCTTGGGTAGGAGTTGGATTGCTCCATTCTGCCTACCTTGCCCTGCGGAGGCAGCCACCTGACGTGGCCCTAACCCATAATGCACCGCCGGGTACCATTTTGGGTCAAACAACCCTTAAGGCCTGAAGGGTCACTGGCTCGCACCTTCTTTTGATGCCTTACTTGGTGAGGCAGATTGGGCTTGCTGACCTCCCTGGGGTTAGGAAGGACCCCAGTAAGCTGCCTACCTTAGAGACAGACCCTGGTGGGCTAGTGGGCTTTGCTCTGAAGTGGTCGCTGTGTCAGCCACAGGATGTGGAAATAAACCACGCCATAGTCCTTGCATAATTTCCGCGATTTTTGTCCATTTGTATGTTGTCCTTCAAGGCGTTGAATAGGTGTCAATTTTTGGCATGGGTCGAACGAGTATAGTTTCCGATTTGTCTTTAGATCTCCGATGCTTTACCATAATGATTTCAGCTTGCCTACGTTCTTGTGTACATATTCTTCTGAACACTTTTGGAGCACTGAACTACAACTTTCTTTTCCTCTCAACGTTTGACCTACCAGTGGCCCCACACGGAAAACCATGAGAAAGTAGAGTTTTCAAACGGATACTGGAAGACACAAATATCCAGTGCGATGGGCCGCACAACTTTCCTCAGCCCTAGATTTTCGTGACTTTAGCTACTAATCCAACCAATTTTTTTACTCCGTAAACTCGGTAAACACATTTTACGTAGGAAGTGGTAGCGCTTAAAGTTCATGAATTTATTGAGGTGCAGCTACTCATTCCACTATTATTGAGTGGAACACGGAGGATTCCTGAGACTGGCGGCGGGATTTTTTAATGAAGCCCAGATCAGGCCAGGCGCAGTACCGGAACGTTCTGCGGGCTTGCGTGCCCACGTAAACTCACGGCGCCCGCTCGCTTGGCCTATCTATACGATTGAATACATTTCTTCGTTGACGTTCAAAGACTTTTTTTCAACCGTGGGAAGTGACAAGTGGCCTACGTTAATTAGCTTTGGTAAAACGAGTTTAAAACGGACTGAAAAGGTCACTTGAGCGCTGAATTAACGCGTTGCTTTTTTTTTTGCAGATTTCTCGGGTACTTTGTCATTTACATCTTAGCCATGTTCCTCAGCACGAGTTTGGCAGGTTGGCACACTCTTTTCTACATCATCGGTAATTTGGGTCTTCTTTGGTGCGTCGCTTGGTTCACCTTTGGATTTCAGGTGAGCTTCGGAAGGCACATCATTATTTCTTATCGCTAGTAGCTAACCTATATCTTTTCCAAACTGTTCCTGATACAATCATCCAGTTGTCACATTTGTTGGTGGAATGTGCGATTGCTGCTTTATTTGGGAAGCTTGGTAGATCCCTGGCTAGTTCACTTTCAGGATGGGCTGTGGGGCAACTGAGGGCATTTATACACTTCGCTCTCCAAGATATTCTCGAAGATATCGCCGCTACAACAAGGCTGTGCACTGATCACCCCATGCGTCTTGATACAAGTGTCACAGCCCACTGAACGCTCTAACTTTATGCCATTTGAAAGAATTGCTGGGTTTGCCCCCTCGGTACTGTACATGTGCGCTCACTTGATTGCGCTTCGTAACGATTGCCCGCACTCCTTCCACTAATTAAAGTGTTGTTGGGGCACCACGACCAAAGGCGGATTTGCTATTGACGCGCGATATCATAATGCGCAGAATAGACTTGAATACGGCGAAGAATTAATTGAGGAATGAGATGAGATAGGGTTAGATGAACGTCCAATTTAAATACACGATAGGGATAGGGAATTCAGAGTAAGATAACTGCGAGACAGAGTTCAAGCAACGGAGTGGACACCTGGATAATTGAACTGGTGTCAGTACACGAGTTCTACGGCTGACTGGCTGCAAGTAAGTGGCGAAGCGAGCGGTTGAGACATGGGATGGGGAACGCAGGAAAATGTCGGCTGAAGAAATCCTTGTAGTCGCCAGGGCATAGAATATGAAAAGAGGGAAAGTTGGGACTTTGCCAGGCTCCAGTTCAATGAGACTCGAGGCAGGAAGCTCAACCTTGGTCGAGGGCAGCGATCTTTCGTATTTAGCTTGAGCTGAGCTGAACATAATGAACGATACTAATGCGGATCTCTCTGCTGAACCATCGATAAATGGGAGTTAGCAAAAAAGCAAGCGAGATGAAAATCCTCACGGAATGTGACATATGAGTTTCTCCCAACATCCGTGAAAGTCTTACGAGAAAGTGGGTTGAGCCAGTTCTTCCACGGGGCATGGCAACTTCAATGAGCAGCTCTACTTCTTTTCTCTCAAAGGTAACAAGAAACCACGCGCTGTGTCCACTGTAGTTCCTACAACAAGCATACAAACTTACCAGTATCGACTGCTACAAAGCAAGCCTCATTGCCTTGTCATGGCAAAGAAACGGGGTCACAGTTGATACTTGCCACCCAAGTAAATAGTTAGATCACACGATAAACCCCTCTAAGATGGTACGCAATTTCTCAGGAGTCATACCTCTGCGCAGCAACAGGCCCCCACACAGGAGTCTGGCAAATGACCAAACCTGCCGTACCTCCGCAGGTCGTGGTTTGGTGAGTGGTGAGCGAGTGGCCAGCCTCTTGCATTATAGCGAAACCTCAGCCTCGATGACAGATTGATATAACCTCTTCGGGGGTTCAGGAATAGTCCCGTGGCCAATTCGATAATTCATCAAATATTTTTGGAATTTCAGGACCCGAAAGACTGCTTTTATCTGTCGGCCAAAGAGAAGCTTTTCATATTTTCGAACGTTCCGTTGATGTCTGGCGAAATACATTCCAAAGCGCACTCTATACCCTGGGGCGGTATTTTCACCAGCATCCCCATCTACGGAGTATTCTTTACGCACGTTTCCACGACTTGGATCATCGAAATATTCGCGGATACTTCACTGCCGATCGATTTCTTACACACTCACAACGCGCACGATAAACTCGCCAGCCTAAGGCTTCAATATTTGGTACCCGCGTTAGTTCCCGCGTTTCAACTCGCCATCGCCTTCGTCGTTGATACGATCATCGGAAAACGGTTAGTTCCGTTGAGTCACGTTCGAAAAACTTGCAACTCCATCGGTTGTTGGGGCTCGACGGTGATTCTCTTTTGGCTTTGCTACGACCCGGGCGGGAATGTCGAAGTTGGTTTTTTTTCGTCGTTTCTTTTCGCGAGCGTTTTCCGGTCGCTTGGAAGCACTATGGCGTATTACGATTTCACGAGGGACTACTCCGGGCTTCTTCAGGGTCTACTAGACTTCATAGCGTTAATCCCTATTTCTTACTACATCGTGATTATGAATCCCTCTTTGGGGACCCAAAACAGCTACAAGACTCGCGAAATGTGTTTCCAAACTATTTGGTACGTAGCTGCAATATCTTCGTTCATCGGCAACTTTGTTTATATTATCTTGTCCTCTGACGAGTCAAAACTGCAGTTGACCGTAGAAAAAGCGAAAAAAAAAGTGTCGGTATCGTCACGCGTTGATGTTCCCGCTCCGTAGTGTCGCCTGTTTAATATATTTTTCGATCATTCAAATCGTTTTCATTACACAAGTACGTGCACCCCTGTTTGAGATCCCTTCTACGGCTCAGTTCAAAAGTGCACAGTTACGAGTTATTCATCCAAGAGACTCTTCTTAGGCCCTCGGACGCTTACAGCATAATGAAGTTCATTGTACGTACAACAGTTATCGTTCTCATTTATATTCAAACATTTGGAGCGACGCATCACACCATTAGCCTTAGCCACACGACCATTCAGGAATTTCTCAACCATGCTAATTTCCGTTTTCATTCAGTTCATCATCAAGTTCTACATAATATCTGGTCTGGTGTTCTACAATTTATTGTGCCTTTATCCAGCAATGGCTGCTGAGGAGACTCAGGAAACTGACATAACGATTTTGTTGAGGAAGCTGGTCGTTTTTTTTTTTGAGAATTACCGGGTAAAAACAGGGATACTAGTAAGTGCAGATTGGTTACTAGTTATCTAATGAGAATTACTAAACGCTTATCGTTTATTTAACCCCCTTCTTAATTTTTCCAAGAATTTATAAGAAAATATCTGGTGCGTTGCAACACACAACTTTCCTTAGCTCTACGTCAATTCACTCGGGTACATGGCTTTTTTCTGCTTACTCAATTTATTTATCACTCAGTTAATTTTAACTTGGTCAAACAACGCTTTACGGCAGCAGGAAGCGGTAGCGCTTACAGTTCCGGAATTTATTGTGCTTCTCGTACTCATTCCCGAACCATTATTGAACAAAGAACGTTGTGTGTTGCAGCGCACCAAATATTTTTTTAACATTCTAGTAACATTTCAGCGGAGTTTAAAAGGAAACCAAGGAAAGTAAAAAACCGCGCTAAAAGCGATTTTCGTAGACAATTTTGATAATTTATTGTGCTGCTCTCGTCATTTTCCCACGAATGGGAATTTTATGGTATAATTTCCTTCTTGAGAGCTAGCAGTATAAAAAATTTAATCAAAATCGTTAGAGCCGTTTTTGAGGAAAAAATTGGTGTTTTGATCACTATGATAACTATAGTTTACTTTCGGTGGATTTTGTTCGTACCCTTATTTTGGCGTCCCATGGTAACCTGTGGGCTAGATGTCAAGTTTGAGCTGATTAGATACGGTCGTTTTCTCGAAAAACCGCTCTAAAATCGATTACGTCGAAAATGTTGGTAATTTATTGTGCTGCTCTCGTCATTTTCCCATAGATGGGAATTTTATGGTATAGTTGCCATATTCGGTGCTATCAATATAAGAAATTTAATCAAAACCGTTAGAGCCATTTTTAAGAAAAAAATATTTGGTGTTTTGATCACTATGATAACTACAGTTAACTTTCGTTGGATTATGCTCATACCCTTATTTTGGCGTCGCATGGTAACCTGTAGGCTAGACATCAAGTTTGAGCTGATTCGGTACGGTTGTTTTCTCTACAAACCGCGCTAAAATCGAATTCGTCGAAAGTTTTGGTAATTTATTGTGCTGCTCTCGTCATTTTTCCATAGATGGGAATTTTATGGTATAGTTGCCATATTGGGAGCTGTCAATATAAAAATTTAATCAGAACCGTTAGAGCCGTTTTTGAGTAAAAAAAATCAGGTGTTTTGATGACTATGATAACTATAGGTAACTTTCGGTGGATTTTGCTCATACCCTTATTTTGGTGTCCCATGGTAATCTGCGGGCGAGATATCAAGTTTGAGCTGATTTGACACGTTTTCTCTAAAAGTCGTTCAGACACACACACAGACCATTTTCCCAAATAGCGTTTTTTCTCAAACTCAAAATATTTTCTTTCAGCCGATTACATAACTTGCCTTTCTACTTTGTAGAGCCAAGGAAAGTAAAAACAGCGCCAAAATCGACTTTCATTGACATTGTTGATAATTTATCGCGCCGCTCTCGACATTGTCCCACAGATGATACTTTAATGGTACTGTAATGTTCTTTGTAGCTGCCCTTACAAAAAAATTGACTATAATCGTAGCTCCGCGCGTTTTATATTATTTTTTTCGGCCGATTAGTTCACTTTCCTTCTTCGTTCTCGATTTACAACATCTGCATCGACCGGGGTAACTAACAGAGAAAATAAATAGATAGGCTTTCAACCGCAGGTACAAAATGCGTGTATTAGGGCTATTCCTCGATTTTAGATTTGAAGTATATTCAATTTATGCCATCTCGTTTTGTCTTTTTTTTGTACTAGCCCTGTAAGTTCTTAATTTAATATTAATTGAGAAAGCGGTTTAGTAAGCTCTTTGTTGTGGCGTTCACGGCCTCAACAAGCGGAGTCCTTTGAGCAGCTGCCGGGGGGGGGGGGAAGATTGTTCGCAAGCTAATGCCGTTCTAAACTACTCTTGTGATGTCCTTTCAATGTCAATTCAATCAGCATTCTCATTCTTCCGACGCCCTTCGTCTGTAACGTGCCTAAGCTTCTTACTTTGGCCACGTTTACTTCATTTCTATTTCTCTATTTCTACTTGGTTGCAGGTAGCGTTGTAAGTAGCGTCAACGTGCACACGTCTCTAAACCTTCACAGTGAGAGTCTGGAGAATTATTCAAGGAAAGTTATGTAAAATTTTGAGTTTTCTTCAGATCTTTACGTTTCAGAACCTCCTGAGTCCGAAAAACACTATTTGGGAAAACGACTGTATCAAATCAGCTCAAACTTGATATCTCGCCCGCAGGATACCATGGGACGCCAAAATAAGGGTTTGAACAAAGCGTAGCTCTAACGATTTTGATTAAATTTTTTATATTGATAGCTCTCAATACGGCAATTATACCATAAAATTCCCATTATTGGAAAAATGACGAGAGCAGCACAATAAATTACCAACATTTGCGACGAAAATCGTTTTTAGCGCGGTTTTTTCCTTATAAACTCCGCTGAAATGTTACCAGAATGTTTAAAAAAAATTGGTATCGTAGTCCAACGCCATACCTATAGGGTGAGCGTTTAAAAACGCTCATAAGATACATGGGGCTCACTCCAGAAATTTCTGAATTTCAACTACTGCCAGTTCTAAAGGTTATGAACCAATAACTCTGCAAAAGTAATCTCTATCCTCTAATAAAATAATTGGTGCGTAGCAACACACAACTTTCCGCCACCCCCGAAATTTCGAACACCAGCTATATGCGGGCGCTATATCTTCGTTCAACGCATTTTTACAGGAACATTTATGGAGAACAAAGTGTAGGGACTAGTTAGCTGAGAGTAGTCCGAAAGTTTGATCGAAATCGTTAGAGCCGTTTTTGAGAAAATTGGAATACCGATAAAAAAATATTCGACAAATCTCCTTTTCTGAGTTAACTTGGCTTATATCTCTGTTCAACATATATATACAGAAATAATTATGGAGAACAAAATGTGGGGATGGATGACTTAAAGACACTACATTAAGATTTATGACATCTGGTGAATAAGTTACCCTGGCATTTACGGAAATGTTCGAAAAAACGTTATTTCCGACACATTTTGATTTTTATCTCTGTTCAATGGACCGTCACAGGAACATTTATTGAGAAGAATATGTAGGTATTAACTATTCGAAAACATCCTGTGAGTTTCGTGAAAATCGCTGAAGCCGTTTTGCCAAAAAGCGTAAAAAACCTATTTTTGCTTCATTCATCGTTCAACGTATTTTCATGGAGATATATATGGAGAAGAGAAGTTAGATATTGATTAGTAGGAGATAATTTGAAAGTTTAATCAAAATCGTTAGAGCCGTTTTTGAGAAAAATGCGAAAAACCCTAGTTTTTGGTACATTTTCGTCCCCCCACCCTCTTCCCATCGGCCGAAATCGTCTATAACCTTATTTTGGTGTCTACAAAAAATAACGAACAAAACTATAAAGAACCAGCTCAATCGGATCAGCCGTTCTCCCGCAAATCGAACAACAGACACACACACACACGGACTACGCGCCGAAATTAGGTTTTTTAGACTCAGTAGGCCTCAAAACGTAAAGATCTGAAGAAAACCCAAATTTTTTTTGGGCCGATTACTATACTTTCCTTCCCTTCGGGTAGCGGAAAGTAAAAAACGTGTTTACAGCCTCATTAATTCTCTGTGTACCAATTGCTCAATAATGGTCCAGGAATGAGTACGAGCAACACAATTAATTCCGGAACTGTAAAGTGCTACCGCTTTTTGCCTGAGTGATTAAGTAGAAAAAGCCAAGTAGAAAGTGAATTGACGTAGAGCTAAGGAAAGTTGTGTGTTGCCACGCACCAGATATTTTTTTATATCTTCATTACCTGTCGCATCTACAAATTTTAAAATTCTTACCTGAAGACTTAAGTTTCCAATCACTATTTAGTGTACATTTAAAGTTTTATTCTACATGTTAACTTGGAAGAGCTCTTTTTAGGTTATTTTCTTTTTAATTATTTCATGAAACGGGTTCATTTTAAATAAACATCAATTTTCATAGTTTGAAGTGTAATGGGTTCATGCAATCGATCATCCTTTTCATTTAATGTCTGTTATTATGAATTATTAATGGATAAATCTTTCTCTTCACCCTTTCGTTGGAGCAATATATAAATTGGAAATGAATCGTTCGCAAATTATTAACTGAAATGCCCCTGATTTCCTCACTCAAAGAATTAATGAAACTTGCTTCATAAAAATAATCATTCAATGGTGACAAACCGCCTTTAACGTAAAACCCGTCACTTCGTTTACTTCCATATGTTCTGCAGTTGTCGAAACCGCCACAAAATCCCGTGAAATATAAACCAAAACCCCCGACCTAAATTTTGCGAAAGTCGCGGCAATCACAAGAACATGGCCGATACCCACGAAATGAGCGCGTTGGAGAGCAGCCCAGCGTTCGCTTGCGACAACTTCGAAATGGATTTGGACGAAGACTACGAGCTTCCGACCGACGACGAGTTGGAAATGAGGAGAGAAGAGTTCAAAGAAATTATCAAAAGGCACGTGGACGCTGTCATCAGGTCTCAAGTGTCGGCGCGTAAATTGGAGCACACGTTGATCAAATTACGTTCGATCAACACGTTAACGACGTACCCAACGACTCCGCAAGACGTCGAAGAGCCGTTAGATTAAAAAGTTATCGGTACGTCGTACGTAACGCGCGTTGTCTTTTGAGTTCGCTATAGTTTTGTCCTCTTCCAGTCTCGATTCAATTAGCCCACGATCAATCAATAAATATTTCCCGTGCGATTTTCGAATTATTCCCGAATTCTCCATTTGGGTGTTGGGATTAGAGTACACAATCTGCCGATACATCGAGCTGTTCACATCACTCAGTCCAAAACAAGCAGTTATCAGTCTTGAGTACAAATCCTAGCTGGTCGTGGATAATTTACGGGCAGCATCCATTGGTGTTGAAGGAACGGCAGAGCAGTAGAAGGATCTGGGGACTATCAGGACGCCGATTCACCTCTAAAATAAAGTGACAACCCAATTGCTCCAACGAAGTGTGTTCGGCGCAAAACGCCGAATCAGTATGGGGTTTTTTAACCTCTTAAATTCCTGCATCTGCTCTAATGCGACCCTGGCCCTTAACGACAAAGTCATTTTTTCTTCAAAAAACCTTCGTCCTCAACCCTTTTTGTTACCTATATTATTTTATAATTTATTACCTAAATTCCACCTCTTACGTTATTTCCAATTGGCGACGGATTTCCCCTTTGTCTGAACATTCCGAAATATCATTTCCTCCTCCCTTTTCACATTCCTCTCCACAACAGACAGCGCCTCCCAAACTTATTCTCCTACGAAGTCTCACGAAAGTCGGTCGTCTCCAGTTCTCTCTGCACAGTAATCTAACACCTCTCGCGATCCAGTCGTCCCCCAATTCTCTCAATGGACACTTGTTTCACCTCTCATCGACTTCTAATTCGTTTTTCTCCTTCCTTCCCCCGTACAACCAGTTTCACACCTTCAGAGCCCCCCATTGTTCTTGCTTATATACTCAAATCACTTCCAGTTCAAGTCACCTTTTGTATGTGCTGACTGACTCCTATCAAAGGCAAGCGGTTCATCGTGGTCTTGCGGTTAGACGGTCGATTCATAATTCTCGGATTGTGGATCGAATCCCCGGCGCGATTGCCGTAATTTTTGCCTTAGTCAGCAGCTCTTCAAAAGCATCTCCAAATCTCCTTCCCCGTAACAATGGGGCCCAACTAGTGGTCGAATTTCTTCTTTCCAAGAAAAGAAGAGGCCCTGAGAGAAAAATTAAAAATTAAGAGAGAAAAATAATGAGACGAGTTCTCGGGTCCGGGATTCGCTGACGCTGTGAAAGTTCCAGCGAGAAGGTGGAATGGGCGACGCGCCCTACTACAATGCGAGGGAACGAAGACTTTCCTTGAAGCCTCTCTCGAATCAAAGATCGGATTTTCCGGGGATTCGCTCAACTCTCGTAAAATTCTTTCCCTAAAAAAGAGTTCGCTCCAGGAGTAGCGGTTAATAGAGGAGGGGGGAGATGTGCTGACTGACTCCTATCAAAGGCAATCGGTTCATCGTGGTCTTGCGGTTAGACGGTTAGACGGTCGATTCATAATTCTCGGATTGTGGATCGAATCCCCGGCGCGATTGCCGTAATTTTTGCCTTAGTCAGCAGCTCTTCAAAAGCATCTCCAAACTTCTTCGTCACAAATGGCGCCCAACTAGTGGTCGAATTTCTTCTTTCCAAGAAAAAGAAGAGGCCCCGAGAGAAAAATTAAAAAACTAAGAGAGAAAAATAATGAGACGAGTTCTCGGGTCCGGGATTCGCTGACGCTGTGAAAGTTCCAGCGCGAAGGTGGAATGGGCGACGCGCCTACTACAATGCGAGAGAACGAAGACTTTCCTTGTAGCCTTTCTCGAATCAAAGATCGGATTTTCCGGGGATTCGCTCAACTCTCGTAAAATTCTTTCCCTAAAAAAGAGTTCGCTCCAGGAGTAGCGGTTAATAGAGGAGGGGGGAGATGTGCTGACTGACTCCTATCAAAGGCAATCGGTTCATCGTGGTCTTGCGGTTAGACGGTTAGACGGTCGATTCATAATTCTCGGATTGTGGATCGAATCCCCGGCGCGATTGCCGTATTTTTGCCTTAGTCAGCAGCCCTTCAAAAGCATCTCCAAACTTCTTCGTCACAAATGGCGCCCAACTAGTGGTCGAATTTCTTCTTTCCAAGAAAAAGAAGAGGCCCCGAGAGAAAAATTAAAAACTAAGAGAAAAAAATAATGAGACGAGTTCTCAGGTCCGGGATTCGCTGACGCTGTGAAAGTTCCAGCGCGAAGGTGGAATGGGCGACGCGCCTACTACAATGCGAGAGAACGAAGACTTTCCTTGTAGCCTTTCTCGAATCAAAGATCGGATTTTCCGGGGATTCGCTCAACTCGTAAAATTCTTTCCCTAAAAAGAGTTCGCTCCAGGAGTAGCGGTTAATAGACGAGGGGGAGATGTGCTGACTGACTGCTATCAAAGGCAAGCGGTTCATCGTGGTCTTGCGGTTAGACGGTCGATTCATAATTCTCGGATTGTGGATCGAATCCCCGGCGCGATTGCCGTAATTTTTGCCTTAGTCAGCAGCTCTTCAAAAGCATCTCCAAACCTCTTCGTAACATGTACATCTAAGTCTTCAAATCCTGTGATGTACCAACTCTTCAAATTACAAGTTCGTGCTCAACTAAACCCGTCACCGAGATTCATTCAAGTCTATTCTGGTCAAAACAAAGTGAGTAACGTGATTTTTGATTTTTACTGGCGAAATTTTTCATTTTTTTGATGTGCGATTTTTCGTAATAAATCATTTATTTTTATATTAACAATTATTATTGAACTAATTACTTTATTCAACAAATAATTAAAGAATTGTTGGTTAAGAGTTTTAAAAATTAAAATATTAAACTTCGAATTAAAAAATTTAAAAAATGTAGAAAAAATTAAAGATAAAACAAATCGAACTAAACATTAATTCAAAACTTAATCAAAGTTAATTTTTTTAATTACCAAATGAAAAATCATTGGTCATTTTTTACGTTTCTCAGCCCTACGAAGTGGAAAGGAATGATACGTGATTTTCCCTGCATTTTTTTTCTTCAGAACATTACGATTTAAGGGCTTTTAAGTCCAAAAAGCACTAAGAAAATGTGTGTTATGTGTAAATTATAAATTTGAGATCTGTGCACGCTATTGAAAGGAAACGGCTGAACCTAATAGCGAAAATCAGGGTGAACAAATGGGTGTCAAAAGTCTCTATAGTTATAGTATCAAATTTATCAAAGCACCAAAGAAACGAATTCGTTCCAATTTGTTTAATCGTCAATGCTAAATAGCATATCAGTACCATAAAATTTTCATATGTGGGGATATGACTAGAGCAGCACAATAACTTGTCTGTAGTGCTTGAGGAAAATTGATCTTAGCGTACTTTTTATCCTTCTCTTATGAATTTTTTTTTTTTTCAGAAGGGCATGCGGGACAAGTCTATTTGTCACTGTGCCACATATGGGTCTATTGTGACACTGACCCTTAGTAGAAGGCGTCGTACATACCCGCCCCCCTTCGGAAGCCGAGTATGTCCTTCACCGCAGAATCTGCTATGATCCCTGAGCGGAATATTCGAAGCGTTTGACTGCCAAGGCAGGGCATTCACATAGGATGTGCTCTGCCCTTCTCGTCCTCCTCGCCGCAAAGTCTGCATTCCACCGCCTCCGAGATGCCCATCTTGTTGAGGCTTGTCAGAACTCTCAGATCCTGCCTAGAGAGTGTCAGCATCGGCTTCGCCCTTTGACAGGAAGGCATAACGATCCTTTTCGCTTGTCTTAATCGTGGCTGGCGATGACAATGGGCGCTGTTTTCCTGTATCTCCCATCAAGCCTCCAGACGATTCAGGTGACTCTTCGTTATACCCACGTATGGTTCAGGCTCGATGGGTAGGGACTCTGTACCCCTTTTTGCAAGGCAGTCACCTTTTTCGTTGCACTCATGCCCCCTATGAGCCGGCACTCAGATGAGGGAGAGCCTGTTATGGTCGCCGAGCTGCTTGAACGCATTCCCATGCCAGGTTGGACCTAAAACTATAGGCTGCAGTAGCCTTTAAGGCGGCCTGGCTGTCTGAGAATATGTAGATCCGCTTGCCCTTGAGTCCTCTAGTCAGGATCTCTTCCGTGCAGATCTTTATAGCTAGAATTGCCGCTTGAAATATCGTGGCGTACTCTCCCACCGGCTTAGCGAGACTGTAATTGGGCCACAGAATGCCTAGTACAGCTCTGCCTTTCATTACTGAACCATCGCTATACCACTGCAGGGCGCCCACCTCAGTCCGGAACGTCTCCTTCTCCCATCGTTCCCATGAGTGAACGCTAACACTAAATGGCAGCCGAAAGTTCTTCCACTCTGGCATAACGTCAGTAGCCTCTTCTAGCTTAAACTGTCAAGTTATTCCTTGGAGGCTCGCCTTGACCCTGGTAGAGATAATTCCTGTCTTCAAAAGCCTTACTGCTCCCAGGCTTACTCCTCTTGCAGCAGTAGGGCATTGCCCCAGAACAGCAAGACACGCCTGTTGCTGCAGTTGTTGGAGTTTTCCCTGTACTGCCAGCCAGCCTGTCGCCTTCCACCACACAGTGGAGGCTTATGTGACGCAGGGTCTTATTATCCTCTTATAGAACCACTCCATCATTTTTGGAGTTCTGCCCCAAGATTTGCTGCACAGCCTCCTACACGCCCACAGGACTATAGATGCCTTGTGCAGCGCATATCTCACATGCGGGTTCCATGTGAG
This sequence comes from Pachypeltis micranthus, assembly GCA_020466155.1. Taxonomy (NCBI): domain Eukaryota; kingdom Metazoa; phylum Arthropoda; class Insecta; order Hemiptera; family Miridae; genus Pachypeltis; species Pachypeltis micranthus. The sequence continues at coordinate 36,110,226 of CM035773.1, forward strand.
CTGCTTGTCCAGTATCACCTCGACTTATTTCACCTCCGTCTTAATCTGGAGCCTAGCTTCCTGGCAAGAAGTTCTTGCATTGTGGGTGGTACTATGTCAAGGTTCCTTCGTCTAGTGAAAGAAACCGTGGTGGTCTTGGCTGGATTTATGAAGAGCCCTTCCTTGTCACACCATCTTTGAATGATATCTACAGCTCCTTGCATCCTTTCAGACACCGTGGAGGCAAATTTGCCTCTCACCAGAACTGAGAAATCATCCGCATATGCGACCGTAGCCTTCAAGCTGCAGTGTATGTAAGAGCTCGTCGGCCACCAGTAGCCACAGGAGGGGAGAAAGTACCCCAGCAGCCTCGCGTGGGTCTTCCCCTAACTGCCCATGTGTGAGGAGATGACTAGTACAGCCCAATAATTTGTCAGAAGTGTCGGAAAAAAAATCGATATAAGCGCAGTTTTTACCTGATAAGCCTCTTCTCTTATGATTAGTTTGATAGTTGTCATTAGACAACCAGATGCGACGACAGAAATTCGGGAATTCCAACTCACATTTTCTTCGTAACTCCAAAATTGTTAACACGAACGACTCCAAAAGAAATTATGTTGTCAAGTCGCGGCATAAATAGCAGTAGCCCAATAAATTCTGGAACTTTAGGCGCTTACAGTTTTTACGTCAAAGTTGTTTCACAGGTTCATACGGACCGAGTGCAAAATCGATGGGAATGGTAGCTAGAGCCACAAAAATCACTAAATGTCCGCGTGACTGAGTAAAAGTGTGTGATGCGCCACAAATACTTCTCTTGGCGCCTGTCGCTTTAGGTGCTAATCTGAACTACGCCCATTTCATTCGAAGACTAAACGAACACCATCGCGCTATTCAATTTCGGCTTTTTGTCGTAATAAACTTCATCGTCAAGCGGTTAACAAGCGAGCAATGAACTAATTCGTACTTACATGGGAGGAATGGTGCTGATGAGGCTTGTGATACTGTTGGTGTTGATGGGGTTTGTGTCCTAAATGCTGGGGCGACGGCTCGTGATGAGATATTTCGCTCAGCGAAGGCTGAATGTTGGCAACAAAATGCGCCATTTCATCTTCATCTGAAAATAACACAAATTCCACGGTAAATGCGTAACTTAATATGGTCTAAATTAGGGAGTGGCAACCTGTTCGTTAACATTTTCTCAATAGTGACTCTCGCGATTTTGATATAAGTCACGGAGTGCTTTTAAGTAAATTTGCCCGTTTTGGTTTCCGTTCATGTTTCTGTAGAAATGGGCTGAACAGCGCTCCTACGTACAGCTAATCGTTTAAGTTCACGCACCGTATAAACGTTCGTTACCGGCGAAATGACGAGAGTAGCACAATTATCAAATTTCGATACAAATGTTAAACCATTTTTCTTATAAACTGCTCTCAAAGCAGTGTTTTCTGTGCAATTACAAAACAATTAATGGAAACGTTCTTTTGAAAATTGTGTTGACACGCCAAAGAATTACCTAGACGCTGGTTACTGAATTAACTCTTGGCGTAAGTAGGAGCAACTCGATAAAACCAAATGCGATCGGAGTTTGTGGAGCGACATAAATCACTGACTGTACGAGAGGTTGAGAAAAGTTGAGTGACGCGTCCCACCAACTATTTTGACGATGAAATATATCGTCATTATATCGGCGGCTCGCGATTTCCCGTTTCAAGCCGAGTTGAAAATGGAGGTTCGCCTAATTGACTATTTCGCCTGTGGAAATGAGGAAGAGTTAATTTATAATAAGAGAAAGGTGACACGGTCGTGATAACAACTTCGAGTCGCTTTGTTTTACTTGGTGAAAAGCGGGGGGTTGTTGATTGGGGTAGCAGGGCGAGTAGGAGGGGGGGGGGAGAGTGAATGGTTGCGTTGGGTGCCTAGTTCATTACGTCGAGCAAGAAACGAGGCAGAGGCGGGAAAGGAACCTTTAACAAAAGGTTAACCGCTGGTATTTTCCGAACAAAGCGTTTAAAGGGGGAGAAGATGCCACTGGAGAACAGAGCCCAACTCTGCGAAGCTCCCCAGTTCAGGGCTAAAGGAGTTAGTTGATAAACATAATCCCGCCGCTCGTGTGATCCCAGCAACTCGGTTCAGAATAAACTTTAAATTCCCATCACCAATTAACAACTAGCCGCCACTATATCGACGTATAAGAAGAACATCACAGCAGCCAAATCTGGGGGAGAGAACATGAGATATGAACTAAATCATTCGCGAGAATATTGTGGAAACCCATTTCATTAAAAAACAGAATAAACAATAAATTGTCTATATTTCCACAGAAATAATGAGCACAATTGTTAAATCGAGTTCGACGGTTAGGTCATCATCAGTAACAAACATGAAGCGCTGGTTTGTGAGTGTTTGAGTTGTAAAACTAAATCCTGGAGAGCCAGAAGGATATACGAGCAGACTCGTGACCCTGATGCTAAAGCCACACTCCTAAGTGTCTTCATCGAAGAGAAAAAGGCCTTCCCCCGCGCCATCAAACGATCCAAATGGCAAGGCTGGCGACTTGTTGGGGAAGTGTAGAGCTCTGAGAGCCCCTGGGACAGACATTACAAGTCCTCCATAGGAAAAGCTAACGTAGAGCAGGTATGCAGGGTGGCCTGCAGCATGGAAAGTTCGCTGAAAACCCTCCTTGAGAAGACGTTACCTGACGACCAAGTAGCTCGAGATACTGAAGCCCAGAGGGCAGCAAGGGAGCTCATCGTGGACCATCCGAACGAGCCCGACATCCCATTGTGGACAAAAAGCGACTTCGGCAGGGCCCAAGCAACCTCAAAGCCCAACAAATCTCCCAGGCCAGATTGAATAGAAAGCAATGGGCTAAGGAAGGCTGAGTAGACAGTTACTGTTCTGCATTCGGGGATGTCTGTGGGAGTACCGATCTGTCCCCTACCTCCCTCAGACCCCACAGTTTAGTAACGAAGAAGGGGGATGGGATTTCTACTCTCCAGCGACCCCCCGACCACTACGATGTCCCCGCAGAGCAAGCGCATTTTCCAGCATTATCAGGCCTTGCCCTGGGTAGGAGTTGGACTGCTCCGTTCTACCTTCCCCCCCCCCCCGAGGGCATCTAGCCCTTCCTTAGTAAAAGGCGTCGTACATACCCGCCCCCTTTATGAAGCCAAGTATGTCCTTTACCGCAGCTTCCGTTATGATATGGGGCTCAATAATCCCCTGGGAAAAGTATCCAAAGCGTTTCACTGCTAAGGCAGGGCACTCACATAGGATGTGCTCCGCCGTCTCGTCCTCCTCACCACCCCCATCTTGTTGAGGTGATACCTGAGTGGGCAGTGTCCAGTGAGGAAGCTAATCAAGACCCTCAAATCCCTCCTGGAGAGTGTCAGCATCGCCATTGCCCTTTGACCAGAAGGCGTAACAAGCCTTTTTGATTGTCTAAGTCGTGGCTGGCGATGCCAATGGGCGCTATTTTCCTGTGTCTCCCATTGAGCCACCAAACGGTTCAGGTGACTTTTGGTCATACCTACGTGAGGTTCAGGCCGAATGGGTAGGGCTTCTGTGCCCTTATTCGCAAGGTGGTCCGCCTTTTCATTGCCCTCATGCCCCTTGTGAGCCGGCACCCAGATGAGGGAAAGCCTATTGTGGGGGCCGAGCTGCTTGAGAGCATGAAGGCATTCCCATGCCAGCATGGACCTAAAACTGTAAGCCGCAATGGCCTTTAATGCGGCCTGGCTGTCCGAGAATATGTAGATCTGCTTGCCCTTGAGTCCTGTAGACAGGATCTCTTCCGCGCAGATCTTTATAGCTAGGATTTCCGCTTGGAAAATCGTGGCGTGCTCCCCCAGCGGCTTAGCCAGACTGTAGTTGGGCCCAACAATGCCCAGTCCAGCTCTGCCTCCCATGACTAAACCATCAGTGTACCACCGCAGGGCGCCCACCTCGGTCCAGAACGTCTCCTGCTCCCATCGTTCCCGCGAGTGGATACTTACCCTGAATGGCAGCTGAAAGTTCTTTCGCTGTGACATAACGTCGGTAGCGAGGACCACTGCCTCTTCCAGTTTGAACTGTCTAGTTATTCTTTGGAGGCTTACCTTAACCCTGGTGGAGATGTTCCTTGTCTGCAAAAGCCTTACTGCTCCCAGGTAAGCAGTCCTCTGAATATGTATGGAGAGGTGAGATGTCTAAAAGGACTTCCAGTGCAGCAGTAGGGCACGTATTCATTGCCCCTGCAATAGCTAGGCATGCCTGTTGCTGCAGTTTTTGGAGTTTCCCTTGAGCTGCTAGCCGGCATGTTACCTTCCACCACACTGTGGAGGCGTAGGTGACGCGGGGTCTTATTATCCCCTTATAGAGCCACTCCATCATTTTTGGAGTTATGCCCCATGATTTGCTGCACAGCCTCCTGCATGCCCACAGGGCTGCAGTTGCCTTGTGCAGCGCATATCTCACATGTGAATTCCATGTGAGCTGCTTATCCAGTATCACCCCGAGGTATTTCACCTCTGTACTTATATCGAGCCTTGCTCCTTGCACGGTGGGTGATACTATATTTAGGTTTCTTCGCTTGGTGAATGAAACCATGGTGGTCTTGGTTGGGTTTATGTGCAATCCCTCCTTATCACACCATCCTTGGATGATATCTATAGCTCCTTGCATCCTTTCTGACAGTGGTGGCAAATTTGCCTCTCACCAGAACTGCGAGATCATTCGCATATGCGACCACTTCGTAGCCTTCAAGCTGCAGTGTTTCCAGCAGCTCGTCGGCCACGAGTAGCCACAGGAGGGGAGAAAGTACCCCCCCTTGAGGGCTGCCTCTTGTGGGAACCACTGTGACGCTGTCTTCCCCTAAACTGGCCGTGATTTCCCTACACCTTAGCATGGACATAGTCCATTTCACGACCTGGGGTTCTATATCCCTTTGCGCTGCTCTTGCCTCTATGGAGCTGAAGGAGGTGTTATCGGAAGCACCCCCCACGTCCATGAAGCAGCACAACGCCACCTCTCTCCTCTGAAGAGCCTCATCGATCAGTGAGACCAGCTCCATGAGCGCAGTCTCAGCCGACCTGCCTCTCAGGTAGCCGTGCTGTGCCTTCGAGAGGGGTACGGTCTCAAGTGTGTCCTTGAAGACCAGATCTATGATCTTTTCCATTGCCTTCAGGAGAAAAGAGGAGAGGCTTATGGGTCTCTGTGATTCGAGGAGTCACTGCCTGCGTTAGGCAGAAACACAAGCCTGGTCCTTCTCCATGAGTAGGGCACATGGGCCAGCAAGAAGCTGGCTCTGAAAGTTCTCACCAGGAGGGGTAGAAGGGTCCCCAGGCCTTGCTGAAGCAAGGCTGGGAAGACGCCGTCCCCCCCTACCTATTTTTCCCTGTGGTGGCAACCACCTGACGTGGCCCTAACCCATAATGCACCAACACAAGGCTGCGGGCTGTGCATTCCCGTGGTACCATTTTGGGTCAAACAACCCTTGAGGCCTGAATTGTCACTGGCCCGCACCTTCTTTTGATGGCACTTACGGCTTTTCCTTATCCCAGGGTGGGGCTTGCTGACCTCCCTGGGGTCTGGAAGGACTCCAGTAAGCGACAGAGGGCCCCATAGCCTCCACCCACTAGGGAGCCAATCTGCCACGCAACCGGTTTTCCATCCACTAGGCTGCGGGTTGGACAGCTTTCTTACCATATTACTCAAAACATTACAAATCTTGATGTTGCAGTTCCTCCAAGGAGTCTTTGGCCGCAACCTCATCAGGCAACACGGGTGTACCAAAAGAAGGTGCCATTGTCGACATTCGACATGTTTCCCTGCTGGCACAGGATTTGGGTACAGTCATCAAATAAGGAAACCGACCTCTGCGTGTGTTGTGTGAGAAATTCGCGGGAAAACGGCTGAACCGAATGAGCTGCTTTTTGTTTTGTCCGTTTTTTTTTGACACGACATTCTGGAATGAAGTTAGTGCCGATTTCCACCGATGGCAAAGGAGGGTCGGGGAACAAAATGTAACAAAAATGATGGGTTTTCGTATTTTTCTGGAAAACAGCCTTTACGATTTTGATTAAATTTCAAATTATGTTCTACTAGTTAGTACACAACTTTCCTTATCCATAAGTATCTCCAAGAAAATTCAGTGAACAGAGATTTGAAGCAAAAATAGGTTTTTGACATTTTATGTTTATGTTAGTATCCACGAAATTAACTAACGTAAATAATTCCAACTAATTCACGCAAATGATATAAATATAATATCTGGTGCGAAGCGTCACTCAACTTTTTCTACAACTTTCTACAACCGTAATACTTTTTTCTTCACGGTTTGGCAAAACGCCTTCAAAGATTTTCATCAAACTCAGAAAATTTCTTTGAATAGTTACCACCTATACATTTTTTCCAACATATGTTCTTTCAACAGTCCTTTAACAACGATAAAAACTAAACTAAAATGTGTCGAAAATATTGTTTTTTTGAATATTTCATGATATCCATAGCGAACTGCTTCACTGGGTTCGATCAATCTTATGAACTATCTATAATATTATCATCTGTTGACTGGAAATATAAGCCATGATAGTTCGGAAAAGGAGATTTGTTGTATATTAATTTATCGTTTTTCCACTTTCCTCAAAAACAGCTCTTACATTTGTGATCAAACTTACGGAGTACTCTCAATTAACAACTACCCGCGCATTGTTCCCCATAAACGTTCCCGTACGAAAGTACGACACTCATACACGTCGTCGAATTTACGGGGATTACGGAAAGTTGTGCAATGCTACGCACCAGATATTTTTTTTTGTAAAGATTGGCTTAAATTGGGTGAAATTGTGAAAAAAAAAAAAACATGCGAGCGCTATATCTTCGTTCAACTCGGTTCTATAGAAACATTTATATACAACTAAATGTAGGGACTACTTAGCTGAGAGTCTTCAGCAAGTTTGATCGAAATCGTTTGAACCATTTTTAAGAAATTTGGAATACCGATAAATTAATATTTGACAAATCTCCTTTTTTGAATTAACTTGGCTTATATCACCGTTCAACATATATACAGAAATATTTACGGAGAACGAAATGTGGGCATGGGTGGCTACAAGACACTCTGTAAGAATGATCAAATCTGGTGAAGCAGTTACCCCAGAATTTACAGAAACAGTTTAATTTTTATCTCTGTTCAATGGACAGTCAGAGGAACATTTATTGAGAACGATATATAGATATTAACTATTTGAAAATATCCTGTGATTTTGTTGAACATCGTTGAAGCCGTTTTGCCAAAAAGCGTACAAAACCTTTTGCTTCATAGGGTTATATCTCGAACGTAAGGGACGTTTTGTACTAACTAGTAGAAGATAATTTGGAAGTTAAATCAAAATCACTGCAGCAGTTTTCGAGAAAAATGCGAAGAACCTCAGTTTTGGTACATGATCGTCCACCACCTCCCTTTCTCATCCACCAAAATCACCCATAACCTTATTTTGGTGTCTACAAAAAAAAAAAAAGAACAAAACAAAAAAAGACACAGCTCAATCGGTTAAGTCTTTCTCCCGCAAATCGAACTACAGACACATGCACTTTTCTTTCCACCATAGCGCTCAAAAAGGAGAAACTAAATAAGTACGGAAATGGGGAGGGCGCCCAGACCACCTTATGCCGGCTGTAGAGATGGTAGGATTGGGACGGGGAAGGAAAAAAGTATAAGCGGATGTTCCACGATAGAACGACCACCTGTTAAAGTACGCCCCGAGCAACACGCGGGCAATACATCGGAGAACGCCTGCTGATACATACAGCAGACGCATCTCCTCATCGCGTTTCTTGCACCACACACCACGCGAGGGCACGGTCAATGCTGCATGTTATCTGCTTCCACTCCACGAGCTTCCGACACACACGCCGCGGGACCACTCGCCGAAATTAGGTTTTTTAGATTCAATACGCCTCAAAATGTACAGAGCTGAAGAAAACAAAACTTTTTTTATTTTCACGCGATAACAATACTTTCCTTTCCCTTCGAGTAGCGGAACGTAAAAAGTTGATCGACGAACCAAGTTGGAATACAGGAATTTATTGTGTCGCTCCTAATTCTCCGACGACCGTGGTTAAGCTCTTGTCGTTCGGGTAGCGTACGGGATTGCCAGGATTGCTAGCGTTTTATGTTCTTCGTGCATTTATGAACTGTGTGCACGCATCGCACACTTTTCCTTAGCGCCACATAAATTCGAAGGTTTTCATGGCATTCGCGACCAATTCAGTTCATTTGAACTTGATCGAATATAACTTGAATGGCGCTTACCGTTCCGGAATTTATTGTGGTGCCCCTACTTGTGCCATGACAATTATTGATCAATCTGTGCACAAGGAATTAATGACACTGCGGACACGATGTTTTCGAGAATTATAATAATACTTTTTTTGCAGAATTATAGGGTAAAAACTGTGAGGAAACGGTGGGTGTTGGAATTCCGGAGTTTCTACGGCAGTTCCTTTTTACTTTCCGCTACCCGAAGGGAAGGAAAGTATAGTAATCGGCCCAAAAAAAAAGTGGGTTTTCTTCAGATCTTTACGTTTCAGACCCTACTGAGTCTAAAAAACCTAATTTCGGCGCGTGGTCCGTGTGTATGTGTGTGTGTGTGTGTATGTGTGTGTGTGTGTCTGTAGTTCGATTTGCGGGAGAACGGCTGATCCGATTGAGCTGGTTCTTTTTTTGTTTTGTTCGTTATTTTTTGTAGACACCAAAATAAGGTTATGGACGATTTCGGCCGGTGGGGAGGGGGTGGGGGACGAAAATGTACCAAAAACTAGGGTTTTTCGTTTTTTTCTCGAAAACGGCTCTAACGATTTTGATTAAACTTTCAAATTATCTTCTACTAATCAATGCTTAACTTTTCTTCTCCATACATATCTCCATGAAAATACGGTGAATGGAGATATAGGCCCATGAAGCAAAAACAGGTTTTTTACGCTTTTTGGCAAAACGGCTTCGGCGATTTTCACCAAACTCACAGGATGTTTTCAAATAGTTAATACCTACATATTGTTCTGAATAAATGTTCCTCTGACAGTCCATTGAGCAGAGATAAAAATCAAAATGTGTCGAAAATAACGTTTTTTCGAACACTTCCGTAAATTCCAGGGTAACTGCTTCACCAGATGTGATAAATCCCAATGGAGTGTCTTTAGTCTTCCATACCAACATTTCGTTCTCTATAATTATTTCTGTATATATATGTTGAACGGAGATATAAGCCAAGTTAACTCAGAAAAGGAGATTTGTCGAATATTAATTTATCGGTATTCCAATTTTCTCAAAAACGGCTCTAACGATTTCGATCAAACTTACGAAGTACTCTCAGCTAACTAGTCCCTACATTTTGTTTTCCATAAATGTTTCTGTAGAAATGCGTTGAACGAAGATATAGCGCCCGCCTATGTAGCTGGTGTTCTAACTTAAAGGGGTGGCGGAAAGTTGTGTGTTGCTACGCACCAGATATTTACATTCCTTGTCTCTACAAAGTAGAAAGGAATGTTATGTAATCGAATGAAAAAAAAATTGAGTTTTCTTCAGATCTTCACGTCTCAGACCCTACTGAGTCCGAAAAACATTATTTGGGAAAATGGTCTGTGAACGATTTTTTGAGAAAACGGCCGTACCAAATCAGCTCAAACTTGCAGGTTACCATGGGACGCCACAATAAGGGTGCGAACAAAATCCACCGAAAGTTAACTATAGTTATCATGGTGAGCGGAACATGAAATTTTTTCCTCCAAAACAGCTCTAACGATTTTGATTAAATTTTTTATATTGATATCTCTCAATAAGAAAAGTGCTCCATAAAAATCCCCTTCTTATGAAAATGACAAGAGCAGCACAATAAATCACCAAAACGTTCGACGAAAAGCGATTTTAGCGCGGTTTTCCTTACAATCTCCCCCGAAATGTTACTAGAATGTTCAAAAAAATTGGTGTAATAGTCAAACCCAATACCTACGCCAAACGCTCATAAGATACACCGGAATTTCAACGGCCACCGTTTCGCTTACTACCAGTTTTAAAAGTTTTTCCGATAATTCCTGGAAAAGTGACTACTACCCTCTTCCGAAAAATCCTGTTTACAGCCTCGTCAAGTCGCTGTGTACCAATTGCTCAATAATGGTCCAGGAATGAGTACGAGCAGCACTATAAATTCCGGAACTGTAAGCGCTACCGCTTTCTGCAGCAGTGAAATGTTGTTTGACTAAGTTCAAATGAACTGAGTGATAAATGAATTGATTAAGTAGAAAAAGCCATGTAGAAAGCGAATTGACGTAGAGCTAAGGAAAGTTGTGTGTTGCAACGCACCAGATATTTATTTTTTGAGCGCTATCAAACGCGTAGAGGTTCTCGATTGGATGATCACGACACCTTTCTTGGTGATTCCAGAAACGTTTGGGCAGGTTCTAACAGTAAATATCTGGTGCGTAGCAACACACAACTTTCCGCCACCCCCGTAATTTCGAACACCACCTACATAGACGGGCGCTATATCTTCGTTCAACGCATTTTTACAGGAACATTTATGGAGAACAAAATGTAGGGACAAGTTAACTGAGAGTACTCCGAAAGTTTGAACGAAATCGTTAGAGCCGTTTTTGAGAAAATTGAAATACCGATCAATTAATATTCGACAAATCTCCTTTTCTGAGTTAACATGGCTTATATCTCCGTTCAACATATATATACAGAAATAACTATGGAGAACGAAATGTTGGGATGGGTAACCAAAAGATAATCCATTAGAATTTATCACATCTGGTGAAAAAGTTACCCTGGAATTTACGAAATTGTTCGAAAAAACGTTATTTTTGACACATTTTAATTTTTATCTCTGCTCAATGGACTTTCAGAGGGGCATTTATTGAGAACCATATATAGGTATTAACTATTCAAAAACATCCTGAGAGTTTGGTGAAAATAGTTGACGCCGTTTTTCCAAAAAGCTTAAAAACCCATTTTTGCTTCATTGTCCTGTATCTCCGTTCACCGTATTTTTATGGAAATAAATGTTGAACAAAAGTTTTGTACTGACTAGTAGAAGAGTTGGAAGTTGGAAGTTTAATCAAAATCGTTACAGCCGTTTACGAGAAAAATGCGAAAAACTCTAGTTTTTGGTACATTTTCGTCCCCCACCCCCCCTTCCCATCGGCCGAAATCGTCCATGAGCTTATTTTGGGGTCTACGGAAAATAACGAACAAAACAAAAAGAGAACCAGCTCAATCAGTTTAGCCGTTCTCCCTCAAATCGAACTACAGACACACACACACACACACACAATACACACACACACACACACACACACGGACCACGCGCCGAAATTAGGTTTTTTAGACTCAGTAGGGTCTGAAACGTAAAGATCTGAAGAAAACTCAAATTTTTTTTTTGGGCCGATTACTATACTTTCCTTCCCTTCGGGTAGCGGAAAGTAAAAATTGGTGTAATAGTCAAACCCAATACCTACGCCAAACGCTCATAAGATACACCGGAATTTCAACGGCCACCGTTTCGCTTACTACCAGTTTTAAAAGTTTTTCCGATAATTCCTGGAAAAGTGACTACTACCCTCTTCCAAAAAATCCTGTTTACAGCCTCGTCAAGTCGCTGTGTACCAATCGTTCAATAATGGTCCGGGAATGAGTACGAGCAGCACTATAAATTCCGGAACTGTAAGCGCTACCGCTTTCTGCAGCAGTGAAATGTTGTTTGACTAAGTTCAAATGAACTGAGTGATAAATGAATTGATTAAGTAGAAAAAGCCATGTAGAAAGCGAATTGACGTAGAGCTAAGGAAAGTTGTGTGTTGCAACGCACCAAATATTTATTTTTTGAGCGCTATCAAACGCGTAGAGGTTCTCGATTGGATGATCACGACAGCTTTCTTGGTGATTCCAGAAACGTTTGGGCAGGTTCTATCAGTAAAAATTGCGTTGAAATCGATTTTCGCCGTAATGCTTCGTAATTTATTGTGCTGCTTTCGTCATTTTCCCGCGGATGGGACTTTTACTGTATTGTTGCGTTATTTAGAATTTATATTGCGTTCATACCCTGATTTTGGCGTTCCCTGGTGAACTGCTAGTTAGCTATCAAGTTTGAAATGATTTTCACTCAATCGCGTTCGCAGGCACACATACTATTTTCCCAAATACCGTTTTCGGACTGAAGAAGACAATAGAAATAAGACCTACTTCGTTCAGCCAAGGAAAGTAAAAAGGGCTGCTGTTCCGATGCCTCTCACCAGACATTTTCTTACTTCATAATTACAGACCAGTAGGTTTGAACTTTCTCAAAATCAATCGTACAGAAATCCTCATAAAATGTCCATACGCCGCAAAGGTCGAGGCATTTGCTAAATAAATTCTGCCCGGTTTCCGTATATAACGTTACGTCATACTACGTTCATATAATCTGAGTGAACAACAAATAGGTTAAGTGGCTAGAGCCATCGAATGTTTCTCGAAAACTTATGGCGGGTGTTTTCAACTTGACAATACCGACATTAATGCCCATTTGACAGCCCGTTGAATGAAGTGAATCAAATAGTGCCGCAACTCGTGTTTTTTTAACGTTTTCGAAGTTTGTACAGGTTTTAAATAACTGAATTAGATCAAAATGGCGGAGTGTATTCAACTGCTTATTCCCACATTTCGTTCCCCGCAGCTATTTCTGTAGCGATCCGTTGAACGGAGTTATAACGCAAAATGAGGTTTGCTGAACATCTAACGACCGTTCATTCTATTTTTTCATAAATAACTGTTCCAATCAAATTTACAGGCAACTCTCTTCCAGCTAGAGCCCTTCGACAGAGCCACTTTATGTACAGCAGATGGTCGATTTACCAGGGGTTGCGAAAAGTTGCGCGTCGACACGAACCAGATTTTTTTTTCGAATACGGCTCTTAACGATTTAACTAATTTTTACTTTCCGCTACCCGAAGGGAAGGAAAGTATAGTAATCGGCCCAAAAAAAAAAAAATTTGGGTTTTCTTCAGATCTTTAGGTTTCAGACCCTACTGAGTCTATAAAACCTAATTTCGGCGCGTGGTCCGTGTGTATGTGTGTGTGTCTGTAGTTCGATTTGCGGGAGAACGGCTGATCCGATTGAGCTGGTTCTTTTTTGTTTTGTTCGTTATTTTTTGTAGACACCAAAATAAGGTTATGGACGATTTCGGCCGATGGTAAGGGGGGGGGGACGAAAATATACCAAAAACTAGGGTTTTTCGCATTTTTCTCGAAAACGGCTCTAACGATTTTGATTAAACTTTCAAATTATCTTCTTCTAATCAATACCTAACTTTTCTTTTCTATACATATCTCCATGAAAATACGGTGAACGGAGATATGGGCCCATGAAGCAAAAATAGGTTTTTTACGCTTGTTGGCAAAACAGCTTCAGCGATTTTCACCAAACTCACAGGATGTTTTCGAATAGTTAATACCTACATATTCTTCTCAATAAATGTTCCTGTGACGGTCCATTGAACAGAGATAAAAATCAAAATGTATCAAAAATAACGTTTTTTTCTAACATTTCCGTAAATTCCAGGGTAACTTTTTCACCAGATGTGATAAATCCTAATGAAGTGTCTTTTAGTCACTCATACCAACATTTCGTTCTGTATAGTTATTTCTGTATATATATATATGTTGAACGGAGATATAAGCCAATTTAACTCAGAAAAGGAGATTTGTCGAATATTAATTTATCGGTATTCCAATTTTCTCAAAAACGGCTCTAACGATTTCGATCAAACTTACGGAGTACTCTCAGCTAACTAGTCCCTACATTTTGTTCTCCATAAATGTTCCTGTAAAAATGCGTTGAACGAAGGTATAGCGCCCGCCTATGTAGGTGGTGTTCGAACTTAAAGGGGTGGCGGAAAGTTGTGTGTTGCTACGCACCAGATATTTTTCGTGGACAGTCACAAATTACAAGACACAGTGGTATAAAAGTGTCGTTGGCCGGGAAATCGACACGAGCAGCACAATACATTAAGAAAGATGTCGATCATTCCGGAGTGAAACTACTGTCGTTTCATTCACCAACTGCTTATTCGCAGAGTCTTTAACTATAGAACAATCATCGGAAACCTTATCAAAAAACCATGGTGACATTGCCATCAATTGAGAAAAGTCGTGAATAGGTCGCATGATGCGTCGAACCGTATATTTAATTTCCTTGCCTCCACGAAATAGAAAGGACAGTTATGTAACCAGGTGAAACAAAAAATTTGAGTTCTCTTCTGATCATGACATTCCTAACCCTAGTGAGTCCAAAAAACTCTATTTGGGAAAATGGTATGTGTGTGTCAGTGAACGATTTTGAGAGAATTAGACTGAACCAAATCAGCTCAAACTTAATATGTAGCCCGCAGACCCCCATGGAACGCTAAAATAAAAGTATGAGCGAAATCCGCTCGAAACTAACTATAGTTATCATAATGATCAAAACGGCTATAACGGTTTTGATTAAATCTGTTATGAACAGCTCCCAATAAGGCAACTATACCATAAAATTTTCATCCGTGGAAAAATGAGGAGAGGAGCACAATAAATTACCAAACGTTACGACGAAAATTTTTTAGCGCAGTTTTCTCCTTACTAACTCCGCTGAAATATTACTAGCATCATAAAACAAATTGGTGTGGTATTTCAATCAAATACTTATATGATGAGCGTTTTAAAACGCTCATAAGATGCATAGGGGTCACGCCAGAAATTCCGGACGCCTGATAACCCTGGAACATTGATTATTGTCGTTCTCAAATAGCCTCATGAATTCTCAATGATAGTCCGGAAATGAGTACGGGCAGCAGAATAAATTCCGGTTTCAAATGAACTGAGTCGGTGGAAAAAGCCACGAACACAAGTGTATTGTCGTAGAGCTAAGGAAAGTTCGATGCAGCGCACTTGATATTTTTTTTCTCGTGATTGCCATACTTTCCATGATGTTTGCCAAGAGGAAAGTCGAAATGAGGGCGAACAATGAAGCGCAAGATGAATTATACGTGAAGCACAACAAATGAAGCCATGCATGAACATGAAAGCTCATCTTACTGCGTTGTAATAGCAATTTGTGCGTTGTGAATTAGGTCCGCAAACTCGCAATATGAGAGGAAATAATTTGAAAATTTGACCGGCGGACGGAGTCAACAAAGTGAATAATTAACGAAGGGGTTTGTCGTATGACAAGAGAGGGCGGCGTCATAATTTTATTTGTTTCCGGCGAAAGGGCGAGGTGAAGGGAGGAAGAGCGGAGGGGTTTAGAGGCAACTTACCAAGGGAGCTTGTAAAAGAGTGTTGTGTTGTGGTAGAGAGGAATTTGAAGAGATGTGAAGGTACTCGAGACTGAGGGAGGCTGGTATCGACTGAAGGCCTGGGATCCAGCAGGGCGCCACTCCCACTACCCCTAACTTCACAACCCCCTCGTTTCAACCCTCCGCTACTACCCTTTCCCATCCTATCCCTCCCTCCTTCCCTTCTTTTTTTTTCTCTCTCACCATTTTCTCTTCTTCACTATCGCCGCAACTTACTAGCAACCCCCCCCCCTGACGCCACAGTACGCAAGATGAATGCCGTTCGGTGCTCGACACGCTCCAACCGTCTGGGTGAATAACTGAGGGGTTGAACCGCTCACCCGTCACAAAATAGAACGCTCGAACGGTCTGTTTTCTCCCGAGAACTCCATTTTGGAGAAGCGCACAACTTGACGGCTTAATTCGCATTCCTCGCACGACTGTCGCCAAAATACTCAAATATCCGTCGCTCAGAACAAAACTGAGTTTTCGGAAATCGTGAAAACAGCGCGTGATTTGACTGCATTTCCTTCCTTCATTCGTTTGTTTGCACAAATAGGAGCTACGCGTCACACCACAGTCCTCCTTACAAATCTGTTTGCCACTCAGTTTATATGAACATGGTAGAAATGCGCATAACATTTTGGAGTTCATTGCGCTGCCCCTACTCATGCTACAACTGTCACTGCATAATCGATAATAGAACTGTAGTGAATTTTAAAGGAAGCTTCGTATCTATCTGCTATGTACATATTGTAAAGTCATGTAAAACTGTTAACAAAAAAGTGGTTGTTCTTTTTTAATCAATAACAATATTCTCTACTTTTTAACAAGTCACTGCCAACAACACCTGTGATAACTGGGGCAACCAAAACAATAATAACTGTACACAATATTAATACAGTAGAGCGCAGCCAGTGAATGAACATCTGGTTCCTATTTCAACTTGGACGCCAAACAATTCAAAGCATTTATTTCGGCTTTTAGTGCTCACAAATTGAGCAGCAACAGCAGTTGTCTCTTAATCAACACAACTTACTACTTGAAATAATTTCAAAATTGTCCGAAAAACGTGGTACGTCGGCACCGACTCCAGTGAATTCTGCCGCATTCGGACGTAGAGGGACAGATTCGAAAATTATCTCATCATGAAAGGTGTTTCTGAAGATAAAAATCTTTGTGGTCAAATGTTATTGAACTCTATCGGTCCAACACATTACCAACTCTTGATATCCCTCGTATCTCCTAAAACAGTTTCTGGGGAATCATACACCGATCTGATTTCTTGCCTCGAAAAACGTTGGCGTCCGAAGAAAAACGTCTTAGTGACTCAACACAGGTTACTTTCATGCTTTCAGCAGGAAGGACAGACCATCTCCGAGCACATCGCACTCCTTCGCCGCGACATCGCCGATTATGATTTCGTTTGTTCTGACGATAACTGTAACTCCAGCGTTGCAGACATGTTCCTACGTGCTCAATTCATTCGCGGTCTTCGGGATAAATATTTTGCAGTCTTCGGATGATAAGAATTTAAAATTTGAAAACATACAGGGAACGACATAGAAGCTTCACAACTCGATAGTCGCCAGATTTCCAACCGTTCAGACAGCGTTTGGACTTCTCTTAATCAAAACGATATCAACAAAATTGGCCAACGCAGTTCTCGTTCCAACTACCTTCAGAAAAATTCTAAAAGCTCAAATCAAGGGAATTCTTCGAAATCTAGGTCCAAACTCGATTACCAGCGGATGTGGTCGTTTCCATGACACTAGTGATTGTAAACGTAACTTTAAAAGCGCTTACAGTTTAATTTATTGTGCTGACCGTACTCATTCCCAGACCATTATTGAACAATTGGTACACAGAGAATTAATGAGGCTGTAAACACGACGTTTTAAAAGAGGATAGTAATCACTTTTGCAGAGTTATTGGGTAAAAACTTTGAAAACTAGTAGTAAGCGAAACGGCGGTAGTTTGGCGATGCTTTTGAAGAGCTGCTGCCTCAGGTAAAAATTACAGCGATCGCGCGGAGCTCCGATCCACCTGTGCGCGACTTTCATCGGGAATATGAACCATTGTCTTAGCCACTAGATGACGATCGCCTAGTGCCTTTAATAGGAGTCAGTCAGCACAGTAGCGACTCCGGAATTTCTGGAGTGATTCCCTTATATCTTATGAAGGTTTTTAAACGCTCACCCTATGGGTATTGGATTGGACTATCACACCAATTTTTTTTTAACATTCTAGTAACATTTCAGAGGAGTTTATAAGAAAAAAATCGCGCTGAAATCGATTTTCGTCGAAACTTTTTGTAATTTATTGTGCTGCTCTCGTCATTTTCCCACGAATGGAAATTTTATGGTATAATTGTCTTATCACGAGCTATCAATATAAAAAAATTATTCAAAATCGTTAGAGCCGTTTTTGAAAAAATTGGAATACCGATATATTAATATTCGATAAATCTCCTTTTCTGAGTTAACTTTGCTTATATCTCCGTTCAACATATATATACAGAAATAATTATAGGGGACGAAATGTGGGTATGGGTAGCTAAAAGACACTCTGTAAGACTTATCACATCTGGTGAAGCAGTTACCCTGGAACTTACCGAAATGTTCGAAAAAACGTTATTTTTGACACATTTTAATTTTTATCTCTTTGCTCAATAGACTTTCAGAGGAATATTTATTTAGAACAATACGTAGTTATTAACTATTCAAAAACACCCTGAGAGTTTGGTGAAAATCGTTGAAGTCGTTTTGCCAAAAAGCGTAAAAAACCTATTTTTGCTTCACAGGCCTATATCTCCGTTCACCGTATTTTCATGGAGATATGTATGGGGAAGAAAAGTTAGGTATTGATCAGCAGAAGATAAGTTGAAAGTTTAATCAAAACCGTTTGAGCCGTTTTCGTGAAAAATGCGAAAACCCCTAGTGTTTGGTACATTTTCGTCCCCCACCCCCCTTCCTATCGGCTGAAATCGCCCATAACCTAATTTTGGTGTCCACAAAACAAAGAAATAATGAAATGAAAAAATCAGCTCAATCGGATCAGCCGTTCTCCCGCAAATCGAACTACAGACAGACACGCGCCGAAATTAGGTTTTTTAGACTCAGTCGGCCTCAAAACGTAAAGATATGAAGAAAACCCAATTTTTTTTTACACGATTAGGAAGTAAAAAATCAGTAGGGAAAACACAACATACGAATCAAGTGGAAATTACCTCCTTAGAAGATTTAACAGGAATCAATTATGTCGTCGACATTTTCGATATCCCTAATCCAGATACAAAAAAATATTACGTTGAAGTTATAATTGCAGACCAGTCTTTCGAAGTCGATTCTGGCGCTGGCCTGACTCTTCTGTCCGTCACTGAATTTCGGAAGCTGAACCTTCAAAGTATTATTACACTCCAGTTTTTTTGTCGTTCCTACACTTGTTCAGACCCATGGGAGTTGTAGAAGTCCATGTCGAATATCGTGCACATAAATCAATCGAAGTTTTATATGTAGGCCAAAGTCAATAAATGCCACTATTAGTGAGAACTTGGAAATTCGGCTTGAGGAATTATACCAACCACTTTCAAGCCCTTCTTACGTAAACTCAATTGACGTCGTTGCAGACATAGTACCCGATTTTACCAATCCGTAATGGATGCATAGAAACCGCAATGGAATTTATAACGTTGCTTCTACTTATCTCACGACCTTGGTTGAGCCACCAGCGGATCTTTATTCGTAAGATTCGGGCTTGCGGTTCTGAAATTAGCAAACACAAATCTAAGTTATTTTTGAAGTTGCTTTTGATCATTTTATGATCATTATTAAACTTCCACGTACATGGCATTTTCACGTCAAATTGGAGGTTTCCTGCAAAGCAGTAGCAACAAATTAACGCGTGGAACGTAACACTCAACAAACACGAATGAACATAATGAACAGAAATGAATGAACAAACCTTTTTTTTATAACGTAAGTCTTGCTCTGCTGTCAGGTCTAACATTCTCATCGCGTAATTTGAACACTCCGATGTGGACCGTGGCAACGCTTCGAATTATTGTATCACACAGGTCGTGGTCTGTTCATAGGGGCTCACTGAGAATTTGTCTTGCTGACAACTTAATTTTTGAAAACCTCCACTGGATTCAAATTGGTTGAGTAGGAGAAGATATTTCACGTAAAACCCCAATTCGATCTTCCGACTGATACCTTGTCCAGCTCGGTGAATCCACAATCAGGTACGTAATAGTTTTTAATAATTGCTTAGTAGAGTCCTGTTATCCAGAGCTGTCCATAAAATTTAATCAAAATCATTGCAGCCGTTTTCGGGAAACAAATTATTTGATGTTAAGACCACTGTGATAACTATAGTTATCGAACTGCGAACTTATTTTACTCATACCCTCATTTTCGAGGTGCAAGCAGAATACAAATTTCGATCTCGTTTGGTTCAGCTGTTCTTTGTCGAATTACTTGAAGTGTTTTTTCAGACTCTCATACGCAAAGATGTGAAGAAAACTGAAAAAAAGTTCAGCAGTTTATTTCCTTACCGAGTTGGGCTAAGAGATGTGATAAGCAAACAAAATAAAACGAATATTATCTAAATCAACAGTGAAATACGACTTGAGGATCGCTTACAAGATTTCGTCAGTCATATTCTTCAGATCATACTTGGTATGTGACTTTTTTTTTTCAATCACAGCCTTGGGTCGTTGAGCCTCCTCTTAGTATAATTCTTTAAGGGCGAAGGGAGCCTTGGCAATATGTCTTACATTCTGAAATACCTCATGAGTAGTCCCCTCAACAGGCAGCTACAGGTAAGTACTTCGCAGATGAGGTTGGGCACGCATGGTGTAAGTCATAAAATTTTAGCATCGTTACGGACGCTCGAGTGGATTCAAATTACAACACACTCAATAAATTAACTCCTTCGGGACGTAGAATTAATTTAGCCCAACCAGGAGTCCAAAAACTAAAACTTTCAAACCTTTCAACCTCAACCCCGACGTTTTAATAGCATAAAAATAATCGAATACAAAACTTTGTACAAACAGTAAAGCAACAGAGATATCAAGACGACTAATATCAAAGCTACGTCCACGTTGTTGTACTCTATCCACGTCATGTAACGGGCCTGTGACTGCAGCAGAGGAGCCCCTTTGTGTCGCAACACGTACTCAATCCAGTACACGGCGGTGGCCATTGGTGATAACGGCCGATCACGAAACGCGTCAGATACCCTTTGGGCGTTTTCTTTAAACCTGAAGAATAGGAAATAGGCGTAAATGTAAGTTTTGCAGGAATAAAACCAAAATAATATTGTTGAGAAAACAACTGTACGAAAGTCGATTTTTGTCGGCATTTTTTGATAATTTATTCTACTATTCTCGTGAACTTCTCAAAGACGAAAATTGACTAGTGCTGCTACCTAATTCTGCCGCTTGATCCTTGACAAAATGAATGTGGAGGGGCCCGAACTGCATGTAGCGATCCAGGTGGGAAGGGGGAGTCCCCGCTTTCGAAGGGGATGGCTCGGTGCAGGGTGGCCTTGCAGGGGCAGGCATCTTTGGGCTGAGGATCAGAGCGGCGATCCCATTGGGGTCGCTGGCCACGGTGTTCCAGGCAGAGGTGGCTGCAGTGACAGTCTGTGTGCAGTGGCAGCGGATCTACATCATGGTGGACAGTGGCCTTAGCCTCATACTCTCTTACATCACGGCAAGTGTGGGAGTGTCTGACTGGACTGAAGGCCCTGGCCGAGAACAACAGCGTAACACCGATGGGTTGGCAAAGGAGGGATCAGTGCAAATCCCTATCAGCCCTGAGCCCTTTGTTGGGACTACGAAGAGCCACCTACGTAGAGAGGTTGGCAAATGGGGAGATAGGTGCAGGGCTGCCAGGCCTTACAGTCAAAACTCTTCATCCCAATCCAATTGGGAGGGCCAAGGAGGTTCTTGCACTGGGGAGGAAGGATAGGAGGATCATATGTGGCCTGTTCACAGGTCACTCTCCCCTGAGGTACCACCTTGCAAATATTGGCAAGTGCGAGGTACAGGTATGCAGGTTCTAGGAGTTAGGGCTAGAGACAGCAGAGCATGTGATGTGTGTATGCGATGGACTCGTGGCATCGCGCCGTTGTGTGTTTGAGAGGCTCTTTCTTCAGCCAGAAGAGGTGGCGAATGTAGAACTTGCGGATATCCTCCGCTTTGTGCGGGGGTGGTGGGGGCGCATAGGTGACGTCAACCCAAGTGAGACCAGTGCCGTGGGGCCTGGGGGTGGTGCAGGGTGGCCATGATCTGAGGATTTTGTGGCTGCAGTGAGAGTATCACCTGCATCCACCATTTCAAACAAACAAAAAATTCCTACCTGTTCGCAGGCATACTTTTGTTGGAATTGGAAAGTCAAGTGCAAAACTTACAAGTTCCCCAAGTCACATGTGTGAAGTTGGTTGTTGATGAGTTGTCAATTAAATCCTCATTCTTGGCTTGACCCTCGAACTTGCTTTTATCTCGTATTTTTACAACAAAGTTAGTGCCGGGTCCTCACTGCGGGGTTTGGATAAAATATATTTGGTGTGGTTTGATCACTTCAATAACTACAGTTAGTATTTTTTTAAACAACCCTTATTTTCGCGTCTAATTTCGATCTGTTGGCTCAATATCGAATTTAAGCTGAATTGGGTTTCTTTTAATATCCTTCACAGATACGCGCCACATTTCCAAATAGTGTTTTTCGGACTCAGTAGTCCTTGAAACATGAAAATCTGAAGAAAGCTCATCAAACTAGTAATATTTCAGCCGAGTTTAAAAGAAAAAAAACCGCGCTAAAACCGATGTAAGTAGAAAATTTTGATAATTTATTGTGCTGCTCTCGTCATGTTCCCACGAATGGGAGTTTTATGGAATAATTGCCTTATTGAGAGCTATCAATATAAAAAAATTAATCAAAATCGTTAGAGCTGTTTTTGAGGAAAAAAATGGTGTTTAGATGCTCATACACTTATTTTGGCGGCGTTCCATGGTAACCTGCGGGCGAGATATCAAGTTTGAGCTGATTTGATACGGTCATTTTCTCTAAAAATCGTTCACAGACACACATAGACTCACAGACCATTTTCTCAAATAGTGTTTTCGGACTCAGAAGGGTATGAAACGTAAAGATCTGAAGAAAAAAGATTTTTTTCAGCCGATTACATAACTTTCCTTTCTACTTTGTAGAACCAAGGGAAGTAAAAAGTCTGCTGGCACACCTTATAATTTTTTTTGTTTAACATACTATTTATTTTTATATCATTTTCGTTTACGAAGGATTACGTTATTTTTTAAATTTATGTTATCATGAATCAACTGGCAAAGTGAGAGTAAAGCGAAGGGCTAACCCAGACGGCACGGAGGCAGCGAATGACCAGCCATTCTCGTTTTTCTCCTCCATCTGTTAATGTTCATCTGCGGATCTCAGCATTCTCCAAATTTTGAAGGCCTCCGGTTTGTTGGTTAAACCTAATTTTGAATTGACATTGCCGACTTGGTTGGAGCAGTACAACCCGGCGTCCGGAATATTATATTTGGAGATACAAGTAAGTGCACATCGCTTCTTCACCACCGATCTATCTAAATTGCGGTCATCATTGTTTCACTGACATCAGCATCTAGGGAGAACACCCTACGACGCCTACAGGTCGGAGTTGATTAGTTATTTTCGAAAGTTGGACATTTTAACTGAAATTCGACGTTTAATTTACTCAGGAATTTGTTTTTATTTTCAATATATTGATTTTAAGTGTAATATCATTTACTCCAGAGCATTTCATTTCATATTATATTTTAAAGGCCGAAAGGTATGCTTCTTTGCCTAAACGGCCATAACAAATTCAACCAAGGATATAACTTTACTTCCTACTTTCGTACCACTCAGGAAAATACAAACGTCAGCAATGCGAGTAAATTTGAAAAATGTCACAGATGAATAGATTTCACGGATAAGTATCGTTTACGGACTTACGACGGAGTTTTGAGCACTTTGTGAACTGCTCTTCGAAACTTGTCCTCGTCGATGGTTTTAAATTCGAACCTGAGACCCATTCCGGAGTCTTGCACAAATTGAGCGTTAGAGAACTGATCGGCGAAGAACGGGATGCACATAAGCGGAACCGCTTCGTGGACTGATTCTTGCATCCCAAGGATTCCGCAATGAGCGATGAATAGGACAACGTTCGGATGAGCTGGAAATCGTGGAAACAGTTCAACAGTTAACGACTACACAAAATGAATCCAGTAATTATCGATGAAATGTAGGTTTGAACGACCGTGTTTAGTTGTCCTCTTATACAGCTCAATTCTGATAGCGAGTGTACCTAAAAGCAGCGCACTGGCAGTCAAATGTCTGTTCTTTCTTTTAATGGCACGGATATTTTTGAGCTTTGCTTTAGCCTTATTCGGGATGAGTTCATAACTACGCACTACCTAGCCCGTTGGTGTGGATGTTGTATTTGATCTACATTTTTGGCAACCTCAATTTGGGCTGACAACTTACCACTACTTGGCAGGGAGTGTTGGGCGCACGAGAGGGCGAGAGTGAAGATAGAAATTAAAGAAACTCGGTGAGCGTGAGGAGGACTATTAAATGTGTAATGAATTGAGTAGTTAGTGTACAAAAGGGCGACTCTACTACTGCGGGAAACTGTATCCGAAGGAGAGAGTGAGCCGTAACTGGGCTGAGAATTGATTGAGAAAAACTGTCGGAGTGAGCACAGGGAGACGAGTCTTTCGCGAGAGTTCGTAGGTGAATGAATTTGGGAGGAGCTCTGTCTGTTGTGGAGAAGAAAGTGAAAAGGAGGGGAGGAAATGCTATTTCGGAATGCCCAGACGAAGCGGGAAATCCGTCGCCAGTGTAAATAACCGCGGAAGTGTAATTCCCCAAGTACGAAATTCTTTGGGGAAACTTCGCCGTTAAGGGCGGGCGATTGAACTCCAAGCTCAAAAAACCCCAACTGATTTGACTTGCGTCGAACAGGGACCAAGTCTACTGAGGAAATCTCCCAGCCCACTGAAGTTTAAATGTTGACCACCCACACGACACCTATCGCCCATTAGGCCAATCTATCTTTGATACGAGTGCACTGGCGAGATAAGTTTAAATAACGTGAGCGTGATGAGTTAAACAGAATACTTATCGATGAATTCAATTGGCCTTCTACCTCTTTTATTGAAATTTCTAAGAGCCAGTGTCAAGAACTATACTTTTTGCCATTTTTATTACTACGGAATGAATGAGGAGAGCTACCAAAGGCATTTATTTGATCGTCCGTTAGTTGTCTGCCTAGTACTGTTCTCGTCTTTTTGTCTTTCATTCCCATCTGAGGAATTACGTTTTTAAATTTCGAACATGGTGTCGTTTTTTTAACTACTGAATTCTAGGAAGATGATCTCTGTATAACTCCCACCACCCAGCTTTATACAACTTTTTTTAAATTCAGTTTCTCCAGAAAACGTTTTCATTATTCAGTAGCGTTCGTTTATTTTACTTATATTTTCACTCTCTTTTGAAAGTCGTTGCTGGCGAATGAATTTTGAACCCAGAAACTTGCACTGACGTTAAAAATTGAAAGGGGGCCCCACGCAAGAGTTTCTTTGTAATTTGGAAGTGGGCAGACCTTTACACAAACACCTTATTATTACGAGTACGCACATTTGTACTACTAATTACACTGGTCAACAATGAAATTATTTCGGGCTTAAAAATATTCAATTCTTATGTATTTTCATCTGCTGAGTTCAAAAATCAACATAAAAACCACGCATTAGCTCTTATTTTTGAGATACGGAGGCACGTCATTTTATATAGTGTATATTTACACTAATTGAGAGATTTTGTTTTCCGAAATTGGCACACCTGCCAACTGACAAAACAAAGAGTTCTACAGCTTTTTAGGGGTTATAACCTGACTACTACTGCAAGTGCCGTCCTGACTGGCCTGCAAGAAATCTTAACCCCAACGAAAAATATCTGGTGCGTTGCAACACACAACTTTCCCTAGCTCTACAACAATTCTTTTTGTACATGGCTAATTCTATTTATCAATTCATTTATCACTCAGTTCCTTTGAGCTTGGTCAAACAACACGTCACAGCAGCAGGAAGCGGTAGCGCTTACAGTTCCGGAATTTATTGTGCTGTTCATACTCATTATAGGACCATTATTGAGCAATTGGTACACAGAAAATTAATGAGGCTGTACACGAATTTTTTGAAGAGGGATAATAATTACTTTTGCAGAGTTAATGGGTAATAACTATTAGAACTGGCAGTAAGCGAAAGTGAGCCTCATGTACCTCATGAGCGTTTTTAAACACTCACACTTTAGGTATTGGATTGGACTACAATACCAATTTTCTTTAACTTTCTACAAACATCCCAGCGGAGATTATAAGGAAAAAACTGCGCTAAAAACGCTTTTCGTCGAAAATTTTGATTATTTATTGTGCTGCTCTCGTCATTTTCCCACAAATGGAAATTTTATGGTGTGATTGCCATATTGGGAGCTATCAATATAACAAATTTAATCAAAATCGTTATAGCCGTTTTTGAGAAAAAAATTTTGTGTTTTGATCACTATGATGACTATAGTTAACTTTCGGTGGATTTTGCTCATACCCCTATTTTGGCGTCCCATAGCAACCTGCGGGCTAGATATCAAGTTTGAGGGGATTTGGTACGGTCGTTTTCTCTAAAAACCACTCTAAAATCGATTACGTAGACCATGTTCCCAATTTATTGTGTTGCTTTCGGACTCATTTGAAACGTATAGATCTGAAGAAAACTCAACTTTTTTTCAGCCGATTACATAACTTTCTTTTCTATCTTTGTAAACAATTTAATCAAAATCGTTAGAGCCGTCAAAATCCTCTTGTTGATCCGAAATACATTTTTCTTCCTGCACTACATATAAAACTTGGTTTGATGAAAAACTTTGTCAAAGGCATGAACAAAGAGGGAGAGACATTAAGATATTTAAGAGAAAAATTTTCTACTTTAAGTGACGCAAAAGTTAAGGAGTATTTGTTGGGCGACAAATTCGACTACTTGTACCTACGTTTGACCGGGTTTTGGAGGGGAAAGAAAAGGAAGCTTGGGATTCTTTCAAAGCAGTTATTCGTGGTTTTTTGGGGAACAAAAGAGATGAAAACTATAGTACTATAGTACTTTTACAAAAATTCCGTCAGCTTGGATGCAACATGTCACTTTAAATCCATTTTCTTCACTCCCATCCAGACTTTTTCCCTCCTAGTTGTGGAGCTGTGAGTGATGAACATGGAGAACGATTCCAAAAGACTGTAAATGAATTTTTTCAAAATCTAAATGACCTTTCACAATTGTTAGCTGATACTTGAAAACGTATAGTTTTGCCTCGATTGGTCAATATCACATGTTTTGACCCATTGTGTATCACATAAACTAGAGCTAAAAAAACTTTTTCATTGTCATATTCATTTTTCTCACCCCAAAATTAGTAAAATTTCACTCATAAAGTAAAGGAAACATTCAAAAAAATATTTTTTTTGTGTACCAGTGTTATTAAGGTACATACGGCCTTATTCAACCACACGCGCAACTTACCTAGAATATCTCTTTGCGGGAACCACCTCGAAACGTGAACGTTCGGACTCTTATTGTGCAGCTCCCCTTCGAATTTCCACAAAACGGTTTCATTCAGCTCTCCAAAAACGTTCAAAATCGCATCCCTGATGTTGTCTGGCAAAGTCGATCCTTTCATAACTGATCCGAGGCTGAAAAAAATGGCTCCTTTCGACTCGTCCAGGATTTTTTGTATGTCCTGATGGAGAAAATTGCGTTAAGAAATTTTTCGAGGACGTTACACGGTAGCGAAAGGAATTCTAATGTAAGAATAATTGCAGCGTAACGTACATAGTTAACTTACAACCGCTACACGTTTATCTGTAGCCCATTGGACTACCATCGCGATTTTAGCAGGACTCGAGAATGTCTAGTGGGACGCACCAAACAACTTTTCTCAGCTCCACACGCGTTCAGCAATTTTTTTCGCTCCATAAACTAATTCAATTTATGAACTTTGTAGAACGTTTTACAAACTTTTAGAAACTGGTAGCGCTTGACATAACATAATTAATTGAGTGGCTCCTAGTTATCTTACGGACGTTATTTAAGTCTCACCGTACAGGCATTTTATTGGACTAACGCCTCTATAACTCCAGTATCATATGAGCGGGAGTCACGAGTATAAGACAAAAACGAACTGTACAGGCCCAAAAATTAATCAAAATCATTAGAGCCGTTGTGGAGGGGGAATCGGTGTTTTTATCACTATTATAACTATAGTTAGTTTTGAGCTGCTTTTGACTGATTTGCTCGCTTTTATTTTGACGCATGAGCTGATTTGGTTCAACCGTTCTTTCTCAATCGCGTTCGGACACACACAGACTGGTATTTTCGGGCTGAGAGTCCCTTGCAACGCGAAGAAGCGGTCGATTAGATAACTTTCCTTTCTGTGCGGTAGCGCTTAGGAAAGTAAAAACGATTAAAATGACTTTTGGTCGAAATTGCTCATTTATGTGATTTTCGCACTAATGAACATTTTAATAACACGTCATTTGGAACCGTCCATACAAAAAATGTAATCAACATCATAAAGCCGTGTTTTTGGAACATTTTGATCACTATAGTTAGTTTCGAACCGATTTGGTTTACGTTAGAACTGTGTGCTTTGAACCAGTAGACTAACTTATTAAATAACGTTTATGTTAAAGCGCTTACGTGGGGAAGAGCCTTCGGTGGACTGATGTGAATCCCTCCAATTTCTATCGTGCTGGGCATTCGAGGCCTCGGTATTGAAATGGAGTAGTGGGTGTTGACGAAGAACAAACTGGCTCTGCGGCCAATGTCCCGCAACAGCGGAAGACGTCCAAACTGAGCCTCGGCGTCCTTTTGGTCCTCCACAGCAAACACCAAACGATGAGCCAACACGATTCCGTAGATTTCCACCAAATTCCAAAACCTCTGTCCGAACGTCTTCACTTCCCCTTCGTTGCTCATCGAATGAGAAATGAAGGACTCGCTGTGAGGTTCGCCAAAGAGCTCGTTCTGCCACGGGTAGGCTTCGGTCGTGTGAACCAAAATCAGCGGAGCGTCTATTCCGTGTACTAAAGCGAAAGCCATGTCGCTCACGAAATATTCCATAATCACCAAATCGAATTTTTCCTCCTTCAAACGACGAAGCCGTTCGTTGGCAATTACAGGGACTAAGCTCGGCCGAACGTAGAAATAAAAATCCAAAATCATCGCCCACGTGTCGAACGTATCATCCGGAACGGGAAAAAGCGGCACACTCCCGTCGTTTTCCGAACTCAACGAAATTGACGTGTAATTGACGCGTTTCTCATTTTTTGAAAAAAGAGACGCGACAGTCAAGTTGTGCCCTTGCGCCCACAACTCGTTGCCGATTTTGAAAAGCCCGATCGTGTGACTGTGCGCTTCGTACGGGCATAAAACCAAAATGTTGGCGGAGTCGCCAAACGCGAACAAATTGCCGAGAACGAAAACAAACGACGAAATCCGCATCTCTTCCGTGAGAAACCCGTCGTGACACTACATTATCGACGAGGCCACAACTTTAAGATGTTGACACCGCTCTCGAGATAATAATTAGATACAGATATAAACCCTCTCGTCGCCTTTTTAGTAAGGCGAGGTTACTCCTGACGTTTGCACGTAATATCGCCCTATTCGGGGGATTTGTTCGTCATCCAAAGATCAGGAAACCCTCCGCTGGGCTTTGGAATGGTCGGAAAGTGGCAGTCGAGAGGTTGTACTCGCCGTTCTTTTGACGTCTTGCTCGATCATTGACAATTATGTTCAACCAAACTGCTATGGAAGAGCAACATCGTTAGTAATTCCATTAAACGTGGAAAAATATGAGTACATTTTTATGGCTTTTGGTACTAATCCAATTTATTTTTCACTCAAATTGTTAAAACATTACTTCACGCTCTACGAAGAAACTGGTAACACTTAACGTTCCGACATTTCTTGACTGCTACTTATACCGCAAGCATCGTTGAAGAGCCGACATACGTGTAATTAATGGGACTGTCAGGGTCTACAAGAATTATAGGAGAAAAACTGCGAAAAAAATCAAGAAAACGACGTTAGTTAGAGCTTTGGAATTTTGTGGGATGTTCCAAACTAGTTTATAACTAATTAAACTACCATTGAGTAGGTAGTGTGTTAGACTAGCATCACAGATTTGTCAGAACGCTAGCATAACATTTATAACGGAGTATCTCGTGAGAGGCATCACACATCACACGACTTTCCATAGATCTACGTATATCAAGCGATTTTCATGGCTTTAATAATTAATCCAATATGCTTCTCACTCAGTTCACTTGAACTCGTCAATACATAACTTTCCTTTTCACGAGAACGCGATAGCAAGTCTGTTGATGACATCGCCTTCCTGCCTGTTGATAAATCTAACCAGAAATCGATCAGCAGGCTACAAAAATTAATCTCCAACCTGAACGCACTTGAACGTCACGTCGAGGAACGGAATGAATAAGTAATGAATAAGTAAGTCTGTACATGTTGATTTCACTGATTGGCGGATTGACTCCCCAGTTCTGCTGAACAGCGAAATTATTCTACATGCCAATGAGACCAAATAGGTATGACTCTGGACGCTAAGCTGCACTCCATGGTCACATCTGGCCTACTTCCCAGGTCCCTTGGAACGAACTCGATCCTGTGCCCCTCCGTGGGTTTGGAGGAAGGGGAATGCCTGGTCGAGGAGTTCGCTGAATCTACCCCTGCCAGGTGCGGTCAGCCTCACGCACCAATTCGCTCGGCCACCGCCGGGTCAAATTTGCGAACCAAAAATCTCCGACGTTAAATTGAAGAAGGAAAAAACAAGCGACGTCGCATTCAGGCAAGCGGGTGAAATAATTCGACTCACCAAACGGACCAAGGTGGGATCTTCTGAATCTTCAAAGGCGAAGTGAATCGCTAACGAAAGCACTCCTTACACAACTAAATATATGAGAACTGCACGCCGTCGAGGGAGCGTGAAGCGGAGCGTCGTTGATTAGGAACGGACGTTGTGGCAGGGGGCCAGCTGATGCAGCATCGTCGCTTTCTGCTGCTGGGCGAGTTGGCATTCGAATTCAAACTGCGTTCGGTTCATCGACCACATTTTTGTCAATGTGTTTCTCAATTTCACCAGATTAATTTACTCCAATTTCGACAACACATATCTGGTGCGCAGCTACGCACATTTTTCCGAAATCCCCGTAAATTCGACGATCTGCTGCAAGGCACTGTATCTTCGCTCAACGCATTTCTACGGAAACATTTACCGAAAACAAAACGTAGGAACTAGTTAGTTGAGAGTAGTCTACTAGTTCGATCTAAATTATTGTAGGCGTTTTTGAGAAAATCGTTAAACGATACATTAACATTAGACACCAACCTCGTTTTCTGAGCTATCATGGCGTATATTTCCGTATACAATTGCGGAGAACAAAATATGGCTACAAGACACTTTGTAAGATTCAATGAAGCAGTTACTCTGGAAATTACGAAAACCTACACAAACGTATTAATTATTTGAAGACATCCTGTGAGTTGCGTGGAAATCGTTGAAGCCGTACTGCCAAAAAGTGAAAAAACGCTATTTTTGCTTCATAGACATACATTTCCATTCACCGAATTTCCAAGAAGGTATTTATGGAGAAGAAAAATTGGGTACTAACTGATAGAAGACTACATGAGCGTTTAATAGAAATAGTAAGAACCATTTTCGAGAAAAATGAGAAAACTCCTAGTTTTTGGTATATTTTGCCCCCCACCCCCACCCCACTTTCACATCGATGGAAATCCCTCGTAAACTTATTTTGGCGTCGTCAAAAAATAAATAACACGGACCGCGCGTCGAAATGAGGTATTTAGAAGGCCTCGAAACATAATAATCTGAAGAAAAGCATTTTTTTTTGCACCAAAAAAGTTTGTTTTTATCAGATCTTTTCAGTTTGAAGCCTACTGAATTCGAAACACCTAATTACGGCGCATGGTCCACGCATGTTTCTTTTCCATTTGCGGAAGAAAAGCTGAACCGATTGAGCGTTTTTGTTTGTTTTTTTTTTTTCGGCGCAAACATAAATGTTATGAGCGATTTCCATCGATGTGAAAAAGGGGGTGGACTAAATTTCCAAAATGTACATGTTTCGCATTTTTCTCAAACACGGCTTCAAGGATTTTGATTAAACTTTCAAATTATGTTCTACTAGTTATCTTCTCAGCTTCAATTTCATAAAAACTTCGTAAAGAGAGAATAGAGAAAGTAATCATGGTTAGGCGTGAGGGAAGTCAATGGTTGAGCCTCTTGGTTCAACGTCTGAAGTATATAGGGCTGGAGGACCAAGGCAGCTGCCTGAATGAGCAAATAAATAAGTAAATAAGATAGAAAATAAATTAAAGTCAAAGGCAAGGAAAATAAGGAAATACAAGTAATTAGGAAATAAAGTATGGCTCGTATTATAAGGAATTGAATCAAAATGAAATTGAACCGAACTAAAATAAATTAGAGCTCAAGAATGAAAAATAAAGAGATCTCGTTGGGGTCCTTGAAGATCGGAGGCGGAGCAATGAAAGTTCGCTTACCGAAAACGGATGGACGTCGGAGGTGGACACGCGATCGCGAATGATTGGAAAAAGGTGAGATGAGATCGAGAAATGGGGGTGATGCTTGGTTTGAACTTGTTAAGATGGATGTTGCTGTTGTGATGGGGTTTTATGAGCTTGAGGGGAGTTGTATGGGTTGGCATTCTCGCTCAGAATCGACCGATCGGGCCCTTAACAGAAGGGGCCCAGTTGCAAGAAATTTTTTGCTTGCGATTTCCACCAAATGATTTTTTAAAACGAAAAATACCAGATATAATAATAATAATAATAATTCACTACACCTATTTGGCGTGAAGATTTGTACAACGGGGGGAAAACACACAAAATAGTATACGAACTTTTTATTGGAATTATTTCGACTAGACACTGCGAAATACGAACAGCGCAATCGAATACACAGACAACAACCACAACAATTCGTGAGAATTCAAAAAAAAAGACTAAAGTAGAGTTTTAAGAAGTTGTCTAAATTCTACGAAAATGTTTTAAGAACTTCTTTTTTTTCAACGCTCGTGAGAAATAAATTAAACCCGTCGAATAAATTAATTAAAATCATCCTCTCCCTTCTTACAATAAAAAGATAACAAAGATCACGTAAAGCTTCCGCGTTATCGTACACCGTCGAACAATGCGACGCTTTGTGCGAACTACACCAATAAAACACGAATAAAGAATCGTTTCAAGATTTCGGGCCAAATGTCATCCCATTACGAAACGTCGCTTAAAATATTTCAGCGCGTCGCGCGATATGTACAAAACTTGAGATCACTTAACCGCAAAATGGATCGACTAATAGTATAAATAGTGTAGAAGTAACAGTAACGAGCGGGTCGTTTTGGCACTAATTAAGTTCAATTGGTAGGTGAGGGGTTGGAGTTGAACACAATTTGGAACGAGTGGCCGGGCGAGGGCATGTCGTGAAATTGATACTTGGTTAAATTCGAAGGCAATTACATTCAGGAAAAGATGAGCCGAGTTGTAAGTAGTGTAGCCAATTGGAGCTCTTACTTCTCCGGAGTACACTCACAAGTTCAGTCAACACAAGCAGACCAATGACAGTGTTCACATTCCAACCAGGGGGTAGTGCAAGTACCGAAATTTTATTTGATAAGGCATTTCGTAAGCCATGGTCGGGTGACAGACAACAATTATCACACCAGAATGAGGAGAATATCGTATACTGAAGAACTTAATTAACTTGAATTGAGGATACGAAGAAAAAACTAAAGGCTACAGTTGCATAGATCGGGCCATGGGGTTCACGAGAGCGGTTAGTTCACGAGTTATTGTCCTCTCAACTGTTCCCCGACTGGCGCATTGACATGAACCAAAGAGCTTCTGCACAATGGAATCAAACAGCCCGAATTAACCTAAATCAAAACGTCAAAAATCATTTAGAGATGAGATGTCACCAAGGTCATGATTTCGAGATGTCGCCAAGGTGTTCGCAAAATGTTTTATTCCCCCAAAGTGTTCTCTCCCAGTTTTATTTTTGGTTATGGAGGTAGAGGAGGGAAGCTTTGATCGCTAGAGAACTAATTATTTTTATTAACGATAAGTAAAGACAGGAAAAACGAGACTGAAATTAAAAGGACTAATTGCGAACCAGACAACATCGTCAGCTGTTGTGAGGTTGGGTCTCCACACATTCAATTGTGTTTTTGAGCTATATTTTCCCACCTCCGCTCAATGCACTCTCCATGGAGCGCATTTTGCATTTTTTGAACGATGAGCCACGAATTCTCACATTTCAGCTGGTTTGTTAGATCAACTGAGAATGTAAAGTTCCACAGTGGGGTGTAGATGTCGGTTTAATCCTTGACAAGTATTTATGTCCTGATGTTAACCACTCTTTGCATTTCAAGGGCTCTGTGTAGCCCGCATCAACAGCATAGAATGGCGGCCATTAGCGAGGGAGGGGGAAGGGAATTTGATGGGTGCCTCCTTCGAATATATTTTGAGGGCCAAAACAAGTCAATGCCAAATATTAATGAAGCCACAAAATACGCTTGGAAACACAGGTGAGCGCTACAGTAACAGATTTAGGGGATTTCTACTAAATCCTTTGTTACAGTGAGCTGTACTCACGAACCCTATAATCCAAAAAATGCAATTTTACCAACTATAACCATTTTTACTGGTAAAATAAATAAACATGCCACTGGGGGGGTTATTGGAGCTATCTTGAGTTGGGTTGCCAGGCCAAAGAATTTCCGGAGAAGAATTTCGGAGTGGCAAAAGAGAGAATGAACAAAGTGGTCAGAGGCATACTGGCGATAATACGGGCGTACATGTCAGAGTAATTGATGACAGTTGGCCTGTGGCACGAGCGATAACTCGAGAATGAAGAATAGGGCAACGCTAGGAGGCTCAAGATGTAAAGCCAGGTGCTCATGAGCGAGATGAGCTATATTTAATCTTAGGGACCACTTAGCAAGCTAAACATCATTAGACGGCAAATAAGAGCAAACACTCAGTTTGTTTTCTTCATTTTAGTCTTTTTCTGAAAAGTCTTCACAAATCACAGAACTGACTGGTTTACGAATTTTTTGTTCTGACCATAGCATGTTCATCGATGAGATGTTCTTTACAGCGATTTTACCGCCTTTTCGCTTATCTGTTTACAATCTGCTCTTTCTTTCTCTTTAATCTTGAAGCCAAGGTTCATCTGATTACTCCTAATCACGGAAGGTTAACTGAAGAGAACTGATCTTCACACCATCGACCTGCCTGTTCTTCAACCTTCGCCTCCAGTCTTTTAAGCTACCAGTTCAGTCCCTCTCCTCCATAGACAATTGAGCCAGAAAAAACGCTACTTGCTTTAGCCTGTGTCGTGTATGATCGAAGTAAGCACTCGTCGATCGACTTTAATAATAGAAAATGTTCTTTTCTATTCAGAGTTCACACTAGTCTTCCCTCATTCATGCGAATTTGAATGAACAATCAATAAGTAAATTTATCCCCTGAATGACGACGAATTAATTTCACAAAATTCGTTTCAGTTTGTTTGGTCTGGATGCCCACAACAACCATGCCTCACCCAATTGGCGACACCATTAATTTTTATTGAGAGGCTCCACGTGAAGAGCTCAGCAGACCCAGAGGGAAACATAAAGTTCAACTGAACTCAAGTGGATTGAGAATGCACGAACAACTCCCGGTTATACGAGCTGCATCGAAGAGAGAGGAACCACCAACAAAATGATGGCCGAAGGATTTCAGTAGTATAAGGAAGTATATCTTAACGAATTGAAAACCAAAAGCTTGACGTTACACCCCTCCAAAGCAACATATAGATATCGTACACATGTTTAAAGGTCACACTCTATTCCTCTGGACCTCCAAGGACGTACACCTCACAGAGACCCGGTTGCGTAACGATTTTGAACGATTTTGAGAGACATCGATTGAGACACCAAACTCGATTTAATAATTGCACGATGCCGACCCCGGCCATTGCTCAGTGAACACTATACGTCTCATCTCACGCTTTTTATAGACAGTTCCGCACAATGAACAACTTTTATCCGCTGAAATGAACACAATAAAGTAAGTGGATCGTCCAGTTTAACTGATAGTTTATTCACTTTTTTTTCTTGAATGCAACGCCCAATCGATGGATCTACGGCGATTCCTCGTTGTCCTCTGACTTAGCATCTAGCTCGTCGTCAGTGAACTGCTCGATTGCTATGTACGAAGCCGAAAAGCCTTTGCTGACGATGGAGTCGTCAGTTTGGAACCGCACAAGGAGAGCTTCAGTTACGGAAATGATCTCAGTTGGGTTCTGGAATAAAGCATGGGGCGATTATTACGTAGTAAGAGAATTATAAATGTTTAACCAAAACTTACGTGCTTCATATGGGTTTGTCATTTTGTACAGCTGCTGACAAAAAATTAGAAGAATCTTGAGCTTTGAAAGTATGCCTTCAAGTGGAGTAAGGTGGTACATGTCCACAATAACCCGTCTATAGCAAACAACTTCAATGAACTAATTTTGAGCGAATTCCCAGGAAATCTGTTTAAAGTTTCGAAGAACGTGTATGTGGCGGCCAGCCGCCACTCTCCACAACAAAAGCCGCCTCATTCCGACAGAGGGCGCTAGCCGAAAACCACCCCTGGAGAGAACAGCAGGCGGCCAACCAGAGAAGGCGACTCCCTCCAGGAGCAGGTATATAACGGCCTGCCTAAACGAAAAACATTCGACCTTCAACGCGGCCTAGAGAACCGCAAATATCCAATTAAATCCGTTTACCGGATGAAAACAGGCGAAAAGCTCTGGCCCCTCGTCCTCGTCCGCCTTGACGCCAAATCCTCCAGTGCCAGGGCGATCTTTAACCTCACCAGCTTCGATGGCTTGGTAGTTAAAGTGGAACCTAAAAAGAAGTCCAAAGTGGTTCCCCAATGCCTCCGCTGCCTCAGCTTCAGGCATACTGCCAATTACTGCCACGCAAAGTGGGTCTGCGCTTTCTGCGCAGGTCCTCATGCAACCCCAACCTGCCCAATCAAAGACTCTCGCAGGATGCCGGTCTGCGCCCACTGCAAGGGTCCCCACCGTGCCACCTATAGGGGCTGCCCAAAAGCCCCTAAGAAGAAGCCCTCCCAACAGAGGAAGGCAGCCCCCCGCTCCCCCTGCCAACCACCAACCAGCCCCCGACCGGTCCCAACACCAGCTCCACTGGTCACCCCTGCCCTCTCATACGCCAGAGCTGCTGCTGGCAACTCCCAGCACAGTCCCCGCCCAACCCGCCGACCAACAACAGCCATCACCGCCCCACCCAGCCCCAATCGCTGCCAGTACTCCACCCAAGCCCGCTGCAGCCACCCCATCAACTATCCCTCCGGCGGATCGTGAAGCGTGCCTTGCGGGACATCGCCTCCTGCCTCTCCCAGGCCGTCCTCCTCCTCCAGACCCTGTTCACCACCAGCACCTAAGGCAACATCCATCCTAAATTGGAACGCCAATGGCATCTTGGCCAAACACACGCAACAAAGTTGCCGAGCTCCCACGACCTACTACAGGAGTTATCAGTCGACGTAGCCTGCATCACTGAAACCCACACACGGTCTACCGACAAGCTCTTCATCCCGAACTACTCGGTATACAGATGCGACCGCCCAGGATCCCAAACTGGGGGAGGAGTTGCCATCTTGGTCCGCAACTCCCTCAGACATCAAGCCTTCAGCACCCCCACACTATCCCTGGAAGCCTGCGGAGTAACAGTCCAGCTGAAGTCTGGCCCACTACGGATTGTCTCTTGCTCCTCCCCGCACAATACCCACAACTTGGACGAAATTGCCCCCCTGCTAGACTCACCCCACCCAGCAGTGCTTGCTGGCGACTTCAATGCCAAGCATCAGTGTTGGGGGTGCCGAACCAAGAACAGGAAAGGATCCTCCCTCCTCCGCTTGCTGCATCGACACAACTTCTCCATAGATGCGCCCGGCAGACCACCTTCCACTCAGCCGACCCGAACAAACAATCGGACATCCTTGACCTCTTCATCTCGAAGAACACCACAATCGAGAAAGAGTACTCGGACCCTACCTGCTCTCGACTCCGACCACTACCCTGTGATTCTGGAGATCCCGGCACACCAGACGCCACTCAGATCACCCACCAGCGAATCGACTGGCTCTCCCTTCGTTACTACCTGGAGACCTCCACCTTTAAATGTCGCACTCCCGGTCAAGAAGACATCGACTCGCTGTGTCAACCTCACTCTGGACATCCAGGACAAGATGCGACTTGCCACAACCTCCTCCCCAGCTACCCCAGGCCGCCAACGCCTCTCGCCCGGACATCAGAGCCCTGATCCGGAAGAAGAACCACTTACGCAGGCTGCTCCAGCGGATTCGCCTCCAGTCCCTACGACCCAGGCTCAATGCCGCCAAAGGGGAGCTCAACGCTGCCCTTCAAGCTACCAGAGACGCCAGCTTTGAAAAATACATGGCTGAAGCTGAACTCAACCCCAAGCGCTGTTGGAAGATCGTCAAATCCCCTACAGACAGGCAACCCCACTCTCCACCTCTCTACCACAACAACACCTCACACTCCGCTGAAATCGACAAAGCCAACCATCTTCGCCGAATCTCTCGAAGAACAGTGCTCCCCCTTTTCCCTCGCCGACGACCACACACCACCTTCCCACGCCGAGGTCCAACTCCTGATGTACGCAGCTTCCCTCAAGGGCACCCTGCAACCTTCAGTCCAACCTCCCGAAGGAAATCAGCGAAACCATCAAAGGCCTCACCAAAACAAGGCTCCAGGCAGCGATGGCATCTCAAGCGAGTCTGAAGACACTCCCCAGGATCCACACAGTGGCCATCTGCAACATCATCAATGCCTGCATGCGCCTCCAATACTTCCCTGCAGCGTGGAAAGAGGCCACAATCATCTGCATCCCCAAGGCTGGAAAGCCTCTGAACAAAGCTACTAGCTACAGGCCCATTAGCCTTCTCTGCACCCTGAGCAAGATAGCCGAGGCCATCATTTTAACCCGCCTCATCGAGTTCATGGCCACCAACAAGGTTCTCCCAGACTTCCAACATGGCTTCAGTCACCACCACGGAACCTGCCACCAGCTCCTCAGGGTGACTGAATACATAGCTGAGAGCCGGAACAAGCATCGGCACACATCCATGCTTCTACTGGACGCCCGCCAAGCCTTTGACAGGGTCTGGCACGAAGGGCTGATATACAAGCTCATCCTGCTTCGCTGTCCACCCTCTCTCATTGGTCTGATTCACTCCTTCCTCACCGACAGGACCTTCAGGGTGAGAGTTGGCAAAACTCTATCCACCACCCATCGCATCACGGCTGGCGTACCCCAAGGCTCAACACTCTCCCCCGCCCTCTTCAACATCTTCTGCCATGACATACCTGTCCATGAGAAGATCCTCACTGCACAATATGCGGACGGCGTAGCTCTCCTCTACACCTCCAAAACCAAGCTGCACTGTGCCACAGTCATGAATAAGTACCTGCCGTCCCTGCTCAGCTGGTACCACAAATGGGGACTACGCCTCACAGCGAATCCAAATCAGAAGCCGTCTTCTTTTCCCGCCACTTAACATCCCCCAAACATCCAAGTGAGAACCATCAATCCCCTGGAAACACCAGGCCAAGTACCTCGGTGTCATCTTCGACAGGAAACTCAACTGGTACAGGCAGACCCTCGCAGTTCGCGCCAAAATCAACGGAGCCTTCATTGCTCTCCGGCCATTCTTCAACAACAGAAAGGTCTCACATCCAACGAAAATCCGTATCTTCATCGCCATCATCAGGAGCATCAGCACCTCGCTATCCCCGTCTGGGGCACGGCCTCCTCCTTCGCAAACTCGAGGGCACCTACATGAAGTCCCTCCGAGGTGTCCTCCGCTCACCCGCTACATCAGAAACCAGCAGCTCCTGAAGGAAACAGGCCTCCCTCGCTCAGTGCGGCCGCCTCAACCTATGCCCTCAACCTCCGCAACTCGGTGGCGGGTCACTAACCCGTCCACCAGCTGCCTCACACAATATGCCCCCAACCCCTCGGACATCATCCGTAGGCCCTGCTCCCTCATTCCACGCTAACCCCGTCCCGTTCCTCCCCGCATCGCACATGCGCATGAGTCCCCCTGCATCCGCAGGCTGGCCTCCCATCCTTCTGGTTTAGAACCTCCGGGTTGGCAACCGCGGGGGAGGGGTTTTAGTCGGTAAAAATCCGACACTACCCATTTGGGTGTCTTTTGAAGATTTCCCCTCCCCGGAAGCATCCGAAAAAAAAAAACGAAAAACATTCATTCCATCTTCCACTCTTACACCGTCACATCCTCAGACAACAACCGACCACCTTCAGCGACGCCAGCGGAGACGACGAGTCCCTCACCTCGAGGAGCCACTGCTCGACTGGGCCTTCGACTCATCCGAGTCCCCCAGCCGACTCAGCAGAAGAAGGAGCGACGATTCAACCGGATCCCTCACGGAGAGGAGCTACGCTCAACCGAGCCCTTCAAACGACGCTTCGACGCCTGAGGAACTCGTCCCTCGCCCGCTGCTCGACCGAACAAACTGACACAACCGAATCCCTCATCTCGCGTCTCCGACTGAAGGAGCGACGATCCAACCGGATCCCTCACCGAGAGGAGCTACCGCTCAACCGAGCCCTTCGACCTAACAACGCCCGAGAAATCCGTTCTTCACCTCACACACTCTCAACCGATAAACAGAACCCGAGTCCCTCATCTCGCGTCTACGACAGAAGGAGCGACGATTCAACCGAATCCCTCACCGAGAGGAGCTACTGCTCAACCGAGCCCTTCGACCTACCGACGCCCGAGAAATCCGTTCTTCACCTCACGCACGCTCAACCGACAGACACAACCAACACACACACACAACAACAATAATTTCGTCGGCCCTTTTCAGGACTACACACACAATCAAGCAAGCAACAGCAACTTCTGAAAAGGGGGGCCCCGACAGTGTAGTTTATAAGAAGCTTTAAAGGCAAGGGGGCATTCGTTTCAGGACACTGGAGTGCCTCTCCATTTCAGTGGCACTATCCTGATTTACAAGGCGTGATGGGGTACTGCCCATTGCTTCCCCTACTCTGGGCCGAACTCTATGCAGATCTCACCATTGAATGAAAACTTGTTGCCACTGACTAATGAGCGTTAGAGAAATGGAGTTACATACAGGTTTTCCCCAACATCTGAACATCTTAGGAGATAGTGGGTTGAGCCAGACCACTAGATGGGCCAGGTCCTTATGGGACATGGCGACTTCAGTGCGCAGCTCCACTTTTTTTCTCTCAAAGACTCTCCATCATGAACATCCTGTGCCTCCGGTGTGGAGGAAACAAGAAACCGGTTTCTACAACAGTGAGTGGTGGTGGTTGGAAGAGCACACAAACCTAGCAGCGTTGACTGCTACAAAGCAAGCCTATAACTGTTTCCCCAGTTTGCAAAGATAGTTATGACGAAAAAACCTGGTCCCAGTTGATCCCTTTGAAACTTGCCATCCAAGTAAATAGTTAGATCAGATGAGAAACCAAATTAGGAACTCCTCCACGATGGTACAGGATTCCTCAGGTGGACAGACCTCCGTGCAGTATAATATGGGCAACAGCTCTCCACTGGGAGAATGGAAAACGACCAAATACGCACCTCTGCTGGCCGGGGTTCAATGGAAGCTACCCAAGTAGCTGGTCTCTTGCATGATAGCGAAACTGCAACCTTCATGACAGTATACTGATATTCTTCGAGGGTTCAGGAACAGACATTTGAAAAAGAAACAGACCTGCCTCTCCATTTCACCTTTTCATTGGAAACGATTTCCGCACTTTGAATCTCGGAGTTGTCTCTTTTTTCTTCCTCTTAAAATTGCTTTTGTTTTGATCATTGGTGGCACATCATTTTGCTGGTCAGAAAGCCACTAACAGGCAAAAATTACGATGTCGATCTCTGAAGCCAAGTTTCCTTGGAATATGAATTTTCATCTTTAACTGAACGACAAGGATCACGGGGCACTTTCAATGGGAGTCAGGCTAAGGTGCTTAATACCTAGTCAGAGATCCAGTGACATCACTACTGCAGATTTTTGTCTGCCTTTGGCGAAAGGTTGTGGATGTTATGTATGATTGCATCCCTCTTCTAACCTATCCACATTTACCCCCTGCCTGATGACTGAAAACATCAAGCGAAACATACACGTTAGTAAGAAAATAACTCACAGTGTTGCCGCAGAACTTTCCATAAGAAGGCCCACTCGAATCCAACCCGGAGAAAACCTCGACGAAATCGTAGGTGCAATCTTGTTCATCTTCTACTTCGAAAGTCAGAAAGACTAAGTGGACAATCATCCCTGGAAAACAAAATTGCATTTTTTGGGCGTTAGCACAGAGAAAAACAAGTATATACATGCCTATACACTTGTAGCAACAAAACAAAATATGTTCACAACAAACACTGTTGTTGATAATGAGCAGTATTTAGCACAAGGCAAAAAAAAAGTTGGAACAACTGATATTTCTGATAGAAGCTGTTTTGTAGGGTCAGGGCTTCCCAAATAACTCTTAATCATTCTGATCGGAGCAGTCATATGTCAATTAGCCCTTTTATCAACGTCACTACAAGCTCTGTAATGGCCAGTGCACTCGGAAAGTCCCGTCTGACCCTCTCTGGTTTGACAGGGTTTACCTCAGGTTTGTAGGGAGTTTTGGATCTTTCTATTTCTCTGGAAGACCAACTTGTACTTCTCGCTTCCTCCAACGAGATTTTCCTCTGTCACT
Source organism: Pachypeltis micranthus (assembly GCA_020466155.1). Classification (NCBI taxonomy): domain Eukaryota; kingdom Metazoa; phylum Arthropoda; class Insecta; order Hemiptera; family Miridae; genus Pachypeltis; species Pachypeltis micranthus. Next base: position 36,152,517 of record CM035773.1, read on the forward strand.
TAACCCTCATTCACACTCCAAGTGCAACCCATAGAGGAAGCCTCCTTAATTTCTCTCCATCCCACACGACACAGTCATTAAATGGACGAAACCATCACTGTCTCATCCGCCGAATAGCTCCCACGAATATGACTATGAAATAGTTGTGGGTTAACAAAATGTGAGCAGAGGTTGGTAGAAGGCACTCAGACACTGTAGGGTGCATGAGAGAGGGTGCATGAGAGGGGGAGCTTGAGATGGATTTGAAGAATAAATGGCTGATCCCAGGGAGCATGAAAGAGAACTGTTGTACACTGGAGACGAGATAGAGGTATGAGTGTAAGTGAGTATCGAATTTATGTGACACAAGGGAGGTCTCTGGACAAGAGTGGAGAGCGAGTAACGCGGGAACTGAGTGAATAGTGTAGTTTTGGGCAGGGTCTATGAAGAGCAGGAATCAAGGTGGTAATGTGAGAGATGGGAAATGAATATTTTGAGAATCCGGAGTCAGCTAGGGAAATAAACCTTAAGCTCTCAGTCAGCAGGAGAAGTCAAGCTCAGTTTTTCCAATGGTCGCCATTTCAAAGGCCCTAGGTCATAAAGGGCTGGACTTCACTGCTCAGGGTTTCCCGTTAAGGTTCAGAACAACAAACTAATTCAGCCCTGAGCCGAACAGTCACATTGACACACTCGATTTTTGGCAAGTATTTTGGCGGATGGGGGGCTGAACTCATATCCTCTGCCCTTCACAAACTGGAAAGATAGCTCTTGATGGAACAAAGGCTCTCCTTAGCGAGACTCACGCAAACACAGTCAGATTTTAAGGAGGCAGGGATTGACTGAGTCTCGACAAAAGTGTGTTGACAATATGCTAATAGCAATTATTGAGGGTGGCTGATTTGTGATCTTTTTTCTCCACCTTCAACCGCATTGACAAATGACGCACTCGACCATCAACAACCACTTAATCGGTAAAAATGCAAAACCAAATGATAATGAAGCGTTTAATCCACCTGGATCCGCCTCGATAGTCCAGTCGCAATCCGCCCAATTCTCATAATTGTGATCGCCGTATTTTGCGTGAGAGTACAAGTGCTTCACTCGTTTCGTAGCCTTCAAGTGGCCTCCGCAAGCTGGAAACCCCGAAAAGAATTAATTAAATACAAGAGGCAAGTACTCGGTGACATTAAAGAGATACCGCTTGGGAAAAACTAGAGGTCGAACGCATTTCACAACACTTGTACATTATTCGATTTATACCGCTCCGCCAACAATTCAACTCTCGTGAAGAGTATAGTGTTGGGGTTGCAAAAGGAATTAAACTGCTCGCGTATTTTATAAATAGTGAGCACAATCAACTCTGCCTTTCATTCAGATTATGTGAACTTTGTAGAACGTAACTTACACTAATAGCGCTTGACGTCCAGGAATTTATTTAGTTGTAGCAACCTATGCCACAACCACTAACGAGTATTCAGTGAATTCATCTGATTGTCAACACGGTTTTTGTGAATAGGTTCGTGTTTACTGTTTTAGAATTTTAGAATTTGGTTCTAATGAACTCTATTAAACTCTCAAAGTATACGAATTTTATTGAACTACCACCCTGACTTTTCTAACAACCATATGAGCGGGATTTATGAGGAAAAACGACTAAAATCACTTTCCTTCGAAACTGGAACATTCTTTTTCTCTCAAATGTTAATGTAATGGTACTACTATGTAATTCGAAGCTGTGCATATAAAAAATGTGATCAAAACCGTTGGATCCATATATGAAAACAAAACTTGGTGTTGTGATCACTATGATAACTATAGCTAGTTTTGCGCAGAATTCGCTCGTACCCTTATATTAGCGTCCTATAGTAACTGTATTAAGTTACGCTTCCAATCAGTGCATAAACACACCAACCATCTTTCCAAATAGTGTTTTTTACTTTCCTTAGCTCTACAAAGTAGAAAGGACAGTTATGTAAACGGCTGAAAAAAATATTTTGAGTTTTCTTCAGATCTTAACGTTTCAGACCCTCCTGAGACCGAAAAACACTATTTTGGAAAATGGTCTGTGTGTGTGTGTGTGTGTGTGTGTGTGTCTGTGACCGATTTTTAGAGAAAACCACCGTACCAAATCAGCTCACACTTGATATCTAGGACTCAGGATACCATGGGACGCCAAAATAACAGCATGAGCAAAATCCGCCGAAAGTTAATCATAGTTATCATAGTGATCAAAACACCAAATATTTTTTTTCTCAAAAATGGCTATAACGATTTTGATTAAATTTTTTATATTGGTAGCTCCCAATATGGCAATCGTACCATGAAATTCCCATTTGTGGGAAAATGACAAGAGCAGCACAATAAATTACCAAAACTTTCGACGAATTCGATTATAGCGCGGTTTTTAGAGAAAACAACCATGCCAAACCAGCTGAAACTTGATGTCTAGCCTACACGTTACCATGGGACGCAAAAATAGGCAAAATCCACAGAAAGTTAACTATAGTTATCATAGTGATCAAAACACCAAATTTTTTTTCTCAAAAACTGCTCTAACGATTTTGATTAAATTTTTTATATTGATAGCTCTCAATCAGGAAATTATACCGTAAAATTCCCATTTGTGGGAAAATGACGAGAGCAGCACAATAAATTATCATAATTTTCGAAGAAAAGCGTTTTTAGCGCAGGTTTTTCTTTTAAACTCCGCAGGAATGTTAGTAGAATGTTTAAAAAAATTGGTATTGTAGTCCAATCCAATACCTAAAGGGCGAGTCTTTAAAAACGCTCATGAGATACATGGGGCTCACTCCAGAAATTCCTGAATTTCAACTACCGCAGTTTCGCTTATTACCAGTTCTAAACGTTTTTACCCAATAACTCTGCAAAAGTAATTACTATCCTTAAAAAATTTGTGTTTACAACCTCATTAATTATCTGTGTACCAATTGCTTAATAATGGCCCTGGAATGAGTACGAGCAGCACAATAAATTCTGGAGTGAAGTGCTCATGCTGCTGTGAAGTGTTGTTTGACCATGTTCAAATGAACTGAGTGGTAAATGAATTGATTAAGTAGACAAAGCCATATAGAAAGTGAATTGACGTAAAGCTAAGGAAAGTTGTGTTGCAACGCACCAGATATTTTGGCCTTAAAACGTAAAGACTTGAAAGGAACTCAAAATTTTTTTTCTTCAACCGGTCACATAACTTTCCTCACTAATTCGTAAACCAAACGAGAGCGGCCCGGAAGACATTACATATCTTAATACGAAACGCAAGGAGAATGATCATAAAATAACGTCCGTTACCTGTTGAATGAGCAGCGAGGAAACCTTTTTTTTGAACGCTGGCGTCAGATTTGAATATCATCAACATTTGATTTGAAGTGGCGATGATCGGGTGAGGAGCTTTGGCCCCGCAAAATCGCCCCAAACTCATCGCTTCGGGAGATTCACCGTCGTAAACTGAGATGTGATCGTACGCGCATTCTTGATGTGGCTCCAACTCGAATTCAGAGAATATCTGAAATATTTCTCCAATTGTGAAATCAACCAATTCCAACCAAAAGCCAGACTCAAGCGACAGAAATTATACGTACACCATTGAGAGTGTTGAACAATGACATCTAACATCCTATTGTTACGACCCAATAGAACAATTGAGTCGAAGTCAATGAAAGACAGTCACAATTTGAAAGAATATGATTCAGAATTACAATAATTAGGTAAAAAAACAAACAAACAAACAAAACAGAAGATAAAACAACATTTAAAGGTAAGAAGGAAATTGAAAATTGTAACTTTTAAGATATGTAAAACACTAAATTAAAACTAATACCATTTAAACATACTTTTAAATAATAAGATTTGAATAAATTACTTAACAAAACAACTAATTAACTATTATTAATGAATTAGTTATTGATTTTAAAACAATAACTTATCATTATTAATTTGTATGATTCATCTCCGTGTGGGGTGTATAGGATGAGGAGGCCAAACCAAGATCCTCATCCTTTCTATGGTGTGGGATGGCGTTTTGAGGAATTTCGTGATTATGCGGCTTGCGTTGATGATTGAGGCCAAGTGTGTCTAGTGATGTGTGAAGTGTGTGTGGTGGGATGATAATTAATACTATTTGTACCCTTTTCGTCCTTCCCTGTTTTACTTCTTCTGGCAAACCTAACCTAATCTTTTTAATACCCAATTTCCGATAGCGCGCCAGAGTGTTCATTCGATGGAAAATCTCCAGCGTCCGAAATAATGGGTTCTTATAATAGCAAACAATAAAATATCCTGACATCATCCGCACAAACGTTGTAAGATGTAGATGTAGCTTGTCTGCCACTTTTCTTTTGACACCTACCTGTTATTCCTCGTGCACAAACTACTTGATCGAACTTGACACGTTTTATTTGAATAGCAAAACTTGAAAGAATGTCTGTACAATAAAAAGGGGCAATCAAATAATAACCAAAGAAACCTCTCGAACTCTCAATGAGGTTGAACATATCCCCCCCCCCCCTACACGCAATAATCGATGATTTGATCATTCATCTATGGGCAGTGGGCAGAGCTTAAGGACGTTCCAGACGACGTACGGACCCCGCTACTCGAGCAATTCCATCCTAGAACAGGATGAGACGAGTAATCACACTTTTAGGCCACTCCAAAGGAGGAGTGTTGTCTTCTATGATGATGACGACTAAAGAACTAAACTAAACCATCCCCTCCAACTCTCAAAATGGTCATACACCTACCAAGTCCGAAACCTCCATCTCTAACCGACAGTTGGAAGCAGTTTCAGGTTGAGCTCCTGCGATCTAGTGAGCAATACACGTACTACAAACGACACAGCCGCGCCTTTCTATCACTTTGCTAAACTTCCACCATTGATTCGATTCCTTTACTGGAAGTTTTATTTTTATTACAAAAAAAAAAGAAGAAAATAAAGAAATGAAAGAGAAACTAAATGAAGAAATCTATGATTTTCTGTGGCAGTTGTCACCACTAGAAGCCAATGAGTTAACATAAACTTGTTCTTATCTGGTCGCCTAGTTCGATTTTTTTTCTTCTCATGTATGTAAGTGGAAACTACCCAACTTGCTTTTATCGTACTGATATGTACAATATGGATTCCCTTCTAAGCTGGTATATGAACAAAAATTAAATAACTGCTACGACGTTCATTTTGCAGTGCGGGAATCCCCTTGGAGGTGTTGGCGCCTCGTAACCCATCAACAATTGTAAAGAAGTTGTATTTTGTTAATTTTGTCAGCCATAGAAAAATTGCTTTCATTTGTCCTCGCACTGAGTAGTTAACCAGTGTAAGAATTAACCTTTTGAGTTTTACTATTTTTTGCTTGTTTTAGTATTTATTGTTTTAATTTTATTACCTCGAAACAAGTTTTAATTTCTAACTTTTCTTGTATTGTGCCAAAATTTTCTTAACAGTTTCCTTGCAGTACACATTTTGTAACTCGTGTTTTTTGTCACCACCCTTTTTTTATTGCCTTAAGAAAATTATTATCCGATCGCACTGGTCTAATACCTAAGAAAATAAGTGTTTACTGAGAGATTGAGTGAGAGTCTTAAACGTGTGATGGCACTGAGAAACAAACAAGGAAGAGATACAAAGTGAAATAAAACGGATAAATATATATAACGATTGTCTATTAAATTTGAGTTAGAGTATTAGATCGATTTCGACGGTCAAGTCATCATCAGTAACACAAAAGCAATTGAAAGGGGAACAGCAGAGAGGTTCTCTTATACACAGAACGTTGGGTCGGGTTTTCCGAGTGGCAGGTACATCGTAGCGGGATAGCGGAAAAGGGGAAATTAATAAGGGGTTATTGTGCTAAGGTCAAACAAGGTCTCATAAAAATGAAGACGTCAATGGAGGAATGCTTTGAGGGATCACCTCATTTAAACACCTATCTAACCCGTTGCTTTTGATGATTTCAAATTTCTCAAGTATTTTATCTTAGACTCGGTTAAAGACAAAATACAAAGTCAGGATAAAAGTGGGGTGTACTGAAATGTTCTTGTGGGCTAGAAGAGTATTGTGGACAAACAGGACGGAAATTCAAGGAAAGAATTAGGGAGCACGAAAAGGATGATAGGGATAACAAAGGAGGTTCAGCTTTTGCAAATCACCTAACTGAATCCAGCCACTCCTTCTCTTTTGATCTAACAGATAGGCAATACATTGAATTTTTCCAATTTCGCCCCAAGCGACGTATGTAGGACGTACTTGAGGAATTTGAAATCATCAAAACCAACGGGTTATATAGGTGTTTAAATGAGGTGATCGCTCAAAGCATTCCTCCATTGATGGCTTCATTTTTATGAGACCTTGTCTGACCCTTTCAGTTGCTTTTGGTTTATTATTCATTCTGAATAATAACCCTATGTTTTCGGTCACAAAAAATGTTTTACAACACCCCCTCAAAATTTGATACTTTACGTTTCAAGACTTTCGAGTCAGAGTTGAAATTTGCAATGTCCGTCCGCCCTCCGGGCCGTTTTGTGCCTTTAACGTGGTCTACAAAATTCGTTCTTTCGCCCAAAAATCCGATTTGGTATCTAGTTGTGCCTGCCATCTCGGCAATCCGATCGGACGAAGCCCGTGGTTGTAATGGGCAAAAAACGGTTAAAAAAATTAACGAAACGCAGTACAACGCGGGAGCTACAGCGTTTCGTCGTTTGAACTCCCTCCCTCCCCGCCCGTCTCATTAAAAAAGCAACCGCGCTCGAGGCGAGCGAGCGCGCCTCCCGCTCGCTCGCCTCCCAACTCCCGTTTCGCCTCGGAACGGGTGGGTTTGCTTCGAGCGCCCCCGTTCCAATTTCCCTGACGGGGCAAAATCATCAGACGTTTTGTTTCCGTAGTTCCATTGTAGCCAGGACATGTTTCGTATGGTTTACTAGTATTCGATGCTGAGTCGAATGGGATGGGGGAGCACTAATACTAGGTCAAGCTGTTCATGAGAATAATAAACCATTGTGTAATAATTTGCAGGGTTTTTTGTTACTGATGATGACTTGAACGTTGAAATCGATCTAATACTGTAACTCAAATTTAGTGGAAATAGACAATCTTTTTTTTTTTATCCGTTTTATTTCATGAAATGGGTTTCTACAACTTCATCGCGAGTGATTTAGTTGGTACGACAAACAGAGGCTGGAGATCGGCAAGACAGCAGTCAGAGGAGGGGTCCGTAAGTAGCTGCCTTCACTCACTAGGTAGCATCACCTCCTGGAACCACCTTAAAACGCCTAATTTGAAGGTGTGTACCATTGCACATAACCAAAATTCGTTATTCGTTCGAAGAAATTTATAGAAGTTGCATAGAAATTTACTTGGACATACGTGGGAAGCTGTGCGTAATAAGGTGCACCACAACAGAGAGGAAAATTACAATAAAATATCCCACGCCCGTCGAAATTAAACTTTCCTTTTTCATTGGTGCATACATCCGAAATATTATTTTTGTGAATACATTCAACAAACTAGGGTTGTACAAGACATCAACCTCGGGAGACTTACGAGTTTTATCCGATGGCCAGGCGTAGTTGTGAAGTGCCACACGCAGTCCTTCCGACTTGGATAGCTTTCGGGGTAATTAGGAGATGAAACTTGCCCGACGGGAGCCCTCACGTCGTGTTTGCAGCCTCCTTCTTTGCAGTCATGACCGTTGTCGTGCAAAGTAAACCCGTTGTGGCACCAGCAGGCGTAGGAGCCCACCGTGTTTCTGCACTCGTGTTGACATCCTCCGTTGTTGATTGCACATTCGTCCATATCTGCGGGTAAAAAGAAGAAGAGATTTATGAAAGTGCTCCTGAGTTGTCAGATAGCCACAACTAATAAAGCGCATTCAATCAATCTGCCTTAGGGCAACCCTGTAGCCCAGGGGACACCTAGTACCTGTTAGGTAACGTTTTCGAGAAGCACCTCAGAATAACAATTTGTTTTTAAGAAGTAACGTAATGAAGTACTTCCTTTACTCCCATCGTCTAGGAGGAGAAGACCAAATGTATGGTGCGTTGTATAACGTAAATTTACATGCAGGGGCATCACTGCTCAACGTTACGAACTGAATTTTCAGGCAAATCCCATTTTCTGACGCATCTTGACTGATTTCTCCGTTTAGCACATAGTTATAAAAATTATTGTTAAACTACACTTTGGGACATTTTTGACTCCTAGACTAGGGAAATTGCACATAATCTTGCTTTAGCTCCTCCACTAAATAACGAGCAGCACAAACAAATTAATTAGGTTTGTCGATTCATTAGACGTCAAATGTTGAGTTTAGGAGCAAAAAAAAAAAAAAACACAATTTTTTTTTCACGTAAAGTAAACGAGTCAACATTTAGCATCAGATGAGGCGTCGTATTGTTTTACGAAAGAAGTTATTTCATCAGCACTGCCCCCCGCTACACCAACCATGTAATTACGTACCCAAAACAACTTCAAAAACCATAAATTCCTTTTCTTACCGGTAAAAAACAAAGCGGCGAATCCAGATTTTTGAACGGAGCTGTCAGACGAGAACTCGATTCGCAACGAATTGCTTTCAGATGTCGTCAACGGTGGAAGTTTGGACCCACAAAAAACGCCATGTCGATGTAAAACTTCAGAATTCAGTTTGGAGTGGATCTCGATGCTGTCGTACTCACATTCTTGCTGATCGTAGACGAGAAAAATTGCAACTTTGAATGGTGTTATAGAAAGAACGAGAGTATTTTATGGTAATACATCACGATTTCTTAGAAGGATAGTTTACTGGCTCCAGAACTCTCATGCAGTGAGGTTGGAACTTACACTTGTTCATTGAGAAACAATCATTTTGGTCTACCCTATCGATGGAAATAGCTCAAAACCTTATTTTTGCCCCTTAAATAACCCATGAACAAAACAAAAGAACAAACTCAATTGATCCAGGCATTCTCCTGCAAATCTAACCCAGACACACGCCTTGTGTTCAGTGCATGCTGAAAGGCTGATTCCTTTACCTGGTGCGTCCGCCCAACCCAACTGTTTCGGCCTTTTTCATATGATGCTGCAGGGAAGTACGAGAACTGACCCTTCAGTCGTCATCGGCTTCTCCACTGCTAAAGGGATTTAGTTTGGGTTAACTTCCAACGACAACGGATTTCCCCTTTGTACTTTCTCTCAATTTACCTCCTTCTCCAAGACACACCACTCTTCCCATAGAAACTCGTCTCTCAGTAGTCACGCAGTCATGCCGCTATCAACTCTTGTCCCAGTAACAGCTCACACTTTCCTTTAGTGCCTGTTCACGCGTATTCTGAGCAGTACTCTTGTGTCGCCCTTTTGTTTATGAACTCAGCTCCATTTATTATATAATAAAGTCCTCCTATTGCTCACCGAGTTTCTTTTCATTTCGTTCTGCAACGCCCCCTCTCATGCACCTAACACCATGCAACGAAAATGTTTTCTTTTCGATTAGGAAAGAGAACTGACTTTTTTTGTACTGTTACAAGGCTTTCCTGACTTTGTGGGTAGCAGAATGTTGAAGTATCTTAATGCGTAAATGGTTGTATAATGTTGGTCGTTCTGCTCTGAAATGTCAATAAGTGAACTAGTCTCACCTGGAACACCTGAAACAAAACGAAGGTTCAAATCAGTACTGCAGTGAGCTTCGGAATAATCATAATTCATCAAAAACAAGATTGAAAGAAATACACGAGAGCATGTTGTTAAATGGTAATACCAATGGTGGCCAGCGCTCCTCAATGAGCTCAAAGGTTGGGGTATTGCTTGTAACATATACTTGCTCGTCTGAAGTTACCTGACAAACAGAACTTCTACGATCCAAAGTAGACATGTCTCAGTCTGGAGAATGAGAGAGAAAGGGGCACCCCAGCACTTTGGAACGCCTTCTTCAAAGGACTTGTCAGGAGCCTCATGTGGACGACCTGACTGTGCTGATCAATGGATCAACCAAATTGAGGCAAAAACTTATCGAGGGCTCCAAACCATCACCCATTACAAGTTTGGTTAATAAAATTAATAAGGATTCCGATTAATAAGGAAAATTAAATATACAACCGTCAACATAGTTTCACAGCCATAGGCGCATTCTTCGGAAGCAAGTCACTATAGGTGGTAGGTGGCGTTTCAACGAACACTTCCAGTCTCTCAAAGACACTACTGTCTCAAGGTTTGCCTCATTATGGACGTGCGTTAATATGACACAATCCTCATGCACAAGGCCATTTACTTTTCTCAGGTAGCAAACTCACGATCAATTAGAGAAGAGTGCTAGGCACAATTCCAGAGAGCTTCGCTCCTGTGAATCACCAAGGCCTGCAAGACAGCATCCACGAGAGCGCTTCAAGACTTGGCCATTGAGTGCATTGTAGACAAGTGGAAAGCTCTGGGCCATACTCCATATAGACCTCTCGACTGAATGAAAACTCGAAGTGCTTGATGAATGGGCATTAGACAAATGGCAAGCGACTGGGAATCCTTGTCAAGGGGACGTAATACTTTTAGAATTGTTGAGGGAAATTGTCGACCCTAAATGTATACGTTCGCGTGGAGTGTTGTTAAAAAGCATAGGAATGCCTTAGGCGACAATGACTGGTGGGGAAGGGGCTGTGATATGGCTGATACCATTTTGATTCCTTTCGATTTTTCATTTATCTTTTTGGTTTATTGTTAATTTCCTCAAGCCAATACGTGTGACTAATGTGGGTACTCTTATGAATAATGTTACTTTTGTTGTGTTTGTGTTTGCGAGGCTGCTGAAGCAATTTAAAACACTTATTGAGTGAATTGAGATTGTCCCGAGGTTCACAAGTACAGTTCACAATAAACGTTCATGATAACAGTTGGTGCCATTTCAACAAATGTAAACTAACGCGTGACATGGACAAGCGTTCACCCAGTGGGGGGTGGGGGGCATGTTTTGATTCTGTTTTGGTCTGTGGAATGGTTCCCGTTTGGAAGTCATATTTGACGACGACTTCTTTTGCCACCCACTCGCGGTGGTATTCGTACATCGTTGGTACACTACTGTAGAACAATTACGTTCACCTTCTGCTTTCAATTGGTACATCAAACCAGCCGAAATGTGAATTCACGGTTTGTCGAAAAACTGCGAAAAAACAAAACATGAAGGGCAGTGATAAAAGGAGGTGGTTATATCGCACAAAAAACCCTTGGGAAAACACCTTGGCACCTGAGAACTGATGGTTACAGAGTGTTTTGGACTAAGCGAGGGATGATTCTACATCCTGACCATTTGATTCCATAGTTAGTGTGATTCAATATTAGGACTTATGAGTTGAAAGTAGCAGCTCTCAACGAATAAACAGTGTTATCGTGAACCTTTCTGCTGCCTTATTATTCTCATGAACCCTGAAGTCTGGACAGTGCTTTTACAAAAACTTATTTCCTAGTTTTATGTTTATTTGACAACTGTGAAGCAGTGATTGGTTGAGACCGCTGCGCCTATTTAATGCTTAGTTTAGCGCCACCTCTTAGGTCAGCCTGTGAATCTACTATTGTGCTTGGTTATCTCTTCACGAGCACTTACGTTGTTGCCTTCTAGATCGAAATGAGTGAAATTCAGAGTAATCCTGTACTGCGGCGGAGCGATGATTTCCCAAACGCAGTTTTTCTCCGGTGGATACAAATCCGGGAAGGAAGGGCTCGTGATTGCTCCACTAGACGTCTCTAAGACACCTCCACATGCATCTGCAAAACGAAAATTGCTGGATTATATGATTAAATATCTGTTGCGACGCATCACACGACTTCCCTCGGCCTCACATTCTGAATTGGCATTCAATCATTGAGCTATTGTGAACTTCACAAGAAGTACATTTGAAGTTATTGCGCTTAACATTCCAGACTTTTTAGAGCTGCAGTTACTTATGCGATGGCCTTCTCCAAAAACCAACTAATGGGTAAAACAAGTTTACTAAAGTTAACGTACCTGTTTGATGAGACTGTCTTCTCTGGCTGGTGAGATACTGTGAGCGAGCACTTTCAATGTGAAGGCATCATCGCCTGGTCATTAGTCAGTATTTGGTCGTGGTCTTTATATAGGAAGAAAAACTGTTAACGGGATGGTGTTGCGTCAGGAAAGGGGAGGGGAGGGAGGAGGTTACGCACCACTGGGGAAATCTATTGGAAGTGAAGGGAAAAGAATGTGAGGGGTTTCATGTATGTCTTAAATATGGTGTCGCATTTTGTGTTGATTTGTTCCTTTATGATCTGTCTACTGAAGTTATTTTTTGTATAGATTTTCATGTTTTCTAATATGTTCACTTTTCGTTCTTTGTATTGTTTATGTAGTAAGGTAGAGCAGTCCGGTATTATGGTAGGTTCGTGTCCTACTAAGAGATTTAATGTTTTCTGAATATTTGGCCCGTATTTTTCGTCTTGTTTGTCCTATGCAAGCGTTTTTACACGTACAAGTTAAATTTTACCCCACTTCGGTAGAGTGGGTCTGTGTTTTCAGTCATTGCAGTTAGTTTGGTTCTAAGTCTGTTGTCCGTACGTAATGCAATTTGTATACCTCTTTCCGGACATATTAGTTATTTCGTGTATTTTTGGGTACTGTGTACGTACGTGAGCACCATCTTGTCAAAGTCTGTGTATTTTGTGTACTTGGATTGCCTTTTTTGGAGTCGTATTGTCTTAATAATTTGTTTATTGTTTGTTTGGCGTAACCATTATTTTGTGAGATAGTATTGATAATATCAAGTTATTTTTTGTAATTTGTTCCAGATAGTGGGACAGTTTTTAGTCTCTGTATCATGTGTCTGAATGCACTTAGTTTATGTTGTTGTGGGTGGTTTGATATAAAGCGAATGGTCGTGCCTGTAGCAGTAGGTTTTCTAAAAATGTCGTACTGTAGTTAGGTGCATTAATATTATATTAGTATTATACAATTTTAGTTAGATTTCTGTAGTAGCGTCTGGCAACGATAATAACGATTATTAAACTTACATCGCATACGTAGCTTAATGGATTAGCACCCTCATTTTTTGGAGCACGTTAGTGTCAGGTTGAGCGAGATTTATAAGGGAAACCCCGTACGAAAATAGCTTCAAGTCGAAATGTTTGGTAATTTACTGTGTTGCTCTCGTCGTACACTCTACTGCATTACGCAACTACTACTAAAGCTATGAAGTCATAACTCATTGGCTCCCCAGTCGCTCAAGATGAGTAACTTTAGTATTAAATAAAAATTCGTCATCGTTTGTGATCAGTGACCTCCTAATTATTAAATAGTTTCCAGGAGACAACGTGGAAGTATAGTATCATGTTGGTACAACAATACAAATTGAAGAAGTACCTTCACAGTGCTTTCCGTCGGAGTGAAGTTCGTATCCAATTGCACAGGCGCACTCGTAACCTCCCAACGTGTTGATGCATTGCTGTTCACATCCGTGCTCAGTTAATTTACACTCATCGAACTCTGAAAACAATTAGAATTACAGTTTGATAATTTAAAACGTGGTTGGCTGTGGAGTTTTGAGAGTAGGTCATGTTCAGTTCGTTCTGAGAATTCAGGCTTTCGTGGCATCAAAGACCGCCCTTTTTACTTTCCGCTACCCGAAGGGAAGGGAAGTATAGTAATCGGCCCAAATGTACCCAAAACTGGGGTTTTTCGCATTTTTCTCGAAAACGGCTCTAACGATTTTGATCAAACTTTCAAATTAACTTCTACTGATCCATACCTAACTTTTCTTCTCTATACATATCTCCATGAAAATACGGTGAACGGAGATATAGGCTCATGAAGCAAAAATAGGTTTTTTACGCTTTTTGGCAAAACGGCTTCAGCGATTTTCACCAAACTCACAGGATGTTTTCGAATAGTTAATACCTACATATTGTTTTCAATAAATGGTCCTGTGACGGTCCATTGAACAGAGATAAAAATCAAAATGTGTCGAAAATAACGTTTTTTCGAACATTTCCGTAAATTCCAGGGTAACTTCTTCACCAGATGTGATAAATTGTAATGGAGTGTCTTATATTCACCCATACCAACATTTCGTTCCCTATAATTATTTCTGTATATATATGTTGAACGGAGATATAAGCCAAGTTAACACAGTAAAGGAGATTTGTCGAATATTAATTTATCGGTATTCCAATTGTCTCAAAAACGGCTCGAACGATTTCGATCAAACTTTCGCAGTACTCTCAGCTAACTAGTACGTACATTTCGTTCTCTATAAATGTTCCTGTAAAAATACGTTGAACGAAGATATAGCGCCCGCATATGTAGGTGGTGTTCGAAATTACGGGGGCGGCGGAAAGTTGTGTGTTGCTACGCACCAGATATTTTTTACATCTGATCATTTAACTTTTCTTCGTGTTTAACTGTCATCTCCACCTTTCGTGATGGTCTGCTATACATACATGCGCTGTATGTTTGTTCAACGCATTTTTATAGAAACATTTATGCAAAAGAAAATGAACGTACTAGTTAGTTGAGAATATCCAGTAAGTTTGAGTAATTTTTGACGGAATTTGAAAAACGATAATTTCGTGATCAGAAAATGTTATTTTCCAATGTGTGTAAGCGTTAATCAACGCTCAGAAAATAGTCTCAGAAATAGTTATTAGTAGACTTGAGTACTGACTGATGGCCAGACGATGATGTACGTACATTGAAAGCACTCAACTAACTTAACTCAATCAATGTTAACTTTAATAATTTACCTACGCGCGGAACTAACCCAATCACCTTAATATCAGAAATAGTTGTTGAGAAGAAGATGTGGATATAGGCCGCCGAAAGGCTCTTTCAAGTTGATCTAATGCAGTGGTGCATTTAAATTGGAAATCTCGAAAAGGTTAAAAAAAATTATTTTTTGGCACATTTTAGTACTGATCGCTGTTCAATGGGTTGTCAGAAGATCATTCATGGAGAACAATACAAAGGAAAAAAAAGAAAACTCAAAGAGTTAGTTTCCAAAGTTATAACAGCCCTCCTTTTCACTGCGTGCCCTCCGTTCACCAAATTGTCATGTAGATGTTTATGGAGAACAAACGTTAGGTACTGATTAGCACAAAATTACTTGAAAGATTAATAAAAATCGTTACAACTGTTGTTGATGAAAACGCGAAAACCTTTTTTATTCCCCACCCCCTCTATCTGTTTATGGAAATAGCGCAACACCTTGTTTTCACCACTCCACATGATCATGAATAAAACGAAACAAAAAATCCGGTGATAGTATGACAGTTTAATCAAAATGGTTGCAGCCATTTTTGAAAAAATATCTGGTGCGTAGCAACACACAACTTTCCGCCACCCCTTTAAGTTCGAACACCACCTACACATGCGGGCGCTATATCTTCGTTCAACGCATTTTTACAGGAACATTTATACGGAACAAAATGTAGGGACTAGTTAGCTGAGAGCACTCCGAAAGTTTTATCGAAATCGTTGGAGCCGTTTTTGAGAAAATACGAATACCGATAAATTAATATTCGACAAATCTCCTTTTCTGAGTTAACGTGGCTTATATCTCCGTGCAACATATATATACAGAAATAGTTATGGAGAACAAAATGTTGGTATGGGTGACTAAAAGACACTTCATTAGGATTTATCACATCTGGTGAAGAAGTTACTCTGGAATTTACGGAAATGTTCGGAAAAACGTTATTTTCGACACTTTTATCTCTACTCAATGGACTGTCAGATGAACATTTATTAAGAAGAATACGTAGGTATTAACTATTTGAAAACAACCTGTAAGTTTGATGAAAATCGCTGAAGTCGTTTTGCCAAAAAGCGTAAAAAACCTATTTTTGCTTCATAAGGCTATATCTCCGTTCACCGTATTTTCATGGAGATATGTATAGATAACAAAAGTTAGGTATTGATTAGTAGAAGATAATTTGAAAGTTTAATCAAAATCGTTAGAGATGTTTTCGAGAAAAATGCGAAAACCCCTAGTTTTTGGTACATTTTCGTCCCCCCCCCCTTCCCATCGGCCGAAATCGTCCATAACCTTATTTTGGTGTCTACAAAAAATGACAAACAAAACAAAAAAAGAACCAGCTCAATCGGATGGGCCGTTCTCCCGTAAATCGAACTACGGACACACACACATACACACACACACACACACGCACATGGACCACGCGCCGAAATTAGGTTTTTTAGGCTCAGTAGGCCTCAAAACGTAAAGATCTGAAGAAAACCCAAATTTTTTTTTTGGGCCGATTACTATACTTTCCTTCCCTTCGGGTAGCGGAAAGTAAAAAAAGAAGAAAAAAAGCGACCCATTTTCCGTCTATAGAAATCGCTCGTAACCAGACTTTGCATCGTAAAAAAACGACAAACAAATCTACAAAAATAAGCAGCTCAATTGGTCCGGCCTTTCTCCCACAAATTGAACTACAGACACGACAAACCGCTACACGAGCGGAAATGAGGTTTTGGTTTATTATTCATTTTGAATAATAACCCTATAGTTTTGGTCAGGAAAACTCCCCCTCTCAATACATTGGGATTCCAAATCTGCAATGTCCGTCCTCCATCCGGGCCGTTTTACCGTAGTTGTGCTCGTCTACTCTGCAATTC
Organism: Pachypeltis micranthus; assembly: GCA_020466155.1. Lineage (NCBI taxonomy): Eukaryota > Metazoa > Arthropoda > Insecta > Hemiptera > Miridae > Pachypeltis > Pachypeltis micranthus. The sequence continues at coordinate 36,169,091 of CM035773.1, forward strand.
GATCGGACGAATCCCATGGTTGTTATGGGCAGAAAACGGTTTAATAAATTACCAAAAACCCATTTTTGGCAGTTTTACACCAAATACGCCATGTTCGGGATCGTTTTCTAGGTATTTTTGGACGCTGGATCGAATGGAACGATTTCTAGAGGTCTACATTGCGTCAATAGTGAAATCGCAGTAAATATAGTGAGCCAAAGTCTACTAATTGAAAGAACTCGCGGGACAATAACTACAAGAAACGTAATCGTTTCATCGTTTGTGCTCTCTCCCTTTCGTCTCATCAAAACCACCAGCCCTCGTGACGAGTCACGTCGTGCCAACTGCCTACAGGCCTGGAATATTTAGTTTTCGTCGTTCAGTTGTAGTCAGGTCATGTTTCGCGTGGTTTACTGGTATTTTTCGATGCTGAATCGAACGAGACGGACTCCGTCAAGCTGTCCAAGAGAATAATAAACCATTGTGTAATAATTTGAAAGGTTTTTTGGATTCAGTAGACCTAAAACGTAAAGATCTGAAGAAAAATCAGCTTTTGCTTTCTCACACGATTAGAATACTTTATCTTTTTGAATAGCGGAAAGTAAAAAGAACCAGCTCCATTGGTCTAGCGATTCTCCGGCAAATTGAACTGCAGACGCACACAAACACAATTAGAGGTTTTTTCGATTCGGTAGTAAATCAAATGTGACGAAAACTTGAGTTTTTTGGCAGAATGTTGAACCGAAGTTAAGAACATTTATAAGAAAGTCGAAGAGCATTGGAACGCCATTTGTTGCACTAACAGTTTGTGATATACACCTTATTTATTGAAAATAACACTAATTCACTAAGAAAACAAATAAATGTTGGAAACCCGCTGCTTCCCGCCGGCCGGCCCTTATTGCCCTACCCCAGTTTTATTGTTGTGTTCGCATACTGTATTTTGGGTGAAAAAAATAACGGCAACGTTGAATGACTCGCCACGTACATACAGTCACGTCTGGTAAATTGACACTATACGATATACACCCCTAAAGCGAGGTAAAATTTCATCAACCGCACAACTGCAATCCTTTACCTTTCATGTAGGCGGCGGAAAATCCTCCTTTTTGTACCGAACCGTCGGAAACGAATTTTATGAGCAGCTTGTTTCCACTAGATTGAACATCAGGGGGTAATTTGTAACCGCAGAATTTCCCGATGACCCTCGAATCGGGAGAATGTCCGTCCAAAATTTCGACGTAGTCGTACACGCAGTTGTCGTGCTTTTCTACCTGAAAAAAAAAGAAGGAAAGAAGAGTTGGTGAAAACCTCTACTTACAACAATCTACCATATGAGTACATAAGTGATGAATATTTAATTTGGCAATTGCAGTAAAAACCTAATTGTCATTCTCTTCGTCTAAACAGGTCTGTTTTCTTATTATATTTTTAAAAAGGCTCAAACAGGTATGTTGTACGTCGCTAAGAGGGTAATGTCAGTCGAATATTCCCACAAATTGTCACTTACTTCGAAGCTTTGAAATTTGAGTGCTACTTGGAAAGTCTCGGGGGCGGTTAGTTTCCAAACACACTCTTTGTTATGTTGATAGTCTTCGGGAAAATTAGGCGATTCCAAGTGGCCGCCTTCATCCACTTCGATTTCTCCTCCGCAAACGGCTGAAAATATTGAAGACCTTACATTGAAAACTAGCGGCATGTTCTGCTGAAATGTTTATTATTGACTTTTCTTCAATGATTCGCGTTTAAAATGCTTTTCAGTCCCAAAAACGCCATTTAATAAAATGATCAGTGAGTGTGTGGTCGCAATTGAGGAAAATTGGCCGAACTCATTCTATGAAGCCAAATCACCTTGAACGTGATATCCAAACATGTGCATCAACGCAAGACGCCAAAGTAACGAATTGAGCGAATCCGGCTCGAAACTAACTATAGTTATCATAGTGATCAAAACACCAACATTTATTTTTCAAAATCGGATCTACGATTTTGATTAAATTTATTTCAATGGCAGTTTCAAATGATATGACAAAACTATACTATTTTAGTTTTTTATTTATTTTCTATTTTTTAGAAGAATAAATATACTTTATTTGGGTAAAACACTATTAAGTACGCTAATACACTTGTATACTAACTATTCGACACTGCTAGAGGTAAACTACCTATTGGTAGTCACGGCTTTTGAACTGTGACACGTTATAAACAGATTACAATTAATAATATAATAGAGGAGTTCTCAGGCGATGGAGTGGTGATCCCAGTAGAGTCAGGTCCATGGGGGTTATCATTTGATCAGAATGCCTTTTAAGCTTTAAACGTCGTAGATCTGGCTGGTGGAGGGGCTGCAGGGATGGGCCTGACGATTTCATTTGGACGGCGAAGCATTCGGCAGATGAGGTTGTTGTATGATGACTTTAGTACATCATTGACTGTCGGCAAGTCTAAGTTTTTTGAGAGAGGTGTTTGATGATGAGAAGAAACTTGAGTTGACGAATGCGGTTTTGTATTGTGGCTATAGTTGCCATTACATTTCGGCCCCAGGTTAGTCTGCTATCGAGCATAACCCCAAAGTGTCTTACGTTGGAGACCTGGTTTACTATTTCATTGTAAATCTATATTGCAGGGATATGCCCGGTCTTTCTATTCGTGAAGTTTAGCAGAGCTGTTTTAGAGGGGTTAATACCGATTTTCCATTGACGCGTCCAATCTCAGAGTTGGAAAACGTAATCCTGTAGAGAGCCATGCGTGAGTTCAGGTGATGGATGACGGACCAGGATGACCTGGTGATTGGCGTAGAGAGCGATAGTAGTATGGTTGGACTTGGGAACGTCATGGGTGTACAGGGTATACAACAACGGGCCGAGAATGCTTCCCTGGGGTACACCAGTCAGTACATTGCGGGATTTCGATGTAGATGACGAGCATCGAACTGAGAAGGTTCTGTTCGAGAGATACGAGGCAAGGAGTCTGTATAGTGTGTCAGGTAGAGTCCTCTTCAGTTTAACCTGGAGGCCCGGATGCCTTTTCAACGTCCAAGAAGAGCCCCAAGCAGAACTCTTTATGATCGTAGGCGTCGAGGATGAGGTAGCTGTCGGAATCCGAACCGCTCTGAAGGAATTATTTTCGTACTAGGAAAAATGAATAGAGCAGCAAAATAAATTATCACAAATTTCGATACAATGCGATTTCGGTGCAGTGTTTTCATTATAAATCATGCAAATAATCTGATCCCCAAAACAATCAGCATGGTATGAAATTATATAATTTGAACTGTTGTCGTTTCGATGACTAACTATTTTTAGATTCTTCCCTACAGCAGCAAAACCACACACACAACGGACAAATTAACTTTTACAATCTCATAAATTACTTTTACAACCTCTATTGAAGTGGTGGCATAAGAAGGAACAACTTAATAAATTCCAGAAGCTTAAGCACTACCAATTTGTGCGTAGAATGTTAAATTAACTTCTACCAAGTTCATGTAAATCGAGTTTCGAGTAATTGGAAGAGCGTTAAAAATCGCTGTGTGCGCGTAGGACTGAAGAAAATGCTGCAATGTGCGCCCAAATACATTTTTGTTGTAATAGCTCTAGCAACTAATCGACTATGTTTTTCATCACAGTTTACGTGGGGCTGCTAGAATTCCGCTCGACGTAGTACCCAAGCGAGGAAATTGTGATTGACGTCCTGGAATTTATTGCGCTGCTCCTACTTACGTCGTCACCTCCATTGAATGACTATCGTATAGGTGATTTACGAAACTGTCAAATGTGCTTTTTTGGGATGGTTTGCGTTAATTATTCGCGAGTTGCAAGGTAAGCACCGATAAAATTTTGTCAAAGAAACGACAGTAGTTTCAATTCCTGAACTTATCGTTTCGCTCCAAATTATCTAGAGACTGATGTTAAGCGTTGATCGTATTAGACTACCAGAACAATTTTTGTGAGAAACTGAAAATAGAGACTGCAGAAAATATGACCTTTTAGACATCGAATGAACTAATGATCTCATTATCAGGAATGAGCCCTTTGGAGGGAGACAAAAATCACACGGCAAACGACCTTCTTTTTCCTTTTGAAGGAATTCGCTTCCAGACATGAGTAACAAGTGTTCGCAAGCATGGAAAAACGCGAGGATCAACGAAGGTTTTCTTATATCCTTAGCAAGCGATGGAGCAAAGGCTGCAAGGGTTTTTTTTTTACAATGACAGCCGCGACATTGGAGAAAGGCTCATGTCGGTAGAATGCGTTGAATCATAAGCGCTGGCTCCATTTTCTCGAAGACTAAGAGCAGGTTTCTTTTATCGCATGAATTATCCAAGAACGGAGTGCTAGACACGAGGCAGTAACAAATTATGGAAGACAGACGACATTATGGAGATTTGAGGAGAAATTGCACTAAAATCGATTTTTGTCGAAATTTTTGATCATTTACAATGCCCCTCTAGCCACTTACTCACCAACGAAAATGTTATGATACTACCAAGTCATTTTGAACTGTCCTCCAACAATATTCTATCAAAATCATTAGTCGTTTTTGAAAAATAAATAAATTTGGTGATCGATCACCGAACTAGTTAGTTTTGAACCAGTTTTGCACAAACCCTGATTTATGGTGCCTCATGCAGACTGGCTCACTAAATAACAAATATGAGCTGACTTGATTAAACCATTTTCTCTCAAGCGCGACACACAGACCGTTTTTTCAAGTGGTGTTTTTCGTGCTCAGAAGCCTTTCAAAAGTTGGAAGATGCGAAGAAAACTAAAAAACAAAATTGTATCCAGTTACATAAATTTTCTTTCCACGCTCAAGTAAAGGAAAGTAAAGAGCTACATTTTTTAATAAAAAGCTGATAATTTCAGGTTCACCTTCATAATGAGCGGTGAACCCTCGATGTCCGTGTTGTTTTGGGGATGCAGCAAAAGTGATGAGCATTCGCGACCCGGTAGATACGATGACCTCAGACACACGCCCGCTGCCACAAAACCTCCCTGCGGCATAAAAGAAACTGTGAGAGATACAACAAAAGTTTTAATTTTACATTTTACTTTAATACATAAAATTGTGGAAGGGGGGCTTTGGGCGGACTTGAGGCGCCGAATGTTATAACTAGATAATGAAAACTGTGACAAGATGTGTGTAATATCCATGACAGTAACGCACTGGAGAAATTATTTTTAATTAAATGAAAAATAAGGGCTGAGAGTAGCAACAGTGTTAAGAAACAGAGCACAAGGGCTGTAAGAGAATCCTTGGTACGTAGAGTCGACTCAACTCGTCAGAGCTCTCTCCCCCCCCCCACCACTGATCCGAGCATTAATGAATTCAAGAAACCTGGAGTCAACACAGCGAAGGGTTAATCAGGTTGAATGTTGGATTCAAGAGCATAAAGTAGTTGATCAACAAGAAAGTGGAGGCAGTGGTCTCTAATACTCAATGCACCAGGGTCAAGAAAGCAGCTGCTCAAACGTTGACTTGATAGGCGGCGACGATTGAAACGCTAATTCAATTAGAAATCAGCAACTGTGTTTTGGGATTTACCTTTATCTTGACTTACGGAGTGACGAGCAATATTTACATTTATATAAAAAAGCTTTGTTCGATGGATTGCAAAACTTTTAGCCTTCGCAATGTGAAAAGGCGATGTTAGTTCGAACTCCGGAGTTTTCATGGTTGCTCTTGGTAACTTGATAATCGCATCGCCATTATCAAACTCGTCAATCGTGCAACTATTATTATTATTGAACTCTGCCCCTTTCTGTTGCCTTAGTCCTATTGTACCAGTCCTAAAGTCTCTCTGGACTAAGTTTCTTAAGGAAAGCTAAATATCTTGATTCCTAAAGTTAACGAACCCGTCTGGTGATTCCGTCTCCTCTGGCTGGTGAGTTACTGAGGGCGAGCGCTTTTGATGTGAAGACATCATCATCTGGCGGTTAAGTCAGTACTAAAACCTACTAGCGGAACTAACCCAATTACTTTAATTCCTGTAACATTCTTGATTCCTTCGTGAAGTTATACCAAATATCTTTGACACTGAGCCAGGACATGGTTAGGCGGCCACCTACAACGAGGGGGGTCGCTATCTCCATCATCACAAGGCCGCGTTTTACCTATGTGTCGGTCCTGAAATAAAGCTTTTGAAGTCCCTCATTCCTTTACAGCTCCAAACAGTCTGATCAATCCTGACATATTCTGTCAGCGTCTTTTTGACTAGTGACCCAGACCCCCACAATAAGGAAATTGCCGTATGAGAACAGCGGTCGAACTGATTCTGGACAGAGCCCCCCCCTCCCACCTCCCACCACCATAACCCTATGATCCATTAGTGACCATGGATACAAATATAAGCAACATCCTGCACTCCCTCCCCAGTTTTAACGTTGTGTGGTTCATCATCGCTTAACACCCGTTGCAGTGAGACCCTAGGCAATTGCTCCCAGTGCCTGTACCCTGCAGGGTTTAAGATTCGTATTGATGTTAACATCAACTGACTTCCTTCTGGTTGCATTTCATACTACATATAGACTCGTACAAGGGCCCATCAAGTCAGTGTTCGCAAAAGGCTTTCTGATTTTTTTGTTGGTAACTCTAATGTCATATGAGCGAGATTTGAGAAACTAATTGTACCAAAAACGATGTTTTTCGATATTTTTAGGATTCATTGCGCTGCTTTTCAAATTTTTCCACGAATGCCATGTGAAACTACTCATTAAAAGAAAAAACTGTATTTTGATCACTGTGGTAACTGTATTTAGTTTTGGATCGATTTCGCGCATACATTTTTTGGCGTCTCATAGTGATTTGCAGGGTAAATATAAAAAGTGAAGAGAATTGTTTCCTCCTACTCATCTGTAACGTAATCAGCATGAAACACTCGGAAGTTTCCAAGTTTTGAATTATTGTCATAGTTTGATAAATGTTGATCACTCGAGAGTTTAGAGAAATCAGAACATTTTCTATGTTATGAACCCTGAACCTTTTTGATTATATTATGGGTATACATACAAAAGCATAACTTTCCTTTCTACTCCGTAGAGCCAAGGGAAAAAGTTGAAATCAATCAAGTTGATTCATTCGTCTTGGGCATTGCGTGGAATTGATTTCAGAAAACAATATTTTAGGAAAAATTACACTTTTTTTGACACAGTTGCGATAATTTCATTTTCTATGAAATAATAAGAAAATATTAAAACCTCACCTAAAAGTGGGCTTCGATGCCAGTAGCCATCTCTGATTTCGAGGAAGTCGTAGCGGCAGTCAACGCTCTTGTAAATGTCGAGGGTCGTGATGTTCAAAACTATACGTTCTCCGTGAGTCGCCGTGATGCGCCACTCGCATTTTTCTCCCTCCAACGGAGGAATCGCCGCCCTGACGTGAGAGGGAGACGTCAACGTCGCCGAATTCTCCTGATGAGTCCGTCCGCATTCTGGCAAAATCATCCGATTAATTAGCCTCGAATTAATCGAGTTGATTCGTACGTAGTGAGAATCGTGTATGTTCACATTTCATACTCTCAAATATCGTTAGGTTGACAGATCTGCTCTTCGTACTAATAAATCACTTTGATACGTTGATAATTTTTTCAAACGGAATTACTACCCTCGTTATTATTGGAAATTGTACACTTCGCCATTCCCGCACCGAACATGAAAGTTGCTCGTTGACAATTCGCCGTACTTTTATGTTCATTTAAGTGGCACAATTTCAATCTCTCAGCTTTCTAAATGATATTTGTTTATTTTACGAAAATTTATAGTTTTTTTATACAACTGCAAAAACTGAGGCCTACCGGATCCAATAAACCTAATTTCGGCGAGTGGTCTGTATGGGTCTCACAGACCGTCGTCGGGGGTTATGGAAAGTTTACGCCATAAATAAAATTTTAAGGCAAATTTACAAAATTCCCTCGTTGCTGTTGATGAGTTGAGTGTGAATACGTGTACAACATGCGGAGCAGAGACACTTCACAAGGTAGTCAATCAAAACGAAAGCCACGTTAGTCAGCATTCACGAATTTACGAGGTTGCTCTAGTTTATTTTACGACCGTTATTAAACTCATACCGTATGAGTGGCTTAATGAACTACCAAAATCATTCTTTTAAAACGTTAGAACATTTAGTGTCATACAAAAGGTATGTATAAGAAAAATATCTGGTGCGACACATTACACAACACTCCTGAGCTTTACGTACATTCGCTGGTTTTCATGACTTTTGCTACTAATTCAAATTATTTTCCGCTCACTTCATTCGAACTTAGTAAAACATAACAGCACGTTTTACGTAGAAAGTAGTTGCGCTTTAAGTTCTGCAATTTATTTGAGTGATCCTACTCATGACTCGATCATTATGGAGAAAACAACGCGCAGAGAATTAATGAGACTGTAAACGCGATTGGTTAGAGAAGGATTATCGGGTAAAAGCTATAAGAAATGGTAATAAGTGAAACGGCGCAGTGAAATTCCAGTATTTCAGGGGTAGCTCGTGTATATCTTCTACATATCTGAACGTTCAATAACGCGCATCGTATAAGTTTAATGACTACCTCGTCCATTTTACTGAATATTCTAGTAGCTTTTGAGCGGAGTTAATAAGAATTTATAATGTTCTTTTCCTCATCGTAGAGCCAAGAAAAAAAAATCTGCACTAATGCAGATTTTCGTAACTTTTATTAATTCATGTTGCTGCTTCCGCCATTTTACAGAATAAGAAGGGGACGCACACAGACCATTTTCTGAAATGACCATTGGAACGTCGAGATGTGAAGGAAATATTTCTCTATTTATTTTAACATTTACCCCAGCCAAAGCGCGCTGTGGGGCTTTCTTTTGAAGATACAGCATCCTGCATAATGCCCATCAACAGATATTTCAACCAAACCTCGAATGAACGTCGCGTTTTTACGACAAACTGAGAGTTGCGTTCAGATTTTCCGACAATACCGAAGGGTTTCTCTCTCGAAACTATTGAATTTTCCGCAGTTATTCCGTCTCATCGGCTCATTTTCTTTTGTACGAAACTTTTCAACGCCGCACAGCCACCCTTGAAATCTCCGGTGCAACCAGCTTTTCCCATTGTCGACTCAACTTTAAATCACTTTCCCCCGCCCGTTCGGAGAGATTCCTCCGACGCTTAATCAAGTTCAGCGCCCCCTCCTCCTCCTCTTCCGGACGCCGCAAAACCGAGGATTTTTTATTCATAAACCAAGAGATTTGACGCGTCGCTTAATACCGTAGGAGAAAAGAAGGAAAAACTTCTCGGAAAGCCTCTCCCCCCCTCCCTCCAATGGTTTTTCCTTTCTACGAGGCCTTTCGTTTTGCGGGTTTTATGGTTCGGATTCCTGATATTAAGCTGCGGTCGGAGGATGGTCCTTTGGCGGCGCTAGAGGGGCCTTTCAAAAGACCTGGGCGGTGATTGATAGCCGCGTCACGTTCCGGAGAGATAACTCGATAGAAAGGACCAATTGAGGAAGATTCGATATTGATCCTACCTTATGACTGATCCTTACTTATGAGATCAAATACCCTTTCAGAGGCTTCGCAATCAATTTCGTCCACTTCAATTATTAGAAAATGAAGAAAATATCTTGCGCGATACGCAACTAATTTTACCGGGTTTATCTCAGCTGAACAGACAATCACACGACTGTTTATGGAGAAAAATACATAGGAGTTAAAGAATCGTAAATACTTTTGACGAGAATCGTTAATACTTTTACAAACCTCTTTTCACTTCTTAGACCCCCACTCTGAGTATATTTTCAGATACGTCTCTCTTTTCAAGTACATTGTTTCCTGCTCACCATCCCAACAAACTCCACCGGATAGTACTACACCACATTCTGTTCTGTATATAGCGGCGATGTATCTTACTTCTCTGCATTCCCACAGTAACATTTATGGCTAGTAAATCGCAGGTACTACTTAGTTGAGAGTACCCTGCGAGTTCGATTGAAATCGCCATAGCCGGTTTGAACAAAACGTGTGTTGCTAAAAGATAGTTTCGCTGGTGATCAATTCATTTCAGCGCTAATTAAAGACCAGACTTCCGTACAATTACATTACAAATTTTGATTGTTATTTCCATTCAAAGGACTGTCAGAAAGCCATTTATGGGAAACAATAGTTTGCTGTAAATCGTTAAAGCCGTCCATCTAAAAAATTCAATAAAGGCGTTTTTTCTTCATTCCCGTTCATCAAATTTTCAAAAGGGTATTTATACAGAGCAAAAATTATGTTTTAATTAGTAAAAGATATTTCGATTCATCCGAGCCGTTTCTGGAAAAAATGCGATAATTCACCATTTTCAGTTCCTTCCCCTTCTCATAACTTTGTGTGTTTTAAAAGAACAACGAACAAAACCAATAAAGGACGAACGGTATGCAGAAAATGATGTTTTTCTGATTCGGGAGCTCACGGAACGTAAGCATCTGGCGGAAACTCATTTTTTTTTTACCTATTACAACACACTCTTAACCCTTCGGGTTGAAGAGAGTAACAATTTTTTATTCGCGCGCAATTTCCAAAATAAACTAAATAGAAACTCACTGTGACATTTATACAGCAGGTTAGTTTGAGCGATATCTCCTTCGCTGAGTCTCACTCGTTGTCCAATTTCAGGCCTTCTCTTCCCTTTTCCTTGGTCCATCGGTTGAATCGTGTCGAGGTAAGTGCCCTGTAAACGCGCGCATTCAAATATTGAACGAACGAGTGACAGGCGTAGAGGCTCCTTAACCAGTTAATTCATATTGTTACATACCCAACACCGTCTCTTAACATTTAAAATACCCAGAGGCTGCTACAATATCTTCAGAAGTTACTTTTTCCAAATCATTCGTAACAAATTGATCCTTCCAGTTGCTCATCTCATCACCCCACTTAACCTCACAAATAAACTTCAAGTTGTTTACTCTGTAAAACGAGAGGCACATGTCTGGTGCGACGAATCGAATGAATGGTATTCGTTGCTCAATACGCGCTCAGATCGCGCCGATTGACATCATTTGTATTTGAATGGCCACCTTGCCATGCTCATGTTGCGTGTGGGAGGCTCTGTGTATGTAAAATGATCTGCCTTAAAACGGTCGTCCAAAGTTCACTCATTAACGATGCATTTCCAATGGGTTTTGCACCCGTTCTGCAACCGCGAGCTTCTCTCAAATTTTGACAAGTGAAGGCAATTTAAAACATCGTCACTGAAAGTCTTTAGTTCTGAATTTCTTCGTAATATTATTCTTCCATGTTCGTTCAGCCGCCTTCAGCATGTTCTTATTTCCCCCTCGATACGGAGTTCCTTTTGCGTAAGATGCATGATGATCCCATCTCATCATCAAAGGCCGCCTTCGACGCAAAACGCCGAATCAGTATGGGCTTTGTGACCTCGGAACACCCGCACCTGCCCTAACGGCAAAGTCATTGTTTTCTCGAACCCCCCTTGATATCTGCGGATTTCCCCCTGGCTTTCCCATCTTTATTTTCCCTCTCCTCAATTTCACATTCTTCTCCACAATAAACAGCTCCTCCCAAACTCATTCTCCTACAAAGTCTCGTGAAAGTCGGTCATCTCCAGTTCTCTCAGCACATTCATCTAACACCTCTTGCGATATAGACGTCTCCCAATTCTTCCAATGGACACTTGTTTCACCGGATTAAAAATTGGATACAAATTTAATTCAAAGTGCTCAACGCACACCTGGTACGGGTGGTCCAGCTTTGTGACTGAGAGGGGCCTGCACGGCTTGTTTGCTTGAAAAACAAAATTGAGCAGCGAAACATTATGAGTTGTATTAAGAAATGTTAGCGCCTAACGTTCCAGAATTTATTGAGTTTCTCCTGATTATCCCACGACATTTATTGAGTTATCAATATGCAGTTGATTCATGAGACTGTAACTTTTACTTTTTTTAGAAGGGCTGGGTTGACTGTTTTGGAATTACCAGGTAAAAACTGTAAGCATTGGTGCAAGTTTGAGTTCTGGAATTTCTGGAGTTGCTTCTGAATGTCTTATGAGAGTTATCAAACTGTCAACGTTAAGTAGTAGGTTGAACAACCGCCCTACTCATGCTAGTTGCATACGAGCGGGATTTATTGGGAAACAGACAACCAATAAAAACTTTAATCATAACTATAAAAGCTGTTTTTGGGGTAAAAAAATGTTTGGTATTTTGATGACCATCGTAACTTCCCTTAGTTTCGAACCAATTTTTCTCATACCCTTATAACACGGACTAAATATGAAATTTGAGCCAAATCGGTTCTGCCGTTCTCTTTCAATCGCGTTCAGAGACTTGCATAATTTTCTCAAATGGTGTTTTTCGTACTCAGAAGCCCTTGAAACACCCAATTACAGTTTTTCTTTCAGTTCATATTTATAGTTTTATCCATGCAGTTTTACACATAATTTTAGTATTTACATGTATAAATTTAACATCAGTTCGAGTAGGCCTAACGTTGAAAGACTGAAAATTACACCAAACAGTACAACAAAATCACAGGTCGCGCAAAATACGAACAAACGAGCACAAGATAATTCTGAAATTCTTAAAAAGCTCACAACTTCCTCAAATCAAGATTTTAAACTAAACTGAGAACGATACAAAAAATTTTAAACGTTAAAAAAAAAGCGTAGTGTCTTACCTTCGAAAATGTGTTACGAGCGTAGTGCATAATTGAATCATAATCGTAGGGCAATCCGAGGGAATTGACCTCTTCGTCAGTTAACTTGTTAAAGTTGTACTCTTGACCTGATGATAGACCAATGTTGTGAGATGTGCAATGGATAACATTTAAAAGGTGCGAATTGAGCATCGTGCAGTGAACACAAAAAGGAGAGTTTTCGGAGGTCACAGGTATGAATGAAGACATTTTTTTTAGTATAAAACAAAAATAGCCAGGAGGGAACTGCAAACTCGTAGTAATCCAGTCTAAAAGCCATTACTGCAGTTTCCGACATATTACACACGACTAAGGATAAAATAATACTGTTCTGATACTAGCGTCAATTATTTCGCTCGGCTCCACGTTTGCGAGTTTTCTTTTGCCCGTATCTCAACTTTCCTTCTTCTTCCCAGTCGTTGGTGCTTCCACAAATCGCTATTTTTACAGACCTTGTTCTTATACACGAACCCATAATAGTAAGTGTGGCAATAATGGAGGCAAATGATAATCTGAGGGTAAATAGTACAACCGTAGGAGAACTGGAAACCTGAAAGTTGTGAGGTGGGAACCACCTCAGTCACACCAATTTCAAGTACATCTTTAATGCAAGCGGATTCTACGACAGAAGCACCAAATGCACAAGTAAAGCGATGCGTACCTGCCATGATATTATCCCTCACGATCAACACGTGGTTGTCCCGGTCCGGGCGCGTGTGTTCGTGCCAAAATCCGACGACGTGACCCAATTCGTGAACTACGATACCAAATTTGTCGCAGTTCTTCCCTATAGAAATTGCCTGCGGTCCGTTCCCTCTTCTGCCGACGAACGAGCAGCATCTGGAAGAAAGCTGTTACATGTTACAGTTGTGTCACGTCTACGTTAAAATTGCGTTGTGCGCCGATTTAAAGTAAGTACAGCGGCAACTTCATGCAGTGAAAGTCATGCGAACATACCCACAAGGCCTTTCAGTAAAAACGATGTAGTTCGTGTGTTCGGCGGGAACTCTCTCGACGAATTTGACGCACGTGAAGTTCTCCCAGTGTCTCATCGCCTGTTTGAACAGAGCCTTGTGCATCCCTGGACAGATTTAAGTATTTCAATTATTTGTATAAGCTGTCTAAGATCGCCTTTTATTTTTGTCAGCGTTTATGTTTATCGGGAATAACCGTAATACTATACTTCGTCAGTAAAAGAGAGGAAACTAATTGGATTCCTTAAATCATTGCCAGGCGGTCATGCTAGAGGATTTGGAACGTACAACGCTCAAACCAGACGACAATAAAACGGAGTTACGACGACTGTTTATTTCCACAAAACTTGAGTTATTTAGATTCTGACGTCCAAGTATCAAAAGGCGCTACTGATGACGAGTTTCCACATACGTGTACATAAGGCAGACACACAACATCGTACCACCTCATATGCTGCCATTCATCCGCGCTTTCATACTTTCAAAGACACGCAAACACCTGCACAAACTTTGAGAAGAGTTTGATTCTTTATAATCCTCCACTTCTCTGCGGGGAATCATTTAACGTGAACACTTCACTGACTAATCATGCAAACACTAATAACAGAAGTAGATAAAAAATAAAGTGACAATAACCTAGCCCGTACACAAATCGGAAACTTCCGTGTAAGTAGCAGGATCTTTCAAACACTAGAGTTCCTACCAGTTTTTTCAGTATACTGATGTTACCAGCGCAAAGCGTACCGCCGAGTTTTGAGCCTTAGATGCTCGCTTAAGTGCTGAATTGGGAAAATGAGCACTAACGCTGACGTTCGCACGTGGGGTAGGGCAATCCCTCGTAATTTGAGGATGCTTTGGTAAACACATTTGTTATTTGCAGATTCTGCTGGAACACGATAGCACAGGCCATTGCTTCAAGCAGTTTTCCCTCAACAGTGATTCTCGGGTACGAACTAACAAGAATTTTATTGGAAAACAAATGCTAACACTAGCGCATAACGTCGCTTGAGCGGTACCGGATGATAGTGTTCAACGATTTCATAGTAGTTACTTTCAAAATCTCCACCTCTACATGACTCAATGGAACAAAAATGAATGAACTCCTAAATTTGGTATATATTTAAGTTACGAGAAGATATTTCCTTGGTAAGTAACTTTTAACCCGAAGATTCTCGGGATTAAAAGACTAGCTCAGCAGTATCCACCTCCCTACGAGGTGTCCTCAGACATACAGCACTTGAGATACTTAACTTTTGTGTTAGCCGTCTCCAACGATTGTACCCTTTGTAAACCAAGTAATTCTGTAATAAATTTGTAGCGTTTTTTAAAAAAACTCAGTTTCCCTTCGGGCAAACATAATTTTTATATACCACGCGCCTAAGATATATTCTTCTCTTTTTACCTCAAGAGAAGCAGTTATTGTTTTATTTTATTGGCAATAAACACCTACCGTCCGAGACAGACCGGCATTGTTTGAATGGAGAGTCCATCAACATAATCGAAACACAGTCTTTTCACGGTCAGTTTTTTTCTCCTCTGATCTAATCTCGTTTGTCTAACAGTTCGAGGATACACAAACATTGGTATAAGCAAAGTTGCTCTTCAACCGTTCAAATCATGAAAAAGCATGCGGTACTCACTGACCAGAGAAGTTGCCGTCAATTTCGTAGGGGATCACACCGTGCTCCCAAACCCGCTCCCTCCGTGCAGTCGCCGCTCTGACCACCCTCCTAGCGGCTTTCTCCCTTTCTGTGTACAATCTGACGATTTCTCCGTTTGAGCTCACAAGCCTCCTGCGACAGAAGTGACAATGTGAGAGGGTGATTTTCATTACGAAAATATAGTTTATACCGTGTAGACTCGTACTACAGCAATGTAGACTAGAAACTTTCGGAACAATTATGGTATGTGAAATTTGCCTTACTTTTAAATAGCTTAAATAACAATATCAGAGGTATCTTTCCTAATCAACATGAATGTTCCTTAACACTCTAGAGATTTATATCAATATGAATGAAAATAGTCTCAATAGAATAAAATAAAATTTTTTAAAGAAAGACATATAAAACAATGGTGTACGACTGAAACATGGTTTACAAACACAAACAAACCCCTGTGTTCTATTTAGTAGTGGTATTTCCACTAGGTCGCCACAAATATCCCAAGTTTTAGTTCAAAATAATATTTACAAGCATTGGGATGAGTTTTGTAAAGAATACAGTTGGACAGTCCTGTAGCCAGTGATTGGTTACTACTGTCATTTAGCAGCGATTTATTTCATTCTCGAGTAGAGTACAATAAGGTGTTACGAGGGGTTTGGAAACGTTTGGGGAGCCTTTGACTCTGGCAAAAATTACAGCGATCACGAGCTTCGATCCAATGCCCAACTTTTGTCGGATTATGAATCTTCGTCTATAACCATTAGACTACGATCACTGGGGTGCCTCCAATGGGGGTCAGGCGGTACAAATGTACATATTCACCTCAGTCCCAGTAATTGTCATGGGGTTCAGGTTATTACTTGGAGTGTTTCATAGATGATTACTTTATTTTGCGCAGATACATTTCAGCCGCCCAGCAATGGTTTCGAGCATGTACATGATGCAATCGGAAGTTGACTGCAGTTGGTCTCCCTCGTCATTCGTTGAGTTGATACGTCCACCTCAAAATTCAAGCTTATTCATCTTCGTGGAGACTCAATTGAGCGAACTAAAAAGGAAGGGCGAAGACAACTCTAATGTATTTCCTTTCGAGGGTGTACGCTGTGCGACGGGTTCAGAAGGAGGAACTCCAAAACGTGGGACCGAGAAGTGCACGAGTGGCTGACGCTCCAAGAACTTCTCCTCCATTGGTAGCGTCGAGATTCATTTTTGTTATTAAATTTAACGCACTTGTTTAGAGGGTTCATTTGGGTTCAACTTTGTTTTACACCATCTCTATACTTTCCTCAACCTTTGGGTGGCAGAAAGTAACAATGGAAACCATCGTAGATAATCTGGGTGGTATTCAAGGTTACAAATAATAAGGTTATGAGTGAATTCCTTGGAATTGTAAAGGGGGGGGGGGTGTATCAACTCAACAGCATGTTTTTACGAAAACAGCTCTAACGATTTTTATTAAACTTCGCAATTAAACCAAATATTGGGTACCTTCCAATGAGTACTAAATATTGTTCAGTAAGAACGTCTCTGGTGTGCAACGTTGAGGGCTTTTTACGTTTCAAAGCTTTATGTATATGTAAAAAACGTCATATGAGAAAACAGTTTATGTGTTATTAAAGTTAACGTACTTGTTTAGTGGGTTCATTTTCTCTGGTGACATACTGTGGGCGACCGCTTTCCATGTAAAGACATCACATCAGTTCCGACTTAACGGCCAGACGATGATGTCTTTACATCGAAAGCAACCCCCACAATATCTCACCAGAGAAGACGAACCAACCAAACTACACTAATTCACGTACTAGCGGAACCAACCCAATCGTTTTGGTTCCTGTAAATGTTTCTAAACAAATTTAGAGAACAGGTTCTACTTCTTTCCTGCCTCACCAGATTCCCCGAATCTTCAGTGCACCTTTTAGGCCGTTTCTTTGACTGATGTTCCAAAAGTCGGGTTAATGTCTCTCTGCACTACTTCTCAGATGATTTTTAATGTTCCATTCACTGATGTAAGTCTGGAGTAAGTTTATGTGCATCCAGGGGCTTCGATGTGATATCGCAGGTGTTTCATTGAAGAACAGTGTTATCTTAAGTCCATAATACTCTAGCAGATTGAGTCAGAGTGATGGAAAATCAGAAATTCTTACAAAAGAGACGGAGTTACGAGGAGAGAAAACTTGATTTGCAGAGGAGGAGAAATTAATTATTGCCGAGAGTCCATTTTTCCAGAGTATTAAACACTTTGTTTCAGAGTTCCCGACGACGGTGACGTTTTAATCAACTATTTCATTACGTTGAGGTCATGAAGTATTGATTCCCGTCGTCTCTCCATTATTTCCGAATGAGTTTCTCGTTATTTTCAGCTTAACGAATGCCACCGGCCTCACATTAATCAAAGTTCCGAGCGATTCTTTTTACGTCGAATTCCAGAGATTCGTATTCGACGTCATTTAATACAGTGTATGTAGGAATCTTTTAAACTGATGATACTCTCGTTGCGAGGGCTTCTGCCCAGAATTATGGCTCAACTTCAATTCCCGGCTGTCCTTTAGATTTTGACATGTTTCATCACTTACCAGGGAACTAAAAATGGGAGGAGCAGAAAGCGTGATGTCCCTAGGCTAAAAATAAGACTAAGCCAAGTCAAAGTAATCGCTGAATCAACCTGGCTTCCTAGTCAAGTAGTGTAGAGTTTCACAGTTACCGGTAACTGATTTTGAATCTTCCAACGCAACTCTGGAGGGTGGTCAGTGATCCAAGGTGCATCCACCCCAGGAGATCCAGTTGGAGACACTTCAAATTTGATGAAAATTGTTGTAGCCATATATCAAAAATGTAAAAACCACCTTTTTTAAAGATAATGATGAACTTGTTGCTTCATAGGTTATAGCACAGACAGAGTACAACCTGTCGCTTGTTTTGCAAACTACAGCACCATTTAAGACCAGCATAGTTTACTATTGAAAAAGTAGAGTGTGGCTGAGCGGATGGGGGGAATGCCATTGTTAGTGGGGGCCATTGTACGCCAGACTGAATACCACGAACTGAGAGGGGTAGACCAATCCATCAGTCAGGCGTCTCATCGTAAGCTTCTGAGTTTTGCACTAGCGATTAGAGATACCAATGGCAACGGAGCGACCCTAAAATTCGAAGAATTTCCGCAAGCCCGTTTGAAAACGTCGCATTCAACGGGTAAGGGAGGTGGTTGACAGTGAAAAATTATGTCCGGCACGAAGCAATTAAGATTTAAGAGGAGGATTTACCTTTGCCTGTGCCGACGTCTCCGTCTGTGCCGCCTTTTAGAGCTTCTGCTGGGGAGTCGCATCACTTTCTTCTGAAGAGGTGACAGTCCTTCTTCCTCCACTTGCAACCCGTCAACGAGAACCTCTTTTCTCAGCCGCTCCGTCTCAAGGAAGATCCCTTTCTTTTTTTGTTCTTCCAACTCTTCGTCGTAGCGACCGTCGTTTACTGCTATGTCGCCCATCCACGCTCCTGGAAACGAACACTTTGAATGAGTAATGGACTAAAAACTGGCAGCCTGGGTTTTGGGTGGTAGTGGGAGGGGGAAGACCTTTCTCTCGCAAGTATTATTTTTACGGAGAATGAAATAATGATATAATAGTATTCTTATTTGAAACGCTCGGAATTTCTTGAGAACCCACTTTCAGGAATCTGCGCACATCTAACCACTGACAATCAATTCACCGCTGGTGATCTCACAACGTTCCTCACCCCTAAGTGAACAGAACGTTTTGATCACTATGATAACTACAGTCACTTTGAACCAATTTTGCTCATGCCCTCATTTTATCGTACCATGTTGATCTGCAGGTCACATTTCAAAAAATAACTGATTTAGTCCATCTGATCTTTCTACATCGCATTTACAGGCGCTGACTATTTTCTCAAATGGTTTTTTGTGGTAATGTGGAGGAACTGATAGCGAGATGAAGAAACACATTGGTGCATCTTCTCTTGTGTGTCTCTGCCTACGCTACTAATTTATCAATAAAATAAAAAGAGGCTTCCCGCAGCCAAGCAAACAAGGGTGCCAACGTTTTGACTTTCCTTGACTCTACGAAGTAGAAAGGAAAGTTATGTAATCGGCTGAAAAAAAATTGAGTTTTCTTCAGATCTTTACGTTTCAGACCCTCCCGAGTCCGAAAACACTATTTGGGAAAATGGTCTGTGGGTCTGTGTGTGTGTGTGTGTGTCTGTGAACGATTTTTAGAGAAAACCATCGTACCAAATCTGCTCAAACTTCATATCTCGCCCGCAAGTTACCATGGGACGCCAAAATAAGGGTATGAACAAAATCCACCGAAATTTAACTATAGTTATCATAGTGATCAAAACACCAAATATTTTTTTTCTCAAAAACGGCTCTAACGATTTTGATTAAATTTTTTATATTGGTAGCTCCCAATATGGCAACTATACCGTAGAATTCCCATTTGTGAAAATAATGATGAGAGCAGCACAATAAATTATCAAAATTTTCGACGAAAAGCGTTTTTACCGCGGTTATTTCCTTATAAACTCCGCTGGAATTTTTGTAGAATGTTAAAAAAAATTTTTGTATTGTAGTCCAATCCAATACCTAAAGAGTGAGTGTTTAAAAACGCTCATGAGATACATTGGGCTCACTCCAGAAATTCCTGAATTTCAACTACCGTCGTTTCGCTTTCTACCAGTTCTAACAGTTATTACCCGATAACTCTGCAAAAGTAATTACTATCCTCTTTAAAAAAAATCTCGTTTACAGCCTCATTAATTATATGTGTACCAATTGCTCAATAATGGTCCTGTAATGAGTACGAGCAGCACAATAAATTCCAGAACTGTAGGCGCTACCGCTTCCTGCAGCCGTAAAGCGTTGTTTGACCAAGTTCAAATTAACTGAGTGATAAATGAATTGATTACATAGAATTAGCCATGTACAAAGTGAATTGACGTAGAGCTAAGGAAAGTTGTGTGTTGCAACGCACCAAATATTTTGGGGTTACTTTCACGTCTAAAATACTCTACATCGCCATTCTTGTACAGCCCCGCAGGAGCGGTCTTTGTTTCACGTCTTCATCATGGATTAGTAAGCTCCACCCACTCCTAGCAAAGCCTGTGCAAATTGAGCAATGGACCTTCACTTTTCTTTCGGAATTTCACAAAGTGTACAAGAACGCGCGCGCGCTCTAGCGCGTGCTGGCCAACTAGATGCCAGCTCACCTTTGGCACTAGATGATGACGTGCCAATCATCATCCGTCGTTGCCCTGCAATGAAGCAATGAAGGCAATTTTGGCTCCTTCGTCGTTTATGACAATTCGCGCAGTGTGTTCCCAACTAATTACGATTTATTGGTTTCCGACGCCATTAGCCCGGTTCCTCCTCATCTCTCGGGAAATATTCCGCTTCGATGGAACGTGAGGCTGTTAAACAGCTAGCAAATACGATCCAAATGGTCTACGGCAGTTCAATGGCGCAATAAAATCGAGCTGGGAAGAGGTTGACTGAGGATCTAACTGCCTCGGCTCGTCAAACACTCGCTACTGGCGCAGTTTTTAACGGAGGCAGTTATGATGAGAGCACGGAGGGAAGAAGAGTATTTCGTGTTATGATGTCCACAGGGTTGAATGAATGGGACTTTTCAAAATTAAAACCCTCCCCGTAGTTGATAAGGGTTTTGGAAAGGGGCGGCGATGGTTTGCGGAGAGAAAAGCCGGGGCGATGAAAATACTGAGAGAGCCTGTTTTACATTGAATTCATTAAACCGTAGATAAGACGGAGTGTGTTTCCGAGGTTAAATGTTAATTACGCTTTTAATTCAGAAGCGGCCCGAAGGGAGAAGGGCCAGCGAGGGCTAATGGAAACTCGAGGAGTGGGCATTTCACTGGAGTCAATACAATGTTCTGAATAACTGTTATATAGTCTGATCAGCATTGAGGGCACTGAGTATGGAATCCGTTTAGTGAGGTCATTGCTAAAACTGATCTCAACTAGACGATGACACCAAATCAGAGTTGCAGGTCTCCGAACTTATTACTCGACATGAAAAGTACGAAAATGTTTGTTTTCGAGTGTGTATTCAACGTAACACATTACAAGAGTGATGAATTGAGACCAGCTTGTTTTCTCCCAACAATAGCTCTAACGGATTTGATTACATTTGTTGTGTGGATAGTTCCAAATAACATGATAGTACAATAGAGTGTTAGGGTAAACTGCCGAAGCAGCAAAATACACTATCAACAATTTCATTCATACTCAGAAAAATCGTATTGACAGCCTCACGAACCTCCCACTCACAGAATAACCAGTAGAGATCGTGGTAGATTCAGGAGCATCTCAAATAATTCCGGAACCTTCAGCATGTTGAGCATAACGAAATGAAGAACAGATTTCATCAGGGGCTAGAGTGCACGCTTGGCGGATGTAATTCGTGAGATGCATCGTACCAGGTATGTTGTACATTACTTTTCTTTCTACTTAGTCGCAGGGAAAGTAACAAGCCGACTACATTATAGGTCAAGATTTTAAGTAACATCGTAAAAACCTCCAGCGAAATTCCAAGCGAGTGATGCCAAATGAAAGGCAAAATCGTGAATTACGACCCATTTGCAGCTGCAGGAGCGGCGAAACGCAGACGCTGGACCAATGAATGTGTTAGACTATTCATGCGAACTAGATTCATATCTCTGAAGGGACTATTCGTCGAAGATTGGTAGTTAGGAAATCGCTCCCTTTACAACTCGAGAGCTTTCATATAAGAGCGTTAGCCTCGAGAGCATTACTCGATTGCATATGCAAAGGGTGAGCAGCTCGTTAAACCGCGAATCCCTCTTCACCTCCGACCATCAAACGTATGCACCCCACGAGAGTTGAACTCCGCACTGCCACAAGTGCGGCGCGGAGGCCGTACTATGGGTCACAAGGCCCCTCTAGAAATAATGAATACCGGTCATCCAAGCCCCCCCGTTTGTTGGAATAGTTAGTGATACACCCTCAGAGATGAGTCTAACTATTTTTCCTTCCCTACAGCCCGACGTTGCTGGCGAGTTATCCGAGTCAAATCATCAGGCTTCACGATTTTATTGCCACAATCTTCAAGCCACGCAATCTCACTCTGTTCGACTCATGAATTATGAGTGATAAAACAAATTATTACAGTTTTAGAGCAAAACAATAAAGCAGGGGACTTGATATTAATAACGTACGAAGAAAGAACAATGCTACGGACCACTAAGTAAATTATGTAAGTATTTAAAGCCTAAAACCACATATTGATACGTACATACACATATGTGAACATAATTTCAAATCGTTTAATATTCACACCAATATTTATGTCATTTCGTTGTTGCCTTCCTTAGCACTGTGAGGTCGAAAGTTATGCAAAAATTTTGAATTCTGATCTTTACGTTACAGATCCTACTGAGCCCGAGAATCACTATTTGGGAAAATGGTACGTGTGTGTGTGTGTCTGTGAACGCGATTGAGTGAAAACTACAGAACCAAATCAGCTGAAACTTGATAACTAGCGCGCAGGACACCGTGGGACGCAAAAATAAGGGTATGAGCAAAACCCGCTCAAAACTAATTATAGTTATCATAGTGATCAAAACCCCAAATATTTTTTTTCTCAAAAACGACTGTAACGATTTCAATTAAATTTCTTATATACACAGCTCAAAATTACGCGACAATACCATAAAATTCTGATCTATGGGAAAATGACAAGAACGGCCCAATATATTACCAAACATTTCGACGAAAATCGATTTCAGCGAAGGTTTTTCCTTATAACCTCCACTCAAATGTTACTAAAATCTTCAGAAAAATTTAAGTGATAGTTGAATCGAATACCTACACGATGAGCGTTTAATAAGATACATATGGGTAGCTCTAGAAATACCAGAACTTCAACCACCGCCGTTCAACTTACTACCATTTCTATAAGGTTTTACCCGATAACTCTAGAAAACTGATAATTATCCTTATCAATAAAGCATCGTTTGTACAGCCACATCAATTCTCTGCGTACGATTTGCGCTCAGGGCATGAGCACGTACTACACAATAAATTGCGAAACTGTAAGTTGTACCGCTTTCTGCCACCGCGCGTCGTTTTACCTAGTTCAAACGAACTGAGGGAAAAATACATTGCATTAGTAGCAAAAGCCATGAAAACCAGTGAATTTATAGTTGTGTATGCGGTGCACCTGACCCTTCCACTGCGGACATATGCCACTCATGCTATACAATGTCGAATATTGTGAATTGAATTAAATTTATACAAAATGGAGTAAAATACAGTGTATGTCATTATCGAGAATAAAGTTAGGTACTGATTGGTAGAAGATAATGTGAAAATGTAATCCAACTCAAAATGCGAGGGTTTTCACCATTTTATTTTCGCTCCGTCAAAAAGGTAACAAAACAAAAAAGTAACCAGCTCTACCGTTCTTTCCGCAAATCTAAGTGCACACAAAGGGGAAGTTTTGCGGTACATTTCGTTTGAAGACAGAAATGAACCACTTTATTTCTGCACCTTCCAAAAATCGCTAATAATACTAGTAAACTAGATCAATCGAACCAGAACCAACCGTTCGCCGGCAAATCTAACAACACACACCGCACGCGGAAAATTTTTCGATTCAGTGGGATCTTTTGTACGCAATTTCCGTACTTTTCTTACGGTTTGGGTAACGGAATGCGATGTCCACTGAAATGATAGGTCGGTTTCACGCTCCAGAGATTGATTTCAGGGAAATCGAGCGCCGGGTGGAGCGAGGAAAGTTGTGCGACGATTTCCATGGATTTCCCTCGGACCTACTGTTCGTTGATTCGGGTGGAAATCCGGTCCAGCGATTTCCTCCGATCCCTCTCGCCCCTCTCCAATAATCTGGATCCTAGGGCCACCACCTGGAGTATTGCAGTCCTAGCTCACGTTAACAACCGAGGAAATGGAGCGAGCTGGAGGACTATTATTATTAGAATATTACTATTGTACGATTATTATTGCTCGTACAATATCCGAACGACCTCGTCCCTTTGCGTCGGAACAATGCAGTCTGAAAAGGAGGGAAATGCGATAATGGACGATATTATAGTCGGTTGTAGCAGGCAGCCGGTTGAGTGGTAGACTCCCTTGGTCGAGATAAACGACGACTATCTCTCCACACATCACTCATTCACTCCCGATAACGTTCCCTTTCTATTTATAATATGAAAATTCCCCTTCGCCACCCTTCCACTCCACCTCATTCCCATTACTCCCCCTCTTTATCCGATTCAAATCAGCACCCACTCTATCGCCCCTTATTTCAAAATAGTCGACTGATGTAAAACTGTCAACTCGGATCATTGCACTGCTGCACACGAGTCAGCGGCCATTCTACTTCAATTTCTGGACTGTAAATACTCATTTTTCACGAAGCCAGACAGATCCTCCGCTTTAGCCTCACGATTCCTCGCCTCAACTTACTTTTTTACCAGCGGTGAAGCTGATATAGATAGTTCTTCGGCTGGTCAGGATGACGATTGACGACGGGGGAGTACCAAATGCTCACCAACAGCCTCCTGAAGAATCACATTTTGAATTGAAACCTACCACACACCAAACTGCAGCTAGTGGGCATTTGAAGTGCAATCAATCTTTATTCGGAGCGAAGTGGAGAGTCAATTTGGAAAATTATTTGCCCTCCTACAGAATCCGGACCTGCCTTGCTCCGCACACATGGCTTTGTCTTCCCAAATACTACCACCACATTACTCCACCCAAGAGCGCATCACAAAACCATCTAACGAGGTAAAGCGGGATCAAGAGAAGGTTTTCACATACCACCTCACCAAACATCTGTAACTATTGCCAAAAAACATGATCTCATGCCCCTTGTTTTCACCCTTGATATAAACTGTAATAACTCGGGGGTTTGGAGTTACCTCCCAGCCCAGATTCATTCTGTAATAAATCAACCATCATGTTGACTTCTCCACAGCTGATATTGTACAGAGGAGTTAGTTTTTTAAAGAAAATTAAATAAATTGTATTGCTGTTTGGATGATTGATCCCACCGATCGCCCAAATGCCCGCGATTAAACATCAACTGGTTGCTCACAGCTTCTCATTGTCGTTTCATTTATATCGCTCATTGCAAACTCAAAGTCAGACAGTAAACCGAAGGCCGCATTTTATCCTGATTCATTATATTACGAGATTCGAGTGCGTGAAGTATGACACCGCTCCGAAATCGTTACAAACTGAATCCTCTTAGTAAACAAGATTAGACGCTAATGAGGCCCTGAGATGGGGCTAATCTTGTTTGACGCCGAGGGCAATCCAATCCAATCCGTTTTGTCATCTCACGTACGACCTTTCTCTCTAACAGTCAACAGTCCTGGTAAACCGCTACGACGCAAGTCACGCTACCGTGTAAATAGTTTTCATAAGCCCAAGCCTTTCAAGTTTTTCAACTATTTTACGTTCAAATAACGAACTCGGCACCGGTGGCGGGAAGTGGACGCACGTAGGACACACTAGGATACACAGCGAAGGAAATTCTGTAGTGGAATTGAAAGTTAGCAGATGTGGTCGATAGGGAGGCGAATAATAATAATAATAGGGAAGCAATGATGACATTTTCACTATTGTCGACTGATTTTGATAGTTCTGTGTCGTTTGGTTC
Organism: Pachypeltis micranthus; assembly: GCA_020466155.1. NCBI lineage: Eukaryota > Metazoa > Arthropoda > Insecta > Hemiptera > Miridae > Pachypeltis > Pachypeltis micranthus. The sequence goes on from CM035773.1 coordinate 36,195,040, forward strand.
AGTTTCCCGTTTAGTTGTGAAACAAATGCATGACATTCAAGTAGGATGGGACTTAAATAACGTCAAATGATACGGAAACTTGTTGACTGGGGCAGGGGCAGATCTGGAGATTAGTGCGACAGTGCTACAACATGCGGTCCATGAAGTCAAAGAGGAGATCACTTAGGCCAAACCTTGTGTTGGCAGTGCTTGAAACGAAATGTTGATTGACAAGGGGCTCTGGGATTCTGGGATTGGCAATGACAGATGAAAGCTGGAGAAGACCCTGAGCTTGGGCCAAGGACCTAAACTGATTCAGATAGAGCTGAGCTGAGCTGAGCACTTTATGTTCTATTAAAGTAATAATAATAAATGAAACTAACAACGAATATAAAAGTAAATAAATAAACGTAATAATGATATTCATTTAAATTAAAACATTTTTCCAATATACGGTCTTTTCGTACTAATATTTCTAACAGCATTACTCAGTTTTTTTGCAAACGGAAAAGATATGAAGAGAAAAAACTTAGGTCATAAATAACTGAAAACAAAGAATGTCTGCGGTGAAATGAACATACATTCAATCATGCTCTACATACAATTGTTTTTCTTATTTATAATTTATTAGCACAAATATTGATTTATTCCTTTCCTTTCCTGAATTGCGTTTTCTTATTTATCATACGCAGTGAGTAGATCTCTTAAAATCTACCTGTCTTTTTTCTCAGGTCAAATAGCATGTTGTAAGTGTTGTACAACCGAGCTTATTTGACAGGTCTGTTTTTTTATTAAATCACCGTTCCTAAACCCTCGACGAGGGCTGTATCAGTCATAGAGCTACTTGGACTGCAAAAGATTTATTGTACATTGTACAGACGGGTTGTGTGTCTCAGGATTAGCATAAACCTGGCGTTTCTCGTTGTGTACTGCGCACAACTTCCATGAAGTGAAAACTGCCGTATAAATAGTCGGGATTTTTAACGTTGTGCACTTTAAGCACAAAATACCCTATAGAGTTGTTCATACAGGTTTAACCTAAAAGTGAAACGCATTTAGCGGAGACGGAGGGAAAGAGAAAAAAAAGAAAGTTTAAACAACATTAACAGATTGATTGTCGATTCCAAATCTTTTTTGTATAGGGTGGTCTGTAAGTCCGTCAGTTGGTTGCTTTCGTATGTGTAGTGTCTTGTGGTGGATTTTGTTTTGATTAGTTCGTTTATGATCTGTTCACAGTTTTCCACGTTTTCTAATATGATCAGTTTTCGTCCTTCGTATTGTTTATGTAGTAAGGAGACGCAGCCCTGTATTTTGGTAGGTTCGTGTCCAGTTGCCTTGAGGTGGTTGGCGAAATTTGAGTCGTCTTTGTTTCTATTAAGAGATTTAATGTGTTCTGAATAACTGGTTAGTTTGGCCCTAAGTGTGTGTACGTACGTAATGCAATTTGTGTGCCTTCCTTTCGGAAGATGTTAGTTATTCAGTGTATTTTTGGTCCTGTGTATGTAAATGTGCAGCGTCTTGTCGAAGTTTGTGTATTTTGTGTTTTTGGATCGTCTTTTTTGGAGTCATATTGTCATAATAATTTGTTTGTTTGCTTGGTGTCACCAATATTTTGTGCGATAGTATTAAGTTATTTTTTGTAATTTTGGTCGGATAGTTGGATAGTTTTTAGTTTCCATATCATGCATCTGAATGCACTTAGTTTATGTTGTTGTGGGTGGTTTGATGTATAGTGTATGGTTGTGTCTGTAGCAGTAGGCTTTATAAAATGGCTATATATAAAATAAAAGTTCAATCGCGTAGCCACCTGGGCAAGTATATTGAGTGGTTGGTTTGAGTGGTATATGGTACTGAGTAGCATATCATGTGTTGTGACGTTCTCGTAATCCGTGCATTGTTCATGTTTTTTTTTATTTTCGTTCGATGAGCCGGCTTCACTTCCACCTCGCTAAGCAACTACGTGTTTTAAACCGGTGTGGCTTGGATTATCCGCTCCCATATCGCCAACGGCCTACTAAATACTTCGCAAATCCTTTCGAATGACCATCTGGGAAAAGGGGGACCCAGTAATAAGGGCGTTGTGTTATCATTTGTACGAAAGTGCTGGAACAGGTGCGAGCATTTCTCAAGAAAAGCCGGGAGAGAAAAAAAAAAAGAAGAGGCCGCCGGAATACATTCAGATGATACGAGGGAGCATTATATTCTAATGGAGTAGGTCGTTTTGTCACGTGGGTAACGGCTTAGAGCCCTCTAATGGTCTGGCGCGGCTCCATCTCGCCTTCATTACTCCCGCGCAATTGTTGCGTCTTTTTTATTTAGAGCTGAAGCGGCGAATGGAGAAATGAGAAAATGTGAAAATGTCGAGGGCTTCGCGAAAATTCTATTCGTCTGTTGTTGCGGACCGCGCCTATACATTTCATCGCAGCTGGGAGTATTTGAATGCATATCGAGTTTAATGATTTTCTGAGCGTTCTGCAATAGTAAGAATACTCTTTTCATTTCGTCACCCTCAACATAAACTGCAGCCATGAAATTCAAAAGGGCGATCGATGGTAGTCATTATCGCATAACCCAAGAAAGCAATAAGGCTTCGTGCGTGGGATACCCATCCTCACGGCATCGTGAAGAAAGTTTTCAAGCGCTTTGGTTTCAATTCTCAGTTGGATCCACCCAGACCTGCCCAATGAGCGATAAGGGATCGCAGAACACCCTGCATTATTACTTCAGGAGTTCCTCAAGGTTCTCGTTTCGGCCTCTTCGTTTTTAACGAGTGCATTTCGTCATCGACAAGACACACACTGTTTCAGTAATTGCCAAAATAAACAGCAGTTTCAATTTGCTACAGTTACAGATTGCTGTGATAGTATGAACTATAAAAGACGCCTGACTTGAGAAGTGTAGTAACACCCCACCTGTCATCCGAGCTTCAACCACTCAGGCGTGATTTATTCCGCTCTTTATACGCCTATTATTAGCCAAACATATCGTCATTGTCTAGGTCATCAGCATTTGAACGGTCAGAACTTCATTTTACAATTTTGCCACAGCTCAGATAACTAATTTATAATATCATAGTTAATTTTCATATGAGGGAAGAGATGATTGTACTTTTTAAACAAATTGAAATTAACACGCTAATGAATTGGTGATTACTTGAGAACCCCAGATCAACAAACGTTGGCTACATCTTTAATGAGATTCATGTCTTGAAGCTCGGTATAGAGGGCTTTTTCTCGGAGGCGTCCTTTCCTCGCAGTTAGCTTTGTTTCATATTTTGTTAACTCCCAGCAGTTAGACACCTAGGAAGGAAAACTCTCGGAGTATGAACCAGTAATTTTTCCCACCGGCCGACATGCAAATCCCCCCCCCCCACGGTCGCAATATTCGTATTAACATCACTGTCAGCGTTTTTGCCTTGTGAGCTAACAATCAACTGCAAACATGTTAATCCGTTTTCTCCATTCGTCTGGTTTCTCATTCAGCTAATTGGAGAAAACCCTGAGAGAGAATTTTTCCTCGCTGTTCCTTCATCCTCGCGATGCCGTTGAGAGAGCGGCTGTTGTCGCTTTTCCACATTTATTTGTGTATTCCAATGCTTTTCGCTGAAATCGCTTTTTAGAGGACGCAGCGGGAAAATGGAATTTGAATCGGGCCTCCCTTTCAAGGAAATTAAAACTTGTAGGCCTGCGGTTGAGCTTCGTTTTTATTTCAATTGTAACAAGCAAACGGACGGCAGTTGCAAACATCTGGTGAATCGAAATTGCGGAATGTCTGTCGAGATGAAACACAGCGGGCTTGGCGAGAGTTAACAAAATCTAAAGAGGTAAAACCCCCGATTTCATAAGGAGAGTGGAAAGGGCTCAGGGCGGAAGGGTGTAGGTATACAAATTTCAAGTCTACCTGTGTAAAGAGCGGAATAGACACTGATCATTTCATGTCTAACAGAGGGAAAGGTTACAAATTAGGGTTGTATCACCAATCGAAATTGGTTGTCATAAGAATGTTTTGTGCGTTATTAGTGGAAACTGGTCTTAAATCCTAGAAAACATTTTTTGGTTTCATTCAGCAACAGTTACGCCGCACCGACAGGAATCATGTTCGAACTTGGGCAGACCGAGCAATATAATCCTGCTTGTACATAAATACAACTAGTTTGAATGTTTCGTTCCAAAACGAAATAGCCCCACGCTGGAATAGGATTCTCGTCGAAATCAAGACGAGCCTCCTGTTCCTCCGGAGGTTTCCATTGTTCCCACAAATTCAAGCTCCTTCCGCGACCCTCTTCAAACCCTTTGAAACCATCCTAACTCTTTAAACAACAGTAAATTTCGCTCCCTAAAACGCGAACCAGAAAAGGTTTCAATGTTTCTACTTGGGTTGAAAACAAGGGAGCGGCTCTGAGCGGGTGCTGCGTCAAGTTCCGCTGCTTTTCATTCCCGTTTCCGGAACCAGAGGGAAAGTTTTCAGTCCACGTTGTCGGTAAATGGCAGCCAAGTGTCAGAAAGACAAGCCGACAGAGGGTTGTTGCGAGAAAGAGAGAGAGTGAGGCGCTCGGCGGAGGAAGTGAAGAACGGGTCCCGAAATAATGGAAAGAATGAGCGGAGAACCTCGCTTTTCGTCGCAGTTCTGTTCCACTGCGTTCAAACCGAGTTCCCCATAAACAAAAATAACTAGTTCAACGCGTCACGCAACTTTTCCCGGGGACTAACATAAATCCAGCAATTTTTATAGCGACTACTCAGACGAATTTGAGGAGACTGAGCTACAGCACAAATTACCAAGGAGCGGAACGTAAAAATAGCTGCATTACATAGTTCTTCTCGTCATCCCTTCAGGTATGAAAATATCAATAGCTGTCAACACACAAAACTTTTAAAATTGTTGGAGCCGTGATATTATTAGCCAGTCACAAGCTGAGAGAACCCCCTAAAGCTTGATTTCGTATTGTCGACGATCGCTGAAAGGGATTCGGATTTGAGAGTAGTGTTGATGACGTTGGAATAGCCAGACAAATGAAAGGATCATTGAAAGCAGGTTACTCAAGCCCATTCATCATCCGCTATTCATATTCATGACGCCCCTTCGATGTCCTCACCGACACTGGAATTGAACTTGAGAGTTGGAACCCGGCGAGGAAAAAAAAGAGAAGTAACGCAACTGCTGTAATTCAATAGGTTCGCGCGGGAATAGATTGATTTTTGAAGTATTGAGCAGCTAACGCTTTGGAGTATCCTCGAAACCCTATTTTATTCGGTACCCTATTTTACGGTTTGCCAAATATCTACTGCGATGCAGCACATAACTTTCCACAGTCCCACGACCACTCTGCAATCTTTACTACATTTACAGGTAGCTCTCAAAGCTCCGGCTTTTATTGGGCTGCGGCTACTCGTATCACGACCTTAATTAAAAACTAACGTATAGGTCCTCGGGACAAGATGGGACTCCGGGAAATATTTTTTGACAAGATTAGTATTTACAACCTTGGAACTATACTAGAAGCACCGCGAAGTTAGTCCCACCCTGATTTCCACCTGATCTGGACATTCCCAACTATATTTTCCGCCCATCATTTTTAGATTCCTCAACAGACAGCTGCTTCCAAGTCAGTCATCCTTTCAGCAGTCGCGAACTACAGTTATTTCCCAGTTTTCCCAAGTATTGGTCTCTGAACTCGCGCAACTCACAACTCAACTCACTGGCCCTAACCGAAAGTAATTGTTTGCGTGATAACGGATTTCTCTCTTTTCTGGACTTTCCTTCAAACACTCGCATGGACGACAGTCGTCTCCCAGTTCTCCCAACTCATTCGCCTCTCAAGTCTGGTGACTCACTCGTCTCTCAGCTCTCATGCTGCTCACAACTCACCTCTCTCTCTTTCTACTTAGTTTCCCCACACAACCAGTTCTGCTGTATTTAGAGTCCTCTCGTTGATGTTTAAATACTCACACTCAAACTGACATCCCTATTCTGTCAAGTGTAATACAGTCCTCACTCGCGCTCACCACCTTCATTTATTTCTCAGTTTCAAGCTCCCAACAAAGTTCATTTGAGTTAGGTAAAAGAATCTTCAATTACATTATACGTAGATATTGGATGTTCTGAAATTTATTGTGCTCCTCCTACTCATACCACGATCATTACGGCACCAAAATGCCATTTGGTATCTAGTTGTGCCCATCTGGTCGGCAATTCGATCAGGAAAAAAAAGTTTATTAAATTAGCCGAAAACGAAATTTAGGCAATTTCATTGCATTTACGTCGTGTTCAGTATCGTTGTATGCTAAGTCGAACAGGACAGTTCTCAGTGGCGTATTAGAGCGTTTAGAAGGACAACAGCGAAATTACAGTAAATATGGTGAGAATTCTCGTAGTTGAAGGAACTCGCGGGACAACGTAGCGAAAGTTATCGTTTCTCCGCGACCTGCGTTTATTTCCTCTCATCGCCTTCCGCATCACTCCAACCATCCGCTAGTTCGACTCGTCGCGTCGTGCCGATTGCCTAGCGACCCCAAGGAAACATCAATTTTCGTTGTTCCAGTGTAGTGGCCATGTTTCATTTCGTTTACTAGGATTTTTCAATGCTGAATCGCATGGGATGGGTCGCAGATGTTCTCTATGTAGACGTTTGCGAATGAGTTGTCTTTTTCCGGATTCCTGATTCTCCCAACCTTGGGATGAATAGGATAGGCCTCAATTATCCCGTGCGAGTCAATAATGAACCAGTGCGTAAAAAATTCGAATTCGCTCCGACATTATCGAGTAAAAACCCTGCAAATTATTACACAATGGTTACTAACGATGAAACGACTACTTTCACTGTAGTTATTGTCCCGCAAGTTCTTTCAACTAGTAGACTTTGACGCACTATTATTACTACGATTTCACTATTTTCCGTCTAAACGCAGTCGTACACATCTGAGAATTGTTTCATTTGACTCCATTTTTTGCCCATAACAACCACGGGCTTCGTCCGATCGGATTGTCGAGCAGGCGGGCACAACTAGATACCAAATGGAATTTATGTGCGAAAGAACTGGTACTTTTAGGACACCTTGAAGGCACAAAACGGGCCGTACGGACATGGCAGATTTGGAATCCTAATGTCTTGAAACGTAAAGCATCCAATTTTGCGGGGGGGGTTGTAAAACTTTATTACCGGCCCGAAAACATAGGTGCAGTATTTAGAATGAATAATAAACGAAAACAGTGAGAAATGATAGTAAGTGAAACGGTGGTAGTTGTGTTCCGGAATTTCAACGATGACTTCTAATCATCTTTTGAGCATTTGTTAAACTCTTCAACAAACGAACGTCTACCACCCTAATTTTTCAGAAAGTGCCAGTAACATAGGGGCTGCTCTCGTCATTTCCCAACAACTCAAAATGTTATAGAACTTTTGGTATATTACAGCGGTTTTAAAATAAATGTGATCAAAATTTGTTTTAGCTGTTTTTAAAAAGACAAATATCTAAAGTTCTGATCAACAAGATAATTATAATTAATGTTGGACCGATTTCGTTGAACCCCTTACATCGGTACTCCATGCTGATGTTCAGCATAAATATAAATTTGATCAAATCTGGTTTGACCATTTCCTCTCCACCTCCTCAAATGGAGTTATCAAACTTTAAAACGCAAATATCTGAAGAAAACTGAAGAAATAGGTTTTCATTTCAGCCCATTACATAATTTTCCCTCCTACTCCGTACGATGATGAAAAGTAAAAAATAATAATAATGAATCAGCGGCCATAAGCCTCTCAGTGGTTGTTCCTAATATCACTGAACCTTTAAATTTAATACACAAAAAAACTGAGAGGTGGATGTGGGTTTGAAAAGGTGTTCGTGGGGGGGCCTGAAAATATGGGGGTTTTGAAATATACTTCATGACTTCCTTCGGTTGAACTGAGTGGGGCCTAATTTCCGTTGGGTGATTCACGCCCTCTGCGAACCATTTCTTGCTCACTTCCTCGCCGTCTCATTCAATTACAGTTTCGTTCGGTTCCAAGGGAAGATTTACAGTTTCAACGTAAGGGGTTAAAAATGCGTTTTTCGCCTGAATGATTTGGATGATTATGGATCTCTTTATATTTTTGAGCATTATACTTAACCAAGGAGGGAAAGGCAACCAGGTGCTTAAAAAAGTGGTTGCTTGTAAAATTCGACTTACTTATTAAAATAAGTTGAATGTATGCAAATTTAATGAACCGCTCGTCAATTTCCTGGAGCTTTTCGGAGAAATGAGAATAGAGCGAGCAAAGGCAAATCTGAAGGGAACATGGTATTTACCGAGTAGGAAATGAAAAGGAAACGTAAATGGGATTCTGGATGAAAGACGACTTCGGGGCTTGACAGTATGAATGGTTCCGGGAGAATCACATTCTTAACGCGTTTCACATAATCATGATTGGGATGCGGTTAAAGAAAAATTACAGCGAAAGAAAGTACTTGATGCAAAGCACCACACATCGTTTCTCAGCCTCAAATACACTCGGCAATTTTCACGGCTTCAATCGGTTAACGCATTCAATCGACTTTTTATTCAGTTCATATGAACTTGATTATTTATTTATACATAAGAAAAAAAAAGACAACAAGCAAAACAAAGAACAGAAGAAGCATCTAAAAGCAGCGTGGAAACTATACACATCAACACAGAGAATAAAAAGAAATTGAGCTCAACACTGAAGGAATACCGTAGTCGTCAAAACAAAACCAATCTGTAAGCAGATTGGGCCGAGGAAGGTCAGCTAACTGCTCATTTCATGATGCCAGGCACAGGATCGACCGTATCTGACCACAAGAGCGCAGAGAGCGCAATTGATGTCGAATGGCAACCAAACCCCCACCGCCAAGGGATTTTTTGTGACACAAGACGTGTAATTTGCGAGATGTAAGCCCTGAGACGATTGAATTAGAATTAACAAAATGTCGCGAGTAATATGGAGAGCCTGGTAAATTTCCTATTGAGACCCCTCACTTTCTGGTAATAAACCGATAGTTTGAGGGGTGAATTGGGCTCGTAAGTGTTTGGGACGACTGGCGAAATTTCAACAATAGCGGGAACGCCACGGACATATTTAATAGTAATACCTTGTTACCCACTGTCCAACCTTAGCCGATGCTCCTGGAGAACGTTACATAGATATTGTAATTGTGCTAGTGCCCTATCAGAGGATAAACGTAACTTCAGGTTTTAAGCAGAAAGTTGTAGCGTTTAAAGTTCGGATATTTGACAGGCTACTGCCACTTACTCCACGACGTTTCTTCAATGAGCTACGTGTAGATGTGACTGTCGAAATGGGGAAGGTCTGGAATTATACGGGAAACACTCCGAAAAAATAAATAGGACGATAAAACGCCGTTTGAATCGATCCCCCTTGGATAATTATTAAGCTTTCATTTTATTAGACTACCACTTAGTTTATTTGATAATGCTAGTGTGACATGATTGAGATTTACGATAAAAACTGCAGTAAAATCGCTAAATTTTTGATAAATTATTGTGCTGCCCTCAACCGCGTTCTCTGGCATAATCCTGAATGGTGTTTTTCGGACTCAGCTTCCCTTGAAATGTCAAGATGCAAAGAAAACTAAACAAAAATTGAAAACAATTCTTATCCCTGAACATTCATATGGCTGAGGGAAACGGAAACAGGTTGTGTTCGTTTCGTTAACAAGTTTTACTGTGCCCAGAAATTATGGATTGGAGAAACATTCGCTGAAAAATTAATCATACAGTGCAGTGGCAGGATCATAATCACGAGATAAGCCTCGTTGCCCCGGCCCTCTGACTAAAGGGAAATCTTCCGTGAAAACTCGCCTGGGTCATCAAAATTACCCAATAATATTTTTAGCCAATTTCCCTCGTCGCGATTATTTCCCTCCTGTTTCTCGCCCGTTCTTCTCATCCCCCCATATTTAATCCGCACTTCCGCTTTCCTGAAATTGCCGTTATTAATGGCCGGTATTAAAACCGCGGCAGTTCATTCCGTTCAATTCTTCCATTAAAGCTTCTTTTCGCCGTTTCCTGGTCAGATCTGGTCGTTTCGTTTTCCATTCTCAAATTAAAGCTTAACGGCGATTGCCTTCATCTCCTTAAGGATCCCATTTCTCGGCTGATGTTATTTCTGATCCTCATATCTTCCGCTTTGTATATAAATGAGTGGGCGAGTTTGAGAAGTAGAAAGGTAGAAAAAGCGCGAGACAATAACGAAGTATAAGTAAAAAATATAGGTCGTACCATTTCACTGGCAGTCCCTCGCTATCCCCTCCGTAGAGCCCTGTTCAAATAAAACCGCGGGGGTCGCATTTGGAAGTGGAAGGGAGGTCCTCTCGCCGTTCTTTGAATGGGTTGATGTAGTTGGGGATTCTCTGGTACCATCAAGTTCGTGGGATGAAGGCAACAGTCGTACAGTAGCGTCAACTCTTGGGGTCCCATCTGCTCCCTTTCATTTCTCTCCCTTTCCAAGCGATTAAGGGGAATTCCCGGAGCGATCATAATAAAACTCAGCTTTTGTCAGACATCAGCAGTTATTTTTCTGAGCTGTCGGAGTGTTGTAATTTGAGTTCCCATTCTTGAAAATGTGTTCACAAAGCTTTACTGATCTTGTTTTTTCATACGAAAAACGAAAAGGCGAGTTGACCGAAAGAGTTATACTGATTTGACGGTTTCTTGTGCTCCGTTTTCTTGTCTTTTGGTTTTGTTCATTAACTCGAAGGTTAAATTCTTATTTTAAGAGCAAGGAGTCACATTTTGGCTTTAATTGATTTATTTAATTCAAGTGGGTGAATATTTTGTATACTTTTAAGTACCGTCTTTCCTATAGCTATACTTTGTATTCCGTTCAACGATAATTTTTTTTTAGTAATTTCCTTCTTGCAGTTTACTAAGGAATGGATTTCGTAACCTGAAAGTCACTCTCGCATCACACGTTCTAAGGACGTAATTGTTGAAGAGCTACAGGGTAATGGAAAATAACGACTACACCGAGCTCTGAACCTGTTACCATTCTTATCCTGTGGGTACAGGGTAGGAAGAGTTTACTCGAACTACGCACAATCCTGCTGGTCCGTTATTTGGTCAATTTCTAGTTTGACCTTGAACGCCGTATTCGGGAGTGTTGTGAGAAGGCAAGTCTTCCTAACGCCCTCACAATCTACACTCAGCGCAGTTCGTTTTGTTGTAGACAGAAGAAAGTTGCTCGGTTCCTTTCAACAGTTAATTTTCTTGAAGCCAACGGAAAGTGCCGTAAAATAACAACGAGTTGAAAGAAAAACCGAGGGAGCTTTCGAAAATGAAACGAGGATTAACATTAACAACCGACGATCTGTTTCCACTCCACGGAAGGAGAGGGGCCTAGCAAGAGGCACCGAGAGGCAAAAAGGCTTATGACGGTCCACAGATCCACATCGCGACGTTTTAACCAGAACATTTAAAAGGTCCCTGAGGACCGAGACGAGGAAGAAACTCGTTTGGCACCGCAGTACAGAAACCCCTCAAAAGGCAGTAACAGATTATTGCCCCCTCAAGTTTTCTTATCGCAGGATCCTTTTAGTTCTGACCCCAACCCAGAGTCTTCTTCACCACCACCCCCCTTCACACCAAAGTATTTCCCTTTGATGGTCGTTTCCGTTTCCCTTCACCGCCCTGATACACCTAACGATGGCGCAGGTGAAACAGGTGGAGCACATCATCCTCCCAAAGAACATGATAACGTGCCGCACGTGCGCGAGGTCAGCGAGGGAAATGTGCGTTGTTACCGTGAAATTGATAGCGACGCTTAACTTGGAAATTTCTGGGCTTCGCGGAAGATTTCTGTTGTTCTAGCGTCGACAAATATTTGCTGTATTATCGACGCGTCGACTGTTTGCTTTCAACCTCCCCAGCAGCTTCCAAAGGATAACAAGTTCAAAGAGGAGCAGAGTATATCGCCCTCAAGTACGACCCCAACTACAGTATTACCTCCCTTCTTCTTCACCGCGCCCTCCTGCCACTTGTGCAAGATAACCAGAGAACTTCGAAGCCCATATTTCACAAAACTCTACTTTAACACCCTTTAAGTACACCGTTTCTCAATTATCATCAAGTGGCAAGGGATCGACTAAAGTAAGGCAATCACCTCCGCCCTCCCTTTAATACCACATCAAACACACTTCAGTGCTCATTTCTGGAGTCACGCATCCATGAGCAGCACATAAGCAAGCCATGAATGCGCATAAGGACTTAACTTATTAGTTTAAGACATACAGGAGCGAGCCCATTTAAACATTATCGGTAACAGCCTGATCATAAGTTGCATAAAACATAAAACTTGAGTTATCTAAGACTCAATTTAATATTTCCTCAGCGGGTAAAGTTGAGATTATAATAAATTATAACCTACCTAACTCAGTATAAATCACACTACTTCAAGAATTGTACAAGTACCAGCCTAAGAGAGACAAAAATCCCTGAGCTTGATAATGGTTGTGAAATTCATCGACGATTTCGCATAGACAACAATTATTTATGGCTGCGACTCAATAGTCATCAGCAAAAGAACACATATAACGTGTAATGGAAGGATAAATACTAGCGAGAACTGTTCTTACACTGAAAGCACTCGTTACCGGCACTTCAAAAGCTACTGACAGTAAAGTCACGGGGAGGGGGGAGCTATTATTACAGAGAATAATAATAGTAACAGCCCCTTGATATTATTAGGGTTAGAAAAGAAACTGAATTCCACCAATACATCAAAGTGTGATTTCTTCTAGCAACAAATACAGCTGGCTCACAACACTCACCAACTCCCATCCCCCTCGCTCCCTGAACATCACACCGCCAGGCCAACTCGTTATTTCCTCACCATCTTCTCACTACATAATTGGCCCTTAAAGGCCAGAGGCCTAGCAGCAGGCTGAGGTTTTATCTTAGGGCCACGATAACTCTTCAAGGAACGTCCGGGCACTCGAGGCCAATTTTCCCGACTTTCAACGCACCCGGAGGCCGTACAACAAATTGATACGTTATTTATACGATAGTTCATGAATGAAACCTCCAACGTTGTTTTCGATCCCACGTATCGGAATGAGCGATGTCCTATCGGAGCGTCCTTGAGAGTCGTTACGTAAATATTCACATCGATAGCTGAACAACAATCGGGGCTGTCAGTGAGCGGCAAAATTCGAAAGTCAACAAATTTATGGTCGAGCTGGTCCGGGGAAAACGTGACTGAAATGAGGACTGTGGTTTTATCTGACTTCCGGAGAGATCGTGTATACCAGTCAAGAGTTTCAAAATTAGCCTTACTTCGGGTTCTTAATTTCTTTCGTTCCCATGCCAGGGGTAAGGCGTATTTTCCATAGCGGCCAGGGATTTTAAGAGTACTTGTGGACTACTGTCTCCAGTAACGCCTTTAGTGGATTACTTGTTCCCCAAAGCAAGGCAATCACATTTACGTTCCTGATACCACTTCACCAGGGCAAGAAAAAAATCGGGAGTGGAAGAACCTTACTTCCAACGATCCGTCGACCACGGCAATACCTGCAAAGATCCAGGGTGAGACCACGGAGATTAACATCTTTCCGTGGCCATATACGTAATGCACAAGGCCGCGGGATGCGCATTCCCGCGGTTGTTTTGGGGAAAATATTCTTTTACGCTCATTAGAAGAAGGTTTCATTCAGTCTCGCTCGGCGCCCAGCAACGAGTCACAACTGTGGACCCTGCGTCCACTTTTCCGTCCCCTTAATATTCGTGGAACTCCTCCCCCCCCTCCCCACCGATTTTGTAGCCAACGCTATTACCACAGCCAACACTCTATAAATACAAACCTACACCAATCGTTCACTAACCTGATTAAACAATCAATAAATTATAAATTAGTAGAAGATTGGCATATTTCCAGAGTGGAACAAAAAATACCAATTAAATGGATTAAATTTTATAATCTCTTATGAAGCAAGAACGGGTAAGAGTTCTGGATTACTTCAAAATTACATCCTGAACATCTAATTTTCTACCTTGTCTCTTCACTCAATACGGCGATACCCTGCGAGGTTAAGAGGAGGTGTTCTTGTTAGGTTATTTCGATCTATGGCGGGAAGCTGAACGGTACGATTTCATAAAATTGGAGCCCTTAAAGGCGGCAATTCAAGAACTTAAACTTCACAAACACGCCGCCTACCATTAGTGCGCCTTTTGTTACTTCCCTTTAGCCGCGTTAATTATCTACAATGTGAATCTTAGATTATCGGGCTGGGGTGAATGATTCCTTTTACTAAAACCACAACCATCAAGAACAGCCCACAGCTGAAATAGGTGAGTTTTCTATCATAACGTTGGATAACAGTCGGCCACAATGGGGCAAAACAGAGGGTTGAATATCTTCTATTTCCTTAGGCTAACTTTGTTAATAGGAAAAATTGGGTTACGGGAAATACTTTAATAAGAAAAATGCCAAAAATATGTGAAATCGTGGGGTTTCGCCGAAACATTGAAACGAGGTCCTAAACATTGTTTATGAGACGAAATCGAATGAAACCACCAACGCCGGGGAGTTGAGTTCTTCTGAAGATACAATGAGTTTCGTTTCTTATATTCCACATAAATTCTTTAAACGCCACCATGAGGGTTGTTCTCGATGCAGTAATCACGTGGTAATTTTTCCAAAACAGCAGGCGAACGTATCCAAACTTGAAAACCTCTTCAGAGCGATACATGTCGACCTTAGAGGGTTCAGGTTGATCTGAACAGGTGAACTGACTTGGCCGACGGTCAAGGGGCGGAATAGTCGAAACCGTCAAGACTTCCGCGTCGTACAGGTAATAATCTACTCACCTGGATTCACCGGCCGCTAGAGAGGACAACACGTCAACTCATTCTAGTCAGTAAGATCTCCGACTAGAATTTGTAACCACCTCGCAACTACAAACTAAAATCGGCCCAACGACTATATGTTATTCACATTTTCAATTACAAAAAATATCTGGTACCCTTCAAAATTTTGAAAAAATTGTATTTAGTTTTCCAAAGATTGGAGGTCTTCTGAATCCGCAGAACACCAGTTGAGAAAATTGAGAAACGGTTGCACCGAATCGGCACAAGGTCGATATTTGGGCAGCAGTTCTACGTGCCAAAATAAGAGAACGACACAAATCGATCCAAAACTAACTATAGTTATCATAGTGATCAAAACACCAAATATTTTTCCTCCTAAAGCGGCTAGAACGATTTTGATTTATGTCTCGGTTCAACAGCACCATATCACATGACAGTACTTGTTGGGCGCACGAGAGAGAGAGAGAGAGAGAGAGAGAGAGAGAGAGAGAGTTGAAGATATAAAAGAAACTCGGTGAGGGTGAGGAGGACTGTTTTATTTGTGCAATGAATTGAGCAGAATTTGTGTACAAAAGCGCGACACAAGAGGACGACTCGTAATATACGTGAACTGGCGGGAAACTGGAGCGAGCTGCATGGGCCGAGAGTAGATAGAAGAATGCGCCTGTGTGAGGACTAGGAGACAAGTGACTTTCGCGAGAATTCGTAGGTCAATGAGTTTGGGAGAGGAACGTGAAAAGAGAGGGAGAAATGATATTTCGGAACGTCCAGATGAAGGGAAAATCCGTCGTCAATTGGAATTAACTGAAGAGGTGCAATTTCCATAGGTACAAAAAATGGGTTGAGGACGAAGGTGTTTGGGGAAACAATGACTTTACCGTTAAGGGCCACGGAGTCCCGTTAGGGGAGGTGCGGGAATTCGTTTTGTGCCGAACAGTACTATAATAGTTGGTGAGAAAATGGCGAGAGCAGTTCACAAATCCAAAATTCTGACAATAAACATTTTTACTGGGTTTCCTACATAAATCAGCTAGCTTACTCAAACCCCAGGTGCAGCGCACACAACTTTCCTTAGCTCTAGTAATTCACTGGTTTTCATGGCTTTTGCTAGTAATTCAATTCATTTTTCACTCAGATCGTTTCGATTTTATCGACTACCACATCACGGTGGTAGAAAGAGATAGCACGTCCATAGTCCCGGAGTTCATTGTGGTGCTTCTACTCGTACCACGACCAATATTGAGCAATCAGTACACGGAAAATTAATAAGTCAGTAAACACGATTTTTTTTAGAACGGATGGGAGGACCCCTGTGAGAAAAGGGTAGTAGGTGAAACGGCGGTGATTGAAATTCCAGAATCTCAGAGTACCCCCCAACCATCATACGTCTGCTCGTCGAATTCTAGAAACATTTTACAAGAGTTGATAAGAAAAAAAGAACCCTAAAATTTTCGTTGAAACGTTCGCTAATTTATTGTGCTGCTTTCGTCATTTTCACGAGAATGAGAATTTCATGGTAACGTCGTGACATTTACAGCTAGAAATAAAAAAAAATTAACCAACATCGTTAGTGCTATTTTTGAGAAAAAAATTTGTACTTGGATCATTATGATAATTACATTTATTTCGTGGTGGATTTTGCTCATACCCTTATTAAGGCGTTCCAAGGTAATATCAAGTATGACTCAGCTTAGCTTTTCGGAAGCAAGATGCATTAAAACGTAAAAATCTGAAGTGAACTCAAGTTTTTTTTCTTCAGCCGATTACATAACTTAGGGCCAAGGAAAGTAAGAAGCAGAATGGTAGTACAAATCACGATTAAACCATTAGTGACCTATACGTTTCACCATTGAACCATTAGTGACCATTAAAGAAATCACGATGGTGACGCGTCACACGAGATGTTTTTTGTTTGGATTCCATAAAATCTACTAGAACTTACGATTCTGATAACAAACTCCCTCCTCGCTGCCACTTTTATGGAACATTGTTCTCATCTTACAATAGCCCATTCGATTACATACATTCACAAGTTTTCCTTCGCCAGTTATTCAACTTCTCTTTTATGACCTCACGGCAGACTGATACGCATACACACAGATAGCACGCAGTAACAGTAAAATCACGTTTTTCCGAAGGTCGCAAATCGACATGGTCAGATGAAAAGCCAATTTGTTCGTGTCTCTGCGATTCCATAATGCACCAAATCGTCGAGAACAACGAACCAAAAAGGCGTTTACCACCCGCGTTATGGTAATTCCTTCGGTGCTAGAAGTCTGAAAGATTCAAAATAATAGCCGTGAAAAGAAGATGGGCCGAAAATTCAGCGGAACTGCCACGTAATCGTGCGACGAGGACGGAGACGAAGGAGGAGGTTCTTCGTCTGCCGTTGGGCGAGTAATACAGCCCACGTCCACGAGCCATTGAATCCTCTCTCATCTTCCAGGCTTGAAAAAAGAAGTTGAGTGGTGAAAATTGTAGCGAGGGGAGTAGATTATTCCTCGTCACAAAGCCGAAATGGTTCGAGCCCGAGGGATTGGCTTCTTTTTCAAAGGATTTTCGGATCCTGTCTTGGATTCTTTGCCATCGTCAAGATGATCTTTTTACATCTTTTTTTCTTGTGTTATTTCTTTCTCTTTTGGATAGCAAATCGACTGATTCTTAGCCCCCCTCCCTGTCATCAAAAGGAGTTAAGGCCGATCGATTTTCCTCATAAGCCTATTTTCAACCTTCGCCCATCTGAGATCTTCCCTCAAAAATTGAACGATGCCAGCTGCCTCGAATTCAATCTCCTTCATACTTTGTACCCACATTCACAAACGAGATTATATTTTCATCGTCGATTCATCTTAACAGGAAGTCCCTGTACCTTAGGATTTCGTACAGACCGTTAATCGAGAGAATTCGATCTTAAGGGCACGGTTACGAGTGGACGAGTATTAGGATCGCAGTGTCAACAGTTCAAAAAGTAGTCTGTTTGGCTGGGTTTAAGCCGAATTGATGCAAATGTTCGGTCTCTTCAACTCCTGACGGAGATCCTGAGGTCCGGCTGTCCAATCCTTTTCCAGCTTTGGTATAGCGGCCACCAATACCAGAGTCGCCTATGAATCCCATCTCTCAACCCTTTGAGCCCTACTGACACAAGGGTTACATTTCCAGAGCTAGCACCGTATTTTTCGAAACGTTCATCGAGTTATTCTCTCCCCCCCCCACCATCCCTCATCTCACTTCTCGCCCCTCACTTTTGACACCCCATAACGACAGGCCACCCTATAACACATACAGTTGGACAGATAAATGCCGGACATCGGAAAATGGGATTTGCCGACAAGTTATATGAATTTTATGGGGAACTATCAGCAAAAATTAGTACGCGTCTTTTTACAGGTTAATACGAGAATGGAAGGGACTGGACGACGTCATGCCATTTCACGCATCGTAGATATCTCGCTCTCCTGCTCAATGCCCTTTCGTTTTCTACCACGTATTTTTTCGCTTTCCTCCTCTAGGACACACCATTGAATATAATTAACTGCGCATTTTCCCAGGCGTTCAAAAAAAAACGCCAAGGCACACAGTTTTTAAATTCGCAAATTCGAATAAAAAGGAGCTGGCACAAAACGGCATTGCGAACGGAGAGGAAAGAAAAAGCGGGGCCACTTTTTTTCACGACCTCTTCCTACTGAATATCAGCTGATCCGAGGGTCAACGCGACGGGATGAGCCGTGTCAAGGGGAACGACGAGGACCGCGTAGGGATTACAACCAACTGATAATCAAAGCAAGGACTCGTCGGACCCGGTAGACATAGTCTTCCGTTTGACCGGAATAACCTCTTAAAACCTACTTGGAAAGAATATACTTATTCGAATAGTTCGCTATTCTATTCAGTTGAGGAAGACACCGCACAACCTCCGCAGTCGGATCTTCGAGAATATTCATCATTGACGGAGCTGAATGAATAATGTCGCTCGATGACAAGTTTACCGTTCTTCAACACGCCCCTCAGATGTTTATGTGGCGTGTGTGTGCTGCGACACTGATTCCCTTTGCAAATTTGAGTGCGGGCTAATTACCACAGAGTAGTAAGGGTTGGTTGGCCATATAAATACGAGCTTCGGGTTGAATTTGGGTTAGCCATAAAATGTCCATGCAGCAAGACACAACGGCAATGCTGATCACGTCGTGAAAAGCGCAGCTGAATTTAGTTTGTTTGGTGTCCACGCTATAGCAATCTTATGGCTGATTTTCTGTCGTCCTCATTCCCCGCCCAAATGCGTCTTCTCTACTATTCCACGAACATATAAGTTGATAAGATCGACATCTACATGATTTAATCGCAAACTTATCGTCTTAGGGGTAGCCGAAGAGAAAAGTGGCGATTAACATCTCGAATCGGCAGATTTCAATACTCTAACGCCAGTGTAACTGATCCGAAAAAGTTGTACATTGTGGAGATATAAGAGCTATTCTCACACACCAGGAAGATATAAGAGCTTATTCTCACACACCTTTTATTCCTGTCAGGTAAGACAGAAACCGAGTGAGGGAGAGCGAGTGAGTGAGAGGGGGGGGGGAGAGAGAGAGAGAGAGAGAGAGAGCGGAATCCCGACAGTCAATTAGTATCAGAACGGCAAGTGTTAGTCTGTGATCTGTCCTGTTGAAGCGTGCTTGAAGTGGATGTTGACAACAACTGTCAGTTTCCTTGTGTCGTCCGTCACAAGGTCCAAGTGCAGTAATTTTTTCGGTAGACACTCTGATGTATATCAAGCGTGTTATTTCCCATCCACAAGTTCCGAGTATCGCTCAAACAGAACAACATAAAAAGAGCGAGAGAAAGGGGGGATGTTGAGAGGCGTACAACCAAACCCCACGAGCACGACGGAAGTGGTCAGTTACCGACCATCGACAAAGGCCTAACAAAGGTATTTGTTTAGTTCCTCAGAATCCCCCGCGGATTCCTCCAGATATGTCCCGGAGGTCACCGACGTGACCGCTGACAAAACTCATTATCGGCTCCATTGTACGCGCAATCGCGTTCAACAATGAACCAGCCAAACAGTATCAGTGAACTCATTGCATAGTTTGGATAATAGCGAACGCAAGCGGCATAATTGAGTTCCGTCTTCGACCAATAATCGCCCCCCGAATTCAACACACAACTTTCCGCAACCCCCGCAAAAATTCGATGATCTGGCACACATACGAGCGCTGTAGCTTCGATCAACTACTTTCGTATAGGTAATTGATGGTAATGTCAACCTGATATTTTTGTAACGGTTCGTATTCTAAGTTCTACAGTTATGGAGGAAAGTGCGAAAAAATGTATTCAAAACACGAAGCTAATTAGAATGTCGGAATTCCTGAAGTTGTTCCTGATTATTTTATAACCATTATTAAGCCTCTATCGTACTGGTAGTCTCGTGTTACGTAGAATTCTGATTCATCAGAAGAGCGAGATTTGGATGAAAATCAGCACAAAAATAAAGTTTCGTCGAAACTTTTATTAATTTATTGTGCAGCTTTCTTCATTTTTCCACCGGCGAAAACGATCCATGTTTGCATTATTTTTTAACGTCCACATTAAACGGCGTTAAAAAAACTATCTGGTGTTTAGTCAGTATCATAAGTCTCTCGCGATCGCGTTAATAGTAACACGTAAACTGACATAACGGTCAGACAGTAATGTCTTTACATCGAAAGCGCTCGCCCGCAGCATCTCACCTGCCAGAGAAGGCGGACCCACCAAACAAGTATGTTAACTTTAATAACACATAAACTGTTTTCTCAAATGACGTTTTTACATGTACACAAAGCTTTGAAACGTAAAGAATCCTCAACGTTGCACACCAGAGACGTTCTTACTGAACAATATTTAGTACTCATTGGAAGGTACCCAATATTTGGTTTAATTGCGAAGTTTAATAAAAATCGGTAAAGCTGTTTTCATAAAAAATGCTTTTGAGTTGATACCCCCCCCCCTTTACAATTCAAAGGAATTCACCCATAGCCTTATTATTTGTAACCTTGAATACCACCCAGATTATCTATGATGGTTTCCATTTCTACTTTCTGCCACCCAAAGGGTGAGGAAAGTATAGAGATCGTGTAAAACAAAGTTCCCTCCGTCTCCTATACTGCGCTGAATAAGCTGCCTCAGGAAGTATGCACTGCCTCAGGAAGTAAGTGCTGGATAAGCTGCCTCAGGAAGTATGCGATGGATAAGCTGCCTCAGGAAGTATGTGCTGGATAAGCTGCCTCAGGATATACTGCGCTGGATAAGCTGCCTCAGGAAGTATGTGCTGGATAAGCTGCCTCAGGATATACTGCGCTGGATAAGCTGCCTCAGGAAGTATGTGCTGGATAAGCTGCCTCAGGAAGTATGTGCTGGATAAGCTGCCTCAGGATATACTGCGCTGGATAAGCTGCCTCAGGATATACTGCGCTGGATAAGCTGCCTCAGGAAGTATGTGCTGGATAAGCTGCCTCAGGAAGTATGTGCTGGATAAGCTGCCTCAGGAAGTATGCGATGGATAAGCTGCCTCAGGATATACTGCACTGGATAAGCTGCCCCAGGATATACTGCGCTGGATAAGCTTCCTCAGGAAGTGAGGTATGATCTCACACCCGGTGTGTGGATGGGCGCAGTAACTAGTCTTTCTGGATGATGTTCTCCTGCTTGCAGAACCAAGCGGGACTTGCAGATCGCCCTTGACAGGTTTGTGAGGCAGCAAGGCGTTTGTGGATTGGGGGCGAATCCTGAAAAACGCGGCTTAGTTGCTTTGGTGCCGTCCTATCAAGGTTACAGCGTGAAGGTCGTGGATGTGGGTTTCGTCATTGACGAATCCCTAGACACGTCTTCGAGATGTGGCGGTACCTTGGGATCGAGTTTCTGGGTACAACCTCCTCGGAGGGGGAGGAGGGGAGGGGTAGCCACGATGCCTTGGAGACTATTTTCGGAAATTTACCAAGGCTCCACTGTAGACACAGTGGAAGCTGTGTCTCCTGCGAGCGTACTTCTTCCCGAAGTCGATGGAATGGTTTTTGGGAGGTTGACCGTCCGAAGGCTAATAAGTCTGGTATGAATTGTGTGCCCTGCTGTGCGTGCTTGGCTGGGCCTCCTATATAGCGACCCATGTGCATACATTCACGCTCCGATTCGATCTGGAGGACTCTGTACTCCATCTCAACCACTATTCCGTTCTAGCGCCATAAGCGCCTGCTTTCTTCGCAGGCATCTGGCGGGGATGCCTCACTCAATGTAGCTACTCTTGGGTTCGTTCAGGACCAGCTGCAGTGGTGTGACATTGTAACTTTATCTGCCCCTAAGCCCAGTAAGCTTATGGGGTTTACTCTGGCAGTGTCCCGATTTTGGGAAGTTTAGTGGAATTCAGGCAGTGTCGATACTTCCCCTGTTTTCTGTGTGGGTGGAGTGGGCTTCAGAGGGCATCTATAGAAGGGATTACCGGTACTTTCACGCCATTCGTGGGTTGTTACCACCCACAGCGATCAGGTGTACAAGAGACTGGGGTCGTAACGTTGTGGATGCTTGCTGCCGTGCCTAAATCATGTGGTGCATCATGTCTTGCACCGGGAGCATGGAGAGCGGCCAAATACCTGCTGTAACTTTGTGGGTCTGAGCTCGGTGTAAGCTGCTGAAATGGCCGGGCTCTTGAATAATAGCGAAACTGCAACCTCCACGACAGTAGACAGATATAAGCCTCTTAGAGGGTTCAGGGACACTCATTTGGTAAGAAAACAGACTGGTGGCTACGTACTCATCAAGCGTCACGATGTGGTCTGCAAGCAGGTTGCTGGTGCATTGTCTGGGAGAGGGAGCGGCACTACCGAGTTGTCCCTGCAGAAGGACTGAGGCCTGACATCATTGCCGTTGGTCCTGGTTGTCCAGGTAGTATCTGGCTGCCAGAATCTTGCGCTTACTTAGCAAGCCAACAGACGAAAATATGACAGGACAGATCTTCGTATGGGAGAGTCGCAAGGTCATGGAGTGTAGGCAGATAATGGAACTGGTGGTCATTCTATCATGGAACATCCTCTAATCCTTCTTTCCTTCCCCTTCCCCATCTTTCAATCCTTCTAAACGGTGCTAAGAGTAGTCTCGGTACATGAACAAACAAGATTTTTTCTTGTTGAGGGGAAGAAGTTGGTTTTTATCTTTTCATTAAAAATTATATTAATACAGCCTATTTTTGCTGATCAACATAACTTCAGTACTTCGTTAAATTCTCAGTGAAAATACTATGAACTGTGAGCCGAAACATCAAAAAATGAACTACTACGTGCATTAAAGATTTGCTTCTCAAACGTTCCCAAGAAGACAGCTTCAGGTTGCTAATAACCATATTTTGTACTCTGTAAGCATTTCAGTAGAAAGGCCTTTAAAAAAGTTATGCGTCTAAGTGTATAAAGGGAACGATTGAGTTCAGGTAGAAGGAAAGGAGTGAGGAGAGAAGTGTGAAGCGTGTGTGCACAACACATCCTGAATTTGTCTCAACGCAGTTTTCACGTGTTGCCTTTAAATCGCCTTCGAAGTATTTAAATAAATAATTCGGACGACGGGAGAGACTGGCGGGGGGGGGGGTGTTGAAGCTGGTGAAGTTCGCTTTCAATTAATTTGGCAAACAATCGAGAATGAAAGGCTGATCTGACCGCTCAGAGTGATATTGATGGAACTTTTCTATATCTGGATTGACCTCTGCAACTTCCACAGCTCTTGATGTTTTTCGGAATTTCCGTAGAAAGAATTTCCCGATTAAGGAATTTTTTCAACGATGAACTTTCACGTGCTTTGTTACACGTTTGTGAACGGCAGAATTGGGTTGTTGGAGGAGAAATTGAAAAATCGCTTGCAAGCAAAGCAAATACGTTTTGTGATGGTAACAATAGAGTTCTCTTCGCATCATTACGTTTCAGAACCCTACTGAGTCCGAAAAACACTATTTGGGAAAACGGTCTGGGCGTGTGAACGCGATTGAGAGAAAACGGCTGAACCAAATCAGCTCAAACTTGATATTCAGCCACCGGTCGGTCACCATGGGACGCCAAAATAAGGATTATGAGCCAAATCCATCTAAAACTAATTATAGTTAGCATAGTGAACAGAATACCAAAACTTTCTTCCCCAAAAACGGCAACGATTTTGAATAGACACTACTGAATAAGACGACCATACCATAAGATTCCCATCCGTGGGAAAATTACGACAGCGGCGCAATAAATTAATAAGCATTTTAATAAAAAATGGTTTTAGCGTAGTTTTTTCCTTATAAACTCCGTTCACAGAGTAGTACTCCAAAGTGGTACTGATGTGCGTTTAATAACGCTTATAAGATTTATAGGGACTATTCCAGAAATGCAGGAATTTCAACCACCGCTGTATCACTTACTAGCGTTTCCAAAAATGTTTACCGGATAACTCCTGAAAAATTATTATTATCCTTCGCCAAAAAAAAAAAAAAAAATCGAGTCTTCAGCCCCATACATTTTCTACGTACCGATTGCTCAATAATTGTCACAGGATGGGTACGAGCAGCACAATGCATTCTAAAACTATAAGCGCTACCGCTTTCTGCCGCCGTGAACTTACGTTTTACCGAGTTCAGATTAACTGAGTGAAAAATAAATTGAATAAGTGGCAAAAGCCATGAAAAACAGAAAATTTATGTAGAGCAAAGGAAAGTTGTTTGATGCGGCGCACCTAATGTTTTATTACGTACTGCACCAGTACTGGGAATCCTCTTTAGCGAACACTCGCATCTGCCTAACTGAAATGAAACTTTGCCTGTGTGAATACGAATCCCTTCTATACCAAACAAAAATTATTAGTAGTAATGTTCTGTCTCTATTCAATGAGCGTTGTAGGAACACATTACTCTTTAAATAAACGTATCCAAATTAACAATTTCGAGAGAGTTGAGACTACGAATCGCACTGATTTTGGAAGTTCAAGAAATATTTATGATATCGGTAGTTTCAAGTAATTCGTGGTTTCTATTGTGAGCTGTAGGTTGACAAGCGGAAGTGACATCGGTGCCACCCGCCCGAGCCTGGCGCTCCAAACATCAGGTCCACGTGTGGAGCGTCAAATCTTTCGTACTGCATCAAACCAGATATTTCAAATACGTAAACGTAAAAAAAGACGACTCACCAGCTTTGCAGGGATCCAAATCGACGTCTTTCGATATTTTCGTCGAAAATTTTGTCGACGCTAACCGCTCGGGTGAAAATTGGAGAGCCGCCGCCTGCGAAATCGCCAACAACACAAATAGTAACATCGTCCCGAAATTGGGCAGAAATTTTATAAATGAATGAAAACGGGAAATTGTGGTTAAAATTCGCGGTGGTGGTAGTTGGGGGGGGAAGGAGGGAAAATGTGAGAAAATGCGGTTACGAAAGATCGCGCCGTCCGGAACTGAATCAGTTCGAAAGTCACCGCGCCGGAGCGGAGGGTTGAAACCGAACTGAGAGCCTCGACAGGACCCAGAGCCCTGAATGGAGGGGAGCCACGTTGGGACCCTCCACCAAAACTCGTTTCGCCACCCCTTTCGAAGAACCAACGAGTTACAATTTTCATTGGCAAACGCAATTTTAAATTAATCAGTTTTAATTTCGATAGGAAGGAAACGTAATCAACTCGAAAATTCAAACGATGGCGACTCATCCAAACTAAAAGCTCAGAATAAGCCTGATGAACAGCGCTTCATTTATAACGCTAGAGAGGCTGTAAAGAAGAGACAATTACGTGAAAATCATCCAGCAGGGCACAATTGTTAATCAGTCCACAACTTTTATTTACTAAACGGTTTTAAAGACCTGTCCAATTGGCAATATTTTAAGTAAGAGTCGGGTACTTTATGATGATTTCGATAGGCTGACTGAAGAAGTGAAGAATAGAGGGACGTTGAGGGTCCGAAACAGGAAATGACATTCAATGACGCTTTAACAATCACTGCACTATCGTACTATATATAGCAAGGAAACTAGCTTCAGGAGCCCCTCAACTGATAACTACTGATTTCTCTTCCATACGATGTGCGAATTGAAAAGAACGACCTGGCTCAATATCTAGTCGAGCTCCACCCTGGATTAGGCTTGCAGCCAGAAGATATCGTGCCCTGGGCCTGATAGGGCCTAGCAGAGCTAGCGCAGCACATATGTCTGAGAGACAGCAGCCTACTTACAAGCCACACTTGTGCTGCGTATCAGGCGGCAGGGTGCCTCACGACGTGATACAGAACAGGGTGGGTGGGGCTGCTTCGCATGTTAAGAACTCGCATCAAGTATAACTTCAAACTACCCTTCAGGAGTCTTATTTGTGGAAGATCCAGAGCCGAAGAGGTTGGTTGAGACTAGGACCATGGGAAAATATACAGACGGATCAGTGAAAGGCGGCAAAGCGGGTTTAGAAGCTTGGGTACGGGATCTGGGTAGCAATACTGTTAAGGTGCACCAGCAAGTGTCCCCGGCAGAGGTTCTTGCACTGACGGTGTGGGTGTGGCGCTTGGTATGGTGGTGTTGGAAGCTCGTGGGGTGGACGCAGGTAACATCAGGGTTGCAGCATTGACCGTGTCCTGGCGGGGTGTTTCGTGCAAGAAAAACGCTGAGGAGATGAGTCAGCTAGGTTTGTCGGGTATCACCATCCACGTGTTGCTCGGGTCGTGTCTAAACTGGTCGTCGTTCTATCGTGGAACAACCACTTATCCTTCTTTGCTTCCCCGTCCCAATCCTTCTATCCCTAGAACCGGCGTAGGGTATTATTTATTTAGTTTCTCCTTTATGGATGCCACTGTCCGATTTACAGTGAGCTTTGAAAAAAATTGAAAAAAATGTGTGTGTGCAGCAGCTTGCAAGTGGATGGCAGACACAGTAAAGGATTTATATCATGTTAAACAGCCATTCTGCCCTAGCTTTTTATACCATTTCGCGGGGCTGGTTTGATAATGCTTGACTAGGCAGCATACACTAGCAGAGGAGAAAACTTTAACTTTGTGCTGGGTCCCACGTCATAAAGGAATAGAAGGGCAGAATGGAGGCTGATAAACTTGACGGATCTCCACAGATCCTGGTGGAACCTTAACCCTTCACGGGGATCACCGGTAGAAACTTGCGTAATAACATTAGCAAGTGGGGGGAGAAGTGCTGGGCTGTGTCTGGCCAAAGGCAGTCCAAGGTTATTCACTGGACTCTCCAAGGAGCGATCGAGGGAGGTGGCCTGTTTATGGTAAGCTGTCTACCAACAACTGCCAAGATTGGCAAGATGGAGATCCGAAGCTGCACACTCAGAGAAGGAAGGTTGGAGTCAACGGAACACGTGCTGCATACTCACAAAGAGCTAGTTCTGACACCCTTCAGTGCTTGGGGCGCCTTTCTTGCAGACGGATGAGTTTGTAGGATATGACCTCAAGGGTGTACTGCGTTTTGAACGGCAAGGGCAATAGGAACTACCAGTTTCATGGAACCTGGAGGTGAAACCAACGCTCATGGACGTCATATATTGAGCCACAGTAGGAGTGAAATGAACGAAAATGATGTCTGTCAACCAATATGGTGATGCTTGATTGCGTCCTGTTTCACATCTCACGAAAAGCAACCATTCAGAATGTAATACATTTCAGATAAATGTGTCCTGTTGTGTGTCTAAAGTTTGAATCGTTCAATCACCAACGTACCAGCACCTACAAGAATTCAGGTAAAATTATCCATGAGTACGCCGCTACACCTTCATGGCACATTGGCACTCCTCTGCAAAAGAACTTAAAAAAAACAGAAATTAAATTTTCCTCTTACGAAAACTAAAAACAATAACATTACATAACTCTACTGCTTAATTATCAGTCTATTTAAGGCTAAGCAACGTAAAAATCTAACACACGCGTTAGGTTAAGGTCAGATAAAGTTCACACCTAACTGACACATTAGATAAGCTCACTGAATATGGATTTGTACGATTTATTCTACACAAACTTCTCTCCATGATGTCGTTTATCGGAAACGTCGGTTTTGGGGAGACCATTTTCTTCAACTCACTGATAATTCAAATGCTAGTTGGTTCAATACCAATACAATACTAGATCTGACCATTCCGCTGGGAACGGGCAAAGTTTTATAGAGTAACTGTCTCAGAGGTAGTCCTTTCGTCTTTCGATGCCCCTCATTGATCTGCTCTAGTTTGGCACAGGTCTGGTAATGTAAAGGGCACTTGTTCTACCCCACAACAAAGCGACGCTGTAGGCAGATCACCGGCGTGAGGTTGTGGAGCGGTTTGCCACTCCAGACAGATCCCGGCTAAGATTTTCTTACTTCGTAACTACATTGGATCTTATATTTTAGATTTTATTTGAGTTGTTTATAACTCTGATCATTCATTTACTATATTTTCGCACAGTTGTCACGGTTCAAAGAATTTTTTCAATTTTTTATTACACTCGGCTGACAAACAAACGCATAGGTGCATCCGATAATTTTCTTCAGCCCCCCCCCTCCTGCCGCGTGTGATCAAGAAAGTCCCGTGCTTTTTATTCGATAAACAACATTTGAGAACGCGATCGAGATAATGGCTCAAACGTGTTATTCAGCCTGGGGATCAACATGAAACGCCAAAATAAATGTATGAGCCCAATCGGTGCAAAAGTAACTTCACATGTTTGGCTATCACCTTACTGCCAAGCAGCGTCACGCTGGGAGGGAATGATATCATGTCACAAAATGACGGTATACGAAACTCGGCTCATCCACCACTTCCTCTCCCTCCGTCCATTCCCAACCTCTCTCCCCCGAAGTCCCGATGGCACAACGGTATTGTAAAATTTCCATCGGTGAGGGAAAACAGCACAGTAAACCATCAAACATTTCTGAAGTTTTCTCCCGATTATTTCATGGCTATTAATACACTTCTACAGAACAGGTAGCTTACTGGACACTAACACGACTTTTATTCACAACTCTGTGTCAAGTATTGGGGATTTACTAAGAAAACGTTCGCTAAAATAGATTTTTCTCGAAATCTTTGTTAATGTACAGTGTCCGTCTCATTCATGCACTCATGAAATTTTTACATTGTCGTTACGTTATTTGGATCTGTCCAAACAAAAAATGTCTCGCTCAACTTCCCGAAGAACGACGGTCAGGGATTCCTTACCGTGGAAGGGAGAGGGAAGGATTCACTTTTTTATTGATTTTGTGTACTTTTCTCACTGAGCAAAGTATTCCACGCGTTTGACTGCCAAGGTAGGGCATTTACATAGGATGTACTCTGTCAGCAATGTCTGGATTCCACCGCCTCTGAGATGCCCATATTGTTGAGGTGATACCTGAGTGGGCAGTGACCGGTGAGAAAGCTAATCAAAACTGTCAGATCTCGTCTAGAGAGTGTCAGGATCGTCTTTGCCCTTAGACAGGAAGGCGTAACAAGCCTTTTCGCTTGTCTTAGTCGCGGCTGGCGATACCAATGGGCGCTGTTTTCCTGTATCTCCCATCGAGCCACCAGACGATTCAGGTGACTTTTCGTCATACCTACGTAGGGTTCAGGCCTGATGGGTAGGGATTCCGTGCCCTTTTTGCAAGGCAATCAGCCTTTTCGTTGCTCTCATGCCCCCTGTGAGCCGGCACCCAGGTAAGGGTGACCCTTATTATGGTCACCGAGCTGCTTGAGCGCATGAAGGCATTCCCATGCCAGCCTGGACCTAAAGTTGTAGGCTGCAATAGCCTTTAAGGTGGCCAGGCTGTCCGAGAATATGTAGATCCGCTTGCTCTTGAGTCCCTTGGTCAGGATGTCATCCGTGCAGATCTTTTGCGGATTTCCGCTTGAAATATCGTGGCGTACTCGCCCAGCGGGTTTGCGAGACTGTTGTTTGGCCCTACAATGCCCAGTCTAGCTCTTTCTCTCATAACTGAACCATCGGTATACCACTGCTGGGCGCCCACCTCAGTCCGGAACGTCTCCTACTCCCATCGTTCCTGTGAGTGGATTGGCAACCGAATGTTTTGCGCTCTGGCATGACGTCCGTAGCAAGGACTGTTGTGGAAAGGGGAGGGGAGGATTCACATTTTTTTATTGATTTTGTGTAATTTTTTTACCAAATTTAGAAATATTACGCGGTCGACTACCGTATAAAATTTCAAGAACGCTCATGTTTTTCTCAACCGCTACAATAACAACCAATTTATTTCACATTACTTTTACATTCCTGAGGTCTGCAGTGTAAAAACAAAAGTCAGGTATTAGGAACGAAAAGTTTTAATTTTCTTCAGATTGACGTTCATTAGAGTCCAAAAACCCCCATTAAAGCAAATTATCTGATCATATTTCATTTCATATTCAGACAACGGATCAACGCGGGACGTAAAAAATTTAATTAAAACAGTTAGAACCATTCTCGAGAAAAGAAATATTTGGCGTTTAATCACTATGGTAACTAAGAGCAGTTTTGGCCTGGTTTAACTAATACCCATATTTTGGCGCGTGATCTGCATGCTACACATCAAGTTTGAGTAAATTCGGCTCAGCCATTTGGTTGACAAGCAAACGCGCATATCTCGATCGACGTATCGGATAATTTTCCTTGAGCATTAAGCGATTTCCATCACTCTAGCAACTAATCAAATCTGTTTTTCCTTCAGGCTCGGCACGTAAAAACAGGTGGCGCTGAAGGTTTCAAAATTTATCGAGCAGCTCGTACTGACGCCCTCGCGAAGTTTCATAAACTGCCAACATGATTTCCTGAGCAGGATAGACTTTTATTTGAAACTATTTGGTAAAACCTGTGAGAAATCTGTTGATTGTTAGTTTGACATCTGGAGTTTCTGGAGTTTCTCACAATTATCTTCTGAACGTAATTAAACTATAATATTGATTCTCTTAAAGACGCTAGTATCGTACTTACGTGCAGAAAAATGCTCTAAAGCCGATGCTTTTCAAAACGTTCGATAATTCATTGTGCTGCTACGGTCGTTCGTTTTCTCACGAATGATGCTACCGTTGCGTTACATGGAACTGTCTATACAGGAAGCGTAATCAAAATAGTTATTTCATGACAAAAAAAAAGTTGTTGGTATCACTTAGAACATCATGGTTCTTATCAAATAAGAAATTTGAGCCTATTTTTTTCAGCAGTTCAGTTGTGGACAAATTGATACGTCGTAAGAGAAGCCCCTCGTTGCTAGTGGAGTTGCTCATGCCATCTTAGAAATACCAGCAACAATCTGCTTTATCACACGGTGCTTTCAACCTAGCCAATACCTATACATTGTTCTCCACAAATGTTCCTTTAACAGTAAGTTGAACTGAGATAACCATCAAAATGTACCAAAAATCATTTTCGACAGTAAATGGTATCATTGACTTTGATCAAACTGTCGTCAAGCGTTCCCGTACCCACATTTTCTATCAACAATAGTCTCCAGTATTTTTTAGGACGGTATTTTAAGGAAACAATATATTTAGCAAGAATTATGCGATTGTCAAGCTTGTCCATCAATTTGTGCAGTCATACATTTTTTAATTGATCTAATTCGCCTGTAGTTGCCACTTTTAGTAATAATTTAAATGTAGACACCTGCTTGGTACTTTGAGCAACGCCTTGAAAAATACAAAAAATCACTCGCTCAAATAGAGTACCGAGGAAGTTTAAATGTGATGTTCCAATCAATATTTCTGATAATTTCCTGATTATGCAGCTTGACGCAATCTCACACCTCCATGACCCATACCATTCGATACAACATCGAAAAAATACTAGTACTAGATACAAAACATGACCCGACAACGAAAATTCACACTTTCTAGGCGACTATAGGAAATTGACACGTGACGAGTAGTTGGAATGAGACCAGAGAGGACGGGAAATGAGTGCAGGCCGGCGAGAAACGATAACATTCGCCGTATTGTCTCGCGAATCTCTTCAAGTAGTGAGATTTGCCGCACTACCGTTACTGTGATTTCACTGTTTTCTATCTGGACGCAGTCCTACACTTCTGACACCCGTCCTAATTGATTGATCATCGAAAAATACCGGGGAAACGATACCAAACGCGACGTAATTGCATCGCAATTGCCAAAAGTTCGTTTTTGACATTTTATGTCTTTACTTTGCTACATAAACTCGAAAATGTTACGCGGGATATGTAACGGAGAAGCGTCACGAAAATTGTGTTGGGTTAAGTGCATGGTAACGTCTGTTACAAAATATAACGCTTGGTAACATCAGACTTTTAATAACCTCAGTGACTAAGTGATGATGTAAATTGCAATTGACGCGGCCATTACATCGAAACCATCAACGAGCACAATCAAACGTAGTTATCATTGCATTAAAAAAAAAAAAAGACATAAAATGTTCCTAGTGGTTGCGTACTTGTACGAAAGCTGTACCCACCGTTTGTGTAAAGATTTCTTTCGCGTTTAGGCTCATTTAGGAGTATACACATCATTTTAAAGAAAAAGACATAAAATGTCCCTCGTGGTTGCGTACATGTACGAAAGCTGTACCCACCGTTTGTGTTAGTGATTTTAAATTTTGACACGATGACTACACTTTCCTTTCCCTTTGGGTAGCGGAAAGTGTTTCTGTACAGCTTTCTGAAAAATCAGTAAACGGAAATGTTTTGTTATAAATATCTCTCATATAAAGAAGAAGAAACATCAACGTTTTCAAAAAAATCATCTTGGCAGTTTCATAAGTAACTCAACAAAAGTCGTGACATCGGAGCAACCCCAACAAATTTCGGGAACTTGAGCTACGTTGTCCTAAGAGTGATACAAATAGCACATAGCACATGACGTTTACTCATTTTTTGCCCATAGCACGATGGGTTTCGTCCGATCAGATTGCCGAGCAGGACAATTAGATCTCAAACGGAATTTTAAGAACGCGTTAAAGGGAACATGTGCCCTGGATGGTGGACGGACATGGCAGATCTGGAATCCCCATTCTTCAAACGTGACGTGAAGAATTGCAAGAGTGGTCAGGGGGGGGGGGGGGGTAAATTGTCCAGACCGAAAACTAAGGATGAATAATAAACCAAAATGGCAGGCAAATCTGAGTCGCAGAGACTGTACTATTATGGTCGTCGCGAAACCCAATAATGATACCAAGCACACGATCATCATCGCAAGACTGAATTTATAATTATCATTGGAACCTTCGTGGTAGAGATTGTAGGACCCCTTGTAACAAAAACAATGGACAAGCGGACTTTAAATGTACATACACCTATACTCGCACCACCAAGCCAGAACCTTCATGAAGGACGTTCGAGTAGTCCACTTATTGAATTGAGAGACATGGCGGAAAGTGTTGTGATGCCTCGCATCAAATATTTTACAACTGAAGACGAACAACGGTTTAGAAAAACGGGTTGAAACATGAGATGTCCAATTGAGTGGTGAGCCAGTCACCTTGTCCTATTCGGTGTCGTACAGTCAGTTTCAACCTTCACCAAGAGCAAACCTAACCGTCAAAACCGCGTACCTGAAAGGGCTTTACAGTTCGGAAGAGAATCCTCATCAAGTTGTTCAACCGTCACAATGTTTCCCGAAATCGTCTTCCTTCAGTCTTCAAACCTCAAATGATCCGCTTGGGCGCCTTGATTCGTCCCCAATAAGTCTGGGTCATCTTTACCTGAGCTTTGGGAAGGTCTGTGGCTTTTGTTACTTGTCAAACGTTGGCATCGCATCGATTGCTAATCCGACTGACGGGCGACTGGACGAAGCTCATCCTATTGTTTGCTCTTTTCGAAAATCGCCAATTTCTCTTTTGCCGACGATAATCTTCTTATTTCACTGTACAGAACCCTCAAAGTTGGTGGAGTTTTTTGAGCCCCTCGGCAACGACCTTTCACGAATGACGACGTTATCTGAACCTGTCTAGCCTTTTAGTGTGTGCTAGATCTCCACTTATTAAAATAAAGTGAACCGAACATATGGTTGTTATGATCACATGACTGCGGGACAACAATAATGTAGCCATTGCTAATCTGCATCTGTACTCCATTCTGCTCTCTAATCGTAGAGTTTAGCGAATTAAAGCCTTAGTTCCAGAAGGTGTACTTTATTACAATTTAATTCGCTGAACAACTATAGATAGGATGTTCCGGCCTGTTCGTTTCAACGCCGCTGCTGACAGCTCAAACGCTCAACGCGAATTGAACTTTGGAAAATTTCACAATGATGGAGAACAGAAATCTGGTATTAGATGAGGCGATTGAACAAGCCCGTGCAATCGACGTTTATTGCTGCTCGTAATCATTCCCGAACGAGTACGAGCAGCACAATAAATTCCAAAACTGTAAGCGCTACCGCTTCCTGCTGCCGTAAAGTGTTGTTCGACCAAGTTCAAATGAATTGAGTAACTGGAAAAAGCCATGTACACGAGTGAATTGACGTAGAGCTAAGGAAAGTTGTGTGTTGCAACACACAACTTTCCGCAATCCCTTTAAGTTCGAACACTACATACATATGCGGGCGCTATATCTTCGATCAACGCATTTCCACAGGAACGTTTATACAGAACAAAATGTAGGGACAAGTTAGTTGAGAGTTATTCGTAAGTTTGATCGAATCGTTAAAGCCATTTTTGAGAAAATTGGAATACCGATAAATTAATATTCGACAAATCTCCTTTTCTGAGTTAACTTGGCTTATATCTCCGTTCAACATATATATACAGAAATAATTATGGAGAACGAAATGTTGGTATGGGTGACTGAAAGACACTCTGTAAGATTGATCACATCTGGTGAAGCAGTTACCCTGTAATTTACGGAAATGTTCGAAAAAACATTATTTTCGACCCATTTTCATTCGTATCTCTGTTCAATGGACTGCCAGAAGAACATTTATCCGGAGCAATACGTAGGTATTAACTATTCAAAAACATCCTGAGAGTTAGAAGGAAATTGATGGAGCAGTTTTGCCAAAAAGCGTAAAAACCCTATTTTGGCTTCACAGGCCTATATCTCCGTTCACCGTATTTTAATGGAGAGACGTATAGGGAAGAAAAGTTAGATATTGATTAGTAAAAGATAATTTGAAAGTTTAATCAAAATCGTTAGAGCCTTTTTCGAGAAAAAGGCAGAAAACCCTGGTTTTTTGTTCATTTTCGTCCCCCACTCCCCCTTCCCATCGGCCGAAATCACCCATAACCTTATTTTGGTGGCTACAAAAAATAAAGAACAAAAAAAAAGAACCAGCTCAATCGGATCAGCCGTTCTCCCACAAATCGAACTACACACACACACACACACACGGACCACGCGCCGAAATTAGGTTTTTTAGAATCAGTAGGCCTCAAAACGTAAAGATCTGAAGAAAACCCAACTTTTTTTTGACACGATTACTATACTTTCCTGAAAGGAAAGACACCACTGAAAGTCTGTGTTCGAATGCTCGGATGACATATCGTTGCACCATAATCATTTTATTGCGAACGATCCGAATAAAATCATAACCTTCTCGATTCATTGAACTGCGGAAAATGAACCCCGTATTCTCGACCGCCTTTAGCGCGTTTCAAATAAGCTACATTCCCCTGACAATTCAACAGCAGTTATAAAACTCATATTATTGAGTTATAGGCAGTGTTACGCAGCAAAAATGGTGTTTGTTTGGCGAGCGGTAACCGCGACGCACCGAATCAACTTTTAACCGCTACGACTCCGTTTTGAAGAATTCGCGGTTTGTTATAATGTCTTAATCGTAAGCCACGTTGGTGAAACCCGTTATATTGCATAGTAAATCTTAGATCTGGGATCATTGATGGTTGTTTTCAACGAAAAATGTGAGCGTTTGGTGAAACCTCCAGGTGACTCGACTTCCGTTGCGAGCGGACTGAGACAACTGAAGTGGGGGAGCCCCCGCCTGGCCGCGCCGCTGGGAAGAGCAGCTCGTAGCTATGAACTAAATTACTCGCGACGAAGTGGTGGATACCCATTTCAATAATAAAACGGAGAAAAGGCGATTGTCTAATTCCACTAAATTTGAGTTACAATGATAGATCGTACTTTCCTTTCCCTTCGGGGTAGCGGAAAGTAGAAACCGCGCTAAAACCGATAATTTATTGTGCTGCTCTCGTTATTTTCCCACAAATGAGAATTTTATGGTATAATTGACTTATTGAGAGCTATCAATATAAAAAATTTCATCAAAATCGTTAGAGCTGTATTTGAGAAAAAAATGGTGTTTTGATCACTATAATAACTAGTTAACATTCGGTGGATTTTGTTCATACCCTTATTTTGGCGTCCCATGGTAACCTGCGGGCGAGATATCAAGATTGAGCTGATTTGATACGGTCGTTTTCTCTAAAAATCGTTAACACACACACAGATCATTTTCCCAAATAGTGGTTTTCGGACTCGGGAGGGTCTGCATCGTAAAGATCTGAAGAAAACTCAAATTTTTTTTCCAGCCGATTACCTAACTTTCCTTTCTACTTCGTAGAGCCAAGGAAAGTAAAAATAACTTATACCTGTGGTGGAAAATTGCATCTACATTCAGTCTGTCCAATATGAGTGTGTGCCTTTTCAAGAAAAATTCTCGACCCAAGAAATAACCTAAGCCGGGACAACCGCCGGAATCTACTTTCCAACTATTTGTTGCAAATATTGTTGGGGCTAGTACGACGCCTTCACTCTCTCAACCTATAGTAACGATTCAAGGTAGCGGGTGGGTAACTAACTGATCGACTACGTCAGCGAGGATTTGATTTCCGCGAATACGTTTAAAATTTATCCTGAATCAGGTTCGGTGACGATGGCGTCCACATCTTTCTCATGCACCTTCAAAGGGTATATAAAAACTAATATTCAACAGGCAAGATTACCACTACCAGGATTCAATGCTATGTCTTCCCCCTAATCTGTGCACAAATGTAATAGGTCACGATCTACTGAAACTTCACTCTCGCCTCGACGTCCATTTCGGGGGTGGATTCCCTGCCTCATCAATGAAGGGACTGTCAAGCCAATCCAGACCATTTGCAACCTCTTTTGGACTTACCTCCTCCTCGAGACAAAGCTGTACACGTGGATTGCACGGTTTTCGGACAAAATCCTTCGATCGATGAGCTCTTGCCACTTGCCGCCAAAGCTTTTGAGGTTTTTGACAAAATCAAAACGGGCATTGTAAATTCGCTTCTTATCAACATAGACAGCAGTTCTGACTCAACTCGGACAACCAGTTGCATTTTCTTTCTCGAACCTTGAACAAAACTGAACAGGGCTATCCATCCATTGAAAAGGAGACGACACCAGTCATCGAATGCTTGCGAAAATGGAAACACTTTCTCACGAACCGACAATTCTCTCTCACGACAGATCAGGAAGCGCTTTACTTCATCTTTGAGAAAAAGCACACAAGCAAAACCAAGAACGATAAAATACAGCGCTGGAGATTGGAGGTGTGCTCGTTCAGCTACGAAATATCTTACCGCCCAAGACGGCTCAACCAAGTCGTTGATGCCTTGTCGAGGGTATGTGGAGCGCTCACACAAGATGACATGACAATGCGTTATGCCATCCTGGGATCCCTCGAGTTTATCACTGGATCAGGATGAACAAATTACCATTCTCTTTAGAAGCCGTGAAACGAATTACAAATGCGTGTCGTGCCTGCTCTGCGCTCAAACCTTGTTTTTTCCAAGCCCATTGACACTCATCTCATCAAAGCGACTAGACCATAAGAAAGGCTAAACGCCGACTTTACGGGCTCAAAACGGTATATTCTACCATAATGGACGAATTCTCGATATTTCCCATTTTCATATCCCATAACATGACTTCTGTAATAGTAAAATCGTGTTTTCATAACATATTCACGTTTTTCGGAACACCAGCCAACATCTATTCCTTTCTCTCTTCTACCTTTCTAGAGACCTGACTTTATTTCTGTACGGTCAAGGGATAGCCCAATACAATCCTGAGGGGAATGGCTTGGCGGAGAGTTACAAATGGCATCCTTTGGACAAAGTCTCGAGGAAGAAAAAGCCGAGGACTACAGATAGCCCGGTGGGAAGATGTGCTTGGAGATTCGTTGCAAGCCACCCGACCAGCACCTCACCTCAACTAACTGCTCTCCGTATGAAAGAATGCTCAGCCATGCGCGAAGATCAACAAACCATCATGGCTGGGCAAATCAAGGATTGTTCTCATGAAATGCTGTATAAGAACATCGAAGTACAGTTCGTTAGTCGAAGAAGTCGATGAGAGTGAAGCTAATCCAGACGCTTGCTCTGGTAAGACGCAAAGAAAGGAAGCCACCATTTTCTTGAAGTACTTAGCTCCTACAGAAGAAAACCCATCTACGGGCAGCAACAGCAAGACGGCAGTGATCCAGCTCCAATTTTTCTGGAATCTGATCATCAGGAAATCCTGACTGTCAGACTCCACTTCCTGAATTGAGAAGATCCCAAAGATCCAGAGAATTGCCAGATTATTTGCATGACTACGCCCTTAATTAGCAAACCACTACAGACTGGAACTGTTCCTAGCGCTACGTTTCTTCAATTCAAGGCATCTGCTGCTACGCATCATACAACTTTCCTGGCCCCCAACGCCAATCCGCTGGTACATTATGTAATGCATTTTCTCTATCAGCTGACACCAGCACGCAAAGTGTAAAATGTGTGTGTTAAAATGAATTTTGTAAGTTTCAGAAACTCATTTCTTTTCACTGGAGAATAACGTATACACATAGCATACTGAGGCTCTTATTGAGCAATCGTAAATTTATCACTTAAAACCACTAGAGAAATCAGAATAGTTACAGAAGAAGGATAACACACCACAAGCCTCCATTTATGGCATGGAAGGAACAAGATATACCTACACCGGCTCAAGAAGGCAGAATACAGAAGACAGGGAATGTTGAAGGGATCGTTTCAACTTGATACCCATCACCAAAGACTCAAATGGTGTATTTCAAGTACCAGATATGTGCAACATACAACGTACCTTCCTGGATATCACGTTCAGCTCCAATGCTCTCATTCGCTCCAACTCCAGTGTGTCCTGAGCTACGAAGAGAGTGGAGGTTTATTGAAGTAGAAATTGTCCAGAACTGCCCTCAATATTTGTTCGTGCGCACGGAGTAACGAATGTAATAGTAACGAACTGTCGCTTCGCGTCTAACGAATATTTCTGCGTTCCGAATTGGATGGTTTATCCACGCGAGACGATCCAATCCGGTTATTGATTGCCGCTGTTAGGGAAATGTCGCGTTCCGGCAACGAGAAGCAACGAGGATTGACAAGAGGGAAATATTCTGCTTCGGAATCCATTTCCTCCTCAGAGTGGGAAGGTAAAGCCTTCCCTCGCTCGTATTTTGCGGTGAAAAGGCGGAATTCGCTCGAGAGATGGAGACCCCAGTTATGATTTATTTCTCACAACGGGAGCAATGTTGCGGCGCTAAGGCGAAATCCCTGAAAAGCGACACTTGGAATGCGATGGCAACCGTGTTTTTCCCCCCTCCCGCGGCTTCGTAGACATAATCCAAAACCCGTTCGCTCGACAGCGTCAACGTTCCTTGGAAGATTGGAACGTTCGACAGCGCCATCTTGAGTTGATCCAAGAAGAAGCCTTGTCTCTTGGAACGAAAGATCCAAACTCAGATCCTTGCCTGAACGTCTCGCAGGAAATATACCTATAACCTATATAAAGCTTTTCAATTTTCACAAATATTTGCACCAAATTACATTTTGTTACACTTCAATATGTAGAAGTGGAGAATGACACTGGGTTCGCTGGACTCTTCGCTTTTAGAAGATCCTTGGGAAAACTCGTGTTTTTTGGGCTCCTGCTTACATGAATGACGGTTGATCGCTCGACTTCTTGCTGCCTCTTTCAACTTTGATGGGAACACCGAATCATTCTCCACTTTTTCAAATTCCCTCCAGGAACATATCGATATAATAACGTTCTGCATATACATACCTGCTCAAGTGATGTCCATAACGTCATCGAAACCCTCAGATTATTCCGTTTTAAAACCTCCTACGTTGAAGCGTTGCTAATTTCAAACAATTCTATTTCCACCCAGGAGAAAGGATGTAACGGTTAAGAATGTTCTTCGCACACCAGAAGCGTTCCACAACAATGCAAACAGTTCAGCAAATGCCAATCTAAAACAGTTGTCGACGTTAATGAACGGTGCAGGAGGGTTAGGATGAGAGAGGGTCTGCTCCTGTTGGTCCCATGTATCTGCGTTCAGAGACCGACTCAGAATCGTTGAGCACAGTGCGACAAGTCAGCCGCCACATCTCTGTCATCTGCGACGTTTCGCCAATCCCACGGACCGTCGAATGTTACCCAGCAGTTTGAGAGGTTCGAACCGCATATATCTGTCCTCTTCTGGCACAGCGTTGCCCTGGCGCCTCTAGATTTCAAGACGGAGGGGACGAGCGTCTTTGTAGCCAGCCACCTATGTTTTCCATCATGAGCCGGTGGCCTCAACGACCAGGCGGAAGGACGCCAGGGCAACATAACAGCCCCCAACCGCTGGGGTTCCATACTGCAGTGCATTTATTTAGTACACACATAAACGGGCAAGCCTAATTTCAGAATGGAAAAGTACAAGTGCTAACAGTACGGTAATGCAGTGCAGTACAGTATTAAGACCAACAGAAGAAGAATAGTTAATCTACAAACTAAGCACGAATATGAGGCTGGGACTGATCTAAGAGATGATAGGGAATCGCTGGAAAGATTAGGTTAGACAGAAAGGAGTAGGAAGAAGGGGAATCTAGGGAGTGGACTGTTCATGAGGTAGTTCGTAGGTCAGAAAGACAAATGGAATAGAAGAGATGAATGGGTTGGGAGACAAAAATGTGCGTTCAAGGCACGCATACTTGCTAACTCGGTAAGCTTACACTTTAAATGCTCCATGCTCAGCACAAATCACCTCACTGTGAAGACGCCCTTGTCTTGAGCAAGTAGCTAGCTGTCTGACCCTCTGGCCTTCCTGGGCTGCGTATCAGTCTCGCCCTCCTTCAGGGTTTCACAGTCTTCCTTTTCTTTTAGAAGCTACAGCCTAGTTTCTACCTCCCCAATGCAATCAGAAGAATTGGAATAATGCTTCCTATCCCTAAGACTATCTGTATTGTGTCTTGAGGGAAAGTGCGATATGAGCGATACAACAAAAAAAAGAATAAAATTGGAAAGGCCCAAGCCAGGCACACGAGTCTTAGTGTGAGTCCCCTTCTGGTTTTTTCTAATCACGTAATGTTCAATTTCGAGTATCATTCTGAAGAATTGTTGCTACTTTCCACGCTCAGACAAAGTTTAATAAATTGAGAGGAACTTCGACCTAGAGACGTCATTTGCTCGTTGTAACTGACTCGAAAAACTTGACAGACTTAAAATTAGTGGTGTTTTCACGATAGACGTGACGGCCAACGTAACTTGTCAATGCATAGCGCTAAGATAAATGAAAACGAATTTAGTTTGAGTAAAGCGCAATAATGTAAAAACCGCGAGAGTTTTTTAATCTTCTGAGCGGAGCAATAAAACGGATTTCGCAGTTGTGTTTTCAACCGCTGAAACGTGGATCTTTACAAAAACTCGTCAATTCCACCGGCTAAACGTCGAATCGTAAACTGGAGTTAGCGATGGATTCCCTTTCTGTGGCTCAGCTCTCAGATAAAACAACCCGCCGCAAGGACGGCACATTTATGACTCGGAATTAATGAGGTT
This sequence comes from Pachypeltis micranthus, assembly GCA_020466155.1. NCBI lineage: Eukaryota > Metazoa > Arthropoda > Insecta > Hemiptera > Miridae > Pachypeltis > Pachypeltis micranthus. Next base: position 36,236,547 of record CM035773.1, read on the forward strand.
TCAACTTGAGGAGTTCAGTCAGTTGGTCGATGTTCGGTTAACAAGTTGCCGGCTTATCGCTCCACGTCGCTCCCGCAACATCGAACTCGCGCGTTTCCGGTCAAGTCGACGAGAGAAGTTAACTTGGACGGTAATTTAACGAGCAGGGAACCGTCAAACGGGTTCGGAAGGGAAATCCAGAGAGTCGAAGGGACAAAACAATTTGGGGAACGGAGTTAGGGGCGCGTTGCGATTGTTGGCAAACTCAGGGGGGGGGATCCCGTGGAAATTGATTTAAACGGCGAACGTGTTCACACATACCTGCATTTCCGGTTGCGATTTGTACCAAAATTCCCCTTTTCGACTGGTATAAGCTTTTTCAGGTCGCATGATTCCTTGAATGGCATTGAGAAACAGTCAACACGAGATGAACCAGACCTGTACAAAAGAACAAATTTGCATAGCACTCTGAAAATAAAGCATAAATAAGGCTCACATCGTAAGCTATTTTATCGTGACGGAGAAAATAATCCCCAACAGACAGGCGTTTTTAAGCCTCCCCCCCTCCTTATTAATAAGTACGGAGAATCTTTGAAGGGAAGGGAGAGGCGTAAAAATGCACCAAAAACAAACCAGAACACAAAAAATACACTCCATTTTCCAGTTTTCTCAAAACTGGCTACATGGAATTTGATAACTTAACTTTTGGTTCTGTAAAAAGTGAAAATATGTTGAACATACATAAGGGCACAAGGAAGATAGACTCCTCCTATGGTCTGATGCGATCCATTCGCAGAGAGGTAGAGAGAAAGGTAGTCGACGAATAACACTTACACACCAAATAGATGCATACAACAGAATAATACAGTTGGATGACAAAATAATTCATTTATCGAGTGAGAATCTCCAAGGCATGCTCTTATGTTACGACACAATTGTCATACGTCACCTGCATTTGACGATTACCTATCTTCGCATTAATGTAGTGCCTAAACATGCTGATTTTCCTTCGATGGTCTGAAATTTGTAGTGCTAAGCGTTTAACAGGAGCGCGGCTAGTTGAGACTGATTCAAGTCTGTTTTATTTCGTAGCGACCATTCATGAACCGCCTAACGAAAAGCCTAACCACAAGATTGACACCAGGGATTGAACCACTTTGGTAGGGACAAGGCAGTAGCCTGTCCCTCCTGGACGTGAGGTTAGTATCTGGGCAGTATCAAGGAATATTACAAAGAGAAGCAAACCTGGCGAAGGTTCTCACTTTAAGGGACTACTTGTGTGGATTGAAATGCCACGTCTCGCCTATAATAATTTACTCGCTTCTCTTGACAAGTGCTTGCCGCGAAAACGGATCGACGACCGTTGAATGCACGGGAGTCAATAATGGTATCCTGTAGGCATTTCTTGACAAATTTCACACACCGAATTACGCATGCGTTAGCGGGTAAATGGGCTCCACTTCTACTCTCTGAACAGGGTTCCCAACGTTGTATCTCAGTGCACAAATCTCAGTTCCTCGCGGAGGCCACACCCATAAACAATCCTTCGTATTCTTGGACATGCTCCGCCGAGCCACACACGCTATGCACTGAGTCAGTGCAATGGCGCCTCGCAATTGATAACGAAACCGATCACCACACTTGAAATATTCATGATCTGACATAACACCAGCCTCATACGGGTTTTGAGTTAAATGTTATGAAAAAGCATAGTAATGAGTTTGTTAATTCCCACACTCCCCCATATCCAGTATCATGGTTCCATTAACTTTTAACGTCAAACCGCGAGTAACTGTCCAATTTTATTAAGTCGTACCTCGTCGAGGCAGTAATTCCTCAGGCGTTAATTGCTCCGTCTAATTTCCAACTAGTCAACAGTGAGCGAGTCACTTCAGGCTGACAACAAAGCACCTCCGCTGAATGATACTAGCAAATAAAACCTCTGATTACATCGGATGAGTCCCCCCCATTTCACCAAAATCCTTGATGAGGCGCGAATGTGTAGGGAGGATGGCAGTGGGAGGGAGGGGGTTAGGTCGTAAATTGGTTGTTATTCCAGAAGCAGCACCAGAAACGCCCGAAAGAAGAGGAGAAGGTGATTAGCGAGGACTTGGAATGTCCACAAACGGAAATACGTGACGTTGAGAAACCGGCGAAGTTGGCCAGTTATTCGACCTCGTTGAATCATCGACTGATTTACCAATCGGAGCACCGGGCTTTCATCGCTCCCGCGCCTGTTAAAATTGTGCTATGTCCAGGAATCGCTGTCGTCGAAGGAAGGATAAACCGTCTGAGCCACACACTAATGGTAAGTACATTGAGTATTAGTGGAGTTATAGCGTCATATGAATGTGCGAGGACGACGCAGAGAGGCCCACCAGCAACGACGCAGGCAGCGCTCACGAGAAAAGGGTGTGAACAGTGAAACTAATAGACCATAAGGGGCAGACACTTTTTGATTTAACCCAGACGAACCTTTCGTTCAATAACTTCTCAACTGCCTGAGGGTGGAACCAGCTTTTTGTCCTCCCCATGCCAGAGCCAGGAGCCCACTGGGACCTTCAACTCGTGTGTATCCTAGCGACTCATGTTCGAACTCCCACCTTGAAGGTAGGCCCTGGGTGTTGGAGAGCTCTTCCTGGTTGAAGCAATGGTCTGCCTGTGGATCTCCCTGAAACAAGAGCCGAGGGGTTGGCTGGTCGCCTGGAACAGCTGTCCTTGATGCATATTACTCACCGTGCAGACCTTTCGACCTTGAGGATTGTTCACTATTGGGTTGCCTATTCCATGGCTCACGCAGCCAGTCGCTCTTAGGAAGCTCGACTGTGAGCCATAGACAATGGCGCCTGGCATGAGCCTCCACATCACGGTACGGCCATGGGTTTTGGAAGTAAGTTTGAACACACTCGTTTGATTCTGATATTTAGTCTTGAGGATCGCTTCTGCGGTGACCAATTCGATGTCTCCCTCCTATTATCCTTCCTGTCCTTTCCTAACCCCCGTCCTTTCTTGATGTCCGGCAGTTCTGCTGATGCGGACTTGTTATCTCCTTGTTCCCTGACAATTAATTATACTTCCGCCGGCTCACTACGACGTGCTCCTCATGGTGGACTTTGGTTTATTATTAATTATGAACATCTGATTTGAGCCCGCCCATCCTAAACACATTCAATGCTGCGTTATTGCGATTCATTTTCAAATCACTGCATTAATACTCACCAACATGTACATATCCACGAAGGTGGTCTTTCACTACAGTCTTGGTGAGTCAGAGCATCATTGTGAAATGCTAATTGGCTCTATATTGACTGACAAAACAGCATTTGCAGCCACAAGTTAAGAACCCAAATTTCTAATAGCCATTTCGCGAGCTAGTTGGGAGCTGAGAACAATGAAGATTTTAGGGCGGGGTTAGGTATTTCAGGTCCCCCGGTGTGGTTCATCACAGCGAACGAGTACCAGCCACCATACACACAGCTATAATTGGAGTTGGACACACGAGCTACCCGATTGTTAGATATCACTCCTCTGAATAAGCAGAAGAAAGTTCATTATTTCAATTCACACCCTGATTGAACATGATATGTAACACTAACTAATGACAATAATTTGTATTATTTATAACTATATTTAACTCAATTTATAGATGAGTTTGATGAAAGTAAGAATGATGATGACTTCGAAATTCCAACTATGGTTCAACTTCCGCTTCCGGACATGATGGAAAGGTAAAGAACTGAACACATAACTAATAAAATCAAATTACATTAATACTGCTTGAGACTTGAACAAAGGAGGACCAAACGAGAAACCACAGCACCAAAACGTACAAATTATAGTTTTAGTTACAACGGCTGTTGGCACAGATACGCGTACTGTGAAATTTTAAAAAAAGGTTGGGATGCGGAAAATCAAAGGATACTTCTGACGGGCACTAAGGCGTGATAATTCGTGTTTATAAATATACTTCTATTGAGAGGAACTATTTTTAAAAAACCCCCAAGGAGCTACGATTCAAACTGAAAAGAGACGGAAGGACGTTTGGCAGGCAGTTCTGCTGGGCCCTCTGCTCCACCTCCTCGGGGCCAATGGCTATACACCCATCGCCTAAGTCCGTAAGGTGGCCTGATCAGGCTCCACCTGAAGCGAGCAATGCGACTGGTCTTTGCCTGGTGTGGGCGAACACGCTTCCGCCTGTCAATGGCCAAAACGCAGGTTCTCGCTCACGTGATCGCCTCGGAGACTACCACAGATCACTCCAGGTCCTACTCCCCGCGCTACAGCAGGAGGAGACAGTCGAGCAGCGACTCGTTCTCACTCAGCAGGCAATTACGGGCATATGGCAGGCGCGGTGGGACGATGGTCCCATTGCGCAGCACCTCCACACTTCCCTTCAGTCGAGGATAGGCTGGGCATGAGCTGGTGGCGTCCATACTTTGCAGTGGTGCAGCTACTCTCGGGCCCAGGGCCTTTAATGAGCGTCTGCACTACTTCCGAGGGGTAGGCTGTGGAGGGGCGACGGAAAGCGTGTCTCATGTGCTCTTTGCCTGTCAGCTGTACGAGGGCACGCATGCTCGACTCCCTCCAGCTGAAGGAGCCCCCAACTCCTCTCCAGCAAAGCGGGAATCCGCTAGTTCCATGTCTTCGCCCAGCCTGGGACAAACCGGAAGGGCCTAGAGTCATGGCCCCCCCTGACAACGTGCTGACAGGCCTACAAAGGCTTGGCTTGTTTCCCTATTGGAAGAGGACGTTTCTCGTACCATTTAGTCCGACGACTCGTGAGAGCGCGAAATCCCGCGATTATATTCTCCAAAACAACAGAAACCACGCCTAGGTTGTTGGAAGGAAACATTCCACTGATTGGCGACAAAGGAATTTTGAATTGTATCGATATTTCAATAAATATCTGACTGTTTGTACGTTTAGTCATTGTTGAGTCAAGACTGAGAAAGAGAAATGGAGATAAACAGTACAACAAGTCTGTTATTATTAAGCGCAAAAGCGGAATGTGGGCAAAACTAGAAGAGAAGAAACAGAAAATAGAAATGTGTCTCATGAAAGTCCTATTCAACAACTAAAGTCTAATTAATTAATTGTGACAAAGTTCATCAGCTGAGCATTTTTCTTTGTTCTGCATAAAAGGCCGCTTCTCCGTCTTCCACTTAACACTAAACGACTGCCTCACTCTGATAACCATTGGCGCGTGCTTTTCATTCCAAACATTCAATTGAACTGACGAAATAAAATTAGACCTACTACGCTCGTCATTAACATGGTTGAATGAGCCTTGCTAGGAGTAGTCACTTTGTTTTCCGCAAACTCTGAGACCAAAGATACTTATAGTCTACTTAGCACTACACGAAACCAACATCAAACAGGTCGCTCTCACATCTAATAACACACAGTACGCATCAAAATAAATTAATATTCATCTCTTCAAAACATGAAAACTTTGAATTAGCTCTTCAAAAATCGAATCAAAGCAACACGTTGGGGGTAAAAGAATATAACTGAAAATTGACGACTTAGTTCACTCAAAAGGAATAAATTAACCCCCTAAAAGAATTAGATTAAATGGTACGCCTCCGTTCGTAAGGAATTAAATGCATGACCAAAATGTCTGTTACGACGCATGTCACAGCGCAACTCACCTTTAGTGGACGAATCGGATAAACAATGCAAAACAATTCAAAGTTATATTTATCAAAAAAAATAAACGTCCAACAGAAGCTGAGAAACGATGGACAAGAAAATACCTACGTACATATGAGATTTAAATAAAAAGTTGATAATATGAAGATATTCAGCGGCAAACTGCAAATTATTTTCAACTTATCGAGGAAAAATTGAGAATTGTCGTACTATGCAACACCTTTCAACCGAATTGCACCTTATTTGGCGCTTACTTTACGAATTCACATTTTAAATTCAACTGCCTAATTTTCACCGATGTTTCTTTATGTTTTGGGTGATGTCAGAACTTCGTCGTCATTGGGATTTATTCAAAACATTTTGAAAGCAGAGACCACTTCCGCTTATCGAATCGCGTGGGGTATTTTTTTGAGGGAACTAACCGAAGATTTGAAATGCGTCGAGAAGAAAATTGGATCTCTGCAAGAGAATGTACGAGCCAAAGACGAACTTTTAACGGAAAATGTAAGTGAATTAATGCATCGCCAATCTTCAACTCGTGTAGGTGCACTGTACTATATAGTAATAGAACTCGCAACTATGTACACAGACAGAGATATATAATTAGTTGGTAAATTATTCTTAAATCTCCTGTTTAAATACCTAGTAACGAACATTCATCACCAAACACATACGTGCAGCTATAGGGTATTTTTACCAAGTGCACTCACGACCACCAGTTCAGATACGACCCGAGCAAGCCACGCCAGGACACGGTCAATGTAGCAACCCTGCAATGTTGCCTCTACTCCGCTAGCTTCCAAAAATGTCATACGAAGATCCGTCCAGTCATATTTGCGCTTCTTGGCGTACCGAGTTGGTGTGAAATCCCTGGACATCCAGGAGGACTGCAGGCTGGTCTGGACCAGTCATTCTCCAGAGGCAACCCAGTACTGCTGCCACCTCTCCACTTCCCAGCCATGAGATGACAACGCACTAGCAATCTTCTAGCAAACCGCGACATAGAACCAACCCGTTCACACTCTTGAAACATGCACTTGATCGACGCTATTTGAGAGGGGCGAATACTCGTATATTCTTTCTCATTTCAGCAGCCAACGTAATAACGTAATTTGCGTGCTTCTGTCCTGCACCGCTGACATGAACAGGATTGTTTAAAGAAGATGCTTGCAAATGAAAACCTTGTAGCAATAACCAACCAACCAAATAAAATAAGCCAACCTCTTCCTGACATCAAGAAAGGGAGAGAGAGAGAGAGAGAGAGAGAGAGAGAGGAATATTGAATACTGGTAAGTGGTGAATGAGACGATAATCGAGAGACAAGAGAGGATTGCACTATACAAGAGAACAATGATTGGTTGGATTCACGTGGGAATTTTGAGTAACAAGCCACAACAGGAAGGCTGAAAGTACATACGATACTCACAGGTAAAACCTCTGCTTATAAGTGTGTGTATGAATCCAAAGAAGGGCCAGAGAGGGATACGAAGTGAGACAGTGGGAGGGGGTTACAGGAAAACCCACAGAACTAGTGAAGAAGTTTGAATCTGGGATGGTCGTCTCTAAAAACACCAATCCTTGTGTTCAACGAGGTTTGAAATATTAGAACAAAGAAGTTGCTTAACTGAGTAGGTTTGGAGTTTCGTGCAGCTCAACCTAAAGAGCTATGTTCGAGTAAAGAACAGTGACCTCTTTTGCACCAACTCGGCTAATGCTGAGAGCTGAAATAAACAGTAGACATATAGTAATAGTTACAAGCACCAATGTTATTTCATCAGTAAGCAAATTTCGTTTTCAGAATGGTTCGATGATTGGATTCCACAGGCCCCCATCAAATTTGACATTAACTCGTTGGAAAGAACTACGCTTGCAAATGTAATCATAATTGAGAGCCAGGAGATCTGTGTACCTTAATCAGGTCGCCTCTGTTACCCCCATCGCTTAGGAACCCCGGGGAAACCGCGTGAAATGAAGTCATTTAACATAATCAAGATGTTGGGCAGTCTAATGACGTAATCTCCAGTCGCTAGGAGAACCCCGACAACGAGGCCGGAGGAAGAGAGAGACTCAGAAAACGGAAGCTGATCTCTTGTTAATGAAAGTGTATAGTGGGAGGGGGAGGAGGGAGAAACAATTTTCTCAGCCGGAAGCCGTCTCGTTCGCCTGAATTTTCCCGATGCAGCAACAACAAACAGTAGTCGGTATATGCCCTACTGCAGCGTCCTAATTGGGGGTCGTTAGTGGCAACAAAGCGCCGTCATTTCAATTTTCCTGTGATACAAACACTGACTACTTTGGTATGCAGAGTAGAATAACTTGGCGAATATTTGTAAAAATTGAGTTCAACACAACTATTTTCTCCAGTATTGGAAACCCTTGTAGATTGGAAGTTGCTAGTTGTAACTGAGATATAGCGTCCATGAAAGAAACGGTTGCAGGAAAACTTCAGTTTTAGTTTTTTACGCTGCCCCAACGTACGTGAAACTATTAGTAGTAGGTGTTGGATCTGTTTAAAACCGTTTCATCTTACCCCAAAACCATCCATCTTACCCATTCCTTTTGAAAAAGCGGGTATTAGAACTCCACAGACGACCCGAACATACCATTTCCTTATGAAGTAATAGATCAGAATTATAACCAACTCTCTGGGAGGCTTAAGTGGAAACAGTGTTCAAACTTTCTCAGTCAATAATTTATATACTCTCTTTCTGCTTCGTAATTTTTGAATATTTATTTATTTCTACTATTCGTAATTCATTCAATAATCGGCCGTTCAATTATGAATTTTCTACCATTAAATTCAAATCAGCACCGCTGTAATGTTAATTGAATGAACAATAAATTTGAAAAAATTATTTCAAGACAGTTGTACGAAATCGCTCTCTGTCCGAAATCGTTTCGACGTGACACTGATGACAACGAGGGACTTATGACACTGAATGGAAGGGACATAAGTAAAAAGCTTTAATTTATTTCTTGTTCGTTCGCTTAACCGACCCCCTGACCCCCCCCCCCCCATCAAAGACAAAACCAATTTTAACAAATACACAATCTGATGATTACGGTTGATTTTCTTAATTTCAAACGTCAATATTTCAGGCGAACGCATTCGACGAGCTTCAAATCGAAATGGAAAACGAAAAAAGAGCTGCTCTGGTACAGGTGAATGTCTAACAATTCATTTTTATCTATGAAAAAGCGTTAAACGAATCGTTGACGCCCGAATAATAACAGAAATATGAACAACTTCTCGCCGGCGAAAGATCTTATCTTTTTTACATAAGAGATAAATTGAAGGAGGGAGAAAACGTTCAAAATGTGCGTGAAGAGCATCAGTACAGTTAATGAGGGTAAAGTGAACCGGTTTCAAGATTAATGTCAACGGGACCTTCACGGAGCAGCCAGTGATGTGAAAGAGGGAACAAAAGGTGACGACCGATCGTATTTTCATTTGAGAGCCTGGGCATCACCACTACAATAAATTTAGCGAGGATAATGAGTTTAATTTTAGAACAAAATCGGACTGTTATGAATTTGAGTGGTAATTTTTATACTCACGGAAAATTAAAATGTTTAGCCCCTGTAGTCATTTGTGCGGTGGGTCGCCCATACCAGCCTAACGGTCGAGAGAGAGAGAAGAGATCAAGCTTTTTACTCAATGAACCAGAGCTTTTGTTAAGAGAGGCAGAGGCAGAGAGGGAAGGGCCAAGTTTTTTACTGAATAAACCAGGGGTTTTCTTTTAGAACCCTAAAGACCTCTCTTCCCTTAACCCTGGAAGTATTTTTACACCAGCTCCAACACAACCAAACCTAAACTTAACTAAATGCCAGGCACATCAAACAACTTTACTTAGCTCTACATAAATTTAACGGTTTTCATGGTCTTTCCAACTAATTCAATTCATTTTGAGCAATTGAGCGCTATCGATTTGTGGCAGAAAGCGTTAGCGCTGACAGTTCCAGAATTTATTGTGCTGCTCGTACTCATGCTCTGGCCGTTATTGAGCAATTGGTACGTAGAGAATCGATGAGGCTGACGATTTTTTGAGAAGGATAATAATTACTTTTCCAGAGTAATCGGGTAAAACCTTTTAGATATGGTAGCAAATGAAACCCCAGTGGTTGAAATTCCGGAATTTCAGGAGTGGCCCCTATGCATCTTATTGAACGCCCATCGTATAGGTATTCGATTGGACTGCCACCTCCATTTTTTTGAAGATCCTAGTACCATTTGACCTAAGTTTAAAAGGCAACATGCGCTAAAATCTTCGTCGTAATGTTTGGTAAATTTATTGTGCTGCTCTCGTCATTTTCGCACAGATGAGAATTGCATGGTATTGTGTCATTTGGAGCTGTGTATTTAAAAAATGTAATCAAAATCGTTAGAGCCATTTTTTAGACAAAAAAATCGATTTACTTCGAAATATTTGGTAATTTATTGAGCTTCTCCCGTCATTATCCCACACATGGGAATTTCATGGTATTGTCATCTCATTAGGAGCTGTCTAGATAAACAATTTAATCAAAAACGTTACAGGCGTTTTTGAGACAAAAAACATTTGGTGTTTTGATCACTATGATAACTATAGTTAATTTTGAGCGAATTTTGCTCATACGTGTATTTTGGCGTCCCATGGTGACCGGGATGCTAGATATCAAGTTTGAGCTGATTTTTTTGCGCCGTTTTATCTCAACCATGTGCACACACAGACCATTTCCCCAAATAGTTTTTTCAGACTCAGTAAGGTCTAAAACGTAACGATCAGAAGAAAACTAATTAAAAAAATATTTCAGTCGATAACGTAACTTTCCTTTTTACTCCGTAGAGCCAAGGAATTATCTGGTGTGAAGCATCGCCCAACTTTCCTGAGCCCCACGCACATTCAGCGATTTTCTTGGCATTGGCTGATCCAATCTATTTTTCACTCAGTTCATATGAACTTGGTAAAACACAACTTCACGTTTCAAGTAAAACGTGGTAGCGCTCAAAGTTTTGGCATTAATTAAGTTGCTCCAACTCACGCCACGACTATAATTAAGCAATCAGTGTACAGGGGATTCACGAAACTCAACTTTTTCTTTTCTTGAAAAGGATAGTATAAACTGTTTTCAATACATTTTCTACTGTACTAGTTGAAGTATTTTCCTCTGAAACCGACAATTTCTTACTACTCACGTCATCCCTCGGGACTATTCTTTGTGACTATAACCTTGTGGAACGAGGTCTTCCCCATTCGCAACAACTGATTATTTTCTTCCCAGACTATGATTGATCTGGTTGCACAATGCCGTCTGGACTTACTAAATTAAGATTACACGCATAAAACTCAAAGCTTGTAGTAGTACATTACGATTTTTTAGTAATGAATTACTCCGTTCAGGAGCGGGAAGCTAACCGGAAAGTTGCAGAGGAACTCGGAGCTCGCATCAGAACTCTCGAAGCTGAACTCGCAGAAACAATGGAAATCAAAACCGATTTGTTGGAAAAGTTCAACACGATTTTTCGAAGGCACAAATCGTCCAAAACGAAAAAACAACAACTAATACAAGAAGTGGTACGTACGAATTTTGTCACGCAGTTTACAACTTAAAATCGAACGTATTTTTAAAGAAAATTGAATGAGTCGATACGAATGCTCTCGAGGTTCTTCAAAGATCGCGTTAATTAGGAAAATGATCTGACTTGATGGCTGACGGCCGGAAATTAGGTACTTCAGCAATCATACTACTCCGTTAACTACTCAGACCAACGATGACGTGCATGAGTGAATAAACAGCACGGCACTGAGGACCTTAACGTGGCCTGCCGCTACTTTTTACTTTCTGCTACTCAAAGGATAAGAAAAGCATTGTAATCGCGTCAAAAAATATCTGGCATGCAACTTAACGCATCAATGGGCGCTATACCTTCGTACAACGCAATTCTAAAGAAATACCTATGGTAGGTATTAGTTACTTGAGAGTACTCAGTGAGTTTGATTGAAATCGTTATAGTCGTTTTTGAGAAAATTGAAAAACCGATAAATTAATGTTCGACAAATCTCGTTCCCCGCAATACCATGGCGTGAAACCGTTCAACAGATCGATACAGAAATAGTTGCGGGGAACAAAATATGAGTATGCGGTTTGAAGATACTCCTGTTTGATCAAATCCTGTAGTTTTTGGTACATTTTCGTCCCCCTCCCCCTTTCCCATTGATATAATCGCCAATAGCCTTATTTTTCCGTCCACACAAAATCACGAACAAAACTAAAAAAGAAGCAGCTCAATTGGTTCAGCCGTTCTCCCTTCAATTGACAAACAGATATTTCACTTTCTCCTCTCGTTGCTAAGCTGCAGTTTACCCAAAAAGAGAAGATCAACACGAAAAGCGGCATAATTCAGACGCAAGTCTCCTCTAAGTAGCTGGATAATGATTAAGTGTCCGAACTCTCCCGATTATCCATAGGCTGCATCCAAGGATATCGTCGAAGCTCCAAAAAATAACAACCCTCGTGTGGTGCAATTCCACCCTTAAATGTTTAAGCAGCGGGCTTTTCTCGCCTCCTCGTACATTCAGTGATTTTCTGGCGCAGTAGATTAATTTAATCGTTTGATTCGTTCATGGGAGAAATCGGAACTTTTTTTTAATGGCATAGGTAGTACCATACAACCATGGTCAACCTATAACAACTTCTTTTTATTAGTCTAACGAAAAACTCAAAAAAGATGGCACGTGTAAGTACAAAGTACAATTAAATCTGTACGTTAGCGCTAAGTAGGAAATTAAATAGGCGATACTGTTCACAGTGATAATGGTTAAGAGGTTGGGCGCGGGCCTATCGATCATAATTCAAGTCAGTTTTCTACTTCTCAGCAGGATTGACACAGATCGGTGTCGATTGTACCAGTTTTAAATACGTACATGTTCGTCACGCAGCGCCCAGTTGTCATTCTGGCAATGTTTGTGCTGCTTTTGGGGCTGTTCACGAACTACGGTCTCAGGGAAGGAATAGGGGCTTTATACAGTCACTCAGATGGGTGTCTGTCGAAAGATTGTGTGTCCGTCAGAACTTGAAAGCGTTTTTACGCTCCTCAGATGAACGTCTTCCTTCGAATGAAAGATTTTACAGAACCTGTTCAGCAGCTCCCCCACAAATCTGACTACAGAACACGCATCGAGCTTTTCTTTTTTCAAGCCGAGAGGTTCCTAAAGAATAAGGTATAATTCAGCAGTCGTCCAATCGCATAATTGCCCAAGGGGTGCCCAATAAAAGTGTTAATATTTTTGTTCAATGAACTTGTTATGCGATAATACACACGTATTTTACGTTGCTTTTAAAAGGAAGACCTGTCTCATGAAATCGAAGTGCAGAAAGAAATTATCGTTCGACTCAAAAAAGCTCTCAACGACAGCAAAATTGATATGGAAGAAGAATGCGAAAAAAGTTACAAAGAAGGTTACAAAGATGGTCGACACGTCGCTGCCATTGAAGAACTCGGTGAGTACGAAGTCGAGTCAGAAGTGAGTTGACATATTATAACTCATTGCCAGCTCACGGCACCCTCCCCCACCCACCACATCATGGTTCCATTTCTGCCCCTCTTAATTGAACAAACAGGTCAAATGTCAACAAAAGTCATGCTCCAAGAACCATCAATTATGAAAAGCATCTACTTAGGACGTCGAGAATGCCAGCTCAGTGTCGGCGATTTCAAATTAAATTTAATAATTGAGAGAAAAGCGTTGTAACGGACGAATCAATATGAAACTTCGTGTTTGCTGAAAGTCGAAAGGGACCTTTAACACTTGGTAACGTTCATTCCCCACTCTCCAAGATATTGGTTATTCAATAGTTAAACAGAACTGATGACAGCGTCAAATTGTGTAGCGCAACAGATGTACAACACATCGAGGAATGGATCAAAAGCTAATGGAGGGGGGTCATTAGAGATCATTATATATCAATATGCCTCATCTGACTGCTTATGATTGATCACCTTTCCATAATCAATAACGAATTACGACCAGCTCATTGTCTATAAGCAGCACAACCAGGCGTTATTATTTTTCCCTGCACGCGGATCATTTATAAATAACGAGGGTGTAGATCTACACAATCTACGAACAGATCTGTAGATAAAAAAGAAATAATGACTCGTGACGCAAGAACGATCTGCATGTGATGTAAATATATGTAAGAGTTCTGTATTCAAATAGATCTTTTTAAAGGAAAAAACCACGAAGAAAGTCAAAACTTTGTTTTGGCGTCGACAGGCCTAAAAAAGCAAGCCATAATTTTACAGAACATCTCCACACCTTGGCAAATCAACGCTAAGTTTCTTGAGAGTCAAAAAGTATGGCTACGAATGGTGTAATCGGGGAACAAGGAAGATTATTTTTGTAATGTGAAATAGCAAATCAGCAGTCCCCTTAAAAAATGGCGGCCAGTTCCAGCCTGGACAAATGATCAGCACTGGTTAGTGCTGGCCAGTACAGGACCCTGATCGGGCTTGTCAGTCAGTCAAGGTATCATTTCCTCCCTAATCATACCCTAAAATAATAACTGCTTAGAAACTTGCCTAAAACGTACTACCTATTTCAGTTTCCAACTAAGGTAATTCTGTACACAAAAATAATCGAATGTTCGTGAAACTTTCTTAAATATTTAGTCACAATTATTAAAAATCGAGTGAATAAATGGAAGGCCCAAGAGAGAAAAAGAAATTAGTTGTGGACAATGACGAGAGTAGAAGGGACTGGATTGTATCATAAACACTGATTGGCTCGTTATTCACAATGCAATATGATCGAGAAAGAGAGTTCGAGTTCGAAATCACATGCGTCACACAGTGGTTTATCTCCGGGATATGAGACTGATGATGATGGGAGGAATGAGAGGAGTTGAATGACCATGACTCATAAGATGGAGGAGTTGGCCGGGTCATGTCAAAAAGATGCAATGGCAAGCGAGTAGGGCAGAAGAACTTTTGGGTAGGAGTGAAGATGCGAATGAGTGTTCCAAAGAAAAAGATGATTGACTTAGATTCTGGCAGCTCCCAGTTCGAGAAGCCACAGGATGCGAGCAGCCTTGCCAATTTTCGACTTATGTCAAACACAAACGTTGTCTGATTGTTGGGAAATCGGACAAAAAATATGTGAAGTAGCATCACTGTTGAATGCAAAAGAATGATAAAGAAAGAAAGACTTGAATCGAGGCGAACGAGATACAATGTATTGGTACATTGAGTTGATCCGTTGACCAGCACGATAGAGTTCTGATGTAACAGTCACTTGATTAGCACGATAATAGCTCTAGTTCACGCAACACTTTTGGTCTGCAGATATGTGAAGTGTTAGGACAACAACAACTAAATAGAATGGGCGCCGATTGTGGACTGTCTTGGTTTAGAGTCAGGTCTGCGGTGGCTGTGAGTAGGAATACCTGTGAAGAGGTGGTAAAGGAGAGGTGAGGAGTGAACATTTTGGAAACTCCAAAGGGGTAAACCCATTTTGTTAGCAGGAGAGGCTAACTAAACTCCCATCAAGTAAGAAAAAACATGCATTCCCATTAGGGCCAAGGTCAACAAACTAATTTGGCCAGAGCTGAGCTGAAAAAGTATTAAAATGTTCGTAAACTACATGAATGCAAACTTCTGGGAAATTGACAAAAGGTCCATAAAAACTATGATGAAATGTATTATTATTATTGTGGAAAAACAAAATTGAAGTCGTTGAAAGACTAATTTAAAGTAATTATTAACGAAAAAAAGAAAATATTGTTGGGGCATTGACAAACAGTACTGGGGATTTATAGTACAATTTGTTGAAATCGAGTATAGAGTATCATACCTGAAGTAGTGTAGAAATTCGGCCGGAACACACTTGTTACTCCAACAACAGCTCAACTAAAGATGGAAAATCAGTGAAATTATTGGGTAATTCCATTTATTTTAAACTACAGATGTGTAAAGCTCGTTGGAACAATCACTAAAAATTATTGATAAGCAGGGTGAAAGCTGTGGGGAAATGTTAGGATATGTACAGAAAACGTAGGGTTGAACACGACATTGTAGATATTGCGTATGACCTGTTGAGAGTAACAACAGCAATGCAAAGGACAATTACACGTGAAATTCACTTGGCACGACGATTGCGATTTTCAGAAGACGGAGCTGGCGAGCATCACGGCTCATATCGAAAAGCAATCTGTCTACAAGTACAATTATCACAACTTACTTAGGAAACCACTTGAAACTAAGTTAAGGCGAAACGAAAATGGTAGGGATATTTCAGATTTAAACATGATGTCACAACCACTGGAAGATAATACGCTCACTTGTTTCTTACCCATTTTTCCAGGGGTCATGGAACAACTCAGGATTTTGAAGGGCATGGAAGAGACGTTGGAAGAAGAAATTCAAACTAACAACGAAAAGATTGAGTAGACTCGTTTTGACGAAAAATTCCCTCCTTCGTATTTCATAATAGGGCATCACTACAATTTGAAACAACCATGGGGCACTAACCAGTTTCAACACTCAGCTATTTGAATAGCGATAGACAAAGTTGCATTGGCTGCTGCCACTCTAACGTTACAGCCAGTGGAGAAAAATCGCTTTTGTTCGAGAAATCAATAAATAAGGGTTTTATAAACTTCTGTGACTCCTGTGATGAGTTGCATTGTCCAGATCCCAGTGTTCACTTGCCAAGTTCACTCTTTCACTGTTCCCTCACTAGTGCACTCTACTGATGACCTTGACAAGAACCGTGAAACGTCCACACTATGCAGACACAGAGACTAAACAGTCAGAACATGGAATCATCTTTCAGTTCTTCAAATACACATTACGCATTTTAACCATGAGCTTTCGAGTTGATGGCAACGTGTTTGACCACCATTTCCTCCCAGTTTTATTAAAGTGTTTTTTGGGCTATATTTTGTCACCTCCACTTAGTGCCTTCCACACTGCCAGCCCTCTTCGCATTTTTTGTTTGTTTGTTTTTTTACGATTTTCCGAAAAGTTTAAACATATTACTACTTATTAAAGATTTTAGGTATAAAAACTTCATGTTAGTTTTAATAGAATAGATAAGGCTGGAGCTACAGTTTGGAATTTGGAACTGTTACTGGTGCTAGTTACGATTGTTATCAGTGGCAACTGACTAGCGCTAGTGTTCAAAAGAAAGTGTCTCATAGTGAGTACTTGTCACTACACCCAATTGGCCTGTTAAGATCGGGGTTTGAGGTGCTTAAGGCATATGTTCCAGTATGATGCATCAGCATTGTGTTAGTGACGAGTATTTCATTCATAGTGCCGAAATCCAGGAGTGTAATTTCAAGCTGACTCGGCAATTTAAGCAGTTAGAAACCCGAATTTCTGATGTCCCCCTAACCTCATTTTCATTTTTACGTTTCAAACATGGTTGTTTAAATCAATTCAAATACATCTTTACTGAGTGGTATACAAACTCATCAAGAACGAAGATGAATAGGTTAACTGTGATACTATCACTCAGACGGTTCATCTCAAAAGCATAACCAACCAGCACCTCCTCGCTAGTTGTAGCTGCTCAAGGTAAATCACTATAAGACCGTATATGCTTTGCAGTTAACAGATGACATTATTGATGAACTTGTACGCAGCATAAATAATGCCGTTCACGAACTGCCCACACGACTAACGACGCGGGACAACGCCCCACCACCCATTACTCCTACCGATCATGATTTACCCAAAGACGACAACAGAAGCCATATGACGGTGATGTGACAAAATTCAGAACATTCATTAACCTGAGTGATAAAGCAGTACACACTATGCCCCCCTACCAGACGAATTGAAATATACTGCACTTAAGCAGAGCAGAGACACAAAGTTTAATACAAAACTTCGACAGCTCAGCAATGGCCACAATTCAGGAACAGTTATTTCTTGAGTCAGCCCAGCGAGACAGCAAATGTTAATATATGGTAGCCCCTAGTGAATTCACAGGAATAATCCCGGCACATAGCATTGAGAAATTTATTTCGTCTAGCGAATAAACTCAGTCGACACCACATTTTGGCAAACTCCGACTCAGACATCAAGGAGAACTACTTGGACCAAGAGACGCATCAAACCGATGAGACTCCCAAGCCTGGGGAGCCCAATTACGACATTCCTAATCGCCACATGGCCCCTGGTAATTCCCCAACTAAAATACGAGCTGTTTTTAACGCTTCCCCTCGATCCACTAACGGCTGGTCACTGAATGAAATTCTTCATGTAGGACCGAAACTAAAATAAAAATAAAGCAGACACTCGCTTCAGATGTTTCCCCATCGTTATTATAGAGCACATCAGACAAATCTTTAGGCAGATTTACCACCCTGAGGCATATCATTATGTGGCGAACAATGTAGCGTGACTATGAGACAATAGATGCAGTAAAGATTTTTCCCTGAGCACAGTTACTTACAGTAAAGCCTCTGCTCCGTTTCAGGCCAACAGCGGATGTGTAATTGAACACCAAGCCACTGAGGGCTCACACAAATATTTCCAGGTGCTACTACGATTCTTGAACATCAGAACTATGTTCATGATGTGTATGGTATCAGAGAAATAAACCCAAGGCACTTGGGGTACACAATGAGCTAATTCCACCGCTGTTGGAACTACGCACCCGAAAACTGTAGCTGCTCTGCCACTGTAGATCTAGCACAGGACGAAAAACTGCTGGGATTAGCTTGATTCTTTATTTTTCAAAGTACCAACTAAGTGCTCTGACGATTAATACAGAGAGGATTTATGATCCAGTGAGGTGTGTCATGCCTATTACCCAACAAGCCCAGAGCAAACAGAGGCAAGTGTGCCAGCACATAGCATTGGGATATACCCTACTCAATTATCTCGTCGATCAATAGGCAAAGGTTGCGACTTCAATTGAAGCCTTAACCATGCATAGAATCCCCCGTGACATGAACTTGAAAGCCAAACCTCAGCGGCTTACTGACTTTACTGGTATGCTGCTAGTCTACTATGTTACCAATAACCAAATGTACAACTTATCTCTATAGCACGATATCCCCAATAAAACAGTTTGAAGCCACTAGCAGCAGAAATGTTAGGCAAAATTGTGAAGAAGGTGCTCTTTCCTCTGAAATTGAAGACCACAGCATTAACATGCTCGAATAGCACAGTGGCAGACTGCCAACCCTATGCCACTATGGAGGATGTTTGTAGGTAACCAAGCTGCGAACACTGCAGAATTTGCTTGCTTGTCACTGGTTCCACATGAGTACTAAAGACAACCCCCGTTGACATAGAATCCTAGCTGAATTAATAAAATGTCGCCAATGGTGGGAGATTCTTCAGTGATTAAAAAGGACCGTGCTGAGTGACATTAGGAGAATTAGGCCTAAATTAGACACTGACAAAGTCATCGGTGAGATTAAGAAGAGCACTAGATGTGCACCCTTTATTTTTTTGACAAATGATTCAGATCATATGCCAGGCTTCAATGAGAACTGCATGGATGCTTAGGAGTATGAATTACTTGAGATGTAGTTACAGTTGGAATGGTCCTCTCACAACTAAAGAGCTAAAATTCACGAACTATCGACTAGTGAAAACAGTTGTAACAATGCCATCTTGAGGAGGACTCTAGAAACTATCAAATCCGTTTTTCATTGTTTATAACAACGTTCTTCATGGCGCTTATGGTTCTATAATTTATGAAGCTGCTCCTACTAGTGCCACGACCATTAACGAGCAATCAGTTCGTAATCGCTAGCCCAAACTCGCAGCTGACGGGAAACGTCAGTTTTGGGTGAGGATGGAACGGGCACCTGGAACAGACCGGCCCTCAAATTTCCCTCTTATCGGGAAACACACCTGAGAACTTTTGACCAAACGTCCCAACCGCTAGCTAAGACTTCAAGGTACAATTTCTAGCTAGTTGGTACCAATTACACAGCGAGTTTTTAGTGGTATTGCCACTGAAAAACTATACTGCACACAAATCTAATAAACGATGAAATGTTTCCCGTTCCATCAACAAGTGAATATCAAAGTACAAAAAACGCCAAGGTTCTGCCATTTTAACCTTCGCGACCGAATCTTAAACGAGCCATAATGTAGCTCGCTTGGTAATGAATGCATCAACAGTGAAATATATACATAAGAATTAAAAATGAAGTGGTAAACTTGAGCATACCCTTCTGAAGTCTCTTTTCTAGACATCTGCTGCGTTCGTCCAATTTGAATATGGATCGCACACATCAAAATCATCTTGGACGAAAACACCGCCAATGGCTAGGACGAAATAAATGCAGGCAAGACGAGCCGTGAACGAAATGGGTACAAGTCCGAAGGTGCAAGTAGAACCTTGAAAATAGCTCCGGAACGTCAACAGTAAACGTTCCGTATTTACACTAGGTAGACATTTCGCAGCTCCTGCTCCTCGTACGCTCACAAGAAGTTGTGAGCGGAATCGCTTGGAGCGGGTACAAAAGAAACCTTCGAAGCAACTCCGGAACTGCCATTTAACGCCAAACGTTCCGCAGTTTTCAACGTTCGCGGAACTTTAGGCAGCTGCTTCTCAGTTCCCAAATATGCTACGCGAGGCTGCTACTATTTTTTATTTTTTCTAAATCGATTCAACGCATCTTCTCCATGTTCCATAACTCAATACGTGAGTTAGGTATTCAAAACTGGTGTGACGCATCACACATCTTTCATCAGCCCCACACGCGTTCAGCAATTTTCTTCACTCTGGTAACGAATCAAAGCTGTTTTTCATTAAGTTAATAACTACGTTCTACATAGAAATTGGCGCTTAAGTTTTCGAAATTTATTGTGCTGCTCCTACTAGTGCCACGGTCATTATTGAGCAATCAGTCCACAGTCTCAGAATTATGTAGTCACAAATGTGAGAAAATGGTGGTAGTTGGAATTTCGGAGTTCCTGGGGCTGCTTCGAATTATCTTCAGCCTTATTAAATTCCGATCGTGGTTTATTGGACTACTCAGATATTTCTGAAAATGCTAGTATCTTATGAGCGAAGGTTATAAGGAAAATATTGGGGTTTTTGTACATTTTTGATAATTGATTGTGCTGCTCTCATTTAGGGTACTGTTATGTTATTTGGGGCTACCCATACAAAAAACTTGATCAAAACCGTTAGAGGCGTTTTAGCAAAAAAATTTATGTTTTGACCACTATGATAACTATAGTTAGTTTTGGTCCAATATTACTCTATCTCTATCTTGACTTCTCATAGTAACTTGAGGCTGCATACAAAATTTTGTACAGCAGTTTTCCCCAAATAGTGTTCTTTGGACTCAGAAATCCCCACAACCTAAAGAACTGTAGAGAGCTCAAAATATTTTTTTCAGCTGGTTACATAACTTTCTTTTCTACTTCGTAGAGCTGAGTAAAGAATATAACTTTATTGAGTACCTACATAACATGAAATACACCACAAAAACATCTAACTGAAGTTTTTTGAAAGATGCGAATGTGTTTTGGGGGGATTCCAAATATTTGCTGAGTTGCTATCAATTACATTATACAATAATTAAATTCTATTTAACATTTTGTATGATCATTAACTAAGGGGATCACTAAGATGTTCTACTAATGTAATCGGTGAGAAGTGGGAATACCACACATAGGTACTGGCCATTCTATCTGATACAACTCACATACCAGGAGTTGACAACAGACTGAAGTGGCTTTTGGAGATGAAACGTCATCTTATTCTTACTGAAATTGATAACCTGAAAGTGGTCAGATTTAGCTGGTCCCATTGGTTAGGCACTGGAAGAGTAAAATAACCTAGGAACAAGGAAATGACAATCATTTGGGTCTACTTTGGTATTGTGTGCACTGAACGTTAACTCCTTTCCTCTGTTTCAACCTCATCTCTCTCTCACCATATTACATGAACTGTTCTTTACATCAGAGTGTGATCCCTTATCTGTCTATAAAAAGTAGTAGAGGCATAACAAAACCATTTTCAGATTAAATGTGCCTATGGTTTGACAGGTTCTCCAATAAATCACACCTTCCTGTCACTCGTTTAAAAACTCCTGATTTCCAGAATTACGTTGACTGTGCTGCCCTTATGGCTAGAGCCTCACTGTTACAGCGCATTCTGCTGCTTAAGTAGTAGAACAGTGCATGTGTAACAGTTGCATACAGTCATAGTTCAAATAGGCTCTTGTTCAGGTTCCATTCCAAGGACAGTTGTATCAGATCTCTGCTCTTAGTTGTAGTGCGTTCCACTTCCTGTGCAACCAATGAACCCAGATTTATCAATTATTCAGCTTATTCTCCTTACCACAAGGTGCACTTGAAGGAGGTCAGTCAGCGTCTGTCAATACAAATGAGGTATATTTTACAAATCACAAATTATGAATAATGTACATTTTGATAAATTTATTTTTGTACGTATTTGCTGACTAGAAAAGTATAAGCGAAGTAATCACACGTTAGTTTAGTATGAAAATTCATATTAAGTAAATTTAGTAGCTAATATTGCAAGGCACCTCCTTGATGTTTTATAATAGCAAATTATTGCTCTTGAGTTACTGAATTCCCAAGCGGGATTCTTCTATATCAGTTCTCCCTGAATTCACAAGTGCAGGGCGCTTTCCAACATTTAAGGAAGAAAGTATAGTTGAGATATTAGCAAGGAACACGTTAACACACTTTGCTTGGAATCTCTAAGCTGAACCATCAGAACGTTTTTCCATTCTGAGACATTGATCCCTCTTTTACATATTCCGTCAGTTATTAAAGTGATTGGGTTGATTCTGACAGTAGGTAAAGGTTCAAAATTAACGTAGCTGTTTGGTGGGTCCATCTTCTCCGGCTGGTGAGACACTGAGGGTGAGTGCTTTCATCGTTTTTCCATTAACCCACCAAACAGGTACGCTAACTTTACCATTCCTTCAGTCGTGTGAGGACCTTGACCCATAGATATTCATTTGTCTGGGCCCTGATTGTCCTACTACATCTTGGGGTAGTTGTGTGCTTCATTGTCCCTTGTTTATTTCTTGGTCGGGTTTTTTCTTTCTGCCTCTCCTAATCAGCGAATCAGGAAGCTAAAGAATGTTTCATATCTTCGCATTTTAGGTGCAAGCTCTAACCATCATGTGCTTGTGGGGGTGGGAGGAGTGAGAGAAGAAAGAGAGAGGGGGGGATCTATAAGGCTTGTCCCCTGGTGGAGTTGCAGATGTGAGGTCTGAGCTTCTCTTAGGACTTTTAATATGCAATGGGAAGGGACAGGCTCACATCAATACAATGAAAGTTTTGAGCCGGTAAATACAATTAGGATGCTGCTTCTTATTTTAGGCTTAGTAAGAAGTTGACGCTCAAAATGAAACGCATTCAGCTATGAACATGGAGGGGTAGGACCTAATTGGCTCGAGGGATTTAGTCATAAAGTTGACTACAGAACACTCGGAACTACTGGGAGTAATTCTAGTACTTACAGTAACTCACCAAAAACCCTACGAGAAGAAACTGTAGGTCTGCTCACGAGATAGATTCATTCAAAAGGGACCATTATTCAAAGTTAACGTACCTGTTAGGTGAGTCCGTCTCCTCCCAATTGCTTTAATACCGAACAATTATTCCTTTGTGCCTTATTCATGGCACTGTAAAGGCACATACTAGAGCATCGCAATGTGAGTCTGTGAGACATCAAAATTCGTTAACCAAATTAATTTCTTGACTTCACTGGGCTGGCCAAGAAGTTCAGACGCGTCTACAAACGTCAACTAGCCCCTTCCACTTGCTGGGTTCCTTCTCTGCACACTGTCGCTCCTGGCGCTTCAAGAAGCGTTTGGACCTTTATAGCTTTTACAAAATAGAGCCATAAAGCTCTTTTCAAACGTATTTTTAGAATAGGCATCTCGAGAACACTTCCAAGTCACATCATTTGGTGTGCAGTAAATCCTTGTCATTTGATGACATCGTGGAGACTCGGGTTAATGTATTCATGTGATAAGGGAACAAAAATATACTGCAACTGCATTTTGTGAGACGTCTGCTGAGTGCGCCTTGGACGCTATTCTGCAGCAGCACATTTGAACACAACTATGGTGCTCTCTAAATCCTCGTGGGAAGAGAACGGTCTGTCGTAGGTGATTGTGAGCATTGAATTTCTCTTAGTGAGCTCTTTGCTGATATATGAGAGTCATTGATATACGCGTCGGCGTAATTGAGTAAAAAATAACTCTAAATTGGGCACTAATTCGAGTTTCTAGAAACTCCCAAATGTATGACTTAACGTAATACTTTGAAGAAATGTATGAACGCCATGATATTAGAAATTAAGTCACTTTTAAAATACGAGCCACGAAACAGCGAAAGCTTAGCTCGCTGAAAGGCAATCACTCATCGGGTGAGGCAAGCATCGTTCGAAGACGTTGGAACGTCAAAGTAACCCTGCGTCGAATAAATAGAAACTAATCGGTTTCACTTTCTTCTTCGATGTATTTTTCCGTGTCGTTCTGCATCAACGTCGAATGAGGCGGAGAAGAGTTCCAACGAGAATGGTTCCTCCCGTAGGTGCGAACTGATGCTTCCGACTCTCCCAAACAGGATTGAAGCTTGTTCAGAAGCAACGTGTGAACTTCTATGCGAAAGTTCATGTTGTCCAGGATCGGTAGCTGTTTCATTTTGGACAGCAAACTGAGTAAAAACATTTTGTCGTCGTCGATCTCCTCTTCCCAATACTTTCGTCTCTTCATTATTTCGAAATTCGTCGCCTCGCTATCCTCCGCTTGGAAAAACTGGGAAGAGTCAATTGATATCGGGTCCCGTTCTACTTTGATGCGCACATCCTCCGTGTCTGTTGTTGGCAACGGGTCTGCAGTTGCTCTGAGAAAAAAAAAAGTATTTAGAGATCACTTCATGACTAGAGATTGAGAGACCATAGTAAATTAGTAATAAATTAATAATAAAATTAGCGTTAGCATTATTATGATATTCATCACATTAACTTGAAAGTTTGACACTTGCCCAGTTTTATCCCAATAAGTTGTGCTTAGTGTCCTTCAGATCTTATTTATTCCAAGCCCGGAAAAATAAGAAACGAGAAAATGTTTTGTCAGTCTGAACACAATTGAAAATAACGGCTCTAGCAAATCATCTCTCATTTTATATCCAACTTGCAGGGGCCCAAAATAAGAGTATGAGCAAAATTATTTCAAAACTAATTATAGTCATCATAGTGATTGAAACACCAATTTTTTTGTATCAAAAATTTTTTTACTCGATTTTGAATAATTTGTTGTAGACACCTACCAATAATACGACAGTACCATAAAGTTCCCATCCTGTGACAAATGACGTGCATAATAAGTTATCATTTGAAGGAAACACGATTTTTCATAATAAAACGCGCTCCTTTGACACAAGAGTTCTCAAAAAGCAAAAAATAGTCCAATAAACATACACAGGGACTTAGTTTCCACTACGGACCGCCATGCAGCGTGCCAGTCCCACCAGCTAGCTGCTTGGGTCACAGTATTAATTATCAATCATCAACTCCACGCTGCATTCACTAATCTCAGGCTGTGTCTTCCGACGCTCAACTGAGTTTGCGACACCAATCCATTTTATTCGCTGTGGCGACCCACCATCACATGTACATAGGTATATAATTGAAATACAAGAGCTAGCCCTCGCTAGACGGAGGTAGGAAGTGATGGCGACCCTTCACAGGCGAGAGGGACTCTTATATAAACGGCCCTTCAAGCCCTCTCAGGGTCAGTCTGGCGAGGGTAAACAAGTCAACATCTATTGCCCTTTACTCTTCTCACCCCTTGAAAGAAATCGTAGTCGAGGTACGTTTAGACTTTTTACGCCCTCCTTTTCACTTGCCTGATATCAGCACATGGGCTAGGTGGAAAGCTAGGGGCAGTCTGATATTTTTCCTTATACTCAAAGTACGTGGGCTAGCCAATGTGGCTAGGGGCCGTAAAAGAGTTTCCTGCCTCAGAAACTAGTACGTGTGCTAACTGAAAATTTAAGTGCCATCTGGTTTCTTCCAAACAACCTCTTCTTCAAAGATTTAGTAACGAACACAAGTTCCTTACATCCAAGTTTTTCCTCGGTTCTCTTTTTCCCCACTTTCTTGCAGCTTATTGCCATAAACTTATTTTAATAAACGCAGTCATTATTCGATCATTTGCGTAGTCCGTTTGAATCCAAAGTTCATTACATAGAATCAGCTATTCTATACTTGGTCAATAATTTTCCCTTCTCCGAGCAGAAAAAAGACGAGGGTAACCGGAGGAGGAGGCTACAATCGTGTTGGCGAAGGCCGAAACGATGGAGGGCGTTAAACTTGAGAAAAAAAGAGGCCATGAGTTGGGGCGTGCCTGGCCAAAGGCAGTCAAGTGTTTATCAGACTCTCCAGGGAGTGAACGAGAAAGATCCTCAGTCTGGAGAGAGATAGTATACAGAATGGTATGTGGCCAGTTTACTGTCCGCTAAGTCCAAAATCCACCTCCAACCACCTGGCCAAAATTCTGTGAAGTGGAGCTGGGAGTCAGCGAAGCGCGCATTGTGTATGTGCGAGGGGCTGGTTGCACTGCGCTTCACAGTGCTTTGGGTTCATCAGCTCTGGCCAGAGGAGGTTGCAAGGACGGAGCTCAAGATTGTCTTGCATTTCGCGCGACAATAATGGGTTTGTAAAGGGGAAGCCGCATCACAGAACACTAGCTCCATAGAAGCTGGGGGTGGAATTGAGAAGACATGAGAGGGATGATGTTTGCCCAAGCAATAGGCCCAGTTGTGGCCACAGCCTGGGTTTTCCCAGTTCAACACCTGTGATGACATGTCGCTTTGGAACTCACTATCCAAGTAAATAGTTAGATCAGTTTGTAAATTGAATTGAGCACTCCTCCTAGATGGTATGGATTCTCCAGTCATACCTCTGCTTAGTCGCACATGGGTAATAGCTCTTTATCGGGAGACTGGGAAAATGGCAACGTACTATATACACCTCCACACATCTGGATGAGCGAGTACCAAGGTTTGTACATGATATTTCAACCTCCACACCATTCGACTGATACAACTCTCTCACGAGTGTTAATGAACAGCCACTTTGATGAGGAAACAAACCTGTAAGGACTGGGAGTTTACTTTACCACCTCTCACGCATGTTGGAGGATTTGGGAAACCCAGTCAAAAGTGAAACAACCACTGGAAGTTCATTCTACCTTTTACCTATACATTCCTTACCTGATATAATATGGTCGAACAGACGCTACTCATACATCTTCTTTAGTATTACTTTCCTTGCTCTACGAAGTAGAAAGAAAAGTTAAGTAATCGGCTGAAAAAAAAATTTTGAGTTCCCTTCAGATCTTTACGTTTCAGATCCGCCTGAGTCCGAAAAACACTATTTGGGAAAATGGTGTGTGTGTCAGTCTGTGTGTGTGTGTGTATGTGTGTCTGAGAACGATTTTTAGAGAAAACCACCGTACCAAATCAGCTCAAACTTGATATCTCCCCCCCAGGCCCCCATGGGACGCCAAAATAAGGGTTTGAACAAAATCCACCGAAAGTTAACTATAGTTATCATAGTGATCAAAACACCAAATATTTTTTTTCTCAAAAACGGCTCTAACGACTTTGATTAAATTGTTTATATTGATAGCTCTCAATAAGGCAATTATACCATGAAATTCCCATTTGTGGGAAAATGACGAGAGCAGCACAATAAATTACCAAAACTTTCGACGAAATCGATTTTAGCGCAGTTTTTAGAGAAAACCACCGTACCAAATCAGCTGAAACTTGATGTCTAGCCTACAGGTTACCATGGGATGCAATAATGAGGGTTTGAACAAAATCCACCGAAAGTTATCTATAGTTATCATAGTGATCAAAACACCAAATATTTTTTTTCTCAAAAACGGCTCTAACGACTTTGATTAAATTGTTTATATTGATAGCTCTCAATAAGGCAATTATACCATGAAATTCCCATTTGTGGGAAAATGACGAGAGCAGCACAATAAATTACCAAAACTTTCGACGAAATCGATTTTAGCGCAGTTTTTAGAGAAAACCACCGTACCAAATCAGCTGAAACTTGATGTCTAGCCTACAGGTTACCATGGGATGCAATAATGAGGGTTTGAACAAAATCCACCGAAAGTTATCTATAGTCATCATAGTGATCAAAACACCAAATTTTTTTTCTCAAAAACAGCTCGAACGATTTTAATTACATTTTTTATATAGATAGCTCTCAATAAGTCAATGATACTATAAAATTCTCATTCGTAGGAAAATGACGAGAGCAGCACAATAAATTATCAAACTTTTCGACCAAAAGCGTTTTTCGCGCAGTTTTGGTTTATTATTCATTCTGAATAATAACCCTATGTTTTCGGTGACGAAAAATTTTTTACAACCCCCCCTCAAAATTTGATACTTTACGTTTCAAGACATGGAGATTCCAAATTTGCAATGTCCGTCCGCCGTCCGCCGTCCCCCGTCCCCCGTCCGCCGTCCGGGCCGTTTTGTGCCTTTAACGTAGTCTAAAAAATTCGTTCTTTCACCCAAAAATCCGACTTGGTATCTAGTTGTGCCCGCCATCTCGGCAATCCGATCGGACGAAGCCCGTGGTTGTAACGGGCAAAAAACGGTTAAAAAAATTAACGAAACGCAGTACAACGCGGAGCTACAAGCGTTTCGTCGTTTGAATTCCCTCCGCCCCGCCCGTCTCTTTAAAAAACCAACCGCTCTCGAGGCGAGCGAGCAGCGCCTCCCGCTCGCTTCCCTCCCAACGATGGACTCCCCCGGGGTTCGCTTCGAGCGCCCGCGGTCCAATTTCCCCGACGTTTTGGTTTTAATACGATTCAATTTTTTAGATTCTTTCGTTTCATTCTCATTTTGGTTTTTTTCATCAATTTTGGTTAAATTTTGATATTAGTATTTAGCGTGCATGTTTTCATATTAAAATTCAGTTTTTTCTAGATACTTTCGTTTTTTTGTTTATTTTAATATTACGATATTACGATTTTAGTTCTTTTCGACCTTTTTTGGGTTTCATTATGATATTTTTCGATGCTGAATCGAACAGGATGGATCTCGGAGCATTAATGCTAGGTCAAGCTGATTATCCGAATAATAAACCGTTGTGTAATAATTTGCAGAGTTTTTTCCTTATAAACTCCGCTGGAATTCTTGTAGAATGTTTAAAAAAATTGGTATTGTAGTCCAATCCAATACCTAAAGGGTGAGTGTTTAAAAACGCTCATGAGATACATGGGCTCATTCCAGAAATTCCTGAATTTCAACTACCGCCGTTTCGCTTACTACCAGTTCTAACAGTTATTTTCCAATAACTCTGCCAAAGTGATTACTATCCTTCTTCAAAAAATTCGTATTTACAGTCTCATTAATTATCTTTGTACCAATTGCTCAATAATGGTCCTGGAATGAGTACGAGCAGCACAATAAATTCCGGAACTGTAAGTGCTACCGCTCTCTGCTGCCGTAAAGCGTTGTTTGACCAAGTTCAAATTAACTGAGTGATAAATGAATTGATTGAATAGAATTAGCCAAGTACAAAGTGAATTTACGTAGAGCTAAGGAAAGTTGTGTGTTGCAACGCACCAGATATTTTTTGTTATGTCAACCGTCGTCGAGCTACACTTCTATCGCACACGTTCTCTAAAATGTTTCAAAAATAACGTAGACGCACAATGACAGGTCATCGGTTCTAAGTAATTTTTAACGTTAATTCAACTCACAGTCGAGTTTTGACGAAAGGCGATAAGAACATCATCGCCTCGAAGTGAATCCACTGAGAAGAGTTGTTCTGTTTCCCTCCCTCTTCGCACATTTTCCTGCGCGTCTTTCGAAGTTCCCGGGCGAAGTTACTCCTCAAGTTGATCCATTTTTCTCGACAAAGCGTCTCTGTAAAATAATACAGATATTTTGAGCGTTGAATGCGAGCGAGATAAATAAATATTTGTCTTTAACGTCACTTTTTTCACGAGTTCGCAAAATATAACGATAAGAAGCGGAAAGTAAAAAACCGTCGCTGTATCTTCGTTCAACGCATTTCTATGAGAAACATGCACAACATGCATGAAGAACAAAATGTTGGTACTATAGTTATAAGTTTGATCAAAATCATCCGCACGATTTTTTAAAAATTATAAAAATGTTTGCAAAAATAATTTTCTGATTTATTTTGGCTTACATTTCGGGTAGCCTCATAAATAGTTGAAGAACGAAATGTACAAACTTCTAGAACTCTCCGTCAGGTTGATAAAACTGAGTCATGCGCTTAATGAGCGAATTTCGAAAACGTAAAGAAAATCTGGTAAACAGCTTTGGCTACTAACACTTTTTCACTCGGTTCTTAGGAGCTTGGTTAAACTCGCCTGAAATACGGAAGCTATTGAGTGGCTACAACTCATGCCACGACCATTATTGAACAATCAGTTCGCTGGGGGTTTAAGGGAATGTCAACTGTGAGAAATGGTAGCGAGCGAAGCGGAGATGGCCTGCATTCTGGAATTTACTAACTTCCAATAGCGTTTGGGCGGAATTTATATGGAAAATATCAGGTGCGTAGCAACACACAACTTTCCGCCAACCCCCTAAATTCGACGACCTCCTACATATCTAGATCTTCGTTCAACGCAGTTTTACAAGGACATTTATGGAGAATACAATGTAGCTACTATTTAGTTGAGGGTCTTACTTAAAGTTTGATCGAAATCGTTGAAGCCGTTTCTGAGAAAATTGGAAACCCGATACTTTAATATTCCTTTGCTGAGTTAACTTGGTTCAACGGATGTCTACAGAAGTAATTACTGAGAGCAAAACGTGGGTATGTGCGGTTAAAAGACACTGTCAAATTGATAAAATCTGGTGAAGAATTTACGAAAATGTTCGAAAACACATTATTTTCGATACATTTTGATTTTCATCTCTATTCCATGGCCTGCCAGAGGGACATTTATTGATAACGATATTTAGGTATTAACTATTTGAAAACATCCTGAGTTCGGTGAAAATCGTTCTGCCAAAAAGCGTACAAAACCCGTTTCTGCTTTTTAGGCTTATATCTCCGATCATGATACGAAGGGAAAAGAAGAGTATTGTGCTAACTAGTAGAAGAACTATATCTTGATTCAACGCAGTTTTACGAGAACATTTATGAAGAACGAAATGTAGGTACTACTTAGTTGTAACCGTTATCGTTATAGCCGTTTTTGAAATAATTTAAAAAAACCGATAAATTATTATTCGGAAAACCTCGTTTTTCGAGCTATTACGGCTTATATCTCCGTTCAACAGATGGGTACAGAAATTATCACGGAGAACAAAATGTGGGTATAGGTTGCTTAAAAAGATGTCGTAAGATTGAAAAGAAACCAGTGACGCAATTACTCGGGAAAGCACACAAATGTTCAATACAACATCATTTTCATTTTTACTTTCCTTGGCTCTACGAAGTAGAAAGGAAAGGTATGTAATCGGCTGAAAAAAAAATTTTGAGTCCTCTTCAGATCATTACGTTTCAGACCCCTCTGAGTCCAAAAAACACTATTTGGGAAAATGGTCTGTGTGTGTGTGTATGTGTGTCTGTGAACGATTTTTAGAGAGAACCATCGTACCGAATCCATTCAAACTTGATATCTCGCTTGCTAGTTACCATGGGACGCCAAAATAAGGGTTTGAACCAAATCCACCGAAAGGTAATTATAGTTATCATAGTGATCAAAACACCAAATATTATTTTTTCTCAAAAACGGCTCTAACGATTTTGATTAAATTGTTTATATTGATAGCTCCCAACATGGCAACTATACCATAAAATTCTCATTCGTGGGAAAATGACGAGAGCAGCACAATAAATTACCAAAACTTTCGACGAAATCCATTTTAACGCGGTTTTTAGAGGAAACAACCGCACCAAATCAGCTGAAACTTGATGTCTAGCCCACAGGTTACCATGGGACGCAAAAATAAGGGTAAGGGCCAAATCCACCGAAAGTTAACTATAGTCATCATAGTGATCATAACACCAAATTTTTTTTCTCAAAAACGGCTCTAACGATTTTGATTACATTTTTTATATAGATAGCTCTTAACAAGCAAACTATACCATAAAGTTCCCATTCGTGGGAAAATGACGAGAGCAGCACAATAAATTATCAAAATTTTCGACGAAAAGCGTTTCTACCGCGGTTTTTTACTTTCCTTGGCTCTACGAAGTAGAAAGGAAAGTTAAGTAATCGGCTGAAAAAAAAATTTTGAGTTTTCTTCAGATCTTCAGGTTTCAGAACCTCCTGAGTCCGAAAAACACTATTTGGGAAAATGGTCTGTGTGTCTGTGAACGATTTTTAGAGAAAACCACCGTACCAAATCAGCTCAAACTTCATATCTCGCCCGCAGGTTACTATGGAACGCCAAAATAAGGGTTTGAACAAAATCCACCGAAATTTAACTATAGTTATCATAGTGATCAAAACACCAAATATTTTTTTCTCAAAAATGGCTCTAACGATTTTGATTACATTTTTTATATTGGTAGCTGTCAATAAGGCAACTATACCATAAAACTCCCATTGGTGGGAAAATGACGAGAGCAGCACAGTAAATTATCAAAATTTTCGACGAAAAGCCTTTTTAGCGCAGTTTTTTCCTTATAAACTCCAGTGGAATTTTAGTAGAATGTTAAACAAAAATTGGTATTGTAGTCCAATCCAATACCTAAAGGGTGAGTTTTTAAAAACGTTCATGAGATACATGGGGGTCACTCCAGAAATTCCTGAATTTCAACTACCGCCGTTTCGCTTACTACCAGTTTTAAAACTTTTTACCCAATTACTCTGCCAAAGTGATTACTATCCTTCTTCAAAAAATTCGTATTTACAGTCTCATTAATTATCTTTGTACCAATTGCTCAATAATGGTCCTGGAATGAGTACGAGCAGCACAATAAATTCCGGAACTGTAAGCGCTACCGCTTTCTGCTACCGTGAAATGTTGTTTGACCAAGTTCAAATGAACTGAGTGATGAATGAATTGTTTGAGTAGGTAAAGCCATGTACAAAGTGAATTGAAGTAGAGCTAAGGAAAGTTGTGTGTTGCAACGCACCAGATATTTTTTTCTGTTCAATGAACTGTCAGAGGAACATTTATTGAGAACAATATGTAGGTGTTAACTATTTAAAAACATTCCGTCAGTTTGGTGCCATTCTGCCAAAACGCGTAAAAAACTATTTTTGCTCTTTAGGCACACTGTATCTCCGTAAATAAACAAAACAAACGAGCGGTGCGTAGCAACACACAACTTTCCGCAATCCCTCGAACATCACCTTCATATGCGGGGGCTATATCTTCGTTCAACGCATTTTTACAGGAGCATTTATAGAGAACAAAATGTAGGGACTAGTTAGCAGAGTAAGTTTGATCGAAATCGTCTGATGCGTTTTTGATAAAATTGGAATACCGATAAATTAATATTCGACAAATCTCCTTTTCTGAGTTAACTTGTCTTATATCTCCGTTCAACATATATATACTGAAATAATTATAAAGAACGAAATGTGGGTATGGGTGACCAAAAGACACTCCATTAGGATTTATCACATCTGGTGAAGAAGTTACGTAAATTAGAGTAAGTTCGTAAGTTACGAAGTAGAATTTACGGAAATGTTCGAAAAAACGTTATATTCGACACATTTTGATTTTTATCTCTGTTCAATGGACCGTCAGAAGAACATTTATTGAGAACAATATATAAGTATTAACTATTCGAAAACATCCGGTGAATTTGGTGAAAATCGTTGAAGCCGTTTTGCCAAAAAGCGTAAAAAACCTATTTTTGCTTCATGGGCCTATATCTCCGTTCACCGTATTTTCATGGAGATATGTATAGAGAAGAAAAGTTAGGTATTGATCAGTAGAAGATAATTTGAAAGTTTAATCAAAATCGTTAGAGCCGTTTTTGAGAAAAATGCGAAAAATCCTAGTTTTTGGTACAGTTTCGTCCCCCACCCCCTTCCCATCGGCCGAAATCGTCCATAACCTCATTTTGGTTTCTACATAAAATAACGAACATAACAAAAAAAGAACCAGCTCAATCAGATCAGCCGTTCTTCCACAAATCGAACTACAGACTCACACACACAGACCACGCGCCGTAATTAGGTTTTTAGACTCAGTAGGCCTCAAAACTTAAAGATCTGAAGAAAACCCAGATTTTTTTTGACACGATTACAATACTTTCCTTGCCCTTTGGGTAGCGGAAAGTAAAAACTAAATAGATAATAAGTAAGGAAATGGGGAGAGCGCCCAGACTACTCTACACCGATTCTAGGGATAGAAGGTTTGGGACGGGGAAGGAAAGAAGGATTAGATGATGTTCCACGACTGAACGACCACCAGTTAAGATACGATCCGAGCAACACGCTGGTGGTGATACCTCGGAGAACGCCTGCTGACACACAGCCGACGCATCTCCTCACCACTTTTCTCGCGCCTCACATCCCGCCAGGACATAGTCAATGCTGCAACTTTGATGTTACCTGCCTCCACTCCACGAGCTTCCGACACCGCCATACGAAGATCCGTCCTATCGCATTCGCGCTCCTTGGCTTACCAAGTTAGCGCAAGATCCCGGCTGCCAGATACTACCTGAACATCCAAGATCACTGGTCAGGACCAACGGCGAAGCTGCCAGGCCTCAGTCCTTCTCCAGAGACAACCCAGTAGTGGAGGGAACCTCTCCACTTCCCAGCCCTCAAATGACAATGCTGGACGGTGTGACAGAGTCACGACCTCCGGACTCGGGAGGCCAGGCCATCTTATCAATGAAGAGGGCCCTGAGCCGGAGAGCTCAGTCTCCTTTTACGCGCCGAAGCGTCGACCGATTGCAAGCGAACTTGGTGAGCCACTACACTCTTTTCGTCGGGAGGAGAATTATTTTTCCGGTTTACTTTAATATTTTATTTCCCGTTTTTAATTAAACCGAAGCAGTTATTTTCTTTTATAATTTCCATTAATAAAGCCTTTTATTTTTACTCAAAGAAAATTGGTTGTGTCCCTCTGAACATTCGTGACAACACACACACACCAAATAAATAATAAAAGAAATAAAAAATTAAATTATAAGGAATTGCGGTGGAAGCTTTTCATTCATCCTCATTGGCTCTGAAGAATCCACACCAGAGTACACTTCTCCCATATTGCAGTTGTTAGTTAACTAACGTTTTTGCTTCTCTCTGCACATGCCCAACAGCACTAGCCTAGTTGGACAATAGTATTCCGAGATGATCAAAATAACGTTTAACACATAAACACCTCATTCATTCGTCATAAAGTCGAAGTTTGCGAAGATAGGGGTTGAGGGGTGGGGAGGGGGAGCGTCCCCGCCCCTCACCATCACCACGCCGCCTTCGACCTCCGTTCGACGGTTCGACCCTCTCGGTCCCGCGAGTCCGCCCGCCTTCAGCGCCGCCTATCGACCCTTCGTCCCAACTAAATAAATAAAAAAAAGGCTGTCGCCGAGTGGGGGTGGGGGGGGGAGGCGGGTGGGTTAAGGAACCAAAAATATAACTCACCGGGTTGCCCCATTTCGGAGGCGATGTATTTCCAGACGGAGTTGATGACGGCTCGGTTGTTGTGATGATCGTGACGCGGGTCGTAGACGCAGCGATTCGCTTTGATCAATTCGATGAGTCGCGAGACGAGAAATTGGTCGACGATGCTCATTTTGACGGTTGACGACGACAACGACACCGCGGGCGGGGCGGGGAGGGTGGCGGCGGCGGCGGAGCGACGAGGCGATCGACGTTCCAACTGAACCCCCTCTTGACTGACTGATTTACCCTCCGCCCGAGGCCGCCTGCGCCGACACGACTATCGACCAGTTCGTCGCCGGATTCGATGTCCGACTCCCCCCCCCTCCCATCCATTCATAGTCACGGCCTGCACCTTCCTTACAATTCGCGCTCGGCCAAATTCCGTTTTTGAACGACGACGTCTAGAATGAACCAACTAACGCGTTAAAACTAAAATTCTTCTGAACAAACACGAAGATGCTGGAACTGACGCTCAATGGCGGAGGGTGGGGTGGGGTACTAAAATTGTACATTTAGTACATGTGGGCTTTTCGCGGTAACTCACATCGTGGTTTATTCCAAGACTGACGACACAACATGTACAAAATGATAACAATAGCCCGCTGAAAACCCGCAGCCCGGGATTTGATGGAATTACGGTTAAAATTATTAAAAGAATAAAGAATTACGTATTGAAACCGCTAACATATCTAGCGAACACCAGTTTTGCTGAGGGGGTTTTCCCTCAAATATACAAAACTGCGGTAATTACACCATTGTACAAGACAGGTGACCCGAAACTACAATTACAAATTGCAGACTGATATCGCTTCTCTCCAACATTTCAAAAATTACAGAAAAGTTACTAAAAGGTCACATAGTAAAATATATAGATGATAGACAAATATTGAGCAACTGTCAATTTGCATTTAGTGCTGGTAAAAGCACACATGAGGCTATCACAAAAAATTGTGACAAACATAGAAAATGGCCAAAAGTCGATAGTTGTTTTTAAGGACTGATCAAAATCCTTTGATACCATTTCGCATCCAAAATTGGTGCGAGTACTACATAAGTTGAAATTTCACCCTACTTTTGTACGTTGGGTCGGGCATTACCTCAGGTGTCGTGAACAAATTGTGAAAATACGTGGCTAACATAGTGGTTCTCGCGTAATGATGTGTGGGGTGCCTCAGGGCACTGACCTGGGCCCCATATTCTACCTTATAAATGACATTTTTAACACAAACATTGAAGGAGAGATAGTGGGGTTTGTGGACGACACTGCTCTCTTGGTAACTGGCCAAAGTTGGGAGGAAGTAGGTGCTAAAACCGAAAAAAAATCTGACTATTCTTTTGAAATGGTTCAGCACTAACTTTCAAAAAACTAAGTTTATAGCTTTTGCTTCAAGGTCAACGTTGGTACAACGGATAGGGAAGCTGACCTGTCGTGCCGGATCATGGTTGTAGAGGCTGTGACTGTCCTGTTATCGACAAGGTTTCTCACACGAAATATTTGGGTGTATTGATCGACGAATGCTTAACATGGGATCATCATATAGGAGAATTAAGCACAAAGCTCCGTTGATTAATTCCAATATGTGTAGAGGTAAGGGGGTACATGACGGAGAAGCTAAAAACATTGTTCTACACTGCAATCATACAACCGCTACTTATTTATGGCATAGTTGCGCGGGGTCCGTCTTCTACTTCAAAAAATATCTGGTGCGTAGCAACACACAACTTTCCGCCACCCCTTCGGTCGAACACCACCTACATAGGCGGGCGCTATATCTTCGTTCAACGCATTTTTACAGGAACATTTATGGAGAACAAAATGTAGGGACTAGTCAGCTGAGAGTACTCCGAAAGTTTGATCGAAATCGTTAGAGCCGTTTTTGAGAAAATTGGAATACCGATAAATTAATATTCGACAAATCTCCTTTTCTGAGTTAACTTGGCTTATATCTCCGTTCAACATATATATACAGAAATAATTATAGAGAACGAAATGTTGGTATGGGTGACTAAAAGACACTCCATTAGGATTTATCACATCTGGTGAAAAAGTTACCCTGGAATTTACGAAAATGTTAGAAAAAACGTTATTTTCGACACATTTTGATTTTTATCTCTGTTCAATGGACCGCCACAGGAACATTTATTGAAAATAATATGTAGGTATTAACTATTTGAAAACATCCTGTGTATGGTGATGATCGTTGAAGCCGTTTTGGCAAAAAGCGTAAAAAACCTATTTTTGCTTCATGGGCCTATATCTCCGTTCACCGTATTTTCATGGAGATATGTATAGAGAAGAAAAGTTAGGTATTGATCAGTAGAAGATAATTTGAAAGTTTAATCAAAATCGTTAGAGCTGTTTTCGAGAAAAATGCGAAAAACCCTAGTTTTTGGTACATTTTTGTCCCCCCCCCTTCCCATCGGCTGAAATCGTCCAAAACCTTATTTTGGTGTCTACAAAAAATGACGAACAAAACAAAAAAAGAACCAGCTCAATCGGATGAGCCGTTCTCCCGCACATCGAACTACAGACACACACACACATACACACGGACCACGCGCCGAAATTAGGTTTTTTAGACTCAGTAGGCCTCAAAACGTAAAGATCTGAAGAAAACACAAACTTTTTTTTTGGGCCGATTACTATACTAAAGTAATAAGGCTATTATTTATAATGCAAAAGTTATTAATAAAAATCCTATTGAAGAAACCAAGGAGATATTCAACGGACAGAGTTTTTATGAGGCTCCCACTGTTGAGTCTTTATGAGTTGATGGAAAAATGTACTGTAAGTTATGTATACAAGATGTTCTTGATAGGTAAAATATCGAGGGTCCAGAACCCCACAAGATCTGCCGATAGGATCACACTGCTTAAACCCAGAATGAGAACAGCATTGGGAATGCGTTTATATAACACCTGGGGGTTGATTTTTTTCAACAATTTGCCGAGGAAAATATTGACAGTACAGCTACCATTGGCTAAATCCAAAATGGGGGTAAAAAAATGCTTCTCTGAAAAAATAAGTGGAGTACCTTTGAGTGGTGACTTGGATGTAATATTGATGAGCGATATTCTTCTGGACTTAGTTTGCAATGCATAGCTTGATGTTTATTATCGCGCGGTTCTTGTGGCGTTGGAGCCTCTTATGACTAAGGTGACCAGATTTTTGTTCATCCAAAAGTGAAACTGTTGAAACTGAAAGCATTGGTAGAGTGGCGAGGGGTTGGTGTACGGAGTCCCTCCAACACAATTTTGAAAACTAGGAGTAAAATTGTGAGTTTTGAGGCCCTTGAAAGATTGTTTTTAAACTTTGTGCCAGTTTATATTTACTTTTTTTTCCTGTACAAAAATATTTTATTTAATTTTCTACTTGAATTATTTAGAGCATGTTTTTATTAAACTTTTGATAGTAGAGAGGGTTTTGAACAGAATCATGACCAAATTAATTGTACAGATTTATTTACAACATTTTACAGGTAAAGTGTTTGAAGTTGTTTAAGATGTTTAAAACAATACAGGATTACAAAAGTAAACTAGCCAAATCAAGTCGCAATAATCTGCAGCCACAGATTTCTAAACGTTCAAGATTGTCATGTGAACTTGTCGTGCAAGGCGCTAATGAATTACTGCTCTACGTCAAAACTGGTGGGAGAGTGCAGGATGTGGCTTAACTCCCAAGGAAGTGCGAATAGAGTTAACGTGTATTGGATTCCAGGACACAAGGGGATCATTGGAAATGAGAGGGTGGACCATCTGGGCAGACGCGGTTCGTCCACAGTATCTATTGGGCCACCGCCTCATTGTGGGATTTCTCTGTCACTAGTAAAAAGGACTGGGAGAGAACACGCCAGAAGACTGCATCAGACAATCTGGAACCCTGCAGGAGTAAGACACTCAGAGCAATCAAGCGAGATAAGACACACCCTTCTGAGGATGGATTTAAGGCAGACTGTTGGGATCGTAACTGGGCACTGCAGAATGAACAAACACATGTATGTTGTCGGGGTCCCCTTTTCAAGGGTGTGGTCTTAAAAAGGGCCGACGAAAGTCTTGTTGTGTTTGTAGGTCCTGTCTGTCGGTTGAGAGAGTGTGAGGCGAAGAACGGGTTTCTCGGGCGTCGTTGCATAGGTCGAAGGGCTCGGTTGAGCAGTAGCTCCTCACGGTGAGGGACTCGGTTGAGTCGTCGCTCCTTCACCTGCAGACGTGAGATGAGGGACTCGGTTGAGTCGGAAGGCTCGGTTGAGCAGCGGGCGAGGGACGAGTTCCTCAGACGTCGAAGCGTAGTTTGAAGGGCTCGGTTGAGCAGTAGCTCCTCACGGCGAGGGACTCGGTTGAGTCGTCGCTCCTTCTTCTTCAGACGCGAGAGGGCGGATGGTGGTTGGTTGTTGTCGGAAGAAGAGATCGACGAAAGAAAGAATGTATTTGTCCGTGCAGGCAGGCCCTTATATACGTACTCTTGGAGGGAGTCGTCCTCTCTGGTTGGCCACCTGCAATCCCCTCCAGGAGTCGTCTGTGGCTCGCGGCTAGCGCCCTCTGTCGGGATGACTTTCCTGTGAGACGCCTTTTGTTGGTAATGGGTGGCCAGCCACCACATATGTTATGTGACACCCCTCGATGCGGGTGGTGTGGCATGGACGAGGAGACTCCCTACCATATCCTGGCCGAGTGCCGGAGACTTGAGAGGGAGCGACTTTTGGTCTTTGGCACCACTTCTCCCAGGATAGATACCAACGAGGACTCTTTCAGGAACTACCTGGCTTTCCTCAGAAAGCTAGACATTGCGCTGTAAGACATTAGGACTGGCACAATAGGCCATCTGGCCGCGGTGCACATCCCAACACTGGGACAGTGGACTATATATTGTCACGTGTTTATTTCTCATACTTTTCTGACAATCTTCCTCAAAATGTCTCGTTTTTGTTCGAGCATTTCCAAGAAAGCTTCACGTGACATGTTAAAGTTGCACTTCACCGTTGAAATTGCTTTTAGCGTAGACATTTTCAGTTGGGTTTTCTTCTCTGACCAAATGTCATTGATCAACGTGAAAACTCTGCTGGCATGTTCGTTCCTGGTAGCGAGAGAAAAAAAAACAACTATACAATCAGGTTTAAGTTTTTGATTGGGACATTTTGTTTCGTGAAATGTAAAATATCTTCACTCATTTCTGATCCAAAGGAGTTTTTTCATCGCCCCACTTCAGTAGTTTTTCTTGTGTAACAAATTCCCTTAGATGGTAACTTCATCAAACAGCTCACTATATCTGAAATCTACAGTTTCGTAAATTTGCTTGAAATCAAATCTATCCCAATCTGGCACTTCCGTCAAAACTAACCATTGATATTTTTCCCTGTCATCAAAATGCCATGACATGTTTAAATAATCGGTACAGTTTTTGTAGAAAGTGGAGATAGTATCTCAAGTTTGCTTCTTGTCGACATCTACTTGCTTGATGTAGTTATGGACCACTAGAGGTATGAACTGTTCTTCCATTCATGTCACTGCGATCGGGATATCGGTAAATAGCGCGAACGCTCACAAACAACGCTGGAAATGGCCGATTATAGTGTAAATTGAAATAGGGATTCAGGAAAGGGATTACTTATATTAATCTGATACCTGATTATTTGTGTTTTAACTCCGTACAACCTATTGCACCTCGAAGTGCAGACAGAATTTAGCCTAAAAGTGTAAAGCAGTTATACAATATTTTAAACTAATAATCCAACTACAAATACTCATGAAAATGGGACAAATAAGCGTCCCGAGAGGGTTGGTCGGGACAAGGGGACATTTCTCTCAAAAACGGGACGTCTGGTCACCTTATGACGCAAATTTTATATTAGTTTTATGCAAAAGGAAATCGAAATGAAAAGGTTTTTAATCAATAAAACTTACTGTAGTAATCTGAAGAAAACTCAAAATTTATTTTTCAGCGGATTACGTAAATTTCCTTCCTACTTTGTAGAGCCAAGGAAAGGAAAAAGGTACATTGAACAGGGGGTCAGAAAATATTGAAGAACCTAAACGCTAGCATCAGGTCGAAGAGGAGGAAAAGGAAGCGCGAAATAACACTGGCGTCGGGCCAAATTACTGGAAACTCTAGTATATACGAATCAGTCACGGAACGAAAAAAAGGGGGGGAGGGGCAAAAGTTAGATCAAAGTTCAACCAAACAAAACAGATTGCAAACTTCTTAAGGATATGGAGGGTTGGCACATGACGTTGTGTACAGTTAAGAGATAAGTGCCCAGCATTGATTTATTTATTTTATAAGGATACAGGAGAAGCCCAGTTACAAAAGAAAAACAGAAAACACTGATGACGATAACTCACACAAGAGCAGTTTAATCTAGAGCTGTTAAGAAGAATGAGAACTGAGATGCAGGAAGCATTGTTGCTTGACTGCTGAGAGCGATGAAGGGAGGAGAACAGGTGAGAAGGTTATAGTTGCGAAAATACGGCAGAAAGTGACACAAATAGTTGGTCGAGGAAAAGGAGATGGCAAAGGGTGAGAACGGGACGAGAGGCGAGGCGCAAGGAAGCTGACGTGAGCGAGGACATCAGGAGAATCAATCTGTCCCGATATCAGACCATCATACAAATGTGCCGCCTAGCTCCCATTGGTGGCACCCTAGCGATCGTAGTCTACTGGGGATAGACGAAGGTTCATAATCTGACAATGGTTGGGCAAGGGATCGGAGCTTGTGATCACTCTAATTTTTTTTTTTTTTTTTTTGAGTCCCCGGCTCTCCAAACCCCTTTCGCGCTGCCCAATATGACACTCGTAATACAGGCACAGGCTCCAGATTACTGAGGCGTACTCCAGGAGAGTCTTGTAGAGTCACTAACGTGAGAAATCAATAGTATTCCGTCTTATGAAGCCAAACAAGCACAACCCACGAACTGCAACCTGATGTGGTCTGAAACAGAGAGCTGGGAGTCAAGACAGGTTGAATCTCCATCAACAGTAAGGTGTTATTGCTACTCACGAGGGTAGCTATTTTTGGAGGTTGAAGTCGACGGGTAGCTCTAAACGATGCCAAAACAGATCAAACTAGTCGGTAGAGACCTTGAGCCTGAGGTAAGTCACTTTTCATTGATTTGAGATGATACGCTCAACAGTCGGCGTTTGAGATTGCTGCCACGATGCAACCCAGATTGTGTCGCAACACAGTTAATAATTACACATTTCATCATCTCTTTTCCTCCCACAGAAGAAACAATGGCCATATTGGAAATGCAAGGCCGTGGCAAGACCCGTTCAAGATAACAAATTTTGGGCAGGACTTCGATCAGGAAGATCAATCCCTTTATCTTTTGGGTGATGGGAAATAGGGCCATTTGTGGCCACGACTTGACTTAGTGGTTTCTATTCCCTCGCCTTTGGCTGATGCCCTACAGTCTTCTTCTCCTTAAGTTGCTAATAGCGTAACAAATACTTATTCTTAGGGTGAGTGATGAACCCACTGCTAAATCCAATCACAAATCAGCAACAATGATAATTGATAGTATACACGAAGTTGATAAAAATTAAAGGAAATAAAACAATTATTCCAAATGTAACAAAATTTACGATTTAATGAAATTAAATAGCACTTTGATAAGGGTAACAAATGTACAGACAACAAACTAAATACACAAAAGAAAACGAACTTACAAATAAATTACAAATCCTAAGGCTGAAGGCTGAGACAGCTGGAGGTTGATTGATTGCATTATTTAACCACGTGGGGGAATTAGGGATACAGGATTCTCCCTTCCAGTCCCCCACGATACAGGATTCACAACGGCCATTTACGTATTCACAAAAATACTTATATACATTTACATTTACTCTCCTCATTGCACTAAGAGAGCTGGAGAGGGGGAGTGAGAGCTCTGGAGAGAGAACTGGTGAGAGGGAGCGAGAGATTGATTAGTTTATTCATTGACCTGGGGAAATTAGGTCCATACAGCTCTATACCATTTCCCCTAGAACTTAAACACAACATCCCCTCGTAGTGTTAACATACCAACAATATATAAAGGCTAACATAAAACATAATTGTCTTAGTTGGTTTTAGGTTTTTACCCGAAAACTCTCTCCCCGCAAAAACTCCCATCAAGTTCATTCATTCATTATTACAGTCACGCCAAAATAAATTATGTTCACCCCCAACACTGAAACTACAGTCATGCGGTATAAATTACATGCACACCAGAAATCCTTCGAGCATACTGTTTTGAGCAAGTCTCAAAATACGTTGGCTTCAGTCAGCTTTCCAATCCCCCTCGGTGTTTCCCTTTTGAATACGACAAGCAAGACCTCCTAATCCTTGTACCTGACAGCCATTCGGCTCTAAGCGCATAGAGTTCCCCAATT
This sequence comes from Pachypeltis micranthus, assembly GCA_020466155.1. NCBI lineage: Eukaryota > Metazoa > Arthropoda > Insecta > Hemiptera > Miridae > Pachypeltis > Pachypeltis micranthus. The sequence goes on from CM035773.1 coordinate 36,280,153, forward strand.
AGTTTTTCCCAGGCCCCTCAAAATGCCCCATCTTTGGGATTACCGTTCCTACTTGCCAGTCCACAACAATAGGATTCAAATTCGGATACCGCAAATCATAATGGAGCTGCCAACTTACGAGCCTTCATAGTCCAGGTTTCCCAGATACTTCCTGTCACCCCTCTGCTGATCACAACTAGTTAACTAACCAAACCGACGAACTTTATATCCCTTCCAAAGTGGTAGTCCCTTCCCTGTTCCCCGCACTCAGAATGTGATTTGTGTTACTGACTTCACTTCTTCATTGTACGTGTAAGTGTTCGAATCTTGTTGTGATTTCCCAACTCTTTTATTACTAGTTTCATGCTACAGTAAAATCCGTCTTCGTGATTCGTTCCAGTCAACTGTTACGGATTGAGCTGCTGCCTTGAACCTCAGGATAAGTAAGTGGACTGTAACGCCTGTAGGTTGGTGGGAGCAGCAGTCAATGAGCAGACTAAGAACTAATGTAATTACGCGGTAAATAACACGTTACGAACACGAAAACTTAATAAAACGAACGGAAAACAGGAGAACCGAAATAGAGTACGCAGAACACAGCCCAGCGACGATCGCAACGGCGAAGAAATGGCGACTGATGTCGTCCGCCAGGCAGCACCCCATATTGAGCACTCCTCTGATAGCAGTGTACATGAACCGTGGTCAAAACACATACTGATCCGAAAACAGAACACAATCAAAACAATGGGAAGGGCGAGTACTGTGAGTTGGTGAGATGGGAATAACTTCATTCGAAGGTAAAATATAATAATATTCATTCTAAATCACATGCAATACACGAGTGTTTTTATTTTTCGAAGTTGGACGATCCCACTAGTCCAGAGTCAACCAATCCCCTGTCATTTAGAGGTGGAATTGCTATGCTCTTTCTTACACGTTAGAATCAGTCTGAAGCAATGTCCTGGGGACAAATGCGTCTTTCACCACATGCCGCTTGGGTAATACGCTGACACTTTCAAATACTCACATGGTGAAGGTGATAGAGCAAACTATGATCGAACTCAAATACAAGCACAAAAACTTGGATGTGGGAGAAAATTATAACCATAACGACAATTTTTCCTTTCCTTGGAAAGCAAAAAGGAAGTTAAGTAATCAGCTGAAACAAAAATTTTGAGTTCTAACGATTCCAAAAACCCTGATTTCGGTGTGTGAGACGTTGTAGTCCAATCAAGTACCATACGAGGTTAGTTTGATAACGCTCATAAGATATGTAAGAGCTACTCCAGAAATAGTGGACTTTCAACCCCTGCCGCATCACTTATTATTTCTCAGTTTTTTACTCGATAATTTTGGAACAGCGGTTATTCACTCTCTCAAAAAATATCGCGTTCACAGTCTCATAAATTCTTAGTATACTAGTTGCTCAATAATGGTCATGACACAAGTAGGAGCTCACAATAAATTCCAGAACTCTAAGCGCTATCGCTTTCAATCACCGTTAAGTTATGTTTGATCGACTTCAAATGAACTGAATTAGTAGCAAAAGCTTCGGCAACCAGTGAATTTACGTAGAGCTATTGAAAGTTGTGTGATGCGTCGCACCCGACGTTTTTCTTTGCGAGGGGTTGACTACTAAAAAATTGAAACGCTTCGAACGAGTTGAGCTGGTCCACACACACGAACTGCGACTTGCAAGCTTTCCCAGTACTAAAACGTCGAGCCGAGGTCGAATCCGCAAAAATAAATTGCCGATAAAAACTATAAAATATTTGAGCGTTTGGAAGACATTACGTATCACAGTTACGAATTGTCAAAATACGAGCGACGAAGTTCATTCGGGCGCCGTTTGGTTCCAACCGAGTTCTATTTGCGAGCAGATGGCGTTGAGCGTGTCGCGCGATATGAACCTGCAAAACGCACAAATGAGTTATCTGGCGAACAACGTTTAGGCTAACGTTACAGTTAATTCATTCACCATCAACGAGACGAAGCTCCTCGATGGAACGCTCCTCGTAGAATGCAAACAAATATTGAAACGCAATTTAAAGTCAGTACCCGAGAAACATGGGAACGCTTCAAATAACTTGGCTTACGTCTCCGTTCAACAGATATATCCAAAAATAATTATAGAGAACGAAATGCGAGTATGGATGACTAAAACACACTCTGCAAGATGATAGATTGATCAAAACTGGTGAAGCAACCCCAGAATTTACGGAAATGTTCGAAAAAGCATTATTTTCGACAGATTTTCATTTTTATCTCTGCTCAATGGACCTTCAGAAGAACATTTATTGAGAACAATATGTAGGTATTAACTATTTGAAAACATCTCTAAAGTTTGGTGATAATTGTTGAAGCCGTTTTGCCAAAAAGCGTAAAAAACCTATTTTTGCTTCATTCTCCGTTCACCGTATTTTCATGGAGATATGTATAGAGAAGAAAAGTTAGGTATTGATTAGGAGAAGATAATTTGAAAGTTTAATCAAAATCGTTAGAGCCGTTTTCGAGAAAAATGCGAAAAACCCTAGTTTTTGGTACATTTTCGTCCCCCACCCCCTTTCCCGTCAACTGAAATCGCCCATAACATAATTTTGGTGTCTGCAAAAAATAACGAACAAAACATAAAAAGAACCAGCTCAATCGGTTCAGCCGTTCTCTCGTAGGCCTCAAAACGTGAAAATCTGGAGAAAATCCAATTTTTTTTACACGATTAAAATACTTTGCTTTCCCTTTGCGTGGAAGAAAGTAAAAGGAGAATGGTGAATTGAAGGCGATAATATGAACATGAGGAGACAAGCGTGGGCCTTGTAATAGTAACAAAAAGTATCAGTGGGATGTACATAACTCTGGGTCCCACGGGTTTTCAAGCAGAGATTTATGCTATCAGCCCTGGGGCCGTCATGATGCATGAAAATAGATATAATAGTAAAACTATCAACATGAATGGTAGTCAAGCGTCTAGCAAGGCGGTGAAGAACTCCTGTACAGAATCCAAACTGGCGAAGGAGTGAAGGATGCTCAACTCCTTAGAAAACTCTCATAGAGTTGTCCCCGCGATTCCTGGGCATAAAGGGTGTTGGGCGCACAAGGGGGGGTTTGAGGATAAAATAAAAGCGAACTCAGTGAGCGTGGGAGAAGACTGTATACCTAGACTCTTCACACGTAATATTCAAGAAAAGTAACTGAATAAGTATGCGGAAAGTTACACACCGAAAAAACGGAGACACCGTTGTGAGCGCAAACGAGAGCGTAACACCAACGTCCTTTGCTGAGTTCCAGAGTTGAGACGTGGGAAGAAGGAAAGGGCGGAGGGAAGAAGTAAAACCAACGGAATATTTGGGGGGAAAGAGGGGAAAATGCGTAGTTGGGTTGCAAATAGGACTAATAGAAGAAAAGAGTAAGGGAGAATAGCACCTCAGAAGGAGTGTCAGGGGCCACAACCAGGTACCTTCAAGACCAAACGGCTCCCCAATTGACCAAATGGTGAACAAAGGGATCACTGGAAATGAGAGGGTGGATCATCTGGCCATTTCCCCACTATTGCCAGTCAAGAGGACATTGAGACACTATGCCAGGAGCATGCATCAAACTTTCTGAAACGCTGTGGAAGTGACATAACCTTCTGACGATGGACAGGAAGGACTTAGGGCAGATAGTAGGAATCACCACGAGACACTCTAAAATGAACAAACACACGTATGTTATGAGCATGGTAGGAATCCGTGATGACAACAGAACAAAACGAGATCTAGCTCATTGGAACTGCTGTTGGAACGTCAATGGCAAAAGTTGAAGGGGAAACTTGAGGAGGAGAGGGGGGGGTCGAGGACTGTTACCAACTATGCCACGTGTCACGCTCGGCTATTGTAGATTGGGCACCAATGCTTAGATATTGTGGGGGGTAGTACGTACGATAACGACTGAGTGCAATGGGAACATGGAGTTTTATTCCAATTACAGTTCGGACGATAAGATGGCACCTTGACAAGACAACAGCTTTCGAGTAATCGGGAAGTTTGAGGTGCCCAAGATGAACCTTCGCTGAATCGTTCGTCCCGGTACACCTGATATGGGTATAAGCGGCACCCCTCGTGCAGGTTGTGATTTTCGGTCTTCGGTACAACTTCTACAAGAATAAATGGGGTTACTAGGGGTTTGGAAATGTTTGTACAGTCGCCGAATCAGACAAAAATTACAGCGACCCCGAGCTCTGATCCATTGCCCAACTTTCGTCGGAATATGAATCTTTGTCTATGACCACTGGTGGTGCCTACAATGGGAGTCGGCGAACTAGCACAGTAGAACTTTCAGTCACAGCTCTCCTCCCAAATAAGGGACAGAGTTAAAAAAATGAAAAGAATAGTCCATTTGCATTTAGACAAACACAAAACCAAATATACTCATATGCACTGGTTATGCGAAAGGACAAGAATAATGTGGACTGCAGGTGTATGAAAATTGAACAAAATAAACTAAACTTGCCACTCTTACGCACAATCTGGGTGAGCGTTGAACTACCAAATATTTAAGCAAAGCAAGGGTCAAAGAAAAGAACAAAAGGAGTTGTACTGGGAGAGGACAGAGGATGCTTGCTACCTTGGGGAACCCTGCATTGTCAATGTAGATGGAGTAGGTTCAGGTTCTATTGAGCAGGTATGACTATGATTTTGTGAAGTGTGTCGAGTAGGTGTTTTAATTTAGCTAAGAGACCCTCATGACGAGATTTGTCGAAGGCTTCCTCAACGGCAGTCGCATTCACAGACATGATAACGTAACATTCCTTTCTACATCATAAAGCTAAGGTAACAAAAACACAATTACCTCATGCAGGGTGCTGGAACGGACGAGTGGTACAGCACACAAATCATGTCATCTTCAACTCGCATCGCATGGAGTTTGTGGTACTCGGCGACCCAATAGGTTTCCAGGGGGCGATGTCGAGCGTCTGTAAAGTGGAGCAATTAGCAAGAAGTGCGTCCCATTGATCCGCAATACTCGGCTCATTCTCATCCCCCCATCTTCACTTGGCATTCGCAACAAGCAACAAAGTAAACCGATTACATTTCCAAATGGTTGTGTCGCGCTAACACACACGTTGCTAGGTGCACAGGGTGTTCAATCTCATGATGGGGGGAGGGGGGGGGTGTTTATTAGGAGGACAGGCAGAAGGGCCGCAGGATGGGCACCTGACTTCATCACTGCTCCAACTCCTGTTTCTCGCTCTCTCTGACTGTTCCCTATTGGTTTATTATACATTCTGAATAATACATGTTTTCAACCCAAATCCGTTTTCAAAATATGCAATGTCCGTCTGCCGCCAGCCAGGCCATTTTGTGCCTTTAACGTGGTTTGAAAAATCCGTTCTATTGCGCCAAAACCCCAGTTGGCTAGAAGTGCCTGCCTGCTCGACGAAGCCCGTGGTTGTTATGGGCAAAAGACTGTTAACGAAACCAACAAAAACGAAATGTTGGCAGTTTTATCGCAAATACGCCGTGTTTGATGTCATTTTCTAGGGATTTTCAGACGCTGGGTCGAATGAAACAATTCCCAGAGGTGTACGACTGTCTAGACCGAAAATAGTGAAATTACAGTAATTATAGTTTACCAAAGTCTACTAATTGAAAGAACAGGACAATAACTACAGCAAAAGTAATGTTTTGGCTGTCTGTAATATCTCTTTCCTGTCTCATTAAAACCGTCAGCTCGACTCGCAACGTCGTGCCAATTGCCAACAGGCGTCTGGAATATTTAGTTGCCGTCGTTCCGTTGTAGTCAGGTCATGTTCCGTATGGTTTACAGGTATTTTTCGATACTGAATTGGATGGGATGGGTCTGGGAGGTGTGAGACTATGTCAAGCAGTGCAAGAGAATAATAAACTGTTTGCAGCGTTTTTTCCCATTTTTTTGGTTCATTCTGGGTTCAACATCCGACGAAAACAAGAGCCGTCAATTCCCTTTCCTTTTCACCACTTTTTCTACGAGTAAACGCTCAAGTGATTCAGTTTTCTTGTTATGAGCCCTTCCGCGGTCGCTCCCGGCGTGTCTGCTCACAAACAACTGCGGCTTTTCATAAAAGCGTTGGCGCCAATCGAACTCGGGCGAGTCCTTTCATTTCGTCCAGGAATCAGGTCACTTCAGCAATATCTTCTTGACTATGGGCACTGCGCTCTCAGGTTCTCCATTGGATGTGAGAAAATAAGGATTATTGGTTTTCTCAACAAATCCACACTCCTCGGCAAAATGTTGAAATTCGTCACAAAAAACCACTGCAGTCATTTTCGAGAAAATGCGAAAAACCCTAATTTTTGGTACAGTTTGGTCCCTTCTTCCTTTCCCATCGATGGAAATATTTCCCCTAATTTTCATCTTATTTCCGCGTCGGCAAAAAATAAGGAACAACTCAATTGGTTCAGCCATTCTTCTTCAAATTGAACTACAGCCTCACGCACCGAAATAATGGCTGTTGACGCTTAAAGAGCTGTTAGGGGAGGATCTGGCCAGGCAGCTGTAGAACTGAAACTTGTTGCTGCAATAATTGCCTAATTATTAGGTCTCGCTTGTTTCTCGCAATCCGCGTCAATGCGATTGCCATTCGTCTTTGACCTTTCTGCAGTCCCGCAGCCACGACGTTTCACGTACTTGTACTATGGAGCAACTCCACTTCCCCATCAGTAAGTAGCTCTCAGCTCAAATAATTTCCATCATCTAGCTACCGAATATACCTTCAATTCTCGTTAATTATTTCTCGATCAATCAAATTCAACTCAGCTTCCAGAGCCTCGATTTCTTTTCTTTACTGACAGAGTTATTTCAAATTCTAAGTCAACGATCCAATCTTCACTGCATACGGTCAGATCCTTCCCTTACTTTTTACTACTAGTGCGCATCAGCTTTATTTAGTTTATTATAATATATGTATAAGATCTCCTTTAATTTATTTATTTGCATAAACACGTTAATGTCAGATTGTCTATATTTTGTTTACTATGTAATACAGTCTATTGATTTTATTCGTTGTTATTTCTATCTAACAATGGCAGTTGTCCAATAAGTTACTTGCACAATGTTCGTTTAATTACTGTTATAAAGTAATTAGGGACATCTTAGGAAATTCCAGGATTCAACCTAATGTCGTTCCTTTTTTTACAGACTGAATTGTTCTGAAAAACTCATTGTGAAAGTATCGTAAATGGTCAGCCAATGATGATCGTGACGTCAATATGTGCAACACAGTAAATTCTAGTAAGTCAAACGCTACCAGTTTTTATATAAATCGTGTTGAGCTAAGTTCATACAAAATGGTAAAAAAAATAGATTTGATTAGTGGCTACACTACAAATCACTCAATGATCGAAGGGCAAGTTGTGAGATGCAACGCGCCAGAAATGTTTTTTTTTGCACCACATCAATAAGTTTATTAGGTTTTCAGCAAGGGAAAGTAATACTACTACACATGACGCCTCGTACGTGTGCCATTTATGCCTAGCCCTAAGGGCCTGATATCTCTGAGAAACAATAACGGCACTCACCACTTTTTAATAACATCTGCGCAGCTTGGTAGTAGAACGTTTTTAACGTTTCCGCGCAGGATTTGCTTTCTTTCTTCGTCGATTTCAATGCGGAGCTCAATAAGAATTTCCCCAAAGAAACGTTCACCAGCAGGAAACTGAAACGTTAACGAACGATGATTAATAAGAGACGTATTTGCCCGTGGATGAAAGCTGGTTAGGCTATGGAACCGCACATCTGAAAGTGCAGAGTTGAAACACAACAAAAAACATGTAGAACAGCTGGAATTAACCTGTAAGAATATGAGGTGAGTCAGGATTAGAGAAAAATGTTGACAGGTGGTGTAATTGGATTATTAACAAGGATTTAATAATTATTTGGAAAATTAAACCAGAATTGTTCGGTTAAACTGCAGATGGACGACAGCTGAGAGTTTGAAAATGCGTATAAAACTCCTTGGGAGAGCTAATTGCCTTCGTCATGCTTCATGTGTGCTATGTTAACTTCCTAGTAGCGATCGATCCTGAATTATCACAAACGGTACTGGTAGGAAAAAGGCGATTCGGAAGATGGCAAGACGGTGTTTGGTGGGCGGGGGGTGTCAGTGGGAGAAGAAGGGAGGGGAAGTACCAATAAGAAGAGCAAGAGTCTTGAAGTTCTAGGCGATTCTTGAGATAGATAACGCGTGTGAGTCATGTTTTGATGACGAGGGTTCAGTTACAAAAGTTACATAATTGCCTGAACTAGTGCCGAGCGTGTGCAATGTATTTGCAAGTGGATGAAAGCGAGTTAGGTTGACAATAAGTTAAGCATCCCCAGACGCAGAGCTATGGAATAGCGTATCCAACTGTGAGACTGCACAACCAAAGAAACGAGCATGGGAATAGCAGTAAAAGGTGACTCCAGCGTCACAGGCAACACGCACTATGTTGGAATAATGTAAAAGTGTCGAAGAGGAACAACCCCCCCCCCCCCATCCATACGCAGTCATACACTGCATTGCTGCTTTCATGGTAAGCTCTACAAGTTTACAAAATACCTCAAACTGCCCATGTGTACCGCTAAATACAATTCGAGAAGCTGCCTATTTGAAGAGGGGCGAGTAGCCATGTCTGGGCAACAGTTGTGCACAGGTCCTCTCGCGAATCTGATACAAACGGAGGAAGCCTGCACCTAATCTGAAAAGTGAGAATTGAGACCGTATTGAGATATACCTGGGGGCAGTATGTCTTTTGCAGATCAGTACCATTTCTATCGTGGCAAAGGCCTCCCAGCAACTGTGAAATCGTTCAAAATAGAACTGACAACAGATCTTGCTGCTGACGTTATGGTAGAGTGGAAGAATTTTCAGCAGCCACTCAGCGTTTGTACGGTGTGGAGGGGGAGCTGTTACGGCACAATGATGGTTCTGCGATGGGGAGCAAGGCTGGTTGGCTAAACTGCTGAGAGAGCATGCCACGTTATATCTGCCCACAAATTCTAGCCATAAATATCTGCACTCAAGAAATCCTGGAAAAGAGACTCAAGGGTGAGTGGATCTACATATTCTCAAAGAAGGCCATCTCAGCCTCCAGGTCCAGGCTGACATGGGAATGTCTTCAGGCACTCAAACGAAACAGTACACGTAATATTTTTTCCTTTATTTGGATACTGGCTCATAGAGGGCAATGAAAAGGCAGACTGCCACGTGGAAAGGGGCACAGAATCCCTTCCCATTCACCCGAGCCTCGAATAGAGACAACGAAAAGATAGCAATGCCACGTCAATTTTACTTAAACCTGACAATCATCGCTTACTTTCTACCAGCCATAGCCCTCAGGCCACTGCTTAAAACACGACAATACGGGAATACTCAACAATTGAAATTCGAATTTGATGCTTTAGTTTTGGGTTTTTTAAGGTTGGGCGAGTTGAGCGGAAAACGGTGCAATCTGTCGAGTATTTCATAAAGCAGTGAAGTGTTGGAATCAACATTACACGACTCGCATTGCAAGAGTTAAGGAGTGCTAACTGGTCAGCTCGGAATGCTGGAGGTTGAAATTTCAATAATTCAAAGTATGACCACATTCAGGTACAACTTGTGCGACACTAGCTTAGACCCCAGTGAAAGAAAATATAACCCAAGGCATAATAAAATAAGAAAATAAATAGTACTTCTATAAACGCATTAATGACGATAATAGTCGACAGTTTGCTGATGGTGGAAGGCGGTGGAAAAAGGGATGAGTGACTAACCATGCTGGTTCGTGCGTTTAGTCGCGGCACTGGGCGAGATTGAGTGACCAGCTCCGCGATTTTACCATGCTTCATTCGATCGGAGCTCATGTGACGCGTCACACTACAGCCAGTTTGATTCCCTTAAGAACCGTCAGCTAGCCGAAATAGGGCGAGACTTGTTGGTCCAATTAGCACATTACGGACTGAACCAAATGGTGAAGAGAAATCAAATTTGTTTTTTTCAGCCGATTACATAACTTTCCTTGTTACTTCGTAGAACTGAGATAAGTAAAGATAACCGTTACCCGTTGATGGACTCGTGGAATTCAAGGCTCGCTGGGACATTTCGCGGAAGTACTTGAGCAGCGGCTTTCAACAAATCGACGAAAGGCGACCAGCATTGAAAACTTTTTTGTGACACGGAGGCGACATCAGGGACTGAGCCGCAAAGAATGTTGACACGCACGGGAAAGATGAGGCAGACACTGACCAACCTGAGGGGAACCTGAAAACGGAAAGGTGGTTATTAGGTCGATCATGGAACTTGAAGGCTGAATAATTAAATTTTAGTAGCTTTTAGATATTTGCTTCAGAGAGTGTTGAAGGTGCTGGAAGTATTGATTACTCTTGAGCATCGTTGGCGATAATGCACTGCTAATGCGTTGCCAACTCTCTAGCCAACACACTTCTTCCCTTCCTGGAACTCAAATTGAGATCCCTTTGGCAGCCTTGAACAACACAAGATTTGTTAGTGTTCATCGCATTTGGAGAATCACGCAGTAATTTTGACAGCGAGTTGCTAATAAGGACTCCCCAGTCTATTATAAGTCGAATCGCGTGGAGCAATACGATGTATGTAACTTATCTGGATGTGGCCTACCACACCACAACTGGGTCACTGGGTAGAGTAGAAGAGTGATGGTCAGAATCGCCAGCACAACCAGAACTCTCCATGACCCCATTGAGCAACGATAGTCATCGTATTAGTTGACGCTACTGCCACCATTTCTAAAAATCTTGAAAAATAGTCTTGAATTATTAAATGATCCTTTCCTTTCGCCAACAAGAGACCAAGGAAGTACAATGAAATGGAGTGTGCTTAATAGGTTCAGACGGTTTGGACCTCTGCTTTATGAAATCACGAGAACTGACTCTTTACTGCATCAAGTAAACGAAAAACGAACCCTAGCAACCAACATCTTGGTAACACAACACTACCATTCTTCTCTATTTGTTTTTTTCGCCATCATTTCACACCAATTCCTCATCGGCCTTTCCATTTATTTATTAAAACCGTAACTTGCCAATTTTCGCATCCCCCCCCCTTAACCAAACAATTATATTACCAATCACCGCTACATTTTGTCAAGATCTCAACGCTTCATGTGTTCTTTTTCTTAACACTTCTGCGCATATGCGATTTATAAGCTGTCAACATGATTTTTCTCAGAAGGTTCGCGTTTATCATTTTGGAATTATCAGGTAACAACTGTGAGAAACGCTCGTTAGTGAAACGGCAGTGGTTTGCATTCCAACATTTCTGGGGTTGCTCCTAATCTCATGACACGTTAATCGTATGGGTAGTTTATTGCACTACCATCTTCATTTTTCTGATAACGCTGATTTGTGAGGGGAAAAAACTGCACTAAACTCTATTTACTTCGAAATTTGTGATCCTCTCCACATTTTCTAACCAACTTAAATTTAAGGAATGTACAAAAATGACAATTATCAATAAAAATATATAAATGGAGGAACTAGAACGAATAGCTCACCGTAGGGCTTTTATAGGGCAAGTAAATGGGCATGTCAAAACATGTACAGTGCGACTTGGCCCTGAGGATGTAGGATAAAATTTTCCTTTCCATTCGATCCAGACTCCACCAGCCGTCTGTAGCGGCTGCCACAGTATTTTCGATAGTCAAACACCCAAACTCAGAGCCTATGATGTCCACAAAGGAGTCCAACGCTGACTGTAAATAGGAAGGAAGGCGGTATTAATTTCAATTAGCGAAGCCTTGACAGAAAATATCAGAATGTTTAACAAAACCCTCATCACAGTTAGTTGACTAATGGGAGTGGGGGATGTATTAATAGTTCCCACACAAGGGCGAAGCTGAACGATAAGTGTCACTAGTCCACCTCCCTCGTTTTTCTGCATTCCATTGGCACAGCCTGGCCAAGGCGCTCTTCTTTTCAAGTGATGGCCCACAGTAACTCACAAGCCAGAGGAGACGGACTCACCTAACAGGTACGTTAACTTTTGATAAGCACTACTTGAGAGCACTACTCACCTCCGTTTGAATTTGGGCTGTCCCAGGTTAGTGCGGAGTCGACAAACTCATGGATCCTTGCATACTGCGGTCATTGTGAGATGTGAACATTGTGGCCAGGAGTGAAGCATTAAATGATGATTCTTTCCTGAAGTATCATGTTTACTGTTTTGAGATCATTTCTGACTGTCGCCTAACCAGTACCTGCATTTTGTTCACCATAAATGTTTCCCTATCAATGTGTTCTACCAAGATTCAGCGTTCACACGTATAGAAGTTCGTCGAAATTACGAGGTCGTATGTGCGCTCCAAATATTTTTTCGTCATTCGCTTTCTTACAAAAATGTAATGAAACCATCCCACTGGTTCAGAAACCAGCTTGGCTCTAATCTGGGTGGCTCGGCCAAGACAGTAGGTCGAGGCAATGTATAGATCAAGAGTGATGGCCTTACGTTTTTCAGGGTCTACCTTACTCCCAGGGAACTTATTGGAGTAGTTGAGAGGAAATTGGAGGCATTCATTCGCTCCTTGTTGCGTTCGAAGAAGAGCTGGAGGTGCATCGTTCAGTTTGCCAGGGCCGTGCTTAACCAGAAGATGATGAAGCTTGCTGATCTGGGCCAGTACCTCACAGGGATCAAGAGTGAAAAGACATGGGGGAAAGACTGCACCTGAACTTCCCAAAACGCTGGTCAGTATGGAAATGACACTGATTCTTGTGAGAGCGAAGAGCACAAGAAAAAAAAGAGTAATAATTTCACAGAGGAGTGGAGACCAACTTAATGCAAAGTGCTAAATGGTTCCAGTTCGGTTCTCAATACGCAGAAGTAAATTCATAAGGCCACTTAGAGCAGACCCTCCTTCCGAAGTCCTAACTAGGAAAAAAACTGCATTTGCCAAAGCAGGGGCGGTAGTTCAATAAATAAAATAATACTCACTTGCAAGGCTTTGTACTCTTTGCATAATACTGTCTCGACGACGTTGAATAAATCAGAATGAGTATTCTGGTCTCCAAAGTCCAAACACTCCATAATACAGTCAATCACGGGATAGGCGGGCTAAGGAAGGAAAACAAAAATACTTACAAAAACTCCAGTTATAAACGTCTGTACTCCAGTATGTTTCAGTGCGAATGAAATATGTTAGCGCTGCTGGAAGAACAACAGAAAAACCAGAGGGGGACGTTCAATACATTTAGAAACAAGACTCCGCTTTGAGGTTAAAGTCTTAAAATGTTTGACATCCTTCGTCCCAAACTCAATACTCGACAAGAGTCCCATTCGGACACTAGGAAAACCCAGGAAGTGCTTTCCGATTGGTAAGTGTTTATGGCGGATTTTGCCGTCTCATCGTCATCTGATTTGGGTCAGTCTTCTCTCAATCGCGTCCACACAATGCAAAGACTAGATATTTTCATCATTATTTCGTTACAGTGTGCTTTTATAAATACTAGTACTCATAACTAATAGTACATTAACAGCGAAACAAAACATTGTGCGATTTTGCATGTTTCTCCAACATACAACAACTACGTATTGCACGATCCTTTTATTGGTTTTGTTTCCCGTCATTTCCGATTAAATAGATTTTATCAGCAAAAGTGCAGAGTCCCTGGTACAGTACTGGAAACTTTATTTCTTCAACTCTTTGATCGTAAGAATCGTGTTGTACTTCATCCAGAACCGTAGTGCTGTTCGCTGGGATGCTGATATCCCTTTGATTGTAGCTGTATTTGGCTTATTGCACATGTCCGGCATTAAAAAACCAATTCCAGTGAGTAAATGTGGAGGAACTCTAGGGCAATCGGTAAAATCAAAGAATAGGGACCACTCCCTCTGATAAAGCAATATATCGATATATCACGACCGAGGTCAGGTTATCGATATGCCCGACATCGTAGGCTTGACTCGCCATGTTTGAAATTAGAATGTTTGAAATTAGAAATAACGACAGCTGTACGATTATGCAACTTACTTAATGTTCATTATGTAATACGTCGTTATATAATTATTTTAAATGTACGAAGACTATGAAAAGGTGTTAATTCAATGAAATTAAGAATTGGTATATGAAATAAATATGAGATAACTAACGGATTGATATCGATACAAGCAGTCGTAGCGTCATCAAGCGACCTATCGATACATGCAGTCGTAGCGTTATCAAGCGGTCGGTCCATATTCTTTGTTTAACCCGGGCAATCTTTCTCAAGTTATACTTGTGCAACGCTCATAACGATTTGGTTTTGAAGAATAGAGAAATATTGTACGACTCAGCCGTTATTATTAATCTTAAATGACGAACCCTAACATCAACTATTGCATTTCTAAATAGATTTACTTATCTGCGCCGATTCAAAAGAGAACCCAAACATGGTTAAAAAGCACTAATTTGTGGAAGTTATGTTGTAAAAGTATAGTAAAAAGTAAGAAAAAAGGACGAAGAACAAAAAAAAAACATTATATTTAAAGAGACAGTTCAAAAACTGAGCAGTGTTTACATAGACACCCATTGGGGAAATCTCAAGTGCGAGTAGCGACGGACTGCTGTGCCTAGTGAGTTGTAGGACACTTACCCTTAACGACCTTTTGAAACGCTCCACGTTTTTGAAATTTTTGATTTCCGAAGTGCCGACGTAGAAAACGAGAGCGTTGTAAATACTTGCGAGAGCTTCTTCGACTGCAGCAGGGCTGTTCATTACGGCGATGCAGATAAGAAGGATGCTGCAACAAAAACCAGACAAAGATGTGTAACTGCACACTCTTCTGGAAAGGCCACGGCACATTGGGCCTACTGTCAACTGAGCTTTGTAACTTGGGTGTGCAGAAAGACATGATGCACGTGTTGCATGGCTAACTTAGAGAAAGTAAGGCTCGCAGAACGCGAGGGTTTGGTTTTCTGTGTACTCAAGTTTCAATGAGATACCACTGGCGAATTACTAAAAGGTGGCATGGTCAAGAAATTATACACAATCCCGTCAATTCACAGAATCGTTTTCGTGTTTCGAAAATGTTTCCACAAAAATTAACTCAACAGAATCGTGAATTAACAATTTCACTCGATGGACATGCAGAGCACGTCACTGAATGAAGCTGGTGACATAAGTAAGCACTTAATAAATGCCGGAAAGTTGAACGAAGGGCGTATACTAATAAGTGCGTTCGGTATTAAAGCAATTGGGTTATGTCCGCCAGAAGGCAAATTATTAAAGTTTACGTATCTGTTAGGTGAGTCCGTCTCCTTTAATTTAATAATAAGTGCGTTCCTTCTATGTTTACTTTCAGTACTGACCTGTCATCGTATTCCTTCCATACAACTGTCGCTTCGTCACTTTCCGTACTCTCCAACAAAATTCCCTTGGACTTTCCAAATAAATGCACTCCATTGAGGGAACCGACGGTTGAAAAAGATAACTGCAACGGAAAAACGCAAAATAAATAACGGATTGTGCGCTACACTAATTGAAAACATCGAAGTCTACATTGTTTTGTCCAGAAAAACCGACAGCTCTCCCAAAAAGACTTACAGGTTCCGTGTTTCCTAGTTTTCGGGAAAAAATTGGAAGACCTCCGGCAGAAGTGACGCATACGACGTTCGCGCCCATTTCGTTGCTTTGTGAAGCTGTCACATCTTTTCGGGAATAACGATCAAATATTTTGTTTTGAACTTCAGGAGTAAACAAACTGAGCAGAACTAACGTGAATCTCAAACCGATTTAAGAAGGTTTTAGTCGTGTTACCCACGGGCGAGTTGTAAGAGTAGCGACGCACAGCGCTTTTGTGGCAGTTTTTTGTACTACACGCGTAAACGAACTGGCTAAACGAATTCCATGCTAATCCTAGTGACGAAGCCATCCGTAGTTCGTTCCTTTCGGCAAATGTTTTTCGAAGAACAAACGGCGGTTTGGGACTGACTGAAGAAATGTTTATTTCGTTAATTGAAGAAGACCTTCGTACCAAAATAAGTTAGTTGCGTCAACTTGTTGTCTACACCTTTTCGAAATGTGGCAGATTAATTACTAAAGCAATAGGGTTATGTCCGCCCGTAGGCAAATGACAAACGTTAACGTACCTGTTAGGTGAGTCCGTCTCCTCTGGCTGGTGAGTTACTGTGGGCAAGCGCTTTCGATGTAAAGATATCATCGTCTGGCCGTTAAGTCAGTGCGCTTGCCCACAGTAACTCGGACTCAACTAACAGGTGCGTTAACTTAAGATTAATTACTATTATTACGTCGTTTGGTGTCAACTCGTCCACCGTGACACCGGTAAGCTCAATCTAACCATTAGCTTCATTGAAAACATTCCATTAATCATTAACGTCATCCTTTACTTCTCCACTTGTTAAAAAAAACAAACAACAAACTAGCGGCCAAACAAACTGCCACTTCAATATCCTGTTTCTACCAGGAGGTACGAAGCCTTTATTCCAAACTTCCCGAGATTCACCCCCAGGCCCCCACATTTTCCATGATTTTTGACTTCTTTCGAAACATTACTCCATTCTACAGTAGACTCTTGCGAGCACAGATTGGTTGCATTTCATGTCTACCGCACTGATCGCTCACATTTCAACTTTCTTAAGTTTTTAAGTGCTGGAGTACTCATTATAGTCTCCATGTATTGTGTATATTGGTCCATCGTTCCACACTGTGCTTGACGTTCATCTTCGTGATTCTTCCTAATCTACTACTTATAATCGGCGATATTTACTCACCTGGGTTACTCACCAAGGCTAGTTAGAGGAACTTGAACTGATTTTTGCTACCTACCCACACCATCGCCTTATCCTTGCGGTGGAATATAATCTACGTATTTGGACAATTCTGGAGCTTGGAGCCTCTAGCTCTTCCTCCCCCAAGGCATCCATGGTCTGCTACTTCCTCTAGACATTTGTCAACTCAACGTATTACCCAACTCTTCTGGCAATGTTTTTGACCTTATTCTCACCAAATTTGATGGTACTGATGTTCTTCTGGTCGACCCCCTGATCACTCCAGATGAGGCACATCCTTCCCTTTACCTAACAGCTCCCATTCAGACCACGCCTATTACTATCTCTCCTACTAGCCAATAACTTCAATTTAAAGAGTGGAAACTACGCAGCTATGGATCACTTCGTTCGATAGGGTGATTAGGGCTTCCAGTCGTCTCTTCTCTTGCATGATGTTGCCGCTACCTGCATCCAGAGTTATTTGATGGGAAGCTCAGCCGCAGTGAGGATTCGTGGTGCATTCTCTGCTCCCCATTGTGCATCTTTTGAACACTCTCAGGCATCTCACCCTTCTCTACATCCTCATTATCAACGGGATTTTCACGGCTCTCATAGGGGGGGGGGGAGGGCAGGGGGGAGATGTGTGATATATACTTGTTTGTTGATGTCAAAATCTTTCATAGCGTGCACTTAATGTCAGACTGCTTTACTCTTATGACTTGTCTCAATGTCTTTGTAGGCTGGTGCTCTACTTGGGGCTTTCCCTTACACACTGCAAAATGCTCGGCCATCCCTCGCTCCATATCTCCAGCAATGCACCCTTTTAACATCGATAGTATGCCTTTTGGCCTCCCGCCATCTACGACTCTTACTCGACCTGCAAATGTTGTTTGCTGACCATATTCCTCACGCTTTGTGCGTTCTGAGGTTTCTTCTGATTCGTTGGCTGTGCTTTTAACCATAGCGTTCCATATTGATAGACTGGCCCTGCTCCCGCCCGCCAATAAAATAAATAAAGCTCCTTTTTTGTCCAGCATCGTCCAACACTTTCGCGTGTCATAATCCAGTACTTATTCCTCCACAGTATCTGGAATGGGGTCGTTCAATGAAGGTACGGCACCCAAGGAACCTCCACGGTCCACGTTACAGGAGAAGCGTAGTTTATAACTTTAATTTGTCTTAGAAAATGGTACACATCTCTCATGAGGGAGTTGCACAAGGTACACTTGTACAGGCCTAGCTGTCAATTCGTCACTAGCGTCAATTCTGGCACAATTTCCTCTCTCTAAAGACGAAAGTAAAAAGCCTCTCTCCCGATTTCCTCAATTGCTGGCTGCGTACTCGAGTGATTGAAAATAGATAACTTTAAACAAAAGGACTTTTTCATGGAATGAACTGGTTGCGGTTTTAGGGATCACTATGGCGATTGTCTAGAAGTCAATTCAAACCGAATTGAACGAATGTTTGAAATGTACGAGCGGCTGTAGTCGACTAGACCTGGTTCGCGCAGGAAGCAATTCAATTGCGCGATCCACCTTTTAACTTCCTATCGCTGACGGCGCTTTTGCTTCAGTCAAAAAGATCGCGCGCGAGATTCACAACGATGAGTAGGAGCTGCGCAATTAATCCTTCGGAAGTCCCCATCGTTCTCTTTCTCTCTCTATCATTCTCACCCTTACAATTCTTAATTTGTCGCCAATGAAAATGGACGATCGAGAAGGCCGTTGGCCTTGTAGACCGGAGCGACCCGTGTGACAAATGTAGCGGTGGGGTCTTATCCTGCTTTGATAAGGTCATTTAACAATGTCGTTCATCAGTTGACCTCAAGATGCCTGATTGTCTCCTTCTGACCCTCCGCGATCTCTTCGCTCTGGGTTTTCTCATCTTTTCGCTAGTCCCTTTTTTCCCTGGAACGGTTTCGATAGCCTCTCCACGAAGTAAGTATCTTCTCATATTAAAAAAAAAAAAAATAAAAAATCGTGTACTAGGCTTCGGCTAAATTAGTACAACCTTTTGTGTTCGAGCCTGCAGATTTGAACGAAATCAAATGAGATTAGGCTATACTCATCTTAATGATAAATACCACAAATTTAAAATGTCCTGAACCACACGGAGTAGGAAGGAAAGTTTTTTTAATAGCTTTCTTCACATCTTTACATTTGAGTGGCCTCTGAATTCGACAAATAGCGCGTAAGAAAATATTCTATATACGCGATTGTGAGCGAAAGACAACCGATTAGACTCAAATTTGATATTTAAACTGAAACGACTCAATATGATATACCAAAATGAACATGTGAGCGAAATCAGCCCAAAAATAACTATAGTCATAGTTATATCTCAGTGATCAGATAAAAAAACAATGTTTTTCTCAAAAACGGCTTTAACAGTTTTGATTAAATTGTTTGTACAGTTTCAAATAACACTACCGTTGAGGAGAAAATTACGAGTGAAGTGCAATAAATAATCCAAAATTTCGACGAAAACCGATTTTATTGCCCACTTATTTTCGAAATAGAAACTCCCCATATGACTTTAAAGCTTGTACAAAAATCAGAGTGGTAGTCTTAAGAAGCGTTAATTCGATAAGTTATTATTGGCGGTCATAAAATTATCCAGAGGCATTTCAAAAATGTTCGCAGTTAACTTACAACTCGAGGACTATAGTTACGTTCCTTCCCACAAAATGTCGCGTTGACAGTCGCACCAATCGCTCCATAAAGGTCTTAGTATAAATAAAAGCAGCGCGATCAATTTTGGAATTTAAACTTCCACCACTTTCAACGCGAAACATTTTCCTCGTACCCTCATTTTGGCGCCTCGTAGTGACGCGCAGTTTAACTATTAAACGTGTGACTCGTCGTTTTCTCTCAACCGCAGAAATTCAAACTAACGTCGATTTATTGACTAACTTTTTTCACACTTTGCTTCACAATTACAGAATTGTTGAAACGAGACTTGTCAGTGAAATTGATGTTGACAATCCCATAAATTAACAAAAATGTGACTTTTAGATGAACGTTGTGACCTAACTAGGAGCAACTCAATAATTTCTGTGACAGTGAGAATGTTGTAGAAGTTCGTATGAGTGGAAAGAAAAAAAAATAGATTGCGTCGCACCAGGTATTTGAATTTACGACATTCCTCTGCACGTAGTTTGAGATTGCCCTGACGATGATCAACGTTTGCTACACGCAGTTGACGCATTGAACGAATCCCCCGACTTCACACTTTTTTATGGGCATTATAGACGTCCGTATATTAAATAATCTATGCTGCTCTAGAGTTTACGGCGGTTTTTGAAGTTGCATAGTTTCATGCAAGGCGAAGGAAGATAACCACTCTCCACGATGTGTAGGTATTTTGTACGGTTGGCGATTAATGGGATGTAGATGAGTTGATTAAAATTACGAGGGGAAGAGACGAGCCACGCAGATGTAACGCATTAAACCAACTCACGCGCACACATTTTTGGTTGCGCAGTGGACAATACAACTTAAAAATCTGGGGCAGCTCATAACACAACCTTCAACAACTAAATATTTTGTCACTTATTTCATTCGAACTCATTAGCACTTCCATACAGATTACGTAAGCGCTTAATGTTTCGAAATTTATTGAGTCGCTTCTACTGAAGCCACGACATTTTTTGAATAATCAGTTTATAGGAAATAAACGAAGCTGTCGACGCGATTTTCGTGTCAAGGTTTTTGTTGACGGTTTTGGAATTATCAGGTAAAAACTGTGAGAGATTGTAATAAAGGGGAACGGCAGTGGTTGGCTCCCGATGATTCGCGAGTGTTAATAAACCAAACCAAAGGTATTTTATTGGATTACTACTCAGCTTTTTGTGAGACTTCATATGCAAAAAACTTCACCTAAATCGAATTTGTTCGAATGTTTGATAGTTTATTGTGCTTCTCTCGTGATTATCGACAAATGAGAATTTCACAGTTCCATAGGATTACTTGCAACATTTTGTACGAAAAATTTAATCAAAACCGTTAAAGCCGGAGATACATAATATTTGGTGTTTTGATCACTATATTTAGTTTTTTTGTTTAAATTTTCTTTAGATTATTACATATGAGTAATATACCTATATGAGAAGTGATTTTAACGTCGTTGTTCTATACCTTATTAGTTTGTAACACCTCATTCTCACACACTGGGGGTAGGTGATTCACGTCGAACAGTTTTCAATGATGGGTTTTCTGCTTGCCTCACTTCACAGATCTAAGAAGTCCTGAATATGTCTGGGAGTACGTAGTCTCCTATTGAGTGGAGGGTTGAAGCCATCGCTTGCAGCGGGATTTCTATGGTTAACATTGGACGTGAAGAAATCACTTACAGCTTTCAGCGGGTCTCAGAGCGAAATCCTTGTAGACAGTGTGGTTTCAAACACATGGGGGGAGTATTGAGAACTTTACGCTGTAATGTACGGTTCTGGTGCTGTTCCAATTGTCGGGACACTGATTTGGAACACGTACCATAGACTGGCAGTGCGTACAACCAAATGGGTCGGGTAAAAACTTTATAAATTAACATTTTATTGTCAAGCGACAGGTGCGGATTGTTGAGAAAGTACTTGAGCCATCAGCTTGTTTTTCAGATCGGCAACACGCTGGCGATATGTAAGGCGTTTGTCAAGTATCGCGCCGAGATATTTGTGCGACTCCAAGCTTGGAATGGCTTCTCCTTCGTAAATCAAGGGAATATCTGAGTAATTCTTCTTATTACGTGAAGGTGACGGTACACGACTTCGAGGCATTGAACCGATTTTACTCATAAGCCGTTGTAGATGGGCTAACTATCAACTCTGGTGTGATTTGATCGAGCAATTTACTCACTCAGCCACACACAGACTACTTTTCCAAATGACATTTTTCAAGCACGCACGCCGTTGAAAAGTAAAGATCTGAAGAAAACTCAAACTTTTTGTCGATTACATAATATTCTGTAGTACGCTAAAGAAAGTAAAAATCATAATTCTCGCGAGCAGCAATTCTGTGTGGACTGCTCTCAAGGGTAGTGCTTTTCCAAAGTTGCTCCGTTCCCAGATAAGTGAAAATAACAACTTTCGGGAACACGGTTTGACGTTGCCGATGTGTTTAACAGTTGGTTATTAATGGACTGAGTTGTGTACAGACCACCTGTACGTCCTCGACGTTCATATTTACTCAAACCACCCATCAAAAACCATAATTGTGCTCATGTGAGGAGCAATGAATTCCAGCACATTTGGCCACAAGTACATTCGAGGTGATTAAAGTTTGATCCTAATGCGTATTTCAGTTGACGTTTTTTGCGGCGGCAAACTTTATGTTTTTTTCAACAGTTCCCTTCGAAAAAACGGTTTTCTACGATCAAAATCTCGAAAGAAACGGCGGAGTAATGCGTTCGAAATGGGCACCGAGGCAGCAGAATCAGCTATAAGGCTCCGGGGGGGGCCGAAACAATCGAGCGAAGGAGAGTGAGGTTGTGCCCCTACAGCGGTCTATTAGAGAACCTGTTGGATCGAGTGTAAACAGTAGACGAGATAAGTGGAGCGAAGGGAGAAAAACTCTGACGGAGTGATTCTATTTGTTTCGACAAGAGAGAACGGTTCAGGGCCGTTTTATATCGGAAACTCTACGCACTTCCAGGAACAACGAATGAGCTCAAGTGTCGAGACTCGTGTTGATTTTATGGCACAAAAAACGAGATTGGGATATTCAGGAGCCCGATAACAAATAGCAAAGGTTGACATGATTATTCATTCCCTGGTGCAGCTAAGGGTGACAAAAACCCCAAAAAAATTTGAAACAGTGATGGCCTGAAAACAAGGTGTTGACGCGAAATACTAAAATAAAATAATGAACCCACAGGGATGGCAAACGTGGCGTTGGGTGCAAGTGAGCGAGAGAGAGATTAATTGATTGGCACTCGAACATTACTAGTTCCCATATGTAACGCTAAGTTACACAGCGATTTTACTACAACTGTGTAAGGGGCTTCCACTTGTGTCACATCACCTTACGTTATGAGCTTTTGGCTGTTTTTAGCTGTCGCATGTCACGGCTGTTACTCAGGAGCTCCGACGATTCGACGTGCGTGTCGAATTTCGTGATCAACATTTCCTCTGGAGATTAAGCCAGTTCAGGGTGGAGATCATTTGTTCGAACGTACTACGGGGCATTCCTTATACTCCGAAGTATTTCGTTTTGCGCTGTTTCCATAATTTCTCGTGGCTCTTGGCGCAACGGAAGGCAGCCTTAAGCCCCAACTGGTTTAATTATTTCCTTATAACGTGCTACTCAGCGCGGACGAGAAATGGGGAATCTTAATAGGCAATACAGCTTTTTGGACTTCAAGTTGACTAATACGAAGTAGAAAGAAAAGTGATGTGTACGCTTCTGACCCTACGGAGTCCGAAAAACACTGTGTATGTGAACGCGATTGAACTACGAGTAAACAAAATCAGCTTGAACTTGGTATCTAGCCGGCAGGTCACCATCTGACGACAAAATAAGGGTATGAGCAAAATCCGCTCAAAACTAACTATAATTATCTTTGTGATCAAAACACTAAATATTTTTTTTTCTCAAAAATGGCTGTAAAGATTTTGATTAAATTTTTTATGTGAACTACTCTAAATGGCACAATAATACCGTAAATTCGTTATTCGTGAGAAAATGACAAGAGTGGCACAATAAATTACCAAATGTTTCGAAAATCGATATTGTCGCGTTTTTTACTGTCCGCGACCCGTAAGGTAAGGAAAATATTGTAATCGCGTCGAAAAAAGTTGGGTTTTCTTGAGATCTTTACAGTTTGAGGCCAACTGAATCTAAAATTCCTAATTTCGGCTCGCGGTCTGTGTGTGTGTGTGTGTCAGTAGTTCGATTTGAGGGTGTTTGTGAACGCAATTGAGCAAAAATGGCAGAACCAAATCAGAGCTCAAGTTTGATATCTAGCCCGCAGTTCACCATGGGACGCCAAAACAAGGGTGTGAGCAGAATCCGCCAAAAATTAATTATAGTTATCATAGTTATCAAAACACTAAATTTTTTTTCTTCCTCAAAAACGGCTATAAAGATTTTGATTAAATTTCCTATATAGACAGCATCAGATGACACGCCAATACCATAAAATGCCTATTTGTGAGAAAATGACGAGAGCAGCACAATAAATTACCGAACATTTATGCTAAAATCGATTTTAGCACAGGTTTTTTCTCTTGAACTCCACTCATTCAGAACTACTAGAATGTGAGGTGCTAAGAATCTGATACTTATACGATGAGTTTTTAATAACGCTCATAAGGTATACCTTGTCTACACCAGAAATTCCGAATTTTCAACCAACACCGTTTCACGTGTATTATCATTTCTTAAAGTCTTTGTGATTATTATCGTTCTCAAAAAATATAGTGTTTATCGCCTCATTAATTCTCTATGTACCAACTGCTCAGTAATGGTCAGGGTATGCGTACGAGCAGCTCAATAAATTCCAAAACTGTAAGCGCTACCGCTTTCTGCCGCCGTGAAGTGGTTTAACAATTTCAAATGAACTGAGAGGAGAAAAATACGTGAACATTGGTGAGCTAAGGAAAGTGGTGTGATGCGGCGCTCCCACATAAGTTTAGCTTACTAAATCATACAAAGTATTTGTATGCATGAAATGATTTGGGTATTCGACGCGATAGATATTACTTTCTGAGTTGGCTGTAGCGATAAAAATTCTGAATGCACGTGTTGCCGAGGAAACTTGTGTAATGCGTCGAATAGTTATTTTTCCTCTTTCACCGTCTAAAACGGGTCGAAAAATATAACGACGAATGAGGAGTGGAGTGAGAGCACTAACGTGCGCAACAGCATCATTTAGTCACGTCGTCGCAAGGTCCGACGAATAATGATAATTAGTAGGGAACGAGGAGTCCTAGGAGAAAATTCGTCGGCACGTCTGCAGACTGAATGTAAAAACTCAAAATGTCGCTTCTGAGTCTTCCTCATTGTGTCCTTTAGAAGTTTTTCATCACATTAACGAACTTTCTTCTCAAACTTCATTGTTTTATATTGTAAAGGAAACTATATTCAACTTGGCGAAGTTGTATTAAAATTCCCGGGTGTCGCTAATAAGGAGCGAAGCAGCTCGAAAGTACCTCTGGAACTTCGTTTGCTCTTCTAATTGGCAGAGGAATTTCTCCTCATTAGTTCGGCAGCGACGACGGTGGTTGTACTTGGCTCGTTCTCGGTTTTATTCGACATAGTTTTGATTTGTGCAGAAACAACAGATACACGGACGTTTGGCTCGGCTCGAGACAAGTTGATACGAAAGAGATAGCCGTCCTCAAGGCCGTTTGATAATGAAGCTGTGGTGTGGTGGGGAGTGTGGCGGGGGGGGGGCTATGTTGGACACGCGGCCTTGGGAAAAGCCTAGGAGGCAGCTGCAGGCCATAGGACTCCGCCAGAGCTGCAGGACCAGTGGCATTTCGCCGTGGCCTCATTGAGCCCATGTCCTAACTCCCCAACGAGCCCGTTGGGGGGCCAGCTTAATGTCCCAGCCGCCGCTGGTACCCATTGCCTCACCCGCCTGGGTTTGGCGGAGGGGGGTGCCTGGTCGGGGATCGAACCAGAGTCCGCAGGTTCTATCTTCGCCTGGCTCATAAGGCCTCACGCCCCATCGCGCTTGGCCATCACGCAGAAAAGCCAACTTTAGACTCGTGCTGTCCACTGAGTTCTCACAAGTTACCTGAAATTAAGTATGATGTTAGGTGCTCCAAACTTGAAGGAGTGTTTAACAATATGAGTTTCAATAGCACTCTGAGTCTCTAGTTGGAGGATGGGGAGAGCACTCTAATTAACCCATGTCGTTCGGGTGATGTTTGGCAGTCACTTTTTGAACCAATTTGTTAGCAGAGTACCCATTTTCTTTCATTCGAATGTATTTATCGACCCACTGTTGACCCTATACTTTCCTGGGCGGAACTACACATTCATAATCGAAAGTCAGACTGTTTACTCAGCCGTCGTGAATGGTTGCAGACATGAATTTGAAATCAGGGGAAGAGTATGTAGATGGAACGTTTTTCAGGTTTGGAGAATGTGGTCCAGTTCAAAATTGGCCACTTAACAAAAACTTTGGCCGTTCCATGACTTCGATGTGGCAATTCCACCTTTAAATGTTGCCCATACAGATACCACCTTCTATTTAGACAGCTACTGTCTACATAAGTGTCAATTTGGACTATCGGCAACTTACAATCGTGTAACTGAATGGGCTGGCTCCATATAGTGAGAGCCAACCACCGAAAATAGCAACCCTGCCCAGTATCAATTCCACCTTTGAATGGAAGTTGTGAATGATCGCAGTCATGAATATTGAACAAATTTGAATATCTAGGTGAGTATTTTTTCTATTTTTCAAAATTGGCCAACAAAATGATTTTCCAGGACAGCTGGGCAAACAGTCAATGCTTCGAAAATGAACTTGCAGCTAACTTCTGCCCAGTTATGTTTTTGGTTCGTATGTTTTACGTTCTTTGATTGATTTCAGTTCGCCGTACACTGTGTGAACCTCTAATAGTTCCCTTACATAACATAAACGTGAGGATGGGGCGATTAACAGGAAATATTCTTCCTGCATAGTGTTAGCATCTACCATACCCTTCAGTATGGTGAATAAATCATCAACTGTTTAACACCTTCACTCAGTGCATCTGACGCACAACGTGACCATCACCCTTATCTCAATTTTAGTAGTCGCGTGTATTGCGGGGAGTGGTAGAACCTACGAAGGCTCCTGCATGTAGCCAGTGTCTGCCCCTACTCCCCCCGAAGAACTGCACAGTAAGTGAGCAGTTTGGGCCATTGATTGTATATGTTTCCCTTCTCATTAATGCAGTTTATTGATGCACCATGCGCAACATCAGTTGGCTAAGAGCGAACCTACAATGCTCCAACTTGCAGAACTTTTAGGGATCACGTGTTGGGCTGAGGAAAGGGCGACGCGTCACACCTAATATTTGTTTTCTCCCTTGGGCCAAAAAAGAAAATGCATCCTCCACGCTCCTTCACATTCCAAATATTATTCATTTCTCCTACCACACCTCCATACTCCTCCGATTGTTTACCCTTTTTCCTGTGCAGCCACTACAAACTGATTCGAGAAGTGTGGTCTAATTATTGTGCACTTGCTTGTAACATATTTATTCGGAGCGGTATTGGCGTTAAGGTTTTGTTCTCAATAGGTAAAAGGACGCAACTCTGGAACATGACGAGCACCGATCGCCTCAAAAAGGACTTGTTAACAGGTTACGACAAGTTCGCTCGTCCTACAAACCACAGCAAACTGACGCCGGTTGATTTCAACTTTGACGTCGCCCACGTTCATATCGTGAGTAGAACAAGCATTTTTTGAGGGTTTAGTAGAATAAATTTATTCGCTGAGTTTTTTGGTTTATTATTCATTCTGAATTTATGGGCAATAATGGTTAAAAAATTAACGAAAACGCGGTTTTGGCAGTTTTATCGCAATCACGTCGTGTTTCGTATCGTTTTCCACGTATTTGTCGGTGCTGGGTCGAATAGAATGAGTCTTAGAGTTATACGACTGCACCTATATCGAAAACAGTGACATCAGAGTAATTATCATGTGGCAAAATCTAATTGAAAGAACTCTCGGGACAATACAGCGAAAGTAATCGTTTCATAATTTGTAATCCCTACCGTCTCATTTAAACCACCCACTAGCTCGTCACGCCACGCCATGCCTACCGGATATTTAGTTTTCGTCATTCCGTTGAAGTCAAGTCATGTTGCGTGTGGTATTGAGTTGTTGGTGTGGGGTTGACTGGTATTTTTCGATGCTGAATCGGATGGAATGGGTCTCGGAGGTGTGAGACTGCTTTAAGCTGTACAAGAGAGTAATAAACCGTTGTTTCATAATTTTCAGCATTTCACAGAATGCTCTGTGTACGTGGCTGTTAGTTTTCTAGCCTCTGTCTTTAATTAACTTCTCAATATTCAAAGCGTGTTCGTTATCGCGTGCTTTTCGTAAAATTCTGGATTGAGACTACCAGTTCAACCATTCGTTTGCCATAGTCAATCTTGTCAGCTCTAGGGAAAAACGATGGGGAACCTTACTCTTTTTCTACGTACCACGAGAGAGTTGTATCTGTAACCAAACGTCCCCCCCCCCTCACCTTTTCTTTTTCGAGGGCATACGGGAACAAAGTCCCTTTGTCACTGCGGCCACGCATGGGCTTATTGTGACGCCTTCTACTGAGAAAGGGTCAGTGTCACCAAACGCTCTCAGTACGGCAGGCCTACACACCTGAACAGAGTTGAACTTGACTGCAGGGTGTCTAGTAATGATGCACAGCACCATAAACCCGTAGTCTCACGATTTGCAGCTTTTTTAAACAGAGGATGTGGTAAGCGCTTAAAAATCCAGAATTTATTGAGCTGCTTTTACTCAATTATGACCGTTATTGAGCTATCAGTGATCGTGCTCTCTGTTTAGAAATTACCGGATAAAAACAGTGAGAAATGGTTGTTGGGTTCAGGAGCGGGGGAGATCTGATGTTCGGTGTGTGTGTGTGTGTGTGTGAGAGAGAGAGAGAGAGAGAGAGAGAGAGAGAGAGAGAGAGCTTGGATTGAGGTTTTATTTAAACACCTGGGGGAGTTAGGAACATGCAGCCCTCTCTTCCACTGGCCCACGATAAAATTTCCTATTCAAGAAAATTCTCCATATCCTCGGCATAACTAAACAATATATATTTTAAATCAAACAGTAGATATTCTTCAATTCTACAACATGGTTCCACTATTCCAAAAAGGTTTGTCTCATAACTACGAGTGTATACACATCACAAAAATGTTAAACACAAAAAAACAAAGTTCATACCGTGATAAATTACATCCATTCGTCCTATACACACACAGACGCACATTTTAGAAGAGTGAGTACTGGGATATTTCTTCCCATCTCATATTGGGTGTTATCACTAGACCTAAAACATTCAGCACGCACATTATAACATTATTGATGGGATCCCGTGTCCTCATACATTTCCAGCAACTTTTTAAGAATATTTTCCTTTGAAAGTGCTCAGCGTCAACTTCAGATCAAATAGATTCACAGCTTCGTTGTACAATTTAGTCCCCTGCACCAAGAACGACCCTGCATGTACTGCGATTCTACGAGATGGAAGCTGCATCAAAGTTCTGGCTTTCCTTGCGTCCCTATTACACACCTGCGGCATAAATTTAAATTTATTGTACAGGTACTAGGGATATCATCGTAGCCAGTGCTAGCTTTATTTTCTCTGGTATCTTCAGCAACCTGTACGCTAGTGTGACATGCTCAGTGGGCCGTACCTGGGCTACAAAGCGCACTGCTGCATTTTGGGCTTTTTGCAGCTAGTTCATGTCCTCAACTCTTAGGTCGCAGTACGCAACGGCACCATAATCAAAGAGAGGGACTCGAGCAAATGCTTTCTCACTTATCTTGGAAAATCCCCAGCCACCCTCCGCAAGTGATACAGGCTTCTAAAAACGGCATTGCACACTTTCGTCACTTGACTTTCCCAACGCATATTGTTTTGTATGTTTACGCCCGAATTGGTTATCTCATTGACCATTTCCAATCTTACTTCGCTCAGCATCAAGGGCGGTCTTTCAAAGTCTTCAACAGTTTCGTGTACCCTAATAGTACACCTTTTGTCTTCGTCCTATTGACAGCCATTCCATGCGCACATACCCATTTATCCATTTTCTCTAAATCTTCATTCAATACTTCAACGGTTTCGGCGATCTCATCAATCCTGCACAATCTGTACAAGTCATCGGCGTACAACCCATACGTCGTATCCTGTGAACAAGTTTTCGGCAAAAAATCCAGGTACAACGAGCAAAACTTGCTGATAGTACAGAGCCTTGTGGGGTTCGCACGTTCGTCCCGGGCCACCAGAGCTTTCCTTCGGGGTTCCACAAATAGGATTTCACACATTGTTTCCGTCCTGTCAAGTATGAAATAAACCAATCCATCTGAACGCTGTCCACACCCAACGAATGTAGTTTCGCAATTAAAATCTCCCTGCTCACCATATCAAAGGCTGCTGAAAAATCCACCATAATGATAAACGCCATCTTCCCCTCATCCATAGCGGTGCGAACAGCGTCTAGAACATTTACTAAAGCTGAGAGAGAGAGAGAGAGAGAGAGAGAGAGAGAGAGAGAGAGAGAGAGAGAGAGAGAGAGAGAGAGAGAGAGAGAGAGAGAGAGAGAGAGAGAGAGAGAGAGAGAGAGAGAGAGAGAGAGAGAGAGAGAGAGAGAGAGAGAGAGAGTGTGTGTACTGTTAAGCTCGAGACAAGGTAGAGATATCCAGAGTAGAGTATGAGTTCAGTCGGATCTCTGGATAGGTGAACTGAGCGAGCGTAACTGCGCGAGTTTGAGATTTCAAACGCCTCAAGAAAGGTGGCCAGTAAGAGCAGGGAAAGTGGGATATGGGAAGAGGGTGAGGAAAACCCCCATGGGAAATCAGTTGGACAGACAATACGTTGACGGCTCGGGTCCTACCTGAATTGCTCGTTACTGAGCTCTGTGCTTTGGCGTTGGTGGTTCGAGCTGGGGAAAGCCCGAAAGCCAAATTGGCACACCAATTGGACTTGAACGGAGACAAACAGAGGTGGTAAGTGACACGGTGGTGGTTCGAATCACATATTTTCTCAGAGTGCTCCTGAATATCTTATGAGCACGATCAAACTCTCATCGTGTATGTTGTTGATAGAACCACGAACACAATTTTTTCTGAGGGTTCCAGTACGATTACAGCAAAACGTATAAGAAAAATTCGAAATTTCGGGTTTCATTTGAAATCGTTGAAAATTTATTGAGCTGCTCTCTACATTTTTCTACGGATAGGAGTTTTATGGTTCTTCCACCACAAATGCAGGCGTCCAAAGATGAAACAGGTCTGTTTCTTTATTTGATGACTGTACCTAAACCCTCGACGAGGATTATATCAGTCATAGAAGTTGCGGTTTCGCTAATATGCAAGAGGCCGGCCCCTGCAGCATCCACCGAACTCAGACCTGTGGAGGTACGGCAGGTATTTGGTCGTTAGCCAGTCTCACCGTAGAGAGCTGTTGCCCGTGTGTTACCGCGCGGAGGTGACCACCTGAGGAATCTTGTACCATCTGGGAGTAGTTCTTAATCTGGTTCCCTACCTGATCTTACTGTTTACTTGGGTGGCAGGAGTTTCAAAGGACTGATCAACTATAACCACGTTTCTTAGCCATTACCTTCTTTGCGAACATTGCAAAATGGTTATAGGCTTCCTTTGTAGCAGTCCAAAGCTGCTAAGTTCGTTTGCCCTCTCAACAACCGTCGCTCACTGTTGTAGAAACTACAGTGGAGCAGCACATGGTTTCTTGTTTCCTCCGCACTGGAGGCACAAGACGTGCATAATGGAGAGTCTTTCAGAGAAAAGAAGTGGAGCCGCGCATTGAAGTAACCATGTCCCGTGAGGAACTGGCTCGTCCAGTGGTCTGGCTCAACCCATTTTCTAGAAAGACGTTCACGGATGTTGGGGAAGAACTCATACGTATGGCCCTTTGACCCCCTTTGACGAGGATTCCCATCTCGCTTGCCATTTCTCTAGAGCCCATTCATCGATGGCGGCAAGTTTCTGTTCTGTGGTGAGGTCTGCACGGAGATCAGCCCAAAGCGGCTGAAGCTCCCCTTTCACTCTCCACTTGTCAATCATGCACTCGACAGCCAAAACAACTGGTGACTGACCAGTGATCACCTGGAGTCTTCCGTTGATACAGATCTTGTAGGCCTTGGTGATCCACAGGAGCGCGGCTCTCTGGGATTGGGCCAATACTCTCTTTTGATTGACTGTTAGTTTGCTACCCCAGACAACGGGGCAGTAGCCAATCACACCTAGATATATGGCCTTATACATGAGGATAGTGTCGTGGTAACACACACCCCAAGTGGCCTTAGTAATGGCACGCAGTGAGGCAAACCTTGCAATGGTAGTGCCTTTAAGGGACTGGAGGTGTTGGTTGAAACCCCACCTCTCACCTATATTCACTCCTAAATACTTGACGTGCTTTTCAAAAAAAAAGCCTGTGGCCGCCAAAGCGTATTGTGGGTGGATTATTCACTTTCCCCTTCAAGAGGATTAGCTGGGTTTTCCTCAGCCACCTGCATCTTGACGTGCTCGCACCATTGGTTGACAGTGCGGAGCACGTGGTGGGTTTTCTTCAATTTGGCGGACTGACTCTGCAAAGATCAGCACGGTCAAGTCATCCACATAGGCGTACGGCTCGCAGTCAGTCTCCATGAGTTTCCTGAGAAGACCTTCGAAGAAGGCATTCCAGAGTGCTGGTCCTAGGACCGAGCCTGTAAGGCACCCCTTCTCAATCTTTCTCGGACGGAACATGCCTACTTTCGATCGTAGCAGTTCTATCTGTCAGGTAGCTTCTGACGAGCGAGTACAGGTTGCCGGGGATTCCCCTACCTTTGAGTTCATTAAGGAGCGCTGGCCACCAAAGGTTGTCAAACGCCCCTCTGATGTCAATCAGAACTGCTACGATGTACTTGACCGGTGCCAGCAGGGAAACACGCCGGATCTCGACAATGACATCCTGCGTGGACCTTCCTTTGGTACACCCGTATTGCCTGCCTGTGAGGTTGCGGCCAAAGACTCCTTCGAGGGACTGCAACATCAAGATTTCTAGTGTTTTGCCTAATATGGAAAGAAGGCTGAGCGGTCTCCATGATCGCGGGTCCGACTGATTGCGGTCGCCTCCCTTTTGAAGAGTGACAACGCGCGCAGACTTCCACTGAGTGGGGAACTGTCCGACCTGCAGACAGTCATTAAATAAATTAAGGAGATTGTCTGCTCAGCCTTCCTTAGCATATTGCTTTCTATTTTATCTGGCCCAGGAGATTTGTTGGGCTTTAAGGTCGCAAGAGCCCTGCCGAGGTCGCTTGTTGTCCACAATGGGATGTCGGGCTCGTTCGGAGGGTCCATGGTCAGCTCCCTTGCTGCCCTCTGGGCTTCAGTGTCTCGAGCTACTTGGTCATCTGGGAACGCCTTCTCAAGGAGGGTTTCCAGTGAACGTTCGATGCTGCAGGCCCAGCCTGACTCATTTTGCATCGCGGCTAAGACCTGCTCTACGTTTGCTTTTCCTATAGAGGACTTGTAGTGTCTGCCCCAGGGGTTCTCAGAGCTCTCCGCTTCCACAAAATTTCGCCAGCCTTGCCGTTTGGCTCGTTTGATGGCGCGGTGGAAGGCCTTCTTCTCTTGGATGAAGGCAGTTCGGAGTGTTGCTCTGGCATCAGGGTCACGAGTGTTTTGGTACATCCTTCTGGCTCTATTTGCACTTTGCTTGAGGGGATTTAGTTCCTCAGTCCACCATGGGACCTTGATCGCCAACCATGGGTGCTTCTGTTGGCCAAGTACAGAGAGCCCAGCAGAGTGCAGTGCTGTGGTAAATATGTCCACTTTGCTGTCCACCTCTTCAGGTGTGTATGCTTGCGCTATTAGGTCGGTGTCCGCGGCACGCAGTTCACCTTCCAGTACCCTACAGAATTGTGGCCAGTCAGCATTTTTTGTGCGGAATCGCTTTTCACGCGTGTCGTTGCAGAGGATGTTGTCATCCGTGATGGCAAAGTCAATAACCAAGTGATCGCTCTGCGTTGCACCTGGTACGACTCGCCAACCCTGCAATCCAAAGATGAAACAGTTGGCAGAGTGAGGAAATGCCCTAAATGCTGTGCGATGCGACGAAAAAACAATTTTTGTACAAAACGCGAGTATTTTTGTCTGATAACTTTCGTATTCAATATTGTACACGAGAATCAACTCTCCGAATGAGCAGCTCCGTTTCCCGTTCAGTCCGTTCCATACCCGAATAGATCAAGCCCCATTCAGAGAGACACTAATTACATCCGATATTCGACTTACCAATCGGCGCATTTAGGAAACTTATCCTGGTGAAATCCGGGGGATAATGAATCGGTAAAGTCGTTCGGTATCGGGTTGTTAATCACTTTCAATATCCGTACCTCGAAACCGCATTCACTCGTTGAACCGTTCGGATGTCAATCAGCTTGTCCGCGTTTGATACCTCTGAGCCTAATATGAGCAATTTCGGTATGGAAATGGAACTCTTCATTCTTCACGGACCATTCTCGTAATTTCAAACCTCGTCTAACTCGTTGGGCTCTGGCAGTCCGTCGGGTTTAATTAAATTATCCCCAAACTCGAATCTCAACAGCTCCGTGCGAATGAACGATCCGATGAAACGAATTACTTCCAAAACAGCATGAAACAAACTTTTTTTTCTTGAATGTTTTCTTCAAATGTTCACATTTTAAAGGTTTATCGGTCAGAAAACGTTAATAGGATGAATGCTATGTGTGTGCTTAGGTGAAAACAATTGAGAGAAAACGGCTAAAATTAACATAAATTTGTAATCAAGCCTGCAGACCACCATAGCACGCCAAGAAATGGGTATAAGCAAAGTCGATAGGAAACTATGGCCCCTGTGCCACTGCGGCCGCACACAGTCCTATTGTAACGCTAAAAGACGTCGTACAGCTGAAATACGCTACGGTTTAGGTTTGAACCCCTGGGAGAAGTTTTCAAGCGCCTGGCTGCCCAAACAGGGCAGTCACATATAGTGTGCTCTGCCGTTTCGTTCTCCTCGCTGCACAATCGGCACTCAATTGCCTCTGACATGCTACCTAAGTGATACCTAAGTGGGCAGTGTCTGGCAAGGAAGCTAGTTAGGACTCTTAGATCCGGTCTGGAGAGTGCCTTGTACATGAATCTTGCTTTCGCTTGTCTTAATCGTGGCTGGCAATGTCACTGGGCGTGATTTTCCTGTGTCTGACGATTCAGGTGACTTCTCGTAACCCCTTTATGGGCTGGGCTCAGGCCCCTTCACGCAAGGCAGTCTGTCCTTTCATTGCCTTCGTGCCCTCTATGAGCTGGCGCCCAGATAAGGGAAAGCCCATTTGGGCACCGAGTCGTTTGAGCGCTTGAAGACATTCCCGTGTCATTCTGGATCTGAAGGTGTGGGCTCCGATGGCCTTTAGAGCAACACGGGTGTCCGACAATATGTAAATCCGCTTGCCCCTGAGCCCTCTGGTCAGGATCTCTTTTGCGCAGACCCTTACAGCTACAATTTCTGATATATCGTGGCGTACTCTTCCAGCGGCTTGGCTAGACTGAAATTGGGACCTACAATACCCAGTCTAGCTCTGCCCTCTATCACACAACCGTCAGTCTACCACTGCAACGTGCCCAGCTCAGTTTGGGACAACCCTCTCTCCCACCGTTCCCTATGCAGAATGACAACTGAAAGTTCTTCCTCTCTGGCTCTCTGGCATAATGTCAGTAGCAAGGATTGCTGCCTCTTCTAGTATGATCTACCTAACCGTTCCATGGAGGCTTGCCATATCCCTGGGGGAAGCATTACCTGTCTGCAAAAGCCATACCACTCCCAGGTATGCGGTCCTCTGAACGTACATGTAGAGAAGTGGATATTCAAAGGGACTCCCATTGCAGCAGTGGGGAAAATACTCATTGTCCCTGTAATAATAAGGTCGCTGCAGTCTCTGGAGTTTCCCCTGAAGGAGACGCTTGTCGCCTTCCACCATACAGTGGAGGACCAAGGCTTGTCCCCTTGTAAAGCCACTCCATCGTGTTTGGAGTGATGCCCCATGATTTGCTGCACAGCCCCTGGATGCCCACAGAGCTATGGTTGCTTAGTGTAGTGCATATCTCACGTCCGAGTTCCATAATGAAGTATGAACTATGATAGACATCACCAAATTGAGTTTTCTCAAAAACGGATCCCACGATTTTTGTTAAAATTTCTGTATGGACAACTTCAGATGATACAGCAATTGAATAAAAGACTCATTTGTGATAAAAACGAGAGCAGCCCAATAAATAAGTGAAAGGTTCGAAGAAAATCGATTTTGACGCGGTTTGTTTGTCATAAATCCCGCGAAAATCATGAATGAGCGGCAATTATGGCTGTAGTTCAATAAATTACCTACGAGACGGAAGTTTACTGACGTTCATAAAATAGGAGCAACCCCTTGAAATTCCTGAGCTGAATGTACAATGTCCCGAGGGAAGTTGTGCGATCTGTCACATTCGATAAATATCTGGTGCGTAGCAACACACTACTTTCCGCCACCCATTTAAGTTCGAACACCACCTACACATGCGGGCGCTATATCTTCGTTCAACGCATTTTTACAGGAACATTTATGGAGAACAAAATGTAGGGACTAGTTAGCTGAGAGTATTCCGAAAGTTTTATCGAAATCGTTGGAGCCGTTTTTGAGAAAATACGAATGCCGATAAATTAATATTCGACAAATCTCCTTTTCTGAGTTAACGTGGCTTATATCTCCGTGCAACATATATATACAGAAATAGTTATGGAGAACAAAATGTTGGTATGGGTGACTAAAAGACACTTCATTAGGATTTATCACATCTGGTGAAAAAATTACCCTGGAACTTTCGGAAATGTTCGAAAAAACGTTATTTTCAACACATTTTCATTTTTATCTCTGCTCAATGGACTTTCAGAGGAACATTTATTGAGAACAATATGTAGGTATTAACTATTCGAAAATATCCTGAGAGTTTGATGATAATCGTTGAAGTCATTTTGCCAAAAAGCTTAAAACCCTATTTTTGCTTCATAGGTCATTATCTCCGTTCACCGTATTTTCATGGAGATATGTATAGAGAAGAAAAGTTAGGTATTGATTAGGAGAAGATAATTTGAAAGTTTAATCAAAATCGTTAGAGCTGTTTTCGAGAAAAATGCGAAAAACCCTAGTTTTTGGTACATTTTCGTCCCCACCCCCTTCCCATCGGCCGAAATCGTCCATAACCTTATTTTGGTGTCTACAAAAAATAACGAACAAAACAAAAAAAGAACCAGCTCAATCGGATCAGCCGTTCTCCCGCAAATCGAACTACAGACACACACACATACACACACACACACACATACACACACACATACACACGGACCACGCGACGAAATTAGGTTTTTTAGACTCAGTAGGGTCTGAAACGTAAAGATCTGAAGAAAACTCAAATTTTTTTTTTGGGCCGATTACTATACTTTCCTTCCCTTCGGGTAGCGGAAAGTAAAAATTGAAGGCAAAATGACACTGATTCGCATTTTATCTCTTTTGAAAGAACGCGGAAGGTTAGATATACACGCGAAGGATGTTTGTAAGATAAGATATCGCATCCTTTTCTTATTTAATTCGTCCGGAGAGAAGGAACACACGCTGGACTTTCACGTCCCGCCGAATGCGACTAACAGATAACACACAAGTTCATCGGTTTAAATATCTTTCGATGAGCTTCACGGCGCTTTCCTCAGCCCCGCGAGAATTTCAGCCAGAGTTATCGCTCTAATATAATCTGTTATTTACTTTCCTTGGCACTACGGAATAGGAGAGAAAGTTGTATTTAACACCAAAATAAGGGTATGAGCAATATCAGACCAAAACTGACCGGTTACAGTGATAAAACCAATTTTTTCTCTGCAAAACTCGCACACTTTGAGAACACTTCAAGTAATAACAATTCAAAATGACACGACATTAAGATGAAAATAAGGAGAGAGCGTAATAAATTATCAACCAAAAGAGGTCCAAGTTCATTTTGAACCATAAATCTCGTTTATATGACTAGATTTGAGAAGTGTCCTATAAGCTTCCTGTAATTATGTGTTAAATAATTGAGACCAGCCACCGAATTCCTTAGATTTATACAAAGTTCGTTTAGTTGGCTAACTTAGTACTCTCTTTAGCTCAACGAAGTCAAAAGAAAAGTTATACAATCGGCTGAAAAAAAATTCTGAGTTGTCTCCACACCTTCGCGTTTCAGACTCTACTGAGTCCGAAAAACACTATTTGGGAAAATGATCGGTGAACGTGATTGAGCAAAAATGGCAAAACCAAATAAGTTCAAACTTGATATCGAACCCTCAGGTCTCCATGGGGCACCAAAATATGAGCATGAGCTAACTATAGTTATAATGATCAAAACACCAAATTTTTTCTCAAGCTCCAACGATTTTGATTGAATTTTCTTTATTGATCGCCCTTAACGGGGCGACAGTACAATAAAATTCCTATTAATGGGAAAATTACGAGAGCAGCACAATATATTATCAAACATTTCGACGAAAATCGAGTTTTTTCTTATAAAACCCGCTCAAATGTTACTAGGTTCTTCAGAATAATTCGAGTGCTAGCCAACTTGGATACCTATACGATGAGTTTTTAATAGCGCGTATAACAAACACGGGGGATACTCCAGAAATTCTCTTATTCCACCCAGAAATTTCACTTATTACCATTTCTAAACGTTTTCATTCGATCTGTGGATAAGTGATTATTATTCTTTGCGAAAAATTCGGGTTTACACCTTTAATTCTCTGTGTACGAATTGCTCAACAGTGGTCGGGGAATGACCACGGGCAGCACAGTAAATTCCGAAACTGCCGCCGTGAAATGATGTTTCAAATGAACTGAGTAAAAAGTGAATTTAGTTAGAAAACTCTGCAAATTATTACACAACGGTTTATTATTCTCATGAACAGCTTGACCTAGTATTACTGCTCCGAAACCAGCCCATTCGATTCAGTTATCGAAAAATACTTGTAAACCATACGAAATATGACCTGACTACAATGGAACTACGGAAACTAAATATTCCCCCGGTGCCCGTAAACGTCTGTAGGCATTTATGATCCGATGTAGTGGTGTGTGGAGGAAGTGCCAGCCTCATCGGCCCTAACCTTCCTCCACCCCATCGGGCAAAAAGAGTCGGGGAAATTGGGACGGAGTGAACCCTCCAGCGGCCTTCCAGCGAACCCTTGGCAGTCAGGGCGAGCGGTGGTTTTAATGAGACAGGAGGGAGGGAGGGCGTACTAATGGCGAAACGTTGACTTCTGCTGTAGTTCCCGCGAGTTCTTGCAATTAGTTGACTCTAATAATTACTGAAATTTCCCTATACGCAGTTGTACACATCTGATACTCATTCCATTCGACCCAGGATGTAAAAATACCTACGAAAAACGATACGGAACACGGCATATTTGCGATTACACAGCGTTTTGTGAATTTTTAAAACCATTTTCTGTCCATAACAACCATGGGCTTCGTCCGATTGGATTGCCGAGATGGCAGGCACAACTAGATACCAAATGGGATTTTTGCGCGAAAGAACAGATATTTTAGACCACGTTAAAGGCACAAAACGGCCCGGACGGGGGACGGCAGACGGGGGACAGTGAACGGACATTGCAGATTTGGAATCCTCATGTCTTGATACGTAAAGTATCAAATTTTGAGGGGGGGGGGGTGGTAAAAAATTTTTCTTGACCGAAAACATAGGGTTATTATGCAGAATGAAGTCACTTCATATTGGAAGTGACATCGCACTAGGTGAGTTGGGAAGTAGTACGATATCAAGCCGAATGCAATTGGAACAGAGTTTTATTCTCAATTGCATTCGGAGAAGTTACCACCACAGACAGGGAACTGAGTGGGAGTGAACGCGAGCGCAGGCAACACAGCGACGAGGGAACTGGCCCGCTTACAACTGACACCAGCAAAGTCTCGAGCGAATCAGGGCCCAGTCAGCATAAATGCCCCGGACGAGCATCCGCTGAATCGAAGGGTTTGGTTTGTCCCGTTACAGTATTGAAGTCGAGCTAAGGAATGTTGTGTGATGCGGCGCACCTGATTTTTTTGTTTGTTCAGAGTTTCCTCTATAATTGTAGATCTACACGCGAACAGCTCCAAAAAAATCGCACGAACAGTCAAATCGATTGCCTGTAGGTTGGTATTTCGACGAAGGTCTCATTGCGTACGTAGCTGCAACTTAATGAATTCCAGAACTTTAAGCTCTACCAGTTTCTACATTGAACGTTAAGTTATGAATTACAAGTTCGCATGAACCGAACGAGAAAAATAGATCGGATTAGGCGCTGGAAAGTTGTGTGATGACTCGCTTAATACATTTTTGGCTTTCATCAACATCTGAAGCAAGCGGAGAATTGGCATCTTCCAGTTTTATCAATTAGGTTTACTTGTGTTTTCAGGACGAAGCGAAATTCATGATGTATCTTAACGTCTTCATTACTTTGGTGAGTCGGTACATTTCATTTCGGATCTCCCACGATTCGTCTTAGTTTTGACCATTCACGTTAATTGCCCGCTGATCAATCGTTCAGTAACGTTGCAGGTCTGGGAAGATGACAAACTCAAGTGGAATCCCGACGATTACGAAGGAATAACGAAGCTGCATGTCGCCGATCACGAAGTTTGGGACCCGGATATTTACGTTATGAACAGGTAATTCTTGTCAAGTTGCGAGAAGTAGGAGGGGGGTGAAGGTTCGCATCAAAAACATTGGTTGCTATTCACGATGAGATATGAACGATACAGTGAGGGTTCAAAATCACACGCAACATTTTTATATTTATTTCTGGAAAGTGTGAATTGGGAGTTGGACGAAGAATGTATGAAGAGAACCAACTGATTGAGCATGTGCTCCAGGCAAAACCATTGAGAACCTTCTTTAATGTGTACGTGACCATTGTACACACCGAGCCGACGAGTTAACAGAAGTACGGGAATTCATGCAGTTTAAAAGACAACAGTGTGAGCTCTCAGCCACTAACACCACGCATCAGTAGAGAAAATAATATGACTGGCGCAGAGGCCATCAGCGATGTTTGCCCCTTCAACATTGGAGTATCAAATAGTAGAAGATACCTTTGAAGTTCAACCAAAAAAGGTCTCGAGAAATACACGAAAACCCTGTGTGTTTTATACATTTTGAAGTACAACAACACAAGTGATTTTTCAAATTGGGTGGCAGGGGTGTGATGCCCTATATTTTCTGGCACTTCTCCCTTGCAAAGTTAGCTAATATCCTCCTTCAACGCTGCAAAGATTCAAATGCTAAGCGGTCTAGTGGTTAGCGTTTCTACCTACAGATTCAGAAGACCAGTGTTCGAATAAACCTTGCCCCAAACACTTACTGTGCCAGAGTCATCATACTTTCTGTACTCGTAATGATCTTCTACTACTAGCTTCAAACCTAAAAAGCGTACAAGTCGAATGAATTAATAATGTTACAATGATTTATAGAATTGTTGAGAGGGAAGTTGCAACTGGATTCCCTCCTGAACCCCTTGCTGAGCATGTAGTTTAGGAGTCTACAGTTAGAACATCTGTTGTATGACTGCCAGACATGTCTATAGTTGCCCTTTCCGCATTAGGACGGCAATATTGGTGGCGACATTATCCTTCTTAGATTAGTTGATCGTCTTCAGAATTATTTGAAGGAGTGTTGATTTTGTAAGACAAGTTTCTTTTTGCACACATCTTCAAAAAGTAAAAAAGGTGCATGATCTATGTGGAAGCTTGCTTGAACGTGTTTAATAAAAAAATGAAATCTATAAAATATAAATGAATAAACTTTTCATGTAAGTCTTCAACCATGAAAAGATCCTGTCCTCTTGAAAAGGATTTAAGGACGGCATTCCGTGTCTGGGCGTAAGACAGTAAGTGCTTTATTGGATTTTATAAGTATAAACTCATAACGACTACGTTGCACAACGGATGGGGCGAGGCAAGCGGCAAGAAAGATGGGCTCAGGGGGTTTTCAAAGGCTATTCGTCGAGATGAGGGAATAGAATCGATAGTGTTGGCAGTTTATGGGTTGGTTGGTGGCGATGGTGGCGGAGGGAGAGGAAAAAAGGCGGAAAGAGCGTGCAAGTGACAAATGAAGGGGTCACACGAGGGAAATACAATTTCGTCAAAGAGGAAGATGACGAGGCGACTGACGATGAGAAGCCGATGGAGCTCAAGGGGCCGAGAAGAAGCTGAAGCCAACGAGCGCTCGAGACGGGAAAATGGGGCATCAAAAAGGAAACTTTCTCAATTTTATTTTATATTTATCGCTCTCTCGCTCTTTTCCGCTGTCAGCCTCCGAAGAAATTGAGTCGATGCGACTCTGCTGACACCGAAGAAACAAAAGACTCTGCCGATGGATGAAAGAGCACCCTTTTTCTCCCTCTTCCCCCTTCCCCCTTCCGCTCGTCGATAAAAGTTAACCAAAACGTCGTATTCCGTTATCATACAACCAAAACAGTACCCTGTTTTACTTCCTGCAACCAGAGAAAAGAATGAGTTGGGAATAGGTCCAAAAAGAAAGTCAATTTCCATCACGTTTAGCTGTCAAGCCTGTGTTCACAGCGTATACTCATGAAAAATCGCATTACGTTTTACGAGTCCATGGAACTGAATGAAAAATGTATTGAATCAGTAACTAGAGTGTCTGTGTGTGTAAGGACCCATTTAATGTGAACTCTAGAATTATGTACCAAACCTTTTTTGTCATATGTGTTTATTTACGCCAACTAGAAATTACGATACAAAAGTTACTTCGGCTGCTCTGTCAGGATATTGAACATGACGACAAAGCCTGGCTGGGAACTTCACAAAGGTGTTATTGTGTTCGTGGGGGAAGACAGTATCAGGTGAATTAATTGGCCTTCGGGTCGATGGGAGAGAACAAGGTATTTATAGGTGTTGGGCACACAAGAGGGCGAGCTTAAGAACGGAGTTGATAAATAAAGGGGAACTCAATGAGCGTGAGGGTGTAGTGTATTGAGCTTTAACAGAATGGCTATACGAGGTTGAGTATGTTAGCGTGGACACAAGGGGGCTCTGAATGTGCGTGAACTGGTTGTGTGGGAAACTGGAACGGAGAGAGAATGAGTGGGGCAATTACTCAGTAATATAAACAGCGGCGAACTGCACAGGTGGCGGCAACAGTGTTGCCACAATTGGCAGTCCATTGCCAACCATTACACCCTGTAATAGCAAAGCAAGCCTGTCACTGCAGTTTCTGGAGTTTCCCCTGAACTGCTAGAGAGCTTGTTGCCTTCCACCATACAATGGAGGAGTACGTGATCCGGGGTCTGTCTTCCGGAGGAACTGTCTGTTGTGGAGAGGAATGTAAAACTGAGGGATGGGAAAAGGATATTTTGGAAAGTCCAGAAAAGGGGGAAATCCGTTGTCACTTGGAAATAACTGGGGAGCGGGACTTCCCACAGGTACAACAAATGGAGTAAGTGCTCGAGGGCCCATTAGGACCAAGCACAGACGTTCAGAAGTCTGAAAACCCAGCTAATTCGGCCTGCGACGAATAATAGGAAAAGATTGAGCAGCCATGGTGGTTAGAATCAAGACAGCAAGAAGAGAGAGAGTTGGCAAGATTAGGCGCCATTTCAAAAATGAAGCAATTACAATCGTACGATATGAGATAGGTCAGTGGGTGTATTAAAGACGCACTTTAAGTGCCAATATCGCTTTGCTACGTTCTAGTGTCAATGTTTCGAGATAGCCTAATTGGAGGTGTAGTTTATTTCACCGCTGGTTCTTCAGTACACGTTATATTGGGTTGATAAAGCGACCTTGCAAGCTGACATTAATCCAATACCCGTTGTACACGCTTGTTCTAGCGCCGCTGGCAATAACATTGGTAACGCCATATGCATTGTTCATAACAACGGAAGAGTCGAATGGCACCCTCCCGCTCAATTTTCGACGTTTTGCGAGCTGGACTTTTCGAAATGGCCTTTCGATCGTCACACCTGCATGTTGTCTGTTGGATCCTATTCGTACTACAGCGAAGTGAACCTGACGGCCGCGAACAACCCAGTGAGTATGCATAATAATTTCAATGCGTAAGGTAAGAGCAGTACTCGTAACAAAAAGAATTTCCTTAATTTCTGAATCCTAAAACTCCAATTTCGGCGTGTTTCAGCAGAACTGACTACCATATTGTAATGAGGTTACTGAGGTAGGTCCTTACCCTCCTCCAGCTCAGTTAACGGTAACGGATTGTAATGGGACGAACCAAACCCTTCGATTCAGCGGAGGCTCGTCCGGGGCATTTATGCTGACTGGGCACCTCAAATGCCCCGATTCGCTCAAAACTTCGCTGCCGTCAGTTGTAACCGAGCTGGTTCCCTCGTTGCCGTGTCGTCGTGCTCGCGTTTGCTCTCTTTCAGTTCCCTGTCTGTAGTGGTAAAACCTCTCCGAATGTAATAGAGAATAAAACTCTGTTCCAATTGCATTCGGCTTCTATCGTACTACTTCCCGACTCACATAGTGAGATACCGCTTTCAATATTAATCTTCATCGTAACAGGATTTTTGATGAGCGTGTAGCAACAACAAATGCTATTTAATTGTTTTGTTTTTTTTCATCTGTCTCTCACTCACACATTCTAGTGATTTCATTTCAGCTTCTATCGGCATTCTTCACTTTTAGCATGAAACACTTTCACCTAACTGCCAAAAAGCGTCACGCTGGGCTTGAATGAAATCATCCACGCAACCAGTATGTACGAACATAGTTCAAATGTACGAATACTTGTACGTACATACTTATTTAGGACATCATTTTTGTGACATAATTTCGTTCCCACCCAGCGTGTCGCTTTTTGGCAGTTCAGTGAAGGGTGAAACATGGTCCATGCTAAAAGTGACGAGTGGTGGCAGAACCGAAGGGATCACTAGAATGTGTGACTGTGGCACAGATGTAAAAAGTACGAGAGCTTGTTTAACCCAGCTGTCGTGGATTTACTCAGTGCTCTCTGTTACAATACCGCCCACTTTACTCTCGCCTATATTCACGACTAATTTCTTCGCCTGTATTTGTTTTCCATTTCTCTTTCGCGCTGAAACAGCGGGGATGGGTTTCTTATCCGCCGCGCAAGTCACTAAATGAGGGTTAACCGCAATTTAATTAGAAGCAACCTCCTGCATAAGCTCGTAGAAGCTTAAGCATATGCGTTTAGGAGACGTAACGGTGGGCTCCGATGTTCGTAGCCTAAACATCCAGTTTCTCGTGAGCTAGTTTTTGAATTTGGTTGTCAAGGAAAAGCGCTTTGTACGACGCCTAGTTCTTTGCGCGATCGCTCACTTAACTTTCCTTACTTCAACGATTTTGTCGTTACTCTTCTCAAAAGACGATA
This sequence comes from Pachypeltis micranthus, assembly GCA_020466155.1. Classification (NCBI taxonomy): domain Eukaryota; kingdom Metazoa; phylum Arthropoda; class Insecta; order Hemiptera; family Miridae; genus Pachypeltis; species Pachypeltis micranthus. The sequence continues at coordinate 36,324,960 of CM035773.1, forward strand.
CTTCACTCTTCTTTCAATCTTATCCATCCCCTCTTTACGGTCTTTCCTCGCTTTCAATCTTTTCTTTTCAGCTATGTTCATTTTCTCTCCTCCCCGCTCAAATCCAATCTCAAGCGAATTGGTCTCTCCGGTGATACAGCGAAGACTCGCGTTATATTATCACCAACCAGCGCTCACAATCCTCAAGCTGTTCTCCATTGATTGCAACATGCGCTCAGTTCATTCAAGTCTGAGGAATAAGAAGCGACTGAGGTTCTTCGCGCTTCCCGTGGAAGTACAAATCGGAGCTCATCGCTTTCCGATTGGGCGCTGTTGCCTGCGCAAGAGCCTGTAGTCGAATATATTTTGATCAAACGATACCGACGGATCGAACGATTTTTTGTTATACGGCAAACGCCAAATAACACTACAGTACAATGCTCTCTGCCGCTCTCTTTTTTTGCGAAAATTCCAAAGAACATTGATTTTAGCGCAATTTCTCCCTCATAAATGTCGTTCGTGGGGCACTGGGCTTCGAAAAGAAAAAAGTGGTAGTCCAATAAGCTAACGATACGATGCAGTTCTAATAATGCTCATAATAAAATCAGGAGCGTCCTCAGAAATTCCGAAATTCAAATTAACGTTTGCTTTGTTGTTTGTTCTGTAAACCTTTCCTGAAAAATCATGTTGGTAGTCCCATCAAATACCTATACGTTAGTTTTTCAATGAAGGTCGTTCAGTAAATAGAAAGTGCTCGATAAATTCCGGAACGTTAAGCCCTACCTAGCTTCTGGTTTCAGTACGTTCAGTTAGCTATAACAGGTTCACATAAATAGAGAAAACTGCTGAATCCAAACACGTCAATCGTATCCAAGAGTTTAGAATTTTAAGCAATGACCACGTCAAGGCTAATTTTTTAAACACATCGACTAAAAGCGACTGTCCGAAAAACAAAGTAATAAACCAGACGTAGGTGCACGGGTAGATCACTACAATAATATGAGTTACAAACGAAGGAGAACCTAGAGAAGGACTTGAGACAGTTGAAAGGAGACATTTGACTAAACCGGGGACTTGAGAGTTGAAGTGAGTTGATAATTTTAATAATTATTTCGAACGTTCCAGGTTCTGGAGAAGTGGACCGTCGGATCGGGATGGAGAATTCTGACAATTAAGAAGGCAATAATGGACATCACAGTGACTTACTCAGTTGTGGTGGAACGATACGGAAGCGCATACATATCGTCCTTGGTTCTGCCTACGTTGGGTAAAAAAAATTATTTCAAAGCACTTGAGAATGAATTGCTACCGTTTCAAATTTTGCTTCCTTGACAACGAAACTTGAAGAGTAGATTACAACTATTCCGATAAAAGTTGTCCTCTTTGAATAGTGATGCTCAAAGGCTTGAAGATAGCCGAAGAAGTAGCGGTTCAGTGCAAAACTCTTGGATTGACACACCGTTCATGTTAAGACCCAACAGCCGAGGTGTCAGAAGCTGTTGTCTAAAGAGGCAGACTTGGAGAAATAAATCTCTTGTGAGGATATTGAAGAAACACATTTAAAGTCAAGTTATAGCTGTTTCTGTTATTTTAAATTGCAGTTAATTACTGATGATGACGTAACAACTGATATCAACGAGATTATTGGTTACTCAACTTTTCACATTTTCACAACTTCGATGAAGAGGTTTAAACGTGCGAGAAGATATTCGAGACAACCCGAGAATTGTGTGCCAAACCTTTCCTGTCGCATGCTTTTGCTTATCCACACTAACTAGAGGTTACGATACCAAAGTTAGTTTGGCTGCTCTGCCAGGATATTGAACATGACGACAAAGCCTGGCTGGGAACTTCACGGAGGCGTCATTGTGTTCGTGGGAGAAGACAGCATCAAGCGAATTAATTGGCCTTTGGGTCGATGGGAGAGAACAAGGTATTTATAGGTGTTGGGCACATGAAAGGGGGAGCTTAAGAACGGAAAAAAAGATAAATAAAGGGGAACCCGGCGAGCGTGAGGGAGGACTGTATTGAGTTTAACAGAATGGCGATATAAGGTTGAGTATATAAGTACGGACACAAGGGGGCTCTGAATGTGCATGAACTGGTTGGGTGAGCAACTGGAATGAGGGGAGAGGGAATGAGTAGAGCAGTTATTGGCTCGAGAGTTGATAGAGGAATGTCTATAGTGAGTGCTGGGATACGAGAGTATTCCGGGAGAGCTAATAGATGACTGTGTATTGAGAGAACAGGGAGGCGACTGTCAATACCCAGAACTAGTAGATGGATTAAAGAAATTGGGTTGTGTCCGCCAGTAGGCAAATACTAAAGTTAACGTACCTGTTAGGTACCTGACTAAACGGCCAGACGATGATGTCTTTACATCGAAAGCGCTTGCCCACAGTAACTCACAAGCCAGAGGAGACGGACTCACCTAACAGGTACGTTAACTTTAGTAGATGGATGTTTCTGGGAGGAGCTGTGTATTGGGGAGAGGAATGTAAAAATGAGGAGTGGGAAAAGGGTATTCTGGAATGTCCAGAAAAGGGAGAAATCCGTTGTCACTTGGAAATAACTGGGGACTTCCCACAGGTACAAACAAAAGGGGTCAGTGCTCAGGGGAACAATGACTTCCCATTAGGGCCATGCGTGGACATTCGGAGGTCTGAAAACCCAGCTAATTTGGCCTGCGCCAAACAATAGGAAAAGATCGAGCAGCCATAGTGGCTGGAATCAAGACGGCAAGAGGAGGGAAAGTTGGCTAGACTAGGCCATTTCAAAAAGATCTACAAGTTCGAAAATGAGGATAAAGAAGGCTTCAGCAGTCCCATTTCGACGATGGGACAAGGTATGGAAGAATTGCGAAGAAACCAACGCTAAAGTTAACGTACCTGTTAGGTGAGTCCGTCTCCTCTGGCTTGTGAGTTACTGTGGGCCCACAGTAACTCACAAGCCAGAGGAGACGGACTCACCTAACAGGTACGTTAACTTTAGTAATTTGCCTACTGGCGGATATAACCCAATTTCTTTAAAACCAACGCTCTTCACACTTTTTACAATTTTTATAAAATAAAAATAGGCCTAAAGTCCTATTGTGTCTTAATATCTCACAGTTCCATTCCTAGCTTTCTAAAGACCGCCAGGTGTTTCCAGCGATGTCTTCATTGACGTTCAGCCTTGGAGAAGTTGTACCAAAGACCAAAAAATGCTCCCTGTCTATTCTCTGGCACTGGGCGAAGACATGATAAGGAGTTTGCTCATCTGCACCACACCACCACCTGCACTGAGCGGTGTCGATATGCCCATAACCTACGTGTGTTTGTTTATTGTGCAGTGTCGAGTGATGATTTTCACTATCTGACCCAAGTTTCTCTCCATCGTCTCACTTCGTGAGTGATAATGAGATAAAGCGTTTGGAGAGCCTCTCCCAGTGTTTCTGACCACACCACCTCACAGTGCAGGTGGTCCGCCTGTAGGTACAGTAGGCGAACAGAGGCTTTCCAGGTGGTCCGCTCATTTCCAGTGATCCCTTTATACCCCGGAATCCAGTAAACGTGAACTCCATGGGAGTTCGCTATAGAGTTGAGCCTCATACTACGCTCACCAGTTTTGACGCTACTCAGTGGTTCTTCAGCGCCTCGCACGACGCTTGACGATTAGTCATTATGTTGCTCTTCTTGCTATTATGACGGTGCTGGCGATGATAGCATAAATCTCTGCTTGAAAAACCATTGGATTGGGACCGAGCTGTCGATATCCTGCCAGAGCGTGTTCCATCCAGGGGCTTAGATCCATCTGTATAGATGCCGCAAAAAATCGCAAAAATCGACGACTTTCGTTGTTTCCATAAGCTTCCTTCAGGTTGCATGCCAGGGCAACCAGCATGTCAGTGATCATACCGAGCTTCATAAGGGTTTCCAAGTGCCCGAGTATAGCCAGTACGCATTACCAGCCTGTGGAACCTGAATTATTCCAAGCGTAGTCACTCTGTAAGCCTCCTTCGTACCCTCTGCCTTGACAAATACATCAAAGGGAAGAAGGCCAAACGTTTTCTCCTGCAGGTAGATGTTGTATTCATCACTATTAGTAAGCCCCAGCCTTTGTACTTTACGCTGCTACAGTTCTCTCCGATGAATTTCCAAGCTCTGAGCACAATTTCCCTAAGATCGTCGCCTAACTTCTCAGCAACGTTCAGCCAATTATATGTTTCACTCGATTCTCCAGTGTTCAACAAAAATTGTAATCGGGGGGCCCCTCAAGTTAATTTTTTTTGTCGAATTTTTGGGTCTTTCAGAGGTTTGGAAATGGGCAAGGGAAAGAGCAATGGGAATGACGTGTCACTGGGGAAGTCGCAGTTGAATAACACAGCCCAGAACAACCTCACTGCCACCAACCAAAGATAGCTATTTCCATCCTCCGTTGACACCTCCAAATCGTACTAACGCTGGCTCGCACTGTATATGCACGAAATTAAACGTTTCGAGAGAACGCGTAGCCAATTTATTGTCAGTTTGCGGGACGGCGTCAATAAAAAGGTCGACCTAGTCAGCGGAATTGGACGCTTCCATTCAAAATGTAACGTACTGCGCTTCCACGAGTTGGTTGTTCAGTTTTGCAAGTATTGACGTCAAAGAACCGGATTTTTTTTTAGTTTTCATTGAAATAAATAAGGGAGCGCTTTATTGTGAGAAATATTCAACAGAGTTGAAAATGTCCGTCGCAAAAGAGAATATGAGAAATTGCTGGAATGAATAATGAATTACGAATGAAAGAATACACCTTTGTGAAAAAACGCTTCAGTTCGCCATTCGAAAGTGGAACGGACGCAAATCCGAAGCATTGTAAATGCCCCTTTCCCTTCACCAATTACAAATGCACAACTGAAGAGCGATATTTATTTGCTCGATACTGTTTCTGTATCATAATTGCTTTTCTTGTTGTTACAACGCGGAGTCGACGGATATTGTAATTACGAAAGAGGGGAAAATTAAATCTCGGAAAATTCCTTCTTATTACAAGCCCCTGGATGTTGTAGACAATTACGCTCGGAAAAATCTGGACGCGGCCGTTTGTCGGAGCTAAAGGAATAGCGGAGGAGTTGAAAATGAAATGCCAACCGTGAAATACTGCGAATTAATTCCGAGAAATTGTCCGAACTCGGCAGCAGAAGGGGTCTGGATGGAAGGGACGGCGAGAGGGAGGGTTAGGATTCGACGATTCGTCAGAATGTTCTAGAAGAATTCTCGGCATGCGGCGCAAAAGTGGAGATTGTTCAAAGTTATAACGAAAGTCCATTTTCCAGTCGGTGCTCATTTTGTTAGTCAATTACGCGGCGTCGATTATTATGAACTTGGGTAGCGGAATTGCCGGTGCAGTGCGCAAGATGTAAAGGGGCCGGATTCCCATCAGGACGTCGCCAAGTGGAGTAATTCAACTTGGGTCAAAATTCGAAGTTTCTTCGAAGTCTCTGAGAGAGAAAGGCATTAAAATTGTTGGAAAAGACTGAGGCGTCGATCGATGGAAGCTTTGCCGCCTAAAGCTCAAACGACGCTCTTTAACGTCCGAGTCCGTGCTCTGAAGCTCCTTCACGAATAAGTGAGCGGTCTGGTAGATGAGCTCGAGGATTTCCCCCGGCCCGGTTACACATCCGGCGAGCAGCAGATCCTATTCTCAGTTGATGGTGAACACAAAAGCCCTCACCCACGGAGGTGGTGAGACCAAGGTAGGTGAGCATTGTCCACTCCACCCCCTCACACGGAACAGAGGAGTTGGGCCCTCTGCTTTGCTTGCTCGACCCGCTAAGTTTCTCGAAAGACAGTGTTCCTGGTTTGTGAGTTTTATCCCAGCAACCTGGCAATTGAAAGAGGGAGCTGTACCCATCAAGAGGGCAACTTGTGTATTGCTACCAGAAGAGGAGGAAGAGAACTGTGATCCTTTGGAGGTGGCAAGATGAATAGGACGCCACATAGGAGCGGTGGATCAGGCAGTTGCCATGTATTGGACTAGGATATGACATACAGGCGGCAAATTGAGCAAACTTGCATGCCCAGATTGCCTCCACTGCAGGGCAACAGTCTGCTTGTTACGCTATCTTCTCGAGCTAGGAAAGGACACTATCTCCTGGTCAGCTAACACAGACGCATTTGAATTCCGAAGAGAACTAGAGGTGTTTGGGCAGCGTTGAGTCAAAAGAGGTTAGTGATCCTAGGACAGTATTCCCCCGGTTCGTAGAATGAAAACACGAAACCCTGACCCTCCAGAACCTTCAGAACTACCCCAGAGTTCAAGGTTGCTGGCTCAATACGTACCACTAAAGGCCTTTCCTACTAACTTCCATAAAACAATGTTTGGGGCGAGAGGAGCGGTCAACAGTCATCTGTGGCACTACCAGAGATCATCCTCCAACGAGCGCCACAACTATTACTAATTCGAATAAAGTCAGAATTGAGGTGTAAAAAAAGGCGTACCCTGATCGAATTGGAGCCTGTTCAGACAGGAACACAAACATTGTTGATAAGTCGCTCACGTAGGAAGGAATGAATTCCTGACGTGCCACTGCAAAGCCCACGAGGGATGACAAGTGCTACATAGAGATTCGTTTTGCGATGGGTTGGGAGTTTCGGAACTTGCCTGATGAAGTGTGATGACAATTACCAAGTGTCGTTATTAACTATACAAGGTTGTTCTCACGGATCGCATTACAAATCGTCGATAATTTATGTTTTTTAATGACATAAATCACATGTGTGTTTTAATCAATTCACATTTTGTGTCCGTAGCTTTGATCTTGGTGACTTTGTCCACATTCTGGCTTCCTCCGAGAACTCACGAACGATTTCTTCTATCATCCGTCTCAGTCGTCCTTCTAAGCCTCAATCTCGCTTTTACGTCTCAGAAACTTCCGGTTATGGGCTCCAACACGCCGTTTATAGGTTGGTAGGTTTATTGACCGTTTAAAAAATTGACGTTCTATTCACTTTGGCTCGAAAAGCGTGAGCCTGATCCTCAACAAGCAATCTTATCCCCGTACATCACATCGAAACTTGCGGAGGCTTTACGGTTTATGTTGATATTAAGTTATATTGCGAGATTTCGTTGATACTAAGTTGACTGTTAAATATTAAGTACGGGTCGATACTTCGAGAAATCCCTGATATGAACTGAGCTTATACTGTCGTGGAACGGGGGTGGTGTTGAAGACAGCAGGCGAGAACTAAGGAGAATAGATCTCCTGGAGGAGCTTATGAATCCCCTTTTACTATTAATTATCCCGCCTTTGTACGCTCACATAACTGATATACGATAAAGCAAAAACCGTGCAGGGAGAAAAATCCTTCTGCTGGAACAACATCAATAAAATCATGGCACTCAGACATTTTAAAACTTAAATTTCGTTTATTTCGAATTACTAGATTTTGCTGGTTAACAATTTGGAGAACTGTTTTTGTTACTAAACGAAGAGCCTGGGTATAGTGCCACCCACTATGCGAGGAGTGTGACTCCAGGTTTCTTCGTGTAGTAAACGATACTGTGGTGGTCTGGCTGTAAAGACCTTCCATGCCCTTTGCGCTATACTCGTTATTAACACGTTGTCACGTGAGCGGGGTTCATAAGGAATTTCAACTTCGTTAGACGGGACCAGGAGGTGCATCAAGTCCGCAGTATAGCGTGACATTTTCTTGTTGCCTTACGGGAGTCCCCCACCAAGCGAGATTCCAGGTGGCGACGGAGGTAAAATATCTGAGAGTGATGCACGACATGACATGTACGTTCCGATATATGGGGCTGTGCGGAGGTAGGCCTCACGGCCCTGACTTGCCTCCGCCCCATTGGGCAAAACAAGAGGGAGATGGGACAGGGACTACTTCCAGCGACCCCTCGACCACTGCGATATATGCAATTTCCCATAAATGGGTACTAGGGATCGGCGAGTTATCCCCCTGCAGAGCATCCACCTGTCGTGGACCTTCCCATGGTGCACCAGCTTGCGCCGCAGGCTGTGCACCCCCGCAGTACCATTTTGAGAAAAATATCCCTTAAGGCTAGAATGGTCGCCAGCCCGCCCAAACTTGCGTCCAGGCTTACGGCTTCGGGGACCTCTGTCTTGGAGGGGTTAGGACTTGCCCCTCCTTGCCGGAGGACCCCAGGTCCCTGGTAAGCAAGAGCCCTCCGCCTACCGGCAATGCCCAGCTGCTGGATGGCGGAGACCGGCCCCGCAATTCCAGTTTCCCGTCCCCTTGGAGTGATGCACGACAAGTAACTCACATGGAAGCCAAGTGTTGAATATGTAATGCACAAGGCAACTACAGCACTGCTGTGCAGTAAAGAATGGGGCGTCACGCCCAAAATGATGAATCGGCTGTATGTGGGGATAATAAGCCCCATGTTTCATGTGTCTCCATGGTGGAAGGAGTTAGCCGTCGGGTGGTTCAAGGAAAGCTCCAGAAACTGCTGAGACAGGTGTGCCATGTGACCACAGAAGACATGACCAATCGCTCCACTGCTCATATAAAAGTCCTATTGAATATACCTCTCCACACAAAACCTTTCTCACATTCAAAGGAATGCATACGTACGCAAGGCTCTAAGGGTGGTAAGGCTTTGCAGACCAGCGCTATTTCTACCAGGGCAAAGACAAGCATCCAAGGAACTGTGAAACAATTCAAAATAGAAGAGGTCCTTATACTTCAGTCTTTACTTTTCCTGTCATTATTTCGTCTGCATCGACTCAAGGAAACAGTGGGATGTGTTTCCAACTGAGTCGGGCGCGCTGCTATAGTACACTGACGGCCCTACGGTTGGGGAAAGGTTGATCTTAGCATCATAAGGCGTTGTGAGAGTACGCCACAATATATCAAGCAGAAATTCTAGCTATTATAATCTGTGCACAAGAGATCCAGGAAAAAGGACTCGAGGGTAAGGGGATATATGCATTATCAAACCACTCACTGCCCACAATAAGTCTCCACGTATTTGGATGCTGGATGCTAGGAGCCACGAGGGCAATGAAAGACCACACAGCTTGAGCCTCACAGAAGAATGGCAAGAAGCCACTTGAATCGGCAAAGACCGAGTGGGAGAAACAGAAAAAAATGCCCATTGGCATGGCAACGCTTACACTCACCAGATGGGAACTAAGAGTCCTTACTAGCTTCCCCACGGGGTCTGTCATGGGGGAATGCAGATTGGGCTATGAGGAGGACGAGCAAGTGCTCTGTCCTTGCAGCCAGGCGCTAAATACACTTTTCTCAGGGGTTCTTTGAACACTATACCATACCATAGCCTGAGAAAGACAGGTTCAGCTTCTTAAAAGGAGCTGGTACGTACGGCGTCTTTTATTAGTCCTTAGGGACCTCTTCACAATATGGCTTGTGCGTGGCGGCGTGTGCCCACAGGTCCAAAAAATAATAATAACAGGTATACAATAATTAGGGTTTCTCATTAAATTCCACAACTCGAGTTATGTCATTTCTTAGATCATCTTTTGCCACAATTATTTCCAGATAATTCCAAAACAGTAATCCCTAATCTCCATAGAAAACTCATTGACAATCTCATGAATTACCTACACGCTGGTCACTCCATGAAGTTCGTGAGATAAGTAGGGGTAACTCTATAAATTCTGGAACCTCGGAAGCTGGGGGGGGGGAGGTTGGGAATACTTGAAGAGCCGTTAGTTGAGAATGTCTCTCTACTGCCGTTGACTCAGGTGAGCTACGATCTATTGCCCAACTTTTCTGGGATTATGAACCTTCGTCTATACTACTAGACTAAGACCACTAGGGCACCTATAATGAGAGTCAGGTGGTAAAAAGTTACTGCACAGTTAAGCCTAGTTCTACCTAGCTCTTACAAACCGACTCAAAAAGTTTGAGAGAGAAGTTTGAGAATTAGTTTGTTGTCGAATGATTCCTCTCGCCAGACGATTCCAAATAAATTTGAACGTGTTTCAGTGGTGTTCACATCAATCCACCTCTTCTTGGCTGGGATTTCAGTCATCGTCTCCGTGATAAACCACAATTTGAGTGCTGCCACTAGCCCAGTACCTTGGCTCATACAAACTTTGGTGAAAAGCCGCGTTACGTCGTATTTGGGTTTGCCCATTTGCAAGGTGAGTTAAATTGGTTTAGAAAAGGTAGTTTTAGCGCTCGTGTTTCAGAAACGGTCTTGAATTTTGTAGAATGTGCTGCTTGGTTTTTATGGTAAACGATTATTTGAAAACATAGTAAAACTATAGCGCAAAGTGGGGGAAAGATTGCTATAACGCGATGACAGCAAACTTAACCTCATTTTTGGTCGTTATCTCAAATCATTTTTCTCGTTGATTACAATTTAGGTGCCAGTAATTGCCGAGGAGTTACATCCTCTGGCCCTTCGTTCAAAATACGGTCAGAAATGAATGAAGAGAAATCGATTATTATGATATTTTCCAACAAAGCAATTACAGCGCTTTCTAAAGATACAATAAATCGATTGGGTGATTAAAGTGTACTTCTCTAAATACCCAGAACAAGTCGTACACTTGATTCCTGCCCTACGGACTGTCCCCCTATGTCTTCAAAGTGGGAGGCAATCCCACAGCTTTCTAGAGTAACTAAAAAGAGACGAAGGGAAGGCAATGAACTGTATTACATGTACTGGCGTACCCATCGATTGTATTGTGATATTTTCCAGCGAGGCAACCACAACAATTTTCTAAGGTACAAAAATCCATTGGGTGCTTAAAGTACACATCTCTGAGTACCTAAGCAGTCGTACATCCGATTCGGCTGTTTTCTTCAGCTCTTTACGTGCTGAACTCTCACAAAATACCATTCGAAAAAAAGGGACCGTGCGCTTGTAAACGAGATGAAGAAAAAACTGTACTAAAAACCGAGAAGTTTTCATTGAAAATATCGTATAAATATTGTGTTTTTAGGAGATTTTTTTCCACTTAAAAATGTTATGAAGATCGTCAGCCAAACTGAATTTGATGCTTTGAGCACTGTTTTTTAGGGGCATTAGGCCTTTGAGAGGACAGTAAAAGTAAAAACCTCCAACCTGCTTTGCTCCTAACTATATTTACAAAAAAATTGAATAATTTAAAATAAATTCGCTTTCTCGTAAAATAAAATTGCAAATAAAAGGAAAGGAAATTAATATAATTGTCCGACTTTCTGATGGATGAATTGTGGCGTCAGCGGCTGTTTATGGGGCCCCTTTTCATTGGAGATAACATGCTTAGACCTTGTTGTAGAACTTGATTCTTCGGAATCGTCTTCGCTTGAGAGCTTCAGCAAGGAATGTATAGTTGTAATAATACACGTCAAACAACCTGCTAGGAGAATTTGAAGCTTTAGAAAGACAAAAAGTTCAGATCGTGTCGCATGGGCAGATGAAAATCGAAGAATGGCGGCTGTGGTAGGCTTCTGGTCGCGGCTGACTAGTATTTAATCACACCGCTTTCACAACAACTTGGCCACATTTACTTTATACAAAAAAAAAGAAAATATATTTGAACAAAATAAATAAATATCCCATGTTTATATAGGCAGGAGCAGGAATTTATTGTGGAAGCCCTGTCCTACCATGAGTGCCTAAACAATCACCATTCTGATGATTTGAACCGATTTTACTGAAACCAATATGTTGCCTTTCCGTACAGATCTGTACGTTGCACACAGTCCGTTTTCTAAACGATGTTTTATGAACCGGTTGCTGAACACTTTTTCAAATTCGAAAGTCTGAAATTCGAGCTAAGCGCCGACCATCCCTTGACCAGGGTAGACTTGAATGAATCACGGTTTACTGCGGCATGAAACTTGTAATTAGAGAGTTGGAAAATCACAGCACATGCACAATGGAGAAGTGAAGTCAGTAACACACAACACAAATTACAGTAGTTCTGAATGCGGGGGCACCACTTGGGAGGGGCATAAAGTTCGTCGGCTTGGTTAGTTAACTGAGGAAGGTATTCAAAAAGAGGCGTCTGCGCTTTAATCGGCAGATTTACCATGTAGGATGGTTGTGACCAGTGGAGGGGGGACAGGAAGTATTTGGGAAACCTGGACTTATGAAGGCTCGTTACTTAGTGGCTCTATTATGATTTGCGGTATCAGAATTTGAGCCTAATTGTTGTGGACTGACAAGTAGGAACGATAATCCCACAGATGGGGAATTTTTAGGGGCCTGGTAAAAGTAATTGGGAAACTCTATGCGCTTAGAGCTGGGGGACTCTCAGGTACAAAGAATAGAAGGTCTCACCTGTCAGATTCAGAAGAGGAACAGTGAAGTGCTGGAAAGACTGAACTGGACTGGCTGTGGTCAACGTATTTTGAGCCTCCAGATAATCACAAAAAACAAGTGTTTGCTCACGCATAAATTACCTCAACGCTGGTTACAGGAGTGGCTGTTTTAGGAAATTGGCGAGGCAACCAAGCCCCCTGTCACATGGTTGTAAGTTGTCAATAGCCCAAATGTACTCTACTGAATGAACATTTAAAGGTGGGATTGCCACACATTAGTTGCTATTTTAGGAAGTTGGGTGATCAAACCCCCGTCACATGATTGCAAGTTGTCAATAGCCCAAACGTACTGTACTGAATGAACATTTAAAGGTGGGATTGCTACACATTAATTGCTATTTCAGGTAGTTGGGCGACATCTTACTAGATGGAGGCAACCAAGCTCCCTGTCACATGATTGTATGTTGTCAATAGCCCAAATTGACGCTGCTCATTCAACATTTAAAGGTTCAATCAGTGTTATTGCTACACGTGAGGGTTGCTATTTTGTAAGTTGGATACTTTGTGGGGTAAATTTTAGAATTCTACGCCGTGATATGGAGCTCAACGTGCAGTTTTACTAGGTTCACATAAACTGAGCGAAAAACAGATGAAATTAGTTTGTAGAGCGATAAAAAACTGCTTTATGTCCTTGAGATTGAGGGATGTTACCTTTCGTTGGTTTGTTGACGATATTGATGTGCTCAACACGTTGACTGTTGGCGTGATGCTACTCAAATAATAATGTCACACTTTTGAGAACTTTGTCGCCTCCTTTCCTCCGGCAGGGCGACTACACGGAAGAAACGATGACCGGAGAAGAAATGCAAGGGTACGGCTACGAAACCGGTCAAGATGACCAACGAATTTTGGATAGGAGTCCGCTTCAAACGACTCGGATGTGGACCGCTCTGGTGATAATCGTCGACCGGCTCGCTTTTCTCCTTTATGCGATCATCTTCCTCTGCCTCGGTTTCACGGCCCTTTGCTAAAAGGTGATTCATCTTCTTGACAAATGCTCAAACCGCCGACCGCCCCACATTTCCTGGGGTCCCAACCATCCTCCCCCTCCAACCCTTCTACTTTCCGCTCACTGTCATTCCTTCCACCCTCGTCCTACCACCGCTCCACTATTCTTAACAGGCTGGAGTATCCCCCACAGATCCTCCTATTCGCCTCCATGTTGATAAATAGGCAGGCAACAGCTGCAGTCAAAATGCCTTCGTGGTTGTGAGAGAACGAACGCCTGCTGCCCCTGGGCTCCTCTTCAACTCCACGGCATAACGTGAACATTTATACTCTTCGCTTATTCTCTATCGCAATGCCCTACATTTTACCCCTAGACGATTCCATATTTTGAACCTAAATAAATTTATTTAAATTACGATTTTTTTCATCCAGAGCCAAAACCTCTGACTTTGAAGAACCTAACCTATATTCTTCAGAAATACAAATAATGACTTCACTCCAGTTATATTCTCATATTTTTCTACTCAATACATGTTAACAAGCCATTTTTTTGGACCAGGATAGATTTGATTGATTCTCGGAGACGGGTTTTAGGGCTCTGAAGGCGTGAAACTGGTTGCATTGGGAAGGAAGGAGAAGTCCGAATTAGAGGTCGATGAGAGGTGAAAACTAGTGTCCGTTGGGAGAATTGGAGACGACTGTATCACGACAGGTGTTAGAAGAAAAGTGTTGGGGAACGGGAGAGGAAATTACCCGTACCCATATGTACTCATACTGATTCGGCGTTTTGCGTCGAACAAACCTGTCACTTATGTGTCTCGTCCTTGAGGGTGCTGGCTAACGACTCCCTAGACGGAGCAGGGGCCTCCGCACACTCTTCAGGGATGTGGCTGCGAGCACTCATGGGAGGCTTCCAAAACGCTACAAACTCCTGAAGAGTAGGCTGAACATTACCATGCCCTGCACCTGTCCAGCACCTCACCCCCAACTCTACCCGGATACCTCCTCCACAACTTCTGGGCCCGCCTGTCCTCCACCCGCCTCATCCTTTTAGGTGCCCTACCCTACGACCACTTGCAGCAGGCAGATTCGAGAAGTGCCGGCTGGATTCTCAACTCTTGGGAAAATGCAGTGCAGATAATCTGCAACCTTGTCCACAGAAACCAGAAACAGCCCTCCTAGCCAGGCTCTGCAAGTGCAGACGTGAGCCCTTAGGCCTTTAGAGTTTCTAAATGCCCGGCCACAGTACCGGCAGAGGCAGTAATCCATCGTGGGAGAGATGGAGGAAGAAGAGGAAGAGGATACTTTGTAGCAGAATAATTTTGGGAGAAGGTATCAGTTGTGGAGAGGAATCTGAAAAAGGAGGAGAGGGAAAGGGCGGGAAAACCACCCTTGAAAATATTTGCGGAGGTGGGATTTCCATAGGCGCGAAGACCTTTGGAGAAACAACGGCCTTGCTAAAGGTGAGACACGTTCGGCAGGAGCGGGAATCCTAAGGTCAAAAACCTGGACAGATTCGGCGCTTTGCGTCGAACAGCATTCAAATTATGAGCACAATTTTGAGAAAATACACTGTAGCACGCTTATTGAAGAGGGATATTTTTGTGACAGTTGGCGACCACTGACTTTAACACATTCCTTAGGCCTGCGTAGTAGGAAACGAAGATTTGTGATCTGCTGAATTCGTTTTGAGTTTTGCTCGGATATTCACATATTTAGGGCTTCCAAGTCTGAATTTGTTGAAACGGCATGGGCCTGTGAACGCAATGGAGAGAGAGGTGCTCAATAATTCGATTCAAATTTCAGGTTTAGCCTGACGATTACCCTAAAACGCAAATATCATAATTATCAAAACGCCAAATATATATTTTTAAAAACGATTGTGACGATTTTGATTAAATGTTGTGTCAAGACAGTTTGAGATAAGGCAATTGTACCATAAAAAGGTTAATTCCTGGAAAAATGACGAGAGCAGTGCAGTAAATCATCATAAATTTAGAAGGAAATACAGGAAATAGTACATTTTTTCCTTATAAATCCATCCAATATGACACGAGCCTTCTCAGAGCAATCCGGATGGTAGTCCAATCAACAAATTACACGAAAAGAGCTTAATGAGACTTATAAGGTGATTAGAAGGAACTCCAGAAATTGTGGAGTTGAAACCACCACCCGCCGCGCTTACTTTTCAGTGTTTGCCCGATAATTCCAAAATATCTCCTGTGCACTGACTGCTCAATAATGCTCGTGACACAAGTACGAGCAGCACAATATATTCCGTGACGTTAGGCGCCACGAGTTTTTATTATGCACGTCGTTACGAACTGAATGAAAAACAAATTTGATTAGTAGCTGAAGACAATTACGGAATTGAGGTGGGGCTGAGGAAAGTGTGGTGCGTCGCACCAGATATTGCCTTATAAATTTAATTCCAATCCATGTTCAACATGTGTAGGTCGCTAGCCCTGCAGCCTTCATCTCTCTAGCCAACACGAAATAAAACACAGGGAGCTTTCGATTGGGACCACAGCCACCTCGAAACCAACACTGTTGGCTTAGCGGCCAGTAACATTCTCTTACGACACCGCGTTTGTGGCCGTGGGCAGAAGCCTCCCGGGTGGCCATTTGAGTTAGCAGGTTGAGCGGCGCGAGAACCTGAATGATTGGCAATCCCTAGCGCATGAATTGCCCAGAGGCGTTTTCCTTTGACCTACGCTTTATTCACACAGGGATTCAGAGGATTGGACTTGTCTTAGTGGACATCATGAGAAAGGGTGTCAGGCCGCACTCCTTCAACCGGTACCCGAACAAGGACTTCCTCATGGACACAGTTTCCCTGGCTCTCACCACGCCTCCAGCAGGCACCTCATGGAGTTGAGGCTGTTTTGACCAGTAGAGGCTAAGTCGAGTAAGCTTCCCTACCCATCTTTACATATCAATCTGATGTATTATATTGAGATTAGATGAGGAGCCAGGGCCCAGGTTGGGATGGAGCTTCTCAATTAATTCGTTTATCTGGTCCTTCCCCCACTATCTATCTTCGATAGTTTGAGTTTGTGAATGTCTGACAGAGTACAGACCCCGTGGCCCCCACTTCCCTCAGACCCCACAGGTAATAAATAAATAGGCCCCACGACTACCACGAAGTCTGAAGGCCAAGGGCATTTTCCAGCTTTTTCTTGCCTTCCCCTGGGTAGGAATTGGATTGTTCAGTTCCACCCACCTTGCCCTGCAGAGGCAGCCACCTATTGTGGCCCTAACCCATAATGCACTGGCGCAAGACCACAGGCTGTGCATTCCCGTGGTACCATCTTTGGGCCAAATGGTCGCTTGCCTGCCCCATCTTACGATGGCACTTACGGCTTCTCCTCCTCCTCCCAGGACAAGGCTGTTTGGACTTCCTACCCTCCTTGAGGTTTGGAAGGACCCCAGTAAACTGCAGCCGAGGTCCCTCAGGCGTCCACCCAGGGGCTCTTCTACCGCATTGATTGCTCAATAATGTTCGAGGCGAAAGCAGAAGCAGCACAATAAATTATGTAGAACGTCATAAATCCGTCATATCCCGTTTCGTTCATAAATTGAATTAACGGTGTGACGCATTACATAGCTCTCCGTCAACCTCCCAACTTCACTAAAATAGGTTGGTATAACCAGAGTATAATTCGTCAGGGTTGCAACCTAACGAAGGTTGATTCAAATAATTGCACATTGAATCGAATAGCTTATATTTCGTAAGAGCAGGAGTCTGCGTTCAGCGGTTAGTAGGGTCTGGTCTCACAACACGACACTCGATACGAAGGCAGTCATATTTCGAAGGGTGAGTTCAGCAACTTGGAAATGCGGCGATAGCGTCTAGCCTTTCGCAGGTTTGAACAGGCTTTTCCTCCCCCCTCCCCGTCACCCACGCCACGACACTCACCCGCCATCCCTTCGACATAATTTTCCCTTAACCTTTTGAAAAGACTTCGCAGTTGCGTCGCTCGCGCGGAATCGCCTGTCAGAATTAGGCAGATAACAGAAACGGCGAACGAAGGGACCAATGAATCCTCGGCCCAACAAAGAGCTGTCAACGCGGAAGATGTCAACGCTTCCTTCGACCGTAGCGTTTGTTAAGTGAGCCGCGGGAGTGAGCTAATTGTTCCCAGTAACTGGTTCGGTTCCCTCGCTCAATGGAAACTCCGTTTTCTGGAAAATAATTCGCGTCGAAACGAGGATTTCTCCCCCTCGAGGCATCCGAAATATCAGTTACAGTCTTCTCTAACTCCGCTTCCTTCCCGTAGAAATTATTTGAGACTGAGAAATTATTTGAAGCTCAGACTTCGCGGAGGGCGACTTTTCAGGCTCGAAATGAACGTTTCGTATTTCTTCGTTTTTGAGAAATTCCAGCGTTTCGTAGGTTGCTCCTAAACATTTTAAACTTAGACGGTGTTGGTAGATTATTTGGCTGCCAACACGATTTTTACATTCCGCTACCCAAACAGAAAGGGAAGTATTGCAATCGCAAAAAAGCTGCCAGTTATTACGCACACAACGGCTTATTCTCTGCTTGAACAGAGTACCTAGCCTCACACCTCCGAAAATCATCCCATTCGATTCAGTGTCGAAAAATACCAATAAACGATACGAAGCATTTGAATGACGAAGCCGACACATTCCAGGCGCCTGCAGGAAATCGGCACGACGCCTTGATTCGAGCTGACAGGTGGTTGGAGTCAACCGATGAAACGATTACATTCGCTGTTTTGTTCGTGCCGTTTTATGCTCTTGACGCGGACTGAAACCACTGTTCTTTCGCAAAAAAATCCATCAGGTATCTAGTTGTGCCTGCATGGTTGGCAATTCGATCGGAAGAAGCCCATGATTGTTATGGGCAAAAAATGGTTAAAAAGTCTTTTAATACAAGTGCGCCTTGTTCGGTGTCGTTTTCTATCTATTTTTAGGTGCTGCAGCGAATGTAATAAGTCTCATAGGGAACAACCTGACTGTAGTTCGAAAACAGTCAAATTAGAGTAATTATAGTGAGCCAAAGTCTCGAAAATGAACGCATCCCTTAGGATGTGGATGACGGGACGATCGGTCCTTAGCTCCGCGAGCTGCTCTCCTCAGCGGGTCGACTCCCCCCGGCCAGGGCTCCGGGCTCGTCAACTGCCTCAGTCCGCTCTCAACGGCCGTCGAGTCACCGGGAGGTTTCACCAAACGCTCACATTTGTCGATTAAAACAATCATCAACGATCACTGATTTGAGATTTACTATGCAATATAACGGATTTCACCGAGGTGGTTTACGATTGAAACATTATAACGACCCGCGAATTCTTCAAAACGGAGTCGTAGCGGTTAACAGTTGACTCGATGCGTCGAGGTTACCGCTCGCCAAACGAAGACCGTTTTGCAGACGAGGAGCTGCCTTTAACTTAATAATACGAGTTATATTACTGCTTTTCGTTTCGTCTTGAATCCTTTGGCTAATTTTGCTTACTAGAAACGCACAAAAGGCGGACGAGAATCGGGGGGTTCATTTCGGTTGTTCAAACAAAGGAGAAGGTTATGATTTTGTTTGGGTAGTTCGCAATAAAATGATTCTGGTGGTATGATATGTTATTTGGGCATTCGAACACACACTGAATTCTTTGGGTTCGCGTTGGTTCTCGACAATAACCGCTGCGAACACCAACAGAAATGCTCTACCCCAGCTTATTTTTGTAGAAGTAGGAACAGAATTGAGGAAGCCGTTGAAACGCACAAATCTGCTGAGGACTCAAAAAAGTAAAAATATCTCTCACAAATCAAGTCAACTAGGTCTATCAAACAACTAGTTCTAGCTAAATAGGCAACATTCGTGGATTTAAACAAACAAATGCGGATAAAAGTGGTGAGGATAAATCGTCGATTTATTGAATTGACCGAAATTGACTGGTCAATTTAATCGTAGATTTGTTCATATCAAACAACTAGTTCTAGCTAAATATGCAACATTCGTGGATTTAAACAAACAAATGCGGATAAAAGTGGTGAGGATAAATCGTCGATTTATTGAATTGACCGAAATTGACTGGTCAATTTAATCGTAGATTTGTTCATATCAAACAACCTTGGAGAAACCCGATTTGATTTCTGAAAACTCCGATTTATCAATTAAATGTTGTTTTGAAAAGTTTGGTGGGACCAGGCGCGGTCGTGTTTCGTGTTCCGCGACGAAAATTCCGTTTCTCGTCAAACCAACGTGAATCCGCGATTATCCATAATTAAGTGCTATAATTCGGCGAATTTTTGTTCCGCGTTCAACCAGTCAGCGGACGTAACATAACTCAGTGCGCGGCAAGATATTCCGACGTTTTAGTCAAACCCACGAACTCCCGCCGGAAATATTTCGTCACTTTGAAGACTTCAGAGGTGAGTCTTTACACTACACGCTATTCTGATACGTGAGCCGTAGTTGTCATTGCTTCGCGTCCATCTTGAAAATAGGTGAATTCGAAC
Organism: Pachypeltis micranthus; assembly: GCA_020466155.1. Lineage (NCBI taxonomy): Eukaryota > Metazoa > Arthropoda > Insecta > Hemiptera > Miridae > Pachypeltis > Pachypeltis micranthus. Next base: position 36,344,648 of record CM035773.1, read on the forward strand.
CCGATTTGATAGGAACCACTGCCCGAGATGTCTATTCTTACAATTTTCTAACGTGGGTAATCCGATCAGACGAAGCACATGGTTGTTATGGACAAAAAATGGTTAAAAAAATTTGACAAAACGCAGTTTAATCGCAAATACGCCGTGTTTCGTATCGTTTTCAAGGTATTTTTGCATCCTGGGTTGGATGAAATGAGTATCAGACGTGTACGACAGCGTATAGTGAAATTACAGTAATTATAGTGAGTCAAAGTCAACTAATAGAAAGAACTCGCCGGACAATAACTACAGAGAAAGTGATCGTTTCATCGTTTGAACTCCCTCCCTCCCGTCACATCAAAACCACCCGCCCGCTCGACTCGCAACGTAACGTCGTGCCAATTGCCTACAGGCGCTTACGGGCGCCAGGCGCCGGGGGAATATTTAGTATTCTTAGTTCCATTGTAGTCAGGTCATGTTTGGTGTGGTTTACTAGTATTTTTCGATGCTGAATCGAGTGGAATGAGTCTCAGAGCAGTAATACTAGGTCAAGCTGTTCATGAGAATAATAAACCGTTGTGTAATAATTTGTTCGTGATCATTCAACGACGCAAATGTAATGTATGATTTTAATCGATGGGAATGGGAAGTGGAGGGCCAAAAAGTAACAAAAACGTAAAAGTTGGGGGTTTTCTCCTTTTTTCTGCAAACGGCTCTAACGATTATGCTAAAACGTTCAAATTATCTTCTACCAGTGAGTACCCAACTTTTCTTTTCCATAAGTATCTACACAAAAATTCGGTAGGAGTATGAAGCAAAAATAGATTTTTTGTTACTTTTGGCAAAACTGCTTCAACGATTTTCACCAAACTTTCAGAATGCTGTTAACTAGTTAACACACAGAGTTAAAAACCAAGATGTATTGAAAATAATGCTTTTTTGAACATTTTCTTAATTTTCATCGTAACTCTTTCACTGGATTGAATCAGTCTTACGTAGTATCTTCTAGCAACCTACGCCCACATTTAATTCTCCGCTATTATCACTGTATCTGTTGAACGGAAATGTAAGCCATAGTAGCTCGAAAAGAGATTTGTAGAACATGAATTAAAATTTTCTCCAAAAAATGGCTGCATTTCGAATGAACTTACTAGGTACTCTCAATCAACTAATTCTTACATTTTGTTCTTCAGAAATATTTCCGTAGAAATAAGATACCTCGGCTGAATATATAGCGCGGTCTAATTTACGGGGGTTGCGGAAAGTTGAGCGTTGCCACGCACCCAGATATTTTTTCATTCTGTTAGTATGTAGAACGTTGAGGTACGTCAGTCCACAGTTCACATATGATTTATGACACTGTCAACCCACCTTTCATGGGAAGGTTTGTGTCCATAGTTCCACAATTAACGGGTGAAAGCTGCGACAAGTAGTAGTTATCGACTCGACAGTTTTCTGGATTTCGGATCTCTGGGGTTGCTACTAGTTATATTAGGAACATGAATAAGCTTTCACCATGGATGGTGTATATCGGACTACCACTCTGGTCGTTCTGAGAATGCTATCGTTATACGAGCAGGGTTTATGCGGAAAAATTGTGCTGCTCTCGTAGTTTTCGCAAGAATGAGAGTTTTAACCTTAGTTTATTTTATTTGGAGCTGTCCATACAAGCGATTTCGTCCAAATCGTGCTACCCGTGCCTGGCTCTTTCAATGGTAAGCTGTACCAATTTAGAAAGAAACTCCCCAAACTGCTCGTGTGAACAGTTTTGATGCTGCGTATTTGAGGAGGTACGATTAGCCATGTTAGGGTGACATGTATACACTTCCCGTTCTCTCGCCAATCAGATACGAACGAAAGAAGGCCAAATTTGCAGAAAATTCAGAGAGAGCAGGAATGAATGAACGATTCAGGCAGAATTAAGGCTATTTGTACCTCTTTCCCAGTCTCCCTGGCGAACAAGTACTAAAATACATCCGCGTCAACAGCATTGAGCGGCACATGAATCGGTGTTAACATTTTTGAAATCGTTAAATTCTCACAAATAACTTTTTAAAATGTTTAATGCCCTCCATTTTTTACGATAAACTGTTGAAAATGCTAAAGATGAACGTTCTCACCAAGAACATGTGAAATAAATGATTACTGCCATGCATACTTACGAGTACACCACAGGAATGTTCCAAAATAAATTTAAAAATACGTGAAATTAGTTCTAAACATAGAAAGAGGAAGAGAGAGAGAGAGAGAGAAAAAGGGAGAGAGAGAGAGAGAGAGAGAGAGAGAGAGAGAGAGAGAGAGAGGGAGAGAGAGAGAGAGAGAGAGAGAGAAGAGAGAGAGAGAGAGAAGAGAGATAGAGAGAGAAGAGAGAGAGAGAGAGAGAGAGAGAGAGAGGGGAGAGGGAGAGAGAGAGAGAGAGAGAGAGAGAGAGAGAGAGAGAGAGAGAGAGAGAGAGAGAGAGAGAGATTGATTGATTTCTTTATTTATCCACCAGGGGAAATTAGGGCCATAAGGCCCTCTCTACCATTCCCCCTGGAATCTATATACATCATCCTCTTGTGCTACAAAATTACATTGCCCCACTGTTTTATATGATTTCCCGCTAAAGCGACAAATTTCTCTTCCCAAAAAAGCTCAATCATACCTAATGACACATAAACACATACCTATTTGAGAGGGGTGAGTACTTTTATATTCCTCCCCCTCTCAGCAGCACACAAACTAAAACTAATATACACAACAACAAACCTCATTCATGCCAAAATAAATTACACTCATACCAAAATAAATTACACTCATACCAACACATAAACACACAACTGCTGCTATTCGAGAGGAGCGAGTACTTGGATATTCCTCCTCCTCTCAGCAGCGCACTAACTACCTTAACTAACATACACAAACACAATGAACAAATCATCTTACATCTACACCTTATACACTGGGGATCGAGAAATTTGCCATTACATTCATTGGAAATATACCGAACAATGTCACAATCAATCAATATCATATAATTATTGATAGTGTTCACTTTACTTAAGTTAACAATCTGGTTTTCAACAAAAATCTATTTTAGAATAAGCGAAGAGTAATTTTTTCGACACCTCCTCCTTACAAATTACTGGCATTTTGAATTGTCGGCAGTTACTTGACACGCTATTGTACTGGTTTATGACTACAGAATGATCACTCCTGTCACCCGCTTTACAAAAATGATCGTTCAGGCTCTCCAATGAAACCTGAAGAGGCTTCTCACCATTTACCGGCTTACATAAACCTACACTCCGTATGATTTTCCAGAAGTCCTTGGGCTGTTTATTTTGCTTAAAAAGCTCTGCAAAATGCCGCACCTTCGAGTTCCGTATCTCCTGCTTAACTTTATTTCTCATCTTCTTATATTTTTTTCTCACTTCGGGGTTCCTCGTACGTATATATGACTTAAATAGTTTATCTCTTTCACTCATCAACAATCTTATACTATCCCCAATCCATGGCGAGGGCTTATGGCGGACTTTCACTCTAACCAGCGGACAGTGTTTATTATAGAGTGTCAATATGTTGTCATTTACCAACTCGACTTTAGCGTCGATGTTATTTTCCAGGTAAATTCTTTTCCAGTTCAAGTTTTTGGCCTCATAAATGAATTCGTCTTTATTAAAATTTCTTGTCTCGAACTTCTATATACTGTTTTTCTTTTTTCGGGGACTTGAGGTTGAGCGAGCAATAGACTAACTCATGACGAGATAATCCTGGCACAGCCGTCTGCCCGTACGAGTGAACGATCTCCAGACTATTGACTATAATTAAGTCGATTAACGAGCTAGACTGGGCTGCGTGATGGGTGGGGGACAACGGCAGGTATGATAAATTAAACGAATTTAGTAACCCTCTAAATTGACGACTGTACGCTGAATCAACCAACATATCTGTATTAAAATCGCCCAGGATCACTAAATGCTGATGTACTGCAAGCATCTTACTGATTTCCTCGAAGACATCATCAATATAACCGATTTTCGGCGGTCGGTAGAGAGAGAGATTGATTGATTGATTGATAACGTCTTTATTATTGAATCTGGCGAGGTTTGGCCATACATGGCCATTCTTCCACCTAACCAGAACTTTTCAGTCAACAAGTTACGAGCACAGATTGGCACAAGGCGACATTACATGGCAATCAATTTTGTGTTACAAAATTCTCCAGCTTTGTGTTTAAGAAAAAAACTACTACTACTAATAAAAAAAAAAAAGATAAATAAAAGTAAATAAATGTCTTCTTTACTGCATTCCACATAGGTAATTACGTCCTTCATTTTTCATTCAGTATAAAAAGATAATAAGTATTCCTTCAGATGTTTCTTGAAAGCAGGATAACTGGTCAATTTCTTGAGGTCAGGTGAAAGTCCGTTGTAATATGAAATGCTCTGCATAAGGAATGACTGGCGATAGGCTGTAGTGCGGCACGGCGGCAGCCGGTAACATATATCCTTATTCCGGGTTTCAAGGGTGTGAATTTGGGAAAACATCTGATATCTGTCAGCGAGGTACCTGGGCCTTCTTGATGAGGTTATTCTAAACATCGTGATTAGAACCATGTACTGGATAAGCTCATCAACTTTCAGGATTTGGAGATGTCGATATTTGTCGTACACCCTGTCGTCGTATTTAAGATTTAAAATGTACCTAATACAGGTATTTAAAGCTCTCTGCATTTTGAGCCGACATACAGAGTCCAGATCGCAGGCGACTGCAACACCATACATGAAGTAAGGTAGGATCAATGTCCTGAACAAGGTCGTTCTAAGGCTTATCGATTTACAGAAAACTAAGTTCCTGAAAGCGAGAGAGAGAGAGAGAGAGAGAGAGAGAGAGAGAGGGGGGGAGAGAGAGAGAGAGAGATATTGAACATTTTTATATACTATTTACCTGGGAGAATTAGGGTCTTAAGGCCCTCCCTTTCATTCTCCCAGGAGACAATGAACAGTTTAAAGTCCTCTTTTCACATAGAACAGACTAAAACAAATGGAAGTTATAAAAAAAGAACGAAAACGACAAATGCAGGAATATAAATAAATCAGAACGTTTACTCTGTGTGCTAATATTGTACAGATTTTAAAGTTTTTAACAAACTGTAATAGATTGAGTTCACAGGGAGAGCGGTCTTGCCAACCAAGGAATTGTCAAAGCGGAGGGGTGAGAGAAGAGTGTGCTGACGGGGGGGGGGGGCGTTAACCCTGGAATATTAAAAAGCTGTATACGACCGTCGTGTCATTTCAGCAGGTACGCGGGTTCTGGAATACACCATTATCTTTGCATTCACGCTAATTGTCGTATGAGTGACACGGGTTTAGTAGCAGTGCTTTGGTGACTGGAGGTTGTTCTCTCGTCACTCCCGTACCAATTTTCAGCTTCGCCTCGAACAGAGATACGCCTTAAACGTCGACAATCAGGAGAGTTGCTCGAATGGAACTTCATCGTACGTCGTCGGAACGGTCCAATTAAATTCCAATTTTATCGATGCGTGATGTCCCTCAACGGAAAAATATTTCTCCCCTACTTTCGACCCTGTTCTGGTCATGTTTCGAATTTATTGGAATTCCTTTTCAGCGGAATGGAGGCAGCCCAGGAGGAGAATGATGGGTTCGCTTGGAGTGGTGGGGGTGGGGGTAATGGACGCCCTCTGCAATGAATGTGTTACGTGACTTTTTTTTTATTCCTTCAAAGCTTATAGCGTGATAGCATTGGGGGGGGGGGGGCATCTGAAGAAGGAAAGAAATAAATTAAAAGACACGAAACAAGGGAGGTCGCTCAGACCTTTCGCTCCTGAACCTTCATTTCCATTTCGTCCATTGTGGTACAAAAACTAGCGGTCAGCGTTGTCCTTACTCCCCCCGCCCCCCTCATCGCCAACACACGCAACCTCTTTCGTCCTCTCAGCAACCGGGAAAATTGCATTTTCCTTTCAGGAAACGGGAGTGTACTGTAAATACACTTCTCTCCTTACTCAGTGAAATATATAAATTGAGGTCCCCTTCGCTCGTGAAAATTCACGAACACTTATCTACTCAACTTATCGACATTTGACGGGGCAGTTGACGTCTTTCACGGATCCCCCATACTTTTGAAAATGAAGGTATTGTGATCAGTTTCATTAAGAACATGAAATAATTATTTAACTCTAGGAGAAAACTGTCCTCCAAACACCCCCTTTTGTACGCAACGAACCTATATATTACGATTTCAACCTAGACTTGTTCACACCTTAGGCGGGGCCTAGTTAGAAAAAATGTGAGATGAACTATTTAGACATTGGACTTGTTTGTGCATCGCGGAACAGAAACAGGTTGCATCGCCGTCCACCTCTTCAAGTCTAAACTAGCCGCCCAATGCTGCCTCTTTATGTTCGTCGGGTCAGCAGTATCCTTAGGTGCGCACTGTACAATAACTAAAATTTGGGTCCCATAACCCATATCTGTGGTTAAGTTAAGTCCGGGCTGATCTCCTACCTTTTACCAGACGAACCAAGAGCCAGAAGGACGATCCATTCAATAACGGCCATTCTGCACATTGTCACCCACCAACAGCACGGTCAGAAATTCCGTTTATGTTTCTTTGTTTCCCAGAAGAACTATTGTTTTGTTTCTTACCCCATCGCTCTTCACAGTTTCAACCATTGTCCAAGGTTGGTTACAGGCCCCTACGTATAAGCACAATTTTGCATCTTCAGAGGCTCAGTGGCATCACGTGCCATCCAATGAAAACCCAGCGGATCTTGGATCTAGGGGAGTGCTCTCAGATGACCTGCTGAATAGCACCCTCTGGTGGAATGGACTTCAATGGTTAGTTCAGCCGCTTCGTACTTGGAACACATCAAGCGTAAACTCAGCATATCAAACCGAGATTTAACAAGTAAAGAATACCTTAATCTCCATAGAAGTATTTCTAATTTACTCGAAACATGTACAGATAATTTCGAAGTTGTCTTCTCTGTATTGACTTTTAAGAACAGTGGCGTACGGTTTGCAATTTTGAAGAAATTTGCAAATATTGACTGATCCAGTGTGGCCAGAAGATGGCACGCAAAAAGTTCCAGACATGGAATAGTAAGCCTTTTATTATTAGAGTAGGATTTAATATTGGAATTGTAAGCCTTTTATTATTTATCTTCGAAATTATTAGAGGTACTTTAACATGATCGTACAGTACTCCACAGTATGCAGTCTCTGACGCGTCAGCCACCCGACGTACTGGATATGCTACGCCGAGAGGTGAGATGTAACCAGAAATCTAGGGATTTGCTGTTCAGAAATGAGTGGAAATAGTAAAATGGCTGAAGCCCAGCGTACACAAATTGGACTGGAAACTTCAAGGCTCTCCGGTGAAATGCCTTGTAAAGAGCGAAGCAACATTCCTCAATCGCGGGATTAATCACGCAAATTGGTGGATGCAAGCTTTGACTGCCCGCAAGTTCTGAGATTGACTCGTACAGGCTCTCCTACCTGAACTACATCAAGTGATCTGGCTCTTTAGGAGCTTGCTGTAATGAACTTCTCGTTTCAAACGTTATACCTCGTCAGCTAAGAGGAATCTTAAAATTATTGTTGGAAAATGTACCAAAAACTAGGGTTTTCGCATTTTTATCAAAAAAGGCTCTAACGATTTTGACTAAACTTTCAAATTATCTTCTACTAATCAAAACCTAACTTTTCTTCTTCATACATATCGCCATGAAAATACGGTGAACGTAGATATAGCAAAAAGCAAAAATAGGTTTTTTACGCTTTTTGGCAAAACGGCCTCAACGATTTCACCAAACTTTCAAGATGTTTTCAAATAGTTAATACCTACATATTGTTCTCAATAAATGTTCCCCTGACAGTCTATTGAACAGAGATAAAAATCCAAATGCGTCAAAAATAACGTTTTTTCGAACATTTCCGTAAGTTCTGGAGTAACTGCTCGACCAAATTCGATCAATCGATCAGAATGTCTTTTAATCAACCATACCCACATTTCGTACTTCATAATTATTTCTGTATATATATGTTGAACGGAGATATAAGCCAAGTTAACTCATAAAGAAAAGGAGATTTGTCGAATGTTAATTTATCGGTATTCCAATTTTGTCGAAAATGGCTCTAACGATTTCGATCAAACTTACGGAGTACTCTCAGCTAACTAGTCCCTACATTTTGTTCTCCATAAATGTTTCTGTAGAAATGCGTTGTCGAAGATGCAGCGCCCACATACGTAGCTGGCGTTCAAACTTGAAGGGGTGGCGGAAAGTTGGGTGTTGCTACGCACCGCTCGTTTTTGTTCGCAGCAGCGAGTGCTAATTTTTTGTTCAATGAAGAATATTTATTTGTAACGGGTATTAATAAATGTGCAAAAAAAATCAAAAGCAAAGAACAGTCAATAACGCCGTTCATGAGGCAAATTTAGGTTACCCAATACATGGCACAAATCCGCAGTAGTCAAGTAAATCTTCATAATCGACTTTGTCTTGGGGAATGCCAATCTTTCTTCGTGAACTGTGAAGATACACTCCAGTAATGGAAGTACGAGAGCTTAATCCAAATAAATAATAGCACGAACGCCAATTAACTCCCTGTCCCTGGCATTCCCTTTAAGGAGAACAAGCGTTCGACGAGAAGAACCCACAGGTCGACAATATAGTCTTCTGACTGTCCCACAAGTGGGATGTGCATCGCGGCCAGACGGCCTATTGTGTCAGTCCTAATGTCTTACAGGTCAATGCCCGGCCTCCTGAGGGAAGCCAGGTAGCTTTCGTTGCTATCCATCCTGGGAGAAGTGGTACCAAAGCCGCTCTCTCTCAAGTCTTGAGCACTGGGCCAGGACATAGAAGGGAGTCTCCTCTTTCGTGCCACACCACCTGCATCGAGGGGTGTCGACTATACCCATTACATACATGTGTTTGTTCATTCTGCAGTGGCCGGTTATGATCCCAGTAATCTGCCTTAAGGCCTTCCTCTCCATCCTCAGAAGGCTATGTCTTATCTCACTTGATTGCTCTGAGACAAAGCGTTCGGAGTGCCCCAGGTCGACAATCTCGCGCATCTAACAAGCAGGCCGTAGTCAAAGCACGCTGTTAATAAGGAGTAAAAAGAAAAGCGGCCCAATGTCGCTTCCCGTGAGGAAGACATGTTAAAAGTGGAAAGACACAACCCTTCTCGAACGAACCAAAAGCCAGCCAACTGCCCATTCACTGCGAAAAACGCTAGAGTGAGGCAGTTGATTTTGAATTAGTTTTACAAGGGAGTGAATGTACTTTCTCATGAAGTAGCTATTAAATTATTGCGAACTGTTCAACGCCTGCGATCACGTTTTGATGCGGATAGTTATGTGGAACACGACAGTTTTCGTCAGCCGATAGCACCGCCATCTCTTGTGTCATCTAAAAAAAGAAAAAAATTCCCTACCGTCTCCAAGTTGAGAAATTCAATTATGGAAAACGTGTCAGAAGCATCTGCATTGGCTTAAAAGGAGAACAAATAAGCCGAAAAGCTAAAAAAGAGAACGTCGTTCTCCGAGCGATTGATAAAACGCCGAGGGTGGAATTCTTAGGGCTATTTTCCTCAGGAAGATTGAGGCTTAAGGATGCGTTCCTTGTTTCCATCTTCTCTCCTCTTCTCCACCAACAGCCGTCTCATTTTTCTATCTCGCTCCCTCTCCCTCCCCACCATTCTGCTCCTTCACCCCCAACCCTTTTTTCAAATACCCTCGTCTTTTCCTTTAAGTGAATAAAACGAAACACCTCTCAAGAGCAGATGTTTCGAAAAGGAAACTGTGGGAATAGCAAGTAGAAGCCGCAGCGGCTCCGCGGCCCCAGCAGACGACACGACACGACACAACGCGGCACGGCACGGAAGGCACGGCGGGTTCCTCCCAGTCCGCCCAAAACTGATTGCATTGTTTCTGCCTGCGTTGCCAAGTAGGCTGCTACACGACGCAGGTTGTGGTAGTGGTAACGGTGGAGGGAGGGGTGTCTTATCGCGACCTACCTACACACCAAATTGAATTACGGCCTTCCTCGAGATTTTTTTTATTTTTAAACCTTCCGACTTTCGTCAGCCTGGCTTGACTTGGCGGTACGGGGGAATGTGTATTTATTTTCCTTGGCCCTACTGAGTAGGATGGAAAGTTGTGTAATCGGATGGAAAACAAAAAGTTCTCTTCAGACATTGACGGCGAAAGGGCTCCTGAGCCCAAAAACCCACATTTGGGAAAATGGTCTGTGCGTGTCTCAGAACGCGATTGACAGATTACGGCTGCGCCAAATCACAGCAAATTTCATACTTCGCTTGCAGGTCACCATGGAATGCCAAAATGAGCTTTTCTGCAAGAACTATATCTATCATAGGAAAATAAAACGCAAACCCCTTTTCTCGTCAAATACGGCTCCAACGTTTTAATTAAAATTTTTGTACATACAGCCCCAAATAACACAAAAATACTGTAAACGTCACATCAATGTGAAAATGATGTTAGCTGCTTAATACATTACCAAAAATGTCGATGAAATTCGATTTTAAGACACTTTTTCTTTATAAATTCTAAAATTATACTAACATTCTGAGAAAAATTGAGGGGTAGTCCAATGAACCACGAGCGTGTTTGGTAACGCTCGTAAGATATTTAGGAGCTAAATAGAAAATTCCGCGATTCCTACCATCGCCTTTTCACTCACCACCATCTCTTACAGCTCGTATGTGATCATGTTGCCCTCAAAAACGGTTCCAACGACGTTGATTAACGTTTTTGTCAAAGTAAAAACTACGCAAAAGTGCCAAACATCACCACGGTGCTAATCGTCATAACAGCGTCAAAGGTCGTAAGAATCCTAAACCTTACGACAGTGACAATGGTCATACGAGTGCCGAATGTCATAATAGCATCAAAACTCACAACTGTCCCTCACAATAGTGATACATCCCAGTGGAGTGGCAAACTTCTCAACACGTCTGTTTCCTGACTCATATGACTGTTACTGAACCCTCATGAGAGATTTATATCAGTCTTCAAACCTCACAACAGGGAAGGCAGGAAGTTGGGGGAAGGGGACGACTCAAAAATAAGGTTATGAGCGACTTCGGTCGATTTAAAATGGAGGGGGGAGGGGCAAAATGTACGCAAAACTGGAGGATACCGGTCAAACGATTTCGATCAAACTTTCAAACTATCGTCTACCAATTAGTGCCCAACAATAAGCCTACGAAATAGAAGTATTTTTTTGTTCCCTTGTTGCCAGATCAGCTTCAACAATTTTGGTGAATTTCACAGGATGCTTTCAAGTAGTCAGTATACATAATGTGAGGATCTCCGTCTTTGATTCACAATAAATTCAATTAAATTAATGTGACCAATGCTCAACAAAAAATATTCTGGCCTCTCACTCGGGTGGGGCTAACAGCGACAAAAAAACAGGCAGTTTGACGAATTTGACATAAAAAGAACGGATAAAAAGTGTTATTCTACGGAATATTACTAAAAAAAAATAAATCAATAAGGAGACTTCAAACTCGTTAAATAAAAAAGAAATCCTGGTGAAATGAATGATACGAAACACGGCGTATTTGCGATTATACTGCGTTTTGTTAATTTTTTAAACCATTTTTCGTCCATAACAAATGCGGGCTTCGTCCGATCGGATTGCCGTGATGGTGGGCACAACTAGATACCAAATGGAATTTTTGAGCGAGAGAACGGTTTTAGACCACATTAAAGACACAAAACGGCCCGGCAGGCGGACGGACATTGCAGTTTTGGAATCCCCATGTTTTGAAACGTAAAGTATCAAATTTTGAGGGGTGGAGGGGGGGTTGTAAAAAATTTTTCCTGACCGAAAACATAGGGAATGAATAATATTCAGTGCACAACGTTTGTTATTTCGGAGCAGAATGCCCACTTCTTCCGCTGCTGGAAATTGATACTTCTCCACAATATATTGTTTTCCATTAACGTTCATCTGACACTCCATTGAACAAAGAAAAGAACCAAAATGTGCCAAACCCTTTTTTTATATTTTAATTAAAAGCGTTCAAACTTTTGCCAGTAAACGAGTAACTGATGTGTCCTTTAGCAACCTACGCTCATAAGTAGCAGCGGCTCAATAAATAGCGTAATTTTGGATACGACGGTGGGGGTTTCAGTGCGTTATTAAATAGAGCGGCGGCCAAGAGATGTTAGTTTGACGCATTTTGTACTGTCTTTCGCTCGATCGATACATTTTTTGTGGTTGATTGCGCAGCTTCTCGAAGGCTTTGCCGTGAGAAATGTAAATAAATCGAATTTTTGCGGTTTTCCGTTTCGAACTCACTCCCACTGTCTGCTCCCCTAATAATTCTCTCTCTGCCCACCCTCCCCTACTAGGAGGGGATTATTTCCCAAGAAAACCAACAATATTCACAACTCAGTTCCATTCTTTGGGGATCATTTCAAGTAAAGGGACCTTTTGTTCGATTTGCTACCATTAAGAGGAAAGTTTGACGAAGAATATGCGAAACGATGGAAGTGGAGGGAGAGAAAACAATGAGCCGATTGGTATCGAAGCCTCTGCTAGAGTTCAGTAGGTATAAACCTCCGCTGGGTCTGTTCCCTTTTCTCTCTTTGAACAAAGGCTCTTTTGTCCTAATCCTCTCGAGCTATTGTTATTAAAAACCATCCCCTCCCCTCCACCGCAACCATCCTTCTACCGGTCATCCCACCTCTTGCCCATTTTCGTCTGAAGCCGATTTTTCGGGACCAACAAAATTTAATAACTGATGGAATCGAAGAGCTTTTTGTGTGTCTGAGAGTCGGGAGCGAACCTAATGAAACGCGCTTAATTCCATTCCACGGTTTTTTTAATCAGCATGAAAAGTACAGTTAGTTACCGGGGGGTTTTCCGCCCAACCATCATTTTGGGGGATCTGAAGGCTAAAGGTCAAACGTGAACCAGTTTTCTACCAATCACGTGCCGAGACACGCACTGCGAACATATCATTTGTTTAAATTGCGTTTTTGGGACTCAGAAGTCCATAAAACGTACAATCTGAAGAAAAGCATAAATTCTTTAGCACGGAACATGCTTTGGCCTTCACTTGGTCATCACCGCTCAACGCTGGCCTCACACTTCGCTCTCAATGTTGCACCGTGCTCGTTCGTTTCGTAGTTTCTCTCTTGACGTCACCATGCCAAGAGGATGAGAAATTGATTGAGTTATTGTCCTAGCATTCAATGTTATGGGACAAGGAGTGGAAAACTCAATTAAAAAAGGATCTAGCGCGGGTTGATTGGAAACGAAAAAAAAACAAGTAAGTTCAGTGTTCAAAGATATTTTCACTTCCTTCATTCTAATTTGTTCACAGTTCACCTATCGGGATTCATAAAAATTCAGCAGTTAAATTATTCAATAAATTGCTGTCTCACCAAAAAAGCCCTCGGCATTGGTGTAGCCTCCTGTCCTTCCCAATGATATCATGTTTTCCTTTGGCAAAAGCAAACATTTGTGTCTCACCACCGATATGAAATGGGGTTTCCTGCAGGTTTTTTTTTAGGGTACACGGGACCGAGTCCCTTTGTCACAGACTCTGCTATGGTTTGGGGTTGAACCCCAGGGAGAACCCCCAAAGCAGTGGTATGGGATTTGCTCTGCCGTTTCGTCCTCTTCGGCACTAAAATGTCTTGTTGGGCGGATTCTTAAGTGGGCAGTGTCCAGTGAAGAAGCTAGTTACGTCTCTTAGATCCTGTCTGGAGAGTGTCAGCATTACCGTCGTCCTTAAACAAGAAGACATAATGAGCCTTTTCGCTTGCCTTAATCATGGCTGGCTAATCGTTATTTTCCTGTGTCTCCCATCGTACCAACGGACGTTTCAGCTGACTTTTCCTTACTCCTACGTGGGGTTCAGGCTCCACGGGTAGGGATTCTGTACTTCTTTTTGCGGGCAGTCTGTCTTTTCAGTGCCTTCATGCCCTGTATGAGAACACCCGGATAAGCGAAAGCCTGTTTTGGTTTGAGCGCTTGAAGACATTCCCCTTCTGACCTGGATCTGAAGGTGAAGGCTGCGAGGACTTTAGGGCAGCCTGGGTGTCCGAGAATACGTAAACCCGCTTGCCCTTGAGTCCGGCAGTCAGGATCTTTTCTGCGCAGATCTTTGTGCCTAGAATTTCTGATATATCATGGCGTACTCTCCCAGCGACTTGGCAGGACTGCGATTGAGCCTTACAATGCCCAGTCTAGCTCTAGCTTCCCTCACAGAACTGCCAGTGTACCACTGCAGGGCCCCCATTTCATGGAACAACCCTCTCTTCTACCATTGCCGTGAGTGAACGCTGATGCTTAATGGCAACTGAAAGTTCTTCTGTTCTGGCATTATGTCAGTAGCAAGGACTGCTGTCTCTTCTAATTTGAACTGCCTAATCGTTCCTTGGAGGCTTGCCTTACCCCTGGTGACAGCATCACCTGTCTGCAAAAGCGTTACCACTCCCTGGTAGGCAGTCCTCTGAATGTGTATGTCAAGAGGTGAGCTATTCAAAAGGGCTTCCATTGCAGTTGTGGGGCAAGTACTCATTGCCCCTGTAATAGCAAGGCAAGTCGCTGCAGCTACTGTAGTTTCCCCTGGAAACTGGAAATCTTGCTGCACAATCGGCACTTAACTGCCTCTGACATGCCCATCTTGTTGAGGTGATACCTCAGTGGGGGGTGTCTGGTCTCTTAGATCCTGTCTGGAGAGTGCCTTGAACAAGAACCTTGCTTTCGCTTGTCTTAATCGTGGCTGGCAATGCCACGGGGCGCTATTTTCCTGTATCTGACGTTTCAGGTGACTTCTCGTAACTTCTTTGTGGGCTCAGGCCCCCACTCCTTTACGCAAGGCAGTCTGCCCTTGCATTGCCTTCGTGCCCTCTATGAGCTGGCGCCCAGATAAGGGAAAGCCCATTTGGGCACGGAGTTGTTTGAGCGCTTGAAGACATTCCCGTGTCATCCTGGATCTGGAGGTGTAGGCTGCGATGGCCTTTAGAGCAGCCCGGGTGTCCGAAAATATGTAAATCCGCTTGCCCTTGAGTCCTTTAGTCAGGATCTCTTCTGTGCAGATCTTTATGGCTAGAATTTCTGATATATCGTGGTGTGTACCACTGCAATGTGCCCAGCTCAGTCTGGAACGACCCTCTCTCCCATCGTTCCCTGCAGAATGACAACTGAAAGTTCTCCCTCTCTTGCATAATGTCAATATCAAGAACTGCTGCCTCTTCTAGTTTGAACTGGCTAATCGTTACATGGAGGCTTGCCTTGCTTGGTGATTACCAGTCGGCAAAAGCCATACCGCTCCCACATATGTGGTTCTCTGAACGTACATGTAGAGAGGTGAGATGTTCAAAGACATTTTCATTGAAGCAGTGGGGCAAGCACTCACTGCCCCTGTAACAGCAAGCGTGCTGTTTCGCTGCAGTTTCTGGAGGTTCCCCTGAACTGCTTATTGCCTTCCACCAGGCACATGTGGCACAGGGTCTTCTTCAGCCAACTCCATAATTTTTTGAGGTAAAATCCATCTTCTGCAGGTATTCATCTCTTAGGAAGTTGTGTAAACAACTAGAAACTAAAATAATATCATTCACAGGCTCAGATTTTACATTAATAAGTGTAAAAAAACGAAAACTCGAACACAAAATAACAAAATCGTTTTTAGACTCCCAACGTTGCTCTGCTTAATTGAGAGTCGAATCTTCTTTTTTTTGGGTTATCTTCCAAAGTTTGCGCTTTGCAGTAGGGTTTCATAACGTGCTCGTCCAATTTGAAGGCTTTATCTCCCAATATGACGTGGGGCAAGACGATGTCTGAATCGGGCGATGAACTTGGGTGTCTTTTGTAATCCTTCTTTGCCATAAGAACTCAACTAAGAGAAATTTATAATCGGCATCAATTGAAAAGTAGTTTTTGTAGTTGAAGTATAAACTTCCGGTTTGATTAGGTGCCACAATCCTCACACGCTTCTCTTCTATGGCACCAATGATATTTGGGGAACTCCAAGGTCTCTAGAATTCTTCTTCGTTCATTTTCCAGTCGGTGAGGTCGTGGGGAGATAAAAATAGGAGAAGTAATGCTTCTTTGAGGGTCTTGAGAAGTTGGGGGATAACTTTACTTAACGGGTCTCCACATAATTTCCCCGACACCTGGCATCAGCTTTCAACACGCTCACAGGAAAACATTAACACCCTGCGAGGTACGTCACTATCAGTCCGACGTGGTGGCCAGCTACAAGCGTATGAAAGACTTGCCTGGGTTGTTCCGAAAATCCACACTTATCTCAGGTAAACGCAAAGACGCATTTAAAAAAAGGCTTGCTGGATGGCTAAGAGGGAACACTTTATTACTCCCAGAGCAGCTCCCAGAAAATACAGTCGTGAGCAGCTTCAGGATGGCGGGCTTGTGGCAAGCTCGCTGAGACGCAAGAGTGACAGCCACCAAGCAGCCTTTGTAACGACAACAAACAACTTCTATAGTGCACCAGTAATTAGCTTCTAGTGAGACAGCCCGGTCGCTAGTGGCTAACAAGCAGTGCTATCTGGCGCCTCTCGGCTTTCATGGAGGGTTGGGGAAACTGGCGTTGCTCATCGTACCAATGGGTCCCCCACCCGTTGGAATAGAACTACTCGCTTCAAATTCCTTGAGCAACACAGGAGCCTAGTAACAGCGCCATGCTGATCCACATCAAGAATGCGTCCTGTAGAGACCGCCATCTCTAGTCAGCCGGTAGGCCAGGCATGGCCTGGCCCCATTACACCCATTCAGCCTTATTATTCGTTGTGGTGAGTGGTTGGGTGTCTCAAATTTTGTTGAATTGGCCTGCACGAGATGGTGTTTTGCCTTTGGCATTGTGTAGGGAGCCTAGTCTTTGGTTATTACGTCAGCGATATTGGCAAGATTTGGAATGATTTTCAGGAGCGAGTGCTGTTGGGAATTCGTATTGGCCAATGGCAGCATTAGATTTTGTTTACGTTATCTATTGTGGTGATGGTGGTGGTGTGAGGTGGAGGGCTGGGTCTCACTTTTTTGTTATATTGCCCATTGTTGTGGTGGAGGGGATGGTGAAGGGATGAGAAGGGGGATGTGCGGTCAAAACAAATCATAGCTTACGAGATTGACTCGCGGAAAGGGATCTCTTCCCCCCCCCCCTTACAAACAAAATCTCGTTGTTTCTTCCTCTTTTCCTCCCACAATTTCTCCACCATTCCTCTTCCCCTCACCCCTACTTCCCATCTCATCACGTATATTCAGAGCACGTTCCCTTTTCACGTAGAGAATTTCAAAAAGGTGGCCAGTCAGTGGGAGCTCCTGCTGGCAGCCTCCGCTCTCGCTATCGCCACGATAAGACCCCCCCCCCTCTTACACCAACCACCACTCTTGCACACTGTTTTCCCCTTTTTTCCCTCTTTTATCTATCCGCGCCAGCAAAACCCTCGCGATGAGGGGCGAATGGGGGTGAGTGGTTGGAGCTAAACCCTTCCTCTCGCAGTTTTCCCTCTTACGACTGTCGCCGTTTTGCAAATTCGCCTCGACGCCGCTATTCGAAGGATTGTCTTCTCTGGCAGTTACGTGCTTCTTCGCCGAAGGGTTGACAAGGTGGGGTATAGTAGTTGATGGCTCACGAAGGAGGGGGGTGGGGATCGAGTTGAGGAGCGGGGGAGACCCGACGCCTTTCGATTTCGTCAAATCCTCCGTTCGAAGAACTTATTCTGAATCGACAAACACCGCGAGTCAAAGGCGGCTCAACTCGAATTCCAGTTTTGTTGGGGAATATTTGGCGCGCAGCCTCCTCACGAGGGTATTCTCACGAACGTCAGAACTTCAATGATACGCTGTCAACCCTAAACAATTTTCTGTTAAAAATTATCAGGTGCGAAGCGTTATACAACTTTCTGCAGCCCCTTTATATTGAATAACACGCTACATATACGAGAGCTACACTTCGTTCAACGCGTTGTAAAATCGGTCAAGGTCATTTTTTCATACTAGAAAAACGATGACGTTGGATAGATGCCCCTCTGCCTGAGTGGAAGAAAGCAAAATCGTAGCACGAGGAAACTAACAGCTGGATGTCACAGTTGAAAACACCTGGCAGTGATACGCACATACATAAATACGAGGTGCTTTGGAGATTGTGAGAGTTCGATATCTTTATTGGTCCCAGAGATCCCAGGCTGCAGGCTGAGGAGGTGCGCCCAGTCTGGACCACAACTGGGTTTTAGAGCAGTGACAGAAGCAGTGGGATGCAGGTCTGACTCCACGTCATATCCAGTTTATTCTGAGCTCGGCAGACGGCTGTATGCGCATTTGTTGGTGGTTTCCCAACTTCCTTGCAATCCAATTGCTGTCACATCATGCCTGTTCCCCCCTGCAAGCAGGTGTTTTTGACTGACCTCTCTATGACGACACATGGGCTCACCTCCCATGGGGCCGTGGTTAGAGGAGGTAGGGAGCCATTTTAGTCACGAGAACCGCTTTGACGCCCAGGCTCGGGAACCTCCATCGGTGGAGGGGATGGCAGGGAACCAGACCTCACAAACCCATTACAATACACCACATCCAACCTCAATAGTAGGAGAATGAGCCCATGTGAAATTGTACCGTGAGGCCAGGAAATGACCTGACACCCCTGCCTCTTCACACCCCGTATATCTACTCGAGAATGTATCAAGGGCATACCAAGGGTTGATCGGACACAAACTGCAATAACACGATCGTTCTCCCGCAAATTGAACTACTAAAACACGCGGGGAAATTAGATGTATTTGATTCACTGGCCAAAGCAAGTAAAGTATTTATTTATTTATTCCGTGAGATGATTGAGTGCAGCAAAAGTATATATTGAGACGAAGGGCACTCTTAATGAGTTTTTGCAGCGCTGAATACGAAGCGACTGTTGAATTTTCCTGTACTGATTTCACGCTTTTCCGAGCTATTTTTAGATGCTACAGCGAATGTAATTAGTCTCACAGGTGTTCGACCGTACTGTAGTTCGAAAACAGTGAAATTACAGTAATTATAGTGAGCCAAAGTCTCGTAAATAAACGCGTCCCTTAGGATGTGGATGACGGGACGATCGGTCCTTAGCTCCGCGAGCTGCTCTCCTCAGCGGGTCGACTCCCCCCGGCCAGGGCTCCGGGCTCGTCAACTGCCTCAGTCCGCTCTCAACGGCCGTCGAGTCACCGGGAGGTTTCACCAAACGCTCACATTTGTCGATTAAAACAATCACCAACGATCACTGATTTGAGAATTACTATGCAATATAACGGATTTCACCGAGGTGGTTTACGATTGAAACATTATAACGACCCGCGAATTCTTCAAAACGGAGTCGTAGCGGTTAGAAGTTGACTCGGTGGGTCGAGGTTACCGCTCGCCAAACGAAGACCGTTTTGCAGACGGGGAACTGCCTTTAACTTAATAATACGAGTTTTATGACTGCTTTTCGTTTCGTCTTGAATCGTTTCGCTAATTTTGCTTACTTGAAACGCACAAAAGGAGGACGAGAATCGGGGGGTTTTATTTTGGTGGTTCAAACAAAGGAGAAGGTTATGATTTCGTTTGGATAGTTCGCAATAAAATGATTCTGGTGGTATGATATATCTGGGCATTCGAACACACACTGAATTCTTTGGGTTCGCGTTGGTTCTCGACAATAACCGCTGCGAACACCAACAGAAATGCTCTACCCCAGCTTATTTTTGTAGAAGTAGGAACAGAATTGAGGAAGCCGTTGAAACGCACAAATCTGCTGAGGACTCAAAAATGTAAAAATATCTCTCACAAATCAAGTCAACTAGGTCTATCAAACAACTAGTTCTAGCTAAATAGGCTAGAACGTTCGTGAACCCCAACATTCGCGGATTTAAACAAACACATGCGGATAAAAGTTATGAGGGTAAATCGTCGATTTAGGCCGATGCTCAGTTCCGAAATTGGCTGGTCAATTTAATCGTAGATTTGTTCATATCAAACAACCTTGGAGAAACCCGATTTGATTTCTGAAAACTCCGATTTATCAATTAAATGTTGTTTTGAAAAGTTTGGTGGGACCAGGCTCGGTCGTGTTTCGTGTTCCGCGACGAAAATTCCGTTTTTCGTGAAACCAATTGAATCCGCATTTCTCCATAATTAAGTGCTATAATTCGGCGAATTTTCGTTCCGCGTTCAACCAGTCCGCGGACATACCATAACTCAGTGCGCGGCAAGATATTCCGAAGTTTTAGTCAAACCCACGAACTCCCGCCGGAAATATTTCGTCACTTTGAAGACTTCAGAGGTGAGTCTTTACACTACACGCTATTCTGATACGTGAGCCGTAGTTGTCATTGCTTCGCGTCCATCTTGAAAATAGCTCAATTCGAACCCGAGTTGATAAGAACCACTGCCCGAGATGTCTATTCTAACAATTTTCCAGAATGGGCAATCTGATCGGACGAAGCACATGGTTGTTATAGACTAAAAATGGTTAAAAAAATTAACAAAACCGCTATTTTGGCAGGTTTATCGCAAATACGCCGTGTTCGGTATCGTTTGCCAAGTATTTTCAGATGCTGGGGTGAATGGAACAATTCTAAAAGGTGTGCAATGTGTCTAGAGCGAGAATAGTGAAATCATAGTAATTATAGTGAGCTAAATTCTACTAATTGAAAGAACTCGCGGGACAGTAACAGCAGCGAAAGTAATTGTTTCATCATTTGTACTTCCTCCCCCTCATGTCGTAAAAACCACCCGCCAAGCCACGGCGTGCCAAACTACCTACTGGCACTTGGAATATTTAGTTTTGGTCGTTCCGTTGTAGGCAGGTCATGTTTCGTGTGGTTTACTGGCATTTTTTGATGCTGAATCGAATGGCATGGGCCTCGGAGGCGTCTGCAGTGCAAGAGAGTAATAACAAACAACTTGAAGAGCTGTTCCACCATCTGATTCTTCTGATAGCCCTCTCTCACAAAAGCGATGTCTGGAGGAGATGGTGAGGGCTGAGGAAGTAAGGTGAGGTAAACGTATGAGCTCTGAACGAAAAACTCAACTTCATTTTCAGACAACTACCAGACTTCACTTCAGTTTGAATAAAGTAGAAACGGGGTGGAGTTTCGTTCGAGCTAATTTCATATTATGAAGACGACCGCTACTCATCAGGTTAACAGATCTATCACTTTACCATTTCACCTGAGAATGACGGCTCGGTAAATGATGCGGAATCACTTTGTACATGGCTTTTTCTACTTACTCAATTCATTTATCACTCAGTTCATTTGAACTTATCTTTCAATTCATTTATCACTCTGTTCATTTGAGCTGTAGTCCGATAATCTTCGTTCGCTAATGGCATTCGCTTGGTGATAGCGCCTATCTTTTCTTTAGTTTCCCTGGCTCTACAATGTAGAAAAGTAAGTTATGTAATCGGCTGAAAACAAAATTTTGATTTCTTTTCAGACCTTTACGTTTCAGACCCTCCTGAGTCTGAAAAACACTATTTGGGAAAATTGTCTGTGTGTGTGTGTGTGTGTGTGTGTGTGTGTGTGTGTGTGTGTCTGTGAACAATTTTCAGAGAAAACGACTGTACCAAATCAGCTCAAACTTAAAATCTACCTCGCAGGTTACCATGGTACACCAAAATAAGAGTATGAACAAAATCCACCGAAAGTTAACTGTAGTTATCATAGTGATCGAAACACCAAATATTTTTTTCTCAAAAATGGCTCTAACGATTTTGATTAAAGTTTTTATATTGATAGCTCGTAATAAGACAATTGTACCATAAAATTCCCATTTGTGGAAAAATGACTATAGCAGCTCAAGAAATTATCAAAAGTTTTGACGAAAAGCGGTTTTCGCGTGGTTTTTCCTTATAAACTCTGCTGAAATGTTTGTTACTAGAATGTTAAAAAAACATTGGTGTAGTAGTCCAGTCCTTTGAAAACGTTCATTAGATACATGGGGCTCACTGCAGAAATTCCGGAATTTCAACTACCACCGTTTCGCTTACGACCAGTTTAAAAGGTTTTTACCCGATAACTCTGCAAACGTGATTGATCTATCCTCTTAAAAAAACCGTGCTTACAGCCTCATCATTCATTGTGTACTAAATGTTCAATACTGGTCCGGGAATGAGTACGAGCAGCATAATAAATTCCGGAATTGTCAGCGCTACCGCTTTCTGCTGCCGTGAAGTGTTATTTGTCAAATGAACTGAGCGATAAATGAATTGATTAAGTAGAGCTAAGGAAAGTTGTGTGTTGCAGCGCACCAGATATTCTTTAATCCTCAGCCTCCCATCGTGTTTTCCTTCTTCTTACCTACAATATTGCGTTGTGCTCGGTGAATAACATTCGAACACATCTCTCTCAACTCGTCATTAATTTGCATACCTAAATCTGAAGACGTCCTTTTTTTTCGATGGATCGAATAAGTGACGTCGGAGTGCGAAAACTCGTGAAAACAAATCCGGCACTTCTTTCTGTGGTTGGTGCCGGCCCATTTTTCAACCTCCCGGAACCCTAGGTAAGCCCAACGCACCTTCCCTTCGTCCCATCCTCCAGAATCCCCCCTCTCACGGAATTACTCTCCATCATGTTGGTCTACCCGCAACAGGAAAAAGAAACAAATTATTTTTCGTACAGTCCACTCTAAAAATCCAACAGTCATCTTGGTTCATGCGCAGCTTGATTATCATTAATGAATGAATGAAGAAGATTCATCTTCTTAGGTCTTCGTCATTTTGGTTCTCCACATTCTAGGTTTTTCGTGTCCTTGGTCTCCCATCTTCTTGGCTCTCTATGTTGAAGGTCGCTGTTCTTCGTCTGCTTGGTTCTTCGCCTTCTTAGTTATTCATTCTCCTTGCTCTTCATCTACTTAGGTCTTCTTAGTTCTTCCTCTGATTGGTTCTTCCACGTCTTGATTCTCCATATTCTTGGTTTCTTCTGTACCTTGATTATTATTTTACGAGTTCTTCATCATTTTCGTTCTTCACCTTCTTGGTTCTTCCTCTTACTGGGTGTTTGTCATCTTGGTTCATCCGTATCTTGATTATGATTGAGTTATCTTGTGGGTTCTTTATCATCTTCGTTCTTCATCTCCTTGGCTTTTCGCCTTCTTAGTTCTTCCTTTTCGTCATTCTTTATTGTCTTGGTTCGTTGCCTTCATAGTTTTTCGTCTCTCTGGTTCTTCGTCACTATGATTCTGTCTCATCTTAATATTTATTCGTCGTTTTGTTTCTTATTTTCCAATTTCGTGCTCTTGTTTCTTGTCCTTTTTCCCTTTTTTTGTCTTATTCTTCTTCTGTCAATGTTTCTACAGGTTGAAATAAGTACCCTCCTGTGCACCAGCTAATGTTAATTTCTTGTAAGCTCTTGAAAATATTTTTCCGGTCAATCCTCCACCTGTGAGTATTTTGTAGTTTCCTCGAAATCACTCAAACGTCGTTCCTTATTAGGGAAGCCTTGCTATACGTAAGTATTTCCAAGTGGACTTTGTGAAATCAGAAAATAACCTCGTTAGAGAAGGTCATACCCCTGATGCGAGCGGCATCAAGAGGCTGAATTGTGATGAAGACGCTCCAAGGGGCGAAGGAAGAAAAGAAGTGGCTCGGTGCCTATGTGTTTGTGTGTTCGTGCATGTATGCGTGAGCTTTGGGAAACGTTGAGGTGATGGGTGGATGTTGCGAGTGAAGGGGAGGGAGGAACCCTTCAAATCCCTCGGTAGAAGTCTTTATTCTCCCCGTCTTTACTTACTGCTGAGATGTAGAAGGCGAAAGAGGGGAAGAAAGAGAAGAGAGAGAGAGAGAGAAAAAAAGAAAATATTCCTCTCCCGCGTTTACGAGGAAGGCAAACCCGTTCCAACTCAAAGGCTTCAGAAGGAAAGGGTTAAAAATACAATCCTATAAGTTTTGCCCCGAACGGCTCTCGAGAGCATTTTTCCGCCCATCACATGTCATTTTTCTTTCTTCCCTTCGTTTTACTTTTTCGCCGGTTGAGGGTTTACTTGTTTTTTTTTTCTTGGCGAGATTCCGCGACGTCGGGCGAATCGAGCTGCGACTGGGTCTTGGGACTTTCCAAACCATTTGCTGCCAGGAATTGGAGCTCACTGGTCGAAGTGAGGCGCGGACGTGAAATTGGGATTGACGCGATAGAAATTCGATTGTCCAGCTATTCCAAGATCGTACACAGCGGTTGTTGAGCACATTAATCGAATAAGTGGCCACTGAGCTGACTAAAGGATTGAGGGATGCGCAGTATTGAGTAGAGAGAAAAATAAAATATATTTTGAGTACATTGAAGAACGAAAGAGTGCCAGTTAAATTATTAGGGCGACACCTTTGAGTGGGTTGTTGAAGTGTTGAGAATGAGGTGAAATATTCACCTAATCTCTCGCGGAAACTACTTTTTCTTTGACGCTACGTATAAAAAGTACAAGAAGAAGAACCATGATCAGGATGTTGTGTATTTCTCATGTAGGGCCAATTAGAAAGAAGAGCTTCATTGTTCTGACTGTTTAAACTCAGAGGACCAAGAAGAGAAAAAAAACGCGTTGATGTTTTTCATCTCGTTTGCCGCGCTCAAAAGAGAGGCTCCATTCGATGGGGTTATATGCGATTATTATATATGAGATAGCAAAGAAAGAACCATTATTTGGTTGAAGTGTTCTCCCCCCCCCTCCCATCACACCTCTGCCGTCGCACTCCAACTGTGAAAAGTAGGTGCACATAACAGACGACAGGAGATGTGAAATGAGAAAAAATGTAGTTTGAAGTAACTTAGGGCTTCCTCCTAGTTCTGTCAAGCTAGGCAAGTATCATTTGAACGGGAGAGCTGATGAAAGCAAGAAAGACGCTGAATGGGCATAGGTTAATTGAAATTGAATGCTTTACCCCTGGTCATTACTGATAACTCAACAGAGGAGCTTCGTTAGAACAGAGTTAGAAGCACTAAGGAATGAAAAGTGAAGTAACCAATATTCTGGATATCCCTAGCGTTTCTGTAACGCTGTCGTGAGAGAGCGGCTCGACAAAATCGACTGAAAGTGTATAGTTAGTACGAAAATCAACGAAGGACGCCAAAATAAGGGTGTGACCAAAATACGTTCCAAAAAAACAAAAATATATATACTACATATCTGGCGCGAAGCAACACACAACTTTCCGCAACCCCTCAAAATTCAACGACCTGCCGTATATACGGGCGCTACATCTTCGTTCAACGTATTTTTACAGGAACATTTATGGAGAAAAAAATGTAGGTACTAGTTGGATGAGAGTACTCCGTGAATTTGATTGAAATCCTTAGAGCACTTTTTCAGAAAATTGGAAAACCGTTAATTTCAATATTCGACGAGTCTCGTTTTCCCAACTATCATGGTTTATATCGCCGTTCAACAACACATACATTACGGAAAACAAAATGTGGGTATAAGTAGCTAGACGACCCTCCGTTATGTTGTTCTAATCCAGTAACGCAGTTTATCGGGACACTACAAAATTGTTTGCATAAACATTATTTTCGAAACATTACGATTTTAATATCTGTTCAAAGGATTGTCAGAGGAACATTTATTCAGGACAATATATAGGTATTACCCATGTAAAAACATTCTGTGAGTTTGGTGAAAATCGTAGAAGCCGTTTCGTTTAAAAGCGTAAAAAACCTTTGTTTGCTCATATCTCTGTTCAATTAGTTTCCATGAATAACCAATTTAATAATATTAAATTATTAATATTATAATTTTTGCGTCTATCTACAAAAAATCACCAACAAAAAAAAAAAAAAAAAAAAGAACCAGCTCAATTGGTTCGGCAGTTTTCCCGCAAATTGAACTACACACAGACCACGCGTCGACGTTAGGTTTTTTGGATTTAGTATGCCCCAAGACTTAGACCTGAAAAAACTTTTTTGACATGATTGTGATAGTTTCCTTAGCCTTTGGGTAGTAGAATGTAATAAATACGTTTATAGTCACTCTAAGTAGCCATACGTTGATTGTTCTATGAAGGTCGTGGAATGAGCAGCTCGAAGAATTTCACAATTTACGGTTATCTGAGCAGCAGGACGAACCAAACTCTTCGATTTAGCGAGGGCCCGATTCACTACGATGCCAGAAGTCGTAAAAAGCTCTAGTCTCATCGAGGTGTCGCCCTGTTGCCCATGCTCGCGTTTGCTCCAGCCTAGTTCTCTGTTTGTGGTGGTTGTTGGGCGCTCGAGAGGGGGAGTGTGAGGATCGAAATAAAAATGAAGCAGGTGTGTGTGAGGAGGACTGTATTATACGTGTGGAATTGAGTTGAGAGATTTGACCTGAGATCGAGAACAAAAGGGCGACACAAGTACTCGGAACACGTGAACTGGCACGGGAAACCGTATGGGAGAGTGAGAACTTACTAGGACAAGAGTTGGAAGCAGAATGATTTTGGGAGAAGGTATCAGTTCTGGAGAGGAATCTGGAAAAGGAGGAGAGGGAAAAGGTGGGAACACCACCGATGGAAAGATGGAAATGACCGACCAGGTGCGAAGACGTTTGGAGAAACAATGACCTTGCCACAGGTGCGACCCATTGGGCAGGAGCGGAATTCCGAGGTCAAAAACCTGGACAGATTCGGCGCTTTGCATCGAACCGTGGTTCTAATGCTTTGGGCTACACAGCTGGAGTGTGTGTGCAGTTGAGTAAGTTGTGTGATGCGTCACAAAGGATTTTTTTAGCGATTTCAGTGGCTCGATTTTGTAGTAAAAAATTCTCTAAAATGACGAAACGATCACTCTCGTAACTTCCTTCGCGTATTCATCTCGCAGCAGCTCAATTAAATTCTGAAGCGTATTTGTGCATTTCGGAATTAGTAATTAGCGGGTAAATCTCGCCAGTAATAACAACAATTAAATTTGCATTAAATCGCATTACGAGGTCCAGTCTGAAGGTCGTGTTGACTGTCAATAACTTAACTATTCGTGGCGTCATCGTCGAATGTTAATGCTCAACATAAACACAGCCTTCAAGGTAATCGATAGCCGAATGCTAATTAGTTCACTATTTTCGTAATACGCTCGACGTTTAATTCGTTCAGTCATTCGAAATGGTAGTATAAATTTAGTTCAAGCGTTCGGCGAAGCGAATGAATAACCTAACGTCATTTCTGATTTTCCCCGAGCTCATAGTTGCTTCATAAAAGTATAAGTTTGACAACCCTGCCATTCCTCACTCTCGGGCTTCCTTTTTTTCAAGACAAGCGCCTCGGTTTTTTTTTCTGCTTCGTCCGTCGTACAAATCAAGTTAAGCTGGTTATAGGCCGTTTTATGGAAGGGATAATAAACGAACGACTCCTTCGAATTTTATGAACTTTCTTTCCCCCTTCTCTCTTTTCAGGGATAACGACCGAGAAGAAGATAAGGAAAGTCAAACTTCTCAAAGCGCGATAAATCGAGATTTTAAAAACGTTGTAACGCCCTAATGAGGCTATTAATCAGTCGGAAACTGAAAAACTTTTCTTCGGAGACGGCGGAGGGGGTTCAAAGAATTTTTTTTTTTTTTCAGAAGCCGATTTGTCATCTCGTTGGGAAAAGAGGGGGAGGGGAAAGATTTTTTTTTTAATTATAGACAAGAAAGGGAGGAAGAAGTCAGGAAATCAAACGAGGGAGCGAGATTGAAAGCTTCAACACGTTTTTTGAGCGGGAAATCCGCGTTTAGTTTCGTTATAACTCGTCACCCCCTCGAAAATTCGACATAATTCGGTCGTATCTAATTTGAGCGTAGCGACCGAAGAAAAAAAAATGGCGCTGCCGTCGTTGTCGTGGAATAACGACTGTGATCGATCTCGAGCGTCATGGAATGCGAGGAAATACGAACGGGCTTACGATCCAGTTGATAAGTGACGAAGCTACCTAAGTTGATCTCAAGTAATAAGTTGCGTAAGTTGAGTGCACGAAGGTTAACAAAACGAACAACAAACCAGTTATCAAATCAATAAGCGAGTAAACAATCTGTGCATTAAACAACGGAATCACACAGCTTTCTTCGTCCTCACACTAATTTGACGATTTTTACTGCTTTATGTATTCAATCCTTCTTTTACATCCCGGTACCCAAAGGGTAAGGAAAGTATTGTAATCGCGTCGAAAAAAAAGAAAATTTGAATTTCCTTCAGATTTGAGGCCAGCTGAATCCAACAATCCTCACTTTGGTTCGTGTGTGTGAGTGTTGTGTGTCTTTAGTTCAATTTGTGGGGGAACGGCTGAACGTATTGAGCTGATCTTTTTTCGTTTTGTTCGTAATTTTTCGAAGACGCAAAAATATGGTTTTGAGCGAGTTCCACCGATGGGACAAAAAACTCAAAAATTTACACAAAACTAGGGGTTTTTGCATTTTTCTCCAAAACGACATTAACGATTTTGATTAAACTTTCAAATTATCTTCTACTAGTTAGTACCTTACTTTTGTTCTCCATAAATATCTCCATGAAAATTCTGCGAACGGGGGTGTGGCCTTATCTTTTGCAAAATGGCTTCAAACATTTTCACCAAACTCGCAGAATGTTTTTAAATAGATAATACCTATATATTGTTTTCGATAAATGTTCCTCTGAAAGTCCATTGAACAGAGATAAAAATTAAAATGTATCGAAGATAACAATTTCGTGATTTCCAGAGTAACTGCTTCATTGCATTTGGTCAATCTTATGGAGTGTCTTTTAACAACATACCACCATTTTGTTTTCAGTAATTATTTCTGTATCTACCTGTTGAACGGAGATGTACGCCATGATAGCTCGGAAAACAAGATTTATCTAATAATAATTTATCAAACTTACGGAGCACTCTTAACTAAATGCGTTAGAACAAAGATATAAGCCCGTATGCGTAGCAGGTCGTCGAGTTTACAGGGGTTGGGGAAAGTCGTGTGTTGCTACGTACGATATATTTTTCAGCCACTTCAAACATTAAGGTAACGTTGAACTACTGCTACTCATCCCCTGGCCTTCATTTCAAAGCCGACCTAACTATTATTTTGGCTGTCGAGCGAAGTATTTTTTGTTGAGAATGTTCATGTTTACAGTTCTCGAATTGTAGGTTGTGGAGTTCAGGTCAAACGGACTTTTCGAGGCGGAGCTTCTTTCTGACCTGAGGCTGATTGATTCCAAACTATCCCTTTCAATAAATTTTATACTTTCAATATTCTGAGCCAAACACAAGGATTGATATTTCCAAAGCCGACAATACCCCTCACCACTATATACTGGTGACAGCTGAGAAAATCCCTTGAGTGTGGCCACAGATGGGCGTATTGTGTAGTGCAAACGAGCGTCTCATGTTCTCTCAGTTCCACCCACAGCTCCCGTAGAGCTGGTGTTTGATATTCATCCTGGCAACATCAACCATCCCCTGCTGAGGCACCACACGCACTCTGACCGCAACCAGCCATTTACAAATACACAGCACATTTTCCGCTGATTCCAGCCTTGCCACGTACAATATGCAACTGTGTACCTCTTGCTTGCCTATCTTGGCCAGGTGGTATCTTGGTGGACATTGCTCTGTGAAAAAGCCGCATGACATCCGCATATATTCTTCTTATAAACGGCTTAGGACTGCATTGAAGAAGTGCATATCTCTCTCTTTTAAGTTTGTCAGCCTCCTCATTGCCTTCTACCCCTGCATGACCTGACACCCCAACACAGTAGTGACAACAAAGTGATCTCTTTTGCTAAGGTCTACCAGCTGACAACACTTTTTCCATTTTGGTTTATTATTCATTCTGAATAATAACCCTACGTTTTTGGTCACGAAAAATTGTTTACAACCCCCCCCTCAAAATTTGACTCTCTACGTTTCAAGACATGGAGATTCCAAATTTGCAATGTCCGTCTGCCGTCCACAGTCCACCGTCCGGGCCGTTTTGTGCCTTTAACGAGGTCTAAAAAATTCGTTCTTTTGCACAAAAATTCCATTTGGTATCTAGTTGTGCCCGCCATCTCGGCAATCCGATCGGACGAAGCCCATGGTTGTAATGAACAAAAAATGGTTAAACAAATTAACGAAACGCAGTATAATCGCAAATAAGCCGTGTTTCGTATTGTTTTCAAGGCCCGCTCGACTCGCAACGTCCTGCCAATTGCCGAGCGAGGGTTCGCTGGAAGCCCCCGTCCCAATTTCCCCGACTCTTTTTGCCTGACGGGCCGGAGGAAGGTTAAGGCCACTTCCTCCTCACACCCCTTAATCGGATCATAAATGCCTACAGTCGTTTACGGGCGCCTAGCGCCAGGGGAATATTTAGTTTCCGTAGTTCCATTGTAGTCAGGTCATGTTTCGTATGGTTTACTAGTATTCGATGCTGAATCGAATGGGATGGTAGGTCAAGCTGTTCATGAGAATAATAAACCATCGTGTAATAATTTGCAGGGTTTTTTCCTTATTTCCCTACACCCCCTTCTCTTATCACTCTTCTCACATCTTCACTTTCGCCACCGCCTTCTGGCCACCCAGCCCTACAGCTAATACAGCGGAATTCTCCCTCAACTTTCGTCTGTGCTCACAATAGTTCGTCTATCCAAAGATCGATATCTTCTTCTTACTTTACTCTGTATCTCTACTGTTAATAATGAAAAGGCTAAAATCGCTTTTCTTCGTACTTTTTGCTAATATATTGCGCTGCTCTCGTAATTATCGTGGAAATGCCACATATAGCTGCCCATGAGAAAAATGTAACCAAAATCGCCAGAGCTATATTTGACAAAAAAAATCAGTTACACGAGCAACAACTCCATAATGCACTGCAGATTTCGCTTCTACATGACTCTTACTATACTCTCTCGTACGACGCCAAAAAAAGAGTGTGAGAAAATTGAACCAAATTTAACTATAGCTATAATATTGAACCTAGCACTTTTTCTCAAAAACCGCAATAAATATTTACATTAATTTTTTTGCACGGGCTATTCCAAATCACACGACGCTGCCACAAGAAAACCCGAAAAATTGGGATTTACTGTGAAAGTTCAATAACGCTCATAAGATAATTAGGAGTAACACTAGAGATTTCTGAATTGAATGAGGTCACCGTTTCACTTCGTACTATATCTCAGTGTTTGTAATTCCAAAACAGATCACACGATCCTTCTAAAAAAAATCGTGTTGATGGTCTTCTAAATTATCTATGCAGCAGTTGCTCTGTATTCGTTGTGACAAGAGTAGGAGCAATTCTATAAATTCCTAAACTGTAAGCGCTCCTTTGTGTTGAAATGAATGAAACGCGCATTGGTTAGTAGCTGGAGGGATCAAAATTGCCAAATAGGCTGAGGGCAGTTGTGTGATGCCTTACACCATATAGTTCCTGTTATTTTTGGAGGATTGCAATGCTATTCTTACCCTTTGGATTGTATAAAGTAGTATGTGGTACTCGCGATTACAACCAAAGGTCTCAAGTCTTCTTTTTTATTTTTGAAAATAAATTAGTCCAAACTACCAGCAAAAGTAACCGGATTTTCCAGGTTGATTAAAAGAGGGGCTCACGGAGGGGAAGGTTAATGACATTTTATTACGTGTAGGAAGTTCCACTGTCCTGTGGCTATTGAATAACGAGGTTTGCAGGCCATTGAGGGGTTAAGCACGAGGGTACAGGGCGGATTAATAGCCCTTACTCCGTAGATCCGAAAGGGATGGAAGGGTCAGGGAGGTTTGGCGGGGGGTGGGGGAGTGGACGGTAGACGGTGCTCATTAGGAGTAACTCAAGATTTACGAGGTCGTCGAGGTACAGCGGAGACTAGCAATTGAGACCGATACTTAGGTCGAATACTAGAATTACAATTGCTTCCATTGTTTCTCACCTCACACCCGTCGACCGAAGGAAAAGGATCATTATAATTTGAGTGTAGTTGACCATTCGTGTCTAGTTCGAGGTGTTCAAGGACAAATTGGGCAGATTCCGGCTGAAAGGTGTTATATGTGTTCTTGAAATCAAACTTCGATGTATTTATCAAATCTTCGTCTTTAACTCCTTATTTTTCTATTTATTGTTTACAGCGTAACCTTGTCTTTAGTTTTCATGAATTATTGAACTACGTAATGTGTACTTTTTACGTTCCTCAGCACTGGAGAGTAAGAAGGAAAGTTATGCAGTCGGCTTAAATTGGTATGTGGCCTGAGGATTACCATGAAACAGCCAGAATGACAACCTCACCATGTGCTCCCAACTGTCACCAGTGGTGCGAGCACGTCAAGAAGAACCCAGTTAATCCTCATAAAGAGGAGGTTACCAGCTCAATCTCAGAGAGCTGCGCTAGTAAGAATCACCAAGGCTTATAAGACAGTATCCACTGATGTGCTCCAAGTGATCATTAGTCAGTTAGTGGCCGTTGAGTGCATGGTGGACAAGTGAAGAGTGATCTGGGAGCGCCCTCCACTCTAGGCTGAACTATGCATAAATTTCCCTAATGAACGAGAAATTGGCGCGCTAGATGAATGGGCATTAGATAAATCCTCGTCATAGGGACGTGACACCCATGACTTTTCTCAACATCCGTAAAAGTGACTTCAATGCGCGGCTCCACTTCTGTTCTCTCAAATGCTCTCCACCATGCATGTCTTGCGCCTTCAGTGCGGAGGAAACAAAAAATCACGTGTTCTTCTACTGTAGTTTCTCCATCGGTGAGCGACGGTTGTTGGTAGTGCAGCCATACCTCCCACCATTGGCTGTTACTGTTAGGCCCGGTTTGCGAAGAAGATCATGGCAAAGAAACGTGGTCACAATTGACCTCTCCCTTTGAAACTTGCCACCCAAGTAAATAGGTAGATTATGTGGGAAACCAGATTGAGAACTCCTTCCAGATCGTACGGGATTTCTAATGGGTCACACATGCCGTACCTTCCGAGATCGAGATTCGCTGGATGCTGGAGCGAGTGGCCGGCCACTCACATGATAGCGAAACCGCGACAGCCGCCTGCTATAAGGCGGTTTACAACTAACACCAACTATTTTTACTTTCCTTGGCTACGGGAAGGAGAAAGGAAAGTTACGTAATTGGCTGACATTTTTTTTGTTTAGATCTTTTCAGGTCTTTACGTCAGAAAAACACTTTTTGCGAAAATGGTCTGTGTCTCTGTGAACGTGATTGAGAGAAAACGGCTGAACCAAATCATCTAAAACTTGATATCGAGCCTGCAGGTCACCATGGAATGCCAAAATAAGGATCCGAGTAAAATCTTCCAAAAACTAACTATAGTTATAGTGAAGAAAACAACAAATATATTGTTTTCCAAAAACGGCTCTAACGATTTTGATCGAATTGCTTATATCGACAGCTGCTTATGATACAAAAATAGCATGAAATTTCCATCTTTGGGAAAATGACGAAAGCATTACGAGTTCAACTTTTAATTTACCACCCTGCAATCAGAAAATCGGAAAATCCTGATGTGTAGTTCAGCGCTGCAAAAACCAGTAATTTTCCTCTCAGTATATACGTTTGCTGGACTTGATCATCTCCGGGAGTAAATAAATCCTTTTTGCGATTTGGTTACCCACTGAATCAAATACATCTAATTTCCCCGTGTGTGTCTGTTTTTCTCTTTGCGGGAGAACGAGTGGACAGATTGATCGTGTTGATGCTGTTTGTGTACGGCCAACCCTTGGTATTTCCTTGATACATTCTCGAGTAGATATACGGGGTGTAAAGAGGCAGGGCCTGATGAGGGTAATGTGTCAGGCCATTTCCTGGCATGCCGCTACAATTTCACACGGGCTCATTCTCCTATCGTTGAGGTTGGTTGGTGGCGTACTGTAATGGAGGGGAGAAGGGAGTGGTTCCCTGCCATCCCCTCCAATGGAGGTTCCCACGCCTGGGCGAACACTTCAAAGCGGTTCTTCGTGACCAAAATGGCTCCCCACCTCCTCACAACATGGCCCCACAGGAGACGAGCCCAAGTGTCGTCATAGAGAGGCCAGTAAAAAACGTGGGTGGGCGTCCTCCACAACACCTGCTTGTGTGGGGGTACAGGCATGAAGCCTCAGCAGCAATTGGAAAGCTGGGAAGTTAGAAAACGACCAACAAGTGCGCAACCAGTCGCCTGCAGAGCTCAGAATGGAGTGGATATGACGTGGAATCAGACCTGCAATGGGATGCTCCTGCCACTGTTCCTTAACCCAGTTGTGGGCCAGACTGGGCGCCTCTCCTCAGCCTGCAGCTGGGGAATATCTGGGAGCTAAAAGGATATCGAACCCTCAGTCTCCAAAGAACGTCGTTTTTATGTATGTGCATATCACTGCCAGGTCCTCGAGAGGGGAGGGTCGAGTAGGCTGCACATAGGCCTTGGTTTGATAGGCTGGCAGCACAGCAATCTGTGGGATGTCTTGCTCGAGAGTACACGTCAGACGGGAAAATCCATCACTCAGCCACAGCATACAGCATGATTGGCAAGAACACTGCTAGGATAAGAGCCAGCTAGTGCATCATGTGTGTGGTCGGGCAGTCCCTCAAGAACATTACCACCCACAGCAGAGGCAATACCTGCCTCTTAAAAAAATACAGGCAGTGACAAAACCCAAATGACCACTCAACCACTACCATATTTGCTGGGTCCCGTCTGAGCTAGCTAAAGGGATCAGATTTATCCTCTACACTAGCACCCTCCAAGGCATGCACCAACATGATCTTTCCTGTGATGCAACAGCGCAATACTGTGGTCTATGACTTCCCTGTAGCACCACTATGGCGCAAGTATCCCTCTTGAATGGTTGCTAGCCAGCCCAGACTTATGTACGAACTTATGACTTCATATGCCTTCACCCAGGGAGAGTTGGGACTTGGCCCATCCTCAGAGAGTTTGGACTTGCCCCAACCTTGGAGAAGGTCCCTGGTAGCATGCACGAGCCCAGCATGCAGTTGTTAGTCTCCTTAAGGTTTTGGATTTTCTTTCTTCATCCAACACCCAGCCCGTTCCCTCCACGTAGCACCCAATAAATAGAAATTACCAGCATTTCCCAATCATGCTCTAACCTTTAAATTACACATATACTACAACACACGCTTCATTCATACCTGTCAGCTGAGAGCATCGTGAGGGGAAGCTGTAGTCCCCAAGGCCTCCAGCCCACCCAGCTAAAATGGACCCCCCAGGGATCCGCTTTTCAGGTTTTCCTTAATGCCCGAGAGGTGCGAACAGTAACCTATAAACTTAACAAGATGTCAAGACACGCACAACAATGAAACTAAACTCGTACTCGACGGCTAGTTTTCACTCATAAATTAATTCGTTCGACGGACATTTGTGACGAGTTTGACGGCGCAGCTTCCAAGGCGACGGCGGACGGGCGGGGGCGGCTTCGGGGGCGGGCGAGCGAAGAGACTCGGGCCGCCTCTCAGTCCGTCAGTGGTCTCGGAGAAGTTCGCGAGCTGCCGAGTCGAAGGTAAAACCGCCTCCATCGGATCGGCCCCAGTTGCTCGCTCTTGTTCGGCGGTCGAGCCGCGCGCGTGACCGACAGACTCCCGCGAACAGTCCGCCGCCTCCCAACTGACTCCGATTTGGTTCGAAACATTAGAAAAAAAATTGCTTTTCACGACCCGGTGAGTCAAATTTATTAAACTATCACTCAATGCAATTGCATCTAATTTGAATGCCAAAGCTTACAAAAATGCAATAATTGCATAATTAATAAAATGATACGCTCTAAAAAATTGCAACATAATTAAAACGACTTAATATTTACTTTTTATCGAATCCTATTTAATTATAAGCATCAGGGAATAAACATGAATTTTAATTTTACAGCCTTTATCACAAAAATAATGTCACAAAACGCTGCACTTATTCTTTATTATTCTCTCGTACAACATGATTGCGACCTATACTATTCAGTACCAAATTATCAAGAAGATTAAAAATATGACATGTCTATATTGACAACCTGGGAAACTCACGTCCAAACGACAACGTGGAGATCCATTCAATTCGATTCAGCGATGAAAAATATTAGCAATCGATACGAAACATGACAACAAGGGAATAATTGACACTTCCTAGGCGATGTTAGGCAATTGGCATGGAACGACGAGTCGAACTGACGGATGTTCAAGTGCTGGAAACACGGTAACTAAACCAGGAAGAGGAGATTTGCGCAATTTAGCGCCGATTTCACCGAACAGACAGTATCGCAGTTTACAATAATAGTCGTTTTATCACATTGAACTTTCAAGAGCGAGCTCACCCAACCTTTTGGCTTACCTCAGCCCTAAAATGTGGAAAATTAATTCGTTAAGTTTTCTTCGCATCAAGTTACAAGAGCTTTTAAATCCAACGAACACCATTAGAGAAAAATGGTCAGCGTTTGTGTGTCTGTCATGGCGACATAAAGAAAACCGCTGTATTAAGAGGGAAGATTTCAATCTTAACGTCATCAACCCCGTTTGGAATGCCGCAGATCGTTTTTAAGAGAACAACTTCTTACAGAAAGAATTTTCTTGCCTTATGTAATGTAAAACCGAACTGACAGAAAAGAAAAACTGGGTTTAAGGAAAAACGCTAAAAATTATTCACCACGGTTTATTATTCTCATGCTCAGCACGATTACGATCTATCCTATCCAATCCAACGACGAAAAATATATTGAGACTATAACGTGGGTATATCAACAATTCGGAAAACTTCAGCTCACATGCAAACGACAAAGTTGTGGAGAACTGGCGAGACCCACCCTGTACGATTCAGCGTTGAAAAATACTAGTAAACGATACCAAACATGACCTGATTACAACGAAAATTTACGTTTTTCAAACAACGACTGGCGATGGGCTCGACGCGATGAGTCGAACTGACGGGTGTTGGGGTGGGGTGGGAGGCAGTGAGAGGGAATGAGTGGACGCCAGGGAGAAAATTACGTTCGCTTCATTGTCCCGTGAGTTTCTTCAACTAGTAGAATTCGCCTCACTATATTTACTGCGATTTCACTGTTTTCCATTTAGACGCAGTGAGACCCGTCTCGTTTGAGTCAGCATCGAAAAAGTACCTTGAGAACGATATCAAACACGACGTAATTGCGGTACTTTTTGGAACCCTTTTGTGCCTCTAACGAAGATGAGTTTCGTTCAATCGGATTAACGGGCGTCACTAGATACGAAATGGAGTCGTTGTGCGGAAGATCCGAATTTCTAGACCACTTTAAAGGTAAATTATGACCAAGACGGCGGACGGACATCGCCGGTTTGAAATCGCCGCGTCAAATTTTAAGGGGGAGTTAGTTGTAGAAACATTTGCCTGACCGAAACGTAATAAATAGATCAAAATCCCGCTAATCATTACAAATTGGGTTATCTCTTGCACCGCATAATAACCCTATTTTCTCATACGTCAAAAAATATTAAGAACTCATGTGCCAATGACAATGTTTGTGGCAGAACCTCCTAGACCCACACCATTCGATTTAGAGTTGAAAAATACTGGTAAACGAAACGACTACGACTGAGAAGAAAATTACAGTTTTTACAGGCGACGCTAGGCAGTTGACACGAAGCGACGGGGCGAACTGACGAATGGTCAGGAAGGAATGATAACTTTCGCTATATTGTCCCTTTAAGTAGTAGAATCTACCTCACTACAGTTATTTATTCACAATGAACGGGAGCAACAAATTATAATAAAATTAAACAATAACAGATCATATTTAAATCAATAGAATAAATCAATCAAACCACGGAAAATTGAAAGAGTTAATTTGGGCGCAAGGAGTGCAAACAAAACTACACTAAAAATTGATCGTGTAAAGACCAAAGCAGCACAAAAACTGTATTTGCGTGGAGAGAATGTCTGCAATAACCTTCGCACAAATAAAGGTAAATATGATACTACTTATAACAATAGTGAAATTAATAATATTCAATTACAAAGATAAATACTTACTGTTTGGCTGGCCGAATTCGCTGGTTCTTTCACCTCCGAAATATCCACACTTGCTCCCAACGGTACTCACAACCCTTTCGTTTGTACTTATGGAAAGCACAGCTCTTAAGTTATTTCCAATTGACAATGGATTTCCACTGTCCTGGACTTTCCTATCTATCTTTTCCCATCCCTCAATTTTAGATTCCTCTTCTCAACAGTCAGGTCCTTCCAAGTCAGTCATCGTTCAGCTCATGATACTTTCGTCTCCCAGTTCTCCCAACAATTCGTCTCTCAGCTTGGGCTACTCCCAACTCAACTATCTCTCTCTCTCGCTCCACTCAGTATCTCACAACCAGTTGCCCATTTATTGAGTGTCCCTTGTGCGCGTTTATATACTCATACTCAACCGGATATCGGATATTACCGTGTATTATATCAAATAATACAGTCCTCACTCACGCCCACCACGTTAATTTATTTCGCAGTTCATGCTCCCCTTTCATGCGCCCTACACTTACAATAACACTTCAATAAAAGTCAAATCATATTTTTCTAACAATGTAAAGGTACGTCAGGTGTTACCAGAGAGAAACTATCATTTTGGAAAGTAGCTGTATGGACACAAATATTGACGTAAAAATTAATGAGAAATTTAGTTAGTTTGTACCTGTTCTTTACCAATCAATAATTTAATGGCTGGTAAGTGGCTCCAATTCTCAGCGAAAGAATCTTCTTAAAGGGAACTGAAGCATTTTTACATATTATGTTATCGATCGTAATGTTATACGAGGTCTGGTGAAGGTGAATTTTCAATTTTTTCGAAAAGTATTTATTCATCAATATCCATTTTGTCCTCTTCAAATGAATCCCCCTCGGATATAATGCAGCTATTCCAACGCTTTCCAATACTCGAAGCCCTTCTGAAGTGCGCTTCTCAGTACGGCCATCAGCTCGTTTTTTCGATTCCGACTTTCTCTCATCAATTGTAGCAAAACGCTTTCCTTTCATTGGCCTTTTCAGTTTTGAGAGTAGGAAAAACTTGCGGGGAGCCAAATCTGGTGAATATTAGAATTGAGGCATGATTACGGTGTTGTTTTTCGCCGAATATTCTTGAAGAAGCATTCTCACGACGCAGAATCCATTATTTGTTTTTTTCACAATTCCGATCGTTTGAGCAGTACGCAAACGTTGCGTAACCTCAACGTAGTATTCATTGTTAACCGTTCGATCTGTTGACGAGAAGTCATGATGTCGCCAAACATTTTAGAATTTTTTTGCACCAACCTGACTGAGTGTGTTCTAGCAACCTACGCCCTCGTCGAGTTCTTTGGAACAATTTCTGTGACTACCCGCTGAACGGATGTATAAACCAAAAAAGCTGGGAAAATGAGATTTGCCTAACTTCAACCGTTTTTCTCATTTTTTGAAAAAATAGCAGGTGCTCGGCATCACTTCCCTTAGCTCTACGTCAATTCATTTGTGTTCACGTTTTTTCCTCCTAACTCAGTTAATTTGAAATTGATAAAACACCACTTCGCGGCGGCAGAAAGCGGAAGTGCGCGCTTCTTGTTCCAGAATTATTGTGCTGCTCGTACTCATGCGCTTGAAATCGTTGAGCAATTGGTATAAAGCTCAGTAAGTACGATTTTTATGAGAGGGACAATAATCACCCTCCCAGAGGTATTGGGTAATCACTTTTAGAAATCTTAGTAAATGAAACGGTGGTAGTTAACATTCCGGAATTTCTGATGTAGTCCCTGTATATTTGATGGGTAATATTAAAAAATCATCTTATAGGTATTTGGTTGGAGTAGAACGTGAATTTCTCTGACAAACCTAGTAACATTTGAGCAGAGTTTATAAGGAAAAAAATTACGCTAAACTCTATTTTCTTCGAAATATTTGGTATTTGGTGTTGCTCTCGTCATTTTACCCCAAATGGGAATTTTATGGTATAGACATCTCATTCAGAGCTGTTTACATAAAAAATTTAATCATAATCGATGGAGTCGCTTTCGAGAAAACCAATTTGGTGTTTCGATCACTATGATAACTGTAGTTATTTTAGCTCAAATTTTAGTAATACCCTTATTTTGGCGTTCCGTGGGGACTTGCAGACTAGATATCAAGTTTGAGCTGATTCGATTCTCCCACATAAAGATCTGAAGAGCACTCAACTTTTTTTAGCCTATTACATATTTTTCCTTTCAACTTCGTAGAGCTAAGTAAAGTAAAAACGAGATTTGCCTTCAAATGATCGTTTTTCTCATTTTCTGAAAAAAAAAAACAGGTCAGAAAGTTTTGTTCACACAAACCGCCATTTACATTTTGTTCACCACGAGAGTTGCTACAGAAATGCGGTATGAAGCGTATAATCTAATTTATTGAGGTGGAGTTGTGGGACGCTGCTCTCTAGATATTTTTGACCGATTACTATACCGTTTTCTCCCTTTCAAAAGTGAAAAAAAGGTTTCCCCTCCCTCTTGCTCTCTTCACAATAGGGGCAGTTCCACAAATTTCCGTTCCAATTCCTTCGGCTCGTAATCGTAATAAAATTACAGGGATAGTCCTTCAAATTAGGCGTACGAGAGCTCTGTAGGATTAGGAGCGGCTCCACTATGAATTCCACTGTGACCGCCGACCGACTCGAAGCCTAATACGGCTGCCTCACCACTTCTAATTAGAGAACGGTCGCGCAGTGTACATTTATTTACGGGCGTCTCTGAACAAGAAAAGCCGTTTTAGACCGTTCGTCATATTCGAAAAGCGTGGAAAGCGGCCGCGGCGTTGACATAAAATGAATTACTCTGTGAACTTTGCGCTTTGCGACAGCTTTTTCAGTCTGCGAAATTACTACGACGGGGATCGTATTTTGTGGTCGGCCGAAAAAAAAAAAATCACGCAATTTAGCAACTTTCCTCAGCTTTATGTACATTCGGCGATTTTCATCGCTCGGGGAACACGCTCCATCCGTCACGCGGCCCACGCGAAACGATAAAATGTCCTGATGTGCCGAATTCGGTTTGCTGTCCGTTACTCAAACGGCGAGGAAAGAATTGCAATCATGTGAAAGCAAAAAGGTGACTTTTATGAGAATATTTACGGTCTCAAGAGCTCTGAGTTCGAAGAACATCGTTTGGGAAGATCTGTGTGCCGGTGAACGGACAATTTTACGAACCAGTTCTTTACGGGACATGGACTTCCTTGCGCGGGTCCACTTCTTTTCTCTCAAAGATAACCAGTGGTACCTCCACCTCAGCGAGTGCTCTATGACCTCTACGAGTATCTACTCACATAGCGTAAAAACGGCTAACTCAATCGGTCAGCGCATCATCGTGGGATGCCAAAGTAATGATATTAGCTAAATCGGCCCAAAACTAACTATAGTCTTCATAGTCGGAGTACGACTCAATAATAAAAGTAGAAGTGGACCGGGCAGCTGATTCTTAAACTTGGGCCACGGCTCCGGCAGCGCCTAAAGGACATGGAGTGTTTGGGGCGTGCGTTCACCAAATTGGTAAGGCAACAAGCCCAAACTGCCGGCACTACAGGGCGGTGGTGGATGACGCTTCCCATGCCAAAAGTGGACAGGCTGGTGGCGCACAACGGAAGACGCTGTCGGCCAAATCACGCCAGAGACCGGAATTCTGAGGAAAACGGGAGGTGTGTCGCTCAATTTGCCAGGGCAGGGCTCAGCTAGAAGATGAGCTACTGATACGGGGTCAGTACCTCGCAGGGATGAAGACAAGGAAAACAGACCGCTCTAGAACCATCCTAACTGCTGGGTAGTACGAGAGGATGAATGAGAATGGATTCTCGTGAGGCTGAAGAGGACAAGAAAGAAGAACTGCCGTCGCAGAGAGCCGAGAGGGTCAACCTGACGCCATGTGCTAAACTAGTTCCGGGTTGGTTCTCAATACGCAGAACTCATGGGGCAACTTGGAGCAAACCCTCTCTCCTGTGTCCTAATTAAAAAAACCGTAGTGATTTTGATTGAATTTGTTGTACGAACACTCTCAAATAACACGTCAATACCTCAAAAGTATTGGGAAGTTGGGAAAATGACGAGGGCTGCGCAATAAATTATCATATTTCCGAAGGAACTCGACTCAACATAGTTTTTATAATTTCCCCACTTATGATACTAGAATTGTCAGAAAAATGATGGTGTAAGTCTAATAAACCACACAAGCGATGACAGTTTAAAAATATTCATAAAATAAATAGGAGCTTGAGGGGACTGAGGAAAGTATGGTGAGTCCCACACTTTGCTTTTTCACTGGGATTCTCCTATAGTTACAAACTAAGAATAAGTCATGTTGATAGTCTCATAAAGTAGATGAGCATTAGTCACTTAATAAAAGTCGTGAGGTAAGTAGGAGCAACCCAATAAATTTCGAAACTTCAAGCGCAGCCAGTTTCTACTTGAAAGGTGTAGCGAGGTTCTACCGAGTGCCTATACATAAAGTCAAAAACACGTTGAATCGGTTCTAGCGCGTAGAAATTGGTTAAAAGCACGTAGGGCCGAGGAAAGTTGTGCAGCGTACCGTGCTTGATATTCTGTTCGTTAATCGTCGTGGAGAATATCAAATGGCAGTAGTTGAATTCGCTTCAGTCGACTACTCCTACAACACTATGCTACGCGATTTATTCAGATATCATGCATGCGAACATCGACCGATAGAAACGCACCCTCTCGCTAGGCTGGTGGTGGTTGTAATGGCGGGGGGGGGGATGGCAGGGATGTGAAGGTATTCACTCATTTCACTTCGAAAATCAACATAAACACATTTGCATCAACATCATGGACCCCTACTGCCGCTTCCCTCGGTTCGGCGTTCGTTTAGTAAAATATGCACTATCCTTCGCAAACATTCAAGTTCAAAATCAAGTTCCCAAGAAGTCCTCTCATTTTAGAACCGCCTGCTCGTTAACTCCAAAAATGTAGGTTTCAGCGATGCAATATTCAAGCAGTGACCGACGCTTTGTTTTGAGCTGATCCGCATTGTGAAACCTTCATTAGCAATCAAAATTATGAATTTATAAACAAAACTGGCGGTGGCTAACAGCAGCTGTAACTATTGTTATTGGTGATTGTAGGAACACTCACCATGTAGTCGGGGGTTCAGAATGCCGCTGTCGCATTCCCTGCGTGTCCGTAAGAGCCGGAATAAAAGGGACAGCTAAGTGGGCCCAGCTGGAATGACAAACCTCATCTCCACGATGTTCTCGCATCGAACGGAGGCTTAGCTGTGGCTGGCCGTCTCAGTGTACTCCGCCGCAACATCGGTGAACGGCTTGAGAGAAGGTAGGTTGAGCCAGACCACTGGACGAGCCCGTTCGTCACGGGACTTGGTGACTTCAATGCGTGACTTCACATCTGTTCTCTCAAAGACTCTCATCATACACGTCTTGCGGAGGTAACAAGAAACCACGTGCTGCTCTACTGTAGTTTCTGCAATAGTGAACGAAAGTTGTTAGGAGGGCAGACGAACTAAGCAGCATTGACAGCTACAAAGCAAGCCTATAACCGTTTCATCGAGTTATTGAAGAAAGTGATGGCTAAGAAACGTCGTCACAGTTGATCTGTCCCTTTGAAACTTGCCACCAAAGTTAATAGTTGGATCAGGTGGGAACCCCGATTAAGAACTCCCAGATGGTACAGGATTCCTCAGGTGGTCACCTCAGTGTGGTAACAAACAGGCACCAGCTCTCTACCGGGACGACCAAATTCCTGCCATACCTCTGCAGGCCTGAGTTTGGTGGATGCTGCAGGGGCTGGCCTCTTGCATCCTAGCGGAACCGCAACTTCCAAGACTGAAGTCATCGAAAATTCGTCGAGGGTTTAGGAATAGTAATTTAATAAGAAAGCAGACTTGTTTGTGGGAACGCTGAGTTCTGGAATCGGGGGTTTCTGTTTTATTTGGCAAATTTGATTCGAATAAAACGCATATATTTCGGCCATCACGCCATCTCCAGTCACAGTGCTAAACGCTCCAATTCAGACTGAGCTGTGCCTAGTGCTACTGCTATGTAATTGTTATGTGAGGTCAATAATTTGCTGGTTAATGATCTGGAGAACTATTGAGAGGAAATATGCTGGTTAGTTGAACGATCACTTGAGGTACTCGTCAGAGAAAGGTTTGAGTGCAGAGGTCTAGAGGTGCGTCTCTGGTTAGTTGAACTAGTGTGTGAAGCGAACTCAGCCCTCAAAGACCAAGCTCGGTCCCTTTCAGAACCAACGTGGGGGAGCCTTAGCACACACCCAGTGTCTGGTAGGGGGCACTCATCATGCAGAGGGACGTCCTTCTGGCTGTACTGCCAGCATACTGAACCACTTCACAACTTGCCCTCCAGGTGCTGGCAGGGACCCCCCTCCCCCATTAGTACCTCGCGGCACTCTAGTCCAGCATCAAGTAGGACGCTATGGCAAAGTACTGGGGAATGCTCCTGTTTGCCTGCTGCCTCTGTAATGACGTTCTGTACCAGCTCCAGTTTCTCCCGTGGGTGAATCTCTCCTGCTCCTATCAAACAGGGCTGCCGCTCAAAAAAAGAACTGGAGGCGTCACACACTGCGGACTAGCAGGAGACAACACCGTCTACACCCAATAGAGGCGCCACGTCGCACCTCCTGTGCTGAGGATTGCTGTGGTGCCCCACAGTACAGAACTG
This sequence comes from Pachypeltis micranthus, assembly GCA_020466155.1. Classification (NCBI taxonomy): domain Eukaryota; kingdom Metazoa; phylum Arthropoda; class Insecta; order Hemiptera; family Miridae; genus Pachypeltis; species Pachypeltis micranthus. The sequence continues at coordinate 36,389,168 of CM035773.1, forward strand.
TGTAATCACAGCACCCTGCATTGGCCAACAAGCAGGTAGGCCTGACCCAGTTCCCTAATTTGGTGTGTGTACGAAGGAGAGCTGACACACTTTACAACTGTGTGGATTTTAATGCCAACTTTCTAAGGGGGTGGTAAAAGTAAAGGTTGAGAAGTGAGATGAAGGAAGGGGTCACAGAAATAAAAAGCGAATGCACGTTTTGGAAATTTCAAGTGGGAAAATACGAGGCCGGCTCTGAAAATATTAATCCTTGACTCAAGAACAAATGCTGCGCAGGTAAGAAGCTGTTTAGTTACTTTCAGTTGCATTTTTGGTGTGGTGATTGTTGTAGGTTTGGGTAGGCACCGATTGAAAATATTGTGTTACTGTGGAGTCATTGTAGAGCACTTACTTTGGAAACGTTACACGTTTTGGAATGTTACAGCAACAGAATCGTACGATAACTTCTACTTCGACACAATGAAACATTGCTTCGATAGAAATTGATTACCCAGTGAAATGATTGTACATCACGTTGGGAAAGTAACAAACCTACGCCCGGGATTTCTCAAAAACAAGAAAATGTGCTCCTGGATAACTGGCGCCCATCACAAGAAGTGCACTACTTTGGTAGCCCGTTAATTTAAGGGATGGTAACTGAATGGCTATTGAAATTCGTTTGCGCCACATCATGTCTGTTCATTGTGTATGGCATCGGCGACTTACGACACGATTAATAATTTTCCTACAGCAAGATGCCCACAACAAGGCGTGGCTTCGTTCTTAATTATAAACCTAATTACCCGGGTTCTCTCGAGCCCGAGAGCTCGTCGAGTGAAGGTTGTCCATTTGCCGTCTCTGGCACAGAGTTGCCCCTCCTCGGTAAAAGCCATCGTGCAGTTTTGTACGGCTTGTTAGTCTCGAAAGGATCTCTTTCAGCTCCGTCTCAAGCGTTCTGCTTACCTATGGTATCGGCGCGCTCGTTTCCTAGTACGACGCGGGATTTCTTGAAAGGCTTTAATGATCCCTTTGCGAAAGCAGCTTTTTGAAGAGCCCTCCCCCTCAACACGGCAAATGTCATTGATGATCTTTCGACTGATACGACGCATTACTCAAAATTACGTGTCCACGTGCAACATTTGCAGCAGCTGTGTCATATATTTATTTATATACTCTTATACCCGGATTTAGTTACAGACTTTTACCTCACCCGTTAGACTAGTATTTTCCAACCTTCTTTGTGCCATGTCCCACTTTTAACATTTCTAACTCTTTAACACCCCACATAATTAAAAAAAAATTATTTGTTACTTAAGGAACATAAATGATAGATTTTAGTAAGAAATCATTATGAAATGTTATCAAAATTTAGATATGTATAGTAGACTAATGAAGTTGAAAAATAAAATAATTTAAAACCTGATTTTTTAATTGAATTAGTGTGGTCATCATGTATGATACTTGCTACAATGAGGTTTTATATTAGGCACCAATTTAGTAAGCTTTAATCCTAAGTCTCCACGTTGTGTCATATCCAGTCGATTCTTTTTTTAATCAGTTCATCATTACTGCACTGAATCCACATTCAGCTAAATACGAAGATGGAAACTGTAGTAAAAGTTTCATTGAATCCTAGAAAGGTTGTGCCGACGACTCTAATCATTCAGTTGGTATACCTACTAATTAGTTGTAGCACTGTTTAAAAAATTGCATTGGTGCACCTAAAACTAACATTGCGTTTAAATAACGAGGGGCGGAAGGGTTCAAGTCGTGTCAACAAAAAATCTAAATTGCCTCCCTCAAACTACCATATTTGCCCCCACTGTGGGGCGTGGGCCCCACGATGGGAAACCTTGCGTTAGACCGTGATTTAGTGGTCAGCGTGTACGCGATTTAGGAAATTTAGTGCGGTTTTCCCCTGTTCTGAGAATAATTCCTTAAAAATTGTGGTAGGGGTTCATTAATATATACTTATGTGAGAGTTAATTGATGGTCATTTGATGATCAGGAGCCGCCACATAAATAACGGAATTCGAACCACGGTCGATTCACTTACTACCGTTTCTAATAATTTTTCCTCAATAATTTCTAAAAAGTAAACACGAACGTTTTCTATAAAATCGGTATTACAGGCTCATGAATGACGCATGAGCTGATGACTCAATAATGGTCGCGGCATAGGTAGGAGCAACTCAATCAATTCCGAAACCTTAAGAGCCACCAATTAAGTTCTATCCAGTTCATATGAACTGAATGAACACTTCACCTAGCCGATAGGCGGAATCAGGTTTGTTGTATTCGCTAATTTCGTTTGATACTACGGATTAGACGATCATGACAAACATCACTGATTTTATGGCCCTTCTAAATAGAAGTCCAGTGCCGCATCGCACAATTTTTCTTGTCCTCACACGTGGATTCAACGTTTCTCTTGATTCTAGAAACAATCAAATCCGTTTTTCAATCTGCGTTTAACTTATGGTTTTGGAATTGATTGTGCTGCTCCTACTTGTGCCACGACCATTATTGAGGAATCAGTTCACGGGAGATGTAAGAGACTGTCTGCGCGGTGATTTGAGAAACATCATTCACCATTTTAGAAGAATAAGGTAAATTCGCTTGTGTTTCCATTAACTCAATTCATTATTCACCCAATTCATTTAAAACTCGCTTCACGGCGGTAGAAAGCGGTAGCACTTACATTGAGCTATCGTTGCGCTATTAGTGACGGTATAAACCCGATTTTATGAAAGGGACAATAATCACGTTTCCAGAGTTATCGGGTAAAAACGTTTAGAAATGGTACTAAGCGAAACGGCGGGGATTGAAATTCCGGAATTTCTTGGGTAGTCCCTGTGTATCTTATGAGTGTTATTAAAGACTGGTCGTATGAGTATTCAATTGGACTTGAGTAGGGGATCTATAGGGGCGTTCTATAAGCGTTTACCTGTATTTGCAAGAAGCAGAATTGAATCTATCGACAAATGTCATTGTATGACTGTGCTCCTATGCTGGCGTATGCTGCTTATATCGTGGTCCTCACCCGTGCGCACTTATATGTTTGACTACGTGACAAAACTTCTAGAGGCAATAAATTCCGATCCAACTGCGCAATAGGCGAGTCGATAATTTGTGGGTCAACATTAAATTCCGAGAATAGAATGCCGGGGGCTATACAATCATGTGAACACGTCATGATATTGCATCATATTTTGGAACCTCTCAGCTATTAAACATTTCCGAGAATACTACGCAGTAGCCAGAGGCAGCTGCTATTAGGTCATGTTGATGAGTCATGCCGTTGAACGAATGTGAACACCCTAGCGTCCCACAAGGATGATGTCACGTCTGTTCCTCTTATACCACAAGTTTACGTTATTCTGCAACTGTTCATTTGTAGCTCAGTTGATACAGAGCTCATCTATAGAACGTGAGGTGTTGCGTTCGATCCCAGGGAAGGAACTTTTTTTAAAAAATGACGTCATCAAACTTTTAGCTGTATGAGGGAGGGGTGGAGTAATCCTACTACAGCACACTCGCCGGGAGACATGTGGGAGAAGGCTGGATTGAGAGGGGAAAAGGTAAGTCATGGGGAGGGGGGCCTATAATATTACATATGAGTATGAAGAGAGGGGATAAAAAGGTCGTACTATAACGTGATTAGAACAATTGGAAGGAGAGGTGGTCGATGTCTGGAAACTGTGGCAGGGGGAGGGGGTAAAAAGGTCGTAATACAGTACGATTGGTTGAAAATCGTGGTAGAGCTGGTAAAGGGGCGGGGTGGAGGGGATAGAAAAGGTCGTACTATAACGTGATTGGTCGGAGGGTGTGGTACTATAGTACGAGGCGTGGTTTTCTTCCCCCACTCCAATTGAGCCAGAACTCTCAAACCTCGTTTCAACGCCCATTTATCCCCTACTGACTAGTACCCTAATTTTTCGAAGTTTCGAAGGAAGAAATTGTGCTAAAATTTTCGTCGAAAAAATTCGTTAATTTGTAGTGCTGCTCTCGTCATTTTTCCACAAATGGGAATTTTATGGTATTGGCTTCATATTAGACACTGCCCTCATAAAAAATTTAGTCAGACTCATTAAAGCCGGGTTTGAGGAGAAAAATATATGGTGTTTTGATCACTATGATAACTACGAGTATAATTCATTTTTTGGCGTTCCATGGTGACCTGCGGGCTAAATGTCAAGTTTGAGCTGATTTGGTTGAGCCGTTTCCTCTCCGTCGCGTTCACAGACACACAAAGACCATTCCTACTCAGTAGGGTCTAAAACTTAAAGATCAGAAGAGAAGTCAAAATCGATTTTTCAGCCGATTACGTAACTTTGCTTTGAAACGGTAAATGAACGATTTGTTGACCGAAGGTTCTCATCTTTATTTACATCAGTTATTCCACTAATTAAAAACAGTATTTGCTCGAGGAAGGTGGTGAGCACCAGAATGAACTCGAAGTTCAAACCTCATCTTTTTTCAGCCCTAACATCATTCACAAACCCAACAACGTTGTGCAAGTCTCTCGATCTTTAAGAAGCGACTGACGGAATCGTCGACAGAGTCTTCGCCGCAACTCTTATCCCTCCGCAATGTGCACGGACTATAGCTCTCAGCTTCCTCATTCGCTCTCTGGCACGAATATTCAAAAATCAACAGCGGAATAAAACCCTCCCTCTGCGCCTGAAAGAATTTTTCTCCAATGAAAAGACGGAATTTCCTGAATTCTCCCGAGTTTCCTCGTCGTTCTCCCAACAAACCCACACTCCCCACCCCGCCAGTTTAGCCGAGTGGGGATTCTCTATGAAATTCTTTCGCCTTCCCACACGGAATTACAATAAAATCAGAGAGGAAGAGAAAAGTCCAAAAAAAAGAAGAAAAAGGGACGGTTTATTAAATCGTCGGCTACTTCTTCCATTTCACGGGCCGCGACTAATTAATTTCGCTCGGTTAATCGCTTCGAATGGAACTGGAGTTTCACGTGAAATCGTTGGCGAATTAATACAACTGATAATTAAAAAACGCGTTTTCTGGCCCCTTTGAGTCATTTGCTTTTCGAAGACCAGGGGAACAACAAGAATTTGGTCATCAGAGAAACAATTACGACTTGGATTAGTACCGCCCTAGCGTACTCAATCAACGCCCTAGTATCGATTGTTGGATTCCACATTTCAACGCCACGCATAGACAGTTCGCGTTTCGCCCTTGTTTCGTGAACCGTTTTGGATAGTCATTCTCAAATATTTGGTGCGTAGCAACGCACAACATTTCGCAAATTCCCGTAACTCCTATATTCCGTATATTCGTTCAACGCATTTCTACAGGAGAACGTATGTAGGTACTAGTTGGATGAGAGTACTCCGTGAGTTTGATTCGTTAGGGCCATTTTTGAGAAAATCCGTAAAACGATAAATTAATATTCGACAAACCTCGTATTCAGAGCTAACATGGCATTTATCTCCGTTGAACTGATAGATACATTTGTATGAGTGCTGGGCATGTGCCCGTGGCCTTGGAGAGGGTTCCCAGCTTGGTGGCCTTAACCCCGGTCTCTAGGGAAATTTCCAGCGACCACTGCTTCTACGAAGCCAAACCCATGACTTCACGGCTGGCAGCGTCACGCCCTAAATGGGCTCCACATGACACTAACGCACATAAAAATACACATACACTCACAACACACTCACCCATAAATATATTAAGCCCTTGAATACATTCACACCTGCGGTCCAGAGATGGGCTAATTGATATTTGACCATCCCTGGCACCTCCCACACACGACCACACACAAACAGACAGACAAATACTGTATACACTTTCGCACAACCTAACTTCTTCACTATCCCTTAAAACCTTTTCCCGAACCATTTCCACCATCCAAAACTTCCCTGTTCCCTAACCATCATCATATCCCACTGACCTTCGATTCCTAATACCTCATTCCCAGCCCTATCCTCTCCTGCTGGTAAAACAGATGTGGGGTGTAGGTGTCCAGAAGACTCTCCATAAGATGTTAAAATCCAGTCACGCAGTAATGAAAATTCGCTGTTCGGTTCGTTTTGCCATTTTTACCGATAAACAAATTGCGACGAACGGAGAAAAGGGAGCTCAGGCGTTAAATCGGTATCTCGGGCTACTAACTGAAAAGGTAAAGGGTTGCTCGAGTCTCTACGCCTGAAGATAGCTACGTAGTACTTGTTATCTCGAAAATCATCGAAATTGAATGTGATCTACCAATCAACACCTTGGTTCTTTAAAAAGCGAGAAAATATAAGCCTTCTGTACTAAACACATTTTTATTTTTACGTTTTGGGAAACTGGCTAGGACAATTTTTATGAAACTCGCACGGTGTATTCAAATACACCATAAACGTTTCTCTGACTGTTCGTTGAACATATATATCATCCAAAATCTGCCAAGAATCGCGTTTTGTTACGTTTTCGAAATATAGGTCAAAGGGCTGTGACCAAATTTACGTGGAGCGTTCAGGTAAATATTACCTACTTTTTCCCTGTGTTTTTGACCAGGAAAATTTTTTTACAACCCCTCCTCAAAATTTGATACTTAACATTTCAAGATCGGGATTCTAAATCCATGTCCGTCCGCCGTCCGGGTTGTTCTGTACCTTTAACGTTGTCTAAAAAGTCCGTTATTTCGTACAAGAATCCCATTTGGTATCTCCGCAATCCGATCGAACGAAGCCCATGGTTATTATGAGCAAAAAACCGTAAAAACATTAACAAAAACGCAATTTTAGCAGTGTTACTGCAAAAACGCCGTATTTGGTATCGTTTTCAAGGTGTTTTCAGATCTTGGATCGAATCGAATGAGTTATCAGACGTGTAGAACTGCGTATAGTGAAATTACAGGAATTATAGTGAGCCAAAGTATACTAATTGAAAGTACTCGCGGGACACATTAAAGTCAGCCGCCAGCTTGACTCGCAACGGCGTGCCAATTGAGCGGAATTTGTAATTGTTGTCGTTTCGTAGAAGCTAGGTAGTGTCTAGCATCGTTTACTGGTATTTTTCGATGCTGAATCGAATGGGATGGGTCTCGGAGGTGTGAGACTAGATCAAGCTGTTCAAGAGTGTAATAAATCGTTGTGTAATAATTTGCAGGGTTTTGTTTCTTATAAATGTTTCTACAGAAATGCGTTGAACGAAGATACAGCGCTCGTATATACAGCGGATCGCCGAATGTACTGGAGTTACTGGAGTATTTTTTGAAGTCGTTTTGTTACTGAATCTTGTATACGCGGTCGAACAGGTGCGTGATGAAGGGGGTGGGGGGAGAGGACGGGATATCAGTTCTGCCCACACGCGATACAAACGGCGTAGCAGAAGCGGAGAGCAGAAAAAAAAAACGTTTCGAGACGAATATGATCGATATTAGAAACTCGGGTTACTGTGCTTCGCTGGAAATTAGAGAGGCCGGCGACGTAGCTCATGGGTGATCACTCACGAAAGCGGAATATTGGCGGAGGCACCTGATCATCCCTTTGGGATTTAATTCCACACGATGAATAGGTTTCCCCCTATACGAAGTGTACTCACCGACGATAACAATACAGAATGTGGAACTGAATGAGTTTTGGGTTCTAGTCAGTTTACCAAAAAGTACTAAGAAAGAAACGGCATAACGTTTTGGTTTTGATTATAAAAAACCCTGTAACCTCACTGCGCCAGGACACGGTCAATGCTGCAACCCTGATGTTTCAGAAGCTTTCGATATCGCCATACTAAAATCCGTCCTGCCATGTTGTATATTGGCTTACTAAGTTAGCACAAGATCCCTGCTTCCAGATGCCACCTGAAGATCTAGGATGACTGCAGACTGGCCCCGGACCAATGGTGACGATATCAAACCTCTGTCCTTCTCTCTCACCTCTTCCACGAGCTCGGATGACAATAAACCAGCAACCTCCTTGAAGCGGTACCTATGAGCGCGAGAATAAACCTACACCACGTGATTCAATGGCTCACACGGGTTACCACGACGGCGGTAGCGAGCATTCACAACATTACGATTCTGGCGTCTGGTACACCTCATCGCTGTAGGGAGTGACGCTGCATGAATGACAAGATGGTGTCGGTAGTCTCTTTCATCCGCATTTCCCCTAAAGATTACTCCACCCACTGAAGGGTTTGGGGAGTTTGGACACGGGTTGAGCTGTGTAGAACAGCAGCAAACTTAAAAGGGCTTAGGGCAGATGGAGTCTTCACGTCACACCATCCCAGTTGATCCTGCGGGAGTCTGTTTCCTCATCAAAATTATTGTTCCTTAACAAGCATACAAGAGTCACATCACTCGAAAGCCTTGGAGCTTACTGATTCGCTTGCATGGTACGACAGATTGTCTTTGAGAGAAAAGAAGCGGAGCCGTGCATTGAAGTCGTCTTATAAGGAGCTGGCTCGTCCAGTGGTACTGCTTTCTTTCTGCCCACTTTCTCTTGACAGTCACTGGTGTTGCAGAAAAACTCATTAGTGTCATAGGATTCCCACCTCGCTTGCCAATAATTTAATGCCAACTCTCTACTAAAGCAAGTTTTCAGGTAGATGAAGCCCTTGTTTCACCATGTACTCAACAGACAAGTCTACTGGTAACTGACCAGTGATTGCCGCATCGTTTCAGTGGGTATTTGCGCATTAATGTCACTAAATCAAACAAGGGGCTGACTGGCTCGTCGATTTGATCGAACACAACCCACTTTCTCCAAAGACGAGGATTCCCATCTCGTTCGCCATAGTTAATATACGAGGAAGCTTCCTTTTCACTCGCCACTTGTCTACCATGCACTCAATGGCTAAGTCAACGGGTAACATTAATCATTTTAATTGCGTCAGCCGATGCTGGCTTGTAGGTCTTTGTGATCCACAGCAGCGGAGCTCTCTGCGATACTATCAGTACTCTCCATGAGTTTACTACCGCAGACAACGAGACAGTAGTCAATCACGTCCAAGGGAAGGACCTTGTACACAAGGGTAGTGTCACAGTAACACACACCCCTCAGGACGCGTCACAGAAACGCTGAGTATCACCTTCAGTGGCTCACAAGGAGTCTGAGTCACCAAAACATGATGAAAGTGGGCCATTTCCTCATGGTAGGGGTATTTTCCTCGGTCACCAGCTGATTGACTTGCTCCCTCTATAGGGTAGTGGTTAGAAGCACTTGCCTCAATTTGGTAGCAGTCGATCAGCACAGTCAGGTCGTCCTCCAATAGGCTCCTGAGAAGACCTTCAAAGAAGGCGTTCCAAGATCTTGGTGCAAAAACCCGTGGGCACCCTTTTTCTATCGCACTCCAGATTGAGACGTCGATTCTTATCTGTTCTTTTTGTCAGATAGGTTGCCGATCCTGAACGAACCTACCGCCAGCCGCAGCGTGAGTCACATCCAGCCGCGCACGTCGTTTATACTGACGACGAAAACTTGCTCTTTCGTTCGAGGGGGTTCTCATGTGACTGTCGTGGTAGCGCTCTTTCCTCTCCTTCAACTTCGGACACGCTAACGACTCGGCACTCCCACTAATTAAAATCCCTGACTGCCGCCAGTCGCTGATTGCCTATACGGAGTTTCAACTGGAGAATTGAAACCATACACACCCCCTCTCCAGTCCCTGAGATTGGGTTGTAAAGTTAAAAAGGATGCCAGTCTCCTGGTTCCACCCCTTTCGCTTCCTTCCAATTCAAACCTGCCCTAAATGTTTCAGGATATCCACGAAATTCCGAAATCTCGTAGCAGCCCAGAACCTCGTGACCGCGCAGTTCGGTAGATCCAAGAAAAACAAATTAAGCTCTTAATTGAAGGATTAACGAGATTGTAATTGAAAGCGGAGTATCTTTTCAGGCGCTTCGTTCTCTTGATTCGTTGTCTTTGAACGCACCGTAACGAGTTTTGTCAACCTTCTCGCTCCTCTTCGTTACTTGCGTTGATCACCCCATTCAGTATACAACTGTTATCACGTTCATTCCTCCTCTTTGCTCCGTACTTGTTGTGCACTCGCCGAAAAACCAATTAGAAGCGCCTTATTTGGCCATTGTTACTGTCGTCATACTCACGGACCAACGTTCACTTTTTAAATTCTTCACCTCAAAGGGAACATGCTGCCATTTGGTGAGAAACGAAAGTGGAATAGAATATTGGTCTGTCTGTGCGTCAGTACAGTAGAATAACAAATGAACTAATTGATGTCATTTTAAAATTATTTTAATTCTCCGTTTTTGGTTATTTTCGTTATTTCATTCCTTGAACCAACTAAGTTATAAGAACAGTTGTGTGATTGTCCATGATGAAACTTTTATTTCAGTTTTTTTTACGAAAGCCATCTCAGTCCCAAGAACATGTCGTTGTTCTTCACTCCTGCGAGGTACTGGCACTGGATCAGCCAGCTCCACCTTCTTTTGGCTGAGCGCTATCCAGGAAAACTGAACAATGCACCTCCAGCTGTCATAATCTACGATTGCAGGCAGTGAATGATTGGCAGTTTGTAGCTTAACCGATTCGAACAGGTACGCCCTAAACGCTCCATGCCCTGAGAAGAACTGGGTAAGACAGAAATCCACCATTGGGCGACGCTCACGTGATGGAATCAGGTGCCTGGTCCACCGTACCTTCTGGGTGGCGTCCCACTTGTCTTGCCACCTTCCAAGGATCACTGCCCTCCTTCTTTTCTTTCGTTATCCGTATTCCCGTTGCTCCCCTAATACAGAGGAGTATAGATCTTTCCACTTGGCTGCCAGAAGGAGGATTCAGATACCGCCCACCGCTACCAAGACTGCTTGTTGAGAAACCCTTCGGATTCCCCTGCACAGCTGATATCCACTTCTAGTGGTTGGTTTTCTTAGTGTATCAGGCCACATATCCACCCCATGTAAGGGGATGAAGTGCACTACGCTCATATGCACCAACCTTGTGTTTGCCGTTGTTACTGTGGCAGCGTTATCTGCTGATAGCTGGACATAGAAACTAAATGACAACTTGGTACCCGCCCATCACGCCCAAATATCAAACCGCTTCCTCGTTTGTAGCTCACACGAATGGGTAGGAGATCCACCGTGCTCCAGGTCGTCACCAGGACGGGAGACGGCTCATGAGCTTCCCACTGCCTCACTCGTTACATTTCTGACTCCAGCTTTATCTTCTGCGTACCTTACAACGCTCAGACCGTCAGGCGTATGTTATGTTTCACCGACTACGAACGAAGTGAGTGAAAAATATGTTGGATTGGTAGCTAAAACCATGGACACCGCTGAATGCTGAGGAAGGCTGTTTGATGCGTGACAGTCATATTTTTGTAGTGCCGTGCTATAAATTACTTTTAGACGTAAGTAACATATCTGTGGGTTGTGAAGGGACTAACGAATGAGTTTTGAAGCCTTTTCTTTCCCTTTTGTAATCACGAAAACGCCATTAATTTAGTGAAGGGAACTGTATTGCTACCCTTTATCGATGCCCCCACACCACTCGTACCCCTCGCCGCACGAAGTTCAATTTGTCAGAAGTAAACTGTGAAAACCCTCCCGCTAGTACTGGAAATCCCAATTTCACCCTTTTGCCGTCGTTTTCCTCGCTAAAACGCGCGTCGCGCGGGGCTTTTTACCGCTGGTGCGCATCACAAATTTTAACTGGAGAGGCTGAACCGTTCGTCGATGAAACGCGATAATCACCCAAGCGAAGGTTGAGCGAGCAGGTAGTCTGGAGCTTCATAACAAGCACGCTTTGTCGTTTTGTTGCCTACACGGATTTTTTTTTTTTCTCCTTTTCCCTTTCTACGAGGGACAACTTCGTTACTCCGGAGCGTTTGAACGCAAATAAACGAACAAAACGCGAAAGGTTAGGAGCAAACTGTGCTTACGTTGAATCTTCGTTGGCCCAACGTGCCTCCTTATTCATTCAATTGTTCCTTTCTGTGTGTTCTGTCATAATAAATATTGTCGAAGCCCCTGATTTGAATATGTACAAATCTGAAAGCACAAAACCTAATTCATATACTTTATTTTAACATCTTTTATAAATACGTGAACCGATGAAAAACAGATCTGCTAGCCGCACCAAATTCAGGAATGTTGGGCGCTACGCATCACTCAACTTCCCTCAGCCCCACATAAATTCTCATGACTAATCCGACCTAATTTTCACTCAATTTGTACGAACTTACCACCATAACTAAACATTATTGATTCGTTCTTATTCCGTGTTGGTAATTAAAGGAACTGTCAACTCAATTTTTCCGGCAAGGCTTGTGTCAAGGACTCTGGAATAGTAAGAGAAACTGCAAAAGCGTCAGCGAAATAAAAATACTTCAGCTTGAATTGCTGCGGTTGAGAAATTATTGAGGGTTTAACTTGTACATCACCCATGAGACGGCTGAATGAGGGTACGAGCAAGATCGGTCAAACTAATCGAATTCGAACGATCGAAACTTCAAATATATTTTCCCCCGAAAAAACGGCTTCTACGATTGCAGTAAGATTTTTCATATGGAAAGTTCCAAATAACATCACCGGATCATAAGATGTTCATCCTTAGGAAAATGATGGGAGCAGCACAATAACTTACCAAATATTTCAAACAATCGATTCTGGCGCAATTTAAATATTAAATATTTAAATATATTAGTAACGTTCATACCATCATTTAGGGCGATTCCAGAAATTCCTAGTGGAACGAACCATACTCTTCAATTTCACGAGGGTTTGTGCCTACCACGCTCCTCAAACGTCTCCGATTCATTCAAAACTAAGGTGCCAGCAGTCGAAATTGAGTGCTTGTTTCATTGAGGCGTCGTCCTGTCGCCCATGCTCGCGTTCCCTCCCTCCTAGTTCACTGTGTGACATCGTAACATAACTGTCATTCATCACAGTTATAATTCTATACGTCCAAAGCCATAAACGCGATTCTTCGTGGGATCATCAATTCGACGGGGTTATGACTCACCCATGTACCGATTACTCAGTAACGTAACTGTACAACTCAGTACATTTCGAAACTTTGAGCGCTGACAATTGCTAAATTAAATGAAACACTTCATTTGTTGCTACAGTGATTAAAATCGCTTGAATGCCAAGGAATGTTGTGTGAGACACTCAGAACCCTTCGAAACTTAAAGATTTGAATTGATCACATAATTTTTTCTCAGGGAATACGTAACTTTCTTCTTTGGTTCGTATGGTTAAGGGAAGTAGATAACACGACCGGCAAAAGGCACTGCATACGAAAAACAAGGCTTCGTGGTAACACGTGTCATTTGCTATTGTTGCCACGTATCTATTCAGTCGTATGTATTCATGACTCGTAAGGGGAAAAATGTAACACCCTCGTGTTTGGTATGTAATTTTTTTGAGGATTGAACCCAATTTGTGAAAACGCATGATTTATTTATTTATTATATGAAACGAGGGCTAAAGCCGAATTACGCGCCATTGAAAAAAACAAAACAAAACAAAAAACGCTGTAAATGATTACACAACGCTTCATTATTCTCTTGCGCAGCTTGACGTATTCTCACACCTCCGAGACCCATCCCATTCGATTCAGCATCGAAAAGTAACAGCACGAAACATGGCCTGACTACAAGGGAACGACGAAAATGACATATTCCAAGCGCTTGTAGGCAGCTGGCATGACATGACGGGTGGTTGGAGTGAGACGGGAAATGATTATACGATTACTTTCACTGTTTTGCCACCTGAGTTCTTTTGATTAGTAGACTTGGGCTCGGTTATAATAAAATAGCAATATCGGCATAATAGCAATGAGTCGGGGGAGTGAGTACGATATCCTCTGAGAAGTGATTGGAACGAGCAGTATTATTCGCAATAATTACCACAAACAGGGAGCTGGGTGGGAGCGAACGTGAGAGAACAGCTCGGTTTTGAGACGACACCAAAATTTTGAGCGAATCGGAGCATGTGAGGTGCCTAGTTATGCCCTGGACGAGGCTTCGTTAAATCGAACAGTTCGGTTCTTCCCGGTACATCACTCCGCCCTTGGTGAAGAGCCTGTAGAGAGTGAGAGAGAGAGAGGCAGAGAGAGAAAGAGCGAGTGAGAGGAAGAAGTTTGATCGAAAATACCAAAGTTCATCTCTTGGTGAAAGACGATTCTCTCACTATGATTCTCAGAAAACGCCTGTCCTCAGGTAGGCCATTGCGAAGATACTATGACTACCGTGCACTGATTGGTTACTCTCAGAAACAACTGAGGCTCGGGATTGAGAAGCATGAGATGCCTGTGTTGACAATATTCACACATTTACGTTGAGTGGCAACTCTCGAAAGAGCGTGAAGTTACCAGGCAATTCGTACACAGATTGTGATTTTCCACGTAGGATCTGAGGTAACGTAGGCACTTTTTTACCACGATGCTTGCCACAGATAGGGCATGGATGTGGACTTGTTGGACTCAGGCAAAAATGACAACAATCAGGAGCTCTGATCCAATAGCCCAACTTTCGTCGAACTATGAACCTTCGTCTTACCACTAGATTACAATCGATAGGTCGCCTACAATGGGAGTCAGACGGTACATACTGTCATCGCCGGAACTCTTCGGAACCAAGGGGTTTCTCAGGACTCGTTGTTTGAGTGGTCATTGAGAGACAGACGGAAGATGTAGAGGAAGGTTTTGGAACTGACACTTTCGAGACTTTTTTTTTTTGACCCGAGGGCGTGTGGGACAAGTCCCTTTGTCACTGCGGCCGCATATGGGCCTATTGTGACGGCCCTTTCTTAGTAGAAGGCGTCGTACATACCCGCCCCCCTTAAGGAAGCTGAGTATGTCCTTCACCGCAGATTCCGCCATGATTTGGAGTTCAGTGGTCCCCTGACCGAAGTATTCAAAGCGTTTTGCTGCCATGACACATAGGATATGCTCTGCTGTCCCGTCCTCCTCACCGCAGAGTCTGCATTCCACCGCCTATAAGATGCCCATCTTGTTGAGGTGATATCTGAGTGGGCAGTGACCGGTGAGGAAGCTTATCAGTACTCTCAGATCTTGTCTAGAGAGTGTCAGCATCGCCTTCGCCCTTTGACAGGAAGGCGTGACAAGCCTTTTCGCCTGTCTTAGTTGTGGCTGGCGATGCCAATGCGCGCCATTTTCCTGTATCTCCCATCGAGCAACCAGACGGTTCAGGTGACTTTTCGTCATACCTACGTGTAGTTTAGGCCCGATGGGTAGGGATTCTGTACCCCTTTTCGCAAGGCGGGCAGCCTTTTCATTGTCCTCATGCCCCCTGTGAGCCGGCACCCAAATGAGGGAGAGCCTGTTACGGGCGCCGAGCTGCTTGAGCGCATAGAGGCATTCCCATGCCAGCTTAGACCTAAAACTATAGGCTGTGATGGCCTTTAAGGTGGCCTGGCTGTCTGAGAAAATGTAGATCCGCTTGCCCTTGAGTCCTTTGTTCAGGATCTCTTGGGTTTTGCCCATTGTTCGCGGCTGCTTATCCAGTCAGCATGCTGACCTTACTCACAGCTGGCCGCAGACATGCCCCTGGGGACAATGCCGTGGCCGTTCCACTATCCACAACCCTTGGTCGCGCCTGGTAGCATGGGCATGCTCCTGGAAAGATAACCCAGAACCAGGACTTTCGAGGCTTGCTTGTGAAATGTTCAGCGTGCCTCCAAGTCCCGAAAATTTAATACAAACTCAACTTTTTTGTAGACGCGAATGAAAGACCAGTGGAACTGCCATTCTCAATGTGAATTTCCGATATGGGGGTATTGAATTATCGGAAGTGGATGCTCGCCATCAGACGGGGTTGTCCATAAGGGTATTGATGAGGTTCTGCCTCTAGATCTGGAAAACTTCTGTGTTGTCGGCATCGCAAACTAATAAAGTGAAACAACCATGAACCGTTGTTGGGTGTCAATGTTAAGTTGAATAGCGATACTGTACACACTCCTCGACTCACTTAGTGCGATATCGCTATTCAAGCGTAACGTATCACTATAATTACTGTCATTTCACTGTCGTCGGTCTACAACTAGTTGTACACCTCTGAGACTCTGTCCATTCGACCCAGCATTGAAAAATACGAGAAAAGCGATATCAAACACGACGTAATTCCGATAAAACTGCCAAAACTACGTTTTTAAACAATTCTTTGCCCATAACAACTATGTCCTTCGTCCGATTGGATTGACGGTGGGGGGGGGGGCACACCTAGGTCAAATGGGATTTTTGAGCGTGATCAGTATAAAAAATGATGAGACATTTTCATGATATTGGTTAAAAATGAACACATAAAATGGCTCACAGACACTCACTAAGGGACCCCTTGAAAGTGGAGTTGTGGTTGCCGATATGTCCAAAAATGAGATGGCTATTAAATTTTTTTTTTGAGTCAGCTTCAGCAAGGGCTCATTGAACAATAATAATCAGTAGTTTCGTTCATAGTCGGTATAATTCTTATGTAGCTCGAATGGCAGTATAGCTCACGTGCACAAGACCAGGCGGTTAACTCAGAAGATGGCGGCCTAGCTCTTGACATAAAATCCGAATCTCCTCAGAAGCGCCGCGGTCGAGGAAAGCAAATGGGGAAGAGCTGTTTCATCGGTCCAAGGTAAGGGAGGTAATCACTTAATGGACATCAGAGCGATTCGCCAGTGAGAGCGGAGAGGGGAAATGGGCCGTGAGAAGGAGCTGTAAAGAGCGATGGTTGAGGGGTGTGTGAGGTGGAGGAGAGGAAATGGAAGACGGGAAAGGCAATATTTATTAGAGCTGTAGCGATATACCGAACTCCCTAACTCGACATTCCCTCCCTTGCCCACTTCTGCAGGGGAGTTTCGCTTATACCGCTTCATCAGCTCTAATCTTTATTTATTCACTGGAGCGCGCCCATTAGGCAGAGCGCCACTTCTCCCAGAAATCAGGTTTATCCTCGACGTTATTAACCTAAACCTGCGCTGAAGTCAATAGCGCAAAAACTGCTCTCGTTATTCTGACTTTTCGCCAATAACGTTTCTCCGAAACGAGCGGTGCGTAGCAACACACAACTTTCCGCAATCCCTTTAAGTTCGAACACCACCTACATATGCGGGCGCTATATCTTCGTTCAACGCATTTCTACAGGAACATTTATGGAGAAAAAAATGTAGGGACAAGTTAGTTGAGAGTCATTCGTAAGTTTGATCGAAATCGTCCGAGTGGTTTTTGAGAAAATTGGAATGCCGATAAAATTATGTTCGACAAATCTCCTTTTCTGAGTTAACTTGGCTTATATCTCCGTTCAACATATATATACAGAAATAGTTACGTGGAACGAAATGTGGGTATGGGTGACTAAAAGACACTCTGAACGATTGATCGAATTTGGTGAAGCAGCTACTCCAGAATTTACGAAAATGTTATTTTCGACACATTTTCATTTGTATCTCTGCTCAATGGACTTTCAGAGGAACGTTTATTGACAACAATACGCAGGTATTAACTATTTGAAAATATCCTGAGAGTTCGGTGAAAATCGTTCGGAGACGTTTTGCCAAAAAGCGTAAAAAAACCTATTTTGGCTTCATAGGCCTATATCTCCGTGCACCGTATTTTCAGGAGGTATGTATGGAGAAGAAAGGTTAGATATTTATTAGTAGAAGATAATTTGAGAGTTTAATCAAAATTGTTAGAGCCATTTTTGAGAATAATGCGAAAAACCCTAGTTTTTGGTACATTTTCAACCCCCCCCCCCCCCTTCACATCGACTGAAATCGCTCGTAACCTTATTTTGATATCTAAAAAAAATAACGAACAAAACAAGAAAAGAGCCAGAACAGCCGTTCTCCCGCAAATCGAACTACAGACACACACACACACACACACGCACCAGGCGCCGAAATTAGGGTTTTTAGACTCAGTAGGCCTCAAAACTTAAAGATCTAAAGAAAACCCAAATTTTTTTTGACACGATTACTATACTTTCGTTTTACTTAGAGGAAGCGGAAAGTAAAAAGGAGGATGTTATCAATCCTTTAAGTAATGTTTACTCTACGCAACCCTAAACATGATACGCGTGATGCATTCTTCCAGAAAAAGAATTTGAATTCGAAACTATAGTCATCACAGTGATCAAATCACCAAATATTTTCTTTCTTATGACCTACACCAATGATTTTGAATGAATTATTTTTTATCCATACCTCGCTATGATGTAATAGATCCTTGACAAGTTCATCAGTGGGAAAGCGAGGCGAGTGGCGCAATAAATTAGCCACGATTTTGACAAATATATTTTGAACTGCTGGTTTTTTGCTTTACGAAGTAGAGAAGAAAGCTAAGTAATCGACTGAGAACGTGATTCTCTTCAGATCTTAACGTTTTATGGCCAACCGAGTCCGACACTATTTGGGAAAGTGGTCGATGTGTCGAAAATGGTTGAACCAAATCATCTCAAACTTGATATCTAGCACGCAAGTCACCATGGGACGGCAACATAAGGCTATGATATATTATCATAGTGATCAACACACTAAACTTTTTCTTTCTCAAAAATGGCTCTAACGATTTTGAATACAGTTTTTTGTATAGACAGCTCCAAATGTCATGACAATACGATAAAATTACATACAGTTTTTATCCAATTATTCCAAAACGGTGAACGCGATCCTTCTCAAAAAAAAATCACGCAGTTTCCTAAATTATCTGTGAACTCATTTCTCAATAATGGTTTAGGCACAATAAATTCCAGAACCCCAAGAACCCCGCTGTTACGTAGAACGTTGTTATAAACATGATGAAAAATAGATTTCATTAGTTGCTAGAGTCAAGATAACCGCTGAATGCCCGCGAGTTCAAGGAAAGTTGTGTGATGCGTCACACCAGATATGTTTCTTGTTATTCTCGCTCAAATGACAGTCAAAAAAGAAAAAAAAGGCTGCCCAATAAGCTATCTATACAGTAGTGGTTTAATACTGTTTGTGGCACCGGTGACAAGGTCGGTTCACTCTTCTAATATTTGCCTCCTGAAATGCCACACTCGATTCTATAAAAGAAATTATTATGTGCGGGCTTTGAGGGTTTGATACATTTTAAAAATGTATTACCGTATTGGAAGGCATTTAGTTAGCGTTCTAATTTGATTGGGTCAATATTTCTGGGGTTTGTTGTAGTTTTGTTTATTGTATCTGATTGCCACGGATGGTAACTTGCAAGTCTATCACAAGTTCCTTAGTGGATGGAGGAACACAAGAAGAGGGAGTGAACAGGACCCGTTAGGTGCATAATCAGCTCTGAGCGGGGAGGTCATCATCTGCCTGGTGAGGGGAAGTGCAGGGTGTTTAGCGAGGCCCTGAAGGAGGTTAGATGCCGCGGCAAATGATCAGGCATTCTCCAAAGCAATCTTCAACAGAGCAATCTTTTGCAGCAGTTGATTGGCTTTTTTGAGAGACCAACACTGTTTTGGCCAGGGTACACTTGAATGAATCTTGGAGACGGGTTTTAGTTGAGCACAAAAGATAAGAGGAGACTGAACAGAATATGATTTGATATATAAGCGCAAACAAGAAGGGCTCTGAAGGCGTGAAACTGGTTGTACAGGGAAGGAAGGAGAAATCCCAATTAGATGTCGATGAGAGGTGAAACAAGTGTTTGTTGAGAGAATTGAGATTCAACTGTATCACGAGAGGTGTTAGATGACTGTGTTGGGAACGTAACCCTCGTCGAGGGTTTAGGAACAGTCATCAAATAAGGAAACAGACCTCTGTTGGGAGACGACTGACTTTCGCGAGACATTGTAAGAGAACTAGTTTAGGAGGAGCTGTCTGTTGTGGAGAGTAATGTGAAAAGAGAGGAGAAAATGATATTTCAGAATCTCCAAACGAAGGCGAAATCCGTCGTCAATTGGAAATAACTGTAAAGGTTGAAATTCCATAGGTAACAAATAGGTGTTGAGGACGAAGGTGTTTGGGGAACAATGACTTTGCCATTAAGGCCCAGGGAGTCCCCTTAGAGCAAGCGCGTGAGTTCCGAGGTCAAAAAACCCATACTGATTCGGCGTTTTGCGGCGAACAAGCATCATAACCACTCATTCCACTGGTTCGAGGACGAGCTTAGCGCTGCGGCTGTCTTGGTGGCTGCCCATGGCGTTTTCTCGAGCTGGATTGGTCAGCTCGTGCCAGAGCCATTTGTCGGAGGTCAATTCGCCAGGGCAATGTTTAGCCAGAAGAGGCTGGAGCTTGCTGATCTCGCTTGAATCAAGAATGAAGACACGGAGGAAAGCTCCTGCACCTGGCTCCTACCTGTTGGCCAGTATGGGAGGATGTATGGGAATGGGGGTACACAGCAAGGTTTTGTTGCAGAGAGGAGTGAGGGCCGACCTGATGCAATGTACTAAACGGTTCCGTGTGGGCAGAAGTAAATGCGTGGGGCCGCAAGGAACCCTCCCTCCTACGTCCAAAAAAAGAAGCTACTGGATTTGTGATTATTTTCCATTTAGAGTTTTCTTTCTTTCTTCTATGTGTGTTTATCTTGTCAATAAATACATAAATAAATAACGGGCATAAAATAATCAATCGTAACTTCAGGAATTCAAACTTTGTTGGCGTTTTCTGTAGTTCCGTTTCCGCCCGTAACTCCGTACCAAAAATAAAAAATAAAAATAAATCAACCAAGATGACAATTATATCAATTGCTCATACATGAAGGTCATGGCAGCAACCTAGTATGTGTTAACCTTCAAGCGGTAAAAGGTTTTTTGCGTGTATCGTTATTGAATGTACATATGAGCCGAGTGAACAATAGTTTGGATAAGTAGGTCTGAAGATGGTTTTGTGATACGCCTGAGCCAGATGTTTTTGGCGATTAGAAGAAGATTTAAAGCAACAGCCCTCACTACTTCCAAAGGCGGAGGAAAGTACGCGTTTTCAGGCGGTGGGAAGTAATTACCCTTTGGGTGGCACATTGAAAGGGGCCATTCCACACTGAAAGCGCTCGGGACTGAACGACCTACTGACGAGTACGTTAACATTTCCCTTCAGTGGCGCCCCCTAAGGAACTTTGACGTGTCCCGGCCTCCGGTTGAAATATGCGTCGAGTTGGCAAAGTGGGTCGCGGAGTATCGGAGGAAATTGAAGGTTGTTGCGGAAAAATTGAAGGGAATCTATTAACAGGAGTTGAGGAACTGCGAGGAAGGGGGGGGGAGGGGGTGAGAAAGTGAGAGGGGAGAAAAAAAAAGAAAAAAAAGAGCGAAGTTGCGGGAGCTCGGGTTTCGTGTCTGAAACCTCATCTGATTTCAAAATTATTTACCGGACGGCGGAGTAGACGAGGGCTCGTAAAAGAGAAACTGGCAGTTGAAATTCTAATGGAGCTTTATTGTTAGTCGGCTGTCATTATTGTTGGTTATAGGAGGAACTGGGAGAGAGAGGGGACGAGGGAGTGAGGGAATGAGATTCTGTCTGAGCGATGGTAGGCTGAGGTGGGTCTTGGGCGGAGGGCTAAGCAACAACGGGGATTTACCCCGCAACCTTACAACCCCTCACTGCCATCAACTTTTCCTTCCGGCCCGGCGTTTTGACGTCGCTTTTATCCCCGTCTCCAAAAACCGCGAGAAATTCCCTCCTACTGAATTTATTACCTGAATTATTTATGACACCCCCCAACCCTCCCCATCACCCCAAACCAGTCCACCTTCGCCCATCACAACCCTTGAAACCACTCGCCCCTTCCCACACTTGACGCGTGATTCCAGTTTTCAAGCTGTTCCCTTCGTCACCGTCAGACGCCAGCCAGTTGACATCTCTCGACCGAAATTTATAGCCCCTCCCCATCCATGGATCAGGAGTACCCCTGGACAGTAGGCAAAGAGAGGGGCTCAAAGGGACTCTTATGTGACTCATGTTCGAACGCTAACATTATCATTCCCTGGTAAAGGTTTCTCTCAACAATTTAAACCATTTTTGCCCGATTTTTTTTTGAGCCGTAAATTTTGAAAAACGCCCTCAAATAGTTCCATTTAGCCCTACTGATGACATGTATTTTTGATCATTTTCATCTACTGATTATCAAAAAACCGTTGTTCCCATATTGGAACACCGGGCATGAAGGGGTGCGTTCCTCCAGTGTCCCTTTCGGGAACACCAGGATCACCATGTTCACTAAATTGAAAAATAAAGAGTAATGAATTGTTCGCGAAAATGACATTTAATGGCACCCATCAAAATAAAAAGTTTGACATTTAAAATATTTACCTAAAACTACACATGGTAATCTTTGAAACAACGTTCGTGTAAAATCAAGTTGCACTTTTCACACATTTTTCTAGCATTTTTTTACAAACTGCACATCTTCCTTGTTTTGGAGAATATATTATCCAATGGTCCAATGTTCTTTCGAAGACTTTGGACGCCCACCGGAAGAAGTGGGGGTTCCATATTTCTTCAAATACGTTTCTACTATCTGCCGTCGAAGAGGAAGGCTGCCAGTATTTCGTCTATATAATTTCCATGCATTTTGCGCGGCAACATCAATGCAGTAAATAAAGATTGGCCATCACCATTTTTTTGAGCGAATTGCAATTCTATATTCTGCAATATATTTTGATCCATAAAATCAACACCACCCATCGATTTATTATAACATTGAATGGTTTTTGGCTGAGGTACCAGAATTTGTTTCTTTTCATTATGGGACCATTGGTGAAATCAGTGCAGAATTCGAATGCAACTCATTCCTTCGTCAGTCTCATTACTAATAATTTTCACACCATCCACCCGTCTTACCCTTGCTTCGGCTGGTGCAGTCAGCTGCCTCCCAGAGAGATTATGTTGGTGAGTGCCACCAACATCTTCGTCTACACTGTCTACCTCGGTGTCATTCCCATCATCTGGGGGTGCGATGAAAATATCAGCTTCAATGAACTCTTCATCTTCCAGTATAGCAAGAAGTTCCTCTGCAGTCCAAACTCTGAAAAAATTATGTATAAACTAATGATAGGTAAAAAAACATATCTGGTGCGCTGCAACACACAACTTTCCTTAGCTCTGCAACAATTCACTTTGTACATGGCTAATTCTATTTAATCAATTCATTTATCACTCAGTTAATTTGAACTTGGCCAAACAACGCTTTACGGCAGCAGGAAGCGATAGCGCTTACAGTTCCAGATTTTTTTGTGCTGCTAGTACTCATTGCAGGACCATTATTGAGCAATTGTTATACCGATAATTAATGAGGCTGTAAACACACATTTTTTGAAGAAGGATAGTAATAACTTTTGCAGAGTTATTGGGTAAAAACGTTTAGAACTGGTAGTAAGCGAAACGGCAGTAGTTGAAATTCAGGAATTTCTGGAGTAACCCCCATGTGTCTCATGAGCGTTTTTAAACACTCACTCTTTAGGTATTGGATTGGAATACAACAACAATTTTTTTTAACATTCTACAAAAATTCCAGCGGAGTTTATAAGAAAAAAACTGCGCTAAAAACGCTTTTGGTCGAAAGTTTTGATAATTTATTGTGCTGCTCTCGTCATTTTCTCACAAATGGGAATTTTATGGTATAGTTGTCATATTGGGAGCTATAGAAAAAAATTTTTAGTTTTCTTCAGATCTTTACGTTGCAGACCCTCCTGAGTCAGGAAAACACTATTTGGGAAAATGGTCTGAGTGTCTGTATGTCTAGGTGTGTGTCTGTGAACGATTTTTAGAGAATACCACCCTACCAAATCAGCTCAAACATGATGTCTAGCCTACAGGTTACCATGGGACGTCAAAATAAGGGTATGGACAAAGTCCACTGAAATTTAACTATAGTTATCATAGTGATCAAAACACCAAATATTTTTTTTCTCAAAAATGGCTCCAACGATTTTGATTAAATTTTTTATATTGAGTGCTCTAAATAAGACAATTATACCATAAAATTCTCATTTATGGGAAAATGACGAGAGCAGCACAATAAATTACCAAAACTTTCGACGAAATCGGTTTTAGCGCGGTTTTTAGAGAAAACAACCGTACCAAATCAGCTAAAACATGATGTCTAGCCTACAGCTTACCATGGGACGCCAAAATAAGGGTATGGACAAAATCTACCGATAGCTAACTATAGTTATCACAGTGATCAAAACACCAAATTTTTTTTCTCAAAAACGGCTCTAACGATTTTGATTAAATTTCTTATATTGAGAGCTCTGAATAAGACTATTATACCATAAAATTCCCATAGGTAAGAAAATGACGAGAGCAGCACAATAAATTATCAAAATTTTCGACCAAAAGCGTTGTTAGCGCAGGTTTTTCTTTATAAACTCCGCTGGAATTCTTGTAGAATGTTAAAACAAATTGGTATTGTAGTCCAATCCAATACCTAAAGGGTGAGTGTTTAAAAACGCTCATGAGATACATGGGGGTTACTCCAGAAATTCCTAAATTTCAACTACTGCCGTTTCGCTTACTACCAGTTCTAACAGTTATTTTCCAATAACTTTGCAAAAGTAATTACTATCCTTCTTCAAAAAATTTGTTTTTACAGCCTCATTAATGATCTGTGTACCAATTGCTCAATAATCGTCCTGCAATGAGTATGAGCAGCACAATAAATTCCGGAACTGTAAGCGCTACCGCTTCCTGCTGCCGTGAAGTGTTGTTTGACCAAGTTCAAATTAACTGAGTGATAAATGAATTGATTAAATAGAATTAGCCATGTACAAAGTGAATTGTTGTAGAGCTGAGGAAAGTTGTGTGTTGCAACGCACCAGATATTTATTTTGGCGTTCCATGGTAACCTGCATGCTAGATATCACGTTTGAGCTGATTTGGTACGGTCGTTTTCTCTGAAAATCGTTCACAGACACACACACTGACACACAGACCATTTTCTCAAATAGTGTTTATCGTACTCAGCCGGTTCTGAAACGCAAAGATCTGAAGAAAACCCAAATTTGTTTTTTAGCCGATTACATAACTTTCCTTTCTACTTTGTAGAGCCAAGGAAAGTAAAAATGAAAACAATCACAATGAACAACCTTTTTTGTGCGAAATATTTATTGTTATGGTGTTGTCACGAGAAGTAAGCCCTCTATCTGAGGTGATTCATTCAAGTTGTTCCCAGGTCCTGGAGTTCCCATTTGGGAACACAAATCATATTCACCTTATAAATGAATGATAAACGTGATGACTGAGTTGAATCGTACTAGATAGTAAGTATCTACTATTAAAAAGGTAAAAATGAAGAAAGAAATGATTATATACAAAAAATAACGAAAATATAATTACTTTTTTGAAGACATATCTGATGGAAAAAATGACGATATTTCAAGACACTAAACGCACTAGGTTGAAGTCAGAAATGCAACTGAGGGTGCTAATACTTCCTTGAGATGTTGTCTTGAAGATAGAAAGAAGGCCGAGTTCAAAGTTCATTGTTATTCCATAGAAGCTGAAACAACCCTAAACAAGTCGGATGATCCCAAATGGGAACTCCGGGCAAAAATGGGTTAAAGCGTTAAATTTTCGAATGAGATATTATCTTAAAGTACTTAAAATGCCATAATGGGGGTGTTCGGTGTATTTTGTCTGTCGTTGGGCAAATTCCAGGATGGTCATTAAAACGTTAGTTCAATTATTATCGCTCATCTGGCTCTACTTATTCTCATTGTGCGCGCTTGCATTCATTCACCCCTGATAAAACAAATAAATAACTAAAATACTGAGTTGAAGGTTGTTCGGGTTTTTTGTTTTTTTTCCTACCCTGATGCAACTGGGAAAACTCGCGCTGCGGCCACAAAGTCGCCCCATGTCGTTCTAGCTCCATCCTCAGCTCCTATGGAGTACGCAATACGTCTCCACCATTCTCGCAGAAAACGCAAGACGCCCAAGGCGGGGGTTTATCTCCATAGTTGATGAATCGTGCGACACTTGATGACGGTGGGGGTGATGTCACTACGTTGGTCGTGTCTACTACGTTAACTAGCACTCGAATACCCTTTCTACTGGAAAATGGGAAAGAAGCGATCGGTACCATTGCTTTCGGCGAGCGGGAATATGGACACACAACTGCTTAACGACTGAAGCGAAACTGAAAGGATTGCGGAGAAAAAGACGTGGTCGCGATAAAACGGGGGTGGGGATCGTGGAGAAGGCGGAGAAGGAGTGAAAACTGTGGAAGGGGGGCGAAATATATCCTTTAGTTGGATTGAGACATCATCACGTCATTAACCTCTTCTACGTTGTTGCTGCCATCGTCATTCATGGATGACCATTCACCAACCCCAATACCCGCATTTTCCACATGCGAGTCCATCAACTTGCACTTGCGGCGCTCTAATGTACATTTGTTTGCAGCAATAGTATATCGCGTCCTTTTCGTCTTCCGCTCTACTTCTGTTATCACCTTCAATCTCATTTTCTTCCCTATCTTGGAAATCTTAAATGGGTAGTTTGTATGACATGGCAGGATAATGAAGGCCTCTTGCATCGACTAGCTGTTTCGTAGCGCGGTATTAAACTAGTTTCACTTAGCTCCGGTACATCATCTTTAAACATATTGACCTAACGGTATTTGCGCTACAAAGCCACCTAAATGCAGGCGCGAGCCAGTGACGTCACACTAAGGGGGTGTAAAATTGTTCCTTATACCGGGTAGGGGACCGTCTCCGCGAGCCGCGAATCCACGATCCATCTCCTCTGGACGGAACCGCCTGAATGAACTGTGCCTTCCCTCATCTAAAACATAGGCGAGGGGAGGCACAGCATGATATTATGTGCTGAAAAGCCTAAATTATATCTACTGTAGCCTCATCCGACCACAGCTGAGAAAGCCCAATCGCTCTGAGGTGCTCCCCTGACTCCACCTCACCTCGTAGAGCTTGCAATTCTGTACCTCTCTGCCGTACCAATCTTGGCCAGGTGGTACCTGTATAAGGAGTAACCAGTATATTATCCGTCTACTATCTCTGTCTAGACTGAGAATCCCTTCATACTGAGGATCTCCCTTGCACGCTCCCTGGAGAATTCGATATACAGCCTTGGCTGCCTTTAGCCTGGCAAGTCCCGTCCACGTGCCAACCTTCCTGGCTTTTGGTGGTCCCTACGAAAGGCTCAGGTCCCACTGGGAGGAGCGCGGATACTTTTCTCGCCAATTTGTCGGCCTCCACATTCCCTTCTATCCTTGTAAGACCTGGAACCCAATACAGTGTCTAAGTGTTCTCCCTCGCTAGTCAGGCAATTTTACTCCAGCCCTGCGGCGATGGCGTACGAACCCAGGGTTATATGTGCAGCCAACTGTCTGCCGGTAATGTATGTTCTTTTCCGTTTCAGATCACTGCGCAGTAGGCGTTTCACACTAAGTAAAGTGGTATTGCTGTCCGGATCCCTGGCTCATAAACTCCTGCACCTGCCAGGCCCCCCTTACTGATAATATACCATGGCCCCGACCTCCAAGAGTGGAACCAATCCCTCCCCATCTAGATGGATTTGTACCCTGCAAGCCCCTCACACGTTCACAGTACATGCTCCGCTGACACTAGCTCCGCCACGCAGAGCCTGCCACTCTGTAACTTTGATCTACAAATCTTTGCAGTGACCTGTGAAGAGGCCACATGCCATCCGTATATGCATTTAAAAGGTTGGAGCTACAGTGCATGGTCCCTGCGTGGGAGTGCAAACTGGCAAGTCGATGATTTCTTAATTCGGCGGCAGCGTCGAGTGCGTATTTTCCTTTCAACTAGTAAATTTCCCGATAAATAAAAATTATTGTAACTCGATCTGAAATTTCCCAAATATTTATAGCTTTCGATGCTGGTTTCGTGAATAGTCGAACGCTTCCTCTTGAAAAACTCCCATCGAGTAGAAAATAGAAGGTGAATTGGCCGTTGCTACTCTCGAAAAGTTTTACGTCGAGAAGGTTTTAAGGAACACTCCAATAAACTTACTTATTCATCGTTTCCGTGTTTTTTTTTCCGTATATTTTCTTCAACCGAGTACGGATTCGCTATTATTCAGACAGTTCTCGCTCACCTATTTATCGGAAAAGGGCTCTGAATGGCAAACGAATAATAGATCGAGTGGCTTTAATATTCAAAATCATTTCTTGAAGGGTTTCGAAAGAGGGGACAGAAGAAGGAGACCGCTCGGCTTTCTTCGTGAAAACCGTTCAGAACACGGGCTTCCGAGTAAACGGTAATCTTCGTCCGCTTTTACAGTCTTTCACCCCCGACGTAAACACGAACTGATGAAGCCGAAAGTTTCGCGAAGCTCGACGTTGGCGAGTTCAACTTTCCCGGGGGGACTTGATTAATAAACTGGTTGGAGTAGATCGTTGAATGTAATATTCAAGCGAGAGGCAATCCCAGGTTGGCAGAACCTACAACAATCGGATCTTGCACGTGAAAATCAATTATGACGACAAAATGATGTTCGTTTGGCGCACTAGCGAATACGAAGTCTCAATCTCGAATTTTATAATTGTCAGCTGTCAAAAGCGCGTAGCGTCGGGAGTAAACATTTTAAGATAAACTCCTTGAATCACGGAGGGTGTACTTAGGTTAGGAGGTTAGGGAACGCCATAAACTCGGGAAGAAAGTTAGAGCTCAGCATTTCAACTCGAAACTGCGAAACCATTACAAGAAATGATGCAATGAAATACATAAAAGAGGTTATTACGAAAAAACAGTTTTAGAGGCTAGAGGGAATCCCAGGAATTAATGGCGTGTTCTCAATGACATTCTAAATCGTAAACAAGCTGAAGTTACATAGCCGTTAGCTCTCAATCCATCTAAAACAAGCACTATTCCCCTTGAAGTTGCCAATGACGAGGCTTCTTACGGTTTAAATTCTTATTTCGTCTCTGGAGGTGCAAAATAAGAAGTTAAGATCCAATAATAACAATTCGTGGGTGATCTGTATGATGAACCAAATCATCAAATCGCGTCGCAGTTTTAATATTCCCTCGAATCGTGGGGTGTTATGGGCGAAATGGAACGAAACTCGCCCTCAGGTCCTGATGGAATACATTAATTGGATAAAAGTACTTTTCTTATCGTAAAGACACCATGCTTCAACTTCTGCATCAATAATAACTCTGACCCTGGAAACTACCGACCAATCTCGATGCTTAGTGTTTTTTTCTAGAATCTATCTATTGAAAAAATGGGTTAAATTAAATCTTCAGAAGTCCCTCGAGACAAGAAACGTTTTGATACGGGTTTCGGCAAGGGCCAGGTGTTGAAGACTTGCACAAGGCGCGTGACGCGGGTGACAAAGCGATATTGACTTGCCTCGACCTATCAAAGTGTTTCGATTCTATCGATAATAACCTCAAATTACAACCTTCGAAAAAAGTCGGCATAGTTGGAACAAGTTTTGATTGGTTCTCCTGTTATCTCTCAGATCGTTGCCAATTTGTGCCCGTTGGCGAATCGGATAGCCGGTGTCTCAGGTTTGATTCACATAGAGCATCGGAACGAATCTAAGGAGAATGAGGAAGTCTGACTAGGTCATTTTTTATTGCCGAAGTGACCCCTTCACGGTCCACCAGTTGCCCCACGGTCACGTTGTCCCCTAGTTATTTCCGATTTGGGTCGAAACCGTCCAATTTGGTTAATGAGATGCGGTCAATCGCAGGGTGAGACGTAACGAAAGAGGTTCCCGAAGGGGTTCAATGTTCCTTCGGAATCTACCTTCGCTCGTGCTACCGATTCTGGCTGCTAGCAAAGATGATTCAATGGTCTCGCCAACATTGCTCGAAAGTAGAGCCGATGCTGAGCTTCTTCATTATTTAGTACATGGATACCGTATATCTTGTAATTTTTTAATAAAACTAGCTGGTACCCGCGACTTCGTCTACGTACTTTTAATTTGAATATTATGGATTATATTAAAAGAACGATATAAATTTGGATATAGCATTTGGTTAAACGACAGTAGGTATATTAAGATAAATAAAAAAAAGTAAATGTTTACATTAGGTATTAGGTACCTCTGTATTCCATTGAGTGGCAGAAAGTACCTAGGACAATTTATTGGTCCCTTATGTCCTAGAGACACTTACAAGACTATTCTAAAATGACCTAATTTAAAACATTTTTGTACACAACGTTTGCTGTTTTGTTATTATTTGTTTAAATGTGGAGATTGTTTGGACTCGACACTCGCGAGCAGGCCATGCGAAAAACAGTTTCTCTCTAATTGGAACCTGCTACTTTAAGGGCCAGATTATCGATTCTTTAGTTAAAACGTTGATTAGGTAGTGATATGTTAACGATAATCGGAGAGTGAAAAATTACTAGAGCTCGGATCTTGTTCATCAATCACCAATTGACTAACAGTAAGCTAGCGAGAGTTTGAATGCGAGGAAAAAGGGCTACCACTACGCTCAAACGATAATCCCTCGAACGAAGAGGCAACTTAGCGAGTTTTCATTCAAAACGATGTGTTGGAGAGTTGGTACCATTGGACTAACTTCATTTGCCACCTGTCGATTTCATTATTTGACATTTTCATTCGAATACCCAAAATATCAGTTGCAGAATTAAATAATATATTTGTGATCTTACTTGATACTTTTCTCTTTTTATTCAATTCTCTTCTTATCTTTCCCAACTTCTCATTCTTTTCTTACCCCTCTTCTTATTGTGCAGCTCATTTTTCTTATTGCGATTATTTTTGTTAAGTGTTTGACAGTTCAATCTTAGTTAGCGATTCGTTATATACTAAATCATTATATGTCATATTGGGATTATCATCCCTGTTTTTCGCAATAAAGGTAGCCTTTGTCCTTTCTCAGGGTCTAAAGATTGTCTGTGCCAAATTTCATCAAAATCGGTTGCGAGGTTTAAGAGGGAAAGCGTAAAAGACAGACAGAGTTACTTTCGCATTTATAATAAGGACTAATAAGGACTAGTAAGGATTATTTTCTTCACTTTCTTTTATTGTAGTAATCGCCAACCAATACCAATGTAGACAGTTATCTCATGGCAAATCAAATTTGAACTACTTCCAGTTCCCCGACATTGTTGGTTAACTTTGGCAATATTATTCTTATTTTTCTTTTTAAAATTTTATTCAGAGCGTGTACGTGAACGAATGGTACATCCCAATATCAATTACTAGATACATATGGGACGGAAATGCACTCGGCACTCGTACACAAACTTTATAATATCTATCGCGGGTTCATGAATAAAATGCTTTCTTTCAAATGGGTGATGGTTTAGTGCTCCTCATGTGATTTTCTAACGAATGAGAGTTTTATGGTGTTGTCGCATCATGTACATAATAATTTCCCTACTCTAAAATAGAGTAGCGGAATCTTGGAAGTCACCAGTAGCGTATAGATTAGCAAGATCTCTAAACTTCGGAAATCCCCCCTCCCTGCGGAAATAAATGACAGCGTCTACGTGATGGGTTAGAAGCGTGAATGGACGTTTATGATAAATAGAGGGACGTAAATACGACAAAATACGAGATTAACGTGATATACAACAACAATAATAGTCAAAATGAAGGATGAAAGACGGCAAAGGATAATAATAGCGCTGCTTCCAGTTGTTCCACCCAAAAACAAGCTCATAATATATAAAACAGTTATCAGTACCCGTTTGGACATACGCTTCAGCAGTATGAGACCTGCTTCAAATTAGGATTCTGAAGAATCGAACGAAGACGAATTGTGAATACCCTACTACTCGTAAGAAATACATTGCATAACGACCTCAAGCTGGAACCGCTAATCGATAATCTCAACAACTGCAGTTCGTCGTACGTTGAATTAGCAACCACCCTAACCCCCTCGTCAACGATTTAAAACCCTGGAAACCCAACGACTCCAACGCCAACGTCACATCACGGTCACCATTTATCATTTTTACTTTTCGCTACCCAAAGGGCAAAAAAAAGTTGTGGTTTCGTCATATCTTAACGTTTTGAGGCCCCCAGAACCCAAAAAACCTAATGCTGCGCTTGATCTCAGTGTGTGAGTGGCTTTTGATCTGGTAAGCGACCAGACCTTGGCCAATTGCCACTGAGGTGTGTGGGAGTCACGGAAAGTAATAAGATATCCCCATAATCAACAAAACAATATGTCACAATAAAGGGAATTGTATCTCAAACTCTAATTACCCATTGATCCTTCAAACTAAGCTTTAAATACCTTGGAATTCAAATAGACCAAAATATCTCGTGGAAACCCCAAACTAAGAATGAATAATAAAATAAAATCAATGATTTACAGTGCTCTGGCGCAATCTCGGTTAAATGTATACTGGAGTAAAATAAGAACACACTGACTACCCAAAAATTATTACTGGAGAATAATTAAATTCAATGAACAACTTTTTGTAGATCATTTTTTCTTCAGCATCTTTAGGGTCACTTTCACCAAAACAGCAGTGATTGTGATCCAACTGATCAGGGCTAGATAAGTAAATCAATTCTAACTATTTCGTTCCCACTGCACTAGCTGAGATCACCGTAGAATGCGGTTAGGATAGCGTTGGCGGCCACAGGGTACTTATCAAGTATTTAGGAGTAAATATAGGTGAGAGGTGGTGCTTCAGCCAGCACCTCCAGTCCCTTAAAGGTACTACCATTGCAAGGTTTGCCTCATTGCGTGCAATTTCTAAGGCCACTTGGGGTGTGTGTTACCATGACACTATCCTCATGTATAAGGCTATCTGCCTAGGCGTGATTGGCTACCACCCCATTGTCTATGGTAGCAAACTAAGTCAACCCAAAGAGAGTATTGGCCCAATCTCAGAGGGCTGCGCTCCAGTGGATCACCAAGGCCTACAAGACTGTATCAACACAAGCACTCCAGGTGATCACTGGTCAGTTACCAGTTGATTTGGCCGTTGAGTGCATGGTTGACAAGTGGAGAGTGTAACGGGAGCTTCCCCTGCTTTGGGCTGAACTCTGTGCGGATCACACCACAGAACAGGAACTTGCCGCCATTGACGAATGGGTTTAGAGAAATGGCAAGCGAGATGGGAATCCTCGTCAAAGGGACGTGATACGTATGAGTTCTTCCCCAACATCCGTGAACGTCTTTCAAGAAAAATGGCTGGTCATTCGATGGGTTGAGCCAGAGCACTGGACGAGCCAGTTCCTCACTGGACATGGTGACTTCAATGCGCGGCTCCACTTCATTTACCTGAAAGACTCTTCGTTATGCACGTCTTGTACCTCCAGTGCGGAGGAAACAAGAAAGCACATGCTGCTCTACTGTAGTTTCTACAATGGTGAGCGACGGTTGTTGGGAGGGCAAACGAACTTAGCAGCGTTGACTGCTACAAAGCTAGCCTATAACCGTTCTGTAGAGTTCGCGAAGAAGGTGATGGCTAAGGAACGTGGTCATAGTTGATCTGTCCTTTTGAAACTTGCCACCGAAGTAAATAGTTAGATTTGGTGAGAGACCAGATTACGAACTCCTCCCAGGCGGTACGAGTGGTAACCTCTGCGCGGTAATACACTGGCAGCAGTTCTCTATCGGGAGACTGGCTAACGACCAAATACCTGCCGTACCTCCGCAAGTTTGAGTTCGGTGGATGCTGCATAGGCCGGCCTCTTGCATATTAACGAAATCGCAATTACCATGACTGATATAACTCTCGTCGGTTTAGGAACAGTGATCAGATAAGGAAACGTACCTGTTAGGTGAGTCCGTCTCCTCTGGCTGGTGCGATGACGATAACCACACATTTTAGATTATCATCGCAGTCGAAAAGCCAACTGGAATAACTTTGTGTGAACAGCACTATTGTTTATTATTATTATTCGAAACATACGTAAATTATTCACAATAATAATGGAGACAATAATAGAAGAGAATAGTCGACGGAGCACGGTAAAGGAGAACATATATCAGGATATGATGAGGAAAGATAAGAGCTGACCTAAGCTAACCACCCACTTTTTTGGGGTCAACACTTGGTAGAGTACTTAACCCAATACCCGTTTTTACGGGGTGAGGCGGTTAGGTACTGTTGTTGTGTGTATTGTGTAGTTGGTGAAATGGCTCGCACACATCCAACGCTAAAATGACGCACTAACAATTGTCTCGTTTGTGGAAGACTACCACTTTTGCTTTGCGTCAGCAATTGAACAGTTCGCTTCATTATTTCCATTATTTCGCCCGTGTTCTTCCTGCAAGGAATAAAATGTTGAATTGTAAATGCGAGCTACTAACGACCGGATCTGAGAAAAACGACGCAGCTGCTCCGACTGAGGGAGCGAACCGTTTTTATTGAAACATGATTGCCCACCGTACTTTCGCAAATACGAAAAATCTTGTTAGGCGAATAGCGAGAGACTTTGAGAGAAATTCGACGACGTCGGTAATGGCGTTAGCGTCGACACAGCAAGTTTACTGAGAGCCAATTATCGTGAAAACTAAGTTGTTTTTCCGACGCGTCACCGTTCAGGATTTTACTTGTTCCGTGCGGGCGTTCCCCCATTTAAATCCGCCGTGTTTGCCTCGTTCACGATATTGTACGATACTCAAGCGCCGAATTGGTTGAGCTCAACTAGCTGAAGCCAGGTGCGAAGAAAACGGAATAATTACAAAAGTTAACGTATCTGTTTGGTTAGTCTGTCTCCTCTGGCTGGTGAGATACTGCGGGCGAGCACTTTCGATGTAAAGACATCATGTCTGGCCGTTAAGTCAGTACTAGAGTCAGTCAGTTGTTCACGGTCATTACATAGGAAGAGAAAGGTAAAGGGGATGGTGGGGCGTCAGTGAAGGGGGAGGGGGAAGGAGGTCTTACACCTCTGGGGAAACCCACTAGGGGTGAAGGGAAAGGAACGTCTTAAATAGTCTGCCGGTTTTCGATTCTAAGTATTTTTTGTGTAGGGTGGTCTCCGTCAGTTGGTTGTTTTCGTTTGTGTGGTGTTTTGAGAGGTGTGATTATGGTAGCGCATTTTGTGTTGATTTGTTCGTTTATGAAGTTTTTTTGTTTATAGAAACCATGTTTTCTAATATGATCAGTTTTCGTCCTTTGTGCACATCGAACGGAATAATCTTTGACATTTCTTGTGAGATGAGCTTTCTAGTTTCGTCCAGGAACAACTGAATTCACGAGTTGACCAATGAGCAACCAGGAGGATGCCTATGGAACTGCCCTCATTGGTATCAATGTATACAAAGATGAATCGAAAACTATGGATGATATGGTCTCTCAGTGTGAATAAGTGGCTCATCTCAGGACCAATCCACGTGAGAAGACGTATTCTTATGATGATTGAGAGGACGGACTTGAGGCAGATAGTGGGAATCATCGTGGTGCACTGTATTTTATGGGCAAAGTCGACACCCCTCATTGTAGGTTGTGGTATAGATGAGAAGACTCCATTCCTAGCGCCGGAGACTTGAGAGGGAATGATTTCTGGTCTTCGGTAACAATCTCCTCGGGTGAACATCAAGAAAACTCTTGCAGGAAACAACTGACATTCCTTAAGAGGCACAATAGGCCGCAGTTCTCGTTCCAACTCTGGGACCGTCGGAGAGCTATATATAGCTGTAGTTACACATCCCCCTTCCCTTCCCACCACCGCCAAGAATCGTTTGAATTGAATAACCGAGTTCAATAACGTCAGAAAGCCCTTTTTTCCTTCGCGAGGGTTTTTCTGGAAACTGCGTTGTACTAATCATCGTCCGAGGTTGAATATTCAATTAGAGAGGCATGAGGGGATAATAAGACGAGAGTGAGAGGGGGGGGGGGGGCAGGCGAGAGCCGAAACCAATAAGCGCCACAATAAATTAGACTTCACGTAGAAAATCGATTTGTTCCTTTCTTAAATTCATCAGGAAAAACGGAGGCCTCCGAGTTTCATGAATATGCATACGGAATCTCCGCGGAAGGGAGAGAAAAAAAATTAGAATTGATTATTCATAATCCTTCCTCAGGTCACACCAAGAGAAGCGATGATTTTTCAAACTTGGAATAGGATTCTTAACTCTAAAATTTAAGGTCAACGAGAAATACAGTTGAAGAGTACTCTCGAACTGCTGGCGTTATCAACATTTACTTCGAACACAATCTTCGGCGCATTTTAAAACCATTCATTATACAATTTGAGGAACTTAGGTAGATATGGAGTACTGTTAATGAAGAAATCCTTTCCAGAGATATTTAAATGGCATAAGGAGGGAATGTCAACTGTCTGTCGACATGTCGAGACACGTTAATACTGACAATAAAAGTTGAGCTGAGAAATTGAAGCGACTTCGTCAAAGACGCAGTTTGACTTTTCGCTCCCGAAAGCGGGTTCTTATTGGCACTTGAAGCCCTTCCATCGAAAGTGGAGAATTATTTAGAGTTTTGACGTTGTTCATTCATGAAGCTGAAGAAGGGGATTGGGGAGGAAGGGCCTGAGTTCACAATTAGCAGTACGGGAAGGAGATTGTTAAGTAGGTTGGTGGGTTGGGGGGGTATATTGTCAGGAGTAGGGGTACGAATACCGCTGAGTAGAGGGGAATGAAGATTGTACTGTGACGAGAGAAGGGCGCTGTTTCTATATCATTTAAGGAGAAAAGTGCCAAAACGAGACTGATGAGAGGCCGTCAGGGGGAGGGCAGTGAGGAAGAGTCATTAGGGGCGAAGAACAACGACTAGCGGGAGGTGGTGGAGGTTGGGGGGGGGGAGGAAGGGATGTGTGAATATTTAATGAAAAAGAGGACGAGAGCGATAGACGAAAAGGGCTGGAGTGGAGGCAGCAAGGGCTGAGAATTCCAACAAAATGGTTGAGGGAGAAGGATCTCGCTAATTAGGGAACTAGCGGCTGTTTCCCTCCCTCTTTTTTTTCTCCAACTGCCAGGGCGGTAGGAGAAAATTAAATGGCCTCTTGGGATCGTCAGCAAATGAAGGTTCTGGAGCGCTCGTCCGAAATTGAACCTGTCGAGTGGGTTCCGCTCCTCAAATCAAAAAACCGCAAATTTTTACGAGAGATACAATTTGCTACGCCTCGCGCAGAGCAGCTTTGAGTTTTGGAAGTTGAGTCTTCAACTTTGGAAATTCGAGGGGAAGGGCCCTACGTATTACGTAACTTTGCGTGGCATCACGTGCACTAATCAAATCTGTCGTTCATCCTACGTGACAAAGGGAGGGGCTGATGGTTCTGGAATTTATTGGGCTCCTCCTACTTGCGTCATTTCCTCATAACGAAAGGTTAAGAAATAAGTTGTCAAGAAATCCTACCAATAACTTGATGTATTATTGGACCATTATTCTCGAACACATAGGGTTATTATTCAGAATTATTAATGAACCTAAATCAGACGTCAGTGGGGTATGTGCAGGCACAGAAGAGTTGTCGGGTTACGCAATTTTTCTTATGCCGGTCTCTCAGATTATTGAGTTCCATAGTGAAAAGGAAATACACTGCTAACCACTACGATGAATAGTGAGTACTGGAACCGCTCATACTTGTGCCACGACCGTTATTGAGCAATCAGTTCACTGGGGATTTAAGATACTGTCCACGTGATTTTGAGAAGGATGGCATTCATTGATTTATAATAATCGGGTAAAATCCGTCAGAAATGTTGGTAGGTGATCCAACCGTTGAAATTATGGAATTTCTGCAATACCCCCTTTAAAGTTTTTGAGCGTTACTAAACGCTCATCGTGTAAGTACTTGATTCGACTACTACGCCAAATTTTCAGAAGATCTTAGTAATGTTAGGGCTATAAGGAAACAACTGCGCTAAAATAGATTTTCTTCAAAATCTGTCGTAATTTACAGTGCTGCTCTCGTCATTTTCCCTCAAATGAGAATTTTTCAGTGGTGTCGTGTCATTCGGAACTGTTTATAAAAAAGTTTAATTAAAGTCGTTGAAGCCGTTTTTAAGAAAACGAGCGGTGCGTAGCAACACCCAACTTTCTGCCACACCCGCGACATATGCGGACGATATATCTTCGTCCAACGCACAAACATTTATGGAAAACAAAATGTAGAGACTACTTAGCCGAGAGTACTCCCGTAAGTTTGATCGAAATCGTTAGACACGTTTTTTCAGTAAATCGGAAACCACATAAATTAATATTCGACAAATCTCCTTGTCTTAGTTAACCTGGCTTATATATCCGTTCAAGGAATAATTGTAGAAAACGAAATTGTAGTACTCTGAAAAATTCACCAAATCACCCATAAACTCATTTCGGCGTCTGCAAAAAGTAATGAACAAAACAAAAAATGAACCAGCTCAATCGGTTCAGTCGTTCTCCCACAAATCGAACTACACCCACGGACCACGCGCCGAAATTAGGTTTTTTAGACTCAGTAGGCCTCAAAACGTAAAGATCTGAAGAAAACCCAAATTATTTTTGACACGATTACAATACTTCCCTTTTCCTTTGGGTAGCGGAAAGTAACAATTTAGTGTTTCGATCACTATGGTACTTGAAGTTAGTTTTGGGCAGACATTACTCATACCCTTATTTTGGCACCCCATGGAAACTGGCGGGCTACATTGATGGTATTTGAATTTGGCAATTTTTGCTCAATCGCGTTCACAGACTCGAGCTGACCAGTGAAGCCAGTAATTTTCATGACAGCAGCTACTAATCCAATATTTTGTTCACGCACTTCATTTAATTTTGGCCGAACACAACTTCTTGTTTCACGTTGAAGGAGTCGAGGGTTAAAGTTCCAGAATTTATTGAGAGGGTCTCATCATCACACCGTTATGAGACAGTCAACATGATTTTTTGGAAGGATCGTGTTAAGGTTACGAAATTATTGGGTAAGAAGTGTGTAAGTGAAAAGTGAATGAGAATGGTGGTAAGTGAAAAGGCAGAGGTGAAAATTCCAGAATTCCTGGGAGTAGGGCTGGTTAAGGCGATCCTAATTTTTCTGAGAACGCTGGCATCACACCGGATGGATTGATAAGGAAAAACACCGCGCTGCGATAGCCTACGTGGACGATCCGGCCGTCGCCGCAGTTAACCCGGGGAACGCAAAACGTCCAGTTGAAAGGACCACAAGGCTCATTACGGGGTCGTGTCGGAATATGCGGCTGGAGCTCGCCGCCGCCAAAACGCTGGTAATTGTAATGCGATCATAAGTGGCCCTCCTCTACCGCCCGATTGAGGCGGCTCCAGGCATCGCTCTTCCACTGACGGCCAAGTACCTGGGAGTTGGTTTCTGTCCGAGAAAAAGACCCATGGAGCACCTCCCCCTCCTCCGAATCAAGGTGTCAGCCCTAACTGCACAAGTAAGGGCTTTGTCAGGGTCCCCCAGGGGGGCGTCACTGCACACTAGGTCCCTGTACTACCAGGATCTATTTCTGCCTGCCACAGCATCCGAGTGCATCGTGCCTTCCAAACTGGACAGGCAGTGAGTTAGGATGCTCCAGCTGGACTGCAATGCCTTGTGCCACCACATCAGAACCAATGGCCTGGCGTTGCACCACAGGCCACAGGCCGGTTTGGTCTCAGAAATTCTCCATGTGGACTTCACCGAATGGCTGATAGCACAGGCCAAAAAGGGGCTGGTTGACCAGTGGCAGGCGAGGTGCGATGCAGGGAAGACCACTCACTACCTGCGAGAACATCATGCCCTCAGTACAGAATCGCCTATCCATGAAGTGGTGGCACCGTACTTGTGCTGTCTGTGCACAGAGCATTCAATATTCACCTCCAATTCTTAGCGCGTTCAATGCAGCAAGGGGGTTGCCTCCAACGTCATCTTTGACTGTGGCCTATAGAGGGCCAACGTCCAAATCCCACAACCTCCTCTTCAGTTGGTCCGTAGCCCGTCAGTTCACGCTCTTTGTGCAGAACTGGAAGAAGAACTGGCGTAAGAGCCATCGGCATGAGCCATGGGCCTGGATAGGCGACGTTTTACGCTAGTGTTGTATTATGAATAAAATGTTTTATTGTATAAATCCGAAGATATTACAAGAGTTGATGTAGTTTCAGTAGGTAGATATATGCATACAAACTTAATTCGAATGGTAGGATATATAAGTACAACTGTACCCTATGTAAGTATTCTCAACAAGAAAAAAAAGTAAATTGTAACATCCAGATTAAAGAGAAAACAGCCATTTTCGAGTCGACAGAAAAGAAACCCTTCATTTACAATAATTGCTTGATGGCTGTATATATATAGAAAAGAATACAGCTTCTTCCAGTCGTGTTCCAGTTTCTCGTCGAACCTGTATAGGGCCTGTCCATCGTTTAGGGATTTTTCGTAAAGTCCCCGTTCTCTTCCTGCTTCAAAAACTGCGCATTGCTGAAAGAAATGGCGAAAGCTGTCCGTTGCTGCTGGTATGTTGCGGACGCTCGCTGTCAAAAGTAACACGCCTTTCCGAAAGATAATGATGCTTTTTTAAACCAACTTTGATCCGGGCAATAACCCTTTTCATGGCTAGGGATGCCTTCGAGCGCAGTCGTATTGAACCAGGGTTTATCTACCCTTGCTCGAGGTTTTATTTTCCTATCCCTCACAAACATATTCAGATTTTTGGCCGCAGACATGATGGTGGAAGTAAGAAGGTGATACATTTCCTCTGCTTGAATGGGCTGAGCGGTTTTAGGATAACTGGCTGTCACGTATTCTTTGTATGACTTCATTTTCTCTGGCAACCATACCAGTTTGGCTCCACAATATACGGTAGGCATCATGGGCGTAGCGCCTATGTTACCACTCCATTCAACGTCGACCAGACATGGTAAATGGTGTGACAACGAACTAATATCGTCGACTTTCAAATCCAAAAATCTTGTTTATGAATTCCGAATTTCCCCACACCGTGTCAATACTTTCCCCACCACCGAAAGAGCCATCGGCATGAGCCAGGGGCCTGGATAGGCGACCCCCCCCCCCCTGCAGGCAGCACAGTCTTTCAGACCTATCATCATTTCTCCCCCCGACTTATGGGCGAAAGGGTGACCTATGCCATGACAACATTTGGTTACGGCTGGTTGGAAAAAAATAAATGCGCTAAAATAACCGTCGAAACTTTTGGTTATTGATTATGAGGCTCCCGCGGATGAGAATTGTGCTCATGCCCTCTGTTTTACGCTAGTGTTGTATTATTTGGCACTGTTGGTACAAACCATTTGGTTAAAATTGTTAAAGCCGTTTATGAGAAAAACAATTTGGTGTTTCGGCCACCGTGATAACTGCAGTTAGTTTTGTACCTGATACACTCATTTTGGCGTTTTACGGTAATTTCCAATCCAAACATGAAATTCTTCAAAGGTTTCGATAATTTATTGTGCTGCTCTCCTGATTTTTCAACCGTTAAAGGTTTAGTATCTGGAAATTATTGTTACCGTTGCCACTGATCGTATTGATCTGACTGGTTTTAATGAATTTATTTTTAAACTCACTCATACGGATGGACTTACAGAAGTGTTTCTTAATTGGTGCCTTACGAACGTAGAAGCCCTTGAAAAGTCATGGAGTTAGTGATTTTTTTCGGACTTTTTTCAGCCGATTACACACCTTTACTTCCTACTTCTTAGCGCTGAGGAATATAACTAGGTGGAAAGGCTGAAGTGAACATGTAAACGCCATCGATCCCAAATTATGCTTTTCTTAAAATCCGAGGGCACAGTGAATTATGTGAAAGGGGCCCCCTCGTTTATTTCGATACACGTTCGAAACAATCGAACGGCCGATAGGACCGATAGGTTCTTCGTTTCCCACTCATTTCCCTCGCTGGCGTTCCTGAACGTGAATCGTATCATGACGACTCGACACATTCAATTCGGCTTACATCAGTTTGTTTCTTCTCCATTCAATTTCGTTTCTCTCGCCTCGAGGAGATTGGCAAAGAGTTAACTTCATAGAATATTCATCGAGGGCGTCGGCTTGAAGAGGGAAGGTTCCTTCGATCTTACCGAAAAGTTGAGCGCATAGTTGGGTCAGGCCCTGGTCTAATTTATTCAATAAATCATTACCTAAGCGCATATTCTCATCAAAATGGAGAACCTCGTTTAGTACGGCGGTGCTCAAGTATGTCGTTAAGTAATGTATGCGACGAAGGAGGGAACTTGAAGCCGCGTCCTACGCCTCAACTCACCATGTTTCCCGACAATCCAAAACTCGTTTTAACATTTTCCAGGACTCGTTCAATGCACACGCTCGGACCATGCGCCGAAATTAGGTTTTTCCGACTCAGTAGGCCTCAAAACGTAAAGATCTGAAAAGAAATCCAAATTTTTGTGACTTTGGATCGCGGAAAGTAAAACAGAAAGCCACAGGACTGTTTCTGGCTGAAGGCTTCTTTTTCCCTAGAACCTTTCCTCAGGTACCAAATACGTTACAAGTAATTTCACTTCATGTAGAGTCGTTGTTTAAGTTGAAAATGGTTATACCATTTCCAGAGATAGCCTTGCAAATGATCGCTAACTGGACTGGAGGGTATCCTGAAAAGGCTTCTCAAGCTTTCAAGATGTTGAATGTCCTGAAGATCGACCTATGACTCATATTCGGTCGTGGAGATCGATTTCTGGAGCTTTGGTGGTTGTTGTAAAGCCATTTGTTGAGCTTTTTGAAGGCAGCTTCACTTCGAAAGATTGTTCACTAGGGAATTAACGGACTTAACCCTTGTAAGTCATTTCGTAACGAATACAACGAAGTTCCGTTCCAGTTGGATTAAAGGAGGGGGAATGTGACGACGAGGGCACATTTGAACTGTCAAGGTTTTCCGGCCCCGCGAGTTCAATAAAAACAATGAAATGATTGAAAGAAAACTCTTCAGCCTCGCGAAACATTTCCGCTTTTCCGCCGGTTAAATAAATTTGAAAAACTGAGAGGGGCGTTTAAGGGTTTGTCTCCCGACTCTCCAACTTTTCATTCCCAACACATTTTCGCCATCCGCTTTTCGGATTATGGAAGTAATTAACTGAAATGGGAACTCAAAAATGCATTATTCGGAGTTTTCTCGCTGTTAATTGTCGAGCAATTTGGGGAGGGGTTAACGAAGTGGGAAAAGTTAACAATGAGTTGGCTGGGAGAAAACTCGGGAGAGAGAGAGGAAAGTGGGAAGGGTTTTCCCTCGCTCGTTGCTATCAAGATCTCAAAAGTTGAAGCTGGAAATGGAGCGGGATGGGGGGTAGAAGCCGAGAGAAGGGAGAACTCGACGTTAGTTGTTGAAAAATTTAACTCTCTCCTTTAAGACGTCTAAATCGTTTTCATTGAGTCGCGATAAAACGGATATAGAGGAGTCGCCGGTTTGAAAGATTGAGGACAACGAGGATTTTCCGAATTAGCGAGCAGAGTAGGCACTGAAGGCGATGAGATTGGAACGCGGGTCACGAATAGTGAAAAACGAGGGGGAGGGGAAAAGGCGATTTTTCAGACGATTTAATCTCAGATCAACTCTTTCGTAAGAAAGGGTGAAGTTGTTAAGTAATGAATTCATGCTTTAGGCCACCAATCACTGAAAGGAACCTTGTCAATACCAAAAACCCTTTGGTAACGCCATCAGAAATCAAGTGCAACGCATCACACAACTCTCCTCGGCCCCGCGTACGCTCAGAGAATTCATTCCAGCAACTAATCAAATCTGTTATTTATCGGGCCTGTTTATGGTAGAAGGTTCTGAAATTTATTGAGTTCCTCCGTGATTTTCACGACTAAGTTTGCATGAGACTGTCATCACGATTTTACCGAGAAGGAAAAATCGAATTCTCGAGTTAAGTAAACGGTTTTTGGTGAGTGGGGGGGGGGGGGATCCATTCTGGAGTTATGGAGGATTCACTGCTAAATGTTAGTT
The DNA here is from genome assembly GCA_020466155.1 of Pachypeltis micranthus. Taxonomy (NCBI): domain Eukaryota; kingdom Metazoa; phylum Arthropoda; class Insecta; order Hemiptera; family Miridae; genus Pachypeltis; species Pachypeltis micranthus. Next base: position 36,432,796 of record CM035773.1, read on the forward strand.
TTTAAACGTTCATCAAAAATGTACTTTCCTGAACACAGTCTTTCTGGAGAATTCTACTATCACGCCAGCATGATTCATTTTTAAAAACTGCATAAAAACATGTTAATAAACTGAATTTTTTTTCGGAATGTTTGATAGTTTAATGCACTACTTTTTCCACACAGTGAAGTTACATGTTATCGCTCGGATGTTTGGAATGTTTGGACTGACCACTATTTTGTCTGAATCACAAACAAAATTGAACTGTTCAGTTTGTTTAGTGTTTCCCCACCGCCCTTTTCATTGGTCCAAACGACCAAGCTGCTCTGACCGCTGGGTTTACCATTCGTTCCATCATGAAGCTGCCGAAAACGGTGGTGATTGTCAATCAAGTTCTTACTTCCAAGCAGTTTTCTTCAGTTCTCTCAAACAATCGTCAAATAGGGAATGGCCTAAGTAATCCCCAAGTTACCTATATTAGGTGAAATGTGCCAAGCGATTTGTTGCCCACTCGTACATCGAATTCTCAAGGGTGTATTGTGTAGAGACCCTATAAAGAGTCGTCACGACTCCACTTTAGAAAAGGGGCGACGCCTCTGGTTTGTCCACCTTCGTGCAAACATGGCAGCTCTATTCACTGCCACCCTGCAGGAGAGGAGCAGCGGAACCGCCCCTGGAGTAGGAAGCCCAGCCTGCATCTGATTATCCTGGTAGAGGGCGAGGGAAAACAGCGCAAAGCGAGCATCCTTCCCAGCCTCACTCCCACGTGGGCGGTCGTTGAATGTTCGACTCCTGAAGAACTGGAGGCGTTTGTAAAAGACGCAGTGACTGGAGAGGAACTGAGTGGTGGCAAAGAGCGGGTGTGTACAGTACCGCACTCACGAGATGATGACGCACAGGTAACAAGCCCTAGGGCCTGCATCCCATTGTGCATCCCACATACCTAGTACTCCCTCGAGTTCCACCAAAAGACAGTAATGTGTCGAGTCCTCCTAGCGAAGCGCTAGAATGGGATGCCAACGCTCCACAGTAATTGACCAATGATCCCCACCGGATGAAGGGTTATGAGACCACAACGTCAAGCAAAAGATCTAATGGGGGCGTACCTGCAAGCACTTGCTGCATAGCAAGATGGGAGGTAGTTTGATACGCTGGAAGGACAGCCAGGAGGATGTCTTGTTGGATGGTGCAATCTCTATTTCCATCTGGCAAGACACCAAGTTGCTGTTGCGTATCGCACTATGGTTAGAAACACTGCTCTATAATAGGGCATCAGGGCATGCAGAGTGGGTCCGTAGTAGCGCCAGGTGCTCATCTGGGTTGCGTATGGGCAGAAAATCACTCCCAAGTACTTGGCCGTGGCACTGGTGCCACTCTCATTACATTAGCTAACACCATTGAAGAGGGGCTAAGGGATATCGAAGAGTCCAAGGACCACTAGCTGCATCTTCACAGACGCGAGTTGGAGTTGTCTGTTGTCTTCCTCCGCCCCGTCGGAGAGTCAGGGAAATTGGGACGGGGGCTTCCAGCAAACCCGATGCGAGTCGAGCAGGCGGGTGATTGAGTTTGATATGACAAGAGGGAGGGAGGGAGAACTAACGACGAAACGTTGACTTCCGCTGTAGTTCCCGCATTATACTGAGTTTCGTTAATTTTTTTAACCATGTTTTGCCCATAACAACCGTGGGCTTTGTCCGATGGGATTGCCGAGATGGCGGGCACAACTAGATACCAAAGGGGATTTTTGTGCGAAAGAACGAATTTTTTAGACCACGTTAAAGGCACAAAACGGCCTGGACGGCGGACGGGGGACGGGGAACGGCGGACGGACATTGCAAATTTGGAATCTCTATGTTTTGAAACGTAAAGTATCAAATTTTGAGGGGGGGTTGTAACAAATTTTTCGTGACCGCGAACATAGGGTTATTATTCAGAATGAATTATAAACCAAAAGGGCGAGAAGCCGTTTGAAATTTGAAGAAGCAACCAAAATTACTGAAAGTACGTAAAGTTGAGGAAAGTCTTGTTGCGTAGGGTCGTATTTAACCTAAGACCGTAAAACGTACGTTACGATGAGAGTCAGCAACAGTGTTTCTCCAACGAAGGGATTTCTCCTGTAGTATTTCCCTATTAGCGAACGACGTCAAACCAGGTCAGGTCAAGAGAGTCATCAGGCAGAAATGACGGCGAGTGGTGGGAGTCAGTTTCTGCTGCGTCGAGAAGGAACCCGACTTATGTTTCCACCCATCACCCAGCGCCAAATGGATCACGTCGTGCCCCATGAGACATTAGGGTTAGTCGAGTTCGATACTTTTCATCCCAGACCGCCGACATCCTCTTTGGTGGAGGGTTTTGGGTTTTATATCCGAACAAGAAGACGATGCCTGTCAGACTTCGTGAACTCGAAACTTCACTGAGCCCCAGACTCAACCCTAATGATCTAAATAAATGAATGAACCACCGTATTAATGAAATGAACACACGCAGTTAGTTCCTGCTAGTTCGGTTAGGTTCACGAAAACAATGTCTCGTTTCAAAGCACAAACAACGTTAGTTTGCGACATCAGGCGGGTGGTAATAATATGAAAAAAGGTTGATTTGGAAAGCGAAATGAGCCCACTTTCCAATAAAGAATGAAGGTACAATATCTTATGATATAGTTCAAGTTGGTGGCGAAACAGCTTCAGCTCATCACACAACTTTCCTTATTTCAACATAAATTCTCTAGTTTTCATCGCTTTTGCTGCTAATTCAATTAATTTTTCACTCAGTTCATGTGAACTTGGCCAAACAACTCCTTGGTAGCAGAAAGTGAACAGTTCCGAAATTTATTTTGCAACTTGTTCCCATATCCTCACCAATCATTGGAAAACTGGAACGCTGTGAGAAATGGTAGTCAGTGAGACAAGACTTTTGTGAGTGTCCAAGTACGCTCACCCTGAAGATATTGGATTGGACTACTATACCAATTTTTTTTTTAACATCTAGTAACATTTCAGCGGAGTTTATAAGGAAAAAATCGCGCTAAAACTGATTTTTGTAGACAATTTTGATAATTTATTGTGCCGCTCTCGTCATTTACCCACACATGGGAATTTTCCGGTATAATTGCCATTTTGGGAGCTATCAATATAACACATTTAATCAAAATCGTTAAAGCCGTTTTTGATTTAAAAAATATTTAGTGTTTTGATCACTATGATAACTATAGTTAACCTTCAGTGGAATTTGTTCATACCCTTATTTTGGCGTCCCGTGGTAACCTGCGGGCTAGATATCAAGTTTGAGCTGATTTGATACGGTCGTTTTCTCTAAAAATTGTTCACAGACACACATACACACACAGACCATTTTCCCAAATAGTGTTCTCGGGCTCAGGAGGGTCTGAAACGTAAAGATCTGAAGAAAACTCAGAATTGTTTTTTTTCAGCCGATTACATAACTTTCTTTTCTACTTTGTAGAGCCAAAGAAAGTAAAAATGGTGTTGGGATTGTCGAAGAAAATTGTTTCTTGTCTATCGAAAATGTTATTTGCAAATTGACAAGCCTAGTCTAATGCAAGGAAGTTTCAGTATGAATATCTCTGTCGTCGTTTAGGTGAAATCGAAATCCTCCCTACAAAGCTCATTCAAATGCGTTTTACCTACTTGTACGTTTATTGAAGCCTAACTGAATTCAATTTAACTTTTACTTGATACGGTGCTATGCCACTTTTGTCCATCTCCTACCTATTATTAGATACTTGGTGAAAACAGAGTATATACTAAGTATAGGGGTCAACATTAGGACCTGCATGTGTCAAAAATCGGAATTTCTGAGAGGAAATGTGTCAATATTTGGAACAAAAATCTACTTTTGAAAAAACTCATTTATGATAATCAACGGAGGTGTTTCGGGGAATCTAATGTGGGCACTGTCCGCAAAGAGCTGATAGTTCGTAATAACTACCAAAAAGTGTCAATTTCTCGAACACATGCGTTGAAAGTGGATTGAACTGATTTTTCTCTCTAATAGTGCCCACAATTGGTACTTTTCCCCTATGTTTTCAATTAAGGGTATGACACTCGAACAGCCAAGAACTTTAAGTAATGGGCGTTCCATGCGATTCGGGTTGTCTTTCTCGGTTGGGGAGCGTACTTTGTCTATAAGTCTGATGCAAATCTGGTGTTGGTGGAATTACACAACTAACAAGCGCCGCTGGAAAACGCGCTGATAAATGTAACTTCTGTAACGAAAAAGTGCAAAAGATTTGTCGGACGAGGGCTTGAAAGTCGATGAAACATGCAAGGTTTGTGCGGCGGTCACGAAGCGGTCCGAGCACAACAGTTAACTCATTCTAACTTTTGAAAAGTTCTGAAGTAAATCCCTGTATTACCGCGTACTAGAATAAACAAGGCGCCCATTTAACTCCCCATTATGTCTCTTGACCCCGCCGGTTCTCGACTAAATCCCCCGAAGCTTCTCGGGCCGGACAGTGCGGGTTCAGAGGGGCAGTTAGACGACACGGTTTTCCTCTTCAGGCCCATTAAATGGATCGATTGAGGAGTCCCGAGTTTCCAACCCACTGTCAACTTCCGTCTCCACTTCTAGATGCATCAGATGTGAAGCCCTATTTGTCATCTTGTTCGACGGTAAAAGCGAAATGCAGTTCGTCGTATTGTGTCGTGGTTGTTGTCTTTTCACCTCATCTGAGAATTTGCCGTTGAACTATCTGATGATTATGTTCCACATTATTATATTCGTTGGCCGTAGGCAAGTTATATCCGTAGCTCCCGCGTTCTACTGCGTTTCGTTAATTTTTGTAACCGTTTTTTGCCCAATACAACCACGGGCTTCGTCCAATCGGATTGCCGAGATGGCGGGCACACCTAGATACCAAATCGGATTTTCGGGCGAAAGAACGAATTTTTTAGACCACGTTAAAGGCACAAAACGGCCCGGACGGGGGATGGGGGACGGGGGACGGCGGACGGACATTGCAAATTTGGAATCTCCAAGTCTTGAAACGTAAAGTATCAAATTTTGAGGGGGGGTTGTAAAAACTTTTTCGTGACCGAAAACATAGGGTTATTATTCAGAATGAATAATAAACCAAAAGACAATAATGATCAGGAACAACCCCAAAAATTCCGGAACTCAAACCACTCGAAATACCCTTGCGCTGGTTGCTCATTATTGGTCGTAGCATGAATAAGAGCTCCTCAATAAATTCCGGAACTTTAGGCGTTACTATTACTGCGTAATAAGTTATGAATTACCAACTTCAAACGGACTGGGTAAAAAATAGGTTGAATTAGTAGCTAAAGCCGTGAAAATCAATGGTTGTTAGGATTCAAGTTTTTTGTTCACTTGATGCAATAAAAGTTCAGCTCTCGTTGCGATTCCATATCAACTTGTATCTTAATTGATGATATTATACGTAACATAACATGGTGTCAGGTTAAATACCTAAAAATGGGGAATCGCCAAACTCGCCGCTACGCCACTTCCTCCGCCAAACTCTAAATACGTAAAGTAGCAGGTCTAAGTTCCAAAACTTTTGCTAAATATTTTTTACTTCTTTTTGGGAGCATTAAGTTAAGTTTTCTTCTGCAAGAACAGACCATTCCGATCAAAATGCAAATTGAACGTGTTTTAATTCGCTTGTCTCAATCCGTCACGTGCGCTCAACGTACTTATTGCTTAATTTCTCCGGAATTGCATTATTACATTCGATTAAGTACACACTCTGAATAAAATATTGTTTTCAAAAAGGGATTTTTGACTGAGTGCTTTCGGGAAGGTCTTTTTTGCACGGAGAAGAGGCGAAGTGAGAAGGACCAAAGGGAAGGAATATAATAGGCTCGAAATTCTACTCAAAGCCACAGGTACCTCAATCTCATCCCCGTTCCCTTCCTTCGTCCTTTGATATTTATAACCAACCACATACGACCCCATTCAGGCCGAAATTCTCCTTTTTCCGCCCCCTGCTTCCGCACACAATTACACATGATTTTGAATTGATTGCCGCGAGATTAACCTCGAATCCCTTTCGCGAACGGCTCATCAATAATAAATCGAATACGGGGAGCGCTATCCCGGGTTTAACTTTCCGTTTTCATCACGGCGGGATTTCATCATCGTTCGCCGGCAAGGAATTTTAAATAAGGGCGCGAGCACCTCAGAGAGACGAGCGATTCGAATCAGTTTCTCGTTAGCTCGAGGGAGAAAAATCGGTTTCTCATTGGCCGCCCCTAAATCGGAGGTAAGCGCGTCTTAACGCTGGTTTGGTTGGGTTTTGATTCTCCATCTTTATTCGGTGGAGTAATTCGGGGAATGATATCCGCCGACTACATTTCGGTTGATGAATTTGGAAGAGAGCCTTTTAATCTGAGATTAACCATTTCCGTAGGTTTCTTCATAACTGTATATTTATTCGAAGCGAAGGCAAAGAATCAAACTGTTGGAGTTTCACAGTGGGAATTGAACTATGTTTAAGCCGAGACTTCCTCTACGCACCATCGTCGCCGGGGCAATCATAATGCATGAGAAAGGTTGTAGCACCAGAACTATCAACATATGGACTGATGGTCAAGCGTCCTGCAAGGCGCTGATGAACTACTGCACAGGATGAGTACAGGATGTGGCTTAACTCCTCAGCAAACACGAATTGAGTTAATGTGTATTGGATTCCCAGATTCCCAGCCATCAGGAGATCATTGGAAATGAGAGGGCGGACCATCTAGCCAGACGCGGTTCGTTAACTACACCTATTGGGCCACCTCCCCATAGTGGTATTTCTCTGTCACTAGTCCAAAGGAGTGTGGGAGAATATACCAGAAGAATGCATCACACAATCTGGAATGCTGCGGGAGTAAGGCACTCCAACGCTTTATTTTAGAGCAAACGTGTGAGATAAGACAGAACCATTTGAGGATGGAAAGAAAGGATTTAAGGCAGATTGTTGGGATCATCACACAACTGCAAAACAACAACAAAAAGACGTATGTTATGGGTATAGTCGACACCCCTCAATGCAGGTGGTGTGGCACGGATGAAGAGACTGCGTACCATGTCCTGGCCCAGCGCCGGAGACTCGAGGGAGAACGATTTCTGGTCTTCGGTACCACTTCTCCCAGGGAGGATATCAATGAAAACTCTTGCAGGAGTTACCTTGCTAGGCATTGACCTGTAGACATTAGGACAAGCACAATAGGTCGTCTGGCCGCGGTGCAAATCCCACTTGTCGGACAGTCAGAATGCCATATATACGCACAGTTAGCTCCAGTTTAGTTCTTAGTGAGCCCTGAGCGTCGTTGTCTGAAGACGCAAATAACGAAAATGCAAAATATGACCACGAGCATTGATTTTATAAACAAAAATAGCAATTAAAACTTTCACAACTTTATAGAAAGAGCGGTTTTTAAGGATTAATGGGATTGTGTCTTCACCCGGTAGTTACTAAACAGTGAACAAAATCATTTTCAATCAGTTGTGCACTGATCATTCATTGATGGCCTTAGCATGCCCAGGAGCAACTTAATGGAACCTTCAGCGCGTTCTTTAACGTAGACCTTTGAGACACATTCTGCAACGATCATAGTTCGTATAAATTACACGAAAAAGATTCGATTACTTGCCAAAACGTTAAAAATCCTAATGCACGCGGGGAAAGTTGTGTGATGCGACGCATGGATCATAATAAATTATCGTCTGAAAACACTCAGCAAATTGTTACAGAACGGTTTATTATTTTCTCGCAAAGCACGATCCTATCCTATTCAATCCAAAATTAAAAATTGATATGGCTGTATCAACGATCCGGGAAACGACATCTGTTATGTAAGCGACGTTTTTACCGCAAATAATTTCAGCTCGAAAAAAAAATCGAACGTTGTGATTCAAGAAGATTGAGGACACCCAACCAAAATGATATCACATAAGACCTGAGTTTTCAATGTGGATTTTCAGCAAACCCATTGATATCTTGGCGTAGGCCGAAACCTCTAGGACTTGAGCCATTCGATTCAGTAACCGACGGACATTACCGAATACAATTTTCAATCAATATTTCCGATAATTTCCTGCTGGTCATCCAACATGATGCAGTCTCACACCATCGATACACGTTCCGTTCGATTCAGCATAGAAAAATACTAGTAAACGATACAGAACATGACGTGAGTGCAATGAAACAACGAAAATTGACATTTTCTAGGTGACGCTAGGCAATTGGTACGGTATGACGAGTCGACTTGTCGTGGGGGGGTAGACGGAAACTAATGCAGGGAATGGGTGCAGAAAGTTTTCAAGTTGTCAACAAAAAGTAATTGCACAAGTCTCGTTTTTGGCTAATAGTTTGAACGTTTCTGGGCCGATAACAACCACGGGTTTCGTCCGACCGGAGCTGAGATGCAGGAAGCTTTGGTGCATGGCTGAGAAGAGTGGTGAAGAGAGAATGTCGATGACGTGTTGATAGCAAACCATGATAGAAAGAAACATCGGCACACAAGCAACAACCACGGGGAGACAGTAGGCAAAAGGAGGCTCATCGCTGGGGGAGGGGGGTCTCGTTCTTTCATTCATTCAATGAAGATGTTATAATTACTTCCCTCAACGTGTCTTAGAAGATTCACCGGACATTCGTCCTCCTGCCCTGAAGTCCTGAAGTCAGTTTAGCGATATCACCTGACTCAAACCTAAACTCACCGCCAACCAACCTAATGGCCAGTCTTGGCCTGCCGGTTCGTTGGTGCAAAGGGGGGAAAGTTATTCAAGACGAACTGTGGCGCCCCTCCCCCACACATACATAGGGGGACATGTGCGACGCTTGAAATAGAAGAGGCGCTGCTTAAAAGCCCCCGCCCGGAGAACAGCTGGACCACCAGGATAGAGGGGTGCCATCCCTCCATTCCCAGACAGTCCTGGATGGAGGGGATGATGCGCGCAGATGCCACGCTGTGGGGCCTTCAACCCACCACCCCTTCCACGGTTCGAGGATCACCTCGAATGCAAGCTCAAGCCAGTGCTCAGTGAAGTCCTCAAGTCGAAGCGTGGGCTCAGCAATTCCAGGGCGCCCCAGTAGCCATCAGCGCTCTGCGTAGAACGCTAGACTACAGGATGACTAGTTCCAGGACCAGGTCCAGCAGGCGGGTACCGGCAACCATTTGCAGCGCCAGATGGGACGTCGTCCTGTACGCCAGTAATATGACCAGGAGGACGTCCCTCTGCATGGTGTGAGTCTGCTGCCGATGGCGCTGTGAGGGGGCGACCCACAATACTGCCACCGAAACAGCTAACCAACCGCATCCACTCATTCGTTTTCTGATCATCCAGCAAAATTCACATCTCTTTTAATAACTTCCAGATAGGCCTTCAATTTCCGGTCAGACCAACCCAACTTCACACAGCCGACCACACGCATGGATTCTTTCGAATCTCTTAATCCAGAAGCAAAGTTCCTATTAAATATATTTGAGATAACGGTTTTTTTTTTCATTTCTTGTTTTGATCATCAAGTGCTGTCAGTTGAGGAGCTGAGTTTGATAGGGAAGATTCACCGTGTAAGGAAAGTTGTGCGATGCACAGCCCTAGATATTTGATTCTTCCTTTCCCCCCACATTTTTCTTTCTCATCCCTTTTCCACTGTCGTTCAAGTAATTTTCTCTCCTCGCCCCTCGTTTTGACACTTTACCTAAAACCCCCTTCATCTTCGAACCTCGTCTTTATTAAAGAAAATAAAAAGACCTGTTAGAATTGTAGGCGCCTCTTCGTGAAAAAGCCATTTCCTGCCAACTTCAATCCGTCCGACGATTTTCCCTTCTTCTCAGAGCCAACCTCCATCCGATCTGTCCACAATTCAAGTCATCCCCGAAAACCCCCTCCAGACCGCCTCTTCGCGGAACCTCTTTTCATTTCCCGAAGGGCCATAACAAATTGGTTGGGATGGTAAAGGGTGGAAGTGGAGAGGACGGCGGAAAAGCGTTTTCCCGGGGCTAACCTCCGATGATGGATCGAAACGCTGCCGAAAAACTGGTGGGGCCGAAAGCGGAAAATGACGGAGCGTCAGGAATTATCAGTTTGAAATCAATTGAACAGGTTACGAGGAAGATGCTCCGTCGGGGATCTTTAGGATGTTCGAAGTCTTCGCTAGAGCAATTTGTCTTAGAGTCTAATACGAACGGAGGTACTTGCAGAGTTATGAAGAGCTGGCGTGAAGCCTGGATCGATTATTAATCTATTGAAAGCATTGGCGAGGACTGGCTTGACTAAAATACAGACCAACGAGTTAAATTTTCGTCATTTCCTCAAAATGAAAGGTTAAGAAATGAGAGATCCTACTTGACTCTCTCATTAACTTGGCCTCTCATCAGAACGCCTGGAGTCCTTCACAATTGGATAATCAGTCCGTCTGTCTGACGTGAACTGAGGTCCATCCCTGCAACCTCCCCTGGCTGCACTCTGAACTACGCCCCAGCCAGTATTGTACATGCTTCTCCTCGTAAAATCTGCAGCTTTGCACGTTTGAGTTACCAATCATGGCCAGATGGTACCTTAGAGAACTGTGGACTGTAAACAGGTCACATACCATCCGTATCTCTTTCCAGAATCTTCTTCGTTCCGTGGAGAGTTTGAACACCAGCCTTGACTGCCTTTCTCCAGACACATCCTACCAATAGGCAGCCCTGCACTTCTCGTGGTCCCACCAGGAGAAGTGCAAAAGGTTGTCCTGCCCGTTTGTCAGTCGCCTCATTCCCTTCTATCCCCGTATGACCTGTCACTCTACACAGTGTCAGGTGATCAGTCGCCAAAGTCCTCAAGCCATTTGGGCATTCCCAACCCAGCCCCAACGTGGTAATGTAGGAAAGCCAGGGCCTTAAGTACAGCTTGTCTGTCCGACATGATGTATGTTCTGTTGCTAAAACGTTTATTGTTCTCACTGCAATCATAAAATATCTCATGCGACGCATCACAGCTATCCTCAGCCCCACGGGCATTCAGCGATTCTCTTGACTCTGGCAACTAGTCAAAGCTGATTTTCATCGTGTTCATGACGTTCTACGTAACAGTGGAAGTCGAACGGCTTCTGGAACTCGTGCTGTCCTACGTGTGCCTCGACCATTATTGTGCAATCAGTCACAGACGATTTGAGAGACTGTCTACGTGTTTTGGTTTATTATTAATTCTGAATAATAACCCTATGTTTTCGGTCTGGAAAAATTTTTTACAAAATTTGATACTTTACATTTCAAGACATGGGGATTCCAAATCTGCAATGTCCGTCCGCCGTCCACCATCCGCCATCGATCGTCCGCTGTCCGGGCCGTTCTGAGCCTTTAACGTGGTCTAAAAAATCCGTTACCGCAAAAAAAAATCCCATTTCGTATCTAGTTGTGCCCGCCATCTTGGCAATCCGATCGAACGAAGCCCGTGGTTGTTATGGACAAAAAACGGTTAAAAAACTAACAAAACGCAGTATAATCGCCAATACGCTGTGTTTAGTATCGTTTTTAAGGTATTCTTACATCCTGGGTCGGATGAAATGAGTATCAGAAGTGTACAACTGCGTATAGTGAAATTACAGTAATTATACTGAGCCAAAGTCTAATAATTGAATGACCTCGCGGGAACAACAGCGGAAGTAAACGTTTCGTCATTTGTACTCCCTCCCTCCCGTCTCATCAAAACCACCAGCTCGACTCGCAACGTCGTGCCAATTCCCGACAGTCGCTTACGGGTGCCTGGCGCCGGGTGAATATAGTTCCATTGTAGTCAGGTCATGTTTGGTGTGGTTTACTAGTATTTTTCGATGCTGAATCGAATAGGATGGGTCTCAGAGCAGTAATGCTAGTCAAGCTGTTCATGAGAATAATAAACCGCTGTGTAATATTTTGAGAAAGATCGTCGAAAGAACGCGGAAATCGTCTTACCTCTAAAAGCAACCCCCGTGCGTGGGAATTCCACCCTTAAATGTTATAACCTGTAATCAAGAGTTGAGTGCAGGAAGATAATCAGTTAACCAAAGAACAGACTATTTTTCGTACTGGGGGTTTTCAGATTCAGGCGCCCTCGAAACGCCAAAATCCGATGAAAACTCAGAATTTATTTTTCAGCCTTTCCTGTGTACTTCGCAGAGCTAAAGAAAGTAAAAAACCCTGCAAATTATTATACAATGGTTTATTATTCTCATGAACAGCTTAACCTAGTATTAGTGCTCCCCCATCCCATTCGATTCAGCATCGAATACCAGTAAACCATACGAAACATGTCCTGACTACAATGGAACTACGAAAACAAAACGTCTGATGATTTTGCCTCGTCGGGTCGGGGAAATTGGAACGGGGGCGCTTCGAGCGAACCCGTTGCGAGGCGAAAGGGGAGTTGAGCAGTTGAGCGGGCGGGCGGCATTGCGAGGCGAGGACGTTTTTTATTGTGACGGGAGGGAGGGAGGGACTTCAAACGGCGAAACGTTGACTTCCGCTGTAGTTCCCGCGTTGTACTGCGTTTCGTTAATTTTTTTAACCATTTTTTGCCCATTACAACCACGGGCTTCGTTCGATCGGATTGCCGAGATGGCGGGCACAATTAGATACCAAAGGGGATTTTAGTGTGAAAGAACGAATTTTTTAGGCCACGTTAAAGGCACAAAACGGCCCGGACCGCGGACGGCAGATGGGGGACAGGGGACAGGGGACGGCGGACGGACATTGCAAATTTGGAATCTCCAAGTCTTGAAACGTAAAGTATCAAATTTTGAGGGGGGGGGGTTGTAAAAAATGTTTCGTGACCGAAAACATAGGGTTATTATTCAGAATGAATAATAAACCAAAATGCTTTTGCGAGTGTCCTATTTGACTCCGGAATGAAATTTGAACGACCGACGGATTTAACACATCCCTAAACTACCGTAATGTAGTTCATAAATAAGACCCCCAAGAGTGAAACAGTGTCGCCGTGTAGCAACTGCTTGTGAATGCAGGCGGAGACTCGACATTCCTCATCGGGAAACGACGTGAAACCTCAACGTAAATCCTCCGGTTGCTTCCTCTCTCGCTAAAGCCGCGTAAACTGATGAAACATTCCAGAGAGTTGAGTAAATAAAGTCCTCCCCCCCTCCACCGTATCCCTCTCCACTCGCCGGTCTTTGTTATGTGTTACCACACCTTTGTGTCTTAAGCGTGTACGTGTGTACCGTTCGGGTAGTTGAAGAGTGTCGGTTCTTGGGGTTTCCCAATCGCCCCCCTCCCCGGACGATCCTCACAACTTGAATACTCGAACTCTGTTTGAGTTTCGATACTCCGACGAGCCTTGAAATTGAACGAGGAGTCGAAGATATTCAGTACAAGTTTAGATTGTGCTTCACATCGGCTGTCATTTTACGTTAAGACAAACGGGAGAATATTACTAGCCTAATCATCACTAACCTGATGAACACGTTTTATACGATCCGAATGGGGGTCCCTTGCAAAGTACAATGTGATGGTACAAACGGAAATTTATTCAAAGAGGACCCAAGAAAAACTTTATTAATTGACCCCCCCCCCCCCGGCTATATTGGTAAAGTGGTATAGCTAATAACTAAAACTGATTCGAAAATTATAATGTTTTATTAGGAAAATAATTAAAATAAAATTTCAACTTCAAAATCGGGACATATCTACTCAGGGTTTTGTCACAGATTTATCTAAATCGGTAAAGTAAATATTTCTTATTTCCAACGGCCGTGGATTATAATTCTAAACAAATTAGCAAGATGGTACTTCTCTAGAATTTTGTATCAATGAATTTCCGAGGAAGTGAGACAGGAAGGGAGTCGACGAAGTAGGTGAACGCCTTCCACTGGTAATCGCTAGACAACAGGAACTTCTAAGTCTTTGGCTCCGACCCAAACGGTGCGTGAAGGCCTTTCATAATTGACTTCCACCGCGAGGACCCGTGGTGTATATATAGCGCCTCCAGTTGACTCCACTTGAACAGAACGGACGAGGCCGAACACCTCCAAGAAGCGAATTCGAGGTGAGGATTTGCTTTCGGCGGATTCTCTCGAACAACTCGTCTCGACGGACGTATCGGCACCCAAATACTTCTTAAAAAACAAGTAATTTCGATGATGGCGAAATATAAAGGCACGGTAGAACGATAGGATGCGACGATACCGGCAGGCAATGTCGGAAGACAAGCAAAAACGGAACAACGTGGTCTGGGTTGTCTTTCTCCTGCTGCCTAAAGGTAGCAGCGACTGACGCACATTGAATTTCAACGAATTATTGAGGTGGCTTGGTATCTTCTCCCGAAGTGCAATATCAATATACCAATGCTTCTCTATTAGCGCTGGCAGAATAACCTCAAATAAAAGAATAATTGCACGGAGCATTGAAAGAGAACCGGGCAATTACAAACGTGGCGGTACTTTGAAATAATTCACGCTACAATCACAAAACGATCCACCCCAGGAAATTCAATTGTGTGCCTCACAGTCCCTGTATTGCTAGTATTCACCGCTTTTCGCAGTCGTAGTTAATTGAAAATGCGCTGTGAGTTCGATCAAAATGGAAAGAGTTGTTGTTGAGAAAATTATAAAAACGTTCAACTACTAAAAATTTCTTGTGCGACGTATCGCTCGACTTTTTTCCGCTCTGTGTGCAATCGGGCATGTGTATGATTCGAGCACATTCTTTGATAACTCAGTCTTTTAGACCCACCATAGGAGAAGTTGTACCGAAGACCGCAACTCGCTCCTTTTCCAGTCTCTGGCGCTGGGCCTTGGCTTGATAGGGGGTTACCTTTGAGGGACGTGTTTGTTCATTTTGCTGCGTTTCGTGATGATCTTTCTATTTATTTCAAATTGGGAAGTAGGAGAGGGGGGTCTGTTCCTGGTGGCCCCATGAATTTACATCTGCGTATTGAGAACCAACCCAGGACCGTTTAACACATTAAATCAGGTCGGCCTCTCTGCGATAGCAGCTCATCATGCAGCGTGCCGCCATTTCAATACATGCTCCCACACGTCCCTGCGTTCAGGGAGGCTTAAGAGCGGTCTTTCCTCCGTTTCTTCATTCCCAGCGAGATATTGATCCTGGATCAGCAAGATCCAGCTTACCAGCTGAGCACTGCCCTGGTAAATTGAGAAATGCACCTCCAGCCTCTGGCGTGAGCTGACCAACCGTGTCTCAGTTTGGCACGAAAAGATGGCATGATTCACCACGATGATCCTCACTATCTGCCTTAAGTCCTTCAGAAGGCTACTTCTTGTCTCGTGTGTTTGACCTGAGAAGAAGCGTTTGCAGCATTCCATAGGACAGTCCTCTCGACTTGTGACGGAGATGCCCCGCAGTGGGAAAGTCCTTGTGGGTACAGCAAACGAACTGAGTCTGGCCATATGACCCACCCTCACATTTCCATTGATCCAGAACTCGGTATAACTCAACTTTCCTTTTAGGAATTGTTAGTGAATGGATTTATGGCGGAAACGCGATTGAGAGGAAACGCAGATTCAAATCGGCACAAATGAGACATTTAGCCCGCAAATCACCATGGGGTGACAAGAAAAGGGCGTGATTTTAATCAATCTGAAAGTAATTATAGTGATCAATGTAATCAGAACACCAAATATTTTTTTGTCTAAAATGACTACCACGATTCGAAGGGAATAGCGACGTTTATAAATGTGACTAGCATTGGATGTGTAGTCCAATAAACTTTCTGTACGACGAGTTTAGTAACGTTGATGAGCTAATTAGGAATCCAAACCCCCGGCGTTTACTTACTACAGAGGAGACTCAACTCGGCGGGGCTTTACGCCCAAGGATACGCCGATGATGTGGTTGTGCTCATTCGGGGCAAGGTGCAAAGCGTGCTGTCGGACCTGATGGGGCGGCCTTGCGGATGGTGGACCTGTGGTGTGGGGAGATGGGGTTATCCATCAAGCCATACACAAGGCCTGTCAGGACTGAGGCTGCAGTTAGTGATGGGCAAAGAAATTCAGCTCAGCGAGCAGGTAAAGTATCTGGGGGTGATTCTAGATAGGAAACTGGTCTGGAAAGAGCACATCAGATACGTGACCAAGAAGGCAACAACGGCCCTTTGGATGTGTCAGAGAAGGTGCGGGAGGACATGGGGCCTAAAGCCCAGAATGGCCTGCTGGTTCTACGAAGACATAGTGAGACCAATAATCGATCGTGTGGTGGCATAGAGCTGCCGTTGGAGTTAATGGCAGCAGCCTAGCCAAAGTACAAAGGCTGGGGTGCTTGGTTATTGCGGGGGTGATGAAGATCACACCCACCATCACCATGGAGAGACTGTTCGACCTTCTCCCCCTGGACATATATATGTCAAAGCAGAGGCGATGAAGGTGGCTTACAGACTCACCAAGCTCGGTATAGCTAAGGAGCCACAGGCGACTTATGGACACCTGGCTGTCTATATTCAGGGACGTGGAGACCTATAAGGAGCTCAGCATGATGCATGATGAGCTCGAGAGCAAATATAATGTTCAGCCATTGGGAGGTCCGTAGAACAGCGAGAGTCGCCAGTTTTGGCCTCCCAATGGTATCAACATCTTCACAGATGGATCAGAAACTCCGGAGGGAACAGCATCCAGGGTGTGGATAAGTGGCTCTGGAAGGAGTGGGACGTATATTGCCATCGGGTTTTCAAGCAGAGATTTATGCTATTATCGCCGGGGCAATCCTAATGCATGAGAAAGGCTGTAGCAACAGAACTATCAATATATTGACCGATAGTCAAGCGTTGTGCAAGGCGATAATGAACTACTGCACTATGTCAAAACTGGTGCGAGAGTGCAGGCTGTGACTCCCTTGCAAGTGCGAATAGAGTTAATGTGTATTGGATTCCAGGACACAAGGGGATCATTGGAAATGAGAGGGCGGACCATCTGGCCAGATGTGGTTCGTCCACGGTATTTATTGTGGGATTTCTCTGTCACTAGTAAAAAGGACAGTGAGAAAACACGCCAGGAGACTGCATCAGACAATCTGGAATGCTGCAGGAGTAAGACACTCCAAACGCTCAGTCTCAGAACAATCAAGTGAGATAAGACACACTCTTCTGAGGATGGAGAGGAAGGGTTTAAGGAAAACTGTTGGGACCATCACCGGGCACTGCAAAATGAACGAACAGACATATGTTATGGGTATAGTCGACACCCCTCGATGCAGGTGGTGTGGCATGGATGAGGAGACTCCCTACCATGTCCTGGCCCAGTGCCTGAGACTTGAGAGGGAGCGACTTTTGGTCTTTGGCACCACTTCTCCCAGGGTGGATATCAACGAGGACTCTTTCAGGAACTACCTGGCTTTCCTCAGAAGGCTAGGCATTAACCTGTAATACATTAGGACTGGCACAATACGCGGTGCACATCCCACCACTGGGGCAGTCAGAAGACTATATATACTTACTGCAATTTCCACAGTTTTTCACCTGATAATTACGGAACAAGACGACCCTTTTCAGATTTACCAAGTTAAAGGTCTCACAATCCACCCATGACCGGATTAGTCAATAATCGCAGTGGCATAAAGAGGAGCAACTCAATAAATTCTGGAAACACGAGCGCCACCAGTTTTTATGAACGTTGTATTGTAGTGCTTCCCCTAAAATTCTCATCAATAATCTTTCTGTTGCGCTTTCAGTAAAGGTCATGGCTTGAGTAGTAGCAGCTAAATAAGTACCGAAACTTGCCAAGCTCACACGAACTAAGCTATACACATTAGAAGGAAAGTTAGGTGCTGCGTCGCACCGGCTATTAGGCTATCATCATCTTTCGTCTGTTGAATTGTATCTAAGTGAACGTATGCAATTAGTGTAACGCTCCACAGTTCGTGACGATTTTCGAGGCCAAAATGTAACCCGCGAAACTAAACCAACACTTCGTTTCAAACGTCTCTTTTCCAGGAAGTGATTTCAAGGTAGTGACACTCAATAAGGGGCGTTGTCTGTCAATAAATATTCGCTCATCAGGGAGACCACGCGGTATGAACGTATCCGTATTTTAAAACCAGCGCGATTTCCTTCGCGTAAAGTTATTTTTGAAAATTCGATACGTCAAACACGATAAAGTTACAAAAAAGTCGAGACCTAAAGTCTTATTTTTCAAACTGACGGAAAGGATTCGATAACTTTCGGAACGTTTTATACGAGAAAAATAAAACTAAATGGCAAAACGGATGACGGTCCCGCGATAGCGGAAACTCTCCCTCTTCGCTTTTTGTTTCTCGATTTGTTTCCAAAGTTTAATCAATCTCACTCAGAATAAATTGCCTAGAATTATGAATTGGAGGCCGCGGCTCTCCTTTTTATTTTCTTTATCTCCTCTTTCAGTTTCCACAGATCCCAGGGAGAGCCATCGTTCACGTCCCCCCCCCCCACCGCCGCCGCTGAAGGTTCAGAAAAATGGAAATCTTCATCCGCAAAGTGTATAATTTATTGAATATTATCTACAGCTAGCGAAAGTAACCGTCTCGTGGCGAGGAAGAGAGGAGGGGACTGTCTGCGGCGAAACGTGTTATTGAAATTTTCTTTTATTTGTTCAGAACTCCGATGATTTTGCGTTGAACGGAGCCCGTCGCGTACGCATTATTTGGAAGGATAATGTTGAAGGTTGGAGGCAATAAATATGGGAGTGTATTCCACAACTAATCGAATATTTCATATAAAACTGCGTACTTCGGGAATATTTTCTAAAACAACTTAGTTTTTTAATTTTATTTAGAGCTGTTCAGGCGACCGAATAGAACAGAACCCGGAGGTTGTGTGATCATCTTTGACAGCCACTGTGGTACGTTTTTGAGAGGGCATGTAGCGCCAATCCGCTTGTTAGGCCTCGCTCTCTTCAAAACTCGACTCGTGGATATTCGAAAGCGCCCAAGTTTGACGTTAAGGGTCACCAACGCGGCTTTCCGTATTCATAGCCGCCGATAGATGGACGACTTGAGGGGAACTCATGCTATATTACCGGATAAATATCTGGTGCGACGCTACTAATTCGTACGAACACTCGACGAACTGTGTACTTCGAACGAGTTCTCGATGAGAACGGTCTTGGGACTCATTTATCATAGAAATGGAGGTAGAAATCATCGCTCAGTTCTTGTTCATTATTCGTATCGGTGAGATGGAGAGTAAACGCAAAAAAAATCGGCACACTATCATTGCCCTTCATTTCATCCAATTCTGATATTGTCCAAACCCTGAAATCATTGGTTATCGAATGAATGTTCGTGTGACGGACTATTGGTCGGTTCAGTCTGTCAAGGAAATGCCACGATCTGGTCGCCCTCGCTCTGTAATGACAAGGAAAGCCATTAAAGCGGGCCAAAACCGAATTTGGTGAAATACATGTCCCGGCTCTTCAAACATGAGCTCAAGATGAGTGTCTATCGGAGAATGATATGGCTACGGCTCACG
Organism: Pachypeltis micranthus; assembly: GCA_020466155.1. Classification (NCBI taxonomy): domain Eukaryota; kingdom Metazoa; phylum Arthropoda; class Insecta; order Hemiptera; family Miridae; genus Pachypeltis; species Pachypeltis micranthus. The sequence continues at coordinate 36,452,179 of CM035773.1, forward strand.
AGGGGTTCAATAAAAATCAGAGCCAAATCACTGGTGAACAGCAACGCTAACTGTGGTCATCGCAACATTTTGTTTACAGACGGAAAGATTTTTACAATGGAAGAAAAATTCAACCGTCAAAATCAGCATCTAAAAATACCTTGAAAGCGATACCAAACACGATGTATATGCGATAAAACTGACATTTTTGCTCATAACAACCATGAGCTTCGTATGATCGAGCAGCGGCACAACTAGACACCAAATGAGATTTTTATGCAAAAGAACAGATTTTTTAGCTCATTTTAAGGGCATAGAACGGCCACAACGGACATTGCACATTTGGAATCCTGATATCTTGAAAAGTAAAGTATCAAATGTTACGGGGGATTGTAAATAAATTATCCTGACCGAAAACACAGTACATTTATTCATTCTGAATAATACCCCAAAAGGGACCAGGTTAATTGGTGAAACGGTTCTCTTGAATATTAAACTACACACACAAGATGCTGGTTTGGCGCACTTGTAGTGTGAAGAGCCGGCAGTACAACGGCTGACAGGTTGCATCCGGCAGCCCAGGACGTCAGATGACGGGATGATGAGGATCCTGAGTTGGAGGCAGCATACTACAAGGTGTGCATGGATGGAAGCAGAATGGAAAATCAAGTGGGTAGCGCATTTCTAATTCAACGTAGTGAGAAGGAAGAACCAGTTGCCATCAATAAGTTAGTAAGTGAAATGGGTGCGATACTTGAGCCCTTGAACGGCTTACTGGCCTGCAGAAGCTACAGAGGTAGCGATCCTTAAGAATGACAGTTTAGTAGAAAAGGAAGTCATAAAATGTGGGACAGAACATACCTAGGAGGTGGCCAGAATCTAGATCCGATCAAAAGCTCCTGACATCTACATCTAGAGCGATCTGGGTGCACCTTGGAACAGCTGGGAGTGAGCTACCTGATGGGTTTGCAGTGTAGGCCAGTCTCCTACAGGGTCACAGAACCCCCCTTACTGACGAGCCCACCTAAACTGTTTTTCCCCCATGGCGCAGGACCGATATGCCACGTACGTCTTATAAGATGACTCAGGCGCTAACGGTCGTATTTAAAAAGGGTTACCATCCCAACTTCTGAACGTGGGACCATCTTACATCACTGTTGTTTAAATCAACAATTGTCACTTGTAAACATAAGAGGGAGCCGGCAGAAAACAAAACATTTGGGAAACATTTCCCAAAAAAGGAGAAACTAAATAAATGGGGGAGGGCGCCCAGACTACCCTACGCCAGCTCTACAGACAGCCGACAGGATTGGAACGGGGAAGGAAAGAAGTATGAAAGGATGTACCACGATTGAACGACCACCAGTTAAGGTACGGCTGGAGCAACACGCTCTTGGTGCAAGACAATAATGATCCGTTGCGTAATAATTTGCTTGGTTTTCATCCTGTGACAACGAGCGATTACAAAATAAAATAACTTAACCAGAGCATCATGAACCACATTACGTATCCATGAATTTTTCCTTGTAACAGAAGTTATGACAGGACTAGGTCTATTAACTCGGTAGCTCAACGTCATATATGAACACCAGTAGCAATAAGGGTTCCGAAATGTATCAATGTTCTACTTATGCCAAAACTTTTAACGAACAAACAATGCACAGGTATCTCGTTGGACTGTTGACACGAATTTTTAAAGAAGGATAGTGTTTACTCTAAACTGTAAAAAATGGTAGTAAGTAAAATGGCGGCGAGTTGCTCCGACTTATCAGCTTATTAGACTATTATGGTGCTTCTTTTGAGAACGGTAGCGTCATTTGAGAAGAATTTATACGGAAAAAATTGGCCAAAAAAACAATTTTTTTCCCGAATTTTTAAAATTTTTATTAAGCCCCTTCCCTCATTACTGCACATGGGAGAATTTTATAATGGGTAAGTTTGAGGTGTCGATTCAAAAAATTTGTTCGTAGTTTTTTAAGCAGTTGTTGAGAAAAAACGTTTTGGTGTTTTGGTCGCTGTGATAACAACAAGCAGTCTCAAACCCTTACTTTGGCGACTGTTGATACCTTCAGGTTAAATATGAAATTTGAGACGATTCGCATCAGATGTGTAATGGTTTGCGGCGGACTGCAGGAGGTGGCAACACTGACCGCCACCCATGCAGTTCGCCGCTGTTTGTATTAGCGGCGGAGCCACTTTTCTTGATCAGAATGGCTACCGGCTTTGCAGACGAATCGTCCCGTTTTCCTAAGCCAGTGAATCATTTCTTAAACGTCCCTTTATACTGTGTGAAGTAAAGTAAGCGATCAGAGCTTGGTGTTTCATTTTCCCCATTGTCCCTTTATTGTTATTAATACAATCCGAGCATAGGTTATTTATTTCATCCTAAAAGGAGTTAATTTCATATCGAGTTTTTCCTGATTAAATTCAAGTGAGTCTAAATTGCTTTATAATTTCATTTCCCGTTACTTTCTTGAGAGCCATTATTTTATTTATTTCATCAAGTGAGTATAATTGAGTGTATTTGATTCTTTCTTTTCTTTTGGGACCAGACACGACTCTCATGCGCGTCCAGTACACGGGTGAATTGTGAGACAATTCCCCAAGTACGTTACAGATGGTAGAATGATGAAAATCACTGCACGTAGTAGTGTGAAGTCTCACCAGATACTTCTCTGAACAGGTTCTAATGGATATAGCTTTTTCAAATTAAATAAGCAGTGTTTTCTAAAACAGGTATTAAAGCAATCGGGTTATATCCGCCAGTAGGAAAATCAGTAAAGTTAACGTACCTGTTAGGTGCGTCCGTCTCCTCTGGTTGGTGAGATACTGTGGGCGAGCGCTTTCGATGTAAAGACGTCATCGTCTGGCCGTTAAGGCTGTACTAGCGTCAATCAGTTGGTCGTAGTTTTCATATACGAAGAGAAAGGTAAACGGGATGGTGGAACATCGGGGAAAAGGAGAAGGAAGGAGGTCATGCACCTCTGGGGAAAACCACTAGAGGTGAAGGGAAAGGAACCTCTTAAATACTCTGTCTGTTGTCGATTCTATGTCTTTTTTGTATAAGGTGGTCTGTAAATTCGTCAGTTGGTTGTTTTCGTTTGTGTAGTGTTGTGAGTGGTGTAAGTATAGTGTCGCATTTTCTGTTGATTCGTTCATTTATGATCTGTCCATTGAAGTTTCTTTGTTTTATCAGGCGATTGGACAACGAACTGCAGTACGACATTTTTAGAAAACCTACTTCTACCGACACGACCATACACTATACATCAAACCACCCACAACAACATAAATTAAGCACATTCAGACACATGATACGGAGACTAAAAACTATTCCACTATCCGAAAAAAATAACAAAAAAGAACTTGATACTATCAATACTATCGCAAAACAAATTATTAAGACAATATGCCTCCAAAAACACGATCAAAAAACACAAAATACACAGACTTTGACAAGAAGCATTTACGTACACAGGACCAAAAATATACGGAATAACTAACATCCTCGAAAGGAAAGCATACAAATCGCATTATGTACGGATATCACACTGAGAACAAACTAACTGCAAAGACTGAAAAAACAGACCCACTCGACCAATAAGATATATAAAATAACTTGTACCAGATATTCAGAACACATTAAATCTCTTAGTAGGAACAAAGACGATTCAAACTTTTCCAGCCACCTCAAGACAACTGGACATGAACCTACCAAAATGCAGGACCGCACCATCTTACTACACAAACACTGTAAAGGACGAATAGTGAACATATTAGAAAACATGGAAACCTATAAACAAACAAAACAAAAAATGTGGTACTGTAGTTCTTTGTGCAACCGCGTAATAAAACAAAAAAAACTTCAATGGAAAGATCGTAAATGAACAAATCAACACAAAATGCGACACCATATTCACACCAGTCAAAACACTACACAAACGAAAACAACCGACGGATTTACGGACCACCCTACACAAAAATACTTCGAATCGACAACTGACAGACTATTTAGGAGGTTCCTTTCCCTTCACCTCTAGTGGGTTTCCCGAGAGGTGCATGACCTCCTTCCCCGCCGCTGTGCCGTAAAATACGCCCTGGAGCAGCGGCGAATTCGGTGGGTGAACTTCCGCAGAACCGGATCGTCGCTACCGACGCACTGCAACGCTTCCGATGCGCTGCTACGGAGAAAGTGGCAAGTTGTGTAGGGTTTCCAAGAAATCAGGTCCCTGTGCCGCGAACACTTCGTCAGCCTCTCGTCCCTTTTTTTCGTTGATACCTCGTACTCCCTTCTCTCCCGTTACGGAAAGTCCCGATCTCCCGGGACGTCTCCCGACTTCGCATTTTCCAAATTTCAGGCCGTTCGAACGAAGAGTGAAGACAACGCTCCTGAAGTGGGTCGTTTATTTTTGTTTATTTAGTTTCGGCATGCCATAGGCAGGTATAGAAGGACAATTATTATTTTAGAATCAATTTAACCTGAAAGGTCATTTATTATTTATTTTCCCAAATTAAATTTTATTTTACCTTTAGTCGTTCTCGTTGATTTCTTTAAGTTTACCCTTTTATTATTTTATTTCGACCCCTGCAGTTATTTCCTTTTTGTTACAAAATTTTCGTTTATTATTCGTCACACCGCTCCACCACCCCTTTGACCGTTCTCTTTGTATATAAAGACCACGACCAACTGACTAACTCTAGTAGTGACTTAACGCCCAGACGGTGATGTCTTCACATCGAAAGCGCTCGTCCATACAATCTCAGGCTCACCTAACAGGTACGTTAACTTTAGTCTTCTAGAACGTTTACCATAAAATGTCTTCCCTTCGACCACAGAGGTTGGCAGCTTTGTGATCGACGGTCCATTGGACATCCTCCGATCAAATTTAATTGAGATAGTCGGGGTTAAGCGCCGTTTTGAGGAAGTTCAACGAACTGGCTCAACGGATTTTGTAAAGGGAGTTATTTCGTGTTTTTAAATGAAACGGGAGGGGGAATATAATTTTATTCCTTTGAGGGAGTGAAAGTTCAATTGTTGCACGGAGGAATGGCAATGGCTGGCCGCAGGACGAACCTTTGAGGCTGTTGAATCGGCAACCCCTGCGCGTGAAAAGGGAGGGGAAGGAATAAGAGGAAATAATGGAGTTATTGTTGCTGGGTGTAAGCTTTGTGTTCGCGTTCGCTCAACCGCCAGAATTGAATCGTCTCATTCCCCCTTTGTTTTTGCTCGCTGAGTAAATATTATGTGTTTTCGAGCCACATTATTGAATGAGTGGGAGGGCTGCTGATGTTGATTGACTCTTAATCGGAATCTGGAGAACTGTCGAATCGTTTGGTCGAGGGCCAACTCAAGTTGGGAAACTGGTAAATGCCCTCCAAAACCCCCTTTTCACGTTTTTCCATTGTGCAGGATTACCGATCTTTCGATTGCACACTTAAATACACCCTCCAGTACAACCGAAACTTCATCAATTGAAAGGATGATTTGTGTAGAAATGACTTCTTTATAATTTTGGAGTATTATTGATTTCCCCCAAAATAGCGCGAATACTTCAGTTCTTACTTAAATGTTCATCGATCAGTAGAACAAACTAACCACACTATGAGGACATGATACCAGATCGTCGGACAATGAGCGATACAACACAGAATTCGATACCCCTTCACTTGATGCGTAGTCAGCTGATTTTTTTCAGATCTTGACGTTTTTATGGACTACCGAACCCGAAAAACGCCATTTGAGGCATACGGTCAGTGTGACTGATCGAAATATTATATCTTTTCCTACCGAAAATGGCTATAACGGCCTCGAATATACTTCTTCGTATGAACAGTTGCATATAACACAAAAGTGCCTAAAATTGACGGGTGCACTACAATAAATCATCGATGCATCAATTTTAGCGCAGTTTTTTTCTCTTTATGAGTCCATTTTCAAATGATACGAGTACCCTCGCAAAAATAGGGTAGTAGTCCAATAAACCACTTATACGATGAAACATAAAAACGCTCATGAGATTATTAGGGACAACCTTAAAATTCCGACCACCACCATCTCACAGTTTGTAACCCATCATTCTAAAACAATAAAAACCACCCTTCAAAACAAAACTCGTGTCGACAGTCTCAAGAATATTTCGCGTACTGGTTTGGGTATAAGTCTTATCGGCCCAATAAATTCCAGACCTTTAAGTGTTGCCAGTTTTGTCATTAAACGCTGAGTTACTTTTTCAAGTTCATATGATGTGTGTGTAATATAATTTTGATTAGTATCTAAAGCCGTGAATATTCGCTGTATGTCCATTGAGCAGAGGGATGTTGTGTGATGCGTCACATCCGATATTCCTGACGAAAATTGTTGTGGCGAAGCGGTAAAATGCGTATCAAGTCAGATTTAGCGCACAAAGTTTGTTTAATACAGAGAAATTATTGAAATAAAGTAATCGTTGAGCTCATATAATATAAATAGAAAATAAAGTAACTGCGCATAAAAAAAGTACGAAACAAAAGTTTTTCAACAAGTTTTCGTCGCTTGACGTTTATAGTTCGTGCTCCCACTTGATGTGCAATATCAAGCTGTACATTCGTCCCGGTATGGCGCTGGTAGACGTTGTTTTACAGCGACTTTCGGGATACTGCGGCCCGACGAGAATGCTAAATGCGCGGTAATTACGACTTTCACTGGAAAAGTGAGGGAGTGGCAATGAATACAATATATATATAAGCCGTTATAAAATAAAATGGCGCATGGAGCTGGTGCTCAAGTCACTCACATGAAAACGGAACGAAATAAAACGCTTCTTAACGTAATTCAGTAGATGACACATGCGGTGCCTGAACAATCATAAATCTAACTTGTATACTTTTTTATTGTAAATAAAAAACAAACATTTCGGTGAAAATCGATTTTATTGCAGTCTTTTCCTCATAAACCCTGTTCAGACATAAGAATCTTCCGAAAAAGTTTTCACAGAACTTTCTTGAGCAAATTCTCTGTTCCGTTCGTTCTGACACTTTTAGCAATAAATGAATTGCGACGAACGCAGAAAATTTGTAAAAATTCGTACAAGTACGCAACCACGAGGGATCTTTTTCTTTGAAACATCTGTTAAAAATAATGGCAGCGTCAATTGCAATTGACATCATCACTTAGTCACTGTGGTCATTAAAACATGTGATGTTACCAAGCGTTAGATTTTGTAACAGACGTTACCATGCACTTAACCCAACACAAGTTTAGTGACGATCTCCGTTACATATTCTGCGTTACATTTTCGAGTTTAAGTAGCAAAGTAAAGACATAAAATGTCAAAAAAATAATCGTAACCCTGGTGGGACTCGAACCCACAACCTCTGGTTTAGGTGACCGATGCCTTATGCATTACAGCACAGGGGTTGTGGTTGCAACTCGGGTTAAAACGTTGCCTTGGCCACTCGGCCTCAAGGTTAAATTTCGTGACGCTTCGCCGTTAAATTTTCGAGTTTATGTAGCAAAGTAAAGACATAAAATGTCAAAAATCAGAGTAGTAGAAATTCAATGAAGTGAATTCAGTGACGTTTGAACACCCGGATTCTTGATTCCGTCCTACATTTCCAACCTCGACACGCGCAAGCATCAAAACTTGCTCATTGGTTATGAATTTTTACTATCCTTGGGTCTACAAAGTAGAGAGGAAAGTCATGTAATCGGCTCCACAAAATTTTGATTTCTCTTCAGATCTTAACGTTTGAAAAGATCCATACACAGACCCTCTGAGTATGAAAAACGCTAAATTACTATTGGATTATAGCGCGGTTATTTCCTTCTAAACTCCACAGAAATGTTATTAGAATGTTGAAAATTAGTGTTGTAGTCCATCCAATACAATACTTTTTGGGTGAGCTTTTAAAAACGCTCATAAGATATATGAGGGTCACTCCAGAAATTCCGGAATTTCAACTACCGCCGTTTCGCTTACTACCAGTTTTTATAGTTTTTACCCAATAACTCTACAAAAGTGATTACTATCCTTTTCAAAAACCATCGTGTTTACAGCCTCATTAATTCTCTCTGTACCGATTGCTCAATAATGGTCCGGGAATGAGTACGAGCAGCACAATAAATTCTGGAACTGTACGCGCTACCGCTTTCTGCTGCCGTGAAGTGTTGTTTGACCAAGTTCAAATGAATTGAGTAAGTAGAAAGAGCCATGAACACAAGTTAATGGAAGTAGGGCTAAAGAAAGTTTTGTGTTGCAACGCACCAGCTATTTTTTTGCGTAGGTTTCAATTATTAGAGGAGGTTATGAAAGAAGATAGATTTTTCATGAAAACGAAACGCAGACTTATAGCAATTCCCAAGCATTCAACGTAGCTGATAATTAAACAAAACTAATGAAACGACAAGGGGGATTAAATAGTACTGTTATTTGATTCGGCATCAAGTTTTATCCAACCGCGCAGTGTTCACGAGCTTCAAATAACATTTTAAAACGCGATAATGTTCGTAAAACGTGTACTGAGGTTTGGAGATGCTTTTGAAGAAGAGCTGCTGACTAAGGCAAAAATTACGGCAATCGCGCCGGGGATTCGATCCACAACCCTCAACTAACGTCGAGAATTATGAATCGACCGTCTTACCGCAAGACCACGATGAACCGCTTGCCTTCAATGGGAGTCAGTCAGCACATCTCCCCCCTCGTCTATTAACCGCTACTCCTGGAGCGAACTCTTTTTTAGGGAAAGAATTTTACGAGAGTTGAGCGAATCCCCGGAAAATCCGATCTTTGATTCGAGAAAGGCTACAAGGAAAGTCTTCGTTCCCTCGCATTGTAGTAGGCGTCGCCCATTCCACCTTCGCGCTGGAACTTTCACAGCGTCAGCGAATCCCGGACCCGAGAACTCGTCTCATTATTTTGCTCTCTTAATTTTTTAATTTTTCTCTCGGGGCCTCTTCTTTTTCTTGGAAAGAAGAAATTCGACCACTAGTTGGGCGCCATTGTACTGAGGTTTGGAGATGCTTTTGAAGAAGAGCTGCTGACTAAGGCAAAAATTACGGCAATCGCGCCGGGGATTCGATCCACAACCCTCAACTAACGTCGAGAATTATGAATCGACCGTCTTACCGCAAGACCACGATGAACCGCTTGCCTTCAATGGGAGTCAGTCAGCACAAACGTACGCGGTATTAAGTAATCTATACGTCTCGCCCGAGAACGTGTTAATCTGATCACCAATCGATTAATTGAACATGATTGAATAGTGGGATCAGGGAAACTAGCGTAATTTCATTCACGCTGTGCAAAGTGCCGTGAACAGACGATTTTTCACAAAATACGTTCGTCCGCTTGATCAGTCAAGCTTCAAATCCACTCAATTTTCATAAACAGGGAAATCGTGAGCGAAGTTTTATTTTACACAATTGGTTGCTGTTGTGGCAAAGTGGTTGACATATTTATCAAAAAACAAATTTTGTTCGAGTAATCCGAAAAAACTAATTTAGAAAACTAACTGTCAAAATTAATGTCTCAATTAACAAAATATAAGTAGAAAATAAAGCGTGATAAAATTCGGAAAAAAGGAGAAGATAAATCAGTGCTTGTAACAAAGCTTTCTACTCTTAGCGCGACGCCTAAGTGTAATGTATGCTCCAACTTGTTTGACAATCCGGCTGCATAGTTGTCCAGCTACAGCGCCAGTAGACTCGCATACCGATGGAAGGTAGACGTCTTAGAATTACCTCTTTCCAAGCGACTTTGGATATACTGCGATCCGACTGGAATACTGAATTCGCGTCCGAAGGAGGTTTTACAGTACGAACAAATGAAGAAATGAACAAATGAAAAAATATTGAGAACGTTAGCTTTTTTCGAGGGAAAAAATGGTGCATCGAGCTGGTGATGGCGGTCTGCTAACGTTAATCACTTTTGCCTTTTCAGTTTGCTTCTGAGCCCAACGCCGGTTGCCTTCTGCGATTCTCCGAACATTTTCGCACCTCACCGCCATTCGATTTTTAAAATAATTTAATGAAAACTTTATTGTTAATATGTAACATTATAATTTAGATCAATATATATCTTATATAGTAGACGAAAATGCCTAATTAACAGGAAACATGATTGTAGGTATCAATCCATCGATTGTCCTACATTTCGACAGTATAATTAATATAACAAAACACGAGGAATAATAATTTATAACAATTCAATCCTCGGAAAGGAAGTCTTGCGGCCTCTTTCTTTTCAGACGTCGCTGATTTCGGGGAGGCGGTGGATTATTGGCGAGGTCCTCCAGCATATTGTTCGGGTGGTTTCTCATTGCGAAATCAAGTCTTACATATGCCTCGCGCAGTGTGACGCGTACCTCCGGGATATCGAGGTCCGAATGCAGGGTGGAATTACGGACAAACCATGGTGCACCCGTGATCATTCTGAATACTCTGTTCTGGAGAGTTTGGATGCGATTGATGTGGGTGTCAGCCGCGGAACCCCATATACCGCATGAATACATCCAAATGGGGCGAATTAACGATAGGTATATGAGGCGTTTCGTTGATAGGCTAAGAGCGGAGTTCGTTTGTAGGAGGCTTTTAAGTTGTCGGATTCTATTCCTCAACTTACCGACCAGTGTGTCAACGTGCTCTTTCCACAGAAGCTTTTTGTCTAAGGTAAGTCCCAAATAACGTACCGAATCTTCCGTTGGTATAGGTCGATCGCTGAGAAGTACAATACTGCGGCTTGGTCTAGTTCGGAGAGTAAAGTTAATCAGGACTGACTTATTGGGATTCATAGTAACCCTCCATTTGCGACACCAATCTTCTACTTTTTCTATGAACATTTGCGTGTATTGTTCGGTTTGCGCGGAGTCATTGGCCTTGCATAATGCAGCGACATCGTCAGCATAGTGTGCGAGGGTCAAATGTCCAGAAGAAGGGAAGTCACTAGTGTACAGTATGTACAGCAAAGGACCCCAGATGCTACCCTGAGGAACGGATGACCCTACGCTTACCGAGTTCGAGACAGCACCCCTGCAGCTCACCGAGAAAGTTCGCCCTGATAAATATGTCTGCAGCAATCGGAAATACGTGTCGGGAAGATAGGGTTTTACTCTTGCCAGCAATCCAGGATCCCAAACCTTATCAAACGCCATTTCTGTATCTAAAAAAGCCTCAAGGCATACCTTACGTTCTCCGTAAGATTCCAAGATTTTTTCAATCGCCCTATGGAGTTGCTGGGGACAGGAGTGTCCTTTACGAAGTCCAAATTGAGTGTCAGAAATGAGCTCAGAAAGGGAAATCATAAATTTTGGGAGGAGAAGTCGGTCCATGACTTTTGCTAGCAGAGGGAGCAAACTAATCGGGCGGTAGCTCTTGGGGTCCTTCTGAGGCTTATTAGGCTTTTTAATCAGCACTATGTTTCCATGAGTGAGGAATATGGGAGGTTCTTAGAATTCCATTCATTATTTGTGTAAGGAAGACCATGCTTTTTCTCGGAAGAGCCTTTAACAGCGGTTGAGTGATGCCATCATGACCTGGAGCTTTTTTGGTTGGAGACCTTCGAATCATATTTCGGACTTGCGCTGGGGTGACAAAATCCTTGAAAGGGCTTAAGAGGAGGGGTTCTTCCAGAGTATCTAGGATTTCTTGAGAGAAAGTGGGATCAAGATCATCGTTTGGTTGAAACTGGGCTTTTAATATGTCCTTGAAAATGTCACACTTTTCTTGTGGAGTTGAGTACCAAATTGGCCCAACTTTCAGAGGAGGAATGTCTGAGAAATCTTTGGTCAGCATTTTAGTGTGTTTCTACAGTGATCCATCATCGGGATTCAAATTGTTCAGCTTTTGTTGGGTTGCTAGGTCCTTTTCCGCTGTTAAAGCTATTTTAAGTTCTCGAGTTGCCCTATTGTATGAAGTTTTGTGAGTTGGATACTTGGAAGATTCCCACAGTCTTCTGGATGATTTTTTCACATTTAGAAGTTGAAGAATATGTGCACTGGGATAGAACTTTTCACAACTCCGTTTCGGGCGAGGAATATGAGCCTGTCCAGCAGCTATTTGGATATGCCTCGTCAACGTAGCAACCGCTTCATCGATATCATGAGGTGTTTTAAATCGGTCAAGTCTTCCATAACTGTTTTGTATCTACCCCAGTCGAACGGGTGTTTAATGAGACACCTATCATCCGAAAAAATCTGATTTGTGAAATTCAAGGAGACCATCACTGGACAACGGTCGGAGCTGAGCTCATGGATAACGCGAACATCACTGAGCTTATGACTGATCTGCTTGCCAATGAAAAAATCCAACATGTCTGGAGTGGTTCCACTATCCGGATAATATGTAGGTTCTAAAGAAAAGCATACATCAAGATTGTGTTGATTCACAACATCACTCAGGGTTCTACCCCTAGGATTGGTCGTTTGAGAGCCCCATCGTAGGTGTTTGCTATTAAAGTCACCGCCCAATAAGAAGAAAGTCCGCATCTCATGTATTATGCCCAGAAAATCTACATGCTGTAGTCTGTTGCTAGGTGCTGAGTAGAATGACCCCACTTGAAGGGTGCCACACGCTAATGTGAGTTGAATTCTACTCACTTGAAACTCAGGTTCTTGTATGATTGGCAGCACGTCATAATTCAACTTTCTTTTTATTATGGTCACCGCACCCCCCTTCCTGGTCCCACTAGGGTGATCTGATCGAATCACCTCGTATCCTGCGTAATTAATATGATGAGAAGGAACAAGTTTTGTTCCTGTAAGCATGATGATGTCAATATCGTACATTCTTAAAAATAACTCAAGCTCGTGGTATTTATTGCGTATGCCTCTACAGTTCCATGCACAAACTGTGATGGGTGAGTGGTTCGAACTATTCATTTTTTATTTTTTAATAGAGCGGGGATGACTTGTGCGAACGTTTGAACGAGGGGTATGAGTAACGAGATGAGTTGGTCGATTTTCGATACAAGTGAATCAAGAATACTTGTTGGATGTTGTTCCAGAGCTCTTGCATATGTTTTTCTTTCTGTCTGCGGCAGCGATAATACCCTTTGTTTAGGTAACGGTGGAAAATTATAATTGCTTTTGGTATTTAGCGTAGCAGGGGGGTTGAAGTGTTTATTATTACCACTAATCAACTATACAGTTTTATGTAGAGAATTCTGTAAGCTTTTGTGAACTGGACAGCCCTTGTGATTAGCAGAATGATTGCCTTTACAATTTACACATACTGCTGGCGTATCTGCGGATTTTGTGCAATTTTCGGTTGAATGTGGACCTTCACATTTAACAAACCTCGGATTCTGATTACAATAGTTTTTGGTATGCCCGAATCTTTGGCATTTCAAACATTGCACTTCCTTCTTTGGTTTGGGGGGCTCAACCTTGATTTTCGCGTAGTACAAAGAAGTTAGTTCAAATATCGTGGAATTTTTTGGATTGGGCTTCAAATCTAAGAAGAATAGGGACAGTAGTTTCTTCGTATGAGGATGGTATACAGGAATCATCTGAACTGGTTCATATCCTTGGGTTTTGAGCTTTTTCATCATCAATATTGGGTCACTTGAGGGATGTAATCCACGTATTACTACCCTGAAATTCCTTTCTGACCGCAATTGGAACGAGTAGAACTCAGCGTTTGTTGATTTTAAATAACTCTGTACTTTTTTATAATCATCCACAGACTCAACTGTAATTTTAACTTTATCTTGGTTGGTAGTATGTTTGAACTGTTCAATGCCCAAGTCGCGAATGTTTTCAAGAATTCCATTAATGTTATTCACATTACTGATGGATATAGAAGGCGGGAGAATTGGTTTTTCTTTGGCTAGCTGATCGATCCGCATTTCATTCTTTTCTGAATCATTATCAGGTTCTGCAAGCGGCTGGAATTTATTAGTTGTTGTGAAAAGTTGTGTGTTTTCAAGCTTACGTTTTTTCTTGTTCGAAGGGTCACCTTCCTTTTCAGTGTCCATTGATGTAAGATGAGTTCTACTGATAACGGCTGAGTTTGATAAAAGGCAAACGATACCGGCTGGGCATAACGATATCACGCACGATTACTAATAACAAACGGATTAGATTTTTACGCTTCGGAGTCGGAAACCATGTCACGCACGATTAGATGTTTACGCTTCGGAGTCGGAAATGCAACTGAGCCATTCGATCTATAAAACAACAACGAACTGGTCAGAAGTTCATTTTATTTTGACGATTTTATTTCGAACGCTCCTCCCCATACTTTATTGTTCTGGCTCAAGCCGTCCTTAATATTTTCCAACTAAATCAATTTATTAAAATCCTTCGTGCCAGACCTATGCGTTTTTTTTGTTTACGTCCACTACACCAGTCACATCTAGCATCCTAGCATTACGCTACGTAGTCGATTCGATATGATTTTCGAGAGAGGACCGTGGTCATCTCGTTCCCCAACACTTTTTAATGATACAATACAATAAAATATAAATGGTTTAGCTGCTCGAACAACCGTTAAACAAACCATTTCACTTTCGGGGCTCATAACTAATTTAATTCTATTGTTTTGTTACGCTACAAGATCAAACGAATGAATGTTAACAAAAACGGTTCAAAAGTCGAACAAAAAAAGTCAAATAACTCGATGTAGCGGTCGGAAGGTTTATACTTAACACGATGTTAGGATTTTAATTGCGGTCCGTCGGAGAATTATTTAACTCATGTCAGCTAACAAACTGATAACGCTAAAAAGGGACGGAGCAATGGAAAATTCACTAACAGCCTGTGACGTCACGTTTAACTTCGGATTAAATTTTAACAAGCGTTGGTGTAAAGGCCCTTAGCGACGGAAAAAACCGTTGTTTATTCATTTATTCCCCTTTGCCCAACTAAGCAAAGTGCGAAGTGGTGTAATCGGCTTGAAAGAATGTTACGAACTTTCCTCACTTTTATGTTTATAATACTCACGAGCCCCGAAAAACGAGAAATATCTGTAAACACGATTGAGAGGGGAGGATTCGACCAACCAAGCTCAAATTCGATATTCTGCCTGCAAGTCACCATCGAACGCCAAAATGAAGGCGGAATCGGCTCAAAACTGACCATAACGATCAAAACATCGAATATCTTGGTTCGGTGCAGGCTGAATTGGTTGGGTCTTGAGCTCAGAATTTCCGCAGTTGCCCCTCAGGAAGCCTGTTTCAGGCCTTCCCCAAACATCGCGTGCTCCTCCGATATTTCTGACGCCTGAAGGCAGGAAGTGCTGGGGAAGTCCAGCCTGCCTCTTAGTTAATCCAAAGGTTTTCCACTTTTTCTGGACTTTCTGATATATCCTCTTCCCCAGTCCCACCTTTCAATTTATTTCCTCTCCACAACACGTAGCTCTTCCAGGACTCATTCGTCTCCCAGTTCTCCCAATAAACACTCGTTTCACTGCTCTCTGACAGCAGAGCAACAACGAGTTCACGCATTCAGAGCCCCCTTGTTCGCGCTTGTGTACTCAAACTCTTATCCTATTCCAGTCACTCGCTCTTTGTACCTGTACAAGCTCGAGTCGCGTTGTAATCTCCAACTCTTCAAATTGCAAGTTCGTGCTACAGTAAAGCTCGTCTCCGTGGATCTTTCAAGTCTACTCTGATCAAAACAATCTTTTTTCTCTCCGTGAATCCCACTTGTAGGATTTCTGCATTCTCACGAAATTCAGGGTGGTATTCTAGTGAATTATAATACGATGAGTATTTAAACATGCTCATAAGATCAGCAGTCCCAGAAATGACGAAATTCCAACCACTACCGTTTCGCGTACTACAGTTTCTCACAGTTTTCGCTCAATAATTCTGAAATAGTGAACACCATCCGGCTTTAGAACAGTCAGGTTGATGATCTCGTTCATTCTGTGCAAAAACGGATCAATAATGGTCTTGGAATGAGTAGAAGTGTCACAATAAATTCCTTAACTTTATGCTAAACCTTTTTTTACTTTCCTTGGCTCCACAAATACGAAGAAGAAAGAAAAGTTACGTAATCGAACGAAAAAAAATAAATAAAAATAAATGTTTTTTAGCTATCAACTGAGCCTTACGTTTCAATGGCTCCTGAGGTCGAAAAACACCATTTGGGGAAATGGACTGTGTGTATGTCTGTTTTTTGTTTGTTCAGAGTACATTGTTTGCGTACTCTGTTAGATACACCGTCTGCAAAGTGCTTCCAGTTCTTGCTTACGGTAGATGTCGAGAAAGATCAGTCAGGGTATCTGCCAGCGCTTGACCATCCATGGCCACTGAGTTGCACGGTCAACCTTCATGGGATAGGCATTCCCAGCCTTTTTGACTAGGAAGGAAAACTCTGTCGTGTATCTCGCGTTCTCTTTTGACTCCCAAATGCCCCCAGCCACAACCTCCTTCGTCAACCTAGACCGCGGCATAAGCGAGAAACTGACCAACAGAAACAAATCTGCTGCCGTTTCCTGGCGAATATGTCGGCCTCCTCATTCCCTGAAGTGCCTACATGCGTTCTTATCCACCTTACCCCGATCTTTCATCCCCTGACTTCCTACAATTCATACAAAGCCAGCCCAATCTCCATTACAGCCGGCACGTCCTGGTATTGGCCTCAAGGACGCTTAGCTATTTCATTAAAAAATTACTTTCCGCAAGCTCCATCTATCTCTGCCTTGACAACCACTAAACTTCGTTGACAAATGAAAAGTGCAGCACGATGAGTTATCAAACTTTTTGGCGAAAAGAGATTTTAGTGTCGTTTTCTCGTATTAATTCCGTTCATATGAGAGATGTAATTAATTAGTTAGGAATTCCGGAATCAAAACCAATAGTTTTTCATTTACTATCATTTCTCACACTAGTTACCGCAATTTCTTCCTCTGTTGTTGGGATGTCGTTAATGAACATCATACAAGTCAAACATCCTGCGCTTTGCAACCCATTTAGTCATCGTTCTGCCAAAAAATCGCGAGTCGTTCATTGCATCCAGAAATGAATAAAATTCTCGATATATTGGTTGGCACTCAATTTATTCCCCGACGTACATAAAAGAGGAGAAACCAATTACTTTTTCAAATTACGCGATAGTTCAATGGACATATAAATATTTTAGACGAGTTTTGGGATGGGTTGGGAGCTCGCAGTTATTGGGGTTTGGGGAGGGGTTGTTGGAAATCACAGTTGCCCCTTGAAAGACGAAATTAGTCGCTCCGCCGCTGCTCGTAGTAAGTTGCATCAGCTACCAATAAATCTATTCATTAGAAATCGCACCAGTGCAATAACACGAACAAACGAACGAACCTAATTGACGTCTTTTGATGAAAAATGGCCATTAGTGCCATTTTCACATTTTTTGAGAATTTGGGTCAATTACCCGTGTGCCAGTACTAGTTTAGCTGGAAAACGATCAGTTCGAAATCGTCCGCCAAATGACAGGTTGACAAATAATAAAAACGTTGCAAATTATTTCACAAACATATTATCTTGCAGAGCTTGAAATGGTCTCACACCACCAAGACCCATGCCATTCGATCCAGCACACTATTGCGATTGCGCTGTTAATTCCTTCAAGTAGCAGAATTTCCCTCGCTATATTTACTGTGATTTCACTGATCTGAACGCAGTAACACACCTCTGAGGCTCATTCCATGCGTTTCATTTCATTCAAAATGTCTGTTTATTATACTCTTGAACAGCATGGATTGAATAGGATTGGGATCTATCCCATTCCAATTTCGAAAAATACCAAAAATATAACAGATATACTAACAATCTGAAAAGTAACAACTCTAATGGAAGCGGCTATGTTTGGAAGCACTCCTGAGACTTGTCCCATTCGATTCAACATCGGAAAATATATGTAAAGGAAACGAAACATGATCTGACGACACAGGAACAACGAGAGTTGATGTTTTCTAGGCGACACTAGGCAATTGAGAGTCGAAAAGAATTGAAGAGTCGAACTGATGGGACGTGGGAATAACATGGGAAGCAGTGAGTGGAAATGAGCGCCCATCAGTGAGCAACGGTAACTTTTTCTGTGTTGTTCCGCTAGTCCTTTCAAATAGAAGAATTTGTCTCGCTATATTAACTGTAATTTCACTGTTATTCATCTAAAAGCCCTCCTGAATCTCTGAGACCCGTTATATTCGACTCAGCATCAAAAAATTTCTTAGAAAACAATACCAAACCAAACCTATTTGCTGTAAAACTGCACAAAATTTCGTTTTTGGCTAATTTCTTCAACTTTTGCACATAACAGCCATAGATCGGATCAGATTGCTGGCCAGGAGGGCACAACTACATACCAAATGGAATTTTTATTAGAAAGGATTTTTTAGACCACGTTAAAGTCAAATTATGTCCTGGACGGAGGGTGGATATTACAAATTTGGAATGAGCATGCATTGAAGTGTCAAAATTAGTGGATAGGGGAAGGGTTTTATTGAATAATTTCCTGGCCAACGACACAGATGTGCTATTCAGAATCGACAATAACCCAAAGGCACCGTGGAAACAAGACAAAATTGTGAAAGACGAGTTTGCCATTCATGATCTCAATGTGGTGTGACAGCATGCGGTTAAAACGAACCAAATCTGTGTAAGATCTTTGCAGACGAGTGGTGAGAGTAAATGGTCCACAGTGACGTCAATTCAATGGAAAAGCGGCAAAGTTTACTACTGATATTTCGAGTTGAGAGGTCAGATATTGAATATGAGTTCTAAAACCCGGGGAAATGGTCGGGAGTCCTGAATAGGAACCTGATGGCAATCGAGCGCGGAAGGAACAGTAATCGCCCAAGAACATTGATTTCCCGTCGAAGAAACCGTAATAACCTGAACCCCAATCTACTGAACACAATCGGCGGCACTAATAATAAGAAGAAGAGGTCTTTTTAGATGAGAATTCTCAACTTCGAGAGCTGCCAACGGTCTCTTGTCGTGAGCAGAGGAAAGCGGCTGCTAACTGCGCGGTTTTCGACTGCCCTCTTCTCCTCTTGGAGACAATACAGTTGTTCTCAGGTCATAACTGTCTTTGCCAACATTGCGTCTGGCTCCTATTAAAACCTCCGCGTGGGTCGAAGAAGGAGTTGTAACGATAATGAGGTCGAACGGCTATCCGATCGTGGAACTGCCCTGCAGCTGTTCGATTTTCAGAAGCTACCTCGTGCCTTTGCGTGGTAGAGATGTCCTCCCGTTGTTGGGGTTTCTTAGGACTGGCCACGCTTTGTTTCAAGATACTACGCTTCCCTTCCAGAGGAGACACCAGAGAAATCTATTTTGGGCGAGAGGGCAAATCTTACAAATTCCCAATTGTTTTGCCTGATGTTCCCATCATAACTAAAGAAGTGGGGATTTTTAGTCTCTGCAAATTTTGTATTCAACACAGCTTTCCACTCAGCATAACACTACAATACTGTTGTTCCACGACATAGCTGTTAATGGTTTCTATTGAAAGCCAGAAACTCAGTTGCGGGTTGGCTCTCGAGGTAGTGTCAAGATGGATTGTTCGTTAAACAAAATTTAATCCTAACCTTTGGAACGGTTTCAACGAAAAAATATTAGGTATTTAAATCACTGTTATAACTGTATTTAGTTTTGGACTAATTTTATCATTCCCTGTTTTTGCATTTCCATGGTGATCTCCAGGCAAAGTATCAAATTTGGGATGATTTAGGGCAGCCGTTTGTTCTCAATCACACACACACACACACACACACACACACACAGAGGTCTGTTTCCTTACCAATGGTTCCTGAACCCTCGACGAGGATCAATCTTCAACGAGGATATCAATCTTGGAAGTTGAGGTTTCGCCAATATGCAAGACGCCTCAGACTCGCGGATGTACGGTAGGTATTTGGGCGTTAGCCAGTCTCCCGGTAAAGAGCTGTTGCCCGTGCGTGATCGCGCCGAGGTAACCACCGTTTTAGCTCAATCACGTTCACTCACACACACAGAGGTCTGTTTCCTTACCAACGTGTTTCTGAACCCTCGAGAGAGAGTTATATCAGTCGACTAACATGAAGCATGGCTGGTTTTACTATCATGCAAGAGCTCAGCCTCAATCTCAGCATCTACCGAACTCAGATTTTGTGCTGTGTTTGCCAGTTTGCCCAGGTTATGAAACTTGCCACTCAAGTAAATAGTTGGATCAGGTGGGAAACCAGATTAAGAACTTCTCTCAGATGCAATGGGATTCCCCAAGTGGTCATACCTCTGAGCCGTTAACACACCAGCAACTGCTCTCCACCAGAATACTGGGTGAAACGGTTATAAGCCAAGTGAGTAGCTTGGCTGCTCTTCCAATAACCTTCCCTCATCCTTGTTGGAACTACAGTGGGCCAGCATGTAGCTTCTTGTTTGCTCCGCACTGGAGGCGCTATACGTGCCGAATGGTGAGTCATTGAGAAAAAAGAAGTGGAACCGCGCATTGAAGTCGCCATGTTCTGCAAGGAACTGACTTGTTCAGTGGTCTGACCCAACCCCCTTCATCTAAGGAATTCACGGATGTTGGGAAACAAGTCATGCGTGCCACGTCGCTTTGACGATGATTTATCTCGCTTGCCATTTATCTAATGCCCATTCATCACACACACACACACTGAGCATTTACCGAAATGGTATTTTTCGAGCTCTCAAGCCTTTGAAATGTGAAGACCTGAAGAAAACTCATGAAAAATTTCTCAGCCAACTGAGCAACTTCCCTTCCTACTCAGTACAGTCGAAGTTAAGTAAAACAACGCATTATTCCAGTTCCATAATGATAAATGTGACAGAACCCGAATTAGACATTAACGCTCGCGTTTCACACTCCCCGCGACTGCCCACCGAATACACAAATACGCCCAATTAATGTAAAACAGTTTAAGAATTGTATGTACTCTTGAAATTTATATGGTTTCATCTTCAGCCCCTCTCGAACCATCCAGCCTAATTCTCGTCGTTGTAAGCACAAAGTCGGAAACGGAATCTTGATGAAAACATGGATCTTAGCAGTCGTTAACCAAACGCCTAGTCATCTTGACATTCCGTTCGACGTCTCTCCTGAACGCCAAATGGCACTCGTAGATAAGCGAGAGAAATAATTGTGGTTTATTGTTCGCTTTGTAAACATCCGTTGTTCGTTGCTCGTTTGGCGTTCAGCAAAACTTGTTGTTTACAGTGATCGTGCACTCATCATCGTTTATAATAATCAATAATACCTGTTTCGTTGGTAGGCAAATTTAAAGTGCCCCCCTTTCCATCAGTGTCGTCCTTAATGGAGATTTTCTATTCCCTGGAGGACCACTGCCGCCTAAGGCCTTGTTCCGGCGAACCTGAGACAGCAGACGATCTCCCAATCCCACCAATCCAACGGGCATGCAAAAGAAGGTATTGAAGGAAGGGTAGGTACCTGGTTGACGAGGTTTCGTTGTCGGGATCCCGTACCACGTCCGGTCGAGTCCGTGCGCGTGCTGCTAACACGGAGAACAAAAAAAAAATGGGAGAAAAAAATAAAATGAAATGTCGAGGGTGCACCGTGGGGGTATCGGAAATTTGGGAGAAAACAATAAACTTTGCGGAGATATATTGGGTTGATAGCTCGGAAGGAAGTGTGTAAAAAGATGAAGGAGGTAAAGAAGTCGGGTGGGCGAAGGGAAGGAGACGCACCAATTAGAGCGGCGGGGCGTCGCTCGTCCCTCGCCTCAAGATCGCCAGAGACAAGTCCGACCAAAAAGCGGTCCTCCGTTTCGTACCGAACAATACCTTATACTCATTCAAAGTGCAATGAAGTAGCATCTCAGTTCGACAAAAAAGAGTTAATAGTGAAAGACGAAGTAAAATTATGCGCATCTTGAGTGTCAGTCGCTATAAAACAAACAGCTTCTCTAAGCCGAAGTTTCGCTCAATTTATTAAGCATCATCAGGGCTTGTTCTCCCGACAGTTATTCAGTTATTCACATTGAGAGGATATTCCAGCCAGCCCCACCTTTACAGTAAACTCATCCTCCGTATTTCAAGTTCTCCGTTTTTTTATGGTTTTAATAAATTGAACGAAACGTTTGCATAAAAAAAGCTGTTTGTTTTATTACTGGAACCTTTCTATTGCTGGAACCAATGAGACTGGGGCCATGGTATACTGAAGTATCACTATTTACTTCTAGGGCTTACAGTTCTGAAATTAATTGGGTTGCCCTACTTATGTGATGACTTTTATTGAGTAATTTTATAGTTACGGAACCGTCGACATTATTTCTTGAGAAAGTTTGTATTTAGGTTTCTGGAATTATAAGGAATCTGCTGTGAATATCGTTACTCCAAGAAATTTCGTCATTAATTGAGTTGTTTCTGGTTATGTCATGAGTTGATAATGTGTAGCTTGTTGGGCGCACGAGAGGGCGAGAGTTGAAGGTCGAACTAAAAGAAACTCGATGAGCGTGAGGAGGACTTATGTGCAATGAAGTGATTAGAGTTTGTGTACAAAGGGGAGACACAAGGGGACGACTCATAATATGCGTGAACTGGCGCAGGATACTGCATCAGGAAGAGTTAGCAAACTGTATGGATCGAGAATAGAGAGTAATGTGTCTGAATGAGCTCAGGGAGACGAGTGTGACTTTTGCGAGAGTTCGCAGGTGAATGAATTTGGGAGGAGCTGTATATTGTGGAGAGGAATCTGAAGTTGAGGAGAGGGAAAACCCACTTCAGGGAAATCCGTTGCTGTTAGAAATAACCGCGAAGGTGGGATTTCCGCAGGTATGAATGTCCTTGAGAAAACAATGACTTTGCTGTTAAGGGCCAGGGAGTCCCATTAGGGCAGGTGTGAGAACTTGGAGGTCAAAAAATCGATACTGATTCGGCGTTTTGCAACAAACATTTCAAAAAAAAAGTTCACCCGATTAACTCCATGTTGGTGGTGGACTTGCTAGCACGCGCGAGCTTAAGCACAGCAGTAGGAACACAAAACTTGTTTCTATTCGTTAGCCCATCTGGGCTTTATCTTCCTTTTCGAGGTAAGCTGGACAACACTAGTCATCCGACATCTCTGTTTTTTATGACAGAGCCCGGACTAGACAAGTCCACACTCGGCCCACAAGCCCCCTGCTCTTCTGCATCTTGCTTTCATTCGTAGATGGCAAGAGCTTTCACACTACTTCCTGCAGGCACCTAACTGGTGTCACCTCGAGCAGATGGAATAAAACGTGCTGTTTACTGCATACAATGACTCGTTTGCAGTACCTGCTGTGGGTTCTTCAATCTTCCCCATTGTCTGCCAGTATGTCTCCATTGTCTGTCTCACCATTCCTCTTTGCCCATGGGGCAACCTGGGTGATACGTTAGGTAGACCCTCCCTGCCCCCTCCTGAGTTTTCGCCTTCCATCGACCCTTTCACACTTCGAACGTGTTGTCATGAACTAGGTAGTTACCACCTAGCGTTACTGAACCCTTGAGAAGAGTGATTGCCCTCTTGCATGCGTAATAACATCCCCCCCCCCACATCTTCCATCCTTACCTAATGGAAGAGTGACTTGTCTTGATGTGGAGACCAAACCACTCCATCCGATGGGGCCGTAAGTCCTACAACCACGTGTTGGAGCTTGTTCAGTAATCACCAGTCAGGTCAGGTGTGAGTTCCATCAGTGAAACTTCTGCAATTAATTTTTCCCTCGTGGGCGTCGGAGCTCAATTACCCTCGAGCCTTCGAAAAATCATCCAAACACAAGTCGCTGATTGCACCATTTTAAGGAAACATTCTTAACAATATTCAACGAAAGAAACTTTTTCAATTCAAACTCGATCGAGTATTGAACGTACGGCTCTCGTTTCTTTCTAACTAATGAAATGAACGGCGCGTGAATTGATGAGATTTTGGTCACATTCGACGTTCAACTTGAAAGGTCAAGGAGCCGCCGTCTTCCAGTTCCCTTAATGAACTTTTCGGAAGGACGGGCTCGGTAAACTTGGGGAAAGCAACGTGCACGAAATCAACGGGAGAACTTCGCCCAATGAACTTCTTCGGTGGGAGCGGTTGATAATTCTCACGCCCCACGGTGGTGGAATTGGAAGAATGCCGGTGGAAATCGCCTGGTGTATTTTCGAGAGAACAACTTTCAACGAAAGCGCGAAATATTTGAATGCTTTCCTTCTTTTCGACGCCTAACTTGATAATGTTTTCACCAACGAAGCTGCATTCACGTTTCTCAATGACACCCACGTGTGACTTGAATTCGAATTGATCCTCGAAACCACTTGAAGAGCATTTAAACTCGCCGAAATTATTGTTGAGAAGTCAGGCAGTGATTGGTATGAAGCGATGGTCTAACATTTTTCGATTCCCGGAGTCTTGGTCTTGTCCAATCGCTATCGAGGAATCGCGCGTTACTTCCACTCATTGACTAACTTCCTCCACTTCACGGTGCTCCGCTTGTTCAATAATACGTTAATATTGTAATGAACTCGGACAAGGAAGAAGGAATACTTGATATTAATAACCAGACAAGCTGTCTTACGGAACAAATCCAACTCGAAACTCCTCTCTCCTTAGTTACCATACAACGACGATGCAATGTCATATGACTAATGTAGTAACCACAAAGCACTTCTCCCTTCTCTTATTTTCAGTATTCCCCACAGTACTGCGTTAATCTGTCTTCATGCACCACTTTCAGCGCACCTCGGGAACTGCGAAGTCGGAAAACTACATCGTTGAGCCTCTTGATAATTCGTCCCACGAACACTGAAGTTTTGGATTTCGCCCTTTTTGTCTTCTTGGGTTATGTAGCCACACTCTATCTCCTTCCTGAAACTGAGGTCTCTGAGTATTGACATCATGTTTTCCACGCGTATCTTCAAGGTAGCCCTTGGCAATTGATGCGCGTCGTCTAGACAGTCCCTCAATTTGGATGCGTATTCGCTAACCTCTTGCTCTTCAGGGTGGCGTCCAAACAATAGATTTAGTGGTACCGTTAGCTCACGACCGAAAAATAGGTAGGACGGTGAGTATCCCGTGGCAGAGTGCTTTGGGGCCCTATACGCAAGAAGTGCAACCGGTAATTGAACATCCCAATCCCGTTGATGATCTGGCACCATTTTCGACAGCCAGTCGTATAGCGTTAGATGAAGCCTTTCAACCATACCATCACTCTGTGGATGCAATGTTGTTGTACGCGTTGTCGCTGTTTTCGCCGCGACAAGGCGTCTTCTATGGATGCAAGATGTCTACGATCTGAGGGCACATTGCAAACAGCTGCAAGGGCAGATACCCGTAAGGACGCTATTAAAAGTACCGCTGCTGTACCAGAATTCCAGTCGTTTTCTGTGCCGATAGCTCTAAACTGAGTCCAATATTCGTCCCATGGCGTAGAACCATCATAAGTAGGAGGACGGATGGTATCAATTTGTTCTCTCCGAGTCATCTCCTCTGAGCCAGGGGGTTGCATACATGTTTCCCTCAATCTGCGAACTTCTCCCATTAGGTTAGTTATATCGTACTAAACTGTGCTGTTTACAATAATATAGCTGACTAAGATGTAAAGCCGCTGCGTCGGCTAAGGGAAACCTATAAAGCACCCCACCTTCGCGCAGCTCGGTGTGTTCTAGTCTCGCTGCCATACTGTACGTGTCGGTCCTCCCAGTCTCCCCTCTGTTGTAAATTGATCCTAAGTTCTTGTAAAAGAATAAAATTCTTTTTAAAAAGCCCCTCGTCTTTTAACAAAATATAACTGGCGCAGTCAGTAGGACCCGAATTTTCGAGCGCATATCGAACCAAGCAGTGCTTTCATCTTCGACCGCATATCCAAGATCGGAGCCTGAATTCGGGAACCTACGAAGAAGGGAAGACAACGTTGACAGACCGACCGAAAACCAGCGCAGACAAGACACCCCGTCAAAAAAATTAAGAAATCCTGAAAGACGGTTCTTCGACGGTGGCATAACATCGCCTTTCAATAATTATTTTCCACTTTTTGTTCACACAGGTTGAAGAAAAATTTCCGAGCTAATTGGTCAGCTCGCTTTCATCCAGAGTTAAAGGGACAACTCATTTCATCGCCGACCTTCGACGTCGACCTCAACTTACTACTACGCATCCTCAAGTTTTGCTCATCCAGCAAAGCCCTTCGACGTCAGGAAATCTCCGTCGCTAATCTCCTCACAAGTCAGCACTCCTGCAGAAGCCGACTACATGAGGAAACTGTGAGTCAACTTCCTTTCTGATAAACTCACGCCAACGTTTGTTGAATTCTCCGCTCTAAATAATAACCTGCACACTACGAAGTAAATTCTAAATAATAACATTTTTCAATATTATAATTGAGAAACTAGGGACGCATTAACGCCAAAATTCCTAAATCAATTAAAAAATACGTTCATTACAAACTGATCCTTAGGTCCCATAATTGAAACTGACGAACCAATCATGGCCCAATCCCAAGCACAAGTTTCTCAGGAAATCCTGTTGCAGCAAGTGCAAAGCCAGCAAGCGATAATCGAGTCTCTGCAAAGTAGGATGCAATCCTTACACCTCAACAATACGAGGGAGCAGATGATCACTAGAGTCCCCAGAGAATACCTCGATCTAATCCCGGTATTCAAGGGCGAGCCCGAGCTGCTACAGAGGTTTTTACACGTCTGCGAACGCTTGTTCGACAGATATTTCGACGAACAGGACCCAGATGGGTTCCAAAACGAAATGCTACTGGCTGCAGTCATATCCAAAATACAGGGACCCGCCGCCGATTTAATCCTATCGAAAAATTTAGAGTCTTTCGGGAATGTAAAACAGGCGTTACTAGAGACATACACGAATAAAAAGACGCTCTCACCCTTAACATAGAACTGACTCAGTTAAAGCAGAAAGATGGGGAAACTTCATTCAAGTTCTTTGAAAACATTCAAAAAAAATTAAATAACATAACTGCCTATTTGCAAAATCACGACGAAGGCGAATCCACTACACTCATTAGACACTATGAAAAGTTAGCCTTAAGGGTTTTACTCCTCCATTTAAAGGACCCAATGGGTAGTTTTCTGAGGAATCGACAACCGGATTCATTGGGACAGGCGCTCTCAATGATGACAAACGATTTCCAAATATCGGAAATGTCCAAGCAAATGAGCAGTGTAAAGACTCCTTATACGGGAAAATCGTCGTGGCAACCAAATCCCAGAAATCCTAATTACGACTACGGACGCTCTAATTATTTCCGTCGCCCAGGAAATAATGCGAGAATTCCATTCCGCGGTAGGGGAAACTTTCAGCCTCAATATCAGGCTCAAAGAACCCCGCAACCACCTAGTGGACAGTCGAATTTTAAGCAGCCACGTAATGATTCGCACATGTCATGGCAAACAACGAGACCCAATTATAACTACGTTGAAACGGATAGTAAACTAAAGTCGTACTCAAACGAATCCGAGCCGGAGCAACCTTTTTAGGAGACGGCGAAAGCAAGGAAGATGCCCACAATTTAGTCTGATGCACTTGAATCAGAAAACGAATAGCCTCCCTTACTTAATTTCTCCGACATCAGGCCTGAAACTGTTTATAGATTGTGGTTCGATGGGTTCCTTCGTGAACCCTGAAGTAGCCAACGAAAGATTTTCCGAAAATATCAGGGAAGACCCATTTGAAATACGTACGGCACATGGAATATCCTGTGAACGGTATTCCACAAAATACCGTGTTGAAGCTCTTTGAAATTCCGAACTTGGTGCTGCCTTTCAAAATCTTCAAATTTCACGACCAATTCGACATGTTGATTGGAATGGACCATCTAAAATATTTGAAGGCAACAATCGATCTGGAGAATAATCTTTTCCGTTTACTCCCACACCACTTTGCCTTTGTACTACCTAGAGGGCAGTCACAATAAAATTGAGGAAAAATCAAATTTGCCAGGGAATATGGCCACAGGATCAAAACAAATTGAAAAGAAAAAATAATTAGTGGGAACGGATGTAGTAAAATTATTAATGAGCCAGGAATATGGCCACAGAATTAAAAAAATTGAAAAGAGGAAAATAATGATTGAAAACAAAAGCTGTA
The DNA here is from genome assembly GCA_020466155.1 of Pachypeltis micranthus. Taxonomy (NCBI): domain Eukaryota; kingdom Metazoa; phylum Arthropoda; class Insecta; order Hemiptera; family Miridae; genus Pachypeltis; species Pachypeltis micranthus. The sequence goes on from CM035773.1 coordinate 36,480,136, forward strand.
AAGCTAATAACGAGAAAAAGGTAATAACTAAAACTGAAACAAGTGTCGAATTAGAACCAAGAATGTTCACTAGGCAAAATTACCAGTAAAGAATATAAAAACGGAGAAGGGATAGTCCATTATAAAAACAGAACCAAATCGAAATCCCTGAAAGTATTGTGAAAATTGAAAATAACTACGCATACGTGGGAATAATTAACACGGGCCTTGAAAAGAAATTATAAACCTCAACACGATTCAAGTAGAGCCCTGGAAGAAAGAACTTATGAAAGTAATTATAACTATTACGATTGCGAGAAAATTAAATTCGACCCAAGTAAGATCGAAATGAGTCACATGAACCAAATGGAAAAGGAAGCTATAACTAAATTAATGTACGAATTTAAAGATATATTCCAAACCGGTGAGGAAAATTTGTCATTCACTAATGGGGTAAAACATTTCATACGAACAACGGACGAGGTACCCGTTTACTCTAGGAATTACAGGTATCCGGAGGTTTACCGACAGGAAGTAAAAAGGCAAATAGAGGAGATGGAAAGACAAAAAATCATTCGTCCCAGTTTTTCACCCTGGAATAGCCCTGTGTGGGTCGTAGGAAAGAAACCTGACAACTCGGGCAAACAAAAGTTTAGGTTGGTTATCGATTTCCGCGGACTAAATGCCAAAACGGTAGACGATAAGTATCCTCTACCAGACATTTCCTCCTTGTTAGATAAATTCGGTCGTTGCCAATACTTCTCCACTATCGATCTAAAGTCGGGTTTTCACCAAATCGAGATGCACCCGGACAGCATCGAAGAAAGGGCTTTCTGCAGTGAAAGTGGGCACTGGGAATTCTTGCGAATGCCTTTTGGCCTCAAATGCCCCCACCACCATTCCAGAGAATGATGGATAACGTCCTACGAGGCATACAAAACGAAATATGCACTGTCTTCTTAGATGACATACTCGTTTACTCCACCAGTTTGCAAGAACACATCCAAAGCCTTAGGAGAGTTTTCGAAAGATTGAGGAAAGCAAACCTGAAGGTCCAAACCGACAAGACGAATTTCTTGTGTAAGGAGGTACACTACTTAGGCATTTAGTAACACCTGAGGGAGTCAAGCCTGATCCGAAGAAGGTTGAGGCCATAAAAATTACCCAATCCCCAAAACTGCGACCGAAATCAAGAGCTTCTTAGGCCTCCTGGGATATTACCGTAAATTCATCAATAACCTGGCCCACCTGTCTAAACCTCTAACCTCTAGATTGAAGAAAAACGTAAAGATTAACATAAACGATCCAGATTTTGTTGAAGCATTTGAAACCTGTAAAACCTTTGATTAACGACCCCATACTTCAATACCCTGAATTTGACAAGCCTTTTAATTTAACCACGGATGCTAGTAACGTAGCCTTGGGAGCTGTTTTGAGCCAAAATAGGAACGGGGCGATTTGCCAATAGCCTTTGCTAGCCGCACGTTGAACGAAACCGAGAAACGGTATTCAACCATCGAAAAAGAGTGCTTAGCTATCCATTGGGCTACAGAATACTTCAAGCCGTATTTGTTCGGAAGAAAATTCCAAATATTCACTGACCATAAACCACTTCAATGGTTGGACTCGATTAAAAATCCTAGTTCCAAACTTTTTAGGTGGAGGGAAAATTTAGCAGCGTTTAATTTCGAAATTTGTTACAAGAAAGGAAAGAAAATATGAACGCAGATGCGTTGTCCAGAGTAGAACTAAATAATAATGAAACAACCAAAGATTTGAAGGAAATTAAAACGAAAAACTTTATCCAAGACCCGGAAGAAATCAAATGGTGCTGGGAACCGATATTGACGCAAATACGGACAATCAATCAATGATCGCGTTTTTAGGAGATAGCACGGTCCCAACTAACTCCACTACCTCAAACACTACAATACACTCAAATGCATTAGGAACGAAGGTGCTACAATCCCGACTCTCCGAAAGTCCGTTGAATCACGGAAAGAATCAGATAATTCTGAGTAAGGTAAACGGAACGCCCAGTAAACCAAAAATCGAAAAATTTTTCGAAACCAAAATCAGAATAACGGCAGAAATAAACGAAAACAATATGGAAGAGGAAATAATAAATTTTGTGAAATCATATGTGGCCCCTAAAACGAGGCATTTGATACATTTCGTTCCGGATTTTTACGAGGAATTCTGTAGGATAGTATTCAAGAATTTCAAACACCTACAAATAAACTTAATAAGGTGCCCGAAACTATTAACTGACGTGATTGAAGAATCGGAGAGATATGAATTAATCCATCGGTATCACCAAGGAGAGACAAATCACCGGGGGATCGAGGAAACGTACGAAAAACTCAAACGTAAATATTTTTGGCCTAACTTAAAGAAATCCATCCAACAATACATCAACAATTGCGAGCTTTGCCAAACATGCAAATACGAACGATGCCCATTAAGGCCAAAATATAATATCACACCTACCCCGGCTAAACCTCTTGAAATTTTGCACATAGACAAATTGACTATTGAGGGCTCGAAGTTTCTCACAATCATTGACGCCTTCTCAAGATATGCACAAGCATACTCTGTTAGCTCGTCTAACAGCTTGGAAGTCGTGAAAAAGTTGATCCAATTCTTTTGTCATCACGGAACTCCAAAGGTAATAATTGCGGACAATGGTGCCGAATTTAAAAGCTCACTTGTGAAGGACTTGTTAAACCTGTACAAAATTAAGATTCATTTCATAAGCTCACAACATCCCGAGTCAAATGGAGTCATTGAACGCTTACACTCCACCTTAATAGAACATTGTCGCTTATTAAACAATCGGGATGAATTCAAGAAAGACAACATTCGAGACAAGATGAGCTACGCAGTTTTAGGCTACAATAACAGTATCCATTCCGCCACTAATCTCTCGCCCTGTGAAATTCTCAATGGACACATAGAAAGTGATCCGGTAATCAAAGTCGACACGGAAGAGGCCGTATTGAACAATTACTTAAATCAACACCGGACAAAGTTAAAGTAATCTATGAAACCGTTCACAATAAAACCAAGTCAAACAAAGAAAACGATAGAGAAATTGAATTTAAAACCGAGAAGAACTCCCTGAACTCCCCAAAGAAGTCTTTGTCAAAAATAAACAAATAAAAGAAAAACGAAAGCCAGATACATCAAGGAAGACCTGAAAACAGTCAATGAAGCCTTGAAAACGGCAGAAATTGAGCCTCGGCACCACAACACTCAAGAGAAAATACATTTGTCCAATATCAAAAGACCTAGGAAGTATGTTAAACCCAACGTTGAAACGGCATGGAACGAAAGTCTGAGTAAAGAAGAAGTCTTGATCGAGAAGTTCAAACTAAAACTAACGAGAGAAGACTTAATTACCATTAAAGCTAATAATTGGTTGAATGACAACGTAATAAATTTCTATCTGTCTATGATTGTGGAACACTCTGAGAAAGACGCGAAACTACCAGAAACTTTCGCATTTAGTACATTCTTGTACGTGTCCCTTGTAGCCGGTGGGTACGAGAGAGTGAAAATTATTCAAGAAAACCAACATCTTCGAAAAAGAACTAGTATTAATCGCCGTCTTCAAATCTTCCCATTGGAGACTCGTAATAATATTGATGAAAGAAAACCGAATATTGTATTTAGACTCCTAAACCAGGACGGAACCGAAATTCTGGATGTAATAGAAAAATACTTGACGGAAGAGTACAAAACAAAGAACAACGAGACTTCCGGTACCTGGAGTAAAATACAACTCCGACACGTCCCGCAACAATCTAACTCAGACGATTGCGGTGCTTTTGTTTGCAAGTACGCGAAATCCTTTACAACTGCAGGACTGATAGACTTTGAGTCCGAGGAAATTAGAGAATTTAGGGAAGAAATGTGTTTGGAGATTTTACAGGGTACTTGAATTAATTATTGTTCCAGGAAAATGTTGTTGTTCCTGTTCATAGTACTCGTTTGCACCAACGGAGCAGACATCCGAGAAATAACCTCAAATCCAGGAATAATTTCGGCGGCATTGGGCCCTGCAAAAATAATCGAGGGATACCACACGACCTCTCACTACTATTCGCTTAATGAACTATTTGAACAGGTTAACTCAATTAAATTTAACTATTACTCCGCGTTAGAATCAGTGCTTAATGACCCGTCCACGGGGAAGAGAATGGTGATGCTCACCACTTCATTAAACTACACATTGCAATTGATAGACCAGAAGGCGCAGAATCTAATAATCACCAAAGACACGAGAACCAAGCGAGGTCTAATAGATGGTCTAGGATCCATAATAAAGTTCGTTACCGGTAATCTAGACGCCGAGGACGAAAAGAAATATGATGAGATCTTGCAACACTTAACCAGAAACCAAGTGGACCTTCAGTCCCAGATTGATGCCCAGTATTCAGTGAATGAAGCCATAATAGCTAATTTCAATAAAACAGTAGAAACAATTAACTCTAACAACCGCCAACTAGAAAAGGAATTAACGGATCTTAAACAATCCCACACAGGGGAATCTACGCACGCTAGGGACACGAATAACTTATTGGAACATTATCAAATATTGTTAAGCCTTGTCCTAACGATCCTCCAAGACATAGAAAACTCATTAACGTTTTGCGAAGTGGGAAAATTGCACCCTAGTATTCTGAGTACAGAACAACTTTATGAGGAACTAAAGCGTTTGTCGAGCTATTATGGGCCTAGACTATTAAACTTTGAAAATGAAAATTTGTTCGATATTCAGAACTATATTAAAGTTCAATGCTTTGTTAGTAAGTCAGAAATTGTTTATTTCTTGGATATACCCCTCGTCAATCCGAGGAACTAAACTTCAATGTTTAATACCAATTCCCTCTAAAATAGAAGAAGAATATTACAGTATCATCCCGGGAATAAAATATCTTCTAAAATCTTCCACTGAAGTATTAGGCCTCCAAGAAAAATGTAATCCTGGAAAAGTGTTCACATGCCCAGCTGATTTAATAACCGAAACGAATTTCGAATGCGAAAAGAACTTTATCCAGTCGGGCAATGTAAATAGTTGCGATTATGTAAAAGTTAATATTGGGAAGGGAAGTCTAGTAAAACTAATACCAGAAATTGGGCAATATCTTTTAGTCTTCCCAGAAGGGGACCCTGTAACAATCGTTCAGGAGACCGGCATAGAAATTAAAACATTACGAGGCATATATTTGGCTAAACCTGTTAAAGGTAATTTAAAATACAGAAACAGAACACTGTTTGCAACTCACAAAAGTATCACTGGAAAACCATTACTCGTAACCGAAATAAAATCCAAATCACAAATTACCGCTCCAGAAGGCAAACAAGTAGATTTGAAAGACATTATTTTACCGCAACCCTTTAACACTAGAATACAACGTGAAATAACTAAATTCCAACTTTTGGATTTAATCTTGCCGAGCTTCTGGACGATGGTCTTATATTTATTATTAATCAGTTCCTTTATCTTTGTACTGTTCCGATATTACCTTCATAAGAAGAAGTTGAGAATCACAACAAGCCATTCTTGAACAAATGAGAATCCTGTTCTATGATTTGTTTAAGGAATTAGTTCATCTTACTATTGTTGTTTAAGGAATTAGTTCATCTTACTATTGTTGTTATTATTATTATATTATTATCATGGGGTCAAAATTCTTTGTCATCTTACTATTGTCAATTTTACGCCACAATGTACTTCAATTTGTTTTGTACTAGGGGGGGAGGAGTTATATCGTACTAAACTGTGCTGTTTACAATAATATAGCTGACTAAGATGTAAAGCCGCTGCGTCGGCTAAGGGAAACCTATAAAGCACCCCACCTTCGCGCAGCTCGGTGTGTTCTAGTCTCGCTGCCATACTGTACGTGTCGGTCCTCCCAGTCTCCCCTCTGTTGTAAATTGATCCTAAGTTCTTGTAAAAGAATAAAATTCTTTTTAAAAAGCCCCTCGTCTTTTAACAAAATATAACTTACATGTTTCCCTCAATCTGCGAACTTCTCCCATTAGGTTGAATAATTGCTGGGTCAAGGTATCTATCTGATCTGTCGGATTTATTGCTGACTCTTCAACCACTGGCACATATAGCGGGTCAGTCTCAACATTTGTTAAGTCACCAAACTCACCTTCTTCACCGCGTCCCACAGGAAGACCTCGATTCCGCTGGCGAACACGTTCAGCGATGGAGTCCATCCTATCCCACTTCTGACACCAAATGTAATGAACTTGGACAAGGAAGAAGGAATACTTGATTTTAATAATCAGACAAGCAGTCTTACGGAACAAAGCCAACACGAAAACTCCTTTCTCCTTAGTTACCATACAACAACAATGCAATGTCATATGACTAATGCAGTATCCACACAACACTATTAAGTTTTATAGTGTTATCAGATACGAAGTTTGCGTTTTGTGCGGTATTTTAGCGATTTAAGAAAGAGCAGATGTCGCCAGTTTTTGGTATTTTTCTCGTTGGTGTGATTGATATGTAGAAAAACGAATAAGGAACCATGATGCTACTAAAGAGCTATTCACAGGTATTTCGTTGGTTCATATTGCGACTATATTTGAGAACGTTAAATGAAACTAACGGTTTGCACTTTTGTTTAGAAGTCGTGCGGGTCGTTTTAGAACCCCTCGTTCTCGTCTAATCACATTAGGGATCCACGAGCTATTTCATTCCTCCACTTCACGGTGAAGTTAAAATAGTGGGCTAATCGTTGAGCTGTATGAACCTGTAGTCGTATTAAAAGACCGTATTATTATTGGGCACTGAACATGGTGATGTAATAATTAGGTAACGATGAGTCGGAACGGAGCGGTTTGCATGAACTGGGTCCCTAATTCCCCTTTTGTTTTGATCCGTGGCCTGAACACATATCTTCATTTTTTCCTTAACCAGCTTGAGCGTTGGATGATTGCTTTATTGGCCTTCAGTGACGCAGAATCGTGAACACATCCTCACCACACAGTCAGTTCTTCGCTCATTGGCTCACACCATTCGTTTTGCCCTGCGTCGGAGGTCAGCATATTGTCGGTGTTTTCCCCCAGTTCCTTGTTGGATCAGAAGTAGTTTCCATTCAAGCCCTGCCTGATTGGTACCACGTTAGGTCTGGTCAGTGAGTTGTGTGAGTGAACGGGATTCTTTCAAGTTCATCCGTTTCGCGGATCTTCAGAAAGCCGGTTCTTGTGAATCGAGAGAAAAGAGAAGTACGACTTGGACGGTTCCAGCCAAGAAAGGTTTAGCCTTTACTATGTCAGTCGCAGAAACCTTACGAGCCTTCTAAAACAAGCAGCTTCTGTTCTTGGGACCAACACGGCTCACTAGACGAGTAGAAGATCAAATTACGAATGCTATGAATGCTACCGTCGGTTTTCGATATTTCACTCGGCAAAGTGGTTGCAATGAAAGAATGTGGATAAGGAAGTACGGTGATCACAGATATTTCAGTGGCTCATATTATGACAATACCTGAAAGCCTTAAATTATGTTCTTTACCACCATTTTTGTCTTTTGTTGACGAAACCACATTTCAATTTGCGGTATTGTCTGACTGAGGTAGTCGTAGATCTTTTAAGCTAAGTACTCGCTGTTCTTATGTAACAAAACTGAATATATAGAAAGTGCACACTTAAATGAGGGGAACTCAGACTCCGTTAATCAATTTTTAATGTTGAGGGCTTACCTGGGCGCTTATCAGCCCATCTTACTATACCTTCCTTTAACTATATTTCCCAACCATTTACCTTTCGAGTTACTCAAAAATATATGCGTCCTTCACATAACAAAAGATCGTTCTCCCATCTTAAAATTCAACACTAAACTAGGTTCAACATTCAGCCTCTCAAAATGGAAATTTTCCGCACTAAAAACCAACGCAAGCAGCAACGATTTCATTGAAAATCAATTTTAGCGCAGTTGTTGCCTCATAAATCCCTCTTATAGGACACTAAAGTTCATATTAACATCAGGTGGTCCAATAAACTACTTATACGATGAAAATTTAATAGCGTTTATACGACAATTAGAAGCAACCGCAGACATTTCCGGAATTAACGCCACCGCCGTTTCACTCACTACCATTTTCCACAGTTTTTACGATCCTTCTCAGACAAATTTAGCTGGCAGTCTCATATATCACGCATTGATTACCTAATAATGATTTTGTCATAAGTAGGAGCAAGTTAATCAATTTAGTTCGAACGTTTAGCTAAATGAATGAAAACAGATTAGAGGTCTTCCAGAACGGCTAAATATGTGAGATATAGAGATAGCTTTAATACATTTTAGATTCTTGGTGATTGAGGTACAAATATTTTGCGATTCACGAATCGTTACAAAGGCCACTTTCCAGAACGTTTGAGACTAAATCGTGCAACGTATGCGCGCGCAATTTATACTTCGTGAAATATTTCCACTTCTTGTCGTCCATTACCTTTTTTGACATTTTATGTCTTTACTTTGCTACATAAACTCGAAAAGTGTAACGGCCAAAAGCGTCACGAAAATTAACCTTTGAGGCTGATTGGACAAGCCAACATTTTAACCCGAGTTGCAACCGCATTCCCTGTGGCATAATGCATAAGGTATCGGTCTCCTAAACCGGAGGTTGTGGGTTCGAGTTCCACCAGGGTTACGACTATTTTTTTTGTTGACATTTTATGTATTTACTTTGCTACATAAACTCGAAAATGTAACGCGGGATATGTAACGGAGAAGCGTCACTAAATTTGTGTTAGGTTAAGTGCATGGTAACGTCTGTTAGAAAAATGAAAAATATTTTTTGTGTTGTAATTTTATATTTCTTTATTTAAAATAAACAAAATTATATCAAAAGAAAAAGATATAAAATGTCCTTCGTGGTTGCGTACTTGTACGAAAGCTGTACTCACCGTTTGTGTTTCCTTAGTTCTTGAAAAGCTCTCCGGCCCGTTAGACTCCCGTCACCTCCCAATGCCTTGCTCACTTTGCGCGTGTGTTTAGTAATGAATCCATTTCATTTGATTCTATAGTGCTTAAGGTTGGGGAACAGTTGAAAGTAGCAGGTCTCCACCAGTCCGGACGAAGCATTTCACCCGTTGGTTGAGTCCATTTTAATCGCTAGCTGCTCATACGTGGTAAAACCGTCCGCATCCTTGGCATTTGCGTAGTGGGAAGAATTTAATACGTAACGTTCCTTTCTAATACGTAGAACCAATGAATGCATCATATCTGGAGCGTATCATCGCACAACATTCCTCAACCCTTGATATATTCTATTCTCGTAACACAATTCTTCAGTTCATCAGGAACGCTTACGGAGAACCAAATGTTGTCACTAGTTAACTGAAAATACTGTGAGAGTTAGAATCGTTCGTGCAGTTTTTTGAGGAGTGGGAAAAACGTACTTTTCTCGCCAGGGGAATCTCATTTTCTGCTGTACGTTGGTTCGTACTTTAACTCTGGTCGGCGGGCAGTCACTAAAAAGGTTGCTGTTGCAAATCGCGCTGGTTTATCCTCGGAGTTTATGGACTGTATAAAGAATATGAGGGAATTTAACTCTGCTTCCAGGAAAGGCAACACTATGAGTACTCACGATACTTGAAGCTGAGGTTGCAGACCACCGGCCGGCGGGAGAGGCGAGGAGACGAGTTGAGCGATGTTGCAAGCCGAACGGTATAAATTAATTTATCGCAGAGTGACGGAGGGAATTTAAGACACACTTAGACAGGCGACAACTCCCTAAGTTAAATAAATAAATATAACACGGAAATAACGAAGAAAAGCGTGATAGCACGAGAGGTACAAAAAAACGATAACGGCGAGTTACTGACTTGAAGGAGCAGGGTAGAGCAGTATGGCTTGTGTTATGGCACACTAATGACGCCACCTCCTGGACTCATTTCAAAGGCGCGTACAGTTGCTAAGATCAAAATAAATGGATTGCTAGAAGATATTCCGTTCGATCGATGAAATTTAGTTTAGATTTTACTGTGGAAAATTTGGACACAGTAGAGAACAGTTTTTGGGACATTTAAGATGTGTGCTTATGGAGAAGAATGTTTATTGAGTTACGAAAATCCCTCATTTGAGTCACTAGATCCCCGACACACTTGAGCTAAAATTAGATTTTCCGGATTGAGGTTTCTTCAAAATGTGGAAATCTAAGGGAAACTCAACTTTTATTTAGCGTTATTACAATACTTTTCTCATCCTTCGTGTCGAGCGAAGTAAAGCAGCTCTCGAGATATTCTAAATCAAGCCTTCCGCTCTTCACCGTTTTAATTCGACTTATTTCTTGAACGCCTCTCCGCCCATGGAGTTGCGGTGGAAGTCTGCTGGGCGAAGTGTGGATTGCTTTCCTTGTCTTGTTGCCGCTGCAGAAAGCTCATGCATAATTCCTTCGACTAATGCGCCAGAGAGATTTCCGCCTACGACGAAACTATGAGGCTGACACATTTCCCCTTCCTTTGTTGCCAACATGAATCGATATCAGTTGAGACGGGTTTCTTATGCCGATCATAAATATAACAAGAAACGGTTTCTGTCTGACAAAAAAAACCCCGGGGTAAACGAAGAAGAGGGGAAAAAAAGTTACATTCAAAGAGAAAAGGAAGAAAACGAGAGGCCTCTGGTTGAGCTATTCGTTCTGGCTTTGTTGTCAATCGTCCGATTTTCCGAACCCTTCAGATCTCCTTCTTTTTTTATCCACCTTCCCCGTCCCTCGCGAAAAGCCCTTTGTTGGCCGCTGCATTGGAAAAACAGCCCTTTGATGTCAAAGAAAATGTTTAGATTTTCGCGGCGATGCAAGCGACTACGCCGTTTTACACTAAAACCCGATGAGCGGAGAAAGTGTACTTTCGAGTTTCCTTGTCCATTTGACGTGTTTCGCTATTCAGAGGTTTTCAAAGTGGAAACGAGCTTTCAAGTTCATGTTTCTCTTCCGTAATATTGAGCTCGCTATCGTTTTGCACCGCCGACGGTTGAAAAAAAAAAATTCCCCCCAACACTGAACTCACCTTTGATTAGGTTTGAAAGGCTGTTGTCTGGTGCGAGGCTACACAACACTCCTCACCCTTTACATTATATGTTTTCACTAGCTCAATCAACCACCTAACTAAGCACCCGAAGTGTTAGCTCTACGCAGTAGGAGGAAACGTTGTGTATCCGGCTGAAAACTTTTTGGTTCTGTTCTGTGTTTTTGACTCTTTTGGCGATAAAAAAAACAGTAGGTGCGACACGTCATGCAACTTCCCTCAACTGTACGTAAATTTACTGGTTTCCATCGCTTTCGCTACTAATTCAATTCATATTTCACTTAGTTTAGTTGAATTTGGTCAAACAAAATTTCACGGAGTGGGAAGTGATAGTGCATATATTTCTGGGATTTATTGTTCTGCTCCTACATGTGCCACGACCGTTACTGAGTAATCGTGTGTATAAAACACGATTTTTTCGGAAGAATAATAATCACTGTTCCAGAATTTTTCTGGTAAAAACTGTGAGGCACGGAAGTAAGCGGTACGGTCGCTGTGACGGTGTGAGTGTAGCACCCGCTGCGTAGGGGCCTGAACCGGAAAAGAATATACACCATGTCGGACCCTCAGGCTCCACTTAACGCCCTGCCTTCCTATACCATCAGGTGTGAGCTCGTTGGGCAATGTCTGTTGGGTGGCAGGTCTTACAGGAATAGAAGGGAATGAGGAGGCCGACAAACTGGCGAGGAGCCCTTCGTTGGGAACACCAAGATCCACTTTATCAAGGGTGGTAAGTGGGAGGAGAAGTGCTGGGCTGGCTATTGTCGGGGCGTGCCAGGCCAAAAGCAGTCAAGGCTGTTTATCAGACTCCCCAGGGAACGAACGAGAGACCCTCAGTCCTGATAGAGATAGTATATGAAAGGTCTAGACCCCTACCCGGCAGAATTGCAATAAAATAAACACTGCAAAAGCACCCTTCAGGTGCCTTTGCTGACTGCTCACTTACGAGCAGTTAAATAGGAGTGTAAGAGCTAAGGCTCGTCAGTCTTACTTCTGTCATCTTACAATACGTGCTTGTGTCCGATGTAAATCTTTTTTTTTTTTTTAAGACATTCGTGTGGGCTCAATTTATAACTTGGTTGGTATGTGACCTATTCACTAAAGTACCACCTGGCCAAGATTGGTAAGTCAGAGGTGCAGAATTGCAGATTGGGATGTGCTTGGGTTTCATCAGCTGCGGCCATAGGAGGTTGCAGGGATGGACCTCTAGGTTTTGTGCGAGAATGGAGAATATGTATTGGGGACGCTGCATCAGAGAACACGTGTCAACAAGAAAGGAAAATATCTGGTGCGTTGCAACACACAACTTTCCTTAGCTCTACAACAATTCACTTTGTACATGGCTAATTCTATTTAATCAATTCATTTATCACTCAGTTAATTTGAACTTTGTCAAACAACGCTTTACGGCAGCAGGAAGCGGTAGCGCTTACAGTTACAGATTTTATTGAGCAATTGGTACACAGATCATTAATGAGGCTGTAAACACAAATTTTTTGAAGAACGATAGTAATTACTTTTGCAGAGTTATTGGGTAAAAACCTTTAGAACTGGTAGTAAGCGAAACGGCAGTAGTTGAAATTCAGGAACTTCTGGAGTGAGCCCCATGTATCTCATGAGCGTTTTTAAACACTCACCCTTTCAGGTATTGGATTGGACTACAATACAAATTTTTTTAAACATTCTAGTAACATTCCAGCGGAGTTTATAAAGAAAAACCTGCGCTAAAAACGCTTAACGTCGAAAATTGTGATAATTTATTGTGCTGCTCTCGTCATTTTCCTACCAATGGGAATTTTATGGTATAGTTGTCTTATTTAGAGCTCTGAATATAAGAAATTTAATCAAAATCATTAGAACCGTTTTTGAGAAAAAAAATTTGGTGTTTTGATCACTATGATAATTATAGTTAAGTATCGGTAGATTTTGTTCATACCCTTATTTTGGCGTCCCATGGTAACGTGTAGGCTAGACATCAAGTTTCAGCTGATTTGGTACGGTTGTTTTCTCTAAAAACCGCGCTAAAACCGATTTCGTCGAAAGTTTTGGTAATTTATTGTGCTGCTCTCGTCATTTTCCCATGAATGGGAATTTCGTGGTATAATTGTCTTATTTAGAGCTCGCAAAATAAAAAATTTAATCAAAATCGTTGAGTCATTTTTGAGAAAAAAATATTTGGTGTTTTGATCACTATGAACTATAGTTAAATTTCAGTGGATTTTGTCCATACCCTTATTTTGACGTTCCATGGTAACCTGTAGGCTAAAAATCATGTTTGAGCTGATTTGGTAGGGTGGTTTTCTCTAAAAATCATTCACAGACACACATACACAAAAACACACACACCTAGACATACAGACACGCAGACCATTTTCCCAAATAGTGTTTTTCGGACTCAGGAGGGTCTGAAACCTAAAGATCTGAAGAAAACTCAAAAAAAAAAAAATTTCAGCCGATCACATAACTTTCCTTTCTACTTTGTAGAGCCAAGGATAGTAAAAAGCGGAACAGTGGAGGTTTAAATTGCGTAATGTCTAGAGGGGCGTATAAACAATATGAGCGTCATAAAACTATCATAGTATATGCATTACTACAGCAATGTTTCTGAAGGTTCTAGTAACACAAAGAAAAAACCGCTAAACCCGATTTTAAAAATTTAAATTTAATAATAAAATGTTGTTATTAATCCCGATGTTATCTTTAAGGTGAATGTTACCCTTATTTCGGCATACCATGGTAACTTGCGGGCTAGTACGAGTTAATTCGATTCAAACATTTTTGCTCAATCGGGCCCACAGACACACACACACAGATATGCTTATCAATATGACTCTACGTGAACCCTTATGAGAGAGGTATATCAGTCGACTGCCATGGGGGTGACGGTTCCGCTATCGTGCAAGAGCCCGGCCACTCGCTCAGCATTCACAGTACTCGGACCTGAGGTAGTAGCGCAGGTTGTTATTTTGCCGATCTCCGATTTTAGAGCTGTTGCTCGTGCATCACCCCGCGGAAGTATGGCCCTGGGGAATCCCGTACCATGTGGGGGGAGGTCTTAATCTAGTTTTCCACCTGATCTAATTATTTACTTGGGTGGCAAGTTTCCAAGGGACAAATCACCTTTCTCATAACATTCTTCGCAAACTGGGCGAAACGGTTATAAGCTTGCTTCATCAGTGAATGCTCGTAGGTTAAGCTCTTCCAACAACCGTCGCTCGCAGCTGTAGGAACTGTGAAGCAGCCTGTGGTTTCTTGTTGCCTCCGCACTGGTGACGCATGACGAGGAGGATCAAGAGTATTTGAATGATGAAGCGGAGCACGTATTTCATAAGGAGCTGGCTCGTTCAGTGGTCTGACTCAACCCACTCCGCCTAAGATATCCACGGGTGTTGGGAAACAAGCCACGCGTGTCACGACCCTTTGACGAGAAAACCCCATCTCGCTGGCTATTTATCCAATCCCTATAAAGAATTTGGCCCTGAGTGGGGGAAGCTGGCTTTTTACATTTCGCTCTCCTCTGGTCCATCACGCACTCACGTCAACTGGAAACGCCAAATATTTTTTCCCCAATGCGGGCAAATTAATTAAATTTGTTGTATGAACTGCTCCACATATAGAAGTAACAATAAAATCATCAGTTAGGGGAATAACTCAATAAATTATCAAAAATGTAGACTTAAGTGCAGTGATTCCTCAATAAATTTCGCCCCCATGATACTATGGTACATTCAAGATGACACTATTTGCTTACCTCGAGCTAAAAGTGTTGAAATTACGTTTTTTTGTGTTACAGTTATAAATTAGTATAGATGAAATTGAATCGAGGTATGGATTAAATGTCATTCTAAAATATGTGAATAGCGCTAACACGTAATTCGTCTTAGGTATATTCTTCTCCATGAAACGAGCAGCTTTTCTCCGCGTTGCCGCCCCGAACTTTTTTTTGAGTCTTCCCTTTTGATGCTGTCGATGTACGTATTTTACAGCCAGTGGAAGCAGCGTACGTTTTGGGTGTTAAGTAGTCCTACCGCGTCGTGTCGAATTAGCATTGCGGCTTTAAATCAAACAATGCGGAATTCACTCCCCCAGAATTGTATTTCTATGAAGAACGTGACGCGAGTGTTGAACTTATGTTTGAATTATGAAGGTAATAAATTATTACAGTCACGACTGCTAACTGTTATGTTTCATTCAGGTTAATACGTCGAGGAGTGAACGTGAAAACCCATGTTTCAGCGTTGATATTCTCGTCTCAAGGCCCATAATCGGATTTCAGTTCTCGAGGAAAAGAATAAGGAAAAAAAGAGATCAAGTAGCGAGAAAGAGATGTGTAGGGTTTTTTTTTTCAGAGCGTAAAGAGAAAGAATGTGTGGGTCCGACAGGCCTATCGGCCATCCAAACGCAGTGGAGGGTTCCCAGCTCAGCAAACTTTCAAAGGCTTCGATTCCCTGAACGGCTTCTTCTAAAAACACCTTTACCCTCTCCCTTCATCCCTCTCGGCTCTAATCCCCCTCTGCAACCAGCCCATTCCTTCATCCGCACAGTTACGTCCTATTTAAACTTGGAACACGCAACGGCGGAACGAGTTTCCTTCGGATGGAGGCGATCGCGTTTTGATAAAACTTTAGGATAAAAATCCTAAAAGAAGGGAAAACTGGAAAAGGGGCCGTTTTGCCGTTGTCGTATGGATCGCTCTTTCAATCTTCATATCTTCTGCACGCCACACGTTCCATTTCCGCTCTAGCCGAACGCTTTCCGGTGGAATTCAACTTTTCCGATTTGCCAAATGTGCGCGCCTTGATGTCGGGATTCAAACGTATTTAAACTAACACTTTAGTACGAACGGGAATGCCGGGTAACCTGGTCGGTTAGTATGAAAAGTAACATGCGAAGACGTAAAAGGGAAAAAGGTCTCATTCTTAATAAACGGGGAAGGGGAAGTGGAGAGCGACCACTGACGTGACGGCTCGAGTCAGGCAAGAATAATTATGTCAATATCAAGTCCAGAACACCACCCGCGAAAATTGGCGTATTTAATCCTGCGTGCATTTTAAATTCATCTAACTTCGGTACCCGTCTTGTCGAGCTCCTATTCCGGGCTCAATCCACCAAGATATCTGTTTTGTTCATCGTTAGAAGGCAACGAATTGAAGTCCCTTGAAGTTTTTCTTCTCCAGTTGTTTAGTAGCACTTGAGGCGCTTACAATAGCTGGGGCGCATTTTATGTGTCGACAGCTTAATATCTGGCAGACGGAAGTCATCTTCAAACCGACAGGGTCATGAAAATCTGAGAAAAAGCCCGAATAATCCCGAATCACCGTCAAAAGATCATGCGTCAGGCGGGGCAAAAGGGTTTCGCACGATTTGATATGTCAGGTACTTCGTATAGGTGGAGTAGGACTTCGAATTCCTCTTCAGGATACTTTTTAAAGAATGATCCAGTCGTCAAGTGCGTGGTCTCACACTGTATGCTAGGACCTCCCGCGTAGGCTGACACGAAAAAAGATATGTATTACATACGTCAGACAGTCACGCTACCTTGGTTTCTTAAACCATTTCGCCGGAGTAGGTTTGGAAATGCCTGAGTGATGTGAAGACCTTGGCGAAGGACAACATTTTAAAATTGTATTGGGTTCCAAGTTATTGAGGGAATGAGGAGGCCGACATACGGGAGAAAGACTGATATACACTTCTCTCGGTGGGGACTTACTCAGTACCCGTCAAGAGCCGTTAGAATAAGGTGGTAGGTAAGTGGGATGAGAAGTGCAGGGCTGCTTATTGGCAGGATTTGCCTGGCCTAAGGCAGTCAAGATGTTTATTAAACTCTCCTGGGGGCAAACAAGAGAGATCCTAAGTCTGGAGAGAGAAAGCATACGGATGGGATGTGGCCCGTTCACAGGAAACTCAGCTAAAGCATCACCTGGCCAAGATTAATAAGCCCCAGGTACTGAGCTGCAGATTCTACGTGCTAAGAACTCAAATCGCCAAGTCCGATGTTGCATACAGCCAAACTAGACCATCCCTTCAACCATTACTTAACATCACTCCTTCCCATTTCACATCCACCACACCACACTTTCCCGATACCGCTACCTAATGGTTACTTTTCCGTAATCAGTTATCAACAGTTATGCCAGTAGAACAGCAGAAATTGCTCTCAAATATGACCAACAGCGCTGTTCACAGCAGCAGCTACTGCCCACCACTGGAGGGAACGAGGTTGTAACCTCTTCCATTATTATTATTATTCTATCATCACCTACCATCACCTTTCGACATTTTATGTCTTTACTTTGCTACATAAACTCGAAAATGTGACGCGAGAGATGTTACGCGGGGTATGTAACGGAGAAGCGTCACGAAATTTGTGTTGGGTTAAGTGCATGGTAACGTCTGTTACAAAATCTAACGCTTGGTAACATCACACGCTTTAATAACCTCAGTGACTAAGTGATAATGTCAATTGCAATTGACGCGGCCATCATATCGAAACCATCAACGAGCACAATCAAACGTATTTATCATTGAATTAAAAAAAAAAAATACATAAAATGTTCCTAGTGGTTGCGTACTTGTACGAAAGCTGTACCCACCGTTTGTGTAAAGGTTTCTTTCGCGCCCGCCAGCCTCAACGTGAAACGCTACGACAATCCACCGTTTGAGCAACAAAATCGCTCTCGCAAGGAGGTACACCTTCGGGGGCTCTCAGAAGCTCAAAGTGGTGATGTTTGGCGGGGTTTAAAGAAAATTTCCGTAGTTAATTTCGTATAAAGATTTATTAGTGATTTGTTTGCGACTCAGAAACTTTTGAAACGTTAAGATCTGATAAAAAATCATTTTTTTTTAGCCAATTACGCTACTTTTATTTATATTCCCTACGGCTTAGGAAAGTAAATTAAGGTTAAAAACGGCGATATGTATTATTGTTCATCATTCATTCTGAAACTACACCTATGTTTTCGGTCGGGAAAATGTGTTTACAACCCTCCCTCAACATCTGACGTTTCACGTTTCAAGGTGTTAAGAAGGGGGGGGGGGTTTGGAAATGTTTGGAGAGCCGCTGACTTAGGCAAAAATTACAACGATCACGAGCTCCGATCAATTGCCCACTGGAGTACCTACAATGGGAGTCAGGCGGTACAAAGGCATGGAGATTTCAAATCTGAATGTCCGTCTGCCGTCCGGCACACATTTGGCTGTAACGTGGTCTGAAACATCCGTTTTTTCGTACAGAAATCTCATTGTGTATCTGGTTGTGTCCGCTTCCTCGTCAATCCGATTGAGTGAAACCCTTGGTTGTTAAGGGCGAAAAATTCACAAAAAGGAATTTTTGGCAGTTTTATCGCGTTTGGTATCGTTTTCTAGGTATTTTTCGATGGTGAATCGAATGGGATGACGTGTGAGACTGCCAAGCTGTGCAACACAATAAAAAACCATTGTGTGTAATAATTTAGTGGGGAATTGAAGCAATTGGGTTATATCCGCCAGTAGGCAAATTACTGAAGTTAACGTACCTGTTAGGTGAGTCCGTCTCCTCTGGCTGGTGAGTTACTGTGGGCAAGCGCTTTCGATGTAAAGACATCATCGTCTGGCCGTTAAGTCAGTACTCCAGGAATGTGAGAACCGTCAAGCTCAGAAGAAACGAGAGAATATGCAAACTGAGGGAACCTCTCGTGCGACGCCTGGAATAATGACTTTGATTAAATTTTTGACGTCACCCATCAAACATTTACTCACGAACACTCCAAATTGGGAATTAAATGATTACGGTTTATTTTATGATTCAATTCGCCGGCTCTTTTTATGAATCACAAACCAAACTTTGGATTGAATTAGTTGAAACTGTTGTTGCTTTCTCGGTATTGACTACAAAAGATTCAATTTCCTCGGCTCCTTATTACTCTCCTAAAAATGGCAACAGGAAAATAAAGCTTTTTGCAGTACAAAACAAGAAGCAATCTCGTTATTCAAGTCTGAATAGTAAAAAAGCTTTCTCGAGGAACGTTCTGTAACTTTTCTCCAGCTAGTACTAGTAATAAAATGAAGTACTGCGCGACATCAAAGAAGTTTTTCCTTCTCGTTCAAACTGCGAACGGTAAATCTGAACAGGTGATCTTCAAAAGGAGGGAGAAGGGGTTTAAGAGGGGGGTGGAGTGAGGGAGGGACTGAATGAGTTATTTATTGGGAAGCAGAAGGATTTCTAATTCTTTCCTGCTTTCCTTTTTTTCCAACCCTTCGAGAAAAGGAGCTGTCGTTAATTTGCTCAACACCTGCGTTAAATGAAAATAAATTGAAGCCGAGACTGACGTTTTCTCCAAAAGGGATTTCGCTCTTCTCTCCGTTCGAAAGACTTCAAAGGCAAATTGCGAAAAGGGGAGGCCCTTTTCAATAAATTTCACTGAGCGGAGGGCGTATGAAATTTCGTTGCGTTCATTTGGTGAAAATAACGTTTTCGTGACGGCGGATGTTCGACGGAGAGCTTTCAATGTGTGCGAGGGAGCGGCGAGGAACGGTTCCTATTTATTGACAACCCCTTTGGCGTCGGCCCTTTAATATACGCAGGTAAATTAATTTTTTGTCCGGAGTGAAAGAGAACGCGACTTCGTTCACATGTTTGTGAAATCACTCGCTGTATTTTAGGCCGTCGTTTCGACGAACATTCGATTCTGATTCCCGTGCGAACGCATTAGCTGATTGATATTTCGTGGGTGCCTCGACGTTCGATGTGACCGAATGGGGAAAATGAAAAAAGAATGAGCCGCATGAATTCTGCTCAACGCTACGTACATTTGTACGTTTGTCGCTCTTTTCAACTAATCCAATCTACGGAGATCTCGTATTTTTCATTCAGTTTCCAACGAACCTGTAGATTTAGTTTATATCTCGTAATCCACTTTATTATTCCGTTACTGCCATTATTTTATATAATATTATTCAATTAATATTTAGTAGTTATCATATCTAGACAAGACCAAAGAAATGAGAGTGAATGAGGGGTGCCGGGACCATCTTGTTCTGCAGGGCGGTACTGTGGAGGGGATTGACTCCTTTGCCTACCTGGGAAGCGTGGTCACGAAGGGGGGCGGATCATCGGAGGATGCTAAGAGCCGTATAAAGAAGGCAAATGGGGCTTTCTTTCAGCTCTATCCAGTTTGGAAGAGCAGGAACCTATCCAGGAGCACGAAAATACGGCTCTTCAACACAAACGTGAAATTGGTCCTGCTGTATGGCAGTGAAACATGGAAAGTCACAGAGAGCATCACCCGTCCGCTGCAGATCATCGTGAACTGGTGCCTACGAAGAATCGTGGGTATTTGGTGGCCAGAGCACATCTCTCAGCTTCCGATCCGCTTGCAAATTAGGAGGCGGAAATGGAGATGGGTGGGACACACCCCACGCAAACCCGACGATTCTGGTGAGAAGGCGGCGCTACAGTGGAACCCCCAGGGAGATAGGAGAAGAGGAACACCCCGGGAGACGTGGCGCAGGTCTGCAGAGAGGGAGCTAGGCCAGGTCGGCAAAACATGGCAAGAAGGAAAGAGGGTCGCCGCCAACCGGAACGAATTTACTGGACTTCATCGAATTCAACGCCTAGACCACATCAGATTCGGTATCCAACCCACAGATCAGGCAACACGTCCGCGTAAGGGGTCATAGTGTAAAAGAATGGTCCGAATCTTGTACAAGACTTCCTCCCCCAAAGAACCGTAATGTCTCATACACAAAGATCTGCTTCGTTCGGTAGCCTTTACAAGATAGGAAGATCCAATTGAGCTTGGGCGAGGGCTGCCGGCAGCTATTTTTTTGGGTGGGCCCCCTCCTCTGCTCCGTCTTTTGTCTTCAACTTCACAGTAGGTTGGTGACGTTCCCGAGCAGAGCCCGTAATCTCATTCCAGTCTGTTGTCAACAGTGATCAAAACACCAAATTGTTACTTTCTTTGGGTCTACGAAGTAGAAAGGGAAGTTACCTAATTGACTAGAAATAATTTGGATTTCTCTTCACATCTTTACGTTTAAGGGTCTACTGTATAGGTAGTGGGAAAATGGTCTGTGTGTGTCTGTGAACACGATTGAGCGAAAACGGTTGAACCAAATCAGCTCAAACTAGATCTCTAGCCCGTACGTTACCGTGGGACGCCAAAATGAGGGTATGAGCAAAATCTGCTCAAGTACAAACACTAAATAATTTTTACTTTCCTTGCTCTACGAAGTAGAAAGGAAAGTTATGTAATCGGCTGAAAAAAAAATTTTGAGTTCTCTTCAGATCTTTACGTTTCAGACCCCCCTGAGTCCGAAAAACACTATTTGGGAAAATGGTCTGTGTGTCTGTGCGTGTGTCAGTCTGTGTGTGTGTGTATGTGTGTCTGTGAACGATTTTTTAGAGAAAACCACCGTACCAAATCATCTCAAACTTCTATCTCACCATGGAGATCATCATGGAACAAAAATAAGGGTTTGAACAAAATCCACCGAAATTTAACTATAGTTATCATAGTGATCAAAACACCAAATATTTTTTCTCAAAAACAGCTCCTAACGATTTAGATTAAATTTTTTTATATTGATAGCTCTTAATAAGGCAATTATACCGCAAAATTCCCATTCGTGGGAAAATGACGAGCAGCACAATAAATTACCAAAATTTTCGACGAAATCGATTTTAGCGCAGTTTTTAGAAAACCACCGTACCAAATCAGCTGAAACTTGATGTCTTCTAGCCTACAGGTTACCATGAGACGCAATAATGAGGGTATGGGCGAAATCCACCAAAAGTTAACTATAGTTATCATAGTGATCAAAACACCAAATATTTTTTTTCTCAAAAACGGCTCTAACGATTTTAATTACATTTTTATATAGATATCTCCCAATAAGTCAATGATACTATAAAATTCTCATTCGTGGGAAAATGACGAGAGCAGCACAATAAATTATCAAAATGTTCGACCAAAAGCGTTTTTCGCGCAGTTTTCCCTTATAAACTCCGCTGGAATTTTGTAGAATGTTAAAAATTCGGTATTGTAGGCCAATCCAATACCTAAAGGGTGGGTGTTAAAAAACGCTCATGAGATACATGGGACTCACTCCAGAAACTCCTGAATTTCAACTACCGCCGTTTCGCTTACTACCAGTTCTAACAGTTATTTTCCAATAACTGTGCAAAAGCGATTACTATCCTTTTTTTTTTAAATCGTGTTTACAGCCTCATTAATTATGTTAACGCGTTATGTATAACGCTACCGCTTTCTGCTGCCGTAAAGCGTTGTTTGACCAACTTCAAATTAACTGAGTGATAAATGAATTGATTTGATTGAATTAGCCATGTACTCGTAATCAAGTGAATTGACGTAGAGCTAAGGAAAGTTGTGTGTTGCAACGCACCAGATATTTTTCCTTGAAAGCGCAGAGATTTAAGAGCAGTTTTTACATTCCGCTACCCGAAGGGAAGGAAAGTATAGTAATCGTGTCAAAAAAAAATTTGGGTTTTCTTCAGATCTTTAAGTTTCAGACCCTACTGAGTATAAAAAACCTAATTTCGGCGCGTGGTCCGTGTGTGTGTGTGTGTGTGTGTGTGTGTGTGTGTGTGTGTGTGTGTGTGTGTGTGTGTCCTTTAATTATCTTCTACTAATCAATACCTAACTTTTCTTCTCTATACATATCTCCAAGAAAATACGGTGAACGGAGATATAGGCCTATGAAGCAAAAATAGGTTTTTCACGCTTTTTGGCAAAACGACTCCAACGATTATCACCAAACTTTCAAGATGTATTTGAATAGTGAATACCTACATATTGTTTCCAATAAATGATCCTCTGACAGTCCATTGAACAGAGATAAAAATCAAAATGTGTCAAAAATAACGTTTTTTCGAACATTTCCGTAAATTCCAGGGTAACTTCTTCACCAGATGTGATAAATTCTAATGGGGTGTCTTTCAGTCACCCATACCAACATTTCTTTTCGTATAATTTTTTCTGTATTCATGTGTTGAACGGAGATATAAGCCAAGTTAACTCAGAAAAGGAAATTTGTCGAATAACAATTTATTGGTTTTCCAATTTTCCCAAAAACGGCTCGAACGATTTCGATCAAACTTACGGAGTACTCTCAGCTAACTAGGCCCTACATTTTGTTCCCCATAAATGTTCCTGTAAAAATGCGTTGAACGAAGATATAGCACCCGCATATGTAGGTGGTGTTCGAAATTAAAGGTATTGCGGAAAGTTGTGTGTTGCTACGCACCAGATATTTCCTTGTGTTATTAGAACCTTCAGAAAAAATTGCCGTGGTTGTCCAATCAAGCGCTTATACGGTTATAGTTTGATAGCACTCATTAGGTACATAGAATCTGCTCCTGAAATTCCGGAATTTCAACCCCTGCTGTTTTGCTTATTATCGTTTATCACAGTGTTTATCCGATTACATAACGTTAAGCGATGGAAATTGAAAAATTATATCGACACTTGTACCGGAGAGAGAATTTAATGGAGGGAGGGGGAAGAAAACCACAAAAAAATAAAACCCAATAAATCAATATAAAATTAATAATCAATAGGAGGGGGACTCCAAGAATTCTGTTGGCAATCGAGCCCGCAAGGCGCAACTCGCGCGTACAACAAAGGGTACGTACCTGTGAGCTGGATCGTGGTAGTTTCCCGTCGACGGGTTTGCGGCACTGAAACTGCTTTCCACATACAATATTATTTCTCTTTAGATAAATGACACAGGTGGTTGGTGATCGGCGACAGACGTACAACAACTGACATGAACTGAAGGGAGCTGGGCTTGGAAGACTGAGGAAGTGGGAGGGCGTTATCGCCAATGTGAACACGGAATCAGCTTTGCTCCGAACGTTAACAACAGAACTAAACAACTCATACTTCACGGATACACAGATCAGTTAATTAGTGCTATAAGCGCGAGCAACTAAATAAATTCCGTAACTCTTAAGAGCTACCAGTTTGTTTGTAGAATGTAGAGCTACGCTCGCCTGAGTTCATATAAAATGAACGAAAAATTGATTTGATTCGCTAGTGATGAGATCCGCTGAATGCACGTGGGGCAGAAGAAAGTTGCGTGTTGCCTCACACCATTTTTTTTTCTCAAAAACACGTTAACGATCTCGGTTCAATTTTTTTGTGCCGACAGCTCCAGCAAACGTAATGGGAACGTAACAAGTTCATTCGTGGGAAAACGGCGGAAGCCGCAAGATTGATGGGTCTGTACGTGGTAGACTTTCCCACAGAGGGAATTGTAAACCATACTGTCAAAACTTATTCAACCTCCAAAAAATCAGGCTTTGGACGTATGTATGTTCTCGACATTTTTCTACAGCCTGTGACACCTTCTGCAGATATTTTTCCCCAAGACCCAAAAACTCCAACCTGGGATTTGCTCATGACGGTACAGGCTTCAACGACTCGGTAATTCAACAAGAATTCCTAGCAACGTTTTCAGGATTTAGCTCGTCGAGCGGCAACCACTTTTCATGTTGTGGCGAATCTGTTAACAACCACCTGTTATTCACTACTCGACGCAACGAAAATGCGATGGGTGCCATTCTCGGAGTCATTATACCGAGCGAACAACAGAACTTATTAAACTTGATGCATAATTACGAACGGTTTCGGCCGATGGCAAAAGATGCGGGCGAAATTATGAAACATTTTGGCAAAATCTATTTTAGTACAGTTCCTCGTATATCCCGCTCATATGAGACACTCACCTAAAACGCTATACGCTATCCACACGATGGAAGTTTAATACGTTTATTAAACCATTAGGAAGAACCCTGAAAATTGCAGAGATTGAACTTTGATTAACGTTTCATGCCGCAATTTCCCTCTAATTCCAAAACAATAAGTACGAACCCCGTGATAAAAATCGCATCGTGCGACTTCTCTAAGCACCACGCGCACGCGGTCATCTTTATCTCTCTAGCAACTAGTGAAATATGTTTTTCATTCAGTTTACAGGGACTTGGTACAACTTATACGACGTAGAACTTTTTCCGGGATTTTCGAAATGGCCCTATTCATGACGCCTTTAATGAGAGACTGTGTCATTCGTGAGACTGCTGCCGTGGTTTTTTTTTTCAGAACAGCAAGCGTCATTCTAGCGAGATTCACGAGGAAAACTACGCTTCAATTGCTTTTTGTTGGGTTTTTTAATAATTAATCTGTTTTCATCATTTTTCCACGAACACTAATTTTATATTATATTAGTGGTTTCAAAATCACTTGAGCCGTGTGTTATTGAGGAAAACAATATTTGGTGAACATGACTGACTGTTTAATGCAAAATAGGAAGAGGTGAACTTGAGGGATTGCAAGGGTTAGCGGGGAAACTGTAGAAGGCTGAAATTCTGGAGTTACACAGATATTGAACACATAAGCAGTTAATTCCATGGCTCGATGACCCCACCCCATCCTTATGATATGACGCCAGACCCCCGTGTTCGTATTCGTAACTTGCATAATGTTTGCAAAGAGCGTAGGGTCACGATATTTTGCGCAATTATGCCTCAGTCAAAATACGTAGCAACCTATTTTAAGGCTCTACATGCACTCATAATTGGTTGACTTTGGCGTTAGCGCAATAATTGGTTGGGGTATGACGTCATAATCCACACAAGTTCCGCTAATTGTGGGGGGCATGACGTCACACATACATTTAGAAATAACGATAGTACAGGGGGGCATGACGTTACATAAGGGGGTTGATTCACTCAGAAGTTACGGCAATGGTGGGGGAATGAAATCACAATCCACTCAGAAGTTCCGCCAATTATGGGGGAATGCTGTCACATGATGATGTGGACAGGGAATCATATCGTATGGCTGTGGGGGGGATGACGTCATCAATCCCAGATGTGCCATAGAGTCCTGTGGTGCCGTCGATTGCACTGGAAGCATGTGCCTCTGCTGGTGCAACAGTCCATTGAGCCACGCGAGTGGAAGCCACGCAATGGGAGCACTCCTCTCCAAATGGGGAATCGGGCCAGGCCACTTGTGGCCAACCGGCTCGTTGGTGCGAAAGGGAGGGTAAAGGTCTTTCATGACCTGCCCTGGTCTGATGGGCATGCCACTTGTCTAAATGCCGGCTCTAGGAGGTGAGCTCAGGATTGAGTGTGGTGCCCCTAAGGTGAGTTTCGTGGGGGGGGGGGGGAGACCACGTTTCCAGCTGGCTTCGCCTTGCCGCCCACGCTTGTGCAAATGTGACGATTCTACGCCTGGCCGATCTACTGGAGAGGAGCGAGACTGCCGTCGGAAGTAGAGTAAAGGTTGAAGGCTCCACGCCCTGCGAGTAGCTGGACTGCTGGAAAAGTGGGATGCCATCCATCCGTTTCCAGGCAGTCCCGGCAGCACTACTCTCCATCTCTCAGCAGAAGAGAAGGCTTGATAGGATGGACAGCTCCTTAACGGATGGTTGGCATCGCATACTGGGCATGAAAACTGGACAAACCGGCGTGCTTGCCAAAGGTAATAGGGAAGAGGCCCATTTCAATGGGAATGACGATCACGAGCGTGAGTGAAACGTATCGAGAGGAAATGACTCAAACCAATCAGGAAAGATGTGTCCATTCTTTCTGAAGAGTTGTGTAAGAGATTGCCATCCTTGAGAAGCGTGTTTGTATGCTCTCTGTTGATGTTGGGTGGCCGAAGATTATACAAAGGCTTGGACGCCTGTGATGTCGATGTGCTGGTCCATCATAGCATAAGCGAGTCAACGTGAGTTATCGAACTCAGCGCAGAGGGCTTGGTAATCAGCGTCCTGACAGCGCAAACGCGGGCAACCCTTGAGCCGCAGGGATGTTCTTATATTCTATGTACGGCGTCATCAAACATTCCACGGAAATTGGGATATTGAGTGTTGAATACAGGAACGGTGTC
This sequence comes from Pachypeltis micranthus, assembly GCA_020466155.1. NCBI lineage: Eukaryota > Metazoa > Arthropoda > Insecta > Hemiptera > Miridae > Pachypeltis > Pachypeltis micranthus. The sequence goes on from CM035773.1 coordinate 36,507,066, forward strand.
ACAGGAATTTGTGTAACTCCATGTCAGACTTGGGTGCTTGTTGGGGAGCGGAGGTTGAGGCAAGCGGTTCTCCCATGCTTTTCCACAAGTCAAAGTGCTTCTTCTTCAATAAGGTGATTCGGGTGGAAGAGTCAAAGGGTTGGCCAGACAGAAGAAGGGAAGCTGCTTCTGTTGTTGCTTGGCTCGCACTGTCCAAGTTCTTCCAGTTCCCAAACCATTTCCAGTTAACCTCAGATCTGATCATGCAAAGTTATTACTAGAGGGGGTGGAAGGAGGTCATGCACCTCTGGGGAAACCCACTAGAGGTGAATGGAACGTCTTGAGTAGTCGGTCAATTGTGGATTCTAAGTCTTTTTTGTATAGGGTAGTCTGTAAATCCGTCAGTTCAGACGTTCCATTCACCTCTAATGGGTTTCCCCAGAGGTGCATGACCTCCTTCCTCCCCCCCCTCCCACGACACTCCATCATCCCGTTTACCTTCCTCTTCTTATATAAAGACCACGACGAACTGACTGGCTCCAGTACTGACTTAACGGCCAGACAATGATGTCTTTACATCGAAAGTGCTTGCCTACAATAACTCATCAGCCAGAGGAGACGGACTCACCAAGCAGGTACGTTAACTTTAGCAATTTGCCTACTGGCGGACCTAACCCAATTACTTTAATAAACTGTAGAAGACTGTAATGTTCGGAGTTACACAGATTGATAGATGAACACGTAAAACACTTGAGGTCGTGGTGAAGAAAGTTCACGACACGTTCACTGCGCTGATTCACGAGGGTAAATTTGGAGACTTGGGAACGCGAGGACTTTTCAGACGGTTCATTCAGGGTCGGTAAAGCCTAAAGTATATACCTGGAGTTCGTGAGAAAAACGTAACGAGAAAGTCGTTTAATCACGCTGTGTAAATCCCGGATCATTGACCGAGGTTTTCAGGGTAAAACCCCAAACACTGGCAGTTCAAGGTTAAGCTTTCTGAACTGAGGTCGTTTGTCACCTTGGAAAACCACTTGTAATTTCCATCCACTATTTTATAATTTCGATTGTATTCTGTGATACTCCAATAAAAAGATGGTGCTACTTTATGTACTATATGGCAGTGCCACGTAACGGTAAGAAATTAAATAAAATTAAAGCGTTGGAATGAACGTTTTATATTGACTGAAAAAATTTTTTGTACGAGAACATTCTAATTCTAACACTTTTCACTCACTGACTGGCTGGCGAGGCCAAGAGGGGTTACAATTTTAAACAGCTGATGTAACCCGGTAAAGGTAAAACAATTGCCGAACTGAACTTGACAACGAAAGTGAAGCTAAGTAGCTTGTAAATTGACGGACGCCACAGAATCTTGGAAAATTATCACGAAACACATGGTTTCAGATGGTTACCCAAGTGGTAGAGGGTTTTTCTTGTCAAACGAGAATAACGGAGTGTATATCAAGTGGAAAACGTCTTCTTTCACCTCAAAATGATTTAGGTCTGAAAATCTCTTGCTTTCTCGTTGTACCGAAAGTACTAGTTCTCATTACTTTAGCAGCCCGGAGCTCATTAGCCTTCTCGCTGTCATCAATCATCGTTGGATGGAGGATGTTGCTAATATCAAATATAATTAGGTCGGTTGTTTGTTAAGTATAAATACTCGCTTCCTTCTCGCAGAGTTTCCTTCCATCACGTTTGGGTGTATGCGGTGAAACAAAATTAACGCTCAGCACGAAGCAACGCGAGAGCGACAGAGTTAGATTCCTTATTCAACAGAAACCAAGATTTGATGACAGTTCAAAGCGTTCGGTGGAACAATTGCGGGTTCTCCGGACTAAACGTGGAGCTTCTTCGAGAAATCTAAAAGATCTGCGGTAGGTCTTCAAGACACGTAGCACCAACCCTCTACTTGTATAGTTGTTATTGAATTACTTTGCGGTTTGACCTAAACTCAAATAATTTACTAAGAAAAGTCCCCTGTAGGATGAACAGCGCCTGTCAATAGCAGAAGTGACAAAAGGAGTGAGATACGGTTGAAACTGCAACAAACCCCGCTCATACCTCAGTATTTTCATACTGATTTCCTTCGGAGTTACACAAATTCAATTCAATTTGCGATTCGGAAGAAACGATTTTTCGCTCAACTCCCGGTAGATTTTATCTTTTATTTTCAAATCAACTTAAGCGGAAAAGATTCGACTACTTAGTCGATTCTGTACTTTCATACCGAAGAAACTTCACTTATTGTGATTCAATCAGGTTAGGTCGAACCACTTCTTTCCTTTCGCCAAAGGTAGTTCTGTCTACCTTATCTAAATTTAGCTGTTGCTAAAACCTCTCTTTTTCTTTTCCAGGAAGAAAACAAGAACGAGCTTCGGGAAAAGGTAGGGTTTTAATTCTGCGTTGGCATTGTCGCTTTTCGGAATTCGTGAACCTCATATCCTATACTCTTCTATAGGAGTATTTTTTTCTTAAATTTTCGTTTACCTCATTTAAAATCATTTATCGATCGCACGATCAAACTCCTAACTGATGACAACGATCAAAGAACAACAACTGATCTAATTAAAGCAAGAATCGAACAATACTGCCCTAAAGTTGACTATGAATTGTAGCCAATCTCTCTAAAAGCGTTTGATAACATTCACTTTAAAGGAAAGGTACAGTTAAAACTCATCCAAAATAAATTCAATTATTTTTTCGTGCGACAACAATTATAAATACCACACTGAATTTATACAAAAGGTTTATTGAAAAACAAATAAAACTATATTGCACTTATGGTATGACAATACAAACATTTTGTGATACTGTAAACCATACGGATTAATTATAGACAATAAACCACTGATAAGTTGTTACATTAACCTCGATACGCCATTTTGAGAGCAGTTCATTTTCTAGAGAAATGGAAACATGTATGCCGCCTGACTCTTAATGAAGGCACCCTCGGCGTACTTAGTGTAGTGGTTAAGGATGAAGGTTCATATTCCCGAAGCCTTGGGTATATATATATTCAAAGCTAAATGTTGCTGTAATTTTTTACAATGTCAGCTGCTACCCTCTTATGACACACGCACCTTCTTCGATAGTTACGGAAAAACGCCCAAGTATGAGGACGCTGTATACAAATACAAGATCCTCCTTCTGTTACTTGACAATGACGAGTACTGAACAGGGATGCCAGAATATGTTCTTCAGTAACAGACCCTTTGATAAGATGGCGCCCGCGGAGAAGTCACAAATATTCACATCTGTAGGTCGCTGGTTCAAAGTTGGTGCGCTGTCTTGCCCACTTAGCAGCGTTAGTCATGTCTGCTTTGTGGCCAGGGCATCAGCCTCACAGTATTAGTCTCAGAAGTAATCTGGGAGCGAAAGAACAGGATACTGTAAGAATAACGGTTAACTTAACAACAATTTAAGATGTATTATCGTGATAACAAGCCTCAGTTCAATTTTACAACTGAACTTGACAACAACATTCCCTAACAACGACGCCGAATGATTATCTGTGATCTATGGAGTCACCACACTACCCCCCTCGACATCTTCTGGCCCGCCCCCGGGCCGTACGTCTGCATGGTTGAGTCGGTTGGCGTGTAGGAGGCGCGATTTTCGTCCCATTCGAACACGAAAAAGAACATCATTTTTCTTCTCTATAACGACCCATGGCCCTGTTCATTGTGGGTAGTTTGGGACATTTTCCTCGAACTCGTTTGGGGTCATGTACTCACACCCAATCACCTTCTTCAAATGCCGGTCTCTTCGCTCTTCTATTATGAATTTCCTTTTGTGCTCGAATCTTGAAGCCCGACTGAACCAGTGCAACGTTGTGAATACGCTGCATAGCTTCTCTTAGCCAAAAGGCATAGGGCGTAGACAGTTCATCTATTTCTTCTTGTGGTTTTCGGTATAAGGTGTCAGGTAAGTTCAAGTCTCTACCGAACATGAGTCGGGCAAGTGAAAATCCTGTTGTTGCGTGAGGGGCAGAGCGATAGGCGAGCAGAAATAGTGGGAACTTGTCATCCCAATCTTTCTGATTATCATTAACGAATATGGCCAGAAATTTGGTTAGGGTCCGGTTGAGCCTCTTAACTAATCCTCCTGATTGCGGGTGTAAAGGAGTTGTTCGCGTTCGTCGGAAAACCATCAACTTGCTTACTTCCTTCAATAGCTGAGCTTCAAAATTTCTCCCTTGATCCGTATGGATTTCCTCAGGAACACCATTTCGGCTGAAGACGTGATTCACTAGAGCCCTGGCTGTGGTTTCTGCTTCCTGATTTGGCAAAGCAATAGCTTCTGGCCATTTCGTGAAATAATCCACTGCTACTAGTATGTATTTGTTACCCCTCTTAGAAATTGGGAACGGACCCAGGATGTCGACCCCCACACGATCAACTGGCGCTGCTACGATGTACTGTTGCAGAGGGGCAGTGTGTTTTCGTGCTCGGCCTTTCAATCGTGCGCACTGCTGGCATGTCTGACACCACGCTCGTACATCTCTTGACATTCCAGGCCAGAAATACCTTTGACGTACTTTTCCAATAGTCTTCCAGTAGCCAAAATGTCCTCCTGTTGGGTTACTATGGCACTGTCGCATCACTTCTGGAACGAAAGCTGTGGGTACTACCCATTGAAGTCTGTTTTTCCCTGTGTTCTCGTCCCAACGATGGAACAGTTCGCTATTGTGAACTTCCAGAGAATCCCATCTTGCTAAAAGTTGGCGGATTCCTGGGCGGAGTGTTGGGAACTGTTCTTGGTTTGGTCTGCGTCCCTCCAAAAGGCTCTGTAAAACCCACTGAATATTTTCATCTTCTGTCTGATGCTTATCTTCCTCTGCTGGCCGGAGTTGAATTGCTCGAATGCTTGATTTTTCGTCATGTTTCTCTCTGCTCTTGCAAAATTCACAATAATCAGCACAGGGTCTACGTGAGAGCCCGTCAGCATTTAGGTGTTGTGTGCCTCTACGATGTTCAATGGAGAACGTGTAAGATTGCAAGATTTCGATCCAACGAGCTGGCCTTCGGGATTACGAAAAGATGTCAACCAGGTTAATGATGCGTGATAAGTGCGAAGGGTGAAAGGAGCGCCATACAGATATTGATGAAAATGTTCTACGCTCCGCAGTACTACTAGTAGCTCACGACGTGTAGCACAGTAGTTCGTTTCAGATCTGCTCAAAGTCCGACTGAATTATGCGATCACTTTTTCGCCTTGTTCGTCATACTGGTAAAGAACTGCTCCAATAGCATGTTCACTTGCGTCACAATCGAGGATGAACGGTTTTTGCAAGTCTGGGTATCGTAGCACAGAAGTTGACGTCATGGCTTTTTTCAATGTCGCAAAACTCTTTTCACATGTAGTGTCCCATTGGAAGTTTCGTTTTCCCTCAGTCAGTTTAGTGAGTGGACGGGCAAGTTCACAAAAACCTCTTATGAAACGACGGTAGTATGAGCACATCCCGAGAAAAGGTCTTACTTGTTTCTGACAGGTTGGGACTGGCCACGTCATGACAGCTTCAGTCTTTTTTGGATCTGTACGTACCCCATCGCCTGAGATTATGTGACCAAGGTACTGGGTTTCTCTTGTAAAAAATAAGAATTTGTCTGGTCGGACCTGCAACCCTGCATTCGCCAGTCGGTGGAACACCTTTTCTAATTTACTCAACACTGTAGCGAAATCAGGACCGAAGACAATTATGTCGTCAAGGTATACCAATGCTAGCTCCGAAGGTAGAACTCAAATGGAATTGGTCGAGGGGGCTTGTTTGATAGGATGGGTTATACCAGTATCAATTGCGTGTTTAATTATATTGGTGCGTCCCAAAGGTAGCCCATTGTAAGCAAAGATGTGGCGGTACTTGAACAGTAAAGTCTTAGCCATATCACACTCGCTTGAACCTTTTTGAAGAGCGGACGCTTGGATCGCCATATTGATCTACTCAATTTCGTGTTCCTTGATCGCGGCTTGCAGCACTCTCTGCATCCATTGTTCTCTATTCAGAAGAGGAATTGTGATGTTCTGTATTTGTACCACTAGAACACCGCGCTGAATGTCTAAGTATGCTTGTAAGCGAGTAAGGAGATCTAGTCCCAAAATCCCCTCGTCTCGTATGTCAGCCACCAAAAAACTGTGCGTTATAAGCTGTGTCTTTATCGATAGAGGCACGTGACACTCCCCCCTAACTTTTAATCTTTCTTCCCCTGCAGTCAGTAGTGTCTTCCAAGGAGCTGGCGATACTTCGAGGTTAAATTTCGTGGCGACATCCGGGCGGATTATTGACGTTGTGGCCCCCGTGTCCAACAGAAGTGCCCACCATTGTCCCTTCACATTCATCTCAACAAAAAGCGAATGTGTTCTAGCCTGTTTGGTTCGAATTATGGTACCACAGTGGTCTGTGGTCAGGTCAGGGTCCATCGTCATAGCCTTCTTTAGTTTTTCCGAGTGCTGAGTATTTGGACATCTGGCTTTGATGTGATCTGTGCCGTTACACTTCCAGCAGCGAACACTTGTTGTAGTTTTGCTGACAGTAGGTCTCTGCTGATCTAATACTTCCATAAGTTGGGCAGGCGCTAGAGCATCTTGGAGAGTTTTAGGGAGACACATTGTCAGTGCAAGAGCAAGATTTCTGTCCCTAATAGCTTTCAGAAATGCCCTCACGGCATGTCGATCCCAGGTACTCCTTAGACTCGTCAGGAAAAGCCCCCCTCACCAAATGTTCAATATCCGTCGCTAGTTTGGTGAAGCTTTCACCAACCTCTTGGTGTCTGGCCAAAAGTAACTCTTGCAATCTTGGTGCATGGTTGTGTAATCCAAATCTACTGGCTAATGTGGTTTTTAAGCAACGATAGTTGACACGTTCAGATGAAGTAGCCAACTTAAATCCTAGCCTGACTTCATTCCATCCATTTGCCTGTGCTGTCACTTGAGCGTGGATTTCAAACTCTTCCCAAGGTAATGTACCATCGTACAGCATCAAACTTACCTCGTACGCAACGACTGCAGCACCGTGTATCAGATCAGTGCGATCTGTTTCTTGGTCGATTGGTAGTGCAAGTGGTCTTGTACATTGCGTAACAGAGACTAAAGCAGTGAGTTGCTCGCGAATAATTTCAAGGGTAGACTCCAGTTCAGTTATTCGTTGCTCCAATTGTCGGTTGTTGAAGGAAGAAGGGCGATTCTGGTCCTCTGCGGAGCTCGGTGCATCGAGTGTTGAAGGTAGGGATGGGATATCGATATCGATAATATCGGAATATCGATATTTTCCAAGCAATATCCGATATTTTTGTATCGATATTTTGATTTTGATAATATTGGAATATCGATATTTTCTGTGCGATATTATCGGGTTATTTAAAAATCATAATTGAAAAACCCTGTATGATGGAAATCATTACAAACGCTTGCAGACGGGTCTCCAACACCGCAATTTCCTATATCGTTTTTTACTTTCCGCTACCCGAAGGGAAAAGGGGAGTAATCGGCCCAAAAAAAAAATTTGGGATTTCTTCAGATCTTTACGTTTCAGACCCTAATGAGTCTAAAAAACCTAATTTCGGCGCGTGGTCCGTGTGTGTGTGTGTGTCCTTTAATTATCTTCTACTAATCAATACCTAACTTTTCTTCTCTATACATATCTCCAAGAAAATACGGTGAACGGAGATATAGGCCTATGAAGCAAAAATAGGTTTTTCACGCTTTTTGGCAAAACGACTTCAACGATTATCACCAAACTTTCAAGATGTATTTGAATAGTTAATACCTACATATTGTTTTCAATAAATGATCCTCTGAGAGTCCATTGAACAGAGATAAAAATCAAAATGTGTCAAAAATAACGTTTTTTCGAACATTTCCGTAAATTCCAGGGTAACTTCTTCACCAGATGACGATTTCGATCAAACTTTCGGAGTACTCTCAGCTGATTAGTCCCTACATTTTGTTCTCCATAAATGTTCCTGTAGAAATGCGTTGAACGAAGATATAGCGCCCGCCTATGTAGATGGTGTTCGAACTTAAAGGGGTGGCGGAAAGTCGTGTGTTGCTACGCACCAGATATTTTTTATTTAATTTTTTTCAATGGTTTTAATAATTTATTGCCAACACGTACTACCCAAAACCAGGAAATTAAATTAACGGAAGGCTAATTCTTGGAAAAATTGGATGAGAAAGAAAAAGCAATTTATTTACACAAAGTATTTTGTAACAATAATTGGCAATACTTATTCTACTCTCATAACTAATATCATCAGAAGAAAAATTCTTCCACAATGGATCGTAAAAACAACAATTTATTCAAAGTGTCATCTTTTAGACGATTTCTTGATGGCTCTATAATGTTCCCAACTTGGGAAAACGCGCGTTCTGATGGCACTGAGGTCGATGTGGCCGTCAGGTACCTTCTTGCGATCGCAGTAAACTGGGGAAACATTTCCACTGAGGCAGGCTGGCACCAGAACGATAAAGAGCACTTTTTGACGTCGGCTTCAGGAGGGGCTCTTAAATGCAACTCTACCTCATTTGAGCGTGTAGCACATTGTGGAGCATTCCAGGTTTTCTGTACGACTTTTGCATGCCCGCAAAACAACGAGTTTTATCAATTTATCGAAACGCTTATTCTAATATTATTACAGTAGGTACTTACCTAAGAATATCGATCATTATGGTTTAGGTTACAGATATTTTTTTGAATTCGACCTATTTCGTGAATTATGCCTGCTTTCCTGCATGTTTAGAAGAAAAAAAGGCACCGATATTTTCCGATATCGATATTTTGCAACCGATATTATATCGGCAACGATATTTTCTATTCGATATATCGTTCGATATTGATATCGATATTTCCTTTCGATATCCCATCCTTAGTTGAAGGACACACTGACGTGTCAACTGTCAATGGTCGATTCCTTGTACTCATGGTTCGCACTGATGGTATTGTAGATCTACGTGGCATAGGTCTTGTGTGATAAGACAGTAGATGATCCTGGACGGGCCCCCCAAAATGTAAGAATAACGGTTAACTTAACAACAATTTAAGATGTATTATTGTGATAACAAGCCTCAACTCAATTTTACAACTGAACTTGACAACAACATTCCCTAACAACGACGCCGAATGATCATCTGTGATCTATGGAGTCACCACAATACAAATCAGTAAACTGGTGCAAATGAAGGATTTAGCGAAAATTATATATAAAGTACATGTATGCAATGGTAAAGGCGGTGTACGGCGCAGGCCAAATTAGATGGGTTTTTTGACCTCTGAATGTCCACACTTGGCCCGAATGTTGTTTCCCCAAACACCTTTTGTTAGTGCCTGTGGAAAGTCCTACTCCTCAGTTATTTCCATGTGACAACGGATTTTCCCCTTTTCTCGACTTTCCAAAGTATCCTTTTCCCACCCCTAATTTTGGTTTATTACTCATTCTGAATAATTACTCTATGTTTTTGGTCAGGAAAAGTTCTTTTCAACCTCCCCTGAAAATGTGATACTTTACGTTTCAAGACATTGGGATTCTAAATCTGCCATGTCCGTCTGCCATTGTTTTAACGTTGCCCGTTCTTTCGTACAAAAATCCCATATGGTATCTAGTTGTGCAATACGATAGGACTAAGCCCAAGGTTGTTATGGGCAAAAACCGGTTAAAATAGTTAAAATTAACGCAATTTTGGCAGTTTAATCGAAAATACCCCGTATTTGGTATCGTATTCAAGGTATTCTAAGATCCTGGGTCGAACTGCGTATAGAGAAATTACAGTAATTATAGTGAGTCAAAGTCTAGTAATTGAAAGAGCTCCCGGGAACTACAGAGAAAATTATCGTTTCGTGGTTTGCTCTCCCTCCCTCCCGTCTCACCAAAACCACCCACTCGCTCGACTTGCAACGTCGTACCAATTGCTTACAAGCGCTTACGGGCGACTGGAATATTTGGTTTTCGTTGGTCCGTTGTAGGCACGTCATGTTTGGCATGGTTTACTGGTATTTTTTGATGCTGAATCGAATGGGATGGGCCTCGGAGCAGTAATACTAGGTCAAGCTGTTCATGAGAACAAAAACCGTGATTTACATTTTAGTTACATTCCTCTCCAGTATAAAACTCCTCCCAAACTCAGTCATCTACAAGTTCTCGCAATCGACACTCATCTCCCAGTGTTCAGAGATTCCCTTATCAACTCTTCGGCCAGTCACAGCTCTATTCATTGTCTCTTCGATCTAGTTTCCCACCAATCAGTTCATTCGCATTCACAGGCCTCTTGTGTCCGGACTTACTTATACTCAACGCCATATTGCTATCATGTTAAAGCTCAATACAGTCCTCACTCACGCTCACTGAATCCTTTTTTTATTCATCAACTCCATTCTTAAGCTCCCCCGGTCGTGCGCCTAACAGCGTCTGCTCCACTCCTAGATGGTGGCAGTCGAGATTTCAGGCCAATCTGATCAGGTGTGGAACAGTACTTTTATTCGTGACACATGCCCTTTGTTATATTTTATTATTACGATAGTTTACTGTTCGTTGAACAGAAAAATTGCTTATAAACGTAGATTAGAGACAAACTTGTTTTGTAATCATCTTTGATTTACACCTCGTCCAGAATCATCTTCGTAAACTACTATAGCATATCTGTAGCCCAATTTTGTAGCGCTTCCACAGTTTTTGTTCGTTTACGTATTTCTCTGAATAGAAAAAATGATGAATTACGAGTTTTGACTTTTGTGAAGTGTGGTTAAGAATTATTTTACGTCAAATTCAACCAAAGTTACATCGTTCCTCCCATCAAAAATAACTCACCGACAATCGAGTGTCGAACTACTTCCCTCGTAATCGCCAATCGCACCTCGGCCATTCACCGACGGAACCTAAGCCTAAGATTAACTCGGAGTTCAATTTAGGTTTAGCGTTCCCACCTGACCCGAAGTTTCATTATTATTTTTTGCTAAAAATTCGAGGCCTCCCCACGGGGTTTTTCTCTTTTTAGCCGGCCATTTCTTTTCATTTCTTCTTATTTCTCCGTTCACGCGCTTCCTTCGACTTTCTCTCGGCCCTCTTTTTTATTTTAGAAGTCACTTAATGAGCTTTTACGAAGCAGAAGCTCTAACGAACAACTTTGTTTGCGCTTCGGAGTTCATTGCTGGCAAAACGGGGAATGACTCGAGTTTTTACTCCAAACGGAAAACGCTCTTCGGGCGAGTTATTCGTTACAGTGGAAATACTCGGCGAGGAAAAAAGAAGGCAATCGATCTATATTTTCAACGAGAGAGTAGGAACCCTTTTGTGGAAGAAATCCCCTTTTTTCTTTTCTGATTCGTTTTGCACTTCGTGGGAAATTAGAGGGAGCAACTTGTAAATATTAATTAGGTATTATGAATTACGTGGGAAGTTCTAATATTACTTGGCGTCTCGTAAATACTGGAAGGTTGCAGGTTGAAACCACCATGAAACGTTCGTTTTTCCTTTAGTCCACTTTAGATAACTTGCGAAAAAAATGGTGGACATCGTTTCAAGTAGCAGAATGCCCATGAGTATGTCTATGTGTGTCATGTAAGGTGGACTAGAACTCACTCACTTTTGATGCTCACTGCTTATTCGATAGATCATGGCTAGAAAGTGCTTAGAAAAAATTTACCTTGGAATCTTCAGTTAATCCCTAACCACTCAATCCTTGAGACGCCCTCGCTCTGCTGGCGGAGTTGGCTAGAAGTGGTCATTTTATTTTGTCTCATCACTACATTTTTAGCTAACTCTTCGTTAATCAGACGTCGAGTCTGCATGCATAATAAATATATATCAAATGGTTTTAAAGAGTTTAACGAAACTGAAGCTAAAAATGTAATTTGTGTGCGAACTCGGTATAAATCTACATGTTTCCCAACTATACTTTGTTCAGGGGATTTGAGTGGAAGTATTCTCATAGCGCTCTTTCGCGAGTATCGGTATACAAATAGTAACCCTACCTCGTAAATCAGATTTTTTCCGCTCCACTTGGTGTCCGGCTCGGTGTTGTTACAATATTACTGTTGCGCCAGCCCCTTAACAAGGCTCTCGACAAGTCTGTTGTACTGCTTCAAGGGGCGGGAAGGGCAAAATACATAGAGTAAAACTCAAGAGAGAGCTGGAAGGGTCACGGGAGGTGTTTGCTCTACTGACTAGCCGGCGGAAGTAGTTATTTACCGAAGCTGATTGGATAGGACAATTAAGAATACACAGAGGGAACCCAATTTAGTTGGATGTGCCTTCATCCGAACTACCCTTCTGCTAACGCCCGGTTGCTTCGGGTTGACGATGTCACATCCCCCTCTTTCCAACACAAAACTGCTTGTTTTTCGGGGGAGGGGAATCGCTCATTTGAGCGGAATTTATTCCGAAGGGCATTATCTCCCGGGAATCCCGAGTATGCAGAGTTGCAGTCTCGCACCCTTCGTTCCCTGGACGAAGTTGACATTTACAAGGAAAGCCTTCTCAATACAGGCCACGTTTGGAAACACTATAGCTGTATGGCTCTACCACTGAGCTTTTCTTGTAGAAATAAGTTATATTGACCGATATTCCTGGCACAATAATGCCTCCTCTTCCTCTTGCTAGGCATCTCGTTTAGTGAGCCGTAGAAGCGCCCAAGAGGGTGCTGTAAATCGTCTCATGTTATTACATTCAGCTGTTGAAGGACCTCTTAAGAAATACTTCACATACTCCAAAAGGAAGGTCGTGTTCATGAACTCTCGCGTTGGAGCTCTGGGATTTGTTGGGTTTTCGGTTATGATTGTACCTAATGCTTCTGTCTTTCAATTTCAAATCCTTCGTTCCATAGATCTCACCCTCCTATCATTACCAGTCACAAACAGGTAATGATTAGACCGTTCCTCTTTGTTGCGGACAGACTATCACAGTGGATCGTAATTGGAGGTTGAGAGATCGCTGGTATTACGCTCGAGTAATCGGAAGTAAGCACAGTTGGCATTAAATAGAAAGGGAGGCTTGACTCACCCAATGACTTCGTCTAGCTGCTGGTGTGGTACTTACCCCGGCCAGGGGACGACGACGTGAGACGAATCTTGGGGACGTTGACGAGAGATAGCGTAGCAATGCCACGTATTTGGTATGATCCACCACAAGTGGTATTTTTGATGGAATTATTGAATGATTAACTCGACACAACGCGGGTACAGAGAGAGAGAGAGAGAGAGAGAGATCCATCGCATAAACTAACACAACACCAAATAATTTACTGAAAAAGTTGACAATGAATTCAAGTCAAGAGGAAGTAAGGAGTTCAACGAGAGCGTGGGACATCACTACGCCAACTTATTCATATTCCTTTAACAATTTTTCTTTGAAATTCTTTTTGAACGCAACAACATTTTTCGTGAAGTCAAACTCGTCAACATTGTCGTTATATAGCTTTGACCCCTGCACGAGAAAGGATCGTGCCAGCATCGTCGTTATGTAGGAACCAGCAGTTTATTCCTACTCCGGGTGTCTCTCGATGTCATGAACTCGAAGTTGTCATGAAGGTAGGCAGGCTGGTGGGTCTTCAGTACTTTAAACATCAAGGTGGCCACCTTCAGCCACTTTCGCTCTCGCATTTTCAGCCAACCAAGGCGGTGGTAGTCTGCCGTGACGTGCTCATCCAGACTCAACCTTAGCGCGAAACATGCTGAGAGAGAGAGAGAGAGAGAGAGAGAGAGAGAGAGATTTGATTGATTGCAATCTTTTATTTAACAATCAGGGATGGTTAGGGCTACTGAGCCCTCTCTTCCACCATCCCTGAACAATTTCACAAATATTGATCAGTTGCGTTCGGTAACAAATTAAATTAAAATAATTTTCTTCTACATGTAACTTCACAATACATATAACTTCTTTAATACTCCTTAATTAACATTTCTTTAAATTTTTCTTTGAAACATTCTACCTTTTTACTCATGTCAAACGTATCGATGTGATAGTTATATTTTGATGTCTGTACCACAAAGGATCTTGAATATATCGAGGAATGGTGCGCCGGAATTTTCAAAAGTTTGTGTTTTGATCGGGTGTCTTTTTGGTTGAAAAATTGAACTTTGTTGTAGTGGTTTTTTCGTTTTTAAAATTTAAATAGCGTTGCAGCCATCTGAAGCAATTTTCTCTCCCTAATTTTTAGCCAACCAAGGCGTCGGTAGTGTGGGGTTACATGCTCTTCGAGACGCAGTCTCAAAGCGAGTCGGAGTGCCGCATTTAGTTCTTTCTGCAGACGACTGATTTCGCAGCTTTTGAGATCACATAGCGCGGAGGTAGCGTAATCAAAGTGGGGCAATATTAGGGTTTGCACTAATTGTTTGCGCACGTGTGTGGGAAAACCATGGCAATTCGCTGATGTTGGTAGATGCTGCGGAAGGCCTTATTGCAGATCGACGTGGTTTGAAGATCCCAAGATAAATGATTGACAATTGAGATTCCCAAGATACTTGCAGACTCGACGTATTCAAGAGGGGTATCGTTGTGAATGATGTTTGGGAGTCCTAAATTCTTTGCTTTATTGAGCATTTTTGGATATCCCAATACCATCGTCTTGGTTTTTCGCAGGTTAATTTGCATACCATGCGATACAAACCATTCAGCAACTCGTGAGAGATCACTACTGAGTGTTTTGACTGCTTCATCAATATCGTCCACATCGTACGTCCGGTAGAACTGGAGGTCATCCGCATAGGCAGTATATTCTGTCCCTTCTGAGACAGTTTGTGTTAAAGTTGTTACATATACGTAGTATGTAGCATAGTGCAGACAAAACCGATCCTTGTGGTGTGCCTACTTTTACGTCTTTCCAAGATGACAAGCAGCCATCATCTCCCTTGACAGCCAATTGTCGTTCTCGTAAATAAGACTCGAACCACATTAGCGCACTTCCTGTGATCCCAACCGAAGACAGTACTGAACACAAAACGTCCACACGTATATCATTTTTGAAGGCGACTTTGATAACGCGGGAGGAAGCTCGCCTGTCTCAGAAGAGCTGTTCTGCAACTAACCGCTCTTTACTTCCCGCCGAAACACTCTTTCTAATAAGCATCTTTATTGCTACTAAATGTGCGAACTCGACTGCTATCGCTAGTCCCAGAATAGGCCGATAACATACAGTTCCTTTCGCACTCAGTACTCCGTAGGGCCGAGGGAAGTAAACATTGTTGAAAGTGAAGGGAAAGTGACAAGGTGTGCCTCCCCAGATATTTTCGTTGTATTTTTGTAAGTATGCCGACCTCTTGTGAACATCATCCTTCTTCGAGGAAGTTCATTTTCAGCTCCGTGTATCGTTGTTTGTCGCTTATGCTGCAACATTTCTGTCAAACACTTCACGTGGTGATCCCGCCGCTTACGCACTTCATCTGACGGTCCTTGTACTTGAGAGCAATAATGACTGAGTAATAGAGTCAATGTAATTAGTCTTGTTCAAAATTCGTGGAACATGTGGATCATCGCAACATCGAAAGGAAGGGAGTTGAAAAGCACTCTTCTTCTCTCGAAGCTCCATCGAACGGACGCGAGTTTAACGACAGCATTCGCCGAAGAGTTTCAAGGGCGATGAAAATGAGCTGATCGCAGATAATCAACCAACTGGGAGCACTAAACCAGGATAAAGTTTCTCAAGCTTTTCAGGTGGAGAACGGAGGAATTGAAAGGTGTAAAAGGCTGGGATTCGAAAAGTTGAGCTTCGGACTAACTGGAGGGAACATCAGAAGCCGTAATAGTTTCAGACGCAAACTTTTGAGTCTCGTTGCTCGCCTTTTCCTCGCCAACAACCACCTGACTCCAAACTGTTCCCCCTTTCGGCAGAAACAACTTGTCCCATTCTGATCAACCTGACATGTTTTATTAAAGCTAACTTTACCATCCGCGCAGTCAGTTACTCATCTCTTTTTTGCTCCCTTCTGCCCGCCTAGTGCGGCTCTACAGCTCGCTATTCCTACTATATGGCCCCTCTACGTGTTCTGGCTTTTTCCAATAATTGCTTTTCCAATATCTCCCCCTCTCTCCCTCCCGCTCCATCGCCGCCAACTTTTCCTTTTCTCTCTCCGGGTCTAGCAGTAACAACCTGCATTGAAATATGTTTCTTCCCCGTTCTTTTTTTCCCCCGCTTCCTCCCTCCTGTTTCCTATTTCCCATTCCTATCCCAAAATACCTTGATATCTTAACTCGGCGGTGGAGCATTTGTTGCCTGAAGCGCATTCAATACCACGCTAATAGACTGTAACCGACTTCTGTCAACCCTTCACTCAAAAACGTCTTATGATGGAACAACTGTATTATACAAACAACGAGGTCTCGCTATCAGACTTCTCCAATTTCTACCTGATGAATAGAAACACAACATCACCGAAGAATACATTTATTTTCGGGCCTTTGAAAGAAAATACGACGTGAACGTGAAGGCGAATGATTGACTGAAAATGGAGAAAACAATTTCTCACGCGCGCAAAAAAAAAACAAACAAAAAACACTACGTAGAAATTTGCAGCGCTTGAAGTTCCGGGATTTATTGAACTGCTGCTACTTATACCATGACCTTTATCGAGCGATATAGTGATAATTGATGGGGCTGGTTTTTCGTGATGGTTTTTTACTTTCCTTGGCTCTACTAAGTAGAAAGGGAAGCTATGTAATCGGCTGAAAAAAAATTTTGAGTTCTCTTCAGATCTCTACGTTTAGACCCTCCTGAGTCCGAAAAACACTATTTGGGAAAATGGTCTGTGTGTGTCTGTGAATGCTTTTTAGAGAAAACCACCGTATCAAATCAGCTCAAACTTGATATCTCACCCGCAGGTTACCATGGGACGCCAAAATAAGGGTATAAGCAAAATCCACAGAAAGTTAACTCTAGTTATCATAGTGATCAAAACACCAAATTTTTTTTCTCTCAAAAACTACCCAAACGATTTTGATTAAATTTTTTATATTGATAACCCCCAATAAGGCAATTATTCCATAAAATTCCCATTTGTGGGAAAATGACGAGAGCAGCACAATAAATTATCTAAATTATCTACTAAAATTTTTTCGGTTTTAGTGCGGTTTTTTTCCTTATGAACTCCGCTGAAATGTTACTAGAATTAAAGAAATTGGGTTGTGTCCGCCAGTAGGCAAATACTAAAGTTAACGTACCTGTTAGGTGAGTCCGTCTCCTCTGGCTTGTGAGTTACTGTGGGCAAGCGCTTTCGATGTAAAGACATCATCGTCTGGCCGCCCCTTCCCCAACGCTCCATCACTCCCTTCACCTTTCTCTTTGTATATAAAGACCACGACCAACTGACTAACTCCAGTACTGACTAAACGGCCAGACGATGATGTCTTTACATCGAAAGCGCTTGCCCACAGTAACTCACAAGCCAGAGGAGACGGACTCACCTAACAGGTACGTTAACTTTAGTATTTGCCTACTGGCGGACACAACCCAATTTCTTTAATACCTAACACAGCCAGTCCGGCTAAGGTACTACTAACAAGACTGACCAACAAGACCTCTCCCCGCCCCTTCCCCAACGCTCCATCACTCCTTTCACCTTTCTCTTTGTATATAAAGACCACGACCAACTGACTGACTCCAGTACTGACTAAACGGCCAGACGATGATGTCTTTACATCGAAAGCGCTTGCCCACAGTAACTCACAAGCCAGAGGAGACGGACTCACCTAACAGGTACGTTAACTTTAGTTACTAGAATATTAAAAAATATATATATCTGGTGCGTTGCAACACACAACCTTCCTTAGCTCTACGTCATTTCACTCGTGTACGTGGCTTTTTCATTCCCGAACTAGTACGAGCAGTACAATAGATTCCGGAACTGAAAGCGCTGCCAATTCAAGTGGCCAAGTTCAAATTAACTGAGTGACAAATGAATTGAGTAAGTAGAAAAAAAGCCATGTACGCGAGTGAATTGAGCTAGAGCTAAGGAAGGTTGTGTGTTGCAATGCTCCACATATTTTACCACGATGCTGGAATTATAGGGTTTGTATGAACTAGATCCCTTGACGTTTTGGAATATGTTGAGAAGCTCCTACTTGTTCCACGGCCGTTATTGAGAGATGGGTGCAAAGGTGATTTTGGAATAATAATTAAAAAAAAAAAAATAGTTTTCGGGTAAAAACTGCGAGAAATGCTAAAAAAACGTAATTCTTGAGCGTCTCAGGTTGCTCCAAGTTATCTTACGAAAGTTAATAAACAATCAACGTATAGGTAGTGGGGAAAAATGTATGATTACTCCAATTAAGAAGGATGTGGACGTGATAAATGTTGAGGAATACAAGGCAAGTTGAGTGCAAGAGAGGGAGAATCAGACTTAGATAAAGCGAAGATGAGACGAGCTAGGGAAGACTGAACGATAGGAAACACACTGGTTAGTTGAACGTTCGTTTGAAAAGCACTCAAGGCAAGAGTAATGTAACTATTAGATAGAGTTCACGTGGAACTGCGGGGTTAGCGTGGGAGAGAGCAGCGAGGGAATGTAACTGTCCGAGTTCTAGGGCAGACTGGCCTTAAGGAGGTGGTAAAAGTAAGGAGTGAGAGACGTCACGTGATAAGGGAGATACGGGAAAACCCTCTGAATGCTCAAGTTTGGAAAGTTCTTAGTTGGTTTCGGAAATACCAGAAAGCCCAAATGCCCAATCGAGTTGACTGACTTTTCTTAAGAATTTGGCTTGAGCTTGGCCTAACAAATATTATCTGTGTCCGTGAAAAAATGGTTGTAATATTAGTTTACTGGTAGCTTGCTCAGGTTGTTCACGAGCTTTCCTTTTGCTAGAGTCGCTTTAAACTATTTTCTTATTTGACCCATCTTTCATCCGCTTAATTTCGACTTATTAAGCACAATCGATTTTTCTTTCTTATTAGGGAGGCTCAGGAAACTTAGCAATTTTCCATTCTCACTATTTTCCCCTCCAGCCCCGTTTTCGTTCTCATTTCAACTCTCTTTAAAGACGATCCCGACGGCAGAGAGCAGAGGCGGCTACCAGCAGCACTTTTGCTCCGTTAATTTGCTGCCAGATGTTTAAAGATAAACATGAACTGAAGACTCAATTCTCTCATCGCCGCGCCCTCCCTCTCCTCGTCTCACCATCGGCCGCTCCCCCGCCAAACAAAAAGCAGGTCGTGAATTACCTTCTTCCTTCTACTTCTAATTATACGTGCGGAGATTGCACTTTCGTATAATCTTAAATAATTACGCCTGAGGGCCTCGTACAGAGAGAAGCGTCTTACCTATTTGTGTTCGAATTAACCCAGAAAACACTCTTCATTACCTACTTCTCCCTTTTCTCCCTCTCAACTCCGAGAATCCTCGTCTTGATTATTTCCCGCTGAGTGAGGAGTTTGTCATTGGGAAATCCGGTTGTTTCATTGATTTCCGAGAAAATGGGGTGAATGGGGGGATTTTGTACTTCGATTGCGCGGACAACCTCAGGGTTCTTGATCCGTCAGCTGCCAGGAAGTTCTCCCATTCTACTTCTGTAACGACGACTTCGTTTCGAACAGGACATCCCCGAAATCTGTTATCCATCTTCAACTCTCACAACACTCCAGTTTAGCTCTCGGCCCAGTTGCAAATGCTCAATTCACGTTAATCGATACAGCGTCTTAACCTAATTGTCAGGTGATTGTATCTAATGGAGTATGAAAAACCTTGTGTTCACCAATTCAGGGGAGAAGGTTTAATCCCCTCCATTCTGTTTTTCTCCCGTTTAACCTTAATGTCTTCAGTCACAAGACCAGCATCAGAAGAGTAATACTAAATCTTCTAGCTCAGAGATCGTCATTTTATCTTCTAGAAACACCCGCTCCTGTGCCACTATTATACCAATCATGACTATTTGTGCACCGTTCATACTGTTTTTCGAAGATCTTCAATCAACTCCAACGTTTTTCACTTATTGTCCCTAACATTTTCACTCTAAAAACCTATTTTATTCTTCATCTTCTGCTTGTTTCGCTGAGTTTACAGACAAGTTACACAATTTTCTCACTTATATCTCATCTGCTCCTTCTGTAAATGCCAAATTTATTTTCGTCTATTTTTTGACGAAATGCAGTTACCACCAGCGAATATAAATTTCTTCCCCCGGATGAATTTAAGGGAGAGGAGAATGTTACACGCTGAGAGTGGGGAGGGGAGAGAGGTTCATGAATAGATATCGACGTACTTAATGAATTACTAGTTTCCTTCTCATTTATGTATAAATCCTCATTTGCCGAATATCCCAATATTTACTTGAATACTGAACATTTTTTTGTTAAATTCTCCAATATGCGCACCTAGAGTAATGTTACAAGTCTTTCTTTCTTTGTTATGTTAATTTTTTTCTTTTTTACTGAAACATACCATTTGCATTTCACACCCGTACTGCCATGCGCCTTACTAAATTCTCTACCGACTCCAGTGGTTACAATTGTTTTTGAAGTTTCAACCTTCATACTGAATTTCACTCTTTCTGTATGATCACACAGATGCGGAGTTTTCTCTAATAAAAAACCAATTACCTAAGTGCTATCGAAGTCGTATAATACATAAAAAATTAGAACAAAAGGAAACGAAAATTAAGAGCTATAGTTAAGTTGAGTTAATATAAGATAAAATCGAAAACAATTAAAATGAAAAATATTAAAACTACTGTCCTTTCGAAATTTAACAAAAGTTTTACGTTTGACCGGTTAGAGAAGTCAGCGATTGATGATTTTGTGAAAACTGAAAGTGAGGTGGGATGCTGATGACACAGTTGTGTTGGTTTGGGATGCTGATGACCCAGGGAATCACTGGAAACGAGAGAAGAGAAGAACCGGACTTGAAAAGGGAAGAGTCGATCTCCGGAGAGGTGAGAGAAGTGGGGATGGCGCAGACAGAAAGCTTCCTCACGGCCAAAGATTAGTAACTTGAACTTATTAATAAACAAACGGCGCTAACACTTTCTTTTATCCACCATTTTGTAAAATTTTCGCACCGGTTTCTCCATGCATTTTACTCGAATTTATTAGATTTTCAGTATTCTCTGGTCATTTTTACTTTGATGGCAGGAATACGCTTTTCTGTATTTTTTGCTCTCTGTTACCCAAAGGGTAACGAAAGTATTGTAATCGTGTAAAAAAAACAAAACTATCTGGTGCGTTGCAACACACAACTTTCCTTAGCTATACGTCAATTCACTTTGTACATGGCTAATTCCATTTAATCAATTCATTTATCGCTCAGTTAATTTGAACTTGGTCAAACAACGCTTTACGGCAGCAGGAAGCGGTAGCGCTGACGGTTCCAGATTTTATTGTGCTGTTCGTACTCATTGCAACACCATTATTGAGCAATCGGTACACAGATAATTAATGAGGCTGTAAACAACAATTTTTTTGAGAAGGATAGTAATTTTTTTTGTCGAGTTATTGGGTAAAAAGTTTAGAACTGGTAGTAAGCGAAACGGCAAAAGTTGAAATTCAGGAATTTCTGGAGTGAGCCCCATGTATTTCATGAGCGTTTTTAAACACTCAATCTTTAGGTATTGAATTGGACTACACTACTAATTTATTTTAACATTCTACAAAAATTCCAGCGGAGTTTATAAGACAAAAACTGCGCTAAAAACGCTTTTCGTCGAACATTTTGATAATTTATTGTGCTGCTCTCGTCATTTTCCCACAAATGGGAATTCTATGGTATAATTGTCTTATTGAGAGCTATCTATATAAAAAATTTAATCAAAATCTTTAGAGCCGTTTTTGAGAAAAAAAATTTGGTGTTTTGATCACTATTATAACTATAGTTAACTTTCGGTGGATTTTGCCCATACCCTCATTTTGGCGCCCCATGGTAACCTGTAGGCTAGACATCAAGTTTCAGCTGATTTGGTACGGTTGTTTTCTCTAGAAACCGCGCTAAAATCGATTTCGTCTAAAGTTTTGGTAATTTATTGTGCTGCTCTCGTCATTTTCCCATAGATGGGAATTTCATGGTATAGTTGCCATATTGGGAGGTACCAATATAAAAAATTTAATCAAAATCGTTGGAGCCATTTTTGAGAAAAAAATATTTGGTGTTTTGATCACTATGATAACTATAGTTATCTTTTGGTGGATTTTGTTCATACCCTTATTTTGGCGTCCCATAGTGACTTCCGGGCTAGATATCAAGTTTGAGCTGATTTGATACGGTGGTTTTCTCTAAAAATCGTTCACAGACACACATACACACACACACAGACCATTTTCCCAAATAGTGTTTTTCGGACTCAGGGGGGTCTGAAACGTAAAGATCTGAAGAGAACTCAAAATTTTTTTTTCAGCCGATCACATAACTTTCCTTTCCACTTCGTAGAGCAAGGAAAGTAAAAACACTAGTTTTGAGGCCGACTGAATCCAAAAACCTAACTTCGGCGTGTGGTCAGTGTGTGCGTGTCATTGGAGAATCCCGTGTCCCGGGTAGAGGCGTCCTGCAGATGTGGCGCTATCTTGGAATCGAGTTTCTCGGTGCAATCTCTTCGGCCAGTGAAGCTAGGTGACTATCCTCGGAAAGTTTCCAAGGCTCCACTGAAGCCACAGCTCCTTCGGATGTACTTGCTCCCGAAGCTGACCTACAGGTTGGTTTTTGGAATGTTCGAAGGCTGATAAGCCTGGATATAATGTGCACTGTGGATAGAATGGTGCACTCTGGTGTTCGTGCTTGTCTAGGCCTCCCATATAGCGTCCCATGTGCGTACATTTACGCTCTGGTTCGATCTGGGGGACTAAGTGTTCCATCTCTTTCTACCATTATTCCGTTCTTGCGCGGTAAGCGCCTGCTTGCTTTGCAGGCATCTGGCTGGGATGTCGCTCGTGCTGTGGCTGGTCTTGTATTCGTCCTGGATCAGCTGTGGTAGTGTGTCATGGCGACTCCATGTGCCCCCGAGCCCGGTAAGCCTTCAGAGTTTGTGACTGCTCTGCATGGTTTGGTTGAGGGACAGGAACTTAGGCAGTGTCGTGATTCCCCCTACTCTTGTGTGTGAGTGGATGGGCTTCGGAGGGCATCCAAGGGAAGGATTACTGGCACTTTGACGCTTACAGCGATGGGGTGTATAAGAGGCCGGGATCATAATGTTGTGAACGCTCGCTGTCGTGCCAGTAGTAATCTTTTTGAGTCGCTGAAACATGTGGCCCGTGATGCGGTTTGCAAGTAGGTTGCTGGTGTATTGTCAACGGAAGGCTGGGATGTGGAGAGAGAGCGGCACTACTCGGTTGTCCCTGGAGATTGACTGAGGCCTGACATCGTCGCCATTGGTCCCCGACCAGTCTGCAGTGATCTTGGATGTCCAAGTAGCTGGCAGCCGGGATATTGCGCTAACCTAGCAAGCCAAGAAGCGCAAATACGACAGGACAGATCTTTGTATGGTGGTGACAGACGCTCGTGGAGTGGAGACAGGTAACATAAGGGTTGCAGCATTAACCGTGTCCGAGTGTGGTGCGAGAAAAAGGAGATGCGTCGGCTGGGTGTGTCGGCAGGCGTTCTCCGCAGTATCACCACCCGTGTATTGCTTGGGTCGTATCTAAACTGGTCGTCGTTCTATCGTGGACTCTCTCTTATGCTTCTGCAGACGTTACATGTTGTAAAAGGGTCTGAAGGGAGTACGGGAATCTAAGTAACGGAAGTCGAACGCGAATCAATCACTCGTTTTCTTCTCATCCTCGTCGAGCTTTTCATTTGTTCAAGATAAACAGACTAACGACTGGCTGATAAGCAAATAAAAGACGAGGGAACGATTCCTCTCTCAATTTTCCTCCTTCGCCTCCGTAATCGCCACCTTCGACGAGCGAACACGAACGAAAATAAAATAGAAAGGGAAAGAGCGGGAGCCGCTAAATTATGCGCCACTCCCTCCACACCCCCGAACCTTGTCCCACTCGTCTCACCACCTACCCCATCCACGACGTCTGTTCGTGCGTGATTTCCAACACGAAAAATAACGTTAGCAAACGAGGTGCGGAATAAAAAAAAAAGAAAGAGAAGGAGCGTGAAGCGCGGTGGAGAGAGAGAGAGAGAGTGATTGAGAGGGACCGTGTTTCTCGAAACGTTCAGCGCGAACGGGTGTGGCACGTAGTCGTTGCGGAGTGGGGAAGGGCACAGAACGCGATCTATCGGACCGAAATAAGGCTCTGGCGCAATCAAAGTCGGCCAACTCGAATTGGTAAACGTGGCGTGAAAACGCGCGGAATTACGAGGGTTCCTCCCTTTCGATTTTTAACGGTCTTCATGATGGGCGGGGAGGGGGTCCTTCAAGAAACTACCTGATTCCGATGATCAACGAAATTTATAAGGAGGTGTAGTGGGGTGGGGGTACGTACGTCGTTATCGAGAACGTTGTGTCATCGACATGATTGGTGGAAATGTACCTCAGTAGCTGTAGTTCGAGTTTCCTGGGACGTGAACCGCATTTCGTGTGACCCAAAGTGTCACATCACATAGGCTTTGAAGCATCTCAGAGGATGTGCATGCTTTTAGAATGTTCCATCGAAACTGCCAATACTGCGCTCTTATATCAGGGCTCTCGAGCTTAGGAAAGTAAAACGCGCTGTAACATATAATAGAGACAGAATTACGCTGATAGCTCTCTCAGATATTAACTCACCCTTTTTAGATCACGTTATAGCAAAGAGATGAACTCAATATACACCACTGACTGAATGTAAAAATTTAGATGCGCACAGAAAAACGTGATTAGCTCGTTATTGGGACATGGCTGACTGGTAACATTGCCCTGGGAACATTCCTCTAGTCGTAGCCAACCAACACATTGACCAACCCGAGACCAATGGCAATTAACGTCCAGCGAATGTTCTCTTCCTTTACAAGATGTGAATGATCTTGGGTGCCTGCTGTTTAGTCGCGAGGGTCTGCAGGTTTCACCCAGTGCGTGGATTCTGTGACTTGCTATTTTACGAGTACTAATGAAAACCGTGTGCTGCGCAAGAGCGGCGTAACAATAGAACTAAATATTGTAAAGGCATTAAACCGTTTGTGTCCAGTCTAACCACGTGTAAAATGCGGAGACATTAATAATACTCAGATAACTTCTTCACATTATAATTCAAATGCAGAATACGTTTGGAAAAGGAGAGCGTTCGCACGTATTCTTTAGGGTTAATTCATGTTTTGAATCGCGGGAGTGATTGGGGGGGGGGGTTCGAGCGTGATTCCCGAAACGGCAAAATTCAGGGACCTGTAACTTTAAATTCTCCGATTTATCCAGATTAGGGAAGAAAGGGCTGAAAGGATGCGTTCAACGTTTGGGATATCCAAATAACTGTATTGGGTTTCAGTCAACATTACTCCGACCCCTATGAAAGCCTGCGGTGCCGCGTAAGCGGCTTATGCCAAAGTAGAATCGATCTTTGTCTCCTCAGCCGAATTGAATGTTGTTCCTTCGCCAGGCATTTGGAAGGCAGTTTGACGCTCCTCCTGTTCAGGCTTATTCACCGAAGCTTTTATCCTTCCCCGCGTTTTAAAAGGGAAAGCGAAACGACGAGGGTGGGGTCAGTTTAAGCCCAGTAATTGGCACGTTGCGCCCTGGCAAATTGGGATTTGCCGAGGGGATTTCTCTCCGTTCTCTCGACTTCAACCAATTGAGGCGAACTATAATTGAATGCCGGAGGTTTGGAGAAGAAGCAAATAAGAAGGAAATGGCAGGAGATGGTCGGGGTGGAGGGGGTGAAAAAAGGAGCGGGGAAGGAGGAGGAACGAGCGAAATTAGGCTTCGGGCCCATTTCGAGTCGTCTTTCTCGTGTTAACCCTCGGCTTCGAGCTCAAACATTGGAGTTCAGCTCCCTCGACTCGTGTTTACAGAGAAAACGATGTCTGGAGTCAGGCAGAATATACTATGAGATGTTAATGCCTCAGGGAGGGGAAGGGAAGGCCTAATGCAGAGATGCGCTATGGGACATGTTTGCTGGAATTTACGGGTCTTTCTTTTTTCTTCTCCCCGCGTAGTTGTACCAAGTCACATACAAGTCTTAAAAGGGGTGTGTGTGTGGTGGTGGGGGGAGGGTGTCTAATTCCACCTTTCCCAAGGCGACCAAACTTTCACACCACACGCTTCGCGTTTTTTTTTCTGTCATAACTTCCCAAATTAACTTTGACGTCTTCTATTCGCAAATACGCACAGTGGAGTGGGAGTTACACATTAAATTCGGGAACATTGGGCACCACCAGTTTCTATGTCGAGTTTCAAGTTTTATAGGTTCATAAAAACGTGAAGGTCAAGAGATAAACGAGTTTTGACAGAGATTTGCGAGAAGCAATTTTGAAGTATTTACCAATTTCACAAAGTTGTATCAACAATGCCTATTTTACATTTAACTTTCCCCAGGCTTGTGGAGGAAGATGAATAGTTATTTAATCGGTTGGAACATAGTTTTGCCTTCTAGTGCTAGTAAGTACGAAAAACGCTATTAAGCTGTTTTGAGGGAAAAGCATATCTGGTGTTCTGATCACTGGAGGAACTCACGTTATATTAGGCTCGTACTCTTATTGGGCATCTCATGTTAATCTTCATGCTTAATATGTGATTCACTTAAATCTGCCCACATCTTCTCAAAGTATACTTCTGTTAGTTAATAAGGTGACTTACCTCGCTAGTCTGCCAGCAAGTATACAGGTCCAGTCAACGTACGTGTTGGGCGGTTTATGGGAAAAGAGTCTTATTGAACTATAATCTTTCTTGTCTAAACAGTTTAATATCTTCTGCGAAGCTTGTTCGCATTTTTCACCCAAGGCCCGTGCCTCGACGCACCACCCACGCAGTTTGTACGTCAACGCAAGTTGCTCGGAAGTTTTCGACATGTTTCCACCGTCGACGCAAAAGTTGTTCGAGACGGGCGTTGAGCAATTGTTCAGTACAAAATGTTGTTTAGAAGTTGAATCGATCCATTTCGTAACACCTCGCAGAGTAAACCACTGTCCGGAATTACATGAGCGAGCGCCCGACCCGACCTCATCCTGCCACTGTGACCTGACCTAAACTTGCATTGTCTACTTTTACCACCCACCACCTTTTAGAGAATTAAATTTCTCGCGTGGGTTCGCCGAGTTGAACCTGCAACCAAACGAAACAGAACGGTAAACTCGAAACATGCGACGGTCGATTTGAAATTAGTTCTTTTTCATATTTAGTGCATCTCTTCGCTTATAGAATAAATTGGTACCCCACTCAATTGATAAATAATATCCCCTTTTCTATATGTGAAAGAGAACTCGTGGATGGAGGTTATTGAAGTATTTCCATAATAACTAGGGAGTGCCCGATTAACAGAAAAGTGGCAATGGTTAAAATGGTGGATAACGGAAGAAGTAAGGTTCTTTAGGGAATGCATACAGTCTAAAAAGAAGTGGAAGACGTAGCTAGGGTAGACTGGAGTGACAAAAAAGAGCGGTGGACCTCAGGGTTCGAAATTAAACGAGAGAAAGCTCGGTTTGCAAGACGCGGTAAGCGTAGCAGAGGGCCTTGGTACATGCTGTTGAAACAGGGACGAAAAAAGGCCTTCTAGCCAGGCCTTGGAAGCCAGAGCAATGGTCAAGGTAAAGGACAAATCAATCCTTCTATAGAGAACGATTTCTGGCACCACGCGTCGGTCAAGGGTCTATCAAGCGGCAGCACATCATACTCCACACTCTCCCTCAGAATCCTGTTAAAACGCTCAGTCCAGCTGACAGAAAGGGCTCAGTAGCCCCCCACGGGGGGACCTACAAACAACAACATTGGCCCAGTAAATTGCTGAAGGAAGCAGAGAAGCAAAATGTATGGAACGTTCATTGCCTTCTGGAAAACGATGCGACAAAGTCGCACCTCTTACGAAATCATTTCAGTTTCTGTTTTCTTCTTTATCTCGAAAAGTTTTCCCTGTATCTTTGGACCATGCAAATTTAGTTTCACGAGGCACTAATCCACCGAAAAGTACCAACTTCGACGATTAATTTGGAACGAAATTTTTATAATAGTTTACCAAGCCTGAATGAGTTTTTGGTCATCTTTATACAATGTTGTTTCGACCAGGAAAGACTTGAATGAATATCAGAGACAGGTTTTAGTTGAGCACGAACTTGTAATTTGAAGTGTCGGTATTGGGTGCACAAGAGGGAGAGCTTGAGGATCGAAATAAAAATGAAACTGTGTGAGCGTGAGGAGAACTGTATTATACGTGCGGAATTGAGTTGAGTTAGATTTGAGCTGAGATCGTGAACAATAGGGCGACACAAGGCAAGTACTCGGGACGCGTGAACTGGCGCACACCATAGGGGAGAGCGAGAAGTTACTAGGCCGAGAATTGGAATTGGAATGATTTGGAAGTGCTCAGTCGTGGAGAGGAATGTGACATTGAGGAGAAGGAAATAAAGAAAGGGTGAAAACCCCGCGGCTGTTAGAAGCAAACAACCACAGCAGAGGGATTCCCGTAGGTGAGGGGCAGGTATTGAAATAGACGGAGACAATGACTGGGGAAGTCCGAGGTCAAATACTCGTACGGATTTGGCGCTTTGCGTCGAACAGTCGGTACATCACAAGATTTGGAGACTTAAATGTAAAAGAACAAGTGATTTAACAGCATATATTTGAGTATATAAGCGCAAACAAGGAGGCCTCTGAAGGCGTGAAAATGGTTGTACAGGGAAGGAAAGAGCAATCCGAATTCGATGTTGATGAGAGATGAAACAAGTGAACATTGAGAGAATTGGAGACGACTGTAACGCGAGAGGCGTTTGATGACTGTGTTGGGATAACTGGAAACGACCGATTTTCGCAAGACTTTGTAGGAGAATGAGTTTGAGAGGAGCTGTCTGTCGTGAATAGGAATGTGAAAAGAGAGGAAGAAATGACATTTCGGAATGTTTCCGTAGGTAACAGGAAGGGGTTGAGGACAAAGGTATTTGGGAAAACAATGACTTAGCTGTTAAGGGCCAGGAAGTCCCGTTAGGGCAGATGGGAGAATCCCGAGGTCAAAAAACTCATACTCATTCAACAGTGACAAAAATGCCCCTTCGAAAGTTCTTCATTGATTTGATCAGAGTTAATGTTTCGCCGAGTACTTCAGTCCCCCCCAGTGCTTAAAGGAGCCATACAGCTTCCAATGCTCGAAACACGATTACATGTCACAGAACAATCACAGCTTGATTATCAATGCTATGTAATCAGAGCAATTTGTTATGGAACCATTTTGATTCTTAGTCTTTGAGTGCACCTTCCAAGACACAGCTTCCTGCTGAGAGGGTAGAAGAGACAGGTTCCCCATTCGGTTTTCCGACGTCAAGCTTTTCGACCTGTGGCCCCTTGATCTGGAGCTGTAGGACAGTGTGTACTACTATTAGCAATCAATCTCTTTGTCTCGGTATTCTGAGTCCTGCCAATCACAAGGATTAGTGTTTACAAACGCGACAGCTTTCCAAATGGGCTTTTTCTGTATTATCTTACATAACTTCACACCCCTCCCTTTGCCACCTCCTCACGACTAGTCAACCCTAGAATTCATTCAGTGGCACTCTCGTTTGTGCTCACACCAGTTCAATTATGCAAATATCTGTATTCGAAGCGCTGTGATCTTTCTATCTCTTGAACCAATAAAAATATTGAAACGTCCAATCAATCAACGACACCCTGAACGAGAAAGCATCGTTTTAAAAGAAGAAGAAAAACTTTCTTTATAAATAAAACCTTTTAATTCCAATATGTCATGTGTATTTCTGGGGAGTCTTCATTCATGATACGATAGCAGGATCAGAAATCTGTCGAATCGACATACATTTTGGAATTGTAGCCTTACTTATTTGGTGTGAGCTTGGTATGCTACTACCAACCTTATGCATACAACAGAAGAGATATATTAGTGCATTCATTCAGATGTTTGTTCGTGAGAGACGGAATTGACATCCATTAAAACGAAATGAGGAAACTACGAAAAGAAATTACTTCATCCGAAACCACGGAGAACACTCTTCAATTGGAAAAGTAGTCAACGTTAGGCGAATCTTCGGATTCAATGTGTATGGGGGGGGTGTATGGGATTGATATTGGTAAAAATTCAGTATCAGATAGTTAAATGGATGTACTTTCTTATGCGATATTACCATGGTGTGTTGCTCCAACTAAAAAGTCTGTGGGACGCTTTTTACGGCGGTACGTCGAGATTTCATGAGAATGTTTACTGTTATTTTAACACAGCCAATTTTATACGTTGTGTGTGATGTAAAAAATTGTGGTTTATTTTCTCCAGAATCTAAACTATTGTACTTCTTATTGCACCAGATCAGTATTGTTCACAAGTAGGTCGTTGTGACGGTGTGGAAATTACGTGAAACTAATTCCTGACTATGTTTTTCAAGAGGGTCGTATCAATTGATAGCTACCGCTTTGACCAGGTTTTACGCTAATTGGAGCTCTCGAATTACTTCAGTTCTGAAGTTTAATCGTTTTAATAGTTAATGAAACCCCATTACGGCCACTTAAGAGCGGAGAGTTTAAATGAAAAGTCAAGAGACAACTTCACGATCTAGTTCCATAATGACCGTAAATCAACCGCTAGATTAAAGTATTCCGCTAGAGATAATTATTATCCTTTTATTTGTAGCGTTCCCAGGTGCCTCTACCAGCGAAGGCTTTCCTCATCTTCGCTGCAAATGCGAAAACTTCCCTTACGCGGCTTCTCCATTAGCTTGATAGGCTCAGTTGGTTATGCTCTGAGAGGATCGGAGGAGTGTTGAATGGAACGTGCAGCGCCTCTTGCTTTATTGAGTGTTTGGGTAATTCGCCACTGAACGCTCAGTTTGAAGCTTGTTCGACAGCTGCCATCATCCGCTATAACTCGAGTTCCCTGGCTGAAATTGCGAGTAAAGTTTTGTTTGCTTAACCTGTTTGTGCAGTGAAATATAACCTTGGCTGAGATGTGGAAGTAGCTGAAATTTGGCCTCCTTCAAGCAGCGTCAGCCTATGTTTGGCCTTTGAATTCTGGCTGTCTGAAAGATGGCTGGTGGTTCAGAGGAATGAGAAGGCATAACGTAGATCACGAGAGCTTTACTGCTAACCCATTGGACTCATGGTGCATGTAAAGGATGAGGACATAGTTATCAGCTTTATAGTAATCACTTGCCCCCTGGTTTTAGGCTCTCCATTATCAACCACCGAGCGACAATTGAGTCTTAGTAGTTAACCCTTAGGTACTTTTGGGAGGATGAAAATGAGCCCCCCTCACCAACAGCTGATATTACGTCATACACCACTCACCGCCATCAGATATGACGCCCCCCCCCCCTGTCCACATCATTGTGACGTAATACCCCCACCATTGCCACAACTTCTGATTGGATCAGAAAATTTGACGTCATACCCCATCAATTATTACGCTAATTTCTACCCCCCCCCCCCCTATCCGATTTTTCCTCAGCAGTACACGTGTTCACGCTAAATAAATCTCGAGCACGCCTGAAGTCCCAAAATAAATTGGTATTTAGACTGATGAATTATTGAGCGAAAAATTGTGATCCTACACAGACGCTTAACAGTACGGAAATTAATAGTATGTTCCCCCAATAAAAAGACCCAATAAAAAGATTGTTTCGTTTTATCGTTATTATTGCGAAATAACGTTTCCCACGTCGAAAATGGGTTTTAATAAAGTTTTAGAAATACGATGATGTGGTCCATGGGGGGGAGGGATGTCGCCATATCAGCCAGGGTGAATGGGATTATGATGTAACATCCGCTGGTGGAGGGGAGGGGCTCAAGGTCATCCTCCCAGAAGCACCTAAGGGTTAACTACTAGTCTTATTCCTGAGTCGTTCAACCATCTCTTCCTGTCAGGATATGTTGATTTTTACTTGTAACGAGCACGACTTGAATCTGCAGTGACAAAGTAATGGAACGAGGTCGATGGTAAGAGTTGACGACGGAAGTTTAAATCGACAGTCATAGCAGCCATAGTGGTCAGTCCATTTTGCTACAATACTAATAGATCCACATCTTGTGTACAAAACTACAAGGACCTCTTGGGAAAATACATCACCAATGGGGCGGTCTGATGATCGCCTCAGAACACTTCCACTCATTACACGTTGCAGGTAAGACAATCATTCATTTATTTTAAGTGTTCTTTAAGTTAAGTGTTGCACAGAAAGGGCATATTGAGGGTAATTATTTAGAGAGCTAAGCGTAATACGAAGACTTTATGATATGGAAAAAGCAGTGTCAGTGTTCAGCAGTCCTGATTTTGTAGAAGAGGGATGGGTAGACGATATCAGCTCTCAACTGATACCTACTGTTATATTTGGAACGCTATAAGTCGTGATAACTCTACCGCCGGGTACCTTAAATAAGATTCTGGTGCCAAATCCACCAACCACATTTGAAGTCTCAACCCGTAAAACGAACACCTTCCGATTTATTTGGTAAAATTCCCACGAAAATTGTTAATGTTTTGATTATGTTGAAATGGAGGGAAGAACGGGAAGGTTCGTTTCAGAGATCAGACTGTTTTTATTCTTTTTCGCGGAAACATCATCTCCGTGCAGCGTCAGAGGATCGTATCCAAAAACCTCCATGTTTCTTCCCTTCGTAATTTCTTGTTTTGGAGCATATTTCCGTTAGTTTTCTCCTCCCTCTTCTTTGAACGAGCGCTTTGGAGCGTGGAGATTTCGTGTACCATTGTGTTATGAGGAGGTTAAATTGTTCGACTTGGACAACATTTTAGTGACCCTGAGTCTTGGAACTCGTATTGGCTTACAAGTGGATAAGTTGTCTTTCCTTTCTTCATTGATTCTCTATCCTAATTCCCTGAACAAGTGACCGGGGTAGACGTCGCCCTACTCCTTAGCAACTGCTCCTGGGCGTACTCAATGCCACGCCCCTCTTCAATACGATCTCAGAGTGAATTTTAAACCTACTCAACGATCCATTCAACCCTTTCAAGGTTATTCGATCTGACTCTGACGCGGATGCCAACAAACTTCTTACGTCAACTCGTCATAAATGTTTCTCTCATGGTAAAAACACTCCACTTCACTCAACGCGACGAATCCCTACAACCAGCCAGCCGTTTGGTCGAAAGGAGAAATTCCGCGAAAACGTAAGAGCCTCTTGTGCCTGAAAGCGTAAGGTCACGTTCCCTCAAAAGCTTTAAGCACGATAAACTCATATCCATTTCCACTTGAATTGACATGAGTCGCGAAGTTCGTGACGCGAGTTTCAGCGACGGAAAGGGAGAAAAGCCCAGCGGTCTAGATGGATTCGCGGGAAATGATTCAGAGGAGTTTCAATTGCCTTCGCCTTGTGTGAAAACTCAACTGTGACGTTTTGGAAGTTTCGAGGAAAATCCTCTCGGTAAATTGAAACACGAAAAGTGGGGTTTCTCCTCGTTCCTCGTCGGGCTTTCATTCAAGTTGGAATTTTACCACTTATTTTGATATCACGTTTTACTTTAGTTGGAGAAATGTAGATGAGCCAATGGTAGTTGTAAATAATGTAATCAACTACATTTATAGAACTGAGTACTTCAGAGATATACTTTGAATAAGGTGAGGCAACCGTGACTACAGGAATTACAGTTATTCCATATCATTTGAGACATCACCTCAGTGAACGACCACTTAGCCAGTCATCCTCTCAAACATCTAAGGCAGTTTTTAGTCACTGGAAAGCCCCAATAGTACGATATTTCTCTACTTCTCTAGCTCCAGCCTCAACCATCACCAACTTTCCTTTGAATTTCGCTCCTGTGTACTCTTCACAGCTCACTGTCCGACACAGCTTCCACTTCCCAATTCGCAGTTAGTAGAGTAAAACCTGCCACCCTTCTGAATATAAACGGGGCTGAATCTCATCTTTGCCCTTTCCATTCTTGAAGACTTACGATTTTTGAGTCATCGCTCCAATTTAGGGACTTATAAAAAATAGTCAAGGGTATAGAGTTTAGCAAACGGACGGCAAAGCCAGATGTGCTATTTGCGTCGGTTGATGAACTGGATGATCACTTTGATCGTGAGACGGGGACGTCTCACTTGCCTGGGGTAATTGAGGAATACAGAACCATGGCCAAGGTTCGAACTAATCAATCCAAATGACTAGAGCGCGGTGGAAATCAATTCGAGTGTCGTTGGGATTGATAGAGGTATTAATATCGAAGTATTTTTTATGGAAATCGCTGATTGACGTGGATAGTCGCGCGTACAGGCTTTTTAGTGAGTTCGTACAAACGAGGGCTTATGCTGGATGAAGAAGGGGCCCGCGATTCAGCCTCTCAGACCAGTAAGTATCGTGTACGCCCCCGCAAAAATTTGTCTGCCTGTAGTATAATGATTTCGTGCGTGGAAACAAAATCTTGGATGGCAGGGAGTCGCCATATCGGTTGTAGCAGGAAAACTCGACCTAAGGAGTGCATTGGATGGAAAAAAGGTGATGATTATTGTGATGATTGACGGACCAGAGCATCAAATGATCACCGATCAACAAGGATTATAGGAGAGCGTTCCCCAAGGTTCTGTGATGTCAGCTAGACCATTCACAGTTTCATCAGACCAGCTGCCTCGTCTTATGGCTTGCGCTGATGACCTACTGCTCAATCGAAATCAATGATCTGAGGCACTGCTCAACTAGTGACACTGTGTGTGCATTAATAATGACCCACTAGAGTACGTTACTGATATAAAGAACCTACGAATGAACGTGTCACGCTCGTTATCAACATTGGCACACGTCATATAGAGTTATGTTCAGAATACCAGCTACACATGTTGGTAATAGATACGTTGATTGCAGCAAGACTGAAGCTTGTTGCTACATAACATGGACATAAATAGCGAGCAATGTGAGTGAACGCAGAAATCGCTGAGTTCCGATGTACGATTTGTTTATCGTCAAAAAAGGTATCACGAAGTACGGAACTAGCTACTCCAGGCTATGCTGGGTGAAGGTCACTCTTATGGGACGAGAGACGCACTTACAGGACTACCTTGCATAGTGGTTCGTTCAGGATTAAGGTCATTCATGCATATAACGAACACCGAGAGCTCATTGGTTTTAATTCGAATACATAAACTGCTGAAGCCAGAAGGGAAAGGAAGTTGACGAGAAAGTGCGAGGAAATCGAACGATTAAAGATTATTTGTTATTTTAAAGTACAAAATTAAAATTGTTGTGTACGTGTGTTCAGCAGGCCAAATTTACCTCCAAAATATCCGCACTAGCCCTAACAGAAATTCATGGTTTGTCCAAGCACTCTCTTGTTAATTCCAATTAATTACGCAATTCCCTCCTGTCTTGGACTTTCCCATCTATCTTTTCCCACCCCTCAATTTTAGATTCCACTTCTTAACAGGCAGCTCCTTCATGTCTTTTGTCCTTCAGCTCTCGTGATACAGTCGTCTCCCAGTTCTCCCAACGATTCGTCTCTCGCGCTACTCCCAACTCAAGTCTATCTCTCTCTTTCTCTCTCTCTCTCTCTCTCTCTCTCTCTCTCTCTCTCTCTCTCTCTCTCTCTCTCTCTCTCTCTCTCTCTCTCTCTCTCTCTCTCTCTCTGTCCCTCTCCCTCCACTTAGTATCTCGCCACCAGTTTCACGTTCCTTGTGTGCGTTTATATACTCATACTCAACCGGATATCGTAACTTTTGTGTCAAGTGTATAGTCCTCACTCCCACTCACCACGTTAATTTATTTCTCAGTTTAAGCTCCCTCATTTGTGCGCCCAACAATGTGGACGTGGAACAATATTAGTCGACAATTTCATTATCTGTGTCGAAAGGTTATTCATTTCCTTCATTACTGCTTCTTTTTATGATAATTGCAAACAATGATTGTGATTTTGTTCATTATTCTGGAAACAGACTTGAAAGAGCCTTCAGGCCCTGTTGTTTCCTAGGTTGTTAAATAAATGCAGTCCATCAGTCTTACGACTGCCTCTTCACCCACAACCTGTGCCACCGATTCTCAACTGTTCACAACCCTTGAATCATTGTTTCCTTAGCGCCCACGTTATACTGCTGTCAGTACATCAAACCACGGTGGTGTTCCTGCTCATTACTAAAAGCATTACCTTTACAGTGTTCAATTATATTAAATATCTGGTGCGTAGCAGCACACAACTTTCCCCAACCCCCCGTAAATTCGATATACGGGCGCTATACCTTCATTCACCGCATTTTTACCGGAACATTTAAGGAGAACAAAGGGCAATTAGGTCTCAGTAAAAATACGTAGCGATTTATTTTGGGACTCCACGTGTGCTCGGGATTTATTTAGCGTGAACGCGTGTACTGTGGGGGAAGTTGGGGTAGGAAGTACTTAGACGTTAGCGCAATAATTGGTTGGAGTATGACGTAGATTCACTCAGAACTTGCGCCAATTGTGGGGGCATGACGTCACATGTAGACTGGGAGAACTACTCTGGTACTAGTTGGATGAGTGTACTCTGTAAGTTTGATAGCAATCGTTAGAGCCGTTTTTGAGAAAATTAAAAACCGCTGAATCAATATTCGAAACATTTCGTTTTCCGACCTATCATGGCTTATATCTCCGTTCAACAGATAGATACAGAGAGCAAAATGTGGGTATAGGTTGCTAAAAGACGCTCCACATGATTGATGAAATCCTGTGACGTAGTTACTCGGGAAATTACAAAAATGTTCAAAATCATTTGCGACACATTTTTAATTTAGATTGCTCCTAATATGGCAACTATATCATATAATTCTTATACGTGCGAAAATAACAAGAGCAGCACAATAAAACACCAAAATTTTCGATTTTAGCGCGGTTTTCTCCTTATAAACTCCGCTGAAATGTTACTAGAATGT
Source organism: Pachypeltis micranthus (assembly GCA_020466155.1). Classification (NCBI taxonomy): domain Eukaryota; kingdom Metazoa; phylum Arthropoda; class Insecta; order Hemiptera; family Miridae; genus Pachypeltis; species Pachypeltis micranthus. The sequence continues at coordinate 36,543,856 of CM035773.1, forward strand.
TAAAAAATTGGCGGTGTAGTCCAATGCAATGCTTATAGGCTGAGCGGTAAAAAATGCTCATAATTTTTATCTCTGTATTAACTATTTTAAAAACATTCTGTGAGTTTGGTGAAGATCGTTGGAGTGGTTTTGCTAAAAAGTGTTAAAACCCCGTTTTTGCTTTTTAGGTCGTTATTTCTGTTCGCAGTATTTGCATGAAAGAAGAGAAGTTAGTTATTGACTTGTAAAATATAGTTTGAACGTTTTTTGGACATTTTCGTCCCCCACCCCCTTTCTCATAGACCGAATTCGCGTCTTCAAAGAATAAAGGAACATAACAAAAAAAGAACCAATTCAATCGGTTCAGCCGTTCTACCGCAGATCGAACTGCAGACACACACGCTGACCAAGCGCCGAAATTAGGTTTTTCGGAGTGAGTAGGCCTCAAAACATGAAGATCTGGAGAAAACCCAATTTTTATAATCGACACGATTACAATACTTTCCTTAGCCTTAGGGTAGCGGAAAGTAAAAACTAGAGTGAAGTAGTTCATCGTCGTGGGTTGTGAAGCCCCTTCCTTCTTGGTCATCGAACTTCCTTCGGCACAACACGTATTTAAACGAGTGGATTTCAATGATTAGCGTGACGTGGGCACAAAGCGGTGGGCTTTCTATTCCCCCCAGCTTTGCCCTAAATGATTTCGAACAGTATAGTTGTTCGGGACACTCTGCCACCGCTCTAGTTGATGAGAGAGTTTTAGGACAAACCTCAACTAGGCACGGCACGACACGACACGGTAAAACGTCGGTCTCTACCGCGACAGAGGTAATTGCGCCGTTACACAAAACGTTAAGTAAAAGATGGCGTGGGGCGGAGGAGGGGGGATGTCGTGTTCGCGGCTCTTTTCGTGATTATGACTGGCCGCAAAATCACGGAATTTCGACGTATTCATTTGCAACGCTTGTTTTGAAAGCCGGTTATCGATTCTTCTTAAAAGGAGAGGCTGGAACGCTGACGTGACCACAAGACCGGTGCCGTGAGCTCTCGACAAGCTCGAAACGGTTCGTCCCTCGACGAAATTTCCTTCGGCCTAAAACGAAGAGGCAAAGCCACTTACAGGTAACTGACTACAAAGTTGAGCCTCGCCTGCCTTTGCCTTCCCACGTCATTTCGAAACGAGTTTCCCGCGGAGCTCTATCGAAGTTGCGGGAACGTGCAAGGCTCTGTACGTCCCCCTTCCGCGTGCCTTTTGCTAGCCTTTGAGACCCCCAACAATGTCTAATAAACCGTCGAACTTTCGTCAACTCATAAAGCGGTCTTAAAATGCGCCTTAAAAGAAGTCCTTTACTTTTGAGAGGTTTCAGTGAGTAAAAATTGAAGTGAGAAAAACTTTGGAAATTGAAGCTCTTTGTGGAAACTACGTAGAGAGCATTCCTCGAACACCTGCCAAGGACTGCAGCTAATGAAAGTTTTGAACGGAGAGAGGTCACACTCTATTTTCAGGTCCCTGTTGAGCCCAAAACTCAATTGCAAACGTTGAAGGACCCCTCTTGAAATTTAACTCACCATTGAACATTTCAAGATTAATTTATACGATGACAGATGGTATCAATCTTTTCCTGCGTAACTAAACATTGGTAAGAAAGAGACAATTGGTTTGTCAAAACTTTGACGCTCTATTTTCTCACCCACAGCACAAACTACAACATGCAAGGCCTCATAGTCAACTCTCCTGTTGACAAAGGCCTGGGGATTATTTCCAAAGCTTACAATGGAGTTTCTAGACTAAGGTTTCCGAAACGTTCACACGTTTTGGATATTTTCTTTGACTCTCACTTCCCACCACTCAGTGCACCATCTCCTTGGTCATTCCCTCTATTAGCTCTTCCCCAGATCAACGCCAAAACCCACATTCGACTCTCAGCCCTTACTCTTACACCAGTTCACATATCCAGAGACTACACCCAAGTCGTGTGTAATCTCAACTAATTTATTCGTCCACCACAGCTCTTCGTACTTTTACTCATCAACGAAATTTTACATGACACTTTCCTCAGCCTCACAAAGTGCAAGAAAAGTTATGAGTAACTATAACACACAAATTAATAAGTAATCATGGGACGCCAAAGCGAGGGTATGAGCGAAATCGGCTCAAAACTAACCATAGTTGTAGTTTTTTTACTTGGCTCAAACGAGTTTGATTAAAACTTTAGTAATAAATAATACGGCGGTGCCATGAAGTTCTTCCACAATACCATAAAAATGACTAGAGCACTACTGTAAATTATAATTTATGGGGCTTTCGTTATTCGCCCCCTTTTTGCTCTAACGATTTCGATCAAACTTTTTGAGTACTCTCAGCTAACTAGTACGTACATTTTGTTCTGTATAAATGTTCCTGTAGAAACGCGTTGAACGAAGCGCCCACCTATGTAAGTGGTGTTTGAAATTACAGGGGTGGCAGATAGTTGTGTGTTGCTACGCACCAGATATTTTTAGACCAGTTTTGGTTTATTATTCATTCTGTGCCTTCAACGTGGTCTAAAAAATTCGTTCTTTGGCACAAAAATCCCATTTGGTATCTATTTGTGCCCTCCCTCTCGACAATCGGACGAAGCCCATGGTTGTTATGGACAAACAAATGGTTAAACAAATTAATAAAACGCAGTATAATTGCAAATACGCCCTGTTTCGTATCGTTTTCAAGGCATTTTTCCATCCTGGGTCGAATGGAATGAGTATCAGACGTGTACAACTGTGTATAGGGAAATTACAGTCATTATCGTGAGCCAAAGTCTACTAATTGAAAGAATTGCGGGAACTACAGCGGAAGTCAACGTTTCGTCGTTAGTACTCCCTCCCTCCCTCCCGTCACATCAAAATAGCCCGCTCGACTCGCAACGCCATGCCAATTGCTGAGGGTTCGCTCTGTTCGAGGTTCACCGTCCCAATTTCCCCGACTCTTTTTGCCCGACGGGACGGAGGAAGGTTAGAGCCACTTCCTCCGCACACCCCTACATCAGATCATAAATGACCACAGACGTTTATGGGCGCCTGGTGCACATTTAGTTCCATTGTAGTCAGGTCATGTTTCGTATGGTTTACTAGTGTTTTTCGATGCTGAATCGAATGGAATTGGTCTCGGAGCAGTAATACTAGGTCAAGCTGTTCATGAGAATGATAAACGGTTGTGTAATAATTTGCAAGGTTTTTTTGCATAGACTTCGCTCAAGTGATACAAATACTGTCGAGAAACTACGCATGTGCATCTGCATAACCCTCATTGTACGCACCTCACTGATAATCGTCTAGTGGTCGAAGACGAAGATTCATGTGTTCCGAGGAAATTCGGGCATTGGATGAGAGCTCGGGATCGCTGTAATTTTTGGCCTGTCCAAACATTTCCAAGCCCCTCGTAACACGTGATAGTTCAATGAAGGACGTATACGATTGGGAGTTTGATTACGCTCGTAAGATAACAAATGAGCAACCCCAGAAATTCCGGAACACCGCCATTTCTTACAATTTTACATGCCATCCTGTGAAAAAAAAAAGTGTTGATCGTCTTAAACATTCCTTGTGCGCTGATCGCTCTATATAAGTTGGGGAATAGGTAGGAGCAACTGAATAAATTCCGGAATCTTAAGCGTCTTCAGTTTGTTCGTAGAAAGTTGATCTACGTTCTATCGCGTCCACATGAACTGTTTTATTTGTTGCTAAAGTTGCCAAAACCGTTGGGTCGAGGGAAGTTGTGTGATGCGCCGCCTCAGATGCTATGCGCTCTTCAAATATTGCTACGTTGCACACAAAGCAATATCGTGGTCGATTCCCACACAATTTTGCAAGAGTGTTTAGGGCTTCCCTTGAAAAAAGAAAAAAAAACAAAAAAACGAGAAGAAACCAAGCAGTTCTGACGAAGAAGAATTGTTGCTACTTTTTGCGCTTGTGCTGAGTACCAAAGCTCAGACAAGACGTCCCCCCCCCCCGGATTCACGGTGCTGTTTTTGAGAATTTCGCACCTTTCATCCCTCACATTGTGAATTTTGTACAGCCGCGGTCTGTCATGGTATGTCACCGCGATCAAGAGTGCCTCGACAGATTGCGTTGTGTTTGAGGGCCTATGCATACAACCGTACGAGCCGCGTTTTGTGTGCAGGAGCTATAAATAATTGGTCTCCAATGTTCTCCCAAGCGATTCTGACGGCTTTCCTCTAACTTTTGGAGTGCTTTCTTGATGACGTTACGGAGAGCAAGTACCTACCATTCGTTGTCGGTAAATGTGTGCGCAGAAAGGCGTCAATCAATTTATATCTTTTACATTTACATTCCGTGTGCATTGCATGGAATAAATAGACATCTATTGTCTAGTGTGGTATCGATCCCTTACCCCAAGTATGACTTTTATTTGAGGCAGCTTTGTTATTTAGGTCCAAGGGTTTTTATAGAACTACCTCCAAGCATTAAAATTATTGAAAAATTTAGTAAATTTAAAAAAGAGGTTGCTGAGTTAGTTCTGCAACAGTATTTGAATGATTTTTCTATTAATCTTCCTTTACTGAACTTTTTTCATAGCTGCATTCAAGTATGTTCTTACTTTTCTGCAATTTTCTATACGTCTATAATTGGTTTCTTAATTTTATTGATCATTACTATGTCGTTTACGAACTATTAATTTACATGCTGTTGGCGTGATGAAGGCAGGCTTATTAAACTATTGCCTTCCACTGTGTTCTACTTTGACTGTAAGCAAGGTTCGTTCATATTTGGGATATCGGCCTCTAATGCCAATTACGGTTCAAGAATTTTGCCAGGAGTAATCGGCCGCAGGCAATTATATTTAACGCAGCGATTAAGCGAACTTATGTAGTAGCACACTTGTAACAAGGAATATTAGGAACACGAATATAGCTATTTACACTGACAACCAATCTGTGGTAAAAACATTGGGCAACCGAATGGTCAGGAGCTACCTCATAGAAGAAACAAAGCACAAAGTTGGGGAACTCCAACAACTAGGAAACACAATCACGATAAAATGGATACCCGGACATAAGGAGTATGCGGGGAATGAGAGAGCGGACGAACTAGCCAAGGCGGGAGCCAGGCGACACTTTTGTGGACCAGAACCGTTCTCGCCTATTACAATGCAACAATTGAAAGTAAAAATAAATGAGAAGATGTGGAGTAACATCAGTAACGAAATGAATAACCATGAAGGATACCAACATTCCAAAATTATGGGCATACCTAGATATAACCTGCAAAGAACCAATTGGGTTTAAGTAAGGTAAGACTACTCTGGTATACTACACTGATGGCTCGGTGCAGGGTGGCCTTGCAGGGGCAGGCATCTTTGGGCCGAGAGTCAGAGCAGCGATCCCATTGGGGTCGCTGGCCATGGTGTTCCAGGCAGAGGTGGTTGCGGTGACAGTCTGTGTGCAGCGGCTGCTGCAGAGGGGACTGAAGGGGCAGATAATCTACATAATGGTGGACAGTCAGGCCACTCTCAAGGCCTTAGCCTAATACTGTCTTACATCACAGCAGGTGTGGGAGTGTCTGACTGGACTGAAGGCCCTGGCAGAGGACAACAGTGTAACACTGTGTTGGGTGCCAGGGCATCAGGGTATATGGGGAAACGAACGGGCTGACAGGTTGGCTAAGAAGGGATCAGTGCAGATCCCTATTGGGCCTGAGCCCTTTGTTGGGACAACCAGGAGCCACCTACGTAGAGGAGTTGGCAAATGGGAGGACCGGTGCCGGGCTGCTCATTGGCAGGGGCTGCCCGGCCTTAGACAGTCAAAACTCTTCATCCAGCTCTTCAGAGAGAGGTCCAAGGAGGTGCTTGCACTGGGGAGGAAGGATATGAGGATCATATGTGGCCTGTTCACAGGTCGCTGTCTCCTGAGGTACCACCTTGCAAATATTGGCAAGTGCGAGGTACAGGTTCTGCAAGGTAGGGCTAGATAGGGCAGAGCATGTGCCGTGCGTATGCGATGGGCTCGCGGCATCGCGCCGTTGTGTGTTTGGGAGGAACTTTCTTCAGCCCGAAGAGGTGGCATATCCAGAACTTGCGGATATCCTCCGCTTTGTGCAGGGGTGGTGGGGGCGCATAGGTGACGTCACACCAAGTGAGACCAGTGCCGTGCGGCCTGGAGGTGGTGCCTTACAATAGGCCCGTTTGTGGCTGCAGTGAGGGTATCGCCTAAAAAAAAAAGATAAGACTACGAAGAATTACTGGAATGCTATCTGGGCACTACGCGGTGGGTAAGACTCTCAACAGGATCAATCCCAACATCAAATCTAGGTGCCCATGTGGAGAAATGGAAACAGTAGACCACTATCTTAGGGAATGCCCGTTATGGTTTGGTACTAGACTCAATATATTCGGGGAGAGAATACTAAACAGCACTAGTCTGAGAGAAACCGAGTGGAAAAAGATCCTAGAATTCGTGGAGGGGACTGGTAGATTCCGAACCCCCTTTTAAAGAAGCCAAGCCGACTCCCAATAACTCTGAGGAGATGGAAAATGGGCCTGAATGGTCACGACTTCGGTCATTGTTCCCTCGGCCTTGGCTGGTGCCCTGATATCTTCTTCTTCTAGTCGGCTTGCAGTGGTTGAAAAAAGTGAATGGAATCGGTTGGTGGGATCGGTTCGCCATGATGCGAATTTCAGCATCGTATTACGTAAGTTTGGTATCAAGAAACACATGCAACCCCTGATTTCCGGGCAATTTCCTTAAATTTTGGAGATCAGAAATTGCCAAAATGTTTTGTTCTTTATATTAAGTGATACTAATTAAAAAATACATTTCAAGTATCAAATAATTTATATGCTGCAAATATAATGCACATAAATTGCTTTCTAAAAAAAAAAGAAAGTTTTTTAGTCGCAACTCCGGCTTTAGTCGGCCTTTCTTCTTCTTTATTTTTTCATTTTCATCCACTTACTCACTCGCTCATGTGAGCCAGTACTAGTTCTTCTTGACGTGTAAGTGCAAGGGACATGAGTATTACGCAAGATCAGGCCCCAATACTGACAATTGAACTAGGCGCTTAAATGCAACTTACAGAGGTATGGAGGAGTAAAACAGCTTTCACTCTACCAAAACTCCATAAAAGTATCGCATAATATCCTCAAGTGTCACTATAACGACTCGACAATTCGCCACGTGTTTGAGCCCACGCTCCGTCCAATGTTTACCCAATGAAAAGAAATGGAAATAAATGAATTCTCTTTCTTGTCTGTTGAAAGATGAGCGATATTTACCGTGACTTTTCGTTCTCTGGCTCTTCGTGAAAAGTAAAGGGGGTTTCCTTTTAATGGAAAACGAAGCAAAAGGCCTTTTGACCCATGAAAAACTCGCAAATAACCTGTTTCACCGCAACTTCGGTTCAAAGTAAAGCGGCTCAAGACGGTCATTTTGCTCGACAGGTCGGTAAAGAGTATTTGCATAGCGGGAAATGGAAAAGGCGTCGGGAGGAACGCGGGAAAAATACTTCCCCTCCACACCCTCCACAGCGGTTTTCTTCTTTTTTTTTTTAAAGGGACGTGCCAGAGCGAATTAAATTTTGAAAGGACGGAAGGGAATTAGCACGCGATGGCTTTCCATTGGGAGTCGAGGGAAAAGTGTGTATTTCGCATTGCTACGGGAAACATCATGTAATTAATAGCGACACCTTTCAAGTTGCCCATCTCTTAATTATTCAAAGGTGAAAGGAAGCCATCGTCACAATGAGTGTCCCCAGGCATTTGTCTTTCTCCGCTCTAATTTGCTGGGCCATTAGAATCTAGCAATCTCGAACGAAAACTTCGTATTCTTCTTCATATCCAATTCTTAGACTCAAGACTTAGTGCTTCTCCACAGAGCTGTATTTAAACACCCATTCTCTTTCTGTTGCGAACTCTGTAGTCATGTTCGCGCAAAGTTCCCACCAGCTCACATTCGAGAAACATCGACTTGAAGTCTTCTCCTAGTTGAGGAAAACTACTCTTCTGATTCTCACTCATTCTTGAGGTGCAAGAAACAAAACTGTCTAGTTGTAGATCGTTGGCACTGACACCTGCGCACGAAAAATTGCCTCGCCGCCTTTTCCAAGGGGATAAAGGAAAATCGAGTGTAAACTAGTACTAAAGCCCATTGTTCATGTAAAAACCGTTCCATGAAATGGAGTTACATGGTACCACTTGTATTTCGACTTCTTTCAGCCCTACGAGGAAAGTTAATTCAACGGCTGAATATCAAACTTCGAGTTTCCTCCAGATCGTTTCAAGGGCTGGCAAAGTACGGAAAATGCGGATTCAGACAGAACGGCTGAGCTGAGTCGGTATAAATTCATATTTAGGTTGGAGGTCGTCATGACACGACTGAGGCTGTGAACAGAAAATAATAGTTTATTTATTTATTAACTATGCGGGCACTCGCTCATTAACAAGATAGAATAAAGAGACATAATCTACCAAATTGGAAGAGTTGAAAATTGAATCTTAGTGACTATAATACGCCTTATAATAATTAGTTATACTCCCTCTGGCAACGAAAAATAGGCTCGTGATACAGATAATTTGTGGGCGCAAGGGGGATACTAAAAGTTACGACGATTTTGATTAGATTTTATGAAAATTGTAAACTAGCACGACTGAACTATGAATTTTCATTTGTGGGAAAATGACAATAGCAGTGCAATAAATGATTTAAAATATATTTGGGTTATTATTGTTGACCTAGAATTTTCATGCAGTTTGATTCAACTTTTTATTTCCAAATACCGTCTTCAAATTCATCTGAGAGAATATAGTGAGTAAACAAAAAAAAAAACTGCTATTGCTAGTTACATTTATCATGCTCAAAATCAAATGAATGGTTGGTTGTCTCCCTTCGTCCCGTCTTTCATGATTCGAGGAACTGTTGAACATTTTTGACATTTTATGTCTTTACTTTGCTACATAAACTCGAAAATGTAACCGCCAAGTGTAACGGCCAAGCGTCACGAAATTTAACCTTGAGGCCGAGTGGACAAGGCAACGTTTTAACCCGAGTTGCAACCACAGCCCCTGTGGCGTAATGCATAAGGCATCGGTCTCTTAAACCGGAGGCTGTATACTTTCAATCTCTTTCCCGAAGATTCGAGTTGCATAAACGTGAAAACGAAAACTGCAAATTATTACACAGCGGTTTAATGAAGTGATCGGAGTTAGATGGAAGGTGGTGCAGGGAATGGGCGCAGGTAGGGGAGGAAGGATAACCTAGTGACGCATCTTCTACTACTTGAAGGAACTCGCGGTACAGTGTGGCGTAAGTTATCGTTTCTCCTCGGCCTGCTCTCATTTCTCAGGCTGCCACCCGTCTCATTCCAACCACCAGCGGGGGGCCAACTCGATTCCTCACGTCGTGCCAATTACCTAGCGTCGCCTGGAAAATGTCGATTTTCGTTGTTTCGATGTTGTCGGGTCCGTTTGCTAGCAATATCCTAATCTGTCTCTATTTTCTGCGGTTTCCGTCGTAGCGTCGCGAACATGCTTTTGTCTCCTTTCGTTCATCGTGCAGTTCGGGAATCAACGCATCATTCCCAACAGCCCAAAAATGCCAATTCAGATACTCATTACAACTCAATACCATCCTTTCCGTTCCCTTCCTCCTTTCAAATCTAAATAGAGTCTGTCATCATGTGTCTCATGCATTGTGATATAAATAGCTTACCTCTCTTCAAGTCCAATGCTAGACTTGGTAACAAATCATTTTTATTCGATCAAGTGTGAGGTTTGGGTGGAAATGATTCATACCGCCCCATGAACGAAAGGAGGATGAGCAGCGGGTGTTAGGTCGTGTGAGCTCCACGCGACCTATTAATTCAATCCTATCCTGCGCTAATCTTCTGCTCAGAGGATCATCAAGTAGAGAACTATGGAGATTCGTAAAGTTGGCGAGGTCGAGGTTGAATCTCCTCGAGATGGATCGACCAACTCAAATTTGATTTCCCCTTTCCGCTTTCCAGCCTTTTCATCAAGCGTCACGAAGCATCTCGACTCAAGTAGCGATCCCTCGAGATAATTAGGAGCGAAACAAAAAGCTAACAAACGACGAAAAATTTCCGCGAGGCCGTAAAAACCTTCTTTTTTCCGTTCTTTTAAAGGAAAAGTCGTTTGAGAACGTTTTTCTTCACGGCTTGTCGCTTCAGGATTTTCGATTATTAATAGTCGTTCTTTCAGTTTTCATTTTCTTCACGGCGCCCCCGTTGAGTCCTCGTTGTTTTTGCTTCCGACGAGGACGATTGCCTCTGACAACCATTAATTTTGTCAACTTGCATTAGGTTAGAGCAGTCACCGATAAGTTACCGGCAAGTCGCCCTGTCGCTTGTCGCTAATCTCGTTTCGTCGTTGGTTTTTCATCCTGAGAAAAACGTCGGTTGAAAAGTCGGAGGAAATGGCGTTAGGTGGCCTCTCAGCGAGTTTTCCTTCCTTCGTAAAAAGGTGACATTTTGACTACCCTCTTAGTCTTCTTTCTTTACAACCGGCGGAGAAGTGAGTCGCATTAGCCTTCGAACCTCAATATTTTTCTTCCGGGCGCAACCAACGGTGGAAATACCCTTCCATATTTCAAACTTGAACCGAGAATAAGTCTCCACTTCTGTCGCGAGTTTGTTTATTGTTTATTGCGGCATATTCGTACTCACGAGCTTAGTTCACGTCCATATACGTAAAAGCTCAGGTGGTGTTTGTAGACTTCAGAAAAGCATTTAACGCGATTATCTCCGTTCTGTTGTAAATGTATCTTATGAAAATGTTTGTGCGCTCTATATCGCGAATGTTATGTGATGTGCCAAGACATAGTGTCCCGAACCTACCCTAATTCACAATTCTACAGCCTTGTTTGCTGGGTTTTTCTAGAAATGTTGAGGTGCAAATGCGTTCCGAATTTTGACTGTGGCATTTAGTATAGGCACCTTCGACCGAAGCAACGTTAATCAGTGGCACAAAGGGATAAAAAGATGAGGAAGACGGAGAGCGTGACAAATCCTTGAACGCATCCAAAACAGCTGGGATGTTGGGCGCACGAATAGGGGAGTTTGAAACGGAGAAATAAACGAACGATATCCAGTTGAGTAGCAGTATATAAACTAAAAAAAGAAAGAGAGAGAGAGAGAGAGGGGGGGGGAAGAGAGAGAGTAGAGTTTGGAGTAGCACAACGTAAGAGACTAATCATTGGGAGAACTGAGAGACGACTGAATCACGAGAGCAGAAAGATGACTGACTTGGAAGGAGCTGTCTGTTGAGAAGAGGAATCTAAAATTGAGGGGTGGGAAAGATTGATGGGAAGGTCCAGGACAGGGGAAATCCATCGTCACTTGGAAATGACTGAGGAGCTGGGCTTTTCACAGGTACAAACAAAAGGGTTGAGGACGCACACGTTTGGGGAAACAATGAAAGTTCCGTGAGAGCTTGTGTGGACATTTTGTCAAAGACCAAGCGAATTAGGCCTGCCGAACTAGCGAACCCTGATTTAAGTGCGGGTAGTAATGTTAGTTAATCGACCAACCGCCGATAGAGAAATTGAGGCTTACGCCATTTGGTCTTTAACCCCGTTTTCAGCATGAAGCGGGTCATCATGAAATCCATCCACTCGCACAATGTTGCTTGTGTTAGAAATTGATGGCCAAAAACAACGCTAATGATGCAACATCCCCCATAGTCCCCCCTGTGACTTTTCCCTGTTTTTGAAAGTGAAGTGACCCATGATAGGATGGCAATAAGCCAACGGGCAACGTTATTCCCCCTCCCAAACCTGCAAGGCCGCTACAACCTCATGGTCCAGAGTTCTCAAGTAGTTGACCAGTTGGTCATGAGCCTTCACACAGTGAAGGGGTTCGCCAACACCTGGAGGCTAACTGTAAAACCACAAATATCTATAGTTAACGTACCTGTTAGGTGAGTCCGCCTCCTCTGGCTGGTGAGATACTGTGGGCGAGCGCTTTCGATGTAAAGACATCATCGTCTGGCCATTAAGTGTTGGGGAACCCCTTCACTGTGTGAAGGCTCAAGACGAACCGGTCAACTATTTGAGAACTCAGGACCATGAGGTTGTAGCAACCCTGCTGTTTGTGGTGGGGGGGGGGTAGGGGGTGATAACGTTGCCCGATGGCTAATTGTCGTCCTATCGTGGGTCACTTCAGTTTCAAAAACTGGGAAAAGCCACAAGATCTGGGGATTATAGGGGATGTGGTATCATTAGCGTTGTTTTTGGCCAACAATTTCTAACTCAAGCAACAATGTGTCAGCGGTGATTGCAAAGTGTGAATTAACTAACATTATTTTCCCCACTAAAGTCAGTACTGACTGAAGGGCCAGACGATGATGTCTTTACATCGAAAGCGATCGCTAAGAGGAGACGGACAGGTACATTAACTTCAGTAATTTGCCTACTGGTGGATCTTGCTTTAGTACAAATATCTATATTCAGATTGCCTGACTCCACATATCAATTACAATACCTCTTGTTCAGAGTTATCTCGAAAAAAAGATCCATTTGTATCGAAAAAATTAATAAAAACGAAATTTTGGCAGTTTTATCGCATAAAACGTGTTAGGTATAGTTTTCTAGGTATTTTTCGATCGTTGATCAGAAGGAGCTAGTCTCGAACGTGTACAACTGCATCTAAATGTAAAACAGCCAAATCACAATAAGTACGCTGCGCCTAAGTCTACTATTTAAATGAACTCGGTGGACAATATTGAAAAATGAAGACACGATTTAATGAGAACACGAGAACAGACTGTAATGAGATTCGTACAACGAGTGACTTGATCAATTAGATAGGAGAGGGGCTGACAGGTGTTCTGCGCACAACACAAGAAGCTAATTCAACACCCCCCCACAATTCTATAATATATAACAACTAAATAGAATTGAACAGCACTTTACAAACAAAAACAGACATGCGCAAAACAATTTTCAAACAAGACCAAATTTAAAACAAAAAATCAAGACAAATTCAACTTCTGTCTGTGTTCGACCAATTTAGAAAAAGGTAATGCTTTCGTAAAGGAATCAGCCAATTGCTGTTCTGTTGGGATATAATCAAGACTAACACTTCCTTCAGCAATATGGTTACGCACAAAATGATGCTTCACATCCACATGTTTAGTCCTTTTAGTTTCCAAGGTGGAAGCCATCCGAATACATGACTGATTGTCTTCGAAAACCCGAATATGAACGTCACCATTCGTTAAATCACAAAGTATTTGTTTCAAGAATAAACATTCCGAAATACAATCAGTTAATGAATAATATTCAGCTTCTGCTGAAGATAAAGCTACTGTTTGGTGCTTCTTACTCCTCCAAGCAATTGTATTATTGTTAACGAAAATTACATAGCCACCTATACTTTTTCTGTCAATGGTACTGTTAGCCCAATCTGCATCTGCATAAGCAAGGATTTTCAAATTTTCATTTGATTTTTTTAAAGGACAGTTTAAGATCAGAAGTAGATTTAAGATATCGAAGCACCTGCTTCAAATGTACCCAATGGGCAGTAGTATATTCATTCTGAAATTGACAAAAAAATGCTATCGGAAAACAAATGTCTGGTCTTGAACCAACCATTACATACATTAGACTTCCTATCAACTCCTTATAAGGCAAATTTGATGCTGTACCTTTTTCGTTAAAATCCAAATTTAATTTCGGTATCATAGGCACTGGAGATGGTTTAGCATCCTCCATATTAAAGCGTTTAATAATTTTTTCAATCAAAGTACGCTGAGAAACATGAATTCCAAAATCATTAATTTCAATATCCAAACCAAGAAAAGTAAACTTGTTATCTTTGGTTAAATCTTTAATTTTAAAATTTTGACTTAGAGCTGATTTAATTTCTTTTAAAGTTTCAACATTTTTAGAAAATAAAAAGTACATCGTCTATCCAAATCAATAAGAAACAGTTTTCATTAAAGTATAAGCAAGGATCTGCCAAGCTGCGATGCAACTTCAAACTCAACAATTTATCATTTAAGACAATATTCCAACATTTTGGACTACTTCGAAGACCATAAAGACTTTTCTTTAATTTACATACCGATGACCTTGGATCACTTGCATCTACACGAAGACCCTTAGGAATATTCATGTAAACAGGCTGCTTCAAAGTTCCATTTAGAAAAGCTGCCTCAAAATCCACTTGATGAATCAATAGATCCCACTCAACTGCTAAAGCAAGCAATAAACGAAGAGTGATCATACGTGCCACCGGCGCATAGATGTCGTCATCAAGAGTAGGCTGTTGTTGAAAACCTCTTGCTACGAGACGAGCTTTCTTGACTTTTCTTCCATCCACTTCTTTGATCCTGAACACCCATTTCGAATCAATAGCCTTCGTATCACCAGGTAATGTTGACAGCTCCCAAAGTATCATTTTCGTTGAGATTTGATAATTCCGTCTGTATCGCATCTTTCCATCCATCATCCAAACACGCTTCTTCGTATGACGTAGGTACTTCAGAGGGTAGGGAGCCTGTAGACAGCGCCCACATCAAGTTCAAATTACTGTCAGAGTCAGCACTCAAGACGTAGTCGTTCAGCTTCTCTGGCAAACGTTTTTCTCGAGTTGGTCTCTTGATAGAACTAGATGGTAATTCTGCTTCTTCATCTACATCAGGGGTTTCTGCACGAATTCTTGCTGGTTCTACAACATAAGGTTCCATTGTTTCATAAAAAGTTACATTTCGAGAAGTTACGATTCTTCTAGTTTCTGGATTCCAGAGGCGATAACCATTATTTGTGTAACCAACCATGTACATCAAGATACTCCTAGCATCGAGGTTGCTTCTTCTATCTTCTTTTGGTATAAGAGAATAAGCACTACATCCAAAAATACGAACAGTTTCAACATCAACAGGCCGTTTGTACCAAATTTCAGCGGGTATTCCATTATTTTTCAATGCATTTGTTGGTAAACGATTAATAACGTATACAGCTGATCTCACTGCCTCACCCCAAAGTTCCTTTTCAAACCAGAATCTAAGAGCAAACACCGTCCCATATTCATAATGGTTCGGTTCATCCTTTCCTAAAGTCCGTTCTGCTCTGGGTTTCGAGGGATTGTATATTGTATGGAAATACCTTTAGAACGGCAGAATTCTTGAAAGGCAGTTGAAGAAAATTCTCCGCCGTTGTCACATCTAAAGTTGACAATGTATGACTGGAATCTCGCAGTTACAGCCGCAACATATTCCATAAATTTTTCTAACACTTCCGATTTCCTTTTCATCAAATAAATAACAGTAAAATGCGAGTAGTGGTCAGTGAAGGTTACGTAGTATTTCATGCCATCATGAGTTTGTGGGGTAATCGGACCTTTTACATCAGAACTCACAGTTTCAAGAATTCTTCTGGGTTTTTTTGAATCAGGAACGGTATAAAGCGGTTTTCTTGTTTGTTTCCCCATAATGCACACATCACACTGATCAGAAGAAGGATACAAGCACGAATGACCCATTCTTCGATGCAACACATCTTTGTTTACACTTACAGAATACGCAAAAGGTTGACGCACCACTTCAAGTTTGACGACAAATAAACTCCTCTGGATTCACCTTCAATAACATACTTTCCTGAGTGGCAACAGTCACTTTGTTTATTCCAAAAGTTACGATGAGGCCATTTTGAACCATTTTAGGTACCGAAAGTAAGTTGCAGGGTAGTTCAGCACATTGCAAAACATTTACAAGTTTGAAAGTTTTTCCGCGACACTGCACACGTAAAGATCCACGTTTTGTTGCAACAATTTGTTGTCCCTTTTTAGCGACATTTACCGTAATACACATTTTCGGTGTCAAAGAGGTATTGACCGGTTCTTTCGGTGACGAGATGACAACTTGCACCGAATCACAAATGAAATAACCTTCCGAAGCGGTTTCAGATTTCCCGTCGCATCCACTATCAACTAATAGTGAATCCAGTTCTATTGATTCCGAGGAACAAACAAACACAATTACGTTGTCGGTTTCTCTTCCGTATAAGCACAGTTCGCTCTCGAAGTAACATTTCTCGGACAATCGGCGCGTTTGTGACCAACACGACCACAAAGATGACACGCGAAAGGGAAAGGGACACCAGCTGATCGAGAGTTAGCCATTGAATTGTTGGCACTAGAACCTCCAACAGTCTTAGATGATTTGTTGTGATTGGGCCAATGTAGAACGCGATGTATTTCCTCTCCATCTTGTAACTCCTCGTCCCTCGCCAACCGGCTCGATTGCCACGGGCGAAACGACGAAAGGCCACCTGTTGCGATCCGCCATTTTCCTTTCCTGCGACTAACTTTTGCCGATTTTCCTCCAAAAACAAACGATTCTTAACATATTCAAGAGTTACTGCCGATTGATCTTGATTAAAGGCGATATCAATTGCGTTGTGACGACTTGAAAAGAATCAGGCAACGCTGATAGAAGTTGCGCGATAATATCAGCATCGGTCATATTTCCGCCACTTGCCTTATACTCATTTATGCGAGTTTCTGAAAAGTTCAACATAATCTCGAAGGGTCCTTCGTTTTTATATTTCATATTGGTTATCTGCTGTTTTAACCCAACTTGAGCCGTAAGACCTTTTCGTACGTAAATAGATTCCAATGTTTCGAACATTTCTTTTGCAGTTTCCTTCGCCATTACCACGTCTAAAATCCGATCATCCAACCAGCGCACAATTATATCTCTTGCTTTCAAGTCCATTTTTTCTGTAGTCTTCCTGTTTAACATCACTTTTCCTCTCGCTGAGAGCGTCCAAGACTTCATTCTGTTCCAGTTGCAGTTTCACACGAAACGCCCACTCGTGCGAAATTTCCGCCATTAAAGGGCTTTAAACCCGGCACCATCACGTGTGTCGCCATTTGCTGACCGTGCTACTTCCACACGAATTTCCACGCGAACGTAAACCAAAGGAAAAAAGAAAAACAAAACTTCTTGGCATAAACTAAATAAACTGAACGCGAATATCTGGAACTGGGCCCATAACCTATTGAAAAATGAAGACACGATTTAATGAGAACACGAGAACAGACTGTAATGAGATTCGTACAACGAGTGACTTGATCAATTAGATAGGAGAGGGGCTGACAGGTGTTCTGCGCACAACACAAGAAGCTAATTCAACAGACAATACAGCAAATTTTTGGTATCTCTTCCGCCTGTTCTCATTTCCCCCTCTGCCTTCAGTCTAATCAACCATTACAAATGTTCATTTTGGTTGTTTCGATAGTCAGATCACGTTTCATATCGCTCAGTAGTATTTTACGATGCTGAATCGAATCGAATGGGTCTCAGAGGTGTGAGACCATGTAAATCTGTGTACGACAACAATATACCGTTGTGAATTAATTTGTAGCGTTTTATACAATCATACTCGACATGTCATGTTTTCACTATTTTTTCCGTTTGATATATTCCAGCACTCTAACGTTAGAATAATACTTTTCGGCTTTTTCAATAGCTACAGTACTGAAGGGAAAATTGGAATTATCTGGCTGTGGTTGTTGTTTGTAACATTGAAATGAGAATGTCCTGAAAGACGTCGTTAGGGCTCTTTCCGCTCAATAATTCTGTTTAATTTATTCACAACAGTTCATCAAGTGGTGGTTTATTGAAAGGCTCTTTTTTCTGCATGAAAGCGATTTGAACTTTGTTTTCAACTCAATTGACGAGACGATTTTTAAACAAAAACAAACCGACGTTTTCATATTTTTTTTAATTACGAGAAGTTAT
Organism: Pachypeltis micranthus; assembly: GCA_020466155.1. Classification (NCBI taxonomy): domain Eukaryota; kingdom Metazoa; phylum Arthropoda; class Insecta; order Hemiptera; family Miridae; genus Pachypeltis; species Pachypeltis micranthus. Next base: position 36,561,587 of record CM035773.1, read on the forward strand.
GTTTCGAGGAGACGGGCGTTCGTTCGGGAGGAAAATATTGAAAGGAAAGTTTCCTCGAACGACAGAATTGAAGAAAATTGTTTCAGCTACTTATTTTGCAACTCAATTTCCAGAATTAGCTGGTAGAGGGCGGGTGGATGGTTTTTTTTTTTCGTCTCTCAGTCTGCCCTTTAGTTCTTCTTCTTGTCGTCCGCTCGTCCAATCTCGGGTACGCAGGCTTCTCCCTCGAGTATCAATTAAACCGTCCCCCGGGGTGCCATTGAACTGTCGCCTCCTATCACCATGAGCTCGTCCGCTCTCTCAAAGTTTTACGCTGCAATTGTTCGCCATTTATTAGGTAGGGAGCCCCTGCGGGGAGGAAAATTCCTAAGTGCGCCTCCGCTTGACGTGCCCTCAATTCCGGATTCGGATTTGAATGACCGTTTGCAAAGAAGAGGAACAAAATTGATTTCGAAGAGCGAGAAACTTAAATGTAAATAGTGTTATACGACAATTGAAGTTACGAGTTCAAACAGAATTGTGACGTGCTGTGTTGTGAATAACGATAGTTGGGGTGGCGGTGGGGGTCGAGCGGCTGACCAGAAAGAAATGGATGACTCGTACGTGGTTAGACGACATGGAACTAGTCTACAGGACAAGAGCAAAAGGCTAATTGACAAAAGTCGATCTTCCATTGGAACTATTTTTTTAAAACTGCACTGATACCTATAACACTGTCCAATCTATTCGTGATACTATACCTTTACGCGTGAATACCGTCATAATTGAAACGCAAAATTATGTTCGCAATCATACCTGCGAATCAATCAAATAGTACCCTCATTATACGAAAAAACCAACGTGTACCTGCGTACTTCTCTATTGAATACAGAGAGGATGAAATTAAACGAATAATTGTAAAATTGAAATAAACCTATGCTTGTACTATTAAACAATTGGAGAAGTAAAACCACGTACTACATTAAACAATCAATTCACACTGAAGGCAACTTCGTCAAGGGACAGATTGAATTGAAAGAAATACTCAATAATCACCACTGACAACATCTTGGAATTGTTGGGAAGTCGGAAAGACACAAAAAAGATAGATCGAATCGATCCGTTGACTTCTACTGAAGACAGTTGGAACGAATCCACGGAAAAACGATGAGCAGTGGCCATAGTTTTACAACCTTCAAACTATGATGAAGCATATTTCAAGAATTGAGGAGTACGTAATGTTCATAAGAGTGGAAAGAGCCCCATTAGAATAGGTGTTGCTGTATGACGCATGCTGTTTAGTCCAAATCAGATCGTAAACAGTTGAAAAATTCATCAAAATCAAATGATCAATGTAAACGACTTATGGATAAATGGAAGATGGTTAGACAAGAGGTGGTGTTTTATTGTTGTTCTGCCACCACAATAAAAATTCAGCTTCGCCAACGTTTTGGTTTATTTATTAACTATCTTCAAGGTTATATTAAATACTGAGGGAGAAGATATCAGGCAGCTGCGGACCAAAGACCCGCCAGAGCTGTTGCGACCAATGGCATTTCGCCGTGGCCACAAACGGGCCTATGTCCCAACTCCCCTACGAGCTTGTTGAGAGGCCCGCTTAGTGCCCCAGCCACCAGTCTGTTTCTTTATTTGATGACTGTTCCTAAACCCTCGACGAGGGTTATATCAGTCATGGAAGTCGCCGGCCTCTGCAGCATTCACCGAACTCAGACCTGTGGAGGTACGGAAGGTATATGGTCGTTAGCCAGTCTCCCGGTAGAGAGCTGTTGCCTATGTGAGACCGCGCGGAGGTGACCGGCAGAGGAATCCCATACCCTCTGGGAGGAGTTCTTAATCTGGTTTCCCACCTGATCTAACTAGTTACTTGGGTGGCAAGTTTCAAATGGACAGATCAACTATGACCACGTTTCTTAGCCATCACCTTCTTCGCGAACTCTGCAAAACGGTTATGGGCTTGCTTTGTGGCAGTCAATGCTGCTAAGTTCGTTTGCCCACCCAACAAACGTTGCTCACTGTTGTAGAAACTACAGTGGAGCAGCACATGGTTTCTTGTTTCCTCTCTGGAGGCGCAAGACATGCATGACGGAGAGTCTGTGAAGGGCCCAAGCCACCACTGGTACCCATTGCATCACCCCCCTGGGTTTGGAGGAGGGTGGTGCCCAGTAGAGGATCAAGCCAGAGTCCACCAGTTCTATCCCTACCTGGTTCAGAAAGCCTCACGCCCCAACGAGCTTGCCCCCCCCCCCGAGTATAGGACGCTAATTAAAGCACATGGATAATATTAAAACGAACACATGCAGTATTTGAACACAATTAAACGAGGTGTTAAATACAATGTGTTTGGCGTCGCATCAAATTAGCTGGGGTAGGGGGAAGTTGTGAGTGTGTGATGCTGTGCACTAGATTTGCTTTAACTTTCATTCATATTGCACAAGTGAGGATATTGCTAGAATTTTACCACTCAGCTCAAGACTATAGAATTCACTTTCTCAACTCGAACGAAGTTTCCAAGGTCAAGCTGCCCTGACCACTGGGTTTTCACCAGACGTTCGATCTACCGCAACTGAAAACTACCAACCAACGTATCAATCGAACCTTGCTGTGCAAAAAGCGTTAGTATTTTCCCGCATATGAGCTTTCTCAATAATTTGGTTGGTTTTCGCTTATCTCTGTTTTCACACCTCAGTTTGCCGTTTCGTTACCACATCTTGACAATCTGCTCGAGAATAGACTGAGTCATCTCCTGTCCATGCATAGACCAGTTCGCCTGTCTAGAGTCCCCAGTGAGTGTCTCACCCACCCAGTGGGGGCTCTCATTCTTGTGCTACTCGATATTCCGAACTCTCTAGTGATCATTTAAAGAACTGGTGTTTCTGTTTGTTCAACACATTACTCTCTCGATAGTCTCATTTTCCACTAATTTATTACAGTATTTAATTTCATGTATTTTCCGTTGCACCCAACACCGCTTTTCAAATAATATTCATTTGATTTAATTCGAGCAAAGTTTGAGTTGGTTCATTTGATTGGCATTTTTGCATAAGTTCTCACTCGAACTTTGGTAAGTAGCAGATTTCAAAACCCTAACCAGTTTGTGGATGGAGCGAGAAAATGACGGAATTCTTCGAAACTGCCGGAAAAGATTGAACGGCTGACGAGGGGAATTTGGAGTTGGGCTGATTCAAAACCATTGGGACGAGAGCGCGTCTTCGGAGCGCCGCTATGTTTATATTACTTGTTCGTTCTATAAATCCCGGCTCTCGGCTGAAAGGACCTGACCAGAATTTAATCGCCGGAGTTCGAGAGGACGGGAAGCCGAGTTTTAGATGGAAAACCGTTTCGAAGGAACGGGGAAACAGTTGGCCGCGGTCGAAGGGACGTAGAGTTTGTGTCGGGGACCAACAGTTTAGGAATTAGTTAGTCCGTGTTTCCCGTTCGCTCAGTTGAGCGCATCCCTTTGCCAAACCGTCCCATCGTTCAAAATTGGCTCTTTCGGAAGGTTCGTCGCCTTCAACACCTCGTCGAGGAGTGAAACCCACTCAAAATTAAATTCGATTTTGTCGTTACAAGTGGCTTCGAAAAATCTTCTTTTTTGGTTTATTATTCATTCTGAATAATAACCCTATGTTTTCGGTCACGAAAAATTTTTTACAACCCCCCCTCAAAATTTGATACTTTACGTTTCAAGACATGGAGATTCCAAATTTGCAATGTCCGTCCGCCGTCCCCCGTCCCCCGTCCCCCGTCCGCCGTCCGGGCCGTTTTGTGCCTTTAACGTAGTCTAAAAAATTCGTTCTTTCACCTAAAAATCCGACTTGGTATCTAGTTGTGCCCGCCATCTCGGCAATCCGATCGGACGAAGCCCGTGGTTGTAATGGGCAAAAAACGGTTACAAAAATTAACGAAACGCAGTACAACGCGGAGCTACAAGCGTTCCGTCGTTTGAATTCCCTCCGCCCCGCCCGTCTCTTTAAAAAACCAACCGCTCTCGAGGCGGCTCTCGCCTCCCTCCCAACGACCCCTTTGGCCTCCCAACGACGACGCGCTTCGCTTCGAGCGCCCCCGTTCCAATTTCCCCGACGTTTTGGTTTTAATACGATTCAATTTTTTTAGATTCTTTCGTTTCATTCTCATTTTGGTTTTTTTCATCAATTTTGGTTAAATTTTGATATTAGTATTTAGCGTGCATGTTTTCATATTAAAATTCAGTTTTTTCTAGATACTTTCGTTTTGGTTTATTATTCATTCTGAATAATAACCCTATGTTTTCGGTCACGAAAAATTTTTTACAACCCCCCCTCAAAATTTGATACTTTACGTTTCAAGACATGGAGATTCCAAATTTGCAATGTCCGTCCGCCGTCCCCCGTCCCCCGTCCCCCGTCCCCCGTCCGCCGTCCGCCGTCCGGGCCGTTTTGTGCCTTTAACGTGGTCTAAAAAATTCGTTCTTTCGCCCAAAAATCCGATTTGGTATCTAGTTGTGCCCGCCATCTCGGCAATCCGATCGGACGAAGCCCGTGGTTGTAATGGGCAAAAAACGGTTAAAAAAATTAACGAAACGCAGTACAACGCGGGAGCTACAAGCGTTTCGTCGTTTGAATTCCCTCCGCCCCGCCCGTCTCATTAAAAAACCAACCGCTCTCGAGGCGAGCGAGTGCGGCCTCCCGCTTCCCTCCCAACGACCGGTCTCTCCCCATTCGCCTTACTCTTCCAATTTCCCCGACGTTTTCGTTTTAATACGATTCAATTTTTTTAGATTCTTTCGTTTCATTCTCATTATGTTTTTTTCATAGATTTTTGGTTAAATTTTGATATTAGTATTTTGCGGGCATGGATTCATATTAAAATTCAGTTTTTCTAGATACTTTCGTGTTTTTTTGTTTATTTTAATATTACGATTCAGTTCTTTTCGGCCTTTTTTTGGGTTTCATTATGATATTTTTCGATGCTGAATCGAACAGGATGGGTCTCGGAGCATTAATGCTAGGTCAAGCTGATTATCCGAATAATAAACCGTTGTGTAATAATTTGCAGCGTTTTTGTTTATTTTAATATTACGATTCAGTTCTTTTCGACCTTTTTTGGGTTTCATTATGATATTTTTCGATGCTGAATCGAACAGGATGGATCTCGGAGCATTAATGCTAGGTCAAGCTGATTATCCGAATAATAAACCGTTGTGTAATAATTTGCAGAGTTTTTACTTTCCACGAGCGACAGGCCAAAAAGGCTTGGAAAGTCTGCAGTAGCAAAGAACAAAATCTGCGGAAGGCAAGTTTCCGCTTGTGCGTCCTCATGAAGAAGGGCAGTCCTCCACCATGCCTGCCCCTCCGAGGGCTCCTCTTTGTATGCGTGCTCGGATGACTGCGAGGTCCAGCAGGAGGTCCATGGGTGTGGTTCCTGCGAGAACCTGCAGCACCGTTTGGAGTATTAGCATGTCCCTCTGGAGAGTACATGCCCGCTGCCGATCCCGCTGCGATGGGGAGATTTTTGCAGATTGTGTATAAAACGCCAGAAGAACCGCAAACCATGTCTGTCGATCGATTCAAATCAGGCTTCATTATTCAATTACTTGCAGTGATGGGCTCATGTAAAGATAGAAGACAAGGCCCAGAACAACGTCCAAGAAAATCGTGACGACGCTACGTGAGACGGCGGGAGACAGCTACGTGAGCCTCACTGGGGAGGAAGTAAACCTTTCCCAACACTCAACTAAAAACTGCACCATCAGTTTGAGTCAATTCAAGTTGATATTTATTTCGTAAATGTCAAACGCTTTAAAAAACACGATTTTTGGCTCATTTTGATGAATATTGTTCAGCGCACGTCGAATCAGCTGGGTTTTTGTCCTCCAAAATGTCCGTTTTTGCCCAAACGGGACTCACGGCCCCTGAGGGCAAAGTCGTCATTGTTTCTCCGCACACATTCTGTTCTCAAGCCCTCTTGTTTACCTATGGAAAGTCCACCTCGTCAGTGATTTTCAATTGACTCCTTTTCCTGGAATTTCCAACAAATATCCTTTTCCCACCCCTCTTCTTACCCTGCTCTCTTCAACGGAGCTCCTCTCAAACTCATTCACCTACGAATCGTCACGAAAGTCAGTCATCTCTCAGTTCTCTCAATACAATTTCATCTACTGGCTCTCGCGGAATAGTCGTCTCCCAGTTCTTCCAACGGACACTCGTTTCACCTCTCATCGACATCTAATTAGGATTTCGTCTTCCTTCCCCGTACAACCAGTTTCATGCCTTCAGAGGCCGCCTTGTTCGCGCTTGTATACTCAAATCATATCATTTTCTAGTCACTACTCCTTTATACATTAAGTTTATAAATATTGTGATATCCCAACTCTTCAAATAACAAGTTTGTGCTACACTGAAACCCGTATTTGGGGTTCTTTCTAGTCTACCCAGGTCAAAACAGTTATTTTTGCTTACTGATCAGTAACAAATAGTTATAAAAGTCATTCGACATCCCCCCCTTCCCACCAATGAAAACTGCTGTGCACAGCGTTTTGTAATTATGCAAACACAGTTGAGTTGTTAGTTTGCGAGAGGTCTCCAAATAGTACAAACTGTAAGAAAAGAGCCGAGTTGCTTGAGGTGAGAAGAACTGTGCGATTCAGGACGGCGACCTCAGTTGTATTCCATAGCTCGTTATGACATTGCTCAGTTTGTCGTCCTGTGAGGACCATCATCTGGTCTAAAAGAAGAACTCATGTTAGTGAAGAGGTTATCAGATATACCTGAGGTTCAGCTCACTGCTTTGACACTTCGTTTGACACTCCTTGGAATGTGTTTCAAGAATCATTCACGCTAGGGTTCGCCCACCCTGTGGACACCATTATCAATCTACAACCTCGTCCATGTCAGCAATAGAGTTGAATAGACTGTACTGAGCTAGTTCCACGGTTGTACTTTGCGGAAGCTTCTATGTTGGGCGCCATGGTAGCTCTGGTATAGCAGAATCATCTGAACTCAGATCCTACTAGCACTCCGCTTTGAAATATCCCAGTCAGCCTCCGGATCATCCTGTGGACATAATTATCTGGTCTGGCAGCTGTTGGGACTCTAGTGGCGACTGCGGTTCTGAAAGCTGAATAACGTCGAACTTCGCGCCCGTAACTTCCGCGTGTTCTGTGGTTGCGGTTCGAAGGGCGGCGGTAATATGGTAACCTTGTGTGTGTGCGTGCAGGGGAGAGTTAGAAGGTAGGAAGTGTGTACGGCGAGAGGAAAGGGGTTCTCTGATGCTGATTAGGACCAGTTCGATCTTGTTCCTCCAGTTGACGTGGTGGGCAGAGAGGAAGGGAGGAGGGGGACTTCCCATCTCTTCCTTGTGTATGGGTTTTGAGTGGGGGCGGGTGTGGAGAGAAGAGAACCGCCGATTGGCGATAGCGGCTACTCAGAACCACCGACGGCCAACTGGTAATTGTTGATTTCCCTCGTCCAACAGCTTCGCTTCGCCATTAGCACATTGCACAGGACCTTCTCGCAGGATCCGGCAATGCAAAGCCGTTCTCCCGGTGGGAAAGACCCTCCCCAACTCCTCACTTGCTCGGCCCAATCACCTCCGATCGCTCGTCAATCCTGATTGTGTTTACTTCCTACGAATCGAACTCTCGCTTCAATTTCGCTTTATGAATCGCCTCTCGACTCGATTTCAGAGCCGGATCCCACGGACTCGAGTCAATAGTCGTCATCGAATCAACGCCAATGTGTCGACAGTAACGCGACCTAATATGTTAAGACGTTGACGACGGTTCCTCTTCTCATTTCACACGTTGGGAAGTCGTTATAACCGAATCAGGTAGTAAAAACTTAATAATGTGCGTGACGCATTAACATACCTCATTCTCAGCAACGTGCGACGTGGATTCAGCGATTTTAATGGCTCTAGATATGAATCAAATATATTTTTGACTTCTATACAAACTGAAACAAAACTGACTGGAACACGTTGTACGTACAACACAGGTGACTGAGGTGGAACTGGAACTCGCATGTGAGATATGCGCTGCACAAGGCAACTACAGCCCTTTGGGCGTGTAGAAGGCTGTGCAGCAAATCCTGGGGCATAACTCCAAAAATGATGGACTGGCTCTTTAAGGGGGTAATAAGGCCCCGTGTCACGTATGCCTCGACGGTGTGTTGGAAGGCGACACGCCGGCTGGCAGTACAAGGAAAACTCCAACAACTGCAGCGGCAGGCGTGTCTTGCTATCACAGGGGCCATGGGTACATGCCCTACTGCTGCAATGGAAGTCCTTCTGAGCATCTCACCTCTACATATACACATCCAGAGGACCGCTTACCTGGGAGCGGCAAGGCTTTTGTAGACAGGTAAAATTTCCACCAGGGCTAAGGCAAGCCTCCACAGAATAACCAGACAGTTTAAGATTGAAAAGGCAGCAGTCCTTGCTACTGACGTCATGCCAGAGCAGAAGAATTTTCGGCTGCCATTCAGCGTCAGCGTGCACTCACGGGAACGGTGGGAGAAGGCGACATTCCGGACCAAGGTGGGCGCGCTGCAGTGGTATACCGATGGTTCAGTTAAGGAAGGCCGAGCAGGACTGGGCATTGTAGGGCCCAACTACAGTCTGGCAAAGCCGCTGGGGGAGTACGACACGATATTTCAAGCGGAAATCCTAGCCATAAAGATCTGCGCAGAAGAGATCCTGAACAAAGGGCTCGAGGGCAAGCGGGTCTAAGCTGGCATGGGAATGCTTCCATGCGCTCAAGTAGCTCGGCGCCCGTAACAGGCTCTCCCTCATTTGGGTGCCGGCTCACAGGGCTGACAGGGCTCACAGGGCTGACTGCCTTGCGAAAAGGGGTACAGAAACCCTACCCATAAGGCCTGAGCCACACGTGGGTCTGACGAAAAGTCACCTAAACCGTCTGGTTGATCGATGGGAGATACAGGAAAATGGCGCCCATTGGCATCGCCAGCCACGACTACGACAAGCGAAAAGGCTTGTCACACCTTCCTGTAAAAGGGCGAAGGCGATGCTGACACTCTCTAGACAATATCTGAGAGTACTGATAAGCTTCCTCACCGGGCTCTGCCCTCTCAGATATCACCTCAACAAGATGGGCATCTCAGAGGCGATGGAATGCAGACTCTGCGGCGAGGAGGATGATACGGCGGAGCACATCCTTGGCAGCAAAACGCTTTGAATATTTCGGTCAGGGAACCACTGAACCGTAGCGGACTCTGTGGTGGAGGACATACTCGGCTTCCTAAGGAGGGCGGGTATGTACGACGCCATCTACTAAGAAAGGGCCAGCGTCACAATAGGCCCACATAAAAAGCGGCCGCAGTGACAAAGGGACTTGTCCCACACGCCCTCGGGTTAAAAAAAAAAACAAAAATATCTGGTGCGTTGCAACACACAACTTTCCTTAGCTCTACGTCGGTTCACTTTGTACACGGCTAATTCTATTCAATTGATTCATTTATCACTCAGTTAATTTGAACTTCCTCAAACAAAGGTTTACGGCCGCAGAAAGCGGTAGCGCTTACAGTTCCGGAATTTATTGTGCTGCTCGTACTCATTGCAGGACCATTGAGCTTAATTGGTACATAGATAATTAATGAGGCTCTAAAGCAAGATTTTTGAAAAAAGGATAGTAATCACTTGTGCAGAGTTATTGGAAAATAACCTATCAGAACTGGTGATAAGCGAAAGCAGCGGTAGTTGAAATTCCAGGAATTTCTGGGTATGAGCCCCATGTATCTCATGAGCATTTTTAAACACTCACCCTTTAGGTATTGGATTGGACTACAATACCAATTTTTAACATTCTACAAAAAATTCCAGCGGAGTTTATAAAGGAAAAACTTGCGCAGCTTGCTTTAGTCGAAAATTTTGATAATTGTTATTGCTGCTCTCGTCATTTTTTCCCACGAATGAGGAATTTTATAGTATCATTGCCTTATTGAGAGCTATCAATATAAAAAATGTAATCCACAAAATCGTTAGAGCCGTTTTGAGAGAAAAAAATTTGGTGTTTGATCACTATGATGACTATAGTTAACTTTCGGTGGATTTTGTATACCCTCATTATTGCGTCCCACTTGTGGTAACCTGTAGGCTAGACATCAAGTTTCAGCTGATTTGGTTACGATGGTTTTTCTCTAAAAAGCTGCGCTAAAATCGACATCGTCGAAAGTTTTGGTAATTTGTTGTGCTGCTCTCGTCATTTTCCCACAAATGAGAATTTTATGGTATAATTATCATATCCAAGAGCTACCAATATAAAAAGAATTTAATCAAAATCGTTGAACCGTTTTTTGAGAAAAAAATATTTAGTGTTTGATCACTGCTTGATATTAACTATAGTTAACTTTTTCGGTGGATTTTGTTTCAAGCCCTTATTTTGGCGTCCCATGGTGACTTTCGAGGCGAGATATGAAGTTTGAGCTGATTGTGGTATCGTTCACAGACACACACACCAGAGTCCTGTTTCTTTGTTTGATGATTTTCTTGTACCTAAACCCTCGACGAGGTTATATCCAGTCATAGTAGTTACTGCAGTTCGCTAATATGCAAGAGGCCGGCCCCTCGCAGCATCTGCCGAACTCAGACCTGTGGAGGAGTACGGCGAGGTATTTGGTCGTTAGCCAGTCTCACCCGTGAGAGAGCTGTTGCCCGTGTGTTACCCAGCGCGGAGGGTGACCACCTGAAGGAATCCCGTACCATCTGGAGTAGTTCTTAATCTGGTTCCCTACCTGAATCTTACTGTTTACTTGGGTGGCAAGTTTCAAAAAGGACTGATCAACTATAACCACGTTTCTTAGCCATTACCTTCTTTGCGAACTTTTGCAAAATGATTATAGGAAACTTCCTTTAGTAGCAGTCAAAGCTGCTAAGTTCGTTGCCACTCCCAACAACCGTCGCTCACTGTTGTGCGAAAGCTACAGTGGAGCAGCACATGGTTTCTTGTTTCCTCCGCACTGGAGGCACCAAGACGTACGCATAATGGAGAGTCTTTCCAGGAGAAAAGAAGTGGGAACCGCGCACATTGAAGTCACCATGTCCCGTGAGGAACTGAAACAAATCCAGTGGTCTGGCTCAACCCATTTTCCTAGAAAGACGTTCACGGATGTCGGGAAGAACTCCATACGTATCACGTCCAGCTGACGAGGATTCCCATCTCGCTTGCCATTTCTCCTAGAAGGCCCATTCGTCGATGGCGGCAAGTTTCTGTTCTGTGGTGGAAGCTCCGCACGGAGTTCCAGCCCAAAGCAGAGAAGCTCCCGTTTCACTCTCCACTTGTCAATCATGCCACTCAACAAGCCCAAATCAACTGGTAACTGACCAGTGATCACCTGGAGTACTTCCCGTTGATAAATCTTGTAGGCCTTGGTGATCCACAGGAGCGCAGCTCTCTGGGATTGGGCCAATACTCTCTTTTTGATTGACTGTTAGTTTTGCTACCCCAGACAACGAGGCAGTAGCCAATCACACCTAAATAGATGGCCTTATACATGAGGATGGTGTCGTGGTTAACACACACCACAAGTAACAATGGCACACACACACACACACACACACACACACAGACACTGGACCATTTTCCCCAAAGTAGTGTTTTTTTTCGGACTCAGGGAGTCTGAAACATGCAGAATCTAGAAGAGAGAGAACTCAAAATTTTTTTTTCAGCCGATTACATAACTTTCCACTACTTCGTAGAGCAAGGAAAAGTAAAAAACCTGCAAAATTATTACACAAGCGGTTTATTGTTCGGATAATCAACTTGACCTAGCATTAATGCTCCAGAGATCCATCATGTTTCGATTCAGCATCGAAAATATCCTCGTGAAACCCAAAAAGGAGTCAGAAAAAAAATTTAAAATCGTAATATCTTAATATTAAAATAAACAAAAAAACGAAAGTATCTAGAAAAAAGCTGAATTTTAATATGAAAACATGTTACACCTAAATACTAATATCAAAAATTTAGCTTAAAATTGATGAAAAAAACCAAAAAATGAAGAATGAAACGAAAAGAATCTAAAAAAAAATTAGAATCGTATTAAAACCAAAACGTCAAGGGGGAAATTGGAACGGGGGCACTCGAAGCGAAGCGCGCATCATCGTTAGAGGAGGCCAAAGGGTCGTTGGGAGGAGGCGAGGGAGCCGCCTCGAGAGCGGTGGTTTTTAAAAAGAGACGGAGGCGGGGCGGAGAGGGAATTCAAACGACAAGAGCAGCTTGTAGCTCCACGTTGTACTGCGTTTCGTTAATTTTTTAACCGTTTTTGCCCGTACAACTGAGCTTCGTCCGATCGGATTGCCGAGATGGCGGGCACAACTAGATACCAAGTCGGATTTTTGGGTGAAAAGAACGAATTTTTTAGACTACTGCGATTAAAAGGCACAAAACGGCCCGGACGGCGGACGGCGGACAGGGGACGGGGACAGGGGACAGGGGACGGGGACAGGGGACAGGGGACGGGGACGGCGGACGGACATTGCAAATTTGGAATCTCCATGTCTTGAAACGTAAAGTATCAAATTTTGAGGGGGGGTTGTAAAAAATTTTTCGTGACCGAAAACATAGGGTTATTATTCAGAATGAATAATAAACCAAAACACAGGTGACGCTTAATGGTTTGGAATTAGTTGAGCTACCGCTATTTATTCATTAAACCTACTAACGCACAGATGTTTGATAATCCTGATGATAATATTTTGTTTTGCATTGATTTATGTACGTACTTGAGGAATTATAGATTAACCGAAGTCGTAGCCATTTTTGAAAAAAAAAGTATTTGGTGTTTAGATGACCATGATAACTGTAGTTATTTTTCAACCGATTTCAATCATTTAATTATTTCAGTAGTGATCTGGAGGCTAACTTTGAGCATTTCTCCTCATTCACGTTCACAGACACGCACACCAAACATTTTCATAAATAACTACCATTTCCACGAATCTGCGGGGGAAATCTATCTGGGATTCCTGTCTCAATGCAGGTTGTTCGTTCGGACTTGAGCTGAGTGAGAAATGGGTTGGTTAGTGGTAAACCCTCGAAAATCCGAAGAGGCTGAGGAAAGTTGAGATGTAGCACTCGAATCTTTTACCTGTAACTGATCGAGACTATGAAATGCGAAGTGTGTCGCTCAATTCGACTCTAGATGTGAGGAAATGAATAAATAATTTCGAAGAAACAGAAAAATTAATAGTGGAGAGGCGTCTAAGGTTTCAGTTCCGGAACCCGCGCCGCCAACTCATCTGCATTCACTTTCTCGCGAAGATTAAAAAGTTTCTTGTTGAACCCCCAACTAAATCGAAATACTTCAGGAAGGAAAGAGGGACTGAGAAAAAGTATAAAACTGAGGAGTGGGGAGTCCTGTTAGCGAGAAAGTTTCGTTTCTCCTTTTCCTTCCCAATTCTTTAAGTGGCACAATCAAACCGCGGAGCTTAAATTGACACCGTGAAAAGTCGGCTTGGTCTACAATTTTTTTTTTTTTCCTGTCCCCTTTTTCTTCCTTCTTTTTCGTCCTTTCCCCGTTTTTGCTCCCGTCTAAGAAGATCTTTCGGAAGGGACTAAACTTTTATTGTTCTACGGTGGGGAGGGGAGTTTGCGAAGACGTTGTTATAAAGTGAAAGCGACGAACACGAAACTGAATCGCTGATCGCAAATCTTGAGCGCTCGAGAGGTCGGTCGTTTGCAAAAATGGGGTTTTCGGGAAGGTGGGCAATCAGTGCGTCAATGACGAGCCATGTCGTGAAGCGGGAATTTGCAGAGACGCGATAATGTTTCAGTTCGACGTGATCACAACGGTGGTGTTTCAAGCAAAGTCAAAGTTCGTATTTTATTTTGTCACCAATTCTGCCACGACTCAGGAATGACCCTCCACGGGGGGGACGTTCTTGTTACGAAACGCGGCAGTGTGCTTATTACTCCTGGGCCCGATTAATCTCCACCTGTCGGATTTTGGATCCAACATTTACCTGCCAGAACTTCTCTACACGAAACGCACGAAAAATATTACGATCGAAAAAAGGTTATTGTACAGCAGCGTGACCCAAAGACACCATTTCGACGCCCGCTCTCCTTGTGTTTTTGCAGTTAAATTTGCGGGAGAACGGCTAAATCGATTCACCTGGTTCTTTTTACTTTCTTTGTCTCTACGAAGTGGAGCGGAAAGTTATGTATTCGGCTGGAAAATAATTTTTGTGTCGAAAAACACCGTTTGGAAAAAGGGTTTGTGTAAATGTGTGTCTGTGAACGCGATTGAGTAAAAACAACCTCATCAAATCAGCCAATACATGATATTTAGCCCGCAGGTTATCATGGGACATCAAAATAAGGGTATGATCAAATTCTGCTAAATACTAACTATAGTCATCATAGTTATCGGAATACAAGATTTTTATTCTCAAAAACGGCCGTAACGATTTCGGTTATATTTTTTTAATGAAAGGCTCCAAATAACGTAAGAATACTGTTAAGTTCTCATCCGTGGTAAAATGAAGAAAGCAGCACAATAAATTACCAAACATTTGGACGAAAATTGATTTGAGGTGGTGTTCAAATAATGTTTGATAACGCTTATGAGAAACGTTGGAGCTACTCCAGAAATTCCAGAATTTCAACCTCCGCCGTTTCACGTACTACCATTTTTGACAAGTTTTTACTCGTTGTTGCCAATTAAATCGCATGCAATGAAGTACCCATTGGAGGTGAGGGAAAGTGCTTTGCGCTGCATTCCAGGTATTGGTGGGGACTTTGTAGTACGTCATATCTGTCAATCACAGATGCGGGCCAGGAAGAAGGGAGTAAACACCCACCTGATCGTGTCCTATCTCCCCTTGGTCTGGTTGCTTGTCACACATACCCTCCTTGAGTTGTTGAAGGAAGAAGGCCGCAAAGTAATAGCATACGCGGACGACTTGGTAATAATTATGAGAGGAAAATTCGCGAATGTGACTGGCGAGCGGATGCAGTTCATTATGAACGCTGGTCAAAGATGATGAAACGGGCAGGGGTTACATGTCAATCCAGACAAAACCAACCTGGCCGAAAATGGTGGGGGCACCTCGTAGGTGAGCACCAGGTCCACATGAGTGTGGGGTGGAACTGGAAGTACGTGTGCCCCATGTACGCCCCCACATTACGCCTATTTGTGGCGGCAGTGTGGGTTTTCTCAGTTGCATCAATGTGGGAGAAGAAAGCTTCAGAACGTGATGATCTATTATTTGATTATTTTTTCTACTTTTTTACGCCGTTGCCATACTTCTCCCACTCCTAGGTAACAATTATCCTGCCATTGCACCTGAGTCAGGGACGACAAGAAATAGGCCAGGTGTTGTAGTGAAGATGCCTGTCCGTTGATTATGTCCTGCTTTCATGTGGTTTGTGAGAGGATACGATCAGGTCATTTCACGGTTGGAACGGGTGGATTTACTTTGTCACGCTGGCGATCGATTTTTTTTTGAGGGTTCGCTCCACTGCATTGGAGTGTGTGTGTTCCAGTTGATTAAAAACTTCGTTATTGAATAATCCGAGACCTCCGGTGTTGTGTATCACAAAGCAGAGCTGGAAGGAAATGAACTCAACGGCTTTTGTTATTTAATTGAAAATAAATTGAATCAACTTCTCTGAATTCATCATTTTTGATCATCGCATGACGAAGGGGATTGAAGGCTTAAATAACGGAAAGAAAAAGGGGGGGCTCTTTCAGCGCTCGTGCGTGTTTCCCGGGAATATTTTTCAAAGTAGCCCATTTTTAAAGTGAGATGTTGACGCGGTGGAAAACTCCTTTCACGTCGTTACCGCCTCACAAAGGATCATTACTTCGAGAAAAACTAGGCTCCCCATTTCTCCTTGCATCTTTTATGTCTCCCATTACTCCGCTTTCCTCCTTGTTTCCTCCTTTGTATCAATTTTCGAGAAATTTCCTCCGCGTTATTACTGCGCAGTTCCACATGATTTCCCATTAAATTCAGTCCAAGGGTGAGTGTTGCGACGGGGAAAGGAGAGGTGTGAGGGAGGGAGGGAAAGGGCTCAGCTTGAAAGGGCTCCAGGAGGGTGAGGGACTCTTCAATGCAGTCATTCCAGCCAGTAACTGCTGGGAGAGTTTTGGAATTGCATTTACGTGATCTTGGACGCAGAAGATTTTAAATCCGGAAATGTACAATTTGTACACTACTCATATGGAATACGAGTAACGCATTGCGCTCTAGTTTTATGTTGGAGGCTCCTAGTTTTTCGTTTTTCAGCTCTATGGAGTGAGAAGGAGAGTGAAAATGAGTTTTCTTCGGAACCTTACGTTTCAAATATAACCCCTCCCCCTCCTCCTTCTCCTCAAAACACCATTTGATAAATAGGTCAGTGTCTGATGCCAAGTTGAGATTATAAGCTATATCGGCCCGCAACTTGCTGTGTTGCAATTTGCAATGGGAGAAAATCGGGCGCAATACAATAATAATAGCCCGTCGATGCAAATCCAGGTTTGGTATCGACTAGAACATCAATTGTGGTCACTACAGTGCTCCTCTCTATTTTCTCCGTCAACTGCTTATTTACTCTTGAAGGGTTAAGGCTGGAACAAATTCAATGAGCTGAATCCCCGTTCCACTCCTCGTCACTGCGTCCAATCGTGCCTGTAACATCATTCCCCCTCGTAGAAAGACCATGGTGGGGGACTCAGGGGGCCTGTGCGTCTTCCCAAGGGAGGTCTTCTTTGTATGAACAGCTGAAGGTAAGGATACTCGTTTGACGTGTGTGGGGATAGGTGAAAAAGAACAAAGGACCACGCTGGTGGTTACGTGAAACAAAGCAATCAGGCGTGCAGGTAGTCGTAGACGTAGCATGTGGGAATGTGAGGTATTAGGCTCAAGCAGCTGGAATTGGCGTAGGCCACAGACAATAGGGCCTGAGTCCGTCGGCTGAAGATTGGTGCCCATGTAGATTGTAGGTCATGAACAATAGGCTGGAGATGCGCAGCAGGAGGGAGGTTAAGTTACAGTTTCGGACATACTCGTAAGTAATTAAAGTTTACGTATCTGTTAGGTGAGTCCGTCTCCTCTGGCTGGTGTGTTGCTGGTGGCAAGCGCTTTCGATGTAAAGACATCATCGTCTGGCCGTTAAGTCAGTACTGGAGTCAGTCAGTTGGTCGTAGTCTTTATATATGAAAGGAAGGTAAAACGGGATGATGGAGGGTCGGGGAAGGGTCGGGGAGAGGAGGTCATGTACCTCAGGGGAAAACCCCTAAGGTGAATGGAACGTGTTGAATGATCTGTCAATTGTGGAATTTCCGTCTTTTTTGTGTAGGGTGGTCTGTAAATCCGTCAGTTGGTTGTTTTCGTTTGTGTAATGTTTTGAGTGGTGTGAATATGGTGTCGCATTTTGTGTTGATTTGTTCATTTATGATCTGTCCATTTTAGTTTTTTTGTTTGTAAATTTCCATGTTTTCTAATATGTTCAGTTTTCGTCCTTTGTATTGTTTGTGTAGTAAGGTGGTACAGTCCTGTATTTTGGTAGGTTCATGTCCAGTTGTTTTGAGATGGTTAGCAAAGTTTGAATCGTCTTTGTTCCTATTAGGAGATTTAATGTGTTCTGAGTATCTGGTCCGTATTTTTCGTCCTGTCTGTCCTATGTATGCGTTTGTACAAGTACAAGTTATTTTATATACCCCACTTTGGTCGAGTGGGTCTGTCTTTTCAGTCTTTGTAGTTAGTTTGGTTCTAAGTGTGTTGTCCGTACGTAATGCAATTTGTATACCTTCCTTTCGGAGGATATTAGTTATTCCGATTATTACGATTCCAATGAGCTGAATCCCTATTCCACTCTTCGTCCCCGCGTGATCCAATCGTGCCCATAACAAGGTTGGTATGGGAAAGCACTGTTCTCCATTCGATCGGACTTTTCCAGGTCGAGCTTCCTGACCTGGAGCCAGCTTCGAAACACCGTCTTGCCGAACAGAAGGATTAGTAACCAGTGGGTTTTCCTATCTCCCCCGTCTCTTATCCAACTTCTAACCACGCGCTCTGCCCCCTCTTCGTCACCAGCCAGCCTCAGAACAGCGACACAATCACTATAATCTCGACAGTTAAACCATCCAGAGATGCATACCGGTAAGCGTAGCACGAACTCTCAGTGTTCTTGTGATTACTTGTTACTTCAAACTCTCCAGTCAATCCGGTATGATCAAACCTACCTGCGTTTTCTCTAAAGGTGGTTCGCGCCGCGAGCGAGACGGGAGACCGAGGCAGAAGACCGCTAGTGTCTCGTGTCGCTCCCCAAAAGCGCCTGGATTTACCAAAAAAATGGTTGCGTTTGGTGACGAAGATCGCAAAAATATTTAGTGTCATCTCCAAATATGAGCTCGAAGACATCAACGGATTAAGTTAACGCCCCTATACAAATTCGTCGTACTGTTTACCAACAAAATAACAGAATACCAAACACAAAACGAATTTATTGATGAACCGCCTAAACCAATCGAAATTATTTCCGACGACGAATTTGATCACAGCAACTTACTTTGAGTTAGCACCAATTTTTCTTTCAACGTCGTTCTTCCTTCCGTTAGCATGGTTCTTTTCAGTAAATTTAACACATAACCAAACTGTGTTTTATTGAGCCAAAAACACGTCCTGAACGTCATCAAACAATAAATTGATATTCTTTATTAATAGCGAAAATGATCCTTCTTGGCCTCCAGTCGAATATAATTCGCCAATAGGCAAGCTTTTCTTTGGTTTTTAATAGTAATACAAGAGTAAATCATCGTCTTCTTCTTCCTTCAACAGTAACTCTATATCTCTTTCCATTACACTTTCAAAATTAGCGACAAAGTCAAAACAACACGCAACCGACTTCATCTAAAGGCTGTGATACGGAATGAATCGCAGTTCTGATTGCAGTTCAGTATCGACACAGTTGATGCCGAAGAGACCGAGACACTTGTCGCGGTCTCCGGTCTTTGTGCTGACTGGTCTAGTGGTTAAGACAATGGTTCATATCCCCACCGAAATTCGGGCAATAATGGATCGGAGCTCCGCGCGATTGCTTTAATTTTTGACTGAGTCAGCAGCTCTGCAAACGTTTCCAAACTTTCCTCGTAACAATTGGCGCCCAACGTACTGAGGTAGTTTGGAGATACTTTTGAAGACCTGCTGACTCAGGCCAAAATTACTGCAACCGCGCAAAGCTACTACTTTCGTCGGAAATATGAACCATTGTGTTAACCACTAGACCACGATCGCCCGGTGCCTTTTATAGGAGGCAGTCAGTACATCTCCTCCCTAACCTTTAGCCGCTGCTCCTGTAGCGGACTCTTGTAATGAACGGATTTTTGAGAGTTGACGGAATCCTCGGAAAATCCGATCAAAGACTCGGGTAATAAGGGGGCGACAAGGAAGAGACGCTTACTTCGTTCATTCCAGGAGCAGCGGCTAAGGGTGAGGAGGGAGATGTAATATCATTAAAGGCAATCATGGTCTAATGGTTAAGACAATCGTTCATTATCCCAACGAAAATTGGGCAATAATGGATTGGAGCTCCGCGTGGTTGGTGTAATTTTTTGCCTGAGTCAGCAGCTCTTCAAATATCTACAAACTAGCTCCGTACGTTGGGGTCCAATTGTTATGAGGAAAGTTTGGAGATGCTTGCAGGGCTGCTGACTCGGGCAAAAATTACAGCAATCACGCAGAGCTCTGATCTATTATTGCCCGACTTTCGTCAAGAATTTGAACCATTGTCTTAACACTAGACTACGATCACCCAGTGCCTTTAATAGGAGTTAGTCAGCGTCTCCAAACCCCCCTTAGTCCAGTCTCTGTCCCCCGTCTCGGTCCTGTTTTTCAGCCATCATCTCAGATAGAAGAACGTGGAATAATGAAGCAAGTAGCACTATGAATGACGAAAACTTTCATCAAAAAGTGCAGTTTTTTCCTCCTAATAACGGCTCGTATTACGAACTATAATTGGTATATACCGAAATGATAGAAATATGGTTCTCAAAAAGTCATAATGTTAGTCCAATGAATCCTGTGTTGATAACCTTAATAATAAATACTATTTCAGCGAAAATACTTCAGGGTTAGCCATAACAGCAGAAGTGACGCATTTCATTTACACTAAATCATCCTTTTACTGTCTCTAAACAATGTTTCTCGTTTTGCATTACCATTAAGAAAAGCTGAGTTACATTTTTATATCGTACTTGAACAAGTTGGTGGTGGTAATTCAAGTTTGAGTGTTGAGAACCAGAACAGCATACTGCATCAGGTCGGTCCTTACACCTCTCCGCGATGGGTGTTGCTTTTTCCTGCTCTCTTCTCCCTCACTAGAGCCTTGCAGCGTGCCACCATTCTCATACATCCTCCCACAGTGCACAGCGGTTTTGGAGTTCAGAAGCGGTCTTTGCTCCATGTCTTCAATATTCCCTGCATCCTCTTCTTGCTCAGCACGGCCCGGGTAAATTTAGCAATGCAACTAAATGGTTCCCTCCCCCCCTCAAAGAGGTGATGTCGCACGCATCATCCAATGTCCGTGGTGCAGGCAGTTCGGGCTTGCTCTTTTGCCGGCTCGGTGCAGGCACGCTCCAAATGTTCCAAAATTCTCTTTCGTCCGTTCTAAGGCATTTTGCAGGTTGACTACTGCCAATTCGCAGTCGTTGCGCCCGTAATTAGTCGCCACGATCTTTTGAGCCTTGAAGCGTTAACTGATAACTTTACAGGCTGTACATGACGTGTTTGCACTTCACAATCTGGTTTCTGACGGTTGATCCGTAATAAACTGTTGAGCTTTTCTCGAAGGTTGCCAGGTGAATAAAAGGCGTGACGTTAACAAAACCCTCCCATTTCCTCGTGTTATCCACATCTCTGCTGCGACGGCAGTTCACCGGATACACATTTAGCTCGTCACTTGCACCATCACGATTAAAGTCTGTCAAAAGGCCACTTTCCTTTTCATCTTTTTCCCCCTCTTTCTGTAGCGAGCTAGGAATTTCCTCCCCCATTGTCGCTACCATCCCTCTCGCTCCCTCTCTCCACCACCAATCACATCGTCAGCCCTCTCTCACCGTTCGTCTCGACGGTAATCGTGATAAAAGATCCCTTCCTTCCCCATACACTTTTCCATCGATCCATCAAGAAATAATTCATCATTCATTGAGCATCTTTCAGTGAGTTAACGACAGAAAGAAAAGCGGAATGGACGTGAGTGATTGATGATGTCGCCCGGGTTCCGCGCTTCACCTATTTCTCCGCACGCTTACTCCCTCTCTCCCCCCAACCCCTCGATCACACTCTTCATCATAAGATGGCCCTTGCCACGGCCTGGCGATCTGGCTGGCGTAAAACGGCAGTCGAGAGAAAGCGCATTTTCACGTTACAAGGGCCTTGTACGTCATCGCTCAAAACAAATTGGCTTCCTGAAGGGCTCTGACGGCGGTTGCTGGAATGGAACGTCAGTAAAATTACAGCTTTCGCTTCTCATCCAACGTGCGTCATTGACTTACAAAAAAAAAACGCTTAAGGCAGCCCTCCTTAAGAGCAAAATTTACAGATTATCGCGGAATCAGAGTCAGAACGTAAACATGCAAAGACAATCCAGCGAGAAATGAAATGGATTTTGAACATCGGTGCCCTTCAATGACGAATGAAAAACGAACCATCAGAATCAGATGAATAGCAAACAACAGGGTCGCTGTAGTGAGCGATGTCACAGTTAGGGCTTCCCTTTCGCGTTTACTACATTGCCATACGCCGGCGAAGGTGTGTCCTTGCTTTCGTTGGTTTGGTTGACGATCACATCGAGTGTATGCTTACCTACTTGTTCCTAGTGGCGTCTTACCACGCTGTATTTGGTGACAACGATGATTCAAGGATCACTCAAAAAGATCCTTTAGTCGCTTCCTGGATCCTACAACTGGTTTCATTGAATAAACTGTATACACTTTAGATACACTCATCACATTCATACTCTTGCTATACCATTACACACACGTTTGACGCATCACACAACTTTCCTCGGCTCCACGTATGTTCACGGACGGGCGCCTCATTTTTTTCCCAGCCACCTAAATCGTGTGCGGCTTCTTTGATTCTGTTCCTCACAGTTTCGATAATATTTTTCAATAAATCGTTTTTCCAGAAGTCGATCAGCCACTGGACTAGTTCATCTAAATCAGTTCCGGAATTTATTTAACTTGATTGGTTATATTGATGAGACTGGTTACATTGTGTATGGAATGATTCATATGTACGATTTTGGAATTATTGGGCAAACACTGCGAAAGAAAATTTGCGAGAAAAACAGTAATATTGTTCAACACTGACGTTTTTTCAAGCCTGAATGTATGAGGTTGTCCCTGAACACTTAATGACCGTTATTAAAATGTTTACAGTGTAGGTATCTTATTGGACTACTCTTCTGACTGAGAATGCCAGCGTCAAACGATCGGCGTTGTGAAAAAACTTGCACTGATATAGCGCTTCGTCGCAATTCTTGATAATTTATTGTGCTTCTCTCGTCAGGGTACACGATAAAGATTTAATCAATATCGTTAACGCAGTGTCTGTTTTGGTGGTACATGTCGATTTGCGAGCTGAATGCAAAATTTGACCCCTACAAAGGATAAGAAAGTTATTGTAGTAAAAAAAACACTGGGCTGAAGTTAGCTTCCATATTCATAATCGAAAGTTAGACTGTTTTCCCAGCCGTCCTGGATGGTCTCAGTGGTTGAAACAAAACATATTTAGAATCAAGAGAGGTGTTGTCGATCGGGGGAGAGGTCTCAATACCAATTACCCCGGACCACAAATTTTGTTGTTAATCTCCATTAGAATTTGAAATAAAATAAAATATCTGTAAGAAGTAGATAAACAGGAACTTCTTCTAAGATGTAAACTAAATAAAGTAAAATTATTCGGCGGAAATGTCCGTAGAAATTCCAACGAGAAAGAGAAAATTAAAGAGTGTCTAACCGTAATGATTATCAAGGGCACGAAATCTCGCATCTGCAGCTGTCGGACGCTCCTGATGTACTTTGGGAGACGCGTCGGCAGGATGGTAAGTCGTTATGTCCAACGCTATGATGCAGTCGTACGATTTGATGTAGAACCTATTATTTGAAGGCACGAAGTAAACCAACGAGATACTGATGACCCAGTAAATGTCGAGAAACGGTTACATGTCGTCGGGTTCTGATGACCCGTATTCGATCTAGTAGAGCAAGAAGACCGGACGAAAAAAGAATCGGGGCTTCGAGCTTGCGTCACATCCGAAAACAAGTTGTCAAGAGTCTTCATCTCTTCCCCGCTTCGCTCCATGACGCGCATTCGGTCAAAGTTACCCGCGATAAGAACCCGATTAAAAACAAAACAAACAAAAATAGAAAATAAAAATAATTTGTCGCGCGTAATCAGAGGAATATCTAGGTGGACCATTTTTCAGTTTTTCGAAATTCGGGCTAGTTCAAAATTGGTCACTTAATATAAAGCCCAAATTCCTCTCCTCATTCTAAATATGTTTCACACTCATGTTTTGGACCATCCATGACTCCAGGGCAAACGGTCAAAGCTATTGATATTTGAGACCTTTACGTTTTGAGGCGTAATGAATCCAAAAACTTAATTTCCGCGCGTGTTTCGTGTGTTTGTGTGTCTGTAGTTCGATTTGTGAGAGAACGACTGACCGATTGAGGTGGTTTTTTTTTGCTTTGCTCGTGGCTCTGTGAAGATGCGAAACTAAGGTTACGGGCGATTTTCATCGAAGAGGAAGAGGATGGGGATCAAAATATACCAAAAACTAGAGGTTTTCGCATTTCTATCGAAACCCTTGACGATTTCGGTTAAGCTTTCAATTTATCTTGTGCTAGCTAGCCCCCAACGGTTCTAGCTAGCACCCAATGGTTCTAAATATTTCCCTGAAAATTTGGCGGTATAGGCCTTTTATACCGAAGTAGGTTTTATCTCTTTCTCGTAAAATGGCTACACCGATTTTCACCAAACTCACAAGATGTTTTAAAAAAGTTAATGCCTACTTATTGCTCCCCGTAAATAATCCTCGGGTAGTCCATTGAACAAAGGTAGAAACTAAAATGCGTCGAAAAAACCGTTTTTAGAACATTTTCATAATTCCCGTAATCTTTGGGAGTGGTCTTTCAGCAACCTATAACCGTATCGTTTTTGTGTTTATCTGATACACGGAAATATTATGCATGATAGCTCTGACTTACTGCGAGTAATATCTACACATTTTCGTAAAGATTCTTTTAACGCCCGTACACTTTAGCAGATCGTCGAATTTAGTGGGTTGCGGAAAGTTGTGCGTTGATACGCACCTAATATTTTTAATACTCGCGTAACTTTCTCTCTAACTTCGTAGGTCTGTTCAAAGTGGAAAGGCGTTTTTCTCTAACAATTTTCGTTCAAATGAGTTGAAAGATGACACTGGGCCCGTTTACGTAACGCGTTATAGTTATTAGCGCATTAACGTACCTTGGAACGACCCGCTGGAGGATAGCGGTGAGCTTTAGGAGTTTCGTTGAGTCAAATCGAATAGGCAAAACCACCCTGATCGTTGAATAGGCTGAACCGATTGAATAAGGCCGGTGACTCAAGAACGAAGATCTTACCCGCAAAATGATTATTTTCGGCCTCGAGGAGGCTCTATCGCGTATTTCTATGCTTCAGCTAATGGCCCCCGGCCCATTCGCTTTTTTTATGTATCTATTTTCTTCAATTTTTTTTTCTTCTTTTCGCGATCAGAGAGCCGAGAGCATACGAGAGACCTGCGAAGAGAATCAAGCGAAAACTCGAGTACCGAGGCGTTTTCCTTCCTTCCTCCCTGAAACGGTAAATGGTGTAAACGTGATACGCCGTTAGAGGCCTTTTACCATCCCTTTCCGTCTACTACCGCTTTTTGTCGCTTAGCGAGAGGAGTGTAGAGGGGATGAAGGTTTTTTCCCCTTCTTGTTTTGAAGCGTTTTCTCGTATCTGAGCGCCCTGAACGGCGCCGACGGCTTTTCCGCTTTCCTCCCCCAGGTTTTCTCAGTATTGCGCTGAGGGTTGGGAATAACCTCCTCGTCTTGAAATGAGCGCTCTTCCTATGTATGCGACAATATTGAAAAATCCACGTTTTTTTTCTTCTTTTTTTGCGAAGATAAGGCGGGAATGAGGCCGGAATATTGAGGGTCAAATTTTTCGGATGGCGAAGAAAAGGGAAGGGGTGAGGGAAGACGCTTCATGTCACCTGGAGCGTAGAATTGGCACGTTTTTCTGATCTTCTGATCCCGCTTGATTATTGAAGGGGAAATTGGAAGGAACGAATTTTTCGCGCCATCCGAAAGAAGCCGCGAGGTTGATGGTATCAACAAGTTGAGTGATAGCCTCATACATTGTACAACGTGTGAAGTTACGAAAACGCTGCAAATTATTGCACAACGGTTTGTCATTCTTTTGCACATCAAACTTGGGACATATCGTATTCAGTCCAATGTAAAAAAAAATTGAGAATATAACATCAGCAGTTCGGAAAACGACTACTACTATGATTTATTAATTTGCCAATCGAATTGAATTGAACAATTTATCTATTATTGTAAATAATATAACCTCCTAGGTTCAAATTGTCATTCTAGGCCTACCGGAGGTACGACCTTCGTTGTTACGACTTTTCTCCAAAACAACCATATTCGTTGGAGAGCTTAAATTAATCTTTTTTTCTAAAAAAATTTACAATCAAATCCAAATTCATTACTATTTCCATATATTAATCAATTTATAATGTAATTGTAACCCATTTCTTATTACACATTACTTAACCTTGACTTGTGATATTAAAAATAATTTTATTATGAATATATTTCGAATATTTTGAATGATTAATATATATCTAATCAATTTGACTAATTATGATCGTGTAACCGGAACTTCTGGCACAATCTTAGTTATAATATGTTTAGTATTGCTAAATAATATAATATTATATTTTTAATATTAAAAACTAATAAAATTAATAAATTCTATAACTTTCATAAATTAAAGAACATACTAATATGTTTTATATACTAACAATCAAATACTTTACCTGAAGAAAGGGGAAAGAGGGGCATCATAAAATATTAATTATATATATATTATTGTAAATAAAATGTCTTCCTCCCCTTCCGGGGTAGCCCCCCCCCCCGGGGTATATACTTACTATTATTAGTACTTATATTACATATATTGTAATATATATATCTATATAGGATAATTTATTATCCAAGATATAGCAATATCCATTGCTAATTTAATGTAATTAAATTGATACTTTACTATTTATTTCTTACAATAAGAAATATAATCGACTCATCCCTCTCGACTCAGCACCGAAAGATACTAGTAAACATTGCTACGCTGAAACGAAGGGAATTGACGTTTTAGACATTTGGCACGATGTTACGAGTCGAAGTGACGGGTGGTTGGAGGGGGGGATGGAGATGAGCGCAGGTTGGTGAGAAAAAATCGCTTCCGTTACATTGTCTCGCAAGTTCCTTCAACTTCTGGAAATAACCTAACAGTATTTACTGTTATTTCACTGTTGCCCATCTAGATGAAGTCCTGCATCTCTGACACTCGTCATATACCTTGGAAACGATACCAAACACGGCATGAATGCAATAAAACCAGTTATTCATTTTCAGTTATGATGGGGAATGGGAATTCCACGCTCCCCTCTCGCTTTAGATAGAGTTGGTAATATCGGAGCGGACTGTAAAGAAACGAAAATTGAAATTAAAATGTTCTTATATCGGCAAAAGAAAATGAATAAACACACAGGGATGGATAATCGCAATAGAACACGGAGCGTATGATATAACGGCGAAAAGCGCTGGAGCAGACTGGCAGTCGTAGGCGGTGCAGCAATGAGCCGGGGAGAACCTCGGACGTGTAGGCGCGCGTCGTCAATTGCCGATAGGCCGGAGTGTGAGCGTTGGATCTCCATCTTCCGCTGCAGGCGTTCGCGCGATTGGCACCAACAAGTTATTTTTAAAGCATTTTTTGCCAATAATAACGATGGGTTTCATCCGATTGGATCGCCGAGGTGGGCACAAGTAAATACCAAATGAAATTTATGTGCAAAAGGACGGATTTTTTGGACCGCGTTAAAGGGAAAATAGGGTGGACGTGGAACGGCGAACAGACGACGGGCTGGCAGATTTGTCCCCCCATACTAAGTAAACGAAAATTAATCGATCAGCTTTGAATTCGAGCGGCACGAGTGGCATAAACCGAGAAAATGTGTCGTTGTTGATGATTGAAGCTACTGTACTAGAAACCCCAGTTATAGTCTTCACCCTACGTGTTTTTTTCCGCCTACAATTTTATTGCTGAACAGTAAGCAGTCGTAAATTGAGGGGCTCGAGAAAAAAAGTTATGCTCAAGGACACCTGGTCCGTGGTATTTTCTCAAGAATCCATTATTTTCTATTATATGCAATAAGTTCCCTGAGGTGCTTAGACGATAATGAGGCCACTTCCTCAATAAACGGTGATGCAATTGCACACGATGTCCGTTTTGTCCGATAGCCTATACAGTACGTCAATCTCAAGTCTGGAAATGGAATGGCTGACATTGCGTCTCGATCATGTTTTCGCCTCCCCTTCTCTGTTTTGTCCGTCGACTTCAACGCCCGTCTTCATTTCTTGTCGTTGAAGTTCCTGGAGCAGTTTCGATGTGCTAGACTTCGTTCCATTCAGGTGCCAATTGTGTCCAACAAAATGTACTAACGTATTTTGACATTTATTTTATATGTTCGGACCTTCCTGGAGCTACTCTCAAAGGCTTCAGGTTCAAGGAATGGGACTCGAATGGTCAGTGATTGCCTGAGGCCTCTGCAGCCCCTGAGGATTGCCTGTTCTTCTTGCAGGGGCAAGCGTGGAAGTTCCGAGCTCAAGATTTCAACTAATTCAGCCTGTGCCGAACATTATCTCTATCTGAATCGTCTATTGCGTCTTGCTACTGCACCAAAACCCTGTTATAACTGAAGGTTTGGCATTGTTTTGAATCTTAACGGTAGCATGACTCACGTCTGAAGAGTCCTCTTTTGAATCGTTTAGCTGACGTATGTGGCATATGTTTCATGTGAAATATGACCACAACCCTTGCATGACGTCCGACCGCGCCGATGTGGTTCACAAGCTAGATTGCACCTACGGCCAACCTATTTGCTTTCACTTCCCTTGTGTCGGATTGAACCCTTCAATTGCCAATAAACTCTCTCGTGCGTAAACAGTACCAAAATTAATATCTCTCGTGACCTGCAAAACGATGAAGAGATGAAAATAGTGTTTCAGGCCCGTGGAAACTCTGTGCCATGCTGCTATGTCATAATGACGGGAATCATAGTAGACAGTTGACGAGGAAAGGTGGTAACATAAAACGTGCAACAGACCGACTTACGAACCAACCTGTGGGTGCTAAGGAGGTAATCGTCATCATCATTCCCACACGATTTCATCACATCTCAGATGAAACTGATTTTTTTCTTTAAAGAACGTACACATCTTTGGTATGAAATCGTTAACAATTGAGCGTGCTTCGAGGGAGTTTCATTCTCGAAAACGGCTGTTTTGATTAGCGAAACAGATGTGCAGCAGCTGAGGTGTCATCAGACGTTAGCTAGTGCATGGTGCTTGGTTTGTATTTCAACTGTAGGGCGTTCTATCGTCTAATTCGATCCTATCTACAAGTAGGTTGCAGGTGCCTTGTCAAAAAGGTTTCATCAGGATAGGCGGAAACTGTCTCGAAGGCTGTTGAGCCGCATCAGGTGGGCTGCATACATGTTTAACTGAAGTACCTGCCTGCCATTGTGTCCATCCCCCCAATCAACCCTGGATTGGCTTACGTGCGCCATGTTGTTTTGGAGGTTGAATTAGACATTTGCGGTAACGTTTTTTACTCTAATTATGTCCATCTTCCACCCTACCCACTCACCAACATTGCTGGCCTGATTCAATATAAAGAGGGATCGCTTTTGGCACACTATCTCCATTGAAATCTTAAATGCTTCATGCCCTTCCACTGCTCTCTCAATTCTTATTTTTGGTGTTTCCGTTCCGTGTACTTCTGCTTCATGTGCTTTTTCAAACAGTGTTCAACGTTGTTTAGTTGGGTTCACTCCCTTATCCCAATAAATGCCTATACTTCGGAGAATCATTCCTGAAAGCTTTTTAATCAGAATGTTGAGTGTTCGTTTTGTGCAGATGGCCATCTGAATCCTCTAACAGCTACATTAGTGATACCCGTATTGGACGTATTCTTAGTTAATTAACCTATAACGCCCCACTAGACCACAATTTAATTGTCAATGTAATGTTCGAGTAAGCAATTCGAACCAGGCTGCGGATATTTCACGAGTACTACTTGAATTCTCTCGGATCGTTCAACGTCCGATCTGATGAGATGCGACGTGGTGCAGTGCTCGAAGCCTTCTCATACAGGAATTCAATTAATCCTTCGTGGAACACTCAGCCTCGCGTTCAAACGTAGGAGAGGGATTAGAGTAACAGGACTCTCATATTGTTTGAGCCCTGCCTCGATCAAAGATGAATGTGTCTCTAAGCAACGAGGAGGAGCTGTTGATTTTATTAATATTGTAACTAGTTTTATTGGTATTACTTTCACTGCGTTTGACCCACTGGTTGATGGTGAGCGCGACGACACTGAAATAACCGATTTGCATAAGATGGTTCGGTGCAAGAGAGAAAAAGGAATTAATAACAGGCGAAGTAAATGCAAGCAAAGCTAGAATGTACTAATACATAACACTAGTTGACGTGCACAAAATAGATAGTAACGAAAGAGTGAGCATTTAGAACCACAAGTGACATTTGTCATGGTTTTCGGCGGGCTGCTGAAAGTAGCAACACTGTTGCCGCCACCCGCGCAGTTCGCCGCAGTTTATAAAAGAGAAGGAGTCACATTTTCGGCAGAATGGCTACCGGCATCGCTCACGAATCTCTCCCATTTTTAAGTCAGTGAATAAGTACTTAAAGTCCCTTTATATTGTGTGAAGTAAGGTTAGCGATCAGAGCTTGGTGTTTCAAATTCCCCATTGCCCCTTTATCTGGCATTTACTGCAATCCGAGCATAGGTTATTTGTTTCATTCTAAAAGGAGTTCATTTCATTTCATTTCTATTGGTTTATTATTCATTCTGAACAATAACCCTATGTTTTCGGTCACGAAAAATTTTTTACAACCGCCCCTCAAAATTTGACACTTTACGTTTCAAAACATGGGGATTCCAAATCTGCAATGTCTGTCCGCCGTCCCCTGTTTGCTGTCCGCTGTCCCCCGTTTGCCGTCCGCCATCCGCCGTCCGGGCCGTTTTGTGCCTTTAATGTGGTCTAAAAAATCTGTTCTTTCGCACAAAAATCCCATTTGGTATCTAGTTTTGCCCGCCATCTTGGTAGTCCGATGGGACGAAGCCCATGGTTGTTATAGACAAAAAATGGTTAAAAAAATTAACAAAATGCAGTATAATCGCAAATAAGCGGTGTTTCGTATCGTTTTCAAGGTATTTTTACATCCTGGGTCGAGTGGAATGAACATCGGACGTGCACAACTGCGTACAGGGAAATTACAGTAATTATTGTCAGCCAATGTCAACAAATTGAAAGAACTCGCGGGAACTACAGTGGAAGTAAACGTTTGGTCGTTAGTACTCCCTCCTTCCCTCCCAACTCATCAAAACCACCAGCCCGCTCAACTCTCAACGTGCTAATTGCCGAGGGTTCGCTGGAAGTCCCCATTCCAATTTCCCCGGCTCTTTGCCCAATGGGGCGGAGGAAGGTTAGGGCCACTTCCTCCGCACACCCCTACATCGGATCATAAATGCCTACAACCTTTACGGGCGCCTGGCGCTGGGGGAAAATTTAGTTCCCGTAGTTCCATTGTAGTCAGGTCATGTTTGGTATGGTTTACTTGTATTTTTCGATGCTGAATCAAATGGAATGGGTCTCGGAGCAGTAATACTAGAATAATAGACCGTTGTGTAATAATTTGCAGGGTTTTTTTTCGTGATTGAATTCAAGTGGTTCCTAGTTGGTTTATAATATCATTCTTGCACTTTCTTGAGAGGGATTATTTTGTTTATTTTACATCAAGTGAGTATTTTCAACTTGTTCGTGTTTGGGGCCCTGACACGACTTTCACTCATGTCCTGTCCGCGAGTAGTTCTTTGAAGGAACTCCCCAAGTATGTCACACATTGGAGGTTCACCTCCGGAATTAAGTGAATTAAGTAGTGGAAATTGTGGATAGTAACGAACGTACTGCTTAAACGATATCCTTCTTCGACCAAAATTTATTGTGTTGCTCTCGTCATTTTCATCCAAATGAAAATTGAATGACACGCACATGGCTTATGAGAATTCAGAGCAAACGTAGTAGCGATGTAACCTCATTGCAGAAGGTCTACAAATTTGAGACCAGCCACAGCATATGCGACATCCCAGTTACATGCTTGTGGAGCAATCATGCGGTTACAGTGTCAGAAAGAGATGTAACACCATTTCCTCCTAATCAGGGCAGTGTGCTGCACTATCTGTGCTTCCATAAGAGTTACACTTGTCAAGAGACGCAATATACACTTATCCACACGTGGTTCTCCCTTATTGTAGCTTTTTCGGTAGAAAGTTTTGGCAGGTAGGGTGACAGAGTTCGAAAGGTTTCCATTGTTCCCTATTTTTGGCATGGACCACCTCACTAAACAACTAAATCGAGTGGAGAACCAGATTAAGCTCCAAAGTACGGTACGGGATTCCCCACCTCCGCGTCTCTCAGTGGCTTAATGACCCTACCTGCCCGAATCCTGCTCGAGTGCACGTGCTCTAACGTGCTGGCGATGCTGCAACTTGCTTGATATCCATGAACGACTTAGGTAACCCTAATGGATCGAAAGATTCCTGTCTAGTAGTTCAGGAAAGCTTAGTGTGAGGGAGAAATAGTCCAGCGTGTGAAAGGTGTGCAGGAGGATCAAGCATTCACACAAAGGCCCACAGTACGCTTCCAGTCAAAAAAGACGGCGAAATGATCTTGTTTACCTAGAACGGGAATCGGTCGCGTTATACAGGAATAAGTTACATCACTTTTAGAATCACGTTCTCCAATCGCCTAAGTTAGACCGAAGAAAGTGCAGAGAATGAGCCTTCAACCCTGCCCAGTTTTTATCCCTCTGTTGTTTGCTGAGGGCGGTATTGTCATGGAGCACGTGTGTTTGAACAAACTGCAGGATATTAGAAGCCTCTCGCTCCTCGTGACAGTTGCAAGAGGAGGGGAAAAAAACCTTCGTCTTTGTTGATGGGCGGCAGAAATAACGAAGTTTTCCCCGGACGTATTTTACCTCTCAATCGCGACTCTAATCGATTTTCCCCGCGCCAACTTGCGATGCATTCGAAATACGATTCGCGACACAAATACGCGTATCGCCCGCCAAGCGCCTGACCGGGGGCGAATGAATATCACAACGTACACTTACGATCCTCTGGAGGACTCAAAGGAGTGATCAGTTAAAAAAGAGAAATAGTCATGAGGTATTTTC
The DNA here is from genome assembly GCA_020466155.1 of Pachypeltis micranthus. Taxonomy (NCBI): domain Eukaryota; kingdom Metazoa; phylum Arthropoda; class Insecta; order Hemiptera; family Miridae; genus Pachypeltis; species Pachypeltis micranthus. The sequence goes on from CM035773.1 coordinate 36,594,136, forward strand.
GAAATAACCCTAATTTCTGAGCGCGATCTCTGTATGTGTTGACAGAAACGAGTCTGGTCGCAACCTAACAGGTATGTCAAGTGCCAAACCAAGCCCCTTACAACACAATATTCACAACCACATGGTCAGGGATTGGCCAACCGTCTATTCTAGAAAAATATCAAGTGCATCGCATCCTCAACTTTCCTCAACTCCGTGTACAAACAGCGATTCTTATCTAGCAACTAGTCATTTATGTTATTCATACGGTTTATAATAACTGGATAGTACGTAGTTCAACGTTTTACATAGAAAAGATTGAGGTTCATTTATAGAGTTACTCCTACTCATGCCACAACAATTATTTATATGGAACTGTCAACGCAGTTTTTCTGAAATCGTTGTCATACCCTCATTTATCTATGCTATCATCGTCGGGGCAATCATAATGCATGAGAAATGCTACAGCAACAAAACTGATAGTCAAGCGTCTTGTAAGGCGCTGGTGAACTACTGCACAACGTTAAACTGGTGCGAGAGTGTAGGTTGCGGCTTAACTCCTTAGTAAACGCCAATGGAGTTAATGTGTATTGTATTCCTGGGCATAAGGGCACCTTTGGAAATGAGAGGGCGAACCATCTGGCCAGACGCGGTTCGTCTACTGTACCTATTGGGCTACCTCTCCATTGTGGGGCATCTCCGCTACTACTCGAAAGGACTGCGTAAAAATAGGCCAGAAGACTGTCTCAGAGTGAGATGCCAAAAAATCCAAATCCAAAAAATGGCTCCAACTATATCTAGTTCTAACTAACAAGTACCCTTCGGTTATCCATAAACGTACAAATGCGTTGAACGAAGATGTAGCCGATCTTCGAATTTTCTGGGGTTGCGGAAAGTTTTGAGTCGCTCCGCGCCATATATTTGCGTTCCCGAATCGGACTCCAATCGTCCTCTTGAGATGCACTAGGAACGAAGTTAGCGACATACCTAAACGTATCGCCGCCCCGACAATATCCAGGACGAAGTTACCATCCGGCGGAGAACTCCCCCCCCCCCTTCCCTTTCCCTATCATCTCGGCGCGAGATTTAGAGAAAACTCCATTTTCCATCGCGACAACTGGCATCCGTTCGAAATCAAGTTTATGTATCGATTCAGAGTTGAATTATTTTCTCCGTCGGCCCTGTCAAACTTAATTTAAACTTGGGAAGAGCCGTCTCTCGCTTCATCGGCAGCTGCGGCGGTGGAGAAATACGGGTGGCGGTAGAGGGGGGGGGGGGTAAAAAATTCATCGTTGGTCCCGATGGCCAACCTCTTTTTCCATCGATTTTCCTCGGAGTTCGACGAAAGTCTCGGATTTAGCTTGTTTTTATGTTTTTTAAATTAACGAGTTACTTGAAGTTGTAATAGAGGGGGTGAGGGTTTGGGGGAGAGTGTGTGTGGAGCAGAGGGAGAATGGTGGTGGGTATTGTGATGGAGTTTGAAGGGGAGGGGGGGAGCAAATTAATCGCGGTGATTAGAAACAACCGGCGTTCAGGTGGAAGTAATTAGCAAGTTACCAGGGAATTCGCCGATTCAGGAGAGGTTTTCGCCTTATTATATGGGGAAGTAATTCAAAAGTTTCGAGGGAGCAACTCATCGTCAGGCTCCTTTTATGAGTTCGTCCCAACTTGGATTAGGTGTAAACTGAATTGGTGTCAGGGAACCTTTTTTTTTTTGTCTTGATGAAGAGGCAAAGTCCTTCGGAGGAAAACCGATTTTCCTTTCGGCGGTTAAAGGTAAATGTGGAATGCGGGAGGGCAAGGCGGAAAAACTGCATTTTTTGTTGTAACTATCGACACGTTTAGAACGATTTCAATACTTAACTTTCAACTATTATATCTGGTGCGACATATTACGCTATCACGCTACGTTCTTCAGCTATACACACATTCTACGATTTTCATGGACTTGATTTGAACACGGTAAAACACAACTTTGCGTTTTACGTAAGAACTGCCGGAATTTATGGAGTTAGTCCTGTTCATGCCCCAGCCGTTATTGGCCAAGCGCTGCATAGGAGAATTATGCAACTTGGGACGTAATTTCTATTGTTTTAATTGAAGAAATGTGTTTCTGTTCTGGAATTATCGACTAAAAATTGTGCAAAATGGTAGTAAGAGAAAAGGCAATTCATTTCGAAGGTGTATTCGTAATTATCTTATGAAATTCTCATCTTATAGGCAGTTCATTGAACTACTACCTTTATTTTCGTAAAATTCTAGTACCACATGAATGAAAATAACTGTACCGAAATCGTTGGCGTGGAAATGTTTGATAATTAATTGTGTTGCTCTCGTCATTACCCGACTCTTACCTGTGTTCTTGGATGGCATAGTGGAGGGCAGTTATGTTTTGGATGTCCCTTGCGTTGACTTGGGCGCCATGTTGGAGCAAATACATGCACAACGGCACGCTCTGGACCGAATTAATGAGACACGTGCCTCTATTTAGTTCGCCTTGAGGATGTCCGCTCCGCAGGAAACGAGAAATGCGACGATTTCCAAATGAGTCATAAAACAGGCACTGCGAACAGGCGTAGAGCCAGCATCGGAAACTGCGTTGACGTTGGCACCGTATTGAACAAGACATTTGATGACAGGCATTTTTCCAGAGACGGAGGCGCACCAAAGTGGCGTCACGCTGTGAACAGATCGGTCGTCGGGTACTTCGTATAAGCCTCTCTGTTCGATATCTGCGTCGCAAGTTGTCGAAAGGTATTCAACTATTTCGACGTGGCCTCGTTTGCAGGCGATGAACAAAGGGGCGCATCCGTCTTTTATTCGGCTGACGATGTCTTTGCGATCCGTTCGCGGGTGTCTTTCGAGCTTCAAACGCTTATTATAGTTGAGCCGAGCGCCCGGAGGAGCATTTTTACTTTCCGCTACCCGAAGGGAAGGAAAGTATAGTAATCGGCTCAAAAAAAAAATTTGGGTTTTCTTCAGATCTTTACGTTTCAGACCCTACCGAGTCTAAAAAACCTAATTTCGGCGCGTGGTCCGTGTGTATGTGTGTGTGTATGTGTGTGTGTATGTGTGTGTGTGTGTGTGTCTGTAGTTCGATTTGCGGGAGAACGGCTGATCCGATTGAGCTGGTTCTTTTTTTGTTTTGTTCGTTATTTTTTGTAGACACCAAAATAAGGTTATGGACGATTTCGGCCGATGGGAAGGGGGGTGGGGGGACGAAAATGTACCAAAAACTAGGGTTTTTTGAATTTTTCTCGAAAACGGCTCTAACGATTTTGATTAAACTTTCAAATTATCTTTTACTGATCAATACCCAACTTTTCTTCTCCATACATATCTCCATGAAAATACGGACAACGGAGATATAGGCCCATGAAGCAAAAATAGGTTTTATCGCTTTTTGGCAAAATGGCTGCAACGATTATCACCAAACTTTCAAGATGTATCCGAATAGTTAATACCTACATATTATTCTCAATAAATGTTCCTCTGACAGTCCATTGAACAGAGATAAAAATCAAAATGTGCCGAAAATAACGTTTTTTCGAACATTTCCGTAAATTCCAGGGTAACTTCTTCACCAGATGTGATAAATTCTAATGGAGTGTCTTTCAGTCACCCATACCAACATTTCGTTCTCCATAATTATTTCTGTATTTATATGCTGAACGGAGATATAAGCCAAGTTAACTCAAGAAAGGAGATTTGTCGAATATTAATTTATCGGTATTCCAATTTTCTCAAAAACGGCTCTAACGATTTCGATCAAACTTTCGGAGTACTCTCAGCTAACTAGTTTCTACATTCTGTTCTCCATAAATGTTCCTGTAAAAATGCGTTGAACGAAGATATAGCGCCCGCCTATGTAGGTGGTGTTCGAAATTACGGGGGTGGCGGAAAGTTGTGTGTTGCTACGCACCAGATATTTTACTTCGTTCATCAACTAGAGGAACAGCGGCTCTTTACTGTTCATCGAGTCTTTGCCAGTCAACCACATGATGCTGCAGATGTTCAAAATATTGACGGTCAAGAAGACTCAATCACTAAGAGAGAAAATGAAATACGAGCGCGTTAACCTTTTACATTGGGAGCAGAACCAAATCTTCCTTCGAAAAAAACATCATCCCAAATGTCTTGGCAAAACGTCAACTTCTTCGAGAAACTCCTTTCGATTCAAGCAAATTAGACTTCCGCCATTCCATCGGAACTGTTGTGTTAGTTGAAGCTCTTCATACAAAAACTTTAATCAAAATCGTTAGTACCGTTATTAAGAAAAAAAAGTTCTTTGTGCACTGTGCTAGTCATGAGCCGATTTCTCTATCCTCTTTTTTTTAAACTTTATTGGCATATGAAAATCGCAAAAGTAATATTCCTTATTGCGGGGGAAGGATAGATTGTACATACTGAATGATTCCGTTAAGCTGGTTTGACACTCGGATATTCAAGATAATTGGCAATTGATCAGTCTATCTCTGGAGGGATGAAGTGCGAAATGTGCCGAGAACGTTTCAGTCGTGATATCTGGAACGGGGCAAATCCTCCGGCGGCAACTGGGTTTAGGCGGCTTGAATGCGTCGTAACGAATTTGCTCCACGCACTGAAGCCTGGTCGCAGTTGTGCCCAGGCACATGTCTTTGTATATAGATTTGAACGTCGTACCGATGGAGGGGCATGAAAAACGTTACGGTGCAGGAGTCTTCTCTCTCTAGTCGATTAAATTGTGAGTTGTGACATGCGCTCCAGGTAGAGCATGTACACAAATCGAACTGATAAGTGATTTGTATATGAGAAATTTACTCGCAGAAGAGGTATATGGATTGTTTAGGAGTGATTATTACTCGTTTGTTCTGTTCCTCGTTCGGACAAATCAGAAATGTGATTGTGGTAACTATGGCGACGTAGAGCAAAATACCCTAGATACTTGTGGGTATTTTGGGAAGAACGAACTTTGCCATTAAAATGGAGGTCGGGATCGTTCCTAAGGAAGTAACAAACGTGACGTACTGGACGTGTTTTACTTGTATATTTAGTACAAACATACAGCATAGCACCATAAGCTTCCTGTGAGGCATCGCAAAATACTATAAGTACAGAGCAGGATCCTGGACGAATGGCAACGTGCCAAGATACAGACTGTTCAACGATATGATCAAGGGGTGAATCGTGCCAACCTACTTTTAACGACCACAGAGTCCTGATGAGAAGTTTGGCAACAATAGGTGAAAGCCAAAGCTAAAGGATCAAATATCCTGGCGATTGCAGAGAGTATCAATCTCTTCGTGCGCGCAGATAGGACCTCGCTCAGTTTGAAGCCGTATGAATCAGACTTCAAGTGCCAATATAAACCTAGCACCTTGGTAGGAGCATCGTCATCAAAGAAAACGACATCATGTAACCGGATTTGTGCCGAAAATAGTGAGAAATGATGAAGAAGAACAGTTCGACCAACTCCTGATAGGCTGTGAGGGTATCCGCCTCCAAAGGAACAGAAGTGGCAATATCGTCCATGTAAACGTCTCGTCGTACTATTTGCCTGTCAAGGGGGAATTGGTCTTCGTACAAGTCGACTAAATGGCGTAGGACGCATTGGGATAAGTATGGAGATAATTACTGTTCCCCTGCATGACCCTCAATTCCTCATCAGGACTCCACATCAATTCCTCCACAAAAAAAAAACTTTCAAACCTCCTTTCCCCTGGTCCCGGAGGACCAATGTTAATGCGCTGTATAATTTAGACCAAATCGAATTCGGGATGCTGCAAAAGCTCGTCTGTTCAGCTGTGAAAAGGGGAAGGAGAAGTGGCATAGTGTTTAGGAGAAAAGAAAGATTTGGTATGCAAGACTGAAAGAGCAATACAGGTTGCCGCCTCGTCAGGTTATACTTGACGCGAAAGCAACGGCCCCTGCATGGCTCTCGCAGTTGAGCTCGTCAGAAGCAACATCGGAGGGGATTTGCTCACGCATTGCAGCCATGTGCTCACCTAGTCTGACATTACAAGAACCTTTTTTGACGTTTCATTGTGGTATGCAGGCTGTATACATCATTTGAACTGATTTGGTTGGGTCATGTAATCTCAATCCCGTACACAAACACACACACATGTTATTACCTCAATTGTTGTTTCAGTATTAGGTGATTCCCTTTCGTATGGTCGGGTATGCGCTAACGCAATTGTTCAAAAAACACCGTCAAGACCCAGTTGCTTGAAAACAAACTATTTTCACTCCCATCTCTTCGTATAAAATCCAGAATCATGATGACTTTGTGGAATCGTTACGTGGTGGAGGGTGGGAATGTTTTTGAGACCCGCAGACTCAGGCAAAAATTACGGCGACCGTGAGCTTCGATCCAATGCCCAACTTTCGTCGGATTATAAATCTTCGACTATAACCACTAGACTGCGATCACTAGGGGACAATGGGAGTCAGGCGGTACAGAATGACGGAAAGTAGGTAACGCTATTCAACATGTTGTGAGTCGAAATTTACTGGCTCATGTAACAACTCAACTTCAACGAAATTGAATCGTACGTCCGTTCAAGTTAGAGCACTCGGATCGGCAGAATGACACGCGGTAGTGCATACTCATTTATTTTTATTGATAAATGTCCAACAAATTTACAACATCAAACTTCCAACTTTTCCCTTGACATATTTGCTCTCCTCTTCTCAAACACACTCAAATTTTGATATAAGGGGAAGCGATTTGTGTGTGATTGTCAGCTGTAACATTCACTTGATTATTGCGACTACTTCAAAAGCTTCGGATATGAACATCACTTCTGCCCATCAGGTTTGTACTTGGTGTATGGCTTTACACGAGTTACATAAATTTGATGTAGTAGGGAGCCGAATGAATTTGGATGTGAAATTCCCCTGTTAGTTCGCCCTTTGATTTTACCTTCTTCCTTTATTGGGACCGACTACTGAGCGTGTGTGACCCAGAAAATGTGGTGGAGGGGGGGGGTATTGAACGGGAGATTATCGGAGATGAACCTGATACCTCTTAAGTTGGATAATCGTTTGGCGGAGGACACTTACCATAAATTACTTTACTTCTTTTCGAAGGGTAGAGTTCGGAGGGCGACCCCACGTGCTCCGACGCCAGTAAACCTTGTGACCTGGGGTAACCCAAAACCTTACTCCAGAGCAGCAGCTGTTCATCAGTGTTAGCATGTATCTTTCATGAGTCATTCTTCGACATGGTTCACTCGGTTTTCACTAGTCCTGGTCTTTCTTTTCCTTCCCTCCCGTTATCTTAATGGTAACTTACCCGCAATGGCATTCCACCAAAACTTCATCACCTCTCTCACTGTACTCGGCCCTGAATCAAGATAAAAAGGTGTGAGGTGACAGTCAAGCATTGACTTGGAGTGGAGAAGTGGCGAATTATGAATGGACTTTGTTTGAGACGTGGAGAAGAAACGAACTGCTGTGAGTTAATCGCCCAGTAGAACTGATGTATCAAGAGAGGGAACTCTGAAAAAATCTCCTTACGATTACCATTCAGTCATTTCTTTTAAATGCTTCACTTCAGTCATACAAAAAAAAAAATTGGTTTTCTCAAAGTCCTGGTCTTCTATATTCCTCCCTCTCATGATCCTAACGGTTACTTTTACGCACTGACATTCCAACAAAACTTGCTCAGTTGTCTAACTGTACTGGACTTGATAACAAGATAAGAACTAAAGTTAACGTACCTGTGAGGTGAGTTCGTTTCCTCTGGCTGGTGAGATACTGTGGGCGAGTGCTTTCAATGTAAAGACATCACCATCTAGCCGTTAAGTCAGTACTGGATTCAGTTGGTCGAGGTATTTATATACGAAGAGAAAGTGAAACGGGATGGTAGAGCATCGTGAGAGGGAGGGGGAGGAAGGAGGTCATGCACCTATGGGAAAACCCACTAGAGGTGAACAGAAAGGAGCGTCTTAAATAGGCTGTCAGTTGTCGATTCTAGCGCCAGAGGAGACGGACTCACCGAACAGGTACTTCAACTTTTGTAATTTGCCTACTGGCGGACCTAACACAATTTCTCAAGATAAGAAGTTACGTGGTAAGAAAAACCATCGAACGTTGGGGCTGCAGATAGTGGTGGGGCTTCGTTGGACTGCATTTGTTCGTTCACAAAGCTACCACCTTTTCAAGAGAGCCTGCTCGTTATCAGGTTTGAGTGTCATGCCCTTCCAATATTTTCTTGTACTCAGCTCATCGACTTAACACTGATACTCTCTCCGCTCTGCATTTACATCTTTTAGTTCGTTCATCGGTAATTCTCGCTTAGTATGGGAATCGTGTACTCTAACGCTGTGCATGGTAAATATAAATCGTGTACTCGGTACAAACAAACGTAGCTGCTTACCTCCCCCCGGTTATTACCATGCATCTTTCTGCCAAACTTGAAACGTTTGCGCTTCTTTTTAATTCCAGGTAGGGCCTCTCGGCTCTTCTCAACTACAGCATTCGACTTCAGGTCGATTCCAAGGTCCACAGGTAGGAGATCCCTCTTTTTACCCCATCCACCGGTGGTACTGCAGTATCTGCTCAGGTTTAGGCCACGCTTCCACTTCTTACAGCAGTAATCCTCCTGCCGGCATCAACAGTTTCGGCCCTTATGTGAACCGCTTGGCCTGAACACCACAACGAGTGCCTTTGCCTGTTCATTTGTGTCAGATCAGTTCAGTCTGGGTCTGTTTGGAAAGCTCAGTCGAAGCGGCAGCAAGAGAGTGAATGATGGACTAGTGGTAAACACGCTGGGATACAAAAAACAGCAGGCCGACACACTTATCAACTTTTCCTTGATGTGAGGTGGAGGGCTAGATGTCCATAGATGAGCCCGGGATATCACTCGATCCAATTATTTATACTGAGCACGGGAGCTCCAATGGTAAATTGTTTGAATTCAGGAGGAGAAGCTCTCGAAGGTGCCCATGCGGACATCAATGTGAAACGGCTGATCACATCCTGCGGTATTATAGCATGTTTGCGAGCGAAAGGGTCGAGCCAGCAGGGTCAGCTCAGTATTGGGGGCCACTACACAGGCTGATAGGTCAGCATAACGGCTGTCACATGATAGAGGGGTTTGCAGAGAAATGCCACAGGAGGCGGGGGGGGCCTGACCCTGATATGGTAAGGGACCAGAAGGGAAAACTCCAACAGCGGAGCAACGCCAGGCGCTCCAATACCTGGCAGGACGTTCATTCAGTTTAGGCAATTATGGGAAAACTATAAGAAGAAGGAGCAGAGTACCTAGCCCGACGAACTGGGTGCCTTACCCCTGCCCTATTACAGCGACAAACAAACATAAACTATTTAGGCAAAAACTCCGTATCAGCCAACCAAAACCTGGCTCCGCCACGAGGTCCAGCCTGGACATGCCAAGAGGCACGACTGATGCCAGGAGGACAAGGGGGCCTGCTGTTGCCAGGCACGCTGGAAGGCGTGTTCCCGCTGAGGCGAAAGTGTCTTTGCAGTCAAAGAGAAGAAGAGGGGTGACCGAAATAACTGAATGAGGATGGACAAGTGAAGAGATAAATGGTAAGGTTACCAAAGTGCTTAAGATAAACCTAGGTGTAACCTTCTCTCACACCGGTTCGGAACAGCACTTCAGCTCAGTTTAATTTGGTGCAGATCCCTTTGGTTCAGTTCAGTCTGTTTGGTTTCGTTAGTTAGTTGGGCTTTTAGTTAAGCTCCTCGCTACCCTCCCTCCCCGCTGGGTCCCTCTAATTGCCTGTGGGTTGGGGTAACATATAGCTATTCTCACCATCCAATTGAGCATTGTTGCTTGTGCTTTCGATCCAGCAATCGTAGTAGCTGCAGGAGGCTCCTCAGTTTACGAGGGAAGATGCGCACTTCTCAACATGTACTCGCGTTCTACTTGCCGAGTCCACACAGAGTTGATGCACTGTAGAAATAATTACCCTCTTTCGTTCGTTGCAGGTTTAATTGAATCGGTTCTGGATGGCTCCTTACCGATCAAGCTCCTTCTCATCCCCCACCGCACCAACAGGGTATCCTTTACGGACCGTTTCATTACGTTTATCTACTTCGCCATCCGTTACGTCGCCTTCCGTCCCTTTTATCCGCCAAACGGATCTCCTGGAATCAATGAGCTCCCGTCTGTTCTGCAGAGGGAATGGGCGAACAAAATCGGCTGTCGAGCTGCGCCGTAAGAAATCGACTCAGTCGACGACAAAAGTCGCGAGGATTTCGCGAAGAAGTCGACGAATCAAAGTGAAATATTTCGTAAAAAGATTGAGGCGACGGGGGTTCAGGTGCTGCCTTTTGCTTCTACTCGAGACAAATCAGTCTCTCTCCTACTACACCCCGTTTCTTCGCCAGAACACATGATCCAGGTAGTGTGACGGTAACGATGTGAGGGGGGAGGGGGTCGTTGGAAGGAAAATCCTCTTAGCGGCAGAGGCGCAGCTTCTTGTGTCGCCTAAATCCTTTTATCTTATCTTTTAAAACAAATAGAGCTCTTATTGTAACCCCCTTAGCACCCCTCATTCGTCATCAGGCCACATCCCCTTACCCTCCCTTCTCGTCACTACACAACGACGTTGTCGTGACGCCGTTTAATCACTCAGGCCCCTGTTTAGACATTCAAAGCAGGTTTTCACTCCTCCTCCCTGCCACTCCACAATCCCATACTTCCGCCAGTTACATCCGCCACTCGTCCGATTCTCTTTTCTAACCCCCACCCCTCCCCACTAATCCAACATCGCCCTCTCGAGACGCTTCTCAAACAAACCTAATTATCCTAGCCGCCCCGTACCTCCACAACCATCCTACACAATCCCATCCTTCAACACTTCAAACACAAATCGAACTCTCGACGATGAAGTACTGGCCAAGGGGTGATGGGGGGGCTTTAGTCCGGGAGAACGGCAGACTAAGCTGAAAATTAATTCCGAACGCGACTTTGGACAAATTGATTCGTTTCCGGGAGCGAGTTGTTAGGACAGAAAGGGCGAGTTGTTGACATTTGGAGGCAGGTGGTAACGAGATCAACGAAACTGTTCAGATCTCAGGACTACTTTTGTCCCCCTTTATCCCCTCACAGTAGCTATTTAACTTACTCCCTGGACCGTGGCATTTGGAGGCAGATAGAGCCTTGAGATGTGGAGCCTGGTTCTCAGAATTAGGAGGACTGTCAACCACGTCACCTTATTCACTCTTGAGTGTTCCGCAACATCTTCACGTGGCATAAGATCTATTTTAGTTCACGAGTCACACCATGCTGCTATTTGCTACTAACGCGCTCACCAGCCACTGCACCCAAATCTGCACAGCAGATGTCCGTTAACATCCAACTTCGTCTGCACAGGAACCCAAAAGAAGTGTTCTGTAGCCAGTATGGAGAGGATTGTTCCCAAGTGTTCGATGCAAAGCGTCGAAGTGGTCAGAGTCATTGACCTCAGACTTCCTCACGTCAATGTCTCCGACCGCCTAATTGTCTCCAACTATTTCAATACCTGCCCCTCACCCGCGGGAATCCCTCAGCTGCGGGTCCTCCGCCCCGTTTCTTAGGTTTTCCCCTTTCTTTATTTCTTTCTCCCAATGTCATTTTCCTATCGACAACAGAGCTCTTCCAATATTATTCTGCTTCCAACTATCACCCCAGTAACTTCTCACTGTCTCAAACGGTCGCCAGTTCACACGTTCCGAGTACTGCCCTTGTGTCGCCCATTTGTACTCCATCTCACCTCAAGTTCAATTCTACTCCAATCCGTACGCACGTATAATACAGTCCTCCTTATGCTCACCGAGTTTCAGTTTTGTTGCGATCCTCCCCCATTCTTGCAAGTGTTTTGTGGTACTCAATACACTTCACTGGTCAGTGTGTCTTTGTATTTTTGGCTCAGCTCCCCTTTAACCTGGTTTATTCAAATGAAGTCACGTTTTCTTTCAATTTGAAAAGAGTACCCATAATTAAGCTGTTCAGACCACTGGGTTTTCAACAGTCATTTGAACATGTAGCCACGATAAACTATTGACGAGCTCTGTGAATCAACCACACCTTCTTTCGACCTTCCAAGGCTCGCAGAACACAAGGTTTAATATGTCTAAAGCCGACAACATAATTTCCTATGTACAAGCTTCCACTATCGTTCAGTGGATTTGCCGGTAACACTCCTATCTATATCACACCTCTTACCCCTTATTTTGATATCTCGCTGCTGCACAGTCTGCTCTAGAAGAATGTCACTAGTACCTCCATCATGGTCACACAAATTCGACTATCCAGAAATTCAAATGTGCAAGTGCCGTAAGAGCCCTCATTTTCGCTATACTTTTGTTACATAGACCTTTTTCTCTTCTCTCTCTATTACCAGCATTACTGTCAAGGTTTCGAAGATCCACAAGCCAGACCACTTCTTTAAACAATTTGTTTTACACCATCTGGGCAGGATAGAAGCACACAAAATGCAGGAAGAGTGAAGAGGGTGCCTGCCCATTGCGCATTATCATACGAAAAATCTTTCGTTTGGCTGGCAATAGATGAGCACTGTGAGAACGTAAACCTGATTGTTTTTCGTTTGAAGATGGAGGCTGTTGAGAAGTAATTCCAGATACAAATCACTAATGAAACGTAATTAGTGAATCAGTGCATGCTCTTTTTTATTGAGTTCGTTTTTTGTGTAATTATAGTCGAAGCAATTATTTTATTGTATGTAAAACAGCAGAATTCATTCGCAAAAGACAAGTGAATAAAACAGAATATTCATATCATTGATTAATTGCGTTCTTGTTCGAAATGTTAATTCAAGTACATGTAACGGAAAATTTTTCAGTCCCCGTTGTATAACGTGTAAGTGTGTTGTGATTTGAGGGTGTTCGGGGGAGTACCGACTCGGTGGCCCCAAGCTCCCTCAGACCCCGCCATTGAAAAACGAAATTTGGGATGGGAGAACTACCCTTCAGGGGAGTCCTCCGACCACCACGATGTCCGCAGAGCAAGCCCATTTCCCAGCATTTTCAAGCCTTGCCCCGGGTAGGAGCTGGATTGGTCTATTCTACCTTCCTCGCCTTGCGGTGGCAGCCACCTGTCGTGGCCCATAATGCACCGGTGCAAGGCCGCAGGCTGTGCATTCCTGAGGTACCGTGTTTGGGTCAAAAAACTCTTAACGACCGAATAGTCGCGGGCCCACCCCATCTTTCTATGGAACTTACGGCTTCTCCTCCTCCCAGGACAAGGCAGTTAAGACGTACTGCCCTCCCTAAGGTTCGGAAGGACCCCTGTAAGCAGTAGCAGGGATTCCCGGTTCTAATGGAATTCCCGGTGATAAATAGCCGTTAAATCGAACAATCTCTCTCGAGAATTTGTAGTGATTACCTAACCGATCTGTATTTTTAGTACAGCACAGTTCTCCCTCTGGGAAAACCGGCAAAAGGTTTAATTTCTAAGCCAGTTCTTATCTGCATCTTGCTCAAAATATTCAAGATAACCTTCTGGGTAACCTCCTTTGTTGTGGCACTGCTCCAAACACCGTCCACACCTGCACTGCTGCCGATGGTGCTTACTTGGCATTTGATTCATCACTTAACCCTCAACACCATAAGCTATTGTCATGAATCGAGTATATGAGGGCGAATGGCGTTCACATGTAGGACTTCAGTAGGCGGTACGAATGCCGCCTGTGTAAGCTGTGGAAGGATAACATATTTACAACCATGTTAATGAAATGTATCAATAACGAGTATTCGTTTTATTTCAGGACGTTCAACATTGAAGTCAAAACACCAGTGAGTACTTCTCAATTTTTGTATTCCACGCTCGAATGAAAAAAACCAAACAGCTCGAAGTAGGCACTATTTGATTGTCACGCTTGAATATTCGCCTGGTCTGGAGTGTGGATAAAGGGGAAGCGAGGCCCTTTTGAGACGGTTGGATTAGTCTGCAGTGAGCCTCTCGGCACAACTTAGACGTTGAAGATGTTTGTTCGTCGTTGAGATTCTTTCTTGCGTGCAGCAGAAAGGAAAGACCCCCCTCCGGTGGTGTGTGAAATCTTTCTTCTTTTCGCCTTGACAACGATAACAGGAGATGTGGTTTGACGCGAGGTTTTTCCTAAGGTAGGAAGTAAACTTTTGATGTTTGCCTGCCATTGCGTTTGAGCGACGTTGACGGGTAATTGCAATATTACGATTCTGAATCCATAAAATCTACACGAAACTTGAAATAATTGCATCGTTGACGAACACAATCTTATCTGCGATTCAAGCAAAAATTCTTGCTCCATTACGTGCCTTCAAGACACATTTGTTCTCCACATGAGGAAATCCTCACCAGTAAAATAAATTCAAACTGATAGTGAAGAAAGAGAAACCAAAAGTAGTGATCGAAGAAGTTCAGGTTTTCTCAGCCCCAGACTATTACAAATGATTTTTCTTTGAGATCATGAACATAACGACTTAACATTCTTCGTAGAAACTGAAAGCGCCTAAAGTTTCGGAATTTATTGAGATGCTGCTACTTTTGTCACGATATCTGGAAGTGTAAGGGGGGAATTAAGAAAAAAGCGTTCTGGAAAATCTGGGGTTGCTCCTAATTATCACCGAATGATTACATTATTGGAATACCACCCTGGTTTTTCTGAAAACGTGCTTCCTGCAACGAGATTTATGATAAAAATCGTTGGCATTTCTGATAATTAATTGTGCTGCTCTTATAATTTTCCTAAGGATGAGAATTTTATGGTCCAGTCATGTTATTTGGAACTATGTACGAGGAAATTTATTTAAAATCGCTTCAGCCGTTTTTTAAGAAAAACATTAGGTGTTTTCATCATTATGATAACTGCAGTTAGTTTCGAACCGATTTTCCTCCTATCCTTATTTTGGCTTTCCATGTCGATCTGCTGGCTGAAGATATTTTTTAGATAGATAAGTTTTCAACAGATGTTCACGTTTTGAGTTCTGCTGACAAAAAACTAAAACTTGTACCCAAAAGAATAGTAAGATCGTGTAAGAAACGAGATCAAACACTTCTCCCAGACAGTGCGGAATTTCCCATGTGGCATAACATGATCAACATCTCTCTACTGGTTTGGCATATACCAAAATCCTGCCGTACCTCCACAAGTCTGGGTTTTGCAGGTGCGGAGCGAGTGGCCGGCCTTATGCACGATAGCTAAACCGCAACCTCCATGACAGTCGCTTGATATAACTTCTTCAAGGGTTCAGGAACAGTCATTTCCATAAGGAAACAAACGTATGGGCGTGCCTGTTGTTCAAATTGAGGGGTAATGATAGGACCGAATGAGATTTTAATTATTATTATTTTTTTTAGAAAGCCTGAGAATAGGGTTACGGGCATTTTCTATCAAGAAGTATAGAAGGGGGAACCAAATTGTACTATACTTAAGGGGTTTTTCACTTTTTCGATTTATGAAAAACCAGTAGACGAATGTCTTGTAGGAAGTTGGAGTGCTTGCAAGCAGATGGTTCTTGCTACGGACTATATATTCTTACATTCCTTACTCTACGAAATATAATGTATAACAATATCGTAAAATGTTCATCCCTGGAAAAATGACGAGCACAGTTCAATAAATTATGAAATACTTCTACAGAAAGCGATTTTAGTAAAGTTTTTTGACCTTAAGACAGTAAATATGATATTACTATTCTGTTACTTGTCATGGGCACAATTAAAACCTGCGGGGACAACCTAACGGAACGAGATGGCAGGCTCCACTCTTGAGAACGTCGACAACCACTAAGTCGGGTGATCAAGCAAAGGAGGGGGCCCGCTGAGGAAAATTGCCTCCAGGGCTCTTCCAATCTTGTAGAGGCAATCAAACGAAGCGGGACTTGCTATAGCATATACTTATCATTCAAGGAAGTGGCCTGTGGTATTGAACAATCAAGAGCATCCCCAATATATCCGAAATTCAAATGTATGTTTTGGCTACCTTTTTTTTGCTGTTTTATCTCTCTCATTTTCTCCTATAAGAGCACGAGATAAACAGGAAGCACTAAAATAGAACCACTTCAACAGTCCCATCAACTTCCCATATGATGGCTTTCACAGCTCGTGGCATAAGTCGCACCAGCCCAACAAATTCCGGTACTTAAAGCGCCAAAAGGTTGTACGTGAGGTGAGGTTTTACAAAGTTTGTATGAACTGAATCTGAAATGGTTTGAATTCATAGCGTTAGCCATAAAAACTGTTGAATGTACGTGGGGCTGTGGAAAGTTGCTATCACTTCACGAATTTTCGAAACAAAGTAACAGAGTTCAAAAGTTACAAAATTTTAAAGTAGTTTTACTGTGGCCACGGAAGAAGAGGTTCAGTACTGTAGGGTTTGGTGGTGTTTGACTATGCTGCTAGCCCCTGTAATTGCAGACGAGTGAGTTGTTCCCTCATGCGATCACCGAGAAGAGCCCTCACAGCGTACTTGACGTACCATTAATTAGGCTCCGTGCGATGAGCCAGAGTTTTTAACTCGGTTGTTATTTAGCCGAGTGTTTTTGGAGAAACGTACAAAATCGACCGGTCGCATTATGAGAGGTAAAACTCGGGGACATTCACTAAACTTGGGAGATCCTTTTGAAAGAGATGAGAAGGAGACGAAAAAGCTCATCCATCAGCGAGAGAGGGAAAGGTGTCGAATCTACCACTCAGTCAAGTTTATGAGAGACTCTACCACAGCGGAGGTGGGGGGAGGTGAGAGATGCCAGAGACAGATATAAAAAAAAAGACAATAGACACCTGTGGTGCAGGTTAGTCGTATGAGAGACGACCGAGTGGGATCGATACGAGCAGACAAGAACGCGAAAGTATTAGCGGAGCCCTTTCCCTCCAAAATCCTTCACGATGGGTTTTTGAAGAGGAGCATTACAGAATGAAAAAGACCCGTCTTCCCCTCCCGATATTCTTCTTATCAATGGAAAAGAAACCGGAAGGCTGCTGAGCCCTTGACGAGTCCTTAAAGAACCATTCGAAGCGCCCCTGGCGTTTTGAACGCGAGATTGTTCCATTCTGAAGAACACTCCTGTCTCGGTGACTTGAGTAGACGAAAGAGCCCTAGTTGCTGTTGAATGCACCGCTTTTACATGGGTTTGTTTGGTGAATGCCAGTCCTATTGTCGATATCATAAAGTCGTCCGCTAATCCAATCGGTTGATGGGAAATGCTGCAACTAGAAGAAAACTTATGGAAAAACCTAACGGTTATAATATCTACACTGTGGATCTAAAATCCTGGAGACGACAGGCTGACGTGTGGATAGCGGATCTGGGAGGGATGGGACGTACATCTCTAATGGTACTCCAAGCAGGGATTTGTCCTTCCAGCAGTGGGGCCGTAATGAGACAAAGCGGTCAAGGATATAGCGATCAACACAACGGATGATAGTCAAGCGTCTTGCAAGGCGCTGAACAACTATTGTATATCCCTAAAACTGGCGAGAAAGTGCAGAGAGGTTTGGCCATATGGGCAGACTCGGTTCGTCTTCTGTACCTACCACTTCCCCATCGTGGGGCATCTCTGTCACTAGTCTAGAGGACAATGCACCACACTACCAGGAACGCTGCGGGATATGCAGATGTTGTGTAGTCAGAACTCGGCTCGTGAACCTGCAGGAAAGGCGGTTGAGAAGGGGTGAGAAGCGCCACCTGGAGCGTCGCAAAAACGTAGGAAGTAGTCGCAGGCTAGACGGTGGAGCGTGGAGAAGCCGTCTTTGAAGCGGATAGCGAATCGCCATCTCGACCCTTTTCACTCAGGAAAATAGACCAGGCTGACTTATTTCTTTGAATTATGGGTATCCCATTGGATCCCAGACGCAGGTGCGAAATCATATAACTACAACTCCGTCATTAAATTTATTCGATCGTAAACAGTTAATATTAAATTTATTTCCACCTGTTTGAAGAAGCCTACTTTTATTTTTGTGTGAGCCCTAGAGAGAGAATAGGACGATAGGTTCCCACCCCCTGAGAGTCTTTTTTTAACAGGGTATTAACGAAAATAAAAAAATAAAGGTAATTAGAACCCCACAATATTGAGAATCATCACGGGGCACTGGAAAGTGATCGAAATTAAATATGTTATGCGTGTAAGCAATCCCCCTCAGTGCAGGTGGTGCGGTACACACGAGAGACTCCCAACCATATTCTGGCCTAGTGCCAGAAACTTGTAAGAGGACGGTTCTTGATTTTTGGTGTACTGACTGGCTCCTATTAAAGGCACTGGGCGATCGTGATCTAGTGGTTAAGACATTGGTTCATAGTTCTCGACGACAGTCGGGAATTGTTGATCGGAGCTCCTGCGCGATTGCCGTCATTTTTGCCTGAGTCAGCAGCTCTTCAAAAGCATCTCCAAACTACCTCAGTACATTGGTACAACTCCGAGGGTTTACATAAAAGAAGACTAGCAGAAAATACCTAGCACCCCTCAGAAAAATATACATTTACCTGTGAGTCTATGACTGGCGCAATAGGACTTCACTCCAAATAAGGTATAGTCAGAGTTGTAAAAAATGAAAACCAAAAATCTGATCGGGCTTTCACTGGGCATCTGTGGTTTTCCTCAGTCAACCTGAACCTTGTAGAAGATAACGTTGTATTCGATATACTTTTACTTTCTTAAGCACTGAATCTAATAGTAAGCCTGCAGATGATCACGGGACGCCAAAAAACAGGGTGTGAGCAAAATCGGTTTGGAACTAGCTAAAATTATCGTGGTGAACAGAACGCCTACTTTTTTTGCTCAAAAAGAATAGCCACAACGATTTTGGAAAAACTTTTTTCTATGAATGGATCTCAATAACACCACACTACCAAAATATTGGCATTCGTAGGAAAACGACGAGAGCAGCACAACAAATTACAAAAAACATCGAAGAAAATTAATTTCCACGTAGCGTTTTCGTTACACATGTTCATCAAGTTATTATAGATTTCGTGGAATAATCCTGGTGGTAGTCGAATGAAATACCTATACAACGCGAATTTAATAATTGTAATAAATTACCAGGAGCATCCACGTAAATTCTGGACTTTAAACGTACCTCGTTTTGTTGTCCAACGTTTTTCGCAGTTCCCTGTGTAATTCCAGAACTACTGGGGCGAACCGTCCCCGATAAACCATGTCATCGATCTCGTCGACCTGTACGTTGGATTTCAAATGTCGGCCGCAGCTTCAGTAGCAGTAGCTCAATAAATTTCGGAACTTTCAGTTCCATCAGTTTCACCGCAGAACGTTATGTTCTACAAGTTCTAACGAAGGATTTTCGTTATGGGACGTCGTGTGGGGATGGTCTGCTCCTAGTGGCCCCATGAATTTACTTCTGCGCATTGGAAACCAGCCCGGCACCGTTTAGCGCACTGCATCAAGTTGGCCCTCACGCCTTTCTGCGATGGCAGATTTTCTTTCTTGTTATCTTCACCCTCACGAGGGTGTAGCCAAATTCCGCCATTCCCAAGTATACTCTCATAGTACCCAGCAATTTGGGGGGTTTAGGAGCGATATTTCCTCCATGTCTTCATTTTTGATCCCTGCGAGATACTGGCCTCTGATCAGCCAGCTCCATCCTTTTGTGGCTGAAGACTGCCCTGGCAAATTGAGCCGTGCACCTCCAGTTTTCCTTTGAATGCAGCGGGGAGCGTGGGCGCTGGCGTGTTCTGACCAACTGCACGCGGCCAGCCTGTCCACCTCTGGCACGGGAAGATGTCATGGGAAGCACCATCCACCATTTCCCTGGAGTGCAGGCAGTTTGGGCTTGTAGCCTTTCCAATTCGGTGTAAGTAAGCCCTAAATGCTCCATTCCCTACTATAAACTGAGTGAGGAAGAAATCCGCCTCACTGAGGCGTCGCTTGAGCCATGGACCAAATGCTGGAATCAGCCGTCTCGCCCACAGCCCTTCTTTGCTGTGTCCCTCTCACCCTGCCACCTCCTAAGATTCACAGCCTTCTGCTGGCCTTACTCTGGTTGCCCTCTTGACGAGTAGAGCTGCCAGAAGGTCCATTGGGAAGGTAGAACATACCTTCTACTGAAGGATTAGTAAGAAGTGGGCTGGGGAGAGATTGTCAGCAAACATTTTCAAGATCAATTTCAATTCCCGATTTGGAAATCCCTTGACATCGGAGAAAGTAACTCTCCTTCGTGCTCATTTTTGTATTTTTCTCCTTTCCGAGTCTTGTCTCAAACTTTGTCGAGTCGATTAAAACACCTTCCAGGTTAACGATAACTTCTCGTTCGCTAATTTCGTCCCCCGAAATTCTTGACATTGCTATCCAAAAGGCATCTGGAGCGTTGTAGTGGTCAAAATTGTTGTGCCCGCGAGGTATACAAATTCATAAGTTACGACGTGGTATGTTCTATTTTTGAAGGAGTTCCGTAACTTAGACGGGAAAGCCGTACAGCTCACACAGTGGCTACATCGGCCAAATAGCCATCAATCCTGAAGGGTGGACAGGGCTGAGAGCGACTTGTCCTGAGCATGAATTGTTGTGGGGTTTCCAGTCTATTATCATTAAGTTGATCCAGATGGGGTTCGCTGGAAGTGTAATTGCAATATTCCAGCCTTCACTTCACCGCTTGACAACAGGTTTCCTTCCTCGAACACGAAATCAGTTTCGACCTGGAAGCATCTCAAAGTTACTCAGTTACGCAGAGCAACTTAATCACGATGCGCAGTATTACGTCGCGAGACTTCTCTGTTTACCCTGTTTCGCTTTAACTGCTGTTTGTGGCGGAAAGGGGACCTTTAGACTTGAAAATTCAGAAATCGAGCTGAGATATTCGGCGAAAAACATTACGAAAACGGACCCCTGATATGGAAAATTTGGCAGTACGTGATCTCCCGCTCGGCGAGGGGAAAAAAGGCCGCGGCGCCGACTGCGCTATTTCCATAACATTTTATAGGCGTTTCCGAGGATCGAATGCCTGAATATGGAGATCGGCAAAACGGTTATAGAGCACTTTCAAATGATGACGATTTTATCCTAACAATCTCATTTTCATGGCGAGTAGGAGAATGAGACGGCGGAGGGGAGGAGGGGGAGCAATAACGCCAAGTTGAGCAATTTGCAGCGAGAGCCTCTTTCAGAAAACCAATTACATGATATTGAGATTTGGTTGTCGAGCGGGAAAGCGTTGAATGTAGAAGGTGAAGGAAATTATAGGATCTGTAATTCACTTGATTTTCCCGTCATATTGGTCTCTCGGGAAGTTGATTATTTGTAATGGGAAGACTCTCTCGTACGAGGAATACGAATCGAGGGCATTCGTGGGAGCGTTAGTCTTTGCGTATGACGCCCTTCAAGCAGGTATCAAACAAGACAGTTACGCGTCGTCGTCAAATGTAGTGAATTAGTTCAACAGCACAAAAGCAAATCTCAAACTGAATTCGTAAGTGAATATTGACGTATGTTGTAACTAATTGGTGACTCCGAACAGTATGAACGTGAGTGCAGCAAGTTTTTCTACTAAGTAGTTTTCGTGTGGTGGCACCTGACGTCGAGTGCCCTCCATCGAGTTTTTTCCTTTTCTTAGCCCTGCGTAGGAATGAAATTCACGTAATCGGCTGAAAAAAAGTTGTCCCGTTCAGATTTACGACTCAACGGATCCTGAGTCCTGTTTGGTACGAAAGACCCAGGGCTTAGGATTTGGGACGAGGACTCCTGGTTGTCGGGCTTATCCCTGGGTCATTCCGAATCTCCTTTTCTTCAGCTTTTTTCTCACACCCGCGCTATCGTTTCACGAGTAGAGTTTCTGTTCATGTTTGCCCCCGATTTCACCTTCCCACTGAAAAAAACGCAGCCCAATTATTTTCCAATTCCTCATCTTCTCTCTCGTACTTCTCAGAAGGTCGACTCAACATGGAAAGTCTTCCTACTAGGTTCCAATTTGTTTTTTTTTTGCACGCCAGTTGTGAGAGGTGGCTGTCGAAAACCCCGTTTGATGTCCTGAGCGCGCTGGAATAAAGCCCTAGACGGCGGTGGTCCTCCAGGAAAAAAAATCCATTTAGCGCAGACCCTGATGGACGTGTTAGCCTCATCTAGCGCGCCAAGCTGAGGGCAATCATCCGGTAAAAGCTGTTGGGACGGTTGTTCACCGCTGCATCCTGAGCCCACTTTCACCACGCGCCCTTTTAGGCTTTTTCGCGGCCCCCCACCCATACACCACCAAATTTCGGCGTTCGGTGTTTCACTATCGTATGTTCTCTCAACAAGTTCTTCTCCTTCTTCAGGTTCTATTGGTGAATATTAACGAAGTTAAGTGTTTGGATTTGCAAGGAGGGAAGGAAAAGAAGAAAAGGGATGGTGTTTAGTTGAAGCGCGGTATTAAAACAGATAATGGTGGTACCCCGATTCGGCGCTTTCCGCTGGTTGCCCCTCGCCAGGAGGGATGCGATGGTTCCGGCACGAAAACAGTCTATGCACTGCACTACAAGAAAATGATGTTCGCGTCCGCACAGTGCTCGCGTACACACAAAAACGCGCAGAAAAGGTAGTTTCGTGGTAGAAAAAGAATAGGTAATAGAAACTTTCAATAATAATAATCGTGATAAAAAGAGAGTGATTAGAATCAAAACGAGGTAAGAGAGCTGGAGGCGAAGCAAATAGCGAAAAGGCAACAGTGGCTCTCCCAAGGTCGCTATCGTTGCCATCTCTGTATCTGTCCTCGGACTTCAACTCTACAGGGAATGAGGTAATATAATAAGGTAAACAACTAACGATAAACAAGGCAATAAATAAGGTTAACAGAAAGGAGGGAGAAATTGTGGGGTAATTGACTTAGGTTGCTGCAGAATCGGTTCGCCATCGGAGAATAGGCTTCTTTTTTGGCTGAAGGAGAAAAATTTTCGGATAGATTAAAAAAAGGAGGAGGGCATGATACCTCAGTATTGTTGCTTGTTCTCAATAAATGTTCCTCTGACAGTCCGTTGAACAGAGATAAAAATGAAAATGTGTCGAAAATTATGTTTTTTAAACATTTTTGTAATTTACCGGGTAACTGCATCACTGGATTTAATCAACCTTGCATAATGTCTTCTAGCAATCTACACACACATTTTGTTCTCCGTAATTATTTAGGTATTCATCTGTGGAACGAGGATTTAAGCCATGATAACCCGGAAAACGAGATTTGTCGATTATTAATTTATCGGTTTTCTGAAAAACTGCTATATTGATGTCAATCAAACTTACGGAAGACTCTCAACTAACTAGTACTTACATTGTTGTGTTGTTGTTGTTCCTGTTGTAGAACGAAGATTTAGCACCCGAACATGTAGCGTTGCAGAAACTTGTATGTTGATACACACCAGAAATTTTTTTGGACATGATTACAATAACTGCCTCACTCTTTGTATAGCGGGAAGTAAAAAAGACGCTTTTTTTCATTCTGAATAATAACTCTATGTTTTCGGTTAGGAAAAATTTTTTACACCCCCCCCCACCCTCAAAATTTGATACATTACGTTTCAAGACATGGGGATTCCAAATCTACAATATCCGTTTCCGTCCGGGCTGTTTTGTACCTTTAACGTGGTCTAAAAAATCCGTTCTTTCGCACATAAATCCCGTTCTGCAGGAACTACAGTTGAAGTAAATGTTTCGTCGTTTACCCTCCTTTCCTCCCGTTTCATCGAAACCACCCGCCAGCTCGACTCGCTACGTCGAGCCAATCGCCCACAGGCGCTAGGGGGCGCCTGGCACCTGAGGAATATTTAGTTTTCGTAGTTCCATTGTAGTCAGGTTATGTTTCGTATGGTTTACTAGCATTTTTCGATGCTGAAAAGAATGGGATGGGTCTCGGAGCAGTAATATTAGGTCATGCTGTTGATGAGAATAATAAACCGTTGTGTAATAATGTGCAGGGGTTTTTATGGTGTAAGAAGGGACTATGTTTCAAGATAAACGCATGCGAAAGTAAACCTACCACAGTAGTTACTCAGTCCTCAGTTTCTAATTTGTCGGACGGTTTCGCAAACCATGGTTGATAAGTCGGCGATCAGTCTCTATGTGTGTGTGATTTGTCAGAATGATTTATCAGTATCAGTTATCTATTGCGGATTCGACGCGTTTGGGAGCGTGCTTTGTTGGATTCGCTTTGAGAAGAGGTTTCAGGTTAGTTCAGCTTTGTTCCCTTTAACGTACTTTTGTACAACTCGATCTAACTTCCTACGTCTCCAACGTATGAAATGATTAAAACTGGAGTCTATCAGAATAACGCCTTCGTAGTTATGGGAACGTATATCCGCGCAAATACAGTCGAAATCCGGAAGGTTACATTCGAAAGGGTTACCATAAATGTTCAAGACATGAGACTGATGTCCGAAGCAGATAAGTACTGTGACAGAGTCACGGCCGCCGGACTCGGGAGGCCAGGCCCTTATCAATGAAGAGGGCCCTGAGCCGGAGAGCTCAGTCTCCTTTTACGCGCCGAACCGTCGACCGATCGCAAGCGAAACTTGGTGAGCCCCTACACTCCTTACGTCGGGAGAAGAATTATTTTACCGGTATACTTTAATATTTTATTTCCCTCTTTCATTAAACCGAAGCAGTTATTTTCTTTTATAATTTCCAGTAATAAAGCCTTTTATTTTTACTCTCAAAGAAAATTGGTTCTGTCCCCCTGAACCCCCGTGACACTGGTAGCAGAGCAAAAAACAAAACTATACATTCTCTTTTTTTTCGTTGCTTTGTGTTTCACATAGGTATTTCGCTCATTATTTTATTGTTTATCACACATTTCGTGGCTGTCTAGTGCATTTAATCAGGCTAACCCGGTGGGATTCTCATACACTTGTGCCCCTCTGCTGTGATTCCGTTTCTGGCCATGGATCCGTGCGAAATTTGTAGAAAACAGATCGCTACGCAAGCGGAAGCGGCTCTGTGTTCCATTTGCAAACGAATTTTTCATGCCGTTTGCGTCGGTTACACGCCGGAGAATTGGTCGAAGGAGGGCCAGCGGAAGGCGGTGTGGAAGTGTGCCAGATGTAAGGACTCGCCATCAAACAAACAAATGTCACAAATACAAGCGGATCAGGACATGTTAAAAAAAACAAGTTCAGGCCGTGGAAGGTCGACTTGATCAGGTGGAGACAGACTGGAACAGGCTATCACGCAGCTGTCGGAAGATAGATCGACAGCCCTTGATACTTTGGCCGCAGAGATAAAATCATTCTCTGCGACCTTTGCTGATATGACGCAAAGATTGCAACAGTTAGAGTTGTTAGTGCGACATAATACCACGTTAGCCCAGAGTCCGTCTTCTGACCCTTCTCCCGGCCCATCGGAGCCTAAGCCGATCTTGACGTTCAATTCATTCCCTCAGAGCGCTCACCACTATTTTGGCAACATCCCGCACTTTATAGAAGAGCAATTAAAATCGGTCCCCAAGCTCAAAGAGCATGACAATGCGAGCATCATACAATTTTTAAGTTCGTTATATGACCTAAATATGCTAGGCGATAAATATTTTACATCCATGGTAGAAAGGCTGGCAACCACCCACAACGTCAAATTCCTGCAACGTCTCCTCACCGAATCCGATACTTTAACCTTTCAAACCCTATCAAAAAAGGTACTAGACTCGCTGACTTCTATAAAAACTAGAATGACGTACCAGCTGGAATTTTTATTCCGCCCGCAAAAATCTACTGAGAGCTTTAGATACTTTGTAGAAAGCATTTCTAAATTTAGCATCATTCTGCAGTCCCATAAACCAGTGGAGGTAATCGAAATTATTTTAGCCGGGGTAAACGACCAAACTAGGAGTCGATTTCAGTTTCAGACCACTCCTACCAGCCTTAAAGAACTGGACAGTCTAATCGACTACGTCGAAAAACTAGAAAAAAATGCAGATACTTCTGCTCTCTCTAAATCCCGCGAAGACTTAACTGAGCTCTCCGATTTCGCAAAGGCTAATTTTTCAAACCTCCATTTAACCGTAATTTTTTTCAACCAGACCCGCAATGGGCGCAACGTGATCGGCGCAATAATTTCACGAACTACCGCTCGTCATATCCTCAGGAATATTGGAGGCCCTACACATACCAACGTCCCGATCCTCGTTTCCAACGCCCCAACGTTCGTTTTGAACGGCCCCCGAGGCATCAGGGAACACAAAACAACCGAAATAAAAAGTTTAAACAGGAGACAGCAAATTACATGTACACAGACGACGGCTACCCACCAACACCACCCCCATGGACCTATCCCTTCCCATTGTTGCCCTACCCGTATCAATTTCCGATGGGGAACACGCCTCAATCAGACAATGACAAAAGTAAAGAAGATAAATCTACCAAATCGCAACGAAAGAATTCAAAAAACTAAGTACTGGAGATTTTGAGGGGGGAACAAACGCAAGTGAGCACCGGGTGCTCGCAACAACGCGTATACAGGATGTGGAAAATAAATTAACGATTTGCTTTCACAAACAACCATTCTCGGCAGTTGCCGACACGGGGCGTCAGTCAGTTGTATTAGTGGGGCAGTGATGAATAAATTAATAGGAATGAAACATAATATAAAAATCAAACGATGTCGCGTCAATATCATAGTAGGAAACTCTTCTAAATCTGTTGTTGACAAGGAAATTACATTGCCAATCACCATCGGAAAATTCAACTGGATCTTCCCTTTTCTCGTGGTACCTGATCTACTGGTAGACTGCATACTCGGATACAATTTTATGAAACATACGAAAATGAGTATCAATCCTAGTAACGGAACTTATTCATTCCAATTCTCCAAGCAGGTGTATAAACTGCAGTCTTATCTCCTGCCGATTTCCATTCTCAAGGAAGACGCCATTGACGTACCTGCCTTGGTTAGGACTTTGAAACACGAATTTCCTTCAGTATTGACAGACAAATTAGGGCACACAACTTTGATGACCTACCAAATTACGCTAAAACAAAACGCAATCTTAAACCCGTGCAAAACAGTATACCAACTAAGCCCACCAAAACTGAAAGCAATGAAGCACATAATCGATGAACTTCTAGCAAACGGGACAGTAAAGAAAATTCAATGCCCATGGGCATCTCCTTGTTTTTTGGTGGCGAAGAAAGGGAAAACAGAGCAGTGGAGGTTGGTGGTCGATTACCGGTCCCTCAACCGCTACATTGAGTATTTTCAGTACCCAATGCCTACTGTCGAAAACGCATTCATGTTCTTGAGCGGCGCCCGATATTTCACCACACTTGACTTGAACCAAGCCTTCCACCAAATTCCGCTCGATAGCGCAAGCCAACGCCTCACAGCGTTTCAAACCCCTTTCGGCACCTTTTGCTATACCCGTGTGCCATTTGGTTTAGCTGTTGGAAGTCAGGTGCTTAGCTATCTCATGCAAGAGATTCTAGGTGACCTCAAATTCAAATTTGTATTCAATTTTCAAGACGACCTCCTAATATATTCCCCGACCATTGAGTCACATCTCGAGCATATCCGACTCGTGTTAACCCGCCTCAAACAGGCAAACCTGACCATTAACATAGCCAAATCTTCCATAGCTTGCAAATCAATCGACTATCTAGGGCACACAATCTCCTATAACCAAATTCGTATGAACCCCAACAGAATTAGTAGCCTGCTTCAAATCCCCAGACCGCGAACCCCCAAAGAAGTCAGCCAATTTTTAGGGGCAGTAAATTTTTTTTCAAAGTTTTTTCCACACTTGTCCACCGTAGTTGAGCCAATGAACCGCCTCAGGGGCTCAAAATCAAACCTAAAATGGACGCCACAATGCGAACAAGCATGGCTGACTGTCCGTCACCTGATCACGGCACCTCCCATTTTGAAAACACCCGACTTTAATGAGCGCTTTTCGCTGTTTACAGACGCCAGCTCCGTGGGTTTAGGTTGTTGTCTGGCCCAGTCAATTGGCGGCGGCTTGTACCCAGTGGCATTTGCTAGCAGGAAACTGAAGCCTCCCGAAGTGAATTACAGTGCATACGAATTAGAAATGCTGGCAGTGATTTTCGCCATAAACAAATTTAGGATATACCTTGAAACCGCGGAATTCGACCTGTACACGGACCACAAAGCCTTAACAACACTAACCAAAATTAAGCACGAGAAAGGTAGATTGATAAGGTGGCAACTCCAACTCATGCCGTTTAGGTTCGTGCCGCATCACATTTCGGGAGCCAAAAACAATTTTGCTGATTATTTATCACGGTTTCCCATAGATGAACCGCTCCCCGATGGAGAGCACGAACAACCCGTTTCCGAAAATATTTTTTCCTTAGTCTTCCCAGAGGTCTTCAAAAACTTGCGTACGGAGCAATTGAAAGATCCAAAGCTTAGGAAAATTATTGACGAGGTAACTCAAGGTACTGGTAGCTAACTACCGTGTTAGCAATGGCACGCTGGTGTACGATGTTTCTCATAACAACGCGAAGCTCGCAGTTCCCGAGCACCTGAAAAACTTCGTGTTTGATTACTTTCATGAGTCCATGTATGGCTGCCATCAAGGGGCAACGAGAACAACCCAAAAAATACGATCGGTTTTTTACTGGCCCGGAGTGCACAAATTTGTCAAGACCAAATTACAACAGTGTCTCACCTGTCACCGGTCAAAAGCAGACCAGGGTGGAGCTAAGGGTTATCTGAGTTCCCACATACACAAACAGCCGAACGAACAAGTTTTTTTGGATATTGCAGGGCCCCTCCCTACTTCTAAGGGCTACACTTTCATTCTGATAGCGGTAGATGCATTTAGCCGATTTGTGTTCTTCAGCCCGCTTCGGCAAGCGACCTCCAGCACAGTCATATCCTGCTTACAATCCAGGATCTTCAGTAACTTTGGGTTATGGCGCTATGTTTGCACGGACAATGGCTCAGTGTTCACCAGCAAATTGTTCACTGCCTTTTGTCCAATCTAGGGATCAAACATATACGCCTGATTCCTCATTACCCCAACCCCAATTTCGCTGAACGGCAAATAAGAAATCTAAAAAGTGCCATAATTTCTTATCACGCCCACGAACAAACCAAATGGTCAGACAGCCTGCCATTTATCCAAGCGGCACTAAATTCAGCTACGGTCTCCAGCACAGGTTTTACTCCAGCGAAGGTCTTCTTGGGGCGCGAGATCCTAACACCTTTACACTTGTATTGGGACGAAGCAGCTTGCACTAGCCACAACAGCACCCAGGCCTCTGACCTATGGAAGACGGTGTATGAGAATCTCGTAAGGGCACACCAGATTTCGCGGCGAACGTACAGTGCGAGGCATAAATTTATAACATTCAATGTAGGAGATCATGTATTGTTAAAGACGCACATACTCTCTAGCAAAGTGAAACACGTAGCAACCAAACTGTCATTTAAATATTCAGACCCCTTCCAAGTAACGAAACAGCTATCACCTGTGTCATATGAGCTGACCAATGTCGCAGATCCAGCGAACATAAAAATAGCCCACGTCAGTCAATTAAAAAAATTCATACCCTCCCGACAATAGACACCGTATCATTATCTTCCTCGCACTACGCCGATCGCCACTTGCACCTCACGACAAATTAAACTGCCAATGCATCCCATCGATATCACAGCATCGTCTTCGTCATCACTGCAGCATCTGGGCTCCCGGGAGACAGGGGAATGAAGGTACCCTGTCGCAGAAGAGGGGGCTCAGCGACAACCTGGCCAGCAGCAACATCAGCAGCAACGAGGGCCTACTCGAGGGGAGGATGGTGTGACAGAGTCACGACCGCCGGACTCGGGAGGCCAGGCCCTTATCAATGAAGAGGGCCCTGAGCCGGAGAGCTCAGTCTCCTTTTACGCGCCGAACCGTCGACCGATCGCAAGCGAAACTTGGTGAGCCCCTACACTCCTTACGTCGGGAGAAGAATTATTTTACCGGTATACTTTAATATTTTATTTCCCTCTTTCATTAAACCGAAGCAGTTATTTTCTTTTATAATTTCCAGTAATAAAGCCTTTTATTTTTACTCTCAAAGAAAATTGGTTCTGTCCCCCTGAACCCCCGTGACAGTACCATGGAGTGACATAGTATGGGCCGTTGGAAACGAATCTAGTTGTTCGTTCCATCACTTGAGTTGTAAATTTGACGATGGGTATGAATCGATACTTTGATTTGTGGACTCATTCGAGAGGGCCCTTTCCAGAACGTTCGAAACTAAATATATCAGGGTTCACGTCCATTTCTGACGTAATTGACTAACGTCGTCTACTTCACGGTGCTCCAGTTGTTGATATATTCGTTAATAGTTTGAATTTAATTGGATCAGAGCGGCTGACTCGAGTTAACTGACACTGTTTGTCGTTGTCCAACCATATTATTCCATAAATTCGATGACCAGCCGTATGTACCGGCGATGTATCTTCGCTCAAAGCATTTACACCGCATCATTTATGAGGAACAAAATTTAGATACTAGTTAGGTGAGAGTCTTCGGTGAGTTTGATTGAAATATTTACAGCCGTTTTTCAGAAAATTGGAAAACCGATAAGGTAATATTTGACAAATCTCGTATTCCGAGCTGCCATGTATGTCTCCGCTCAACAGATATATACAGAAATAACTACCACGAACAAAATGTGGGTATAAGTTGTTAAGAGACACTCCTTAAGAATCATGATATCCAGTGACGTTGTTATTCGGAAAACTACAAAAATGTACAAAAAACATTATTTTCATTTTTATCTCTGTTCTATGGACTGTCAGAGGAACATTTATTGAGAACAGCCATCAATACTCAGGCATCGTGTCTTCCAACTTTTTCTACCTTTTTTTTATCTTAGTTCGGCGTAAATGTTTCTCTTCCAGTCAGTGCATTTGATAAAATGCATTTGCTTATCAGCTCTTTATCTTCGTTTAACGTTTTTATGGAGATATGTACGGAGAAGAAAAGTTAGGTACTAACTAGTGGAAGATAATTTGAATGTTTAATAAAAATAGTTCAAAGCCGTTATCGAGAAAAACGTAAAACCCGCTAGTTTTTGGTACATTTCCGTCCCCCAACACTATTTCCCATTGGTGGAACTTGCTGCTAACCCTACCTTCGCGTCTAAGATAAATCTCGAACTAAGGGGGAAATAACCGTCTCAATCGGTGTAGCCGTTCTTCCACAAATCGAACTACGGTCACGCACACGGACCAGGCGAGGAAATTAGGTTTACGGACTCTAAAGTTAACGTACCTGTTAGGTGAGTCCGTCTCCTCTGGCTTGTGAGTTACTGTGGGCAAGCGCTTTCGATGTAAAGACATCATCGTCTGGCCGTTAAGTCAGTACTGGAGTCAGTCAGTTAGTCGTGGTCTTTATATACAAAGAGAA
The DNA here is from genome assembly GCA_020466155.1 of Pachypeltis micranthus. Classification (NCBI taxonomy): domain Eukaryota; kingdom Metazoa; phylum Arthropoda; class Insecta; order Hemiptera; family Miridae; genus Pachypeltis; species Pachypeltis micranthus. Next base: position 36,625,382 of record CM035773.1, read on the forward strand.
AGGTGAAAGGGGTGATGGAGCGTCGGGGAAGGGGCGGGGAGAGGACTCAGTACAAAACGTTAAGATCGGGAGAAAACGCAACTGTTTTTTGACACGATTACAATACTTTTCTTATCCTCTGGGTAGCAGAAAGTAATATTCAGGTGATTGAAGCAAGAGGAGTGGACCCAGAACTGATCCCTGGGGAACTACAGCGAGCATTCTTCGTTTTGTGGATCTTACATGTTGGAGATTTCCGGGATTTCCGAGCTTATCACTAATTATACGATGCGCGTCAAACCCCCTCCGTACGTATAGTTTATTGAACAACCGTGCTAAAGTAGAATTACTTTGACAGTTTTCTTTTTACTCGTGCACGCGCAGAGCGCTGTAATCAGTAAGTAGAAGCCGCGTGTCGCGCAGCATCAAACACGCGTTTCCTCCCCTCTAATTCTGTTTCACTTGTTTTCCGAAGAGACAATCGAAGCTTGAGTCGGTGGGGTTATGTGACGTGTTCCCGGGGATATTTGTTGGGTAATGAAAGCTGAGAGACGAGGGAGATGTAATTGAGGCGGTGGCTCTTAGCACTCGGGTCACGAAGAGAGGAGAGTACAATACTGTCACACTCTCCTCCTCCATTCGTAGGAAGGTAAAACTGATATGGAAGCTCTTCCCGGACCCTGGTCGTCACGCTGTGGGCATGAATTGCGTCGTTCTGAAAACCTATTCACCCGTTCATCATCGGTAATTATTTTGGGAACGTGGATTTCATTTTTTGACATTGTGATTTCAAATAACGCTATTACGTCAACAAATGATGCGGCGCACCAACTTCCTATCTCAGCCCTTCGTACGTCCAGCGGTTTTTATCACTCTAGTTACTAATCCAGTTCGTTATCATTTGACTTATATGATCTCGGTAAAATTTAACTCGACGTTTCACGTGGAACAATATGACTTTTCTGGGAAGATTAGGGCGAATAATTTTGAATTATAGAGGAAAAACTGCGACAGATATTCTATTGTAATTACCAATATTGATGTTCTACCGTAGAGCTAACACCTTCATTTTCGGGGACGCTAGTGTCAAATGAGCGAGATTTGCAAAAGGCTGGAAACATTGTCATGCGTCAAGTGGTTTTGTGCTAGAATGGTTCGTGTCTGGGCCCAATATACTTAATCTGACAAGAACTCACTAAACTCACCTCAGATATCAAATAAATGAATGACTCTTTTTGAGGCAAAAATAGCCACTTTGGATTTAAAAATAAATAGAAATGAAAAAAATAAATGAATCAAACTCCTTTCAATATTTGATAAAAGTAACTGTTTACAACATACCGGGGTAGCCAACCCTAATTTCTCTTGAATTAAAAAAGCGGACTGTATTTTCAAACACCCCGGATCCGATCAAAATTAGTTTTTCCCCCCTTGTCTGCAAACTATGCCTCCGCCGATGCCGAGACCTCGCCGACCTGAAAAAGAAACAAATGCAGGAACGGAAAAATAGGAAATTGAGGGTCTCACCTTTAAGAACGTGACAGAAGCTTTTCCCCGGGCGGGAAACACTGGACTTTGCTAGGGGAACCACTTCGTCGCGTCACAACTATACTTAGCGGAAGCTCCACAAAGAGGGGGGGGGGTAAAAGATGATTGATATATATCGCAATTAACACATCCAACAAAATAACTCCCTCTCGATCGACCGCTCGATGGAAAGTAATAGGTGAGAAGGAAAGGATGGTGGTCTGTGGGAGGTGAGGCGGACACCTGGAGGGGAAAACGATAAGGGCCGGCTGGCGGGCCCCAGGGCGAATCGACGGGAAGCAGCCTACGTTTCCAACAGTAACCAAATTTTCTCGGATCGTTATGAAAGACAATATTGTGACAAGGGGGTTAATAAACGGGGGTTTGCTCAAGTTTATCCAACAGTATTCGATCGAGTGAGGTAAATACTGAACGTAAAATCTGTGGGTGATAAGGGAGAGGCTCGAGTCATAGGTTGCAGGGCCCGTGAACAATCAGAATGAGAATAATCAAATCGCAAAGTAATCGCTCGCCCTTCCCACGCTTTTCCACGCGTGTCAGACAACGCAAAGGAAGCAGAGCCGATGGAAATGGATGCTACACCCTCCTCAACGTTTATTATCGTCTTGCACAGCTTGACACAGTTTCACACCTCGAAGAGCCATCGTATGCGATTCAGAATGGAAAAGTAGTTCGAAACATTACAAAACGTGACTGGTCCAGGTACACTTGGCAATTGGCGCGACGTGACGAGTCGAACTGACGGGTGGTTAGAGCGTGGTGGGTGGCAGTGCGGGAAATGAGCGCAGGCCAGGGAGAAACGATAAGTAGTAGAATTCGACTCAATGTTTACCGCTCACAATGTCCGCTGTCATCCAGATGCAGTGACATCCATCATATTCGACTCAGCATCGAGATATACCTAGGAAACAACATAAAACAAGACCTATTTGCGGTAAAACTGCCAAAATGTCGTTTTGGGCTAATTTTATAAACACTTTTTGGCCCATAATAATCGTGGATTTCCGTATGATTGGATTGCCGAGTAGACGGGCACAACTAGATACCAAATGAAATTTATATGCAAAAAAAACATTAAAACAAAAAAAAACCACACTTTAAAAAAGGGCCCGGACGGCAGACAGACATTGCGGATTTGCGATTCTCCTGTCTTGAAACGCGAAATGTCACATTTTGGGGAGGGGGGGGGGAAGAGACGGAAAATGTCCTCACTGGAAGCATACGATACACTCGTTTTTTGTAAAAAATTTATCGTGTTACACACTACTACTTTTGAGGTTTTTTTTTTTTTTTTTTTTTTTTTTTTCTTTCCCGAGGGCATCGGGACAAGTCCCTTTGTCACTGCGGCCACGTGTGGGCCTATTGTGACTCTAGCCCTTCCTTAGTAAAAGGCGTCGTACATACCCGCCCCCTTTATGAAGCCGAGTATGTCCTTCACCGCAGCTTCTGCTATGATGTGGGGCTCAATAATCCTGGGCAAAGAATCCAAAGCGTTTCGCTGCTAAGGCAGGGCACTCACATAGGATGTGCTCCGCCGTCTCGTCCTCCTCACCACAGAGTCTGCATTCCACCGCCTCTGAGATGCCCATCTTGTTGAGGTGATACCTGAGTGGGCAGTGTCCGGTGAGGAAGCTGATCAAGACCCTCAAGTCCCTCCTAGAGAGTGTCAGCATCGCCTTTGCCCTTTGAACAGAAGGCGTAACAAGCCTTTTTGATTGTCTAAGTCGTGGCTGGCGATGCCAATGGGCGCTATTTTCCTGTGTCTCCCATTGAGCCACCAAACGGTTCAGGTGACTTTTGGTCATACCTACGTGAGGTTCAGGCCCAATGGGTAGGGCTTCTGTGCCCTTCTTCGCAAGGTGGTCAGCCTTTTCATTGCCCTCATGCCCCTTGTGAGCCGGCACCCAGATAAGGGAAAGCCTATTGTGGGCGCCGAGCTGCTTGAGTGCATGAAGGCATTCCCATGCCAGCCTGGACCTAAAACTATAGGCCACGATGGCCTTTAATGCGGCCTGGCTGTCAGAGAATATGTAGATCCGCTTGCCCTTGAGTCCCTTAGACAGTATCTCTTCCGCGCAGATCTTTATAGCTAGGATTTCAGCTTGGAATATCGTGGCGCACTCTCCCAGCGGCTTAGCCAGACTGTAGTTGGGCCCAACAATGCCCAGTCCAGCTCTGCCTCCCATGACTGAGCCATCGGTATACCACCGCAGGGCACCCACCTCGGTCTGGAACGTCTCCTGCTCCCATCGTTCCCGCGAGTGGATACTTACCCTGAATGGCAGCCGAAAGTTTTTTCGCTCTGACATAACGTCGGTAGCAAGGACCACAGCCTCTTCCAGTTTGAACTGTCTGGTTGTTCTTTGGAGGCTTGCCTTAACCCTGGTGGAGATGTTCCCTGTCTGCAAAAGCCTTACTGCTCCCAGGTAAGCAGTCCTCTGAACATGTATATGGAGAGGTGAGATGTCTAAAAGGACTTCCATTGCAGCAGTAGGGCACGTATTCATTGCCCCTGTAATAGCTAGACATGCCTGTCGCTGCAGTTTTTGGAGTTTCCCTTGAGCTGCTAGCCGGCATGTTACCTTCCACCACACCGTGGAGGCGTAGGTGACGCGGGGTCTTATTATCCCCTTATAGAGCCACTCCATCATTTTTGGAGTAATGCCCCATGATTTGCTGCACAGCCTCCTGCATGCCCACAGGGTACACTTTTGAGGTATAGTTATATCTGTTGGAACTGCCCGTGCACATTATTTTATCTAAGTCATTAGCGTCGTTTTCGGTCAAGAAAAAGTTATTTTTATAGTTAATATTTTGACGTTTCATCGTGTACAGTTTTTTGTGTTTTACTTCTTAAGCCGTCACAAAAATAGATATGCCTTATTGAAAAACGAGTTAAATGCATTGGAGATTGTCGTTCATTGTTTTTCTTTCCGTGGGGAGGGAAGGAGATTGCAGTATGCCTAGTAATGCTGGTTGCGCCTTCTAGCCTGCCTTGGCGGCTTTCGGGCTGCAGTTGGAGAAAGGCTCATCAGAGGGCATGTGCTGGCCCTTTCTGGCTCTGATCACCGACTGACCTGACGAGCGAATCCTTTCTTGATTTATTATGCTTTTGATATCCTCTGAAATCAGTGGGTTCTGTCCGCAAGTTTAAGACTCTCGACTCAATTGTGTCCACTTTTTCGGTTGCCCTCGCGACACTATACGAACTGTTCCTTTTTTCACTTCCTTCTTCTTCCCCTGAACCTCTCTTTCCGTTTCTTACTCTTTTCTTTTAATAGCCGGATCTCAACGCTTTGAAAAACTGGAGTCATCGACGATTAGGTGAGTCGGTTTTCCATTTGGCTATACAGTCCATTTATCATTACCCTCTCGGGTTTTTTTTGGCCTTTTTTAGTAGTTCGTTTCACCACATGCTTTATGTATTTACACATGAGGTGGCGGCTGATAGGAAAAGCGAAACCCCCCTTTTGGCTGTGGTGTTGTGATGGTTCATAATCGACCAGAAAAATGTAAGGTATCAGGAATGGATGATGTTAGAGGTTCCAAAGGAGTACAAAGGTTGAAGTCAGTATAAATGGCCTCACTACGCACGAAAGAGTGTGCGTGATTCACGTGCCACTGGAGAGTACTATTTTGATACTGCTCGCTTTCACCGAACGCCGATCTGGAGCAGATGCCCTAAATTGGAAACGCAAATGACCTAGTGGGCCTTATGAAAACACTGAGTCAGAATTTCGTTGTCTACAGATAATTTAGGGTCGTTGAAAAAATATTTGAATTAGAAAATCCGGTTAGTGACTTGTCGTGGGTTTGATGGTGTTAACTTACAATCGCCTTTTGTGTATGTCCTTCAGTCTCACGACTATTTCTTCTCCAATGTATCAATTCCCTTGCAGCGAACAATTGCTTTACTCAATATAGATACATCTCCTTTCTATAGGATAACATTACAATTGCGTGATGTTTTACATTAAATTTTTTTCATCCTTGAAAAAGATCAAGGTCTCAGAAACGGAACAAGAGGTAAATTCAGCTTTTCGAAACCTCTCGTCAATTTAGCTAATGGTTCCATTGAGTCGCGTCTCGGGGGGAAATGAACCGGATGATTCGGTTCCAAACCCCTCCCTACCACATTACGGTTTTGTGAAGGTATACGCGGACGTGAAGGGAGGGGAATGTCGCGAGGGACGTGCCAGGAGTTTGAAGGCCTTCTCTACCTTACGCACCATGCTACGTTGACTCTGGGTAGGGCTCGTATTACTTTTTCTGCAAGGGGAAACTTCGTGGCTTCGTTGATTAAATCGCGTGCATTTTCGTGCGTTGTTGGAGAAGGATGAGGAGGGGGGAGGGGTCGTCCACGAAGAAGAAAAGCAAACAACGAGAAGAGAGAACTGAGCTCCGACTGCGGAAAAGACGTTCTCGTTTCTCTCTCATCCCCTCCCCCCCCCTCACATCACTCACAACAAACAAGAGTCGAGGGTTGAAGATGAAGACAATCTGAATGCACTTAGAAAGAGGCTCATAAAAGGAGAAACGAACGAGCGAAATCGAGGGCGAAGGCTGTTGGTGCGGTGTGGTGTGGAGTGGTAGCGTTGTGTAGGAGTGTGGTAGTGAGACGTGTGGGGGTGAAGTGTTGAAGGAAAAGGAAGGAAAGACCATTCTTCTTGCTTTACTGGCCTTTTCTCGACGACGCTTCCTTTTTCTTGTGCCTTTTCTGAAGACGACAGTTGGAAGTCGGAAGAGGTTCCCCTCTCCTACTTCTGTAATTCGTTCCGTTCCAACTTCTCCAGCAGGATCTTGGATTCCACTCCCCCCACCACCACCACTTTCCCCTCTGTCATAGTATCATTCCACGACCGTTCCCAACAGTGAAGGGTGAGGGGGAATCCAAGATCTACCAGGATGTATGCAAAATTACTGAGAGACGCAAAACTTGGCAACGGCCAGACGTCACACAACCAAGAATGAGAAAGAAGAAGAGGACAATGAAGACGAATAAGAAGAAGTAGAAAAGTATAAAGAAGAAACAAGGTACAAGACGAAATAAGAAGAATAAACGTGAAAAGAAAGGAAACGACAGATGCGGGGGAAGATGAACGACGAGACGAAAAAGAAGAAAATATAACATGATGAGGAAGCACGGATGAGATTCAAAAGTGAAGAAAACTACGTTGAAAACGTACAAAAAAGAACCATGAGGAAATAGAGGAAAAAAACATCATGAGATGAAGAATACTCGTAGATAGCAAAACCAAGAAGGAGGGGAAGAGTCAGAAAGGGGAATAAATAGTTTTAAAAAGGTGGACATTAGGGATGTCTAACTGCCAGTGGTGTGGTGCATTTATTGTAGAATGAAATCTAGTGAACACCCTCAGACCCCCGTTTTATTACATTTTAGATGAAGGATGACAGCATGGAATGTACACTTTCGTGTGCAGCATTCAATTTGCATTTTTGGCCCATGTTCCACTAGAACATTCATATTTATACAAATGCACGCACAGTAATAAAGTAAAAACCTTCCGACACAACACTTGCGGGAACCAGGCACACGCCTTCGACTCCTCACGAAGGTCTCGGGGTCTCTGAATTTCGCAGACCTTGTCCCTGGTCCTGATCTAACTCATCTAATGTCCACCTTTTGTGGTACGCACAAGGGGAAACAGCGACGTTGAGGCGGTGTAGGGGCAGTGAGGTGGCAGTAGTTGTTGAGAAAAGGCCGTGAGCCTAGTAGGCGGAGTGTCGGAACGTCCTCCGTTCAGTGGGGGTGTCCAAAGGCATGTTACGCTCTAAAAAGCTCAGTCCTCATTGTATTAACACGTTCGTTCAAAGGTAGATGACAAAGACCAAGAAGAGCATAGCTGCTCAATGATGAGACTTATCTGTATTTTTCTCTCTCTCCCTCTTTCTTTCTCTTGCTCTTCTCTTTCCTCACTCTCTCCATCTCTCATGTTCGGTATTTTGATCAAGTAAAGTTCCACCTCGGATCTTATTGACCAGAAACGTTCACATTCTTTAGGACAAACTCTCCAACAGGATTCAAGTAAAATAATGCGCGTTAATGAGTGAAACGGTTAACCATTATGCGATTTCTCTGGAGTGGGAACGTCGAATATGAAGTGGAATACGAATTAGATCTACCTCCATTGAGAAGAAATCGCCTTGTGACTGTTACCAAACTTAAAACCTTCTGACTTTCCTTTTCTAACAATTAATCCAATTTTTACTTTCCGCTACCCGAAGGGAAGGAAAGTATAGTCATCGTGTCAAAAAAAAATTTGGGTTTTCTTCAGATCTTCAGAGGCCTACTGAGTCTAAAAAACCTAATTTCGGCGCGTGGTCCTTGTGCGTATGTGTGTGTGTCTGTACTTCGATTTGCGGTTCTGGTTCTTTTTTTGTTTCGTTTGTTATTTTTGTAGACACAAAATAAGGTTATGGGCGATTTCGGCCGATGGGAGAGGGGTGGGGGACGAAAATGTACCAAAAACTAATGTTTTTCGCATTTTTCTCAAAAACGGCTCTAACGATCTTGATCAAACTTTCAAATTATCTTCTACTAAACAATACCTAACCTTTCTTCCCCATACATATCTCCATGAAAATACGGGCGTTTTTTTGCAGCAAAAATAGGTTTTTTTACGTTTTTTGGCAAACCGGCTTCACCGATTATCACCAAGCTTTCAAAGTGTTTTAAATAGTTAATACCTACATATTGTTCTCAATAAATGTTCCTCTGAGAGTCCATTTTACAGAGATAAAAATCAAAATGTGTCGAAAATGACGTTTTTTCGAACATTTTCGTAAATTCTGGGGTAACTGCTTCACCAGATGTGATCAATCTCAGAGTGCCTTTGAGTCACCTATATCCCCATTTTGTTATCCATAATTATTTCCGTATATATAAGTTGAACGGAGATATAAGCGAAATTAACTCAGAAAAGCTGATTTATCGGTGTTTCAATTTTCTCAAAAACGGCTCCAACGATTTCGATCAAATTTACGGAGTACTCTCAACTAACTAGTACCTACATTTTGTTCTTGATAAATGTTTCTGTAAAAATGCGTTGAACGAAGATAGAGCGCCCGCATATGTAGGTGGTGTTCGAACTTGAGGGTATTGCGGAAAGTTGTGTGTTGCTACGCACCGTTCGTTTCACATAGTCATCAAGATTCAGGAGTTGACCTACTGGAAATTCCAGGCACTCCTTTCTCTGCTCCAACAGTCTTCCCGTATCAGCTTCACTAGCTCCGCAACGTTATCCAAAGATAAATAATCTCTCCTAAGCTCCTAATTAACAATATCTCTAGTCTTCTGATTATTTGCGTTAAAATCTGATGTTTAGGCAATGGCAGCAAACATTCAGCCGATAGTTAACACCCCTTGCTATTTATTAGGCCTAAGGAACTTCTTTTTTTTTATACGAAGAAACATTTTTGTGCACAGCACTATATAGTGAGATAAAAACAGTTGTATAAACAAATAATATGAAATTTTACCGTAAGTACTAGGATAAGTCCATCTACTTCCTAGTATTGAAAAAGAAAAACGAAATCCGCGAGTACGTAACAACTGTACAACAATCCCAGCCGATAAACGTGTGTACGTTTCTTCGAACACGAGAAAGAACTAGAGATTTTACACCTAGATGCGAAGGATTGTTCATTGTGGCTCAAGGCGAAAAGTCTAACTCGAGAAAGATGGTCCATTCCACCAGTCAAGTCGAACAACCGGTGGATATCTACAAGCCAAGACAAAGCTGATTTGTTTGGCCACGTGTTACAGCAGTAGTTTTCACCAAACCCTCGTGAGGACTTGGCATTCGATGAGGAAGTTTTGGAGACCCTTCAACAGCCTTTACAATCGTCTCAATTTTCCCAATTCCTCTCCCCAAACGACGTACAAAAAGAAATCAAAAGAGTGCGAAAGAAAAAAATCACCTGGGCTTGACCTAATTAATAGAAAACTGCTCTTACACGTCCCCAGGAAGACTCTCGTATATTTGGCGCTGATTTATAACGCAATACTCAGAACTACCTACTTTCCCCAAAAGTGGAAAATTTCGAAAGTTGTAATGATACATAAAGCTGGGAAAAGAACAGACGATGTGAGCGGATATCGCCCTATTAGCCTTTTGTCTACATTTTCCAAAATTTTATAAAGGCTCATCCACCCTCACATTCTCAACCAAATTGAGCACCTACTCTAATTAGGCTCTACCTCGACGCTGAAAAAGCCTTTGAGAAGACGTGGCACAATGGTCTTTTATCCAAACTCAAACTCCATCCCACTGACACGTATTTTTTATTGATCCAATCATTTCTTTCGGATCGGACGTACAAAGTATGTGTAGAGGGTGCCGTTAGTGCCAGATTGCCAATTTTCTCCTCCGTCCCTCAGGGTAGAGTAATTGAGCCTGTATTATACATTTTCTACATCCACAATTTGCCCATTTACGACGACAATATTACAATGTCAGCCCAATTTGCTGATGACTGCGCATACTTGACCAAACACCAGACTGGTGAAGATGAGTGAGTCGATTCAGGCGATTGCAAATGGTATCCGTGAATGGGCAAGAGAATAGAGAATAAAAATAAACGCTTCCAAATCAAAACATTGCGTTTATACTTACAAACGCAACTTTACATGCCAGACCGTGGAAATGGACTCAACCACTGTTCGAAGCGGACTGTATTTATTATGACGAATGTCACTGGTTCAGGTGGTTTTCGAGGAATATAAGGAGGCTAACGGAAAGTAAAGAAGGTCCTACCTTTTTTCTATGGCGGCGATTCGTCTACAGGGGGGCCCCCAGCAGGATATCTTCCTCTTCCAGCCGATTATGATGCCAAGCTACGTTGTACAAGTAAATTGGAGGCAGATTTCCAAAGCGGTACACAAAGTAAGTATTACCTGGTAGACGAAAAAGGTCCTAATACGGGGAGAATAAACAGGGGAACACGAGGTGATCGAACAGCGTTTTGAGCACGAATGAATAAGGGAGGGGGTTAGGCAGGAGAGGAGGACAGGATCAGACACTGATCGAAACGACCCAGTCCCACAACAAACCAGCCTCGAACAACCACTCTTGAGATAAAAACGCACGTCATGTATTTGGGTTTGACTATGCGTGCTGACTGACTCCTATTAAAGGAACCGGTTGATCGTGGTCTGGTTAAGACAGTTGATTCATAATTCTCAACGTAAGTCGAGGATTGTGGATCGAAACTCCGGCGCGATTGCCGTAATTTTTTGACTGGGTCAGCAGCTCTTCAAAAGCATCTCCAAACTACCTCAGTACATATGGACAAACGACTCACATGGACAAATCACATTAATACAATAACAGCCAAAATACTCCATAGAATCAGCCACCTTAAACCACTCCTCACTAACAAAAATTTCAGTGTTAAAAACAAGCTTTTTACAATTCCATGATCAAACCCATCTGGTGCTACGGAGGGGGTCTAAGGAACGTAAAACAATTCCCTATACCTGGTAATTCAGGCAAATAAGTATATTATTGGAATGTTACTGCATTAGATGTTGTTGAACTTTTATCAGGCGTTTGATGTTTCGTGACGAGTTGTGTTGTTGTTGTTTAGGGGTAGTTGATCGTTCGATCGTCAATGTAACATATAAATTAATATCATTTGCACGAGCGATAGTCTCGAATTGAGTGCAGCTCAGTTGATCCATCAAATGGCGCCACTTTCTTTGGCGCTGCCGAACACTTCTTCAGTGGTTGAGAAAAGGTGAATGAAGTTGTTGGGGGTAACAGAGCTTTGGCCATAAACTCATGGACGGGTCGCACATCTCGCACTTCCAAGCTTTGCTCGTTTATTAAACTTTGTTTAAAGCGTGTTAAATGTTCGTTTATTTGTGTTATGATGGTGGTTTCCTCAAAGTCCGAATGTAAGTGTTGTGAGTGCGTCCGTGGCTCCGCTTCGGGCATCAAATTTTCTTCCTGATCCTGATCTTCCTCCATCTGGTTACTCAAGGAATCTAGGGAGGATAATACACGACCACTTCGCAAAACACGCTGCTCACACCGTGGTGGAACGCGGTCACGGGACATGGAATCCCACTTCTGACACCAATTGTAAGAAAGATGTTCAGAAACAAACGAAGGTCAATTTATATCTTCGCCTTTACGATCGAACAATCAACTGCCCTTAACAACAACAGCACAACTCGTCACCAAGCAACAAACACCTGATAAAAGTTCAACATCATCTAATGTAGTAACATTCCAATAATATTATGCAGTGAGACATGCATGAGGCTTTTCATTGCATGACATTTTTTTCCAGATTCGTACTTGACGATTTTTCGGTCTTAAAATATAATCAAGAATCTTAGAGCTTCAAATTCTCTGTAAACGATTTACGGAGTCATTTCGGGAGCAGAGGGGTGGGGGTAGGGGGCTTTCGTTTACCTCCGAGAAACCGGTTGTTGTAGGTTCCCTCTCATTTATGTACAACATAATTCAAGGGAAATCCCGCGTAGAGCGGCAGGTTATGCGGTTCGAGGATGGGACGGAGGGGCATTTACCGCTAAATGTTTACCGATACGTTACGGGGCAAGAAGAACGTTAACGTTAGGAAAGCGTAGGAAGGTGAAGCGTGTGGGGGAATGTCGAAGGGCCCCTTCTCTCGCGTAGAGATCGGTTTAAGGATCAGGTGTTCTTCTCTCTTTGCCCTTAAAACCTCGTTCCGCGCGAACGTCGAACTCTTGCCTCTTTCCTTCCCTGCTACACACAGCATTTGACGTCACGTAAAGCTTCAAGCTCCTTCTACCAATCGCAATCCAATACCTGTTATTTTTCTTCGAGTGCCATTAGCGTCTTCTGTCGGCGAGGAAAAAAAAAAAACTTGATAAATGCGGGATATTACCACAGGACTGCGGCTTACCTCCTTCCACTCACGGATGTAGGTAGGGCAGAAGAGTAAGTTGACCGAAAAGCAGGATGAGTAGAGGGCTTTGTACCAATGGGCCACTGCCACGTGAAAAAGAAGACGTTTTTCCGACGTTGGTCAATCTGTTGGGGTATCAATACGATAGTTATGTGGTTTCATGAGGTGATAACTTTGCTGCAAAATCGGCCGTATTTTGAGATTTTTTAATAGAAATTACAACGAAATTCGCGATTAGATGGGCGCTAAATCGTCAGTGTGAGACCAAGCGTCGTCCCAAGCAGCTCAGCCCAGAGCTGTGAAAATCTATCAATCCAAGACAGTAACGCGACTATTCTCACGAAAATCACGTTGAGAGTCTCATGAACCTGTGTAACATATTGCTCAATAACGGCAGTGGCATGAGCAGGAGCAACTCAATAAGTTCTGTAACTCAAAGTGGTACCACGTACTACCTAAATCGTGAAATCATTTCGAGAACCGCTGATTGTACTGAGCAAAATTGTATGATGCGTTACGCCAGATATTTTTCTGGTGCCTTGCGCCGATGCACTATGGGATAGGGCCACGTAGGTGGCTGCCTCCGCAAGACGAGGTTGGTTGTAAGAAGGGCAAGGCCTCACCAAGCTGAAAAGAAGCGCTAGAAGGTGATTCGTCCACTCTCAAATCTGTTTGATACCAATGGAGACTGAGGAAATTGCGCGATCTTAATTTCCTGAAATTAATGCTTTCTTCGTAATGCAGAGGGTTGAGGATAGTAAGTGGCAAATGCTTCTAACGGAACATGGCAATTTGTACGATTTCAATTACTCCGTTGGAGCGCGGGTCACCAACGCGATCATGACACTAGGAAAGCTGGTCGTGTCGAGGGAGGTGCCGCGAATGTTGTTCAAACGAGCTGAGCCGTCGAAATCCGTCACGGAACGGCTTATTGCCGGATGTCGGTGGTGGGAGTCGGTCGGGGGAGAGCAGGTCCTGCGAAACAATTGCAAGAGCTCGAAAGAGTTGGGAGTCGATTTTTCTCCCCCTGCTCTTTCGCGAGACGAACTTTCCGAATCAAACGTTAAACGAGCCGAACTGAACGTTTACTAATGGTATCGATTGCTGAATTCACACCCGACTTCTCAAATATTATTGTTCTGAAGTTTCCCAAAAGTGTAACAAACTTGGGACAGGCCTATTCGTCCGTGTACACAACGGCCAGACCACACCATTGAGATCACATTGAAGGTTCATGAGTTTGCGAACAGAATAGGTAATATATAGGTTCTGGTGAATGGTTGGCAGATTTTTATACGCAAGGGGAAGCTTACCCAGATAATGTGATCACATCATAACGCAGCCACGACCTGGGAAGTTCATCCCATAAACAGCCCATTGTAGCACGGGAAAAAGCCTGAAATTATCGCTAAGCCTGGAGTGTTCACAAAACTGTAGTCACGAAACCGGAGACTTCAGAAACACTTGATAGGTATGGAGATTTTTACAAGAAATAATCAGGAGATACGTCAGGAGTGCGTGTTTGTGCGTGGGTGATGTAAGTCGAACTATGGAGATGGGAGCAACGAACTAACTGTAAGGATTTGGAGGTCAGACAATCGAGGCGGAATGGTATGTTGAAGAACTGCATGTTAGAGGAGGAGGGCTGACACTGCAACAAGTTGTCCAGGTAATGAGTGAGATAGGGAAGTGATATGTGGGAAAATATGTGAAAATATTCCGGCAAATATGGTTGAACCCCACTGATCATTGCTATCAACAGATAGTGTGGAGAGATATGCCTGATGAACCCATACAATTTGTTGAATTAAATATTGTGTCTTTCGGAATGTCCACCTTTCCCTACTTGACCCAGAGAGTGTAACGTCAACATGCCAGCAATTTTAAGGATCAGTACCGAGAACCCGGAACTTACGGTGGAGAAACGAGCCGAACTGAACGTTAACTAACGGTATCGATTGCTGAATTCACACCCGACTTCTCAAATATTATTGTTCCGAAGTTTCCCAAAAGTGTAACTAAGTTGGGAAAGGCCTATTTGCCATCATCTTAACGAATTCTTATGTTGATGATCTAGTGGGTGGGAGTGATAGCCCTGAACACCTCAGACACATACGGGCCCAACTAGCGAACTAACTGGGTGTGGCAGGATTTGAGTTGCGAAAGTGGAGCTCCACTCCACATTTCTTCTCATTCCTGCAGCCGGAGAAATCGTATCTATGCCCATTTATTTGCATGTCCTCCCGTGCACTCCATCTAGATGTGGCTACGTCATTGGCTACAGAGGTATTCCTTGATGTCTTCGACACGTTCATTGCAAGACGAGGGCTTCCCGCTGAGATGGTCTCTGATGGTGGAACTAACAATCGAGGCGCAGACAGTTTTTCCGCCAGAGACTCATTCCCAACTAATAGACCGCACTACTCACCTCAACTTAAAGTGGAATTTGAACCCTTCTTCATCATCGCACATCTTCTATATAAGACCTTTGGATCCATTAATCCCTGGACATTTTCTCATTGGTAAGCCTATCAAATTCTACCTGAGCGTAACATTGGGGACATTCTGGGGGGGGGGGGGTGCAGTGGCCAAGCGCCTTGGGGCGCGAGGCCTTCCGAGCCAGGTGGGGATAGAACCAGCGGTCTCTGTTTCGATCCCCGACCAGGCACCCCCCTTCTCCAAACCCAGGGGAGTGAGGAAATGGGTACCGGCGGCGGTTGGGACACTAAGCGGGACCCCCAATGGGCTCACTGGGGAGATAGGACATGGGCCCAATGTGTGCCACGGCAAAATGCCATTGGTCCTGCAGCTCCAGCGGAGTCGTATGGCCCGCAGATGCCTCCCTGATATGAGTAAGTGAGTGGGGCGCCTGACCTGCTGGCAGTTGATCCAAGACGGGTACAGATTTTTGGCAAAGGTGGTCTAAGGAATACATTAACACCCTGAAACAGCGTAAGAAGTGGGACGTGAAGGCTCCCAACCTGAAGACTGGTGCTGCTGCGAGAAGACCAGACGCAGGTGGTGGATCGCAGGTGGATTGGACGGACAAATTCCAGTGCGTCGTGGTTGTGTGAACCTGGAAAGCGTGTGTGTTTCGGAAAGTGCATTTTATTTTGTGTTCGGCTAGTACATGAAACATGAAAAGAAAGGCTAATGAGCAGGTAGGCGCCTTGAATCCATATGGCAACTTCCGTTGGGAAAGCGGCTCTAGTGCCAATTACGGACCTTGTGTCAAACTTGCACGTTGCACAAGAGATAGGTACCGGCGTGTCTGCTCAGTCTCCATGCCCTTTAAGGGAGGTTTGAACAGCTTTGTCCTTACTAAAGTTAACGTGCCTGTTGGGGAGGTCCGTCTTCTCTGGCTGGTGAGATACTGTGGGCGAGCGCTTTCAATGTCAAGACATCGAAATCGACCGTTAAGTCCGTACTAAAGTCAGTTAGTTAGTTTGGGGTCTTTATATAGGAAGACAAAGGTGAACGGGATGTGTTGCGTCTCCTGCGAAATTGCTTGGAAGCGAAGGGAAAACAGTGTAAGGGCAGTTTTGTATGTCTTAATTAGTCTGTAGACTGTCAATTCCAAGTCTTTTTTGTACAGGACGGTTGTTTTCGTTTTTGTAGTGTCTTGAGTTGTGTAAATGTGGTGTCGCATTTGGTGTTGTTTTGTTCATTTATGATGTGTACATTGAATTTTTTTTTTGGTTACAGATTTCCATGTTTTCTAATATGTTCAGATTTCGTCCTTCGTACTTTTTATGTAGTAAGGTCATGCAGTCCTGTATTTTGGTAGGTTCGTGTCCAGTTGTCTTGAGGGGGTTGGGGTTTCTACTATGAGATTTGATGTGTGCTGAATATCTGGTCGTATTTTTCGTCCCGTTTGTCCATTGTACACATTTTTACACGTACAAGTTATTTTATATGCCTTATCTTGGTCGAATGGGCCTGTTTTTTCAGTCTTTGCAGTTAGTTTGGTTCTAAGTGTATTGTCCGTACGTAACGTATACCTTCATTTCGGAAGGTGTTAGTTATTCCGTGTATTTATGGTTATGTGAATGTAAATGTGTAGCGTCTTGTCAAAGTCTGTATTTTATGCTTTGGGATCGTCTTTTTTGGAGTCATATTGCCTTAATAATTTGTTTATTGTTTGTTTCGTGTAACCGAATAGTGATAATATTTATTTCTTTCCTGTAATTTTGTTCGGATTGCGGGATAGTCCCCGTATCATGCGTCTGAATGTTCTAAGTTTATACCTCTGTGGGTGGTTTGATGTATAAGGTCGTGTCTAAGGCAGTAGGTTATCTAAAAATATGGTACTGTAGTTCGTTGTCAGTCCTTGTGATTTTTAGGTCCAACCAGTTACGAGTTTTATTCTGTTCTTTGTCCACAAAGTGTCGGTGGTTGTGTTATTTGTGTTCCGTTCATGTTGAAAGTTATGGTGGATATTGTCCTCTAATATTTTGTCAGTGCTCTTACGACTTAATATGCAGATACTATATCTGTTGTAATATGGGATGTCGTGTTCTGTCATTAAAGTTTGGATGTGGGTTTCTTCGTGATGACGTAGAAATATTTCGGTCAATATGGACGAGGTAGGGTTTCCCATTCCTAATCCATAGTTTCGCTTGTACATGCTATTGTTTAATTGAATGTAGTTTCGTTCAAGTGTCAGTTTGGTAAGGTTGGTAACATTTCTAGTAGTTGTTGTATCTACTTGTCTCAGTCTCGTTTGTAGTATGTCGATGGTTTTTTTAATTGGTATGGAGGGGTATACATTTTTTATATCAAATGATACGACTATAGTGTTTGGAGTTATGGTCACGTCTTTTGATCTTGTGGCGAGTTCTTCCGTGTTGCGTATCGTATATTTGTTTGGTAATGTGATGGTACTTTGGAGAATTGTGGTCAAATATTTTGAGAGATATTGTGCTGGTGCGGTCGTGAAGTTAACTCGTCTGATAGGTGTTTTAATGAATTTTTTGTTGTTCGTTTAATCCGTTTGGATATGCCCGACTTTAACAGCATTGTCTTTGTTTTTACATGCTACGTCTCTGAAGTCGTTTGCTTGAGGCGGATTAGCAGCCGCTTTGAAATATCGACAGCGCAGACACTAAGTACTAGTTTCATCCTCTGTCCGAGAAACGCTCCATCTGTCCTGGCCACTTCACACTTCTTAACAGTATGTGAACAGTGTCCACATGAGTTTGACTCGCATGTCTTCTCGAGACATAAACGAAGGACGTATCATTTAGTCGGCGCAACTTTGCATTTATTTATGAGAGTGTGTCGGCATTTAGATCAGTCTGTTACCGTATCGACTTTCAGAGTCAGCCAGGCATCGTTCAGAGAAAATATCCTTAAAGACGATGGTGTTTCTAGGCTTCACCCCATGGATGAAAGCTTTTTGAAACCCGTTACAAGTGTCTTGGAGATTGAACTGCTACTATGCAGCGATCTGATTACCACGTCTCTTTTTGACATTTTATGTCTTTACTTTGCTACATAAACTCGAAAAACGTTACGCGGGATATGTAACGGAGAAGCGTCACGAAATTTGTGTTGGGTTAAGCGCATGGTAACGTCTTTTACAAAATCTAACGCTTGGTAACATCACACTTTTAACCTCAGTGACTAAGTGATGATGTCAATTGCAATTGACGCGGCCATTATATCGAAACCATCAACGAGCACAATCAAACGTAGTTTTTAACAGATTTTTAAAAAAAAGACATAAAATGTCCCTCATGGACATTTTGTACTCGTACGAAAGCTGTACCCACCGTTTGTGTTAGTGATTTTGTCGTTCACGTTAAGAACACTGTTAAATTCGTTCGAAATAATTCTCAGTCCCACGTACATTTAACAACTTTTTACTTTCCTTGCTCTACGAAGTAGAAAGGAAAGTTATGTAATCGACTGAAAAAAAAATTTTGAGTTTTCTTCAGATCTTTACGTTTCAGACGCGACGTGAACAAAATCCATCGAAATTTATCTATAGTTATCATAGTGATCAAAACACCAAATAATTTTTTTCTCAAAAACGGCTTTGACGATTTTGATGAAATTTTTTATATTGGTAGCTCTCACTAAGGCAATTATACCATAGAATTCCCATTTGTGGGAAGATGACGAGAGCAGCACAATAAATTACCAAAACTTTCGACGTAATCGATGTTAGCGCGGTTTTTAGAGAAAACAACCGTACTAAATCAGCTGAAACTTGATGTCCATCCTACAGGTTACCATGGGACGCACAAATAAGGGTATGGGCAAAATCCACCGAAAGTTAACTATAGTTATCATAGTGATATAGTGATCAAAACACCAAATATTTTTTTTCTCAAAAACGGCTCTGACGAATTTGATTACATTTTTTATATTGATAGCTCTCAATAAGACAATTATACCATAAAATTCCCATGAGTGGGAAAATGACGAGAGCAGCACAATAAATTATCTTAATTTTCGACGAAAAGCGTTTTTCGCGAAGTTTTTTCCTTATAAACTCCGCTGGAATGTTAGTAGAATGTTTCAAAAAATTGGTATTTGTAGTTCAATCCAATACCTAAAGCGTGTAGTGTTTAAAAATACCATGAGGTACATGAGCCTCACTCCAGAAATTCCTGAATTTCAACTACTGCCGTTTCGCTTACTACCAGTTCTAAACGTTTTTACCCAATAACTCGACAAAAGTAATCACTACCCTTCTTCAAAAAATTGTTCTTTACAGCCTCATTAATTATCTGTGTACCAGTTGCTCAATAATGGTCCTGCAATGAGTACGAGCAGCACAATAAATTCCAGAACTCTAGGCGCTACCGCTTCCTGCTGTTGTGTCCTGTTGTTTGACCAAGTTCAAAGGAACTGAGTGATAAATGAATTGATAAATAGAATTAGTCACGTACAAAGTGAATTGACGTATAGCTAAGGAAAGTTGTGTGTTGCAACGCACCAGATATTTCCTTCAGATCTTAACGTAACTCCACCGAAAGTTAACTATAAGTGATCAAAACACTAAATATATTTAGTTGATTTCATTACTTTTTTCCGTACTTCGTGCAGATAAGAGGTGTAGGAGAAAAACACTCGATAATCGTTCCAAGAAGATTACCACACTATTCCTTTAGGGTGTCGATGAATGTTGACTTGAGTTGCGGAAGTTGGAGGAATTCAATCTCAAGTTAACTTTTAATATAGAATCTAATTCAACAGTTCGTTGCGGTGTTTGTTCACTTCTAAAAGTTAATACTAATCTTTACATGATTCTGGGCTATAAATAACGTCATTATCTCCAGGCTTTTCGAAAGGCTGACATTGGGGCCAATTCCACTTCGAAAAAATAGTCCGTACGGTAAAAACAAGTTGTCTCCCATGGATGTAGGAGAACTTGTAAATCACTAGTCTTATCAGACCAGCGCACACGCTGCCGCCCACTAATCCCCGACGTAGGTTATTGTACGCAACAGTTCAACAGATGACCCTTCTACCAGTCATCTTCCCGTATCCAGATAAATATGAGCTCGGGCGGGGAGGAGGAGCATTTCTCGCGATTAAATGAACAAAAGCTGTTGCAATAGCGAGAAAAGTTGAAGGAAAAACGGGCCAGAAAATAGGAAAAGAAAATGAACCGAGACGGTCCGCGGGGTCGGTGATACGGGGGATATTACGAAGCAGAAAGCGGAGTTGCGAGGTATATGAAAAACCTAAGTGGTCCATTAAGGGCCAAAAGTTTTGGGCGGGAGCGCAATATAAGGGAAGGGACTTAAGTCTAAAGTCTCTTCTATCCATCGCTTCCCTTCCTTCGTTCCTCCCTACCCAGTCACCTGACACTTCTACTCTGCGTGTGGGGAGGGTATAGGAGAAGAAGGGAAACGGTGGTATGAAAGTGAGTGTCGAGGCGACGGGGAAGTGGAAATAATTCCTCATTGTCCGCCCGACAGGGCACACGTCACCTCATGCAATATTAATCGCTTTATATCGCGCAACTCTTTCTCCCTCCCGTGTATTTTTCAACGAATTTGTCAAAACCGCCGCTTCTTATTTCGAAATATCCAGTGCAACGCGATGTACAAGTTTCCTCAGCCCAGAGCACATCAGCGCTCTACCAACTTTACTTTATTTAACACGTTTCATGTGGGAACTGGATTTTAGTGGATTGTTTTCACGTTCTTTTATTTACTAACCAGCTATAAGTGAGGCCCGTCTTTCAGTGATCACACCCACTAAGATCGACTAGCCAATTGTAGGACAATCCATCCAGTTAGCAGCAAAATGTTAGTATCAGGTCGGTGATGTCGTAGCTCCTTTTGCAGGAATCTGTTGACGTTCAGCGCTACCTGTTTCTAGCTATTGATCGTGAATTCAAGTTCTTTTCAGCTCAAATAAACTGTTTAGCTACTACATCGGTAAAAATTGGTGAATGTATGCGACGCAGTAAATATATTTGTTGGTTCAGTCTGGCACATAACCAGTTCTAATTCAGCCCTGAGGATCACGTTGAAGTCACGTACTCAACATTTGTATTCTTAATTAGCTCGTTAGTAGTCGAGAACATGGAATGAACTTCATCGCCGGCATTCAGTACTCCGCAGACTCACGAAGCAGTTGGTTGTTGCGAGTATCCCCCAGATAATAATTATTATATAATTTCGCGGTTAATAGGTCATGAGCTATTCCTCTTGGACTTAGTACTTGGAGGATTAGAAGACGTAAGTTCTTATTAAAACGAAATGCCTCGAAGTAGATAGCGGTGAGGGAAAAGAGGGAACTTTGGACTTTGGCTCAACTTATTACGAGAAACGCCCATCCCCCCCTTCGCGACTTCACCAAAACCTCTCCGCACCCCTCAATTAAACGAGGGCAGCCGGAATATATGAAGCGACGAGTGGGACCAAGTTTGCTCGAAATAACCTCGCGAGCGAATTCTTGAGTCTAGTTGGCGAATTATTAGTCGTGTGTGCCTTGTTTCGGTTGTGTTTACGATTTAGAGGCCTAATATTTTACATTCGACGAGCTCCCCGGCACCTCACTCAACGGAGCGGTAAATGAATATTTCACTGTTTTAAGAGGGCGTTCAGGAGTCTGGGGGAAAACCGTCGAAAGTCTTCAATTTATGATAATTTTCGCACCTACGACTGCGAGACAAAATTCGCGGTGTGCGGCATCGCGCAACTTTCTTCAACGCTGCTTGACTTGCGTGATACATTGTGTATGGAAGTGGCTGTACTTTATTCAACTAATTTTTGCTCGAATTACGTGAATACCAAATATGTTCTGCTGAGTGAAAATGCTCGAGAATTCTTTTCGATTAATTCGGTGTGTGCACATTATTTTTGGTCTAAGGGTAGTGGTGGGTGTGAATCGTCACACAACGCTCCTCAATAGATTTAATGTACAGTACAATCTATCAAAGGTGTACCTTTATTTTTGACAGGGTTTGAAATCCATTTCCCAGTAAACTGTAATGAAAAGCGCGCGAGAATTCTCTAAATTCTCTCTGAAAGCCATATAAATGTAATTATTAGAAAGCAGTGATGGTGGAGCGTTCGAAACCACATTAAAATATATTTCCGCTTGCGTTCGGCGACAGAAAGAGATCGGATGACACATTAATCAAGAATTCTTATTTTGCTGGTCAAATAGATAATCAAAAGCGCTACTTTTACGCTTTAGTTTATAATTCCCTGGCACACGTTGATGTAGTCTCACGCTTCCGACATCCCATTCGCTTCAGCATCGAAAAATACTAGCAAACCGTTGGAAATGCGACCCGACTACAACAGAGCAACGTAATCTCGAGGCAATCGGCATGACGTGACTCGATCTGACGATAGGTGGCAGCGCGGGAAACGAGCGCACGCCGGCAAGGAACGAAAACTGCTGTATTGTCCCGCGAGTTCCTTCAAGTAGTAGGAACTGTTTTCCATCTAGACGCTATCCTACGCCCCTAAGACCCGTGTTATTCGACTCAACGTCGATAGGTACGCAGGAAACGATACCAAACATGACCTGCTGGCAATAAAACTGCCAAAATATCAGTTTGGCTTATTTTTCAACTCATTTTTGCCCATAACGACAATGGTTTCGTCCGATTGCACTGTGAAGTAGGCAGGTACAACTAAACCCCAAGTGGAGTTTTCGTGCTGAAGTACGGGTTTTATGGACTACGTTATAGGCAAAACATGCCTTGATGGCGTACGACGGACGGACACTCCACATTATTCCCGAATGGTTGGGGGGGGGGGGGGGGGCAAGAAAATGTTCCTGTCCGAAAACATATTCTGCCGCAGCTTACTGGGGTCCTTCCAAACCCCTGGGAGGCCAGCAAGTACAAACTGTCCTGGGATGAGAAAAAACCATTAGTGCCATTGAAACACAAACCCTTCCATTCAGTGGAGGCTCGTTTGGGGTATTCGTGTTGATTAGGCACCTCAAGTGCCCCTATTCACTTGAAACTTCTCTGCCATCAGTTGTAACTGAGCAGTTCCTCCATCGCCCGTGTCCCCGTTCGCTCTCACCCAGTTCCCCGTTTGTGGTGGTAAATCATCTCCGAATGTAATTGAGAATAAAACTCCTTGCTTGAAGTACTATTCGGTTGATGTCATACTCACTCCCCCAGTCACTTGGGACGATGCCACTAATCCTCCTCGCAATATTAGCGCCCAACTAGTGGTCAAACTTTCACTGCATTATTTCGCGATGCCGGCGGTTCAGAAAAACTTGAAGGTTCTTCTAATGCAATGGGAATTTTTGATCCCCAGCCCATTCTGCTCTAAAGGGTTGTTTGACCCAAACATGATACCTCGGGAATGCTCAGTGCGTGGCCTTGCGCCGTAGTATTATGTATTAGGGCCAAGACAGGTGGCTGCCTCCGCAGAGCAAGGTAGAACGTAGCAATCCAACTCCTACCCAGGGCAAGGTCTGACAATGCTGGAAAATGCGCTTGCTCTGCGGATATCGTGGTGGTCATGTTGTCTCTGGAGGGTAGTTATCCCATCCCTCTCTTTGTTTTTAAACTGCAGGGTCTGAGGGAGGTAAGGGCCACCCGGTCGGAACTCCCACGGACATCCCCAAATGCAGAATTGTAACTGTCCAAAAACATAGTTATTATTCGTAGCAGTTGTTGAATCAGTTCCCGCTGCTGCAGGACTATACGTTCCAGCCTCAGAGATGTTCACTTAAACGAAGTGTACCAATTAGAGCTGTTTTGAGTGCACATTAGGGTGCCCGCTATGTTGAGACAAGTAGCATTTTTATTACCTCCACCCGAAATTTGGTGTAAATTGTCACACAAAAAATGACCCCTGAGTTTGTTTTGCATATCAAAAACTTCAGCCGGTAGCTCGATTTTGGTTTTTGCCAATATCAGACTTTTGAATAAAACTTTTACAAACTTCTTCGTAAATGTGTGAAATTTCGTTCACTCGCGTTTTTACGGTCGCATAACTCGAATATGCAGTCAACACAAGTCGACAGCCACAACTTTTAATAGAATCTCAGAATAGTCAAAATCATGTCATGCCTGTTTGAATTTGACAAAAACCCACGTCGGTAGCTCAATTTAGGGTTTTGTCTGTGCCAGTTAAACGGTTCAAACGAGGCTTCTTCGGAGTTGAATGAGACTATCATTCTGATGCAAGCCGAGTCAAAACACTTCAAAGTATTCAAAATACACTTACCGATTTGAAGACCTTGAGAAATAACACTTTGTACTCGTAACAGCAAGATCAGTTTACGACACGACGAAATACCAAACACAAGCGAAGCGATAAAAGCAATGGGGGACGAGGCGAAGCCGAGACACAGGATTAACGATAATGAACTAAATCCACCTGAATATTTGTTAATTGGCTACTAGGGTGCGCCACAAATTCCATGTGCGAGTCAAGTCGTACATACGGACTATATCTCGCACCACCGCAATCAACAAACATCCAGGGTCAATTATTCGAATGAGCAAATAGCACTCCAATGCGAAAGTGCGAGCAGGTCCAAAGTAGTAGTCGCTCGTAATGACTTTTCACGGGACCAGCAGCCCTGATGGTTGTCAAAATTCGGACTATGCCGCACTTTGAGGACCTTATTCCAATAGTTTATATTTCATTGGTATTCAGGTCGCTAAAGTTGAAAATGCATTGAACAGAATATAATTATAATTATACAATGATATTAAAATACAGTAATAAATTTATTTCATACATAATTTTCGGATCACAGAAGATGACGCAAATTTTCTACATCAAATTTGAGTTTAGCGTCCTAAATTCCAATGAAATAAAATTTAAAAAATTAAAAATTTCCTCTTTGGTTCAATTTGATTAAAATTATAAGCGAAATACGTAAAAGTACGAATTCTCATAATCTTACAATGGATTTTGAAAAATGGTGATTTTTTGACATGATTTTGACTATTCTGAGATTCTATTAAAAGTTGTTGTTTTCAACTTTCTTTGACTGCATATGCGAGTTCAGTGACCGTGAATACGTAAGTGAACGCAGTTTCACAAATTCACAAAGAAGTTTGTTGAAGTTATATTCAAAAGGATGATATTGGCAAAAACCAAAATCGAGCTATTAACGTGGGTTTCTGTCATGGGAAAAGTATGCAAAAACTCAGGGGTCGATTTTTCGACATTTTAAACCAAATATCGAGTGGATGTCATCAAAGTTCCACCTTCCTCAAAAAAGCGGGAAAATTGACGACTTCAGCAGCAGCTCGCTCTGGAAAACGGGTTGAAAGCTAGTGATAATTGCGAGGTCGACAGACTCAGTGCCGGTTCATCAATTCTTTAGTTAAAACGTCGTGCCGCCTGTCGATTTCGTTATTTGACATTCGTTCGAATACCCAAAATATCAGTAGCAGAATTGTTAAATAATATATTTGTGATCTTACATGATACTTTCCTCTTTTTTTCAATTATCTTCTTATCTTTACTCAGTTCTCATTCTTTTCTTACTTCTCTTCTTATTTGTAGCTCATTTTTTGTATAGTGATTATTTTTGTTCAGTGTTTGTCGTGATTTTTTCCGTCGTGTGTAGGGCAAACATGAGTAAAAGGATAATCATGCTAATGGAGTTGGCCTTGGTAGCACCTATTAAATTAGGATTTTCTCATTGGAAATTGTTCTCGCCACTGCTTGGTGAGGCTGATGTCTCCAAACCTCTATACGTTCATAATACCTCTGTCAAAGATTAATCGGACGAAGTATACATAAGCTATGTTTGGTGTTTCGAGTTTATGTAGCAAAGTATAGACATAAAATGTCAAAATGTTCCTTACAGAAGACATTACGTGTATTGTTCACAATTAATCATACACAAAACAACTTTAAAAGATTTGAAAAAAAGATACATGATGCTTCTCAACACCAAATGTGCGGTGTGTTTCACAGAAATTTAAATTTTGACGGGTGTAGAGTCGAGAAAAGAGAAAACAAAAATTATTATTTACGTATTCTACTTCCACATAATTCCAAAATTTATAGGAATAATCGCCTTGATTAGTAAGGATCTTCTCATTCGTATATCCTTTGTGATTGGTAGAAAAGATAATTCAGTTTTCTTCAGATATTTACGTTTCTAACTTCCAAAAACCCCCCCTTTTCAGAACATGGTGTGCGATTGTAGACACGAAAGGGAAAGAACGACTGAACCTAGTCAGCTCAAACTTGGTATTCACGATCCCACACCAAGATCGGTCGGTCACAGAAAGTTATGAGCACAAAGTTATACTTCACACTGAGGTCACAACGCATAATTCTCGCTACACACTAAACTCATGTTCCAATAAGCTACGAACTGGAAGGTCAATAATACTCAGAAATAAGCAAACAAAGTACGGTACACTTCTTATATTTTATACGGTTCACTTTTTCCTATAATTCCAAAAGAATCAAAACACTACAATCGCCTCGTCATACGTTTACGATACTCACACGTTCTACTCTATCAGTTCCTACGTACACAGTTAGAAACACTAATCCATTACTTGGTGAACACCGCGAAACGTACGAGGGTGATTCGACCAAACAGATTTTGGGAATAATGGAATTGGAACGTAAACATGCGATGAAAGGTCTAAATTACTATTCGATCTTGACGTAAGTTATATCATAGCGCAAAGTGAATTGATGAACGCGTCTTCGGGAGTTAACGAAAGATTTGACTTATTTGGCCTTTAGTCGAGCTAGCAAATGACATTGATAAACCGGCCCTGAATGTGGTCCGTTCAAGCGTCTCACCGACACGCCCTCTCTTTGCAAAGCACGGCACAGGTAGGACGAGGCTGGAGCATTCACACGACATTTTGAAAAGTCTTAAAACTGACTCTGAGGAGAAGTAGAATGTTACAGTCACAACTACTTTCCATCTTTCCAGGCGTGCATTCATGACCTCTTCAACGGAGCGAAATTGGAGAATGGATTACTCCGTCGAAGGCGAATTTACGAGGTAAATCCAACCCCGGTGTTGGCAGTTATACGGAGGATCGGAAGGATGTTGATAAGGGAAGGTCGGGTAATATTATATTGACGAAGGGTGAGAAAATCACCCCCATCTCCTCCGCCAGTCAGCCGCCCGTAGGGCTCTTCGTCATCACTTTCCTCCATTGGCCGCCCATTAATCATCTCTATATAATTGTGGCTTCATCGCAACTCTCCTCGTTTGATTCATGACACGCTATCAGATTCCGTACATGACTCAGTTTCAACACTCAGATATCACATTTCACCTCCATTTCCCGCATCGACATGCTTTTACGCTAACGGTTCATCGAGAAGAAGACTCAAGACAGAATTTCGCCTCGTGTTCCTAATAGCTTGAAATGGAGTGGGAGTTATTATTATTTTTTATTTCCCTTCACCACACCAAGTACGAGTAACTGTTCTGCCAATTTCTCCCTGGTATTCGATAAATACCTTTTTGAATATTAAACCAAAAACATTCATTCATGCAAAAGGCAGTTATTTGGGGAAAAATGTTTCAATCGCAATTTTTAAAAAATAATAAAATTCAAAAAAAGAACGTGCCGAAAAACTTGTTAAAAAATCTTCTCAGACTTAACTGACTTATGCCACCTGTTCAGCTCATCTTTAGCTGAAGCGACGCAAATATCGCTATACAGAACCAGATCGAGAATCCTGTGACCTAAACCCATTTTTTCTGCCGATTGCCGGAAACTCCTAGCCAACTTTCTTCTTCCAATATTCTAAGCTCTCCCAAGCGCAATGGTATTTCCTGAGATAAGTAGTAGCCAGACAATGATGTCGAGAGCTGATTACGGCGTTGATGGCAATAACGGCGCAGCTCGGTACAATGGGAAACAAAGAAAGGAGTTCAAACGCACAGTTTTATGATTCCAAAAGCGAATGGAGGGCGTTTGAGATTGACGTATTCTTGCAAGTACTTACTGCCCAGAATACAGCGAAGGTATGTGTCCGGAACGTTAAAAACCTAAGCACAGCATTTGAGAATTCGCCGGGAAAAGAAAAGCTAAACTTCAAAAGCAAATGGCTAGAGGTAGATAATTCATCAGGCAAATTTTGTCTTCTCAGACTTGTTGAGTAAACAAGGTTTCATCCATCGAGCGCGTCTAACAATTCGTTGGATGGTAAGGAATGGAAAATCATGAACTGCAAGCTGGTAGTGGTAGTAGTAGTAGTAGTAGCAATACGAGTTTTTTGCATGGAAAAAATATAAGTTTCGACTTAAAAACCCGTGTAAATCGTGGAATTACGAAAAATAGCGAGGAGGGCGTGTTCTTCTGTTGAACTTAGTTCTGCTGCCTCTCAATCTCTGGGCACTCCGGCACTGGCGCATCCGTGGTATTGAATGCCTACACATCTCGGGGTATTCAATCAGACCGGAACAATATGAACAGCGTTCTTTGACGTGGACAAATTTACACATAAAACAAGGAAAATTCAGTTATTCCGAATAAATCCGTCATCGACTAATCTTGACCGAAGTTGATCACAAAATACATTGCTCGCTGTTTTATAGTTCGTCGCAGTTATGATCGTGGGCAGCTTGGCTCTACGCGTTTTATCCCTGACGTCTCGGAATAAGTCACGCTCCTACCTCAGTTTGCCTTGTTTTCCCTGCAGAAACGAAGCAGAAAGCAACTTTCGTCCGAGTCCATCAAAATGTTTACTGACATTTTCAACGGAAGAGTTTGTTGTTGTTTCGGAGGTCGTTTCCAGGTTTTAGAGCTCAGCTATGAAGAAGAAAGTCGGCGGTGGCGTATTTCGACGGAACTAGGGTTTGACCGAGAGGGAGCACGTCGTTTACGACACGGCTGTTTATTATAGCAAAAACTAGGAAGTAGGAAAAACCCGTCTGGTTTTCCCGGTGAATCAAAACGCTGGTACGTCGAAGAATGAAGGGATTAAAACGGATTTTCAGCGGGAAAGATGGGAGCTTCAGATTTATCATCTCCGACTTACTTCTACTTTTCGCTAGAGCTTTCATTTGTGCTTGAAAGCTGTTCAAATCTTTTACAGTACGTAGTGTCATCATACCTTGTCGAAAATGAAAGAGACATGGTGTACAAATTGAAATTGATTAAGAGTGTACACGAGTTACTGATCTAGAATGTGGCGCACTCCCACAAGTCGTTGGTTGGTAAAGATTGCGAAATCATAGAATGCAAGGTGGCAGTAGTAGCGGTAGTTTTGCAAGACAAAAATATGGGTTTCGACTCGTAAGCCCGTGTAAATCGTAGAATTACGAACAAAGGTGAGTCGTGTGTGTTCATCTGTAGAACTTACTTCTGCTGCCTCTCGAAACATCTGAACTGCGAACACGAGCACGTTAGCCAGACAGGAAGGGTTCAGTTCCATGGAATCACAATCTCTTTAGACCGAGAACAATACCCTGACCTTCACTTGGAGAGCGAACCAACCTGGGGAAACAGTTAGAGCGTCACTCTGCTGACTCCAACTGCTCCTCCAACTAACTCCCACCTGACTCCGTGGCGTTCATGCGCCAGAAGCGTCTTCCCTTGTTTGTTCGCTCTCTTCCGCTCTGTAATATGTGGTTAATGTTTGTTCTCTTAGTATAATTTCGTCCCCAATCCGTTTTTATTCATTTTGGCGACTACTTTTTAGTCTTCTAATCAACGCATTAATATTTGGTGACAATGGGAACGTGTCCTTAAACCGTTACTGGTAAATGAATATCCTCTCTCTCTCTCTCTCTCTCTCTCTCTCTCTCTCCCCTCTCTGTCTCTCTGTCACTCCAAGAAAGATCATATATCTCTACCCCACTTAGTCTATATGGTTGTTGTTGGGTGTATGACAAAGAGAGACAAATAGACTTATGAATAGAACGAAATATAGGACAGTATTGATACACTTGCTTAACACAATAGAGTTTCAGTTACATGGTCACTTGATTGGAACGGTAGTTTTGTGAGTACAAGACTGTAGGATGAGCAGCACACACCAAAACTTGCGCCCGCCACAACTATGAGGAATAATAAGGGAGGAGAAGAGCGAAGAACTCGTTCGGAGAATGAGTGTATGAATGCGAAGTAGCCAAAAGCGTCCAGGTAAAGCTTTGAAAAGGACCACGGGTGAAGAAATAGCTTGGAGAACAATGCACAAAGGTTCCATCGGTTACTGGGGTTTTATACAGGTGATTGCCCACAATTTGGCTTGCCGGATGAGGCAAAAAATTGTACTTTTGCAGTTTATGGGAAGTGGCAGCAGTGACAGCCGCAGATGTTACAAGCCAAATTTCGGCCAATCGGCCAGTACAATTTTTGGACTTAGAGGGAATTCTTTATTGGTTTATTATTCATTCTGAATAATAACCCAATGTTTTCGGTCACGAAAAATGTTTTACAACCCCCCCTCAAAATTTGATACTTTACGTTTCAAGACATGGAGATTCCAAATCTGCAATATCCGTCCGCCGTCCCCCGTCCTCTGTCCCCCGTCCGCGCCGTTTTGTGCTCTAAAAAAGTCGTTCTTTCGCACAAAAATCCCATTTGGTATCTAGTTGTGCCCGCCATCTCGGCAATCCGATCGAACGAAGCCCATGGTTGTTATGGGCAAAAAATGGTTAAAAAAATTAACGAAACGCAGTATAATCGAGAATAAGCCGTGTTTCGTACCGTTTTCAAGGCCCGCTCGACTTGCAGCGCCCTTTGGACTCGCAGCGTCGTGTAAGTTGCCGTGTGAGGGTTCACTGGAAGCCCTCGTCCAACCCCTCCATCGGATTAGACGTTTACGGGCGCGTGGCGCTGGGGGAATATTTTTAATTTCCGTAGTTCCATTGTAGTCAGGTCATGTTTCGTATGGTTTACTAGTATTCGATGCTGAATAAAATGGGATGGGGGAGCAGTAATACTAGGTCAAGCTGTTCATGAGAATAATAAACCATTGTGTAATAATTTGCAGGGTTTTCCTTTTCTTGATAAGTGCCTGCCAGGTCAGCTTAGTATCCAAAGCCTGTTTGGACCAGGATAGACATGAATGAACTCGAAGATGGGTATTTACTGAGCACAAACTTGTAATTGGTGAGCTGGTATATCGCAAGATTTGAGGATTTCAATGTACAAATAAGAGGTAGCTTACACGAGAGATGAGTTGAGTATGAAATTGCGAACAAATAGGGCTTTGAAGACGTGAAAACTGGTTGTAGTGGGAAGGAAGGAGAAAGCCGAACTAGAAGTCGATGAGAGGTGAAAGAGGTATCCGTGGGGAGAATTGGAGACGGCCGTATCGCGAAAGGTGTTAGGAAACAAGTGTTGGGAGAACTGGAGACGACTCACTTCGGCGACACTTCGTAGCAGAATGATTTTTTGGGAGAAGGTATCTGTTGTGGAAAGGAATCTGAGAAGAGAGGAGAGGGGAAAGATAGGAAACCCACCGTTGGAAATGTCCGCCGATTTGGGATTTCCATGGGCGCAAAGACCTTTGGAGGAACAATGACCTTGCCACAGGTGCCTGTTGGGCAAGGAGCGAGAATTCTGAGGTCAAAAGCCTGGAGGGATTCGGCGCTTGCGTCGAACAAAGTCTTTGTGAATAAATTGATGACTAAAGCTACCGTACCTGTTAGGTGAGTCTGTCTCCTCTGGCTGGTTAGATATTATTGGCGAGCGCTTTCGATGTAAAGACTTCTTCGTCTGGCCATCAAGTCAGTACTAGAGTCCGTCAGTTGGTCGGGGTCTTTATATACGACGAAAAAGGTAAACGGGATGGTGGAGCGTCGCGAAAGGGTGGGAAGGAAGGAGGTCATGCACCTCTGGGGAAACCCACTAGAAGTGAATGGAAAGGAACGTCTTAAATAGTCTGTCGGGTGTCGAGTCTAACCCAATTGGTTTGATAAGCTGATGCTCACACGTTTTGTCGAAAAAGCCCCACCAACGACCCTACCTTCCACTGACAATTATTCCTTTGTGGTCAAACTCGAATTCCTCCGTGTTATCGTAATTCGTACTGACCACGTGACGTTTAATGAGAGGACAATTTTTCAAGAATTGACAGCTCCATCAATTCTCGACGCAAAACCTGCAATACCGTAAAGTTTTGTGTTTCAGGTATATCTTAGACTTCTATGAGTCATAAGACCACGAATGTCTGAAGCTGTGTTATTTACTAGTGAATGGTACAGTAGGGATCGTGCTCTTTGGCTTAGCCGAACAGTGGTTCATTTTGGTTTATTAATTCATTTGTTCAAGCCGATGGCAACTGGAGGATATCACTAATGTGGCCTCATATAGGCCTTATATGGGGTAGGTACTCGTTTTTATCTCAGTTTGAGCAGGGCACGTAAGTCACGCCAACTCACTGTCACATTTTTATCTACTTCATTCACTTCTCATATTACTTCGCCAATCGTATCTCAACTTTCTACTTTGTAAGTAATTTGTAAACTGTGTAATTAACTACACAATGTAAAGATACCGACACTGCCTTTCCTTGCTCTGTGCCTTGTTCTAAACCGCTCCTTTTCCTTCTTCTACTCGTATTTCATCTTCTTTTAGTGTTAATTTTTCTTATGTTTTTAGTGTTTTAATATAGGACATAACTATAGGTGTTAGTATTTTGATATTCAATATAAAATTTATTATGTAAAATACAGGTTTAAATTCGTTGAAAGAACTCGGTAAGTTGCCAAATATTACGGGGAACAAGAGGTTTCCTAGAATCCGTTTCACAAAGAAGAATATTCACAATAATTTGCTTCAAATGGTACTATGGGTAAGAAATTTTGACTTTTGAATCGATTTTCTTCACGCAAGCTCATCAAGACTGTACCGGATGTTATTCCACATGCTAAAGATTCATTCGTGGTCAAAATACCCCGAAAAGAAGTTCCCAAAAATTTCTAGACGTCTTTATTCAGCTTGTCATGTGAGATCAACTCTTTATAGATGGAATATATCGGCACGTTTGGTGTATGCATGGGGTGCAGCAGTTTTTCAAACGTCAACTTCAAACAAACTATTGATTGGCATTCTCTCACACCACGACGGACATAACGAAACGTTATTTGAACCCGTCTGCAAAAAATGTAGGACTCTGGTCATTAAAATTCGGGCCACGAACGATTTTTCTTCTCTTTGATTACGAAAAAAAGGGACGCTGATATTCCGTGGGTAGGAAACGGGGATAATACTCTCCTTCCAGTCCCTGGGCTGATCGTTACCGGCGCTGATGAACTCTTATCTTGTCAGGATCGTAATCCGAGTATGACGTGACGACCAGAAATGAAAACAGAACGTTTCGTAATTAACCGTAGACATTTTTTGTTCCTCTCTAACGTTCCTCTCGTTTCAGGAGATTAGTGCCCATTACTGGCAGGTTATACTTACTACTAGCTGCCTTCCGCCTCCTCGAGCGGAGCTAAATTGGATGTAACTGTCGAGTTCCTTATGCTAATGTGATATTCTTTATGACGGAGCGGGTTACGTTCGGAAAATCAGACGAACGGTCAGAATGTTGACATTTTAGATAAACACGCGTAGCGCGTAAGGATTATTCGCGTTAATGTCGAGTGCCGGGTTTTTCGTGGCTTAACACGTAGTTGATAGCTCAGAGGTTTGAATCCTGAGTGGGTTTCTGAGCGAGAATTGATTGTTCCAATAATCCTTAGGGGCAGCGGGCAAAGCTTGAGGCGTTCGAGAGGATCCGGAAGGGGTTCTATAAGCCAGATTTGCGAGCGAGCCGTATCGACGTCAGAAGGGATGGCAGGGTAATTTGGCCACCTCGGAAGATAAACGAGTCTCGCTCAACTCAAGATTCATTCTCGGGAGAACGACAGTCTGCGGAAACATAGCTAATTGCAGTGGGAAGACTACTGACTTGAGAAACAGAAGAAACGACTGCGTCGCCACTACATGTACAAACAAATAATCACAACCAGGGGGAAAAGTGAACAAGAGAAAAACTTGAGATAAAAACGGGAGATGAAGAGTTCACAATCCCAAGCACCACTTCTACCGAGGTTCCTGGCTCAGAACTTACGCACCTCACTGTTCAAATGAGAGGGGAGGCGAACTATTTACAATGTACGTAGAGGCTATGGGTGAGAAATACGAACAAACCTACGTTAATTGAGGTCCTCATTGGGCTGGAAAGCCCCGAGCAACCGTTTGGGACTTGGAAACAAAACCCAATTCTTTTCAGAAATACCAATAAGCTGTTGGGAGAGATTTTCAATATGATACTTCTTGAACCCAGCGGTTGATTATGAGAGAATTGCACGTGCTTGAGATGAATTCAGATAAAAAATTGACAGGAAACGGTTTTCCACAGTTTGAAAAGAATGACTCAAAAGAATTACTAAACACAAAACGTGTCACTTTCCTCTCACTCCCCGTTCTCACTTCTCTTGGCTCTACAAAGTAGAAACGAAAGTTTTCTTCAGATCATCACAATTCAGACCCTCCTGAGTCCGAAAAACACTATTTGGGAAAATGGTCTGTGTGTGTGTCTGTGAACGATTTTCATAAAAAACCACCCTATCAAATCGGCTTAAACTTGATATCTCGCCAGCAGCTCACCATGGTACGCCAAAATAAGGGTATGAACAAAATCCAAGATTTTGATTAAATTTTTTATATTCATAGCTCCAAATAAGGAAATTCTCATCTGTGGGAAAATGACGAGAGCAGCACAAGAAATTATCAACATTTTCGACGAAAAGTGTTTTTAATGCAGTTTTTTTCCTTATAAATTCCGCTGGAATGTCAGTAGAATGGTAAAAAAAATTGGTATTGTAGTCCAATCCAATACCTAAAGGGTGGATGTTTAAAAACGCTCATGAAACACATGAAGGTCACTCCAGAAATTCTTGAATTTCAACTACTGCCGTTTCGCTTACTACCAATTCTATACGTTTTTACCCAACGTTTGAGCAAAAGTAATTACTATCCTTCTTCAAAAAATCTGTGTTTACAGCCTCATTAATTATCTGTGTATTAGTTGCTCAATAATGGTCCTGGAGTGAGTACGAGGAGCACAATAAATTCCAGAACTGTAAGCGCTTCCGCTTCATGCTGCTGTAAAGTGTTTTTTGACCAAGTTCGAATGAACTGAGTGGTAAATGAATTGATTAGGTAGACAAAGCCATATAGGAAGTGAATTGACGTAGAGCTTAGGAAAGTTGGGTGTTGCAACGCACCAGATATATTTCATCGCATCTGAAAATAACTTCAGATAAGATAACGTAGAATAATTAAGAAAAACTACATAAGCTAGCTCCTTCATTTCTCGTCAAAACGTGTATGCGTGTGAGTCGCATCTTCTGCATCCAGCTGCTTAGGATTCCTAAGGTATGTTGCTAATATGAACGAGGATGATGTCTAGTTTTGTCTCATTACTCCTTTAGTCGTATGGAAAATTGAATCTTGGCACATCGTTTAACACGCGCACAGTTGGAGCGAACTCGTACTAAGACGAAGTGAGCCATAATTTTGCTTGTGAAAGGGTCAGTAATGACTTGCAATTATAGAAGTGAGTGGGTTCTGTGAGCACTTCATGAAACCCTAGTGCTTCTGTAATGCAATGCTGCTACCCATGTGTTAAGGCAGCTACACCACTTATGTGATCCTTTTAATCACATTGAGAAGTGTTTTATTTTATTTCGTTTTGATGTGAGTGACGTCAGCACACCACCCATCATTAGCTCCATGCGCCGTTTTCTCCCCCATTACAATTCCAACTATCTGCGTACCACTACGTGCCTCGTTAAAACGGCTTATTCATTGCCATACTCACTAAGCAGAGAAGTTCATCATTACTGCGTATTTATCATTCTCTTCGGTTCGCACTATCCCGCAAGTCGCTGTGCAACGTCTACTAGCGTCATACCAGGAGGACATACTTAGGAAACGTCTAACAGCGCCATACTTGTACCAATACACGTCTACCAGCACCTCACTTGGGCCTATATACAGCCGGAGGACTATTGAACAAAGTAGAAGCACGAACTTCAAACGTCGAGCGACGAAAACTTGTGCCAAGTACCAGCTTATTTTTATTTTTGCTTCATATTTTTTCACGAGCAGTTAATTTCATTTTATATTTATATTAGATGAGCTCAACGATCACTTTATTTCAATACATTCTTGGTATTAAACATCTTTGTGTGCAGAATCTGGTTGAATAACCATTTCACCACTCTGTCACAACACCATGTGAAACTCCGGCGGGGTCAAAACTGAAAGGTCGGAGGGTAAATAAGAGAGATAAGGAAAAGAAGAAAGGTGCGAAGGGGTTAGGTGTTAGAGAAGGGAGAAAACGTGTCTGGGGACTATGAAATAGAACTGTGGAGACTAGAAAACACTTCTTGTATTACGGAATTACTGACGAGCAACCTATGTCCTTTAGGAACGGAAATGGAGACAGACCTCAGCTTTCGGGGGTCGTCCTCTGCTGAGCACGCACTCTCGATTCAGCTCATTACATATTTGGGCCACTCGCCACCTCGAATTTGGTTCTCAAGCTAGTACCAGGTACCATATATATCACTCCTTGTGCCAGTGATAAAGTTGACGGCAACAACAACTAGAAAACAGTCCTTCCTTTCGATAGCGCCGATCCTTGGGGGCCACTAGAACTCCCATAAGAGGTTAGGTTGGTAGGAAGAGGACTGGTGAGGGGAGGGCAGTATAATTTGCCAACAGGTTAGTTTACAAAGAATTGAAAGGAATTCCAGCTCAAATAATGAACCCCTGTTTCCTTTTTTTAACGAAAATCGTTGAGATTCAAACAATATTCTCAGTGGGTTGTCCAATCGTTGAAGTCCAAATGGAAAAATTTCTGGTGTCATCTCTAGTCCAAAATCGAAACCTGATACTGACTGTTGAACCTGAGCAACGCGCATCGTTTTGAAACTGTTGTATCATATCACGGCTGCTTTGAGCAGTGCAGCCCCACACCTACGCTCCATAAGCCTAGTATCCGCTGGAGGACTTGATTACGCCGTGTTAACCAGTTTTGGAGTTCGCCCAACCGGCCAGTACATTTTTCGGACTTCAAGGGCTATTTCTGCATTCCTTCTCTTGGCGAGTGCTTGCCAGGCCAGCTTAGCGTTCAAAGTTTCAGAAAATAAATTGATGCTCACCCGTTTTGTCGAAAAAGTATTCTCCATGCCTCTCCTTTGAAAAAAAAAAAATCCCCTACCCTTTCGGCCACCTTTGTTTCGGTTTCTCTTTGCGGTTAAATGCGATTTTCTACGTGTTAACGTACTTTGTACTGACTACGTGACTTTTAATGAGAAGAAATACAGGAATTGGCAGCTTTCTCAATTCCCAACGCAAAACCCGCACTACCGCAAAGTCTTGGTGTTTAGGTATACCTTCGTTTTCGTAAGAGACTTCCTGATAGTCTAGGAGCCGAGGGCTAAAAACGTTGACCCATTAGTTGACAGTTGGTTACCACTTTTTCTGATAGTTGGTAACACACCGGTTCTCTCTGAAGTATGGACTACGAAAATGGCAGCTCATCAAAGAGTCAAAATATGTCAAAATGACATTTGAGAAATTGGCTTGTACTTTTTAAATTCACAACTCCGCTACCTCCCTTCCTTGGCCGTTAAGTTGCAGAGTCAATCAAAATTCGTTCAAATTCGGATTTAATTTTGACCTATTGAGTTGATGCCTGACACTTATTTCATACAATTGAACTGTTGTAAAATGACGAAACACGGTAGTCTGCTACTTCTCACTTATGGACTAGCGCTAGCAGAGAAAATTCAAATTTGCCGAATTTTGAACCAAATGTTGACTTATTAGTTGGATCGGGAATTTTTATGGGGGATTCGCATCACGCACCTGAGTC
Source organism: Pachypeltis micranthus (assembly GCA_020466155.1). Classification (NCBI taxonomy): domain Eukaryota; kingdom Metazoa; phylum Arthropoda; class Insecta; order Hemiptera; family Miridae; genus Pachypeltis; species Pachypeltis micranthus. Next base: position 36,663,115 of record CM035773.1, read on the forward strand.
GAAAAACCCGACTCTCCCACAATAGTTTCGTAGATTTCAACTTGTAGACAAAATCCAAATTTGATTAAATTTTTTCTCAAAAATTGAATTATTAGTTGATACTTGCAAATGACGTGAATGAGTTTCACATCCATTAGCTTCAATATAAAATGTTATCTGCCACCTCGAAAAGGTGGCATTTTCAAAGGTACCATTCCATAAGATAAAAATAAAAATAAAATTTTGAATTTTTTTATGAGCTGCCATTTGCTTAGTCCATATTTTAGAAAGAGCAGAGAACCGGGGTCTTATCAAACATTCAGGGAACTATGAGAAAGAGTAGTAAACAACTTTCAACTAATGAGTCAGTGTTATTAGCCCTCGGCACCTAGACTATGAGCCTTACAGCCACGAATGTTTGAAGCTGTGTAATTTAGAGGTGAATGGTACAGTAGAGTTCGTGCTCCTTTGGCTTAGCCGAACCGTGGCCCATTTTGGTTTATTAATTTATTTGTTTGAGCCGAAGGAAAGTGAAGGATATCACTAATGTGGCCTCATATAGGCCTATTAAGTGGTTTGTACAAGTTTGTAAATCGATATGAGGAGCGCACGTTCGTCACGCCAGCTCACTCTCATTCCCATCCTCACCGCTATTTTTTCGTGCCACACCTATTCCACGCTTGCCATCTCACCAGGCCTCACTTTCCTTCACTCCATGACTGCGGAATTTTATGCTTCATCCAGGACTCACATTTCAATGCGAATTGCATCCTAATACTCTATGGCACAGAGTTGGCAACAAGGTCATGACCCTTTATCGTAAAAGCCTTCGAGTGCAGATTTTTTCTTACCCCCAACTCAGCGCTTCCCACACCCAACCAAAAGGTGGATCTATACCAGAGATCCATATTTCAGAGAGTTCCATGATCATGAATGAACGATTGGCTATTTTATGAATTTATTAGATCTATAAGTGCTATAATCCCAAAAATTTTATAAGTTAAAACCGCATTCGTTAACTCAAGTATCTTCTAAACAGCAAACACCTCTCTCTAAAAACTAAACAGCAAATTTACTTGTCTATAACTAGACCCATGTGGCAATACGCGTGCGAAATATGGAGCTCTGCTTCTGACTCACAAATCCGCAGAAATCAAACCCTTCAAAAGAGAACACTCCGACTCATCACTCTATCCCCGTGGTAGATTAGAAACACACTCCTCCACTTGGACTTAGAGTTGACGACAGTCAATGATGTACTAAGGTCGTCGTACAACAACCTCATCTGCCGTATGCTAAGCCATCCAAATGAGATCGACAGGTCCATCCCTCAAGGTCAACACGGCGTTTAAAGCGTAAAAGGCATCAAATTATAATCCCAGATGGACCTGACTGATTCAATTCAGCAGCTACTCACCTTCATGAACATCCGCACTGTCAGTACTTACTCCTAACTTCTGACTCTACTGTGAATCTATTAATTACTTGTTAACTAGTTACTGTTCAAAATTCGGGGCTACATTATTAGTATATAACTCGTGTCGCATTGTTAGTATATAACTGTATTAGCGTACTGAATAGTGTTCTACACAAATAAAGTCTATTTATCGCTTCCCGCTCGACCCCTTTTCAGTAGCTCGCCGTTCGCTTCTCCATTGCATCGAGTTCTTTTCTTCTCACCTTTTGGCGTCTGCGTATTAGTTTACTTAATCCAATACGACCAGGAGTCACCCGGCGTTTCTGTTTATACCAAGGTAGTTCTATTTCATTTTCAATTCTCGTGTACAATGCAAGTTGTCAGTGCCAGCCCTACTTCTACGATCGTCGCCTTGTCGTCAGCTCTGGGCCCAGGAAAACGCCGTCGTCATCGTGACATTTAGGAACGAACGCATTCACAACCTATACCGTCCCCTCCTACCACAAATAGTAAATTACTCTTGTATCCCTCATATTGCAAACAATTACAGAACCAGCGCTTCAATTAAACGTTTTCCTACCTGAAAATTTGTTTATTTGTACCGAATATCCACGTTATATTCTTGATATTCATTGACGGTTGAAACGATAGAATAAGTCACAATCATGCTGTCCAAAAGAATGATCAACCGTTGAGTGATAATCAGGCAGCATTTCCATGTAACCGTCCAATCTGTCGTTTATTCGATTAAATCAAACGATAGTCGCGGTACCGCGTATAACTCAAAATTAAACGTGACTAAGGTTCGAACGATACAACTGACCAACTTTGGGCAACTAAGTCAACTTCAATGCGTCCTTCGATCCAATTACTCACGGACTCCCTGAACTGGTCTAAAATCGCGTAAAAGGTTCGGACGCCGCCTTTAACCTAACGTTCTCACGAGCGCCATTTAAGTCACGTTCGTTACTGTTTAATAATACCCTTCGAAAGCTTACGTTCCCATTGATTGTAAACTACGGTTAACTCAATCCCACGGAAATTGAGTTATCAAGTTGCAGTTCCGAAGCGTCCCTTAGGACGAGCTTGCGGGAAACCGCTCACCTCTAACCGTCAGCCGAATACGCCGCACCTCATTTCTAAGTGCACTATTGATTACTGAAGCCCCCATTCGGCTCAATACATCGTTTAGATCAGAATGGGGTTTGAGAACACCATCAATTTTCAGTTTCCATAGATCTACGGCGTAGGAGGAAAATTATGTATTCGGGTACATTTTGTTATTGTTGAGTTTTCTTCAGATCTTTACGTTTCAAGTGCTGCCGGGCCTGAAAAACGGTGTGTTTGTCGACAGACGGCTCGCAAGATTCCTGTCTGAGGGATTATTAACGGTCAATATGAGGAAAAAATCTCAAACATCATATTTAGCCTGCAAATCACCGAGGCACGCCAATATAAGATAATCATAGTCGCTTCAAAACTAACCATAGGGATTGTTGGGCGTACGAATGGAGGAGCTTGAAGCTGAGAAATAAATGAACGTGGTGGCGTGAGTGAGGACTGTATTACGCTTGGAATATCGATATCCGGTTGAGTATGAGTGTTTTGGATGGATGGTAGAGGCTGCCCGGCCTTAGACAGTCAAAACTCTTTATCCGGCTCTCTAAACGGAGGGCCAAGGAGGTGCTTGCACTGGGGATGAAGGATATGAGGATCATATGTGGCCAGTTCGCAGGACTTGCAAATATTGGCAAGCGCCAGATGGGGCTAGAGACGGCAGAGCATGTGTTGTGCGTATGCGATGGACTCGGGGCATCACGCCATCGTGTCTTTGGGAGGACCTTTCTTCAGCCAGAAGAGGTGGCAAATGCGGAACTTGCGGATGTCTTCCGCCTTGTGCGGGGGATGGTGGGGGCGCATAGGTGACATCACACCAAGTGAGACGAGTGCCGTGGGGTCTGGGGTGGTGCAGGGGGCCATGATCTGAGGACGCCCCAACAATAAGCCCTAGAAAATGAGGCGCCTAGAAAAACTAACTTGGGAACTCCATGCGGTTAGAAGGTTTAGCTTGTCGGATTCAAAAGAGGAACGGTGAGGGGCTGAAAAAATTGGAAAGTTGGCCGAGGTCAATTTATTTTAAGACTTGCTTGAAACAGTGGGGCATATAAATTGTTGGACAATTATGAACGGAAAACGAGTTAGGTACGGTATGACGGAAATTTAGGCGGGGAACGAGCAGGCCTGAGCAAGGAAGGCGCCAGCCCAGTCGGGGAAGAGGCTGTGAAGGAAGACCGTGTGTGCAATGTTGCGGCAGTCGACAGGCGTTGGGATATACACCGTTCTGGAGAAGAATAGCAGTCAGTGAGAGAATGTGGGATTCCCATCTTGAAGGCTGGATGACGCGCAATTTTACATCCGCAATTCAAGTTTAACTGACAGTTGTACTTAATTGCGCAGTGATCAGTCGGGATGAAGCAATTGAAATTGTCAGTAGTCCTCACTGCTCTCGTTCGAGAAATTTTGGCAGAATGGCTTGGTAATATAGAACTACGTTCGTGCTAAAGTCTATCAAGTCCGAGTCTCCGTTCTTTATAAATCGCTATTAATTTATTTTCCCTTTTATTTTCTTTAATACTCTTTTCGTTTTAATTTGTCTGTTCCATTATCTTCCGTATGATGACCTAATGTTCTTACAGCCTCCACCTCTGGCGTCAAATTGAAATACAATCATGCAGAAAGGTTCATTTGCTTTTCATTTCGAAGATGTTATTTTTCGGCTTTATTCTTTATACGACTCGCCGGGGAACATTCAAATCGAACGACAATAACCTTTTTTGAAGAATCGTCCGCTATTTATTTCACTGGACGGTATTGTGTCATTACTGTTTATACATTGGCAAACATAATTCATGTGGATCCATACTTCAATGCACAGGACACACCGGAGCCCTTTTAGTGGAAATTTCGTTCGGCATTCCCGTTGGAACTGGGTCAAATGCGGGAGCTATTTCGTTACATGAAGTCGCTACTGAAGACCTACTCGCTACTTTCAGAATTGTGCAGACGAGGGACCGACGTATTCTTTCATAAGTTAGTGGTGGACTCTTCATGTTTCCCTGGAGCTACTCAACGTCTTACGTTGTACTTCGGTCGACCAGGCTCTTCCTCCCGTCTTATATTCATCTCTCCTTGTGGAAGTTCACGTTCGAATTAATGTGATTTCCGTCATTACCATTCAAGTGGAGTCGACCATTCAACAAATAGAAACAACGAACTTTCTCGACACATCGCGAGGGGGTTGAGAAAACTTAATTCGGCAAAGTTAATGATGTAGTAACAGCTCCCGTCGACTCGTTGCAAAACAAGTTTATCGTTCTCTGGAAAAGTTGGACTATTCCTTCAAAGCCCTACAGAGTAAAATTTTTCCATCGATTCACAAGACATGGTACATTATAGCAACCCTGAGATGAAGAAATTCGCTGAATGTACACGAATTTGAGAAGTGGTGCGTCATGAACGGAAGGTTGGGACGTAAAACCTATAAATTTCAGTCAATCGATGCCAAGCTTCTGAAAAAGCTCAATTCAGCAGTGCAATCGATTACTGGAGTTGATGCTGAGCGAGTAGCCGGCCTGTTGCATGATAGCGAAACCCCAACCTTCATCACAGTCGACTGACATCACCTTCTTCGAGAGTTCAGGAACAGTCATTTGATAAGGAAACATCCCTGTGTGTCTGTCTTTTTGTGCGTGTGAACGCGATAGAGAGAAAACTGCTGAACTAAATCAGCTCAAACTTGATATCTAGCTCGCTGGTCACCTGGGACGCCCAAATAACAGCATGAGCCAAATCCGTCGGCAACTTACTATAGTTATAATAGTGATTCCAACACTTTCTTTTATCTGAAAAACGGCCTTAAAGATTTTGTGAACTGTAAATGCTAATCAAACTTATTTGAGAGATATTACCTTTATGCTGCGGAGGTGTCGGATTTTGAGGGAATAAAAAGGGGAGCAGAAAGGAACCGGCGGGTCTAAAGGAAGGACGGAAGAGGTGAATGATGAGGACAGGAGGCAATCACTCGATTTGCGAGCCTACCAAGGGATATTATTGGAAACAACTAGTACTAAAACACGAGTCGATGGGACGCTTGATCTCTCTCTGCGATCCGGAGCAAGAATGAGAAGCCGGCGGCGGCAAGGAAAGAGAAGGCGTGAAGGGAGACACGAAACATCAAGCTTCTGCCTAATTGAGAGGAACAAGGGCGCCACGACAGATTTTGAATACATTTTTTGTACGGACAGCGTCAAATGACACAATAATACCATAAAACTTACTAGCACAATAAATTACCAAATATTTCAACGAAAATAAAATGTTCAGAAAACTTGGTGTGGTAGTTCAATCATGTTTTGGTACGAAAGTTTGATAACGCTCATAAGGTTTATTGGGCGCACGAAAGGGGAGTTTAAATTAAGAAAAGGGAACTTGGCGAGCGTGAGACAAAGACTGCGTTGCACGTTAAATGAATAGTGATTTGAGCATATGAGGGAGACACAAGGGGAATTGCAATACGCTTGAACTGGCGCGGGAAAATGTAGTGAAGGGAGATAGTGAGAGCTGTCACTGACCCAAGACTTGATGGAGGAATGTAGTGAGCACTGAGAGACGAGTATGTTTTGGCTGAGCTGTGAGTGTTGCAGAAGGAGGTAAAGGACGGAAGGACGTTTTGGAAAGTTCAAAGAGGGAATTCCGTTGTCGTTGGAAGTTAAACCGACCTTGATCCCCTTGGCCAGAGAAGAAACCGACTGCATGAGCATTTCTCAAACTTCCCCACGGCATAACATTAAAAAGGCTCCGAAACGGTTAGGCCGAACGCACCTGGGAAAAGGCTCAAGGTCAAGAGCCCAACTACTTCGGCCTGTGCCAAACAAGGTACATAGGAACAGTGAACGCGATAATAAATAGACAGTCTCTTTAATTACTTGTGAACAGTTGTCAATAACAGTCGTTACATGAGTAGGAGTAGCACAGTAAATCTCAAAAACGTAAGCGCCTCCCGCTGTCACGTGAAACGTTGTTATAAATAGAATGAAAAAAACAGATTTAATTAGCTGCTAGAGTCAAAAGAATCGCTGAATGAACTTGAGCTTGAAGAAAGTTGTGTGATGCGCGGCACCAAATAGAAAGATAAAATGGAAAGAAAGAGAAAGATGAAAGAGATTGACGAATTTACATCATTCAGGCTCTTATTTTTATTAACGACACGAGCGAATGGCAATCCAACGCTCGAAAAACCGTGAAGTAGCGCTCCCCCCCCTCCCTTCACGGCCGCATTCCCTTTTCGACATATTTCAAAAACCGTCGATGAAAATTTCGGGTTAAATTCATTCGTAGGCCTCTTCATTCAAAGGGAGAAGAAATGTCGCTCCACTTTGCAAATTGCCCCCAAAAGTTTTAATTTGGGCCTTTCCCCTTTGAAGGTTCCTCGTTTAATTACGTCTCTCTCTCTCTCTGTAGGATAATATTAATTTTCGTGAGCATCTCTTCTGAGGAGCCTGATAGGAATTCGAGACGATTTTCGAGTTTCGAAGAGCCCTAACGTGAATTCGTCAGACTCGCGAAGGCATAAGGCAAATTAACCTTTCTGTTTAATGATACAATGTTTTATAATGTTTACTAATTATTTGTACGAGTATGATACAATATTTGGGCGAATCGCATTATGCGGACCGTGGCGTTCACTCATTCGCTGTTCCCTGACTAGCGCGTCGTTTTCAAGTCGAACTTGGCGCTCTGGAATCTAACAGCCCAAATGTGGAATCATCCTCCGTTTGGTCGCGTTTTAACCATCAGTTCGCCCACTGTTTTGCTATGGCTATGTTTTGCCACCTCCGTATAGTGCCTTCCCCAGTGCCCTATTCGTGTTTTCAGATTTTTGCACTGGTTCGATTCATCAATTGCAAAAGGAATGTTAAGTTCTACAGTGGAGCGCGGATGTTTGATTCGTAAAAGAGGCGAATGTATGAAATTGTTTGAGAGAAAACGTTCGCAAGACGGGTTTGAACGGAAGTGTATGAGTGGCCACATATTTAAACCTTCGATGCGTACGATATCGCAGTTGTCGCCCTTTATCGGGTAATGCGTCTACCACCAAACGTGATTGCTTTGGAAAGTAAGCACGACTGCGATGAAAAACGCGAATTCCTGCCTGGGATGACGACATATTTGTCGATAAATTCAACGTGCATTTCACTTTCCGTTATTTACTCGATTTCGCGCGTCGTCATTGTTTGTTTACATTCAGTCAAACGTCCTCAAGCGTTACCGTGATCTGTTATTTTTATTTTTTGTATCAAAAGTCTATTTCCGACAAAATTTATAAGCACCTAAAAGAAAAATCCGATACAGGCCACTTGACGACCAGCTACAGTTTTGGAAACTAATCCCTCGTATATAGTCAGTTGCCCTTGGCAGAAGATGAGCAGACACCCTGACTCGAATATAATTAATCAGAAGATCAATACGTAGGTCGATTTTTCTACGTTTTTTCCAAATTTAACCAACACAATATTGTCCACGGATGGCTTTGATCGTTTGCCCACATGCCTAGGACTGTCAGAGGCACACATACGAAACCAAATTGGAATCGGAGAAACAATATCTAGATCGGCCTTTTTTAGCTACACGAAGTGCAGCATTGTTTAAAATTAGGCGCGTATACCCCAAGATTGTGACCAAATGGGGAAACGTACCAGGCCTGTGAAGGCCTATAGGCACGTTGGCCGAGAGTGCGAGCTATGTCTTCACATGGCTCTGCGCGCAGGTTGCCGCCTCTGGGGCTTGACTCTGTGACGAGCTTCTCCGTACAGGGGCGCAAGGATGTTGCTTACTCAACCACTCCCGTGGAGGGGGGTGAGCATCATGCCTCGAGTTCTCGCCGCCGGTTGGCCCAAGCTTGCGCAAAGCAACGAAAACGACGGGCCGCAGCCCTACTTCCGAGGAGGAGATGAGCGTTGTCAGCTGTGGAAAACTGTGCCCTCACTGTGGGTCTTGGTAGATGGAACACGAGAAGATGACATGAGCTGCATTCTCATATTCACCTGTCCCGCATAGACAGTCTTGATAGGCCCGCAGCTGAAAGAAATGGAGCCGCTCGTTGCACCTCTGCCCTCGTTGCACGCCACCACCTCTTATCTATGCGATCAGTCACCACCGGGAGGATGCTATGGAGGTGCCTTGACGTGGTGCCCGCATCCCATCTGGCTGGCCTGATAGCTGTGACGCTCTGTAATGCTGCTGACAGCCATTGCGCAGTAGACTCCACACGGAGAAGCACCGGGAGCTGGTCCTCAAGTATTGTGTGCCCCAAGATTGTGACTGGTTGCTCAGAAGTCGAGAATTGTTGTGCGCAAAAATGGGAGAGCTTGAATTGAGAAATAGATGGACGTGGTGAGCGTGAGTGAGGACCAGTCCTCTTGACAGAATAGCGATATCAGTTTGAGTGGTAGTATAAAAACGCGAACAAGTGGACTCTGAATACACATGAAGTGGTTGCTTGAGAAACTGAGTGGAGAGGAGAGAGAGAGAGAGAGAGAGAGAGAGAGAGAGAGAGATGGGTTGTGAGTGGGGCGAAATGAGAGACGAGTGGGTCGTGAGACTTGAGCGACGAATTTGTTGGGAGAACTGATAGATAACTGACTGTTGGAAAGAGCTGTGTGTTGTGGAGAGGAATGTAAAATTGAAGACCGGGGAAAAGATATTTTGAGAAAGTCTAGAAAAGGGGGAAATCCGTTGTAACACGGAAATAACTGAAGAGCTGGGCTTCCCACAGGTAAGCAAAAAAGGTTGAGAAACAATGACTTTGCATAGGGTCAGTGATTACCATCATGTTCGTACGTTCAAAGACCGATTGAACATATATGGTCGCCAATTTGAAATCAGCAAAACAATATCCACGTCAGGCTTTTCTATTTCATTGGCTCTTTGAAATAGAAAAAAAACTTAAATCGGCGGAAAACTAATTGTCCTCAAATCTTTAGATTTTAAGGCTTACCAAGTTCAAAAAACACTGAGAAAGTGAGGTGTGTGTGAACGAAATTGACCATAAATGGATGAACCGAATCACCTCAAACTTAATATCAAGCCCCCAGGTTAGGTTTCACGGCACGAGTAGTCCCAAGGCAAAAAATTCTGGAACCTTGAATGCCACCAGTTTTCATGTAGAATGTTGTTGTAAACAGAATAAGAAACAGATTTGATCAGAGGTCGGAGTCGAGAAAATACTTTAATGCAAATCAAGGTTCTTGCCAGAAGAGGCAAAATTTCGAAAATCAAGTCCGATGCAGAAATCGTTCGCCTGATTTCAAATTTGTTTGATATTCATGTATGCAACCATCCACGACTTTTGGGCAAACTGTGAAACTTTCGATCATGAACTTGCAGCTTAGTATTTTGTTATAATATTAGAATCGATTTTCCTGAAATTCAATATTGTCTCGACTTTTCGATATTTGTGTGCGCTCAGGGCGCGTATTTTAATGAAAAACATCAATTGTATTTTTAATTTAGAAGGAACTTTGTTGGAATCAAGAAACGAATTTCGTTTCCTTCTCGTTACCTCGAGGCAAGCCACGAATAATGTTGATTATTTCTCAAGTTGGCGGCAAGGCGAGAGTAACAGGAAAGTGTAATCAGATTCTTTTAATCATCACGAAAGTTCCATACGCCTCCAACAAAACGAAAACTTTATTGGTTTCAGATTAAGTTGAGGAGTCCGAGGATTGGACTAATGCGGTCGATAGTGAATACTTTGAAGGTGGTATGAAGTTGGTATGAACGAAATTCGTGGTTCTTTTGGGCCCACTCTCGTACGTTTATTGCTCAGTTTACGGAACCCTGATGGCCTGTCACATTATATAGCGGGAAACTGATAGCGCTTATTGTTTCAGAATTTACTGTGTAGCTAATGCTTACTTCGCGTTATTTATGTTTCGATAGGTAATTTATGGGACTGTCAACATGATTTCTGTGAAAGTTCCTGTTGTTTTTTGAAGTCAATGAATCGACAGTAGCGTGCATTTCTGAATTTATACGGTGCGATGGTGATAAATGTAACATTGGCAACGATATTTATTTGAATTTCGATGGCACTGGAAGAGTGATTGTCACTAGCTGATGAATTTTTCCGAGTTCAAATGTACAAGTAGGCGATGTGCACACAGAGATCGTGTCGATCTTATTCGTGTGCAGATACTAACAAATTCATTCATCAATAGTTTCCCCATCTCGCATTGCCGACGGCGATTGTTTCTTTTGGAAACACCATCTCACCCTCGGCCCAGTGAACGAAGCCATGGAGACGCAACGGTGAGTCAATCATACGTCTCATGTGTGATCGAAACTTCTTCAGACTCCCAATCCCTTTGTAATCGTACCATAAAATATAGTCACTCGACTGTAAAAACGAATCATTCGAATAATAATTCAAATCCAACACCCAATTAACCAAGTACCATTGCGAAACTTTGGAATTATAAGTAGCACAACGGACCACGGGCGTATTTTTTGAAAGAATACCGGTATCGTGGGAATTATAAGGAAAGTAATATTACATTGTCTACGGAATTTTCGATGATTTATTGCGCTTTGCCCTACATTTTCCCACTGATGAGAATTGTACGGTACTGTAGGAGTTATTTGGAACAATCCGTGATAAAAAATTATTCGGAATCCTTTGAGCAGGAAAAAACTGTGTTTTTCATCAGTAAAGCAGCGCAGTGTGACCCCCAGGCTAAATATAAAATTAGATTCGATGTGTAATTATCTGCGTTTGTTTCGACAAGGATAGACTTGAATGTATCTTGGAGACGGGTTTTAATTGTGCACAAACTTGTAACTTGGTTACAACAAGGTTTGAAGACTTAGGTGTACAAAAAAGAGGGGAAAGATCATGAAATGAAAACAGGTTGTACGAGGAAGGAAGGACAAATCTAAATTAGATGTTGATGAGAGGTGGAACAAGAGTCCGTGGGGAGAATTGGGAGACGACTGTATCGGGAGAGATGTTAGATGACTGTGTTGGGGGAACTGGAGATGACCGACTTTCGCGAGACTTTGTAGGAGAATGAGTTTGGGAGAAGCTGCCTGTTGTGGGGAGGAATGTGAAAAGAGGGGAGGGAATGACGACATCACTTTGCTGTTAAGGGTCAGGGAGTCCCGTAAGGGCAGGTGTGGGAATTCCGAGAGCAAAAAACTCATACTGATTGGGCGTTTGGCGCCGAACAGTGTTCAATTAATCATTTCACAAACACGCAGATCATTTTTCTAAATGATGTTGGGCGTTGAGGAAGTAAAAAATGGCTCTTTTGAACGGAATATGCTTCAACGTTGTACTACGAGTATTTATACCGCGTTTTTTTTTTGAGTGATAATACTGAGAACAGCACTAAGTGAGGGGAAAGAGAAGATTATATCAAGTTCAGGGAAAATAGGCGTGCAATGATTCCTCTTCGAAGTCAAGCCAAAAAGACTTCGAGAGGTACACTCGGGAGGAATGGAAATGGCCTCCTAATGTTTTCGAAATGGATCGGATTAAACTTTCGCTCCACGCTATTTGGCCAAGTTCGACTTGGGTGTTTTATTACCAGTTTGGAAGGCAACGAGGCTCGGAGATTCTCGAAGGAATTGTAGCTAAAGAAACCACGATTTTCCACAATTACTGTCACTCGCGGCAAGATGAGGTTTTACAGCGACATTTCAAACTTGGTTGACTTAACGAAGTAGCGTTTTTATCGAACACTAGCTGACCCGACAGACTTCGTCCTGTCAAAAAGATTTGTAATGTGGCAGTTTTTGTGCCTACGTATTTTAAAAAATTCTCCTGAACAGAACCGTCACCCTGGTGATAGGGCGTTGTGAATAAAAAATAATTAAATAAAACATATATAAGGATTTAAAAGTAAGTAATCGCTTTATTGTTAATCATGTGAATCATTATTATTATTATTATCATTGTAGTGCTTTGTGGTATACGGTGTTTTTTGTTTGATTACCTGGCGCATAGATAAACAAATCTGATGGTTTTCCAACACGGGAACAGGCAACATACAATTGACCATGTGAGAAACATGGGTTTTCTAGATTAATACCACAAACACTTAATGATTGCCCCTGGGACTTGTTTATAGTCATAGCAGAAGCAAGCCGCACTGGAAACTGTAGTCTTTCAAACTCAAATGGCACATCAGTCGGAATCATTGGGATGCGCGGTATGAGAACATCTTCTCCTTTATACTTTCCTTTGAGTATAGTTGGTTCTATCACATTGTTTAGTAATTTTTTTATCGCTAACCGTGTACCGTTGCAAAGACGCGGTTGGTTGATATTTCGCAACATTATAACCACCGATCCAACCTTTAATTGAAGATTGTGAGGTGGCAATCCTGGCAAATTCAGCGAGTTTAAAAATTCCGGTGGATAGTTGACTACATCATCTTGATTAGTAGCCGAATCAACTGATTTATATATCCTCAATTCGCCTGTAATTTGTTCTTGAATTTTGAAATTTAATTCATTTACATCTATGTTTTTTGCAGCCAGTATAGCTCGTTCGCTCAATCAATCATGGTTTCTGTAATTTTGAGAAACATCTGGAAACACCTTGTGAATAAGTTCATCTTTTGATCGAGTTAACTGACAAAAACTTTGAGGAAAGTTAATGCAGCCAGTCAACATGTCTATAGGAAATTTGCCATTACCAATGTCAATGAGTTGTTTAGAGAATATGTTTCCAGATTGGTCATTTTGCAACTCGACACGCATATTCTTGCTTAAATGAAGTACTTTGACATGTTTCCACAAATTGGAGGACTTTAGACATGCATTGAGTTCATCAGCTGGCGTTGATCGTGGAATCACTGGCAATGTTTGACGAAAATCTCCTGCTAATAAAATCATTGCACCACCAAATCGGTTATTATTGCTCCGTAGATCTTTTAAGGTTCTGTCTAAAGCCTCCAAAGATTTTTTATGTGCCATCGTGCATTCATCCCAAACAATCAATTTACATTGCTGCAAAACCTTTGCCATTGCAGAGTTCTTCGAAACGTTGCAGGTTGGAGTTTCATTGCTTTGCATATTTAATGGAAATTTTAGTGCTGAATGGGCTGTTCGACCACCTTCAAGCAAAGTTGCTGCGATTCCCGACGAAGCGAGTGCAAGTGCAATTTTATTTTGTGAGCGAATTGTTGCTAATATTAATGAAATCAAAAAAGTTTTTCCTGTACCACCAGGTGCGTCTAAGAAGTAAATCCCTCCAGTTTCATATCCGAATTCATTCATTCATTCATATCCGAATTCTTTCACGTTCATTTCCGTCGTCACGTTCTTGTGCAGTACGATTAGATCGGTAATTAGCTCGGTTTGTAGCATTTCTGGTTCTTCTACCTAAATTGCTTCGTCTTATTGGAGGCATATCAAATATAAATTATTTTTTCACTAATCACGAACTAAACACTAACTAACTAAACACTCTGCACAAAACACGATATACGAATTTGTTTCGTGTATCAGTTGACAAAAGCAAACTCAGTAGATTAGGTAACAGACAACTTTTTTTATTTTTATCCTTGAACTTCAACGAACATTTTAAATAAAGATTTGGCCAAATTGGTCCAGGCGTTGTTGAGTTATGCGCTTACCACCATATAATACGATGACTAAGTGATATATTTCGTAATGATTAAGAAATTGAAGATCAGTGACACACCTTAACTTTGGTGACAGAAAATTTTGTTCGCTAAAATAATTATGAGTAACTGCTATAATACATACCTTGAAAGTTGGCATAAAATTTTCCCGAACTACATTTGTTGCCCCAAATGAAGTCATTTGAAAGCAATTGTTATACCATAGCAACAATAAAGCTCAAATTGACTACGTTTTAGTTACAAATCATTTGTATGGGAAAAAGAAAATGGCTATTTTTAGGGTTTTTCCAGCAATAATTCTAATTTTTCTCGCCGTAAAAACCATCCTTGAACTTCAACGAACATTTAAAAAAAAGATTTGGCCAAATTGGTCCAGGCGTTGTTGAGTTATGCGCTTACCAACACATTTTTCGATTCATTTTTATATTATAGATGAGGTGTTTTGACGGAGAAATCGTGGGCATATTTGTCGCTATAGTTTTAGTTTCCTCTTCGTCTCTTTGGAGAGCTTAAGGTGAGAAGACTCGTCCAGCGGCTGCACAGGTAGGTAATGTGGGAATGTGTGGCGGTACGCACGAGCTGCTGGAATTCAGCGTAGGGTCTGAGTCAGGCAGCAATAGCTCAGTATCCGTAGAGAGTATAGCCCCCAGAGTGATAAACTTGTGACAGTGAGGTAGGCGTTTGTAGAGTGAAGGTCATGGTCACAATGTTTCTTTTTTACCCCTTCCGTTTTCCGCTAACTGCGTCGTTACTCTTGTTTCTTTGAAGGCTGATACGACTCCAATGAGCTGAACCTCCGTTTCATTTCTTATCACTGCATCGTGCCTGTAACACAAGTAATGGAAGCTCAGACTAGAAATTTCTGTTGAGAAAAACACGTAGTAGATAACTTGATAAAACAAGCGGAACGTAGCAGCACATAACATTCCTCCAGCCTCTAAGTTAGAACACCAGCTGCATATGCGGGTGCTATATCTTCGTTCAACGCATTTCTACAGAAACATTTATGCGGAAAAGTAGGGGTAGTTAGCTAGTTTATCGGAATGTAGGGGTAGTTAGCTGAAAGTACTCCGTAAGTTTGATCGAAATCATTAGAGTCGTTTTTGAGAAAATAGGAATACCGATAAATTAATATTCGACAAATCTACTTATCTGAGTTAATTTGGCTTATAGCTCCGTTCAACATATGAATACAGAAATAATTACGTGGAACAAAGTGTGGGTGTAGGCTGCTAGAAGACACTATGGAAGTCTGATTAAATCTGGTGAAGCTGTTACCCCAAAACTTACGGAAATGTTTAAAAAAAACATAATTTCCGACACATTTTGATTTTTATCTCCGTTCAATGGACTGTCAGTGGAACATCTATTGAGAACAATATGTAGGTATTAACTATTCGAACGCATCTTGAGAGTTTGGTTGAAATCGTTGTTGCCTTTTTGCGAAAAAGCGTAAAAAACCTATTTTTGCTGCATAGGCCTATATCTTCGTTCGCCGTATTTTCATTGAGATATATATACATGAGAAAAGGTAGGTATTGATCAGTAGAAGATAATTTGAAAGTTTACTCAAAATCATTCGAGCCGTTTTTGAGAAAAGTGCGGAAAACCCTAGTTTTTGGTACATTTTCGTTCCCCACTCACCATTGCATCGACCAAAATCGCCCCTAACCTCATTTTGGTGGCTTCAAACAATAACGAACAAAACAAAAAAGGACCCAGTTCAATCAACCACAGATACACACACATATACACGGACCGCGCGCCGAAATTAGGTTTTTTAGCCTCAGTAGTTCTCAAAATCTGAAGAAAACCCAATTTTTTTTTTTTTTTTTTGCACGATTACTATACTTTCCTTTCCCTTTCCTTTGGGTAGCGAAGTAAAAACGGGTGTGTGAGAACAGTCGAAAACAAACTGGTTGTCGAGTGAAACTGACATAACGAGGATTAGATAAGTCATACATGATGTGAGTTTCTAGATTTCCAGCTGAGTCGATTTACCTCATCTCCGAGTTCGGTCAGCATATTGTCGAAAGATTTAGTACCTACAAAATAATACTGTCGCTGGAAGAAACTCGAGAAGCCCCAGTTAATCTGATGCGTGAATTTTTCTTTCGCTCTAGTTTGTTTAGGATGGCTCAATGAAAAAAGTGTCATCCTTTTTTTCAATTCGAATCGATGAAGCCTCTATATATAAAGGATCAGTATGAGCTCCTCACGCCATATTCAAGTAATACGAACGACGGCTGTGTTCGTATGAGTGGCAAAGTAGTGATTATTGTTGCAGACCTCCAACTGACTGTCCCAACGCGATATACCTGACATTAACGTAGCTGCATTCAAACGATTCCTCAATCGTGCAAAAACGTGCAAAAGTTTGCGTTCTCTTTTCACAAGTACATGCACGTTGATCTACGTGCGTCTCCAGATACCACACTGATCCCTCCCGGTCAACAATAGGGAACTCATGCTAAGAACTAGATGATAACTCACGAATACGGAGAATAGTACGAAAGCTCATAAAAACGAAAGCCGAAATAAAGTTTCAATAGTTCAGGATTTGGAAGGCGGTGAAAGGGCCTGTGACAACATAAACGAATTTTGTATTTGTGGGGATGAACCCAAGATAAATCAAGGTTAATATAATACCCTGGCTAGGTAAGTGGAAAACAACAAAATAACCTTGATTTGGATAAGTGTCGCTTTATTTAAGCAAATCAAAATAAAAACTAACTTTATCTCTAAGTAGGCACAACTCAGGGTAGATCTCTTAGTCACAGATATACGATTCTGTGTGTATCGTACGTCACAGGTACGATAGATTTCTGAACAGGTACTTAAGCGGGTACTCACTACTTCCGACGGCCGTGGAGTATATTATAAATTTACTAGATAGTACTTCTCTAGGATAGGGACGGGAAAGGAACGTAGTACTGGATGCCCGCGAGGTATTACCTTCGCCAGTATTCTTCGAGTTTGGAGCAGCCGGTGATCTAGCTTTTGAGCTCCGACCTGAAACGGTACGAGATGAGTGGGTATCTTGGCAGCGACACCCCCGGCGAGGATGCAAAGACGGCACCGCACCTCCCGGCGATCCACAAAGGGACGCAGCGATGAATGGACGAACTAGATGACGGAAGACTCCTAGGAAGCGAAATAATCCTAGTAGCTGCTGACGGCGAACACTGGTCCCGCAGGCAGATGTAGCAAAGGCCACGCAGTTGGTGAATAATTATTCTTTCAATCCCAACAACGGTGAAATCTTGGAAGAGACGAGAATACTGATGAGCTGACTAAAGATACGGCAATGCTGGACGTCGGAAAAGAACAAAGGAACTCCGAAACGTGGTACCGGGCCTGTTCTCCCAAATTGCCTGCAGGTAGCAGCACACGATGGATTGAACAATTCGTCTATAAATTCATCAACGAATTCTACTCTCTATCTGGACCAATCAGTTTTTTTTTCTAAAGAATATTATTTACAGCAAATAACTGTCCCTCTTGTTAATTGTAAACAATGGCTGGAACAGAAATAAACATAATTTTCGCGTACGCATTTACTGCCATCAAGCGGAAGACTGGAACGGGTGGCGCCGAGAACCGCGAAATATGAAAGTGGCGGGACTACGAATTATTCACGCTACGGGTCAAAATACGAAACGGGCCAGTAACCAAAATCCCCCCCCCCCCACATAAATCATGCTTCTACCTGCCCTCCTACTCGTCTGACAGAGGTCGTTTAAAATCAGTCCATTGTCATTTTGTATTACACAGGTCCTTTGATGTCCGTTTTGAAGCTGATTTGACAAAAACTCGCTCATTCAAAGGGCTTTAGTGGTGCAACATGTTACAGTCCCCCCAATAATCAACGTTGTCACGCAAACCAGCGAGAAAAGGATTTGAAGGCGGTAAAGTAACCAGGAAAGACGTTTAATTCATTCCACCCTGAAAATATTGAGAAGCCGCTTTCATCCCAAGAGGCATTTGGCTCATCTTCATTGGTCCATTATGTCTGCCCGCTTTCCCGCCCGTCTCGATATAAAAACATCCCTCCCTCCCTCGCTCTTTTCATCACACTCCTTCTTCCTTTTGAATATTAAATTGTTAGGAGACGACCGGCAGTTTTTCGAGTCACGGCCATTGAAATTGCTAGTTGCCTTTCCAAAATTCCATTACGCGACAAAATTGAATTTCGCGACGCGAAATCCCGTTCTGGAATAAAGTGACGAACGGGCCTATGTTTGAATTTTCTCGTTCTATCGCTTCTTCGTGCTTCCTCTTCAGCTTTTATCGTAATGAAAATCAGACGCCGGAAATTCGAACCTTATTAACACTCAAGTTGAGCGCTGTTTTCTTGGAGAAGAGACGGTAGAAAGGACATTATCTCTCCATTATGAATAAACAGCGGCTCCCTTATAACTTCTAACGAGATTATGTACATATACTTAGATATTACGTCGAATTTCGTTACGGTAGGTAATCGATAGGAAACTTGAGGGTGAGGGAAATGAAGGTGGAAGGATGTAAGGAACCTCGTAAATACTTGGCTTCCCTCCTGTGCTTTCAGCCTTACTCTTTCTTGACCCTTATTCCGCACACTAGATTCCTATCGCCCTTTCTTCACTCTTCTCTGCTCACCGTCTATGCTCCCAATTTCGATCTTGAAACGATAATCTTCTAAAAGGCAGGAGGCTTCTCTTCTTCATTCGGGGTTGGCGGAATCCTCTTTGAAAACCAAGAGTTGCTTCTTCCGGAATTAACGAGGAGCAAATCAACTTTGTGCCGTGACCCGGAACCAGATTAACTTCACAAACCAGCTCTTCCGTTGATAAGGAACTAACGCGAATTTCGAATAGAACGCGAATATTGTGGGCTGCCCCGATTGAAGTAGGAATCGTTTCATCGTTTGTACTTCTTCCCTCCGGTCTCATCGAAACCATCCGCCCGCTCGACTCGCCACGTCCTGCCAATTGCCTGTAATATTTAGTTTTCGTCGTTCAGTTGTAGTAAGGTCATGTTTCGTGTGGTTTACTGGTATATTTCAATGCTGAATCGAATGGGAGGGGTCTCGGAGGTGTGAGACTCCGTCAAGCTGTTCATAAAAGTTTAAACCGTTGTGTAATAATTTGCAGGGTTTTTACTATGAAAGAATGAAGTGTGAGAATAATTCAAGATATAAACTGTAACTGAGCCGTGACAATGCTGGAATTAACGGCTCCTGATTTCATCTCAGTGGTTTTTTCTTTCTTCCCAGACCTACTCCCGTGACACTATCGCAACTTCAATTTTATTGAATCCCCGCTGACATGTGATATCACATTCGTCTTGTCGCGGTACGCTGGCTTCCAGAGACCGCCTGGGCACACTATTGCTGAGAGTATTTATTGTCTCAATCAGCAATATGAGGGGATCAGGGGTGGCACAGTATCGAGTAATCCATCACCCTTTCATCAGTAGGATGTGGATGAGTCGAAAGTAACCGCGTTTATGGGCTGAATGGATGAAGAGCCGCCCTCGAGTGATCCAACGACTTCCTCCGATGGTGAATGATGCTGCTCTGGGCAAGCCCTATCCCAGAGCCTTGTTGCAGGCAAAACGCCTTTTAGAACGTACGCCTCCTGTACCTGCCACCCATCCCAAGTCCTTTGACTGCTCAAAATTAGCGCACATGCCAGAGGTAGCTGTCGTTATCTCCAAGGCGTCCCCCAGAATGTGTTACCACAACTGTGCCACCGCGTTAATCAACCTTTTTCTTTCAAGCCGATTTCCCAACTCTCACAAACAATTGTGGTTGCCCTTCAGTTTTTTTCGTACAGTGCACTCTTACATAGCACACATCCTATGCATCCCATGAACATTCAATCTGTTACTTTGTCTCCTTTCATTCTGTTCAGTACAGTTCGCACTACCAGGAGGCAAGTTTGGGGGTGTTTGTCAATTCTAATTCTATCGTGCGCGTTATATTCCTTGCTTTATTCTGAAACCAAGGTGATTGTCAAGGTTCTCAGCACTAAATTATCTACTTCTCTCTTTCTCCCCCCCCTCTTACTCACTCTTCTTACTCCTCCCCCCCCTCCCTCTCTCTCTCTCTCTCTCTCTCTCTCTCTCTCTCTCTCTCTCTCTCTCTCGTTCTTTCTCTCTCCCTAACGTTACGATTGACTTCTATCGAGCGTTTGATAAGGTGAGACGTAATTTATTATTAGCTATGCTTAAGTCGATGAGGTATTCTCAGGGGAATGTTACATGGTTCCATTCATTCGTAGACAGACGTGTACAGTCTGTTAAAGGGATGCACAATGAAATGTCAGATTGGAATGTAGTTAGAACCGGAGTTCCGCAAGGATCGGTAGTGTTGGCACTTTGCTTTCTCATTTCCATAAACAATATTGGTCAATGTTTTAAAAATTGTTGATTTAAACTGTATGCAGACGATCGTCAGATTTACGCTACCGGAAATGTGGGCGAAATCGAGGAAATTATTGGGCTAGTAAATGAAGATTTGAATAGGTTACTCAATTGGGTAAATGAACATGGTAAACTCACAAAAATGTGCAGAAATAGTTATAGGTCACAGGAAACTCTTGGCAAGATTCGACTTCTCAACATTGCCTATTGTACGAATAGGCAACAACAGAATAAATTACGTTGATCAAATTAAAAGTCCTGGCCTCACAATTAACAAACATTTGACTTGGCACACACACGTGAACAATGTGTGTAATAAATTCTATCGAACATGGTGTGTAATCTATGTATTCAGATAAAATGGGAGAGAGGACCAGGTCCTAATTTTGTCTGATCAATAAAGAAAGTCATTAATGGAATATTCATTAATAAAGGAGTTCATTAATGGAATTTCTAATAGGTTCGTGTATGCATGATTGAAAGCCCAATCGAGTAGTTAATAGAAATAAGGCTGCATGAAGTCGTGTGATGCGTCGCACCAGATATTTATACAGGTGATCTCTACGCTTTCTCTTTCGACCTGTGCCTTCTTTGTTAGGGCCAATTGTGTTTTGAAACACAACGAAAAGAGATCAAAATAATGTGATGAGGGAGCAGAGAGTACAGTCTCCAGAATAAGAGGATTAAGGAGGTGGAAAATTGTGGGGAAAGAGAGGAGGAAAAGGTGAAGCCTCCGTTGGCCGGACAATGGGAGGAGGACGTCGGCAGAGCAGGGCAGGGAGCCTCAATAAAGTCCCCCTTTTATAGGTTGGAGGTTCAGCAGTGGAAAGGTCTGGATACTAGTGGCAGCTTCCCCCTTCAGGTTCACCTGGACTCCAGAAGCAAAGAAAAGAGGGGAGAAGAATATTATTCAGTTGGACGGGATCCAGATCAAAGAGCCAACTCGGTTTCCCCTCGGCTCTTGGTTGAGTCCTTTACGTCTTTGGAGTATCAAACGGAGGGGTGACGTTTTGATTAAGTCTCTTCGCTCCTCCTCACCAGGAAACTCAGAAGAGCAGCCTCTGCCGTCATCCCATCATTCCTCTCCTCTCCTCTGGGATCTTGATCTCGATATTTGCTCCGCCCCAAACCACAACATCTCACCTTCAAACGACCGTATGAAAGCGACCCTTCCGAGTTTGATTCCCTTTACGTGACGTCACTAATCTGTTTCTGACGTCATCGTCAAACGCTGCCATCCAATATTCCTAAGTTTTGACATTTAATAAACGTCGAAGTTTCAGATGAAAGAAGAGCCACTCTCAAACTCGCTCCCGAGGTTCGAAAATGGATTTCAACTATTTTTGCTCTTTCATTTCAATCCCTTTTTGTTTATGGAGTTTCCAGCATTTACAACTTCTATGAAGACTATACTAAACACGAACCTGACCAGGTGCGATGAGCTCTTGTGAATAAGAGACAAATCTCGGGGGAACCTGTTTCCTCGTTTATTGTTTTGTTCACGTAGATTTCTAAACATTTCAACCTGTTGTGTACACTTCCCTCATGTTCAAAGAGGAGTTAACTATTCAAGACTACAAGCACGTTTTTATTTCCTTAAATTGTTTAAAATGAGAAAAAGTCACAAATTCCGAGTCCAAAAAGTACCTTTTGGAAAAATGGTCCGTGTGAACGGAATTGAGAGAGAAAAGCTTAACTAAATACACTTAAATTTGATATTTGGCGAAGCTGAGGAAAGTACTATCGTAAGATGATTAGGAGCAACCCGATAAATTACAGAATTCACGCGGTCGTTTCGTTGAATAACTTTCTTTACAATGTTTATCGTACAACCTTCAAATATACATCAACTGTTGACAAAATACTTAACTGTAGCGACTTCCAGTACAGGAGCTGAGTACTTGAGCCTCACTGAGGGCATAAAAGAAGCTCTATGTCTGCGGGAATTGTTAGAAAGTCTTGGACATCCGCACACTGGAATCTAGTGGGGGGGGGGGTGGCTGACGAATCGTAGTAATTATGTCGGTCATCGAAACTGGTCTCGTCTACCGGGGCTGGTGGCAAGGGTGATGATGGCTGTGAGCAACTGTGCTCTGTGCCACTGCTGCTATGCAGTTTTCCCTTGACTGCATGCACCTCACTTTGCAGCTGCGCCACAGCCTCCAGTAGATGGTCACGAATGTCCTGATTCGACTCGGACCCCTCTAAACATGCGACCCGTTTATACAAATACCACAACCTAGCATCTAACCGTCGCGTGTCCTCGTGCGTCCATGTGCCCTCTATACTCCGCACATAGTCGCTCAACGCTGTGGCCTTTTGGGCACACGTGTCGAGCTCCTGCTGCGTAGGGAGCGCCCGAATTCGCTCCTTTAAAGGAGCCACGCCATCCCGCATAGCAGCCGTTAATCGCCGCCTCAACTGAGTTACAACTCCGTCCGTAGTTAGTCCACGAACATCCAACTCGTAGACTATTTCGTCCTTTAAAAGCCTGGATGGGTCCATCGTAGTTAGGTATGCTAACTGGTACTCACGGACAACTAAGGGATGACACCAAAAGTTAGCACCAGTGTACTTACGAAGGACCTCAACGAAATTCAGATTGGAGGATTTCGTTAAATGGCAACTGAAAGACGATGACGGAGTTGAGCGAGATTTTACCTACGCAGGCTGTTTAAACTCTCGGAGCGGCACTTAGGCGAAAAAAAAACTCTACTAGGAACACGTGGGGAACGGAAAAAAAGTACTTGGATCGCGATCCAACTCAAATCACTCGCACAATTTAAATTAAACAAAAA
This sequence comes from Pachypeltis micranthus, assembly GCA_020466155.1. NCBI lineage: Eukaryota > Metazoa > Arthropoda > Insecta > Hemiptera > Miridae > Pachypeltis > Pachypeltis micranthus. The sequence continues at coordinate 36,686,424 of CM035773.1, forward strand.
CCGCTGCTAATGGAAAGATATTACGACTAATACGTACCGTTTTGGAGAGCGTGGTCTTGTTCGCGAATCGCTGCCACCAATGTAATGCTCCGACGTGGCCGAAACTGAGGGGTCGGAAGATTAACGAAAATAAGAAGGAAATACCAAAAGGTGCGAAAAGATAGGTGGTGATTGAGAAGGAAGAGAAGGTGCTGGGAGACTAGGAAAAAGAATAACTGTGGAGACTAGAAAAATTGTATTCGTGTTAGTGAGGGGCAACCTGCTTCCTCGCGGGACGGAAATGGAGAGACAGCTCGGGATTTCGGTGGAAGGCTCGGCGATCGTCCTCTGCTGAGCAAGCACTCTCGATTCGGCTAACTCCGTATTTGGGCTACTCGCCACCTCGAATGCGGTTCTCACGCTGGTACCTTATCTAACTATCCTCGTGCCGGTGATATGGTTTACGGCAAGGAGGAGAAACGATAGCGAAGCCTTCTCTCTAGGAGGAGAATGTTGATGCTCAGCTCTTCGTCTCGATAGCGCCGTTCCTTGGGCGGTACACAGAGAACGTTGACTCTCAAGAATGACAACCAAGGGGCGTTAAAACTTGTCATGGATCCTGTTCATCGCAACCGAACGAAACATTGAGATCCGTCGAGCATTCATCCGTGTAGCTATACATAACAAGTTAGTGGACGTCGATTACAAGTCAACTGATAAAATTCCCGCTGAAATAATGACCGAAGCAACTCCCCTTGAGAAGCTGACTAGGTATACACCTGAAGTCCACTTGGAGGGTCGTGTTGAGGTTGCAAGTGTAACTCCAGTTGGTTTACTTCGTAACCAAGGAAACGTTATTTCATTGTGTTCCTTATAAAGTTATTATTTTCGGTCTTAAAAAGTAATCTTTCCGATATAGACATAATAACATCTTCACCCTTGGTGGATCGGCAAGTGACGTCATTCTTCGGAATACGTTTTTAATATGGTTACAAATATGTAAATGATGTTTTTCATAATGAACCGTAATTAGTATCATCTCTATTTTGGACACCAATTCAAATTGAACGCCACGTTCCGCCGCTGAAGTACCGACTCTGAGTACCGGGCCTTTTCTTTTTCCTACTTTCCACCTCAGGCTAGTTAATTAGCCCTCGCTGGAACCGGCTTTCTCGATCCTTTTTCCCGCCACTTCGGCTCCATTTCAATTGAGGCTGGGAGAAGGTTGGTTTTTCCAGTAATTGCCGACGCGGTGTCCGCGAGCGTTGCTTAAACCGCCGCCTCGGAGTTTTACGACGTTCGAACCGAGTGGCCGCCCCATTTTTTTTTTTTTTTTTTTTGTCACAGACTTTCCCGCCGTTGACCCGAGCCCGCCTTTTAAAAAGAATTCCGCGCATTCGAAAGGGTTGTTTGGATATTTTGAAGGTGGGGGGGGGGGAGAGTACAATGAAACTAAACGTGTGGAATGTCAACGCCTAACGGGTGACTTGAGGCATCGACGCAGTAGGCTTAGGAAAATGTTTGCAGTGCGGTGACTAACCCCGCTCGCGTTGATGGGTGAGTTTTGGTTGACGTAACACGGTTCTATAAAATAGAAGAATAACTTGTTTTTTTCGGCCGAGGGCACAGGGGCTAAGCCCTTTAGTCACAGCAGTGACTCTCCCTTAACTAATAAAAGACGTAGTCCATTCCAGCCATTTTTAAGAAGTTGACGTCTTTTGCCGCAGTCTCCGCTATGGTTTGGGGTTCGATGAACTCCTAGAAAATTGTATTCATTCTCCTAGCGGCTGAGAGTAATAAACTAGTAAGTTATGCTCTGGTGAGTGTAAGGATTGCCTTCGAACAGGAAGGCGCAATGAACCTTTTTGCCTGTCTTAGTCTAGCCGAGCCATGCTAATGCGCGCGTTTTTCGTGTTTACCCCATCATATCACCTGACAATTTAGGTTCCTTTTTGTTGTTCTTGTGTGAGGCTCAAGCCTAATGGGTAGGGATTCTATGCTCCTTTTCACAAGGTGAGCCCGCCTTTTCATTGCCATCGCGGCCTCTATGGGCGGGTATCCAAATACGATTGAGCGCATGAACATATTTCCATGTCAGACTGGAAGTTTAGGCCAACATCACATTTAAGGTAGTCTGGCGGCCCGAGAATAGATAAATCCGCTTATTATATGTGACGCACCGTGGTGTACTCTCCCAGTAGCTTTGCAAGGCTACGAGAGGGTTCTGCAATGCCCCTCATCACAGAACCAATAGTGTACCAGAACAGGGTATCTACTACAGTTAGGAACAGCCCACTCTCCCACTATTCCCGTGAGTGGATGGAGAGCTGAATGGCGGCTGAAAATTCTATTCCACAGTTCCTTGGAGATTCGCCTTTGCTTTGGTAGAAATAGTACTTGTTTGCAAAACCCTTCTTCACTGTAACCTCATTAGCCCGCAGCCTTATCCAAGTGACTAGAACCATGGCTTCTCTAACCCCACCTCATGGACGAGCACACCATGCAGAGGGATATGCTCCTAGCTGTCCAGGCGGCATATCACACTTCTCGCATCTTGCCTTACGAATACTTGCATGCAATCCCTCCTGGGCCTCCTGGAGGATCTCCTGGGATCCTTGTATGGGTATGGAGGAGTGCTGGAGTCCCTAACACCGGCGCTTCAATGGGAATAGTTCACACAGTGGTGACTTACCAAGGGACTGAAAGGGATATACATCTTGTTGCAGGCACGATGAAATGCACACCTACAGGCGTGGCATTTACACGCCATATTCCCAAATATTTGCGAGACTGAACGAAGATGGACTGGTGGTGGTGACCGTCGTTCGCCGCTGTATTAACTCCTGTGCGGCCTGAGGCCTTTATCGTGCGCCTGCACTTATGTCTGACAGGCCACGTTCTGTTTGTTTGCCCTCTGGGAGGGCCCAACCACCTGCAGCCAGAGCGGTCTCAGCAGGACAGCAGCGAGCAGGTTCGACGTGTTTCCACAGGGCAGCAAACCGCAGACGTGGCCATGTGGCATGGCGGCCTCCCTCCATCTTTAGAGGCGTAACGACCTTCCCAGAGTCCCTCCTGGCGCTCATCGAATGTCTCATTGTCACTCCGGGTTATCTCGGTTAGCATGCTGAAAACGATACCATTCTAATGCTGTTCCAGTTCTGTAATCATGATTTGACATATTACGTTTACTGCATTTTTGTTCAAAACGGCTCCGAATATTTTTTTCACGATAAAGACCATGAAGATTTCGATTACGTTTTTTCATGCAGGCTATTTCAAACGATGAAATCGAGAAGTGTGAAATTAACTGCAAAAAACGTATTTAATGTTGGTTTGTATATGAACTAAGAGTTTTAGACGTTCAAAAAGTTTTTAACATTTCGACGGTGAACACATAAAAGCAAATTCTCTCAATTCAGGTTGGTTGAGACGGTAGAGAGTTATCACGTTACCGGAGAGGAAGTGGTGAATTCGTGCTGCTTGTCACTTGCATGTAATTTCTCAAACGAGAACGAGCTTTTGCGTTTCCTATCTCGAATATTCCGGCTACATCCGGCCATAGATAAAGGCTGGAGAATCTGAATGAAGGAACAAGTGGTCTTGGCATCCTTTTCGGATTTCTCTCTCCCTTCCGCTCCACTTTCCTCCATCACTTCGTCTTTCTCTGGTCTCTCAGCTGGCATAATATTTCGGCACAGCGGCCAGAATCGAGGGCCTCCTAATTGCACCTAAGGGCTCTTTACCCGTCGGGCGAGCTTGTTTCCTTTTCCAATATCTGAAAAGGACGATGAATAGTCGGCTATGTCCCGAATTCCATACGTATTGATTCTTTCAACAAGTTGCCGCTTCCCTTCGCTCTCTGTTGACCTTTTCTCCTCGCACGCTTCATCTCCCTCTTACTTTCGGCAATGAATAATGAATGAGCAAACGCGGCGATAGAAAATCAGTATACGAAAATCAAAACGTTGTTTGGGCAATTGATTTACCATTCAGTAGAAAATTGCCGGTCTGTCGGAGTTTTCTTTCCCATTTGGCAGCGGTTTCGTTCTGTTCGCTCGGAAAATCTTGACTTTTTCTCGTGAAGTCTCCGACCGAACCAAAATGATTTGGTGAAGAAGCTGCAACCGCGAATTTCCCCGGTTTATAGTATAGTGAACCGTCGAGAGGAATAACCGTTGGTGGAGTGAACCAGGAAGGTTCCAGAGCTAATGCGAGAAGCGAAACAATGGGTTGGGAAGAGACAGAGCATGAACGAACCGAGAACTACAGGACAAAATCTCAACATTTGGCACTACAGTGGCGTGTGGTATGCTTCAGCCACACAACGTTTCTCAATCCTCGTAAATTCGAAGTTGCTTTTGCTCAAAATTTTTATTATAGCTGTTTCGGCTCAGCTCTGGCTAAATTAATTCGTTGCACTAGGACCTAACTGGAAAGCGATAAGAGTTCAATTAGCCTCTCCTGCTAACACAATGCTTTCATCATAAGGTTCACCATCTTTCTTAGGCATTCCTACTCACAGTCCCTCCCCCCCCCAGACAAGCCAAGACATTTAACAATCAGCGCCCATAGTATTCAGTAGCTCTCCATTCTCGCCCTAACGTCTGTTCACATTCTAGAGTCCCACTGTGTGGCGTGAACTAATTCTACTGGATGCTCTATCAAAACTCTATCAAGTAATCTTTTCATCAGATATATCAAGTGACGGTTCAATCAGAACTGTATTGTGCTAACCAAGTGACTGTTTATAACTCAGCGTATCGATCTCATTCGTCAATCAATTCTAGCCTTCATTGATCTCTCTTCGCACCCAACAACGTTTATACAAACCAAAGTGTAAATACTAGTTACCTACAAATCCTGTGTGATTTTGATCCAAATCGTCACAGCGGATTGGACGTGTTTTCGAATAATACCATTTTCCTTTATATTGTGGCGTACGATTACATACATCGGGAAGTCACAAAAACGTGAAGTACGTGTGGATATTGGTTGCTGGAAGGCATTCCTTGAATTTAATCAAATTCAGCACGCCGTTTACTGTGAAAATATCGAAAAATACGTTTTTGATTATCTTTACATTCCAGTAGGTGAAGAGGGGAGGAGTAGTGTGTATTATGAATATATACGTATACCAAATATAAAAACATACAAGTATACATAAATAAGAAACCATACGCTTTTGAAAAAAATATGTATACAAATGTAAATAAAGTTTAGATATAAATAAAAAAGTGAGAATCGTGTAAAAAAGTCGCGTTTTCTTCAGAGCTACTGCCACTCAATCTAACTCCAATTGAAACCTGATTTTCAACCAAGTCAGACTAGTGGAAGAACGGCTGGATGGATTGAGGTAGTTATTTTTCACGTCTGCTATTTGTTGGAAACTTTCCGAGAATAGCGCAGTATTTTCCTGGGTGATTGAAGTCAATGTTTGGCAGAAGCCACATTTCTATACGAGGGCCGTGTTTCTGTGGAAACTCGTCATCCTGAGCCGGACTATGTCTGGAGCTTGGATCAGCCACAACCGCCATTCAAGCGATTCAAATTCAAACTCTCCAGGGAGCAAACAAGAGAGATCCTCAGTCTGAAGTGGGAAAGTATGCGAACGGTATGTGGCCTGTTCACAGGTCACTGTCCACTAAGGTACCACCTGGTCAAGATTGGTAAGTCAGGGGTACAGAGTTGCAGAGTCGCAGAGCGGGAGTCGGTATAGCACGTATTGTGTACATGTGAGTGGCTGTCTACAGTGCACCTCGACTGCTTGGAGCCCCTCAGTTGAGGCTGGAGCGGAGGTTGCAGGGATGGACCGCAGGGTCGCTTGGCGCATTGTGGGAGAGTGGTGTTGACGTCTTGAGGATGTAATGCTCCGACGTGCCCGAAACTGAGGGCGAGGATAGTAGAAAATTAGGAAAGGTGCGAGGAGAAAAGTGATAGAGAATGAAAATATGCTGGGAGTCTAGAAAGAAGAACTGTGGAGACTAGAAAAATGTGTTGCAGAGTTACTGAAGGGCAACCTGCTTCTTAGGGAACGGAAATGGAGTTGCTGAGGAAGCACTCTCGTTTCGGCTTGCTCCATATTTGGGCCACTCGCCACATCGAATTCGGTTCTCGAGCCAGTACCTTATTCAACTATCACTCCTCCTGCCAGTGATATGGTTAACGGCAAGGCGGAGAAACCATAGCAAAGCCCTCTCTCTAGGGGGAGAATGCTGCGGCTCAGAAACAATCCTTCCTCTCGATAGCGCTGTTCCTTGGGCGGTACAGGGACGCATCATCAGAGAATACCAGCTCCAACAGAGCTGGTGATATAACTGGGAGGATATTAAGTGTCTCATGTACTCCCTCATTTGAGGCTGCAGTGAGGGTTCCCCCGTTGCATGAGATTAAGAGAAAAATAAAGTTTCCAAGTAACAACTAATAAGTTAAACATTTGGTAATTTCAGAATTTGGAAACCACTTTTGCATATACCATCCAGGACATTTTAATGAAAAATTAGTTAGTAGCTTCCGTTTCCAGATCTAGGTGGTGGGGAACCTATCAGGATGATTCGAATGAAAAGGCTCGTTGGGTTTGGCACTCGGAAGATACATATTGCCCAAAGACGTACTTCCATCAGCTTACAGCGTCACTGTACACTTTACACTGATAATCTGACCTTCGACCGACTAATTGCCCTTACAACAGATCGTTTATAAAATTATACGGCAGTAGCGTACACTCAACACGTGCCTGCGTGTGGGGAACAGTGCGCAATTTCTTGGAGGGTTGCTTGATGATTGATGTGATACCTCGTGACTCAATTGTCACGCTGAATGGTTACATTACATCGGTATTCCTTTTTTTGAACGAGGTAACTTCGTAATTAGAACATATTCGAAATTATGACGTGAATTAAGGGTGTGGCAAAGTGAAGTTGAAGGGTTGAAAGCGGTTGATTTGTACGGTTTTGTTGCGGTTGTGTGGTTTCGTTCACATACAAATGAACAAATCACATATTGAAGGCTCCGGTCGTTGAAAATCTTGAGCGACAAAAGCGAAATTGTGATTCAACTCAGGCGGAGGCTTCAGTACGTAATTTTCACACTACGTAACGATATTCGACGGCTTCCGCGGCGCATATTTAGTATTCCGCATCTCTGAAATATTTGAAGCCAACTGGAGTCGCAAAATAATTCGAGCGTAAGAACCTCGACAGACAGAGGAAAAAGGGAATAACGCGGAATAGTCTTCCGCCAGAGGGAAGGTTTTCATCTTGCCTTTTTTTCCTCACGAAACTGCGGCCTTTCCTCGACGGTAATGAAGTAAGGGAGTGAAGATGTAACCACACGTAAAACGGGGAGATTATAAGGAACGACGGGGAGACGGCGCGTGGATGATGTGTGATTGTCACGTGCTGAGTGTGCAAGGCAGTCGTTCTTTTTTTTTTCTCTCTCTCCCTCTCTTTCTCGATACCCTCACATCTCGCTGCGCGACAGTCCTGACAGATTCCCCCCTCCATTGACCCTTCACTTCTTTTTCCGCTTCAACCTTCCATTAAATTCATATCCAACGCTGGAACTGCCACTGAATACTTCCATTCATGCGACGAATTAACTCCTCGGCAGATTTTAGTTACAAGAAATCCTCAAAACGAACCTTCAAAATAATAGGTACAGATAATTTCACGTTCATTTTCGCTACTGAATTGATATCCTACGACATGGGCGATGATTGTTTTTGAATTATTGAGTGAAAGCTGTAAATCAAACGGCGGTTGTTTGAATTCCAGAATTTCTGGGGCCTGACCCAATGACGTTAACGTTAATAATGTTTACGGCAGAGCTAGTTTCTTGGACTGTCCCGTTGGGGGTAAGCACCAGGGCCTGAAGAAGGCCTAATTCGCAGTTCCAATGTCTCATAAATCCACGCCTTGCCTCCTGAGGAACTACAACTATCTCCAGCACGTGCTGATGTTTCTTGGACTGAAACTGTAGAACATGAAATAATAAAAGAACGTAATGGCAATATTTAAAAAACAAATTAAAATTAATCTTATAACAAAATAAAATAAATATTTTAATATATTAGTAGTATTGTCGTTAATTAACAAAACTGTTATAACAATAGTACAAAATAATGAATAAAATGGTCCAATAAGTGATAAAAAGAAATAAAGTAATATAATGAATAATAAATCACATAATGATGTTGGTAATAAAATAATATTCGTCTTGTAATATTACCGGAAAATCTGCGATATTTCGTGGACTAATAGGTATTGCATGACCGAGAGAAATAAATAAATAATGTAATAATTCCACGCTAAATGTAAATAAAGCTGTACTGGTTCCATTTACTTGGTCGGCCACAGACCTGCCACCATGTGACAAAAAACTTGAAATCCACGGAAATGAGTGCTTTGCGCTTTCTAACTACGGGTGTCCCACGTTGGGTTGTTCTACCGAGGTAAGATACTTGGGTAGTGTTATTGATAGCCTCCTTAAGTGGGAAAAATTGGTTATGTAAAGGAAAGTAAATTCAGGAAGTGTGTGTATCTTTTCTCTTTCCTCCGTAAACTAGTCCAAAATAGTCTTTTAAGACATGTATTTACTGTGCTCTCGTGCAATCGACTCTATAGTTTACCCATGTGCGCATATGCTTATGTCGTCAGTATAGTGGAAATTTAGGGGAAATGCTTTGTGCGCGTTGTCGGTAAGGAACAGAGCAGAGCTCCTTCAGCTCCTTTATTCAGGGAGCTTAAGCTATTTAGGTTGAGAAACCTGTGCGAAAGAAGTGCGGTCCACCAGTTATTGAAAAGTACGAGGTTGCGTTGCGTTCGGCTCGCGGTTCTCGCAAGGAGGATTCCGGACTATTCCTGAGCTCAGAAGCGCTTCAGCCCAAAACTTTCCGCACAAAGCAATAACTGCACGCAATGCCTTCCCAGCAGATTTAAGATTCCTATTAATGGGACAGTTAGTGACAGGCTTTTCGAAGTAAATTGACCCTAAAAAATAATTACATTGCTAGGATTCCATTTTAAAAAAACTGTTGAAGGATTTTTAGACAGAGCTAATATTACATTCATGATGACAGTAGTGAAGAAGTAAGCGATGATATTGTCACTCATTCTCCGCCGCGGGCAAGGCCTATAAGAGAATTGTATTTCTATCATGCATAGCAGGTTACATTTTTCGTTTTTTTTTGTATAGTTGGAAAGATGATTATACTTGTGTAAATCTGTATGAAAATAAATATTAAACAAATAAAACTAAATGATAAAATTAATGATACCAAAATTAAGCAACCTTTTAAAATGAATTTTCAATAAAATATTGATATACATTAAAGTAAATGTTTCAATAAATTGTTAATATTAAAATTAATTGACCAGATTATAAATGAGAGTGTTTACTACGAAATAATTATATATAATGAATGATAAATAAGAATCAAATAAAAATGTTGATAATTAAATAAAATTCAACGTGTGGTATTCTAGAGATTCCCTAAATTCTCGTAGGTTTTGCCTGAGCTCTCTCTCGCGCTCTCTCTCACTCTCTCTCTCTCTCTCTCTCCCTCTCTCTTCCTCTTTCTCGGTTTTGAGTGTTGTGTAGGTGGTGAAATTCAATGCGGAGAATGAGAGAATTATCCCGGGACTCACCTTTTTCAAATGGGTGCTCGTAAACGTCAGTTTAAGTGTTCGCTGGTGTGAAAAATGTGTGTACGTTACGAACGAATATAATTTATTACGGTATGCACGTTGTGCGTCTAACATTTGCGTAATATGTATATAGTGATGAAATAGTACATTTTGGAAGAGCGAAACCATTTTTTTTTAATTTGAATCGAGAATTTCAAGTACTATTCTCAAATCGGAGTTACATCGTTGTATCCTGGTGGAATGGAAGAGAGGGCCGCATAGCCCTAGCTCCCTTAGGTGGCTGAATACTTAACCAATCTCTCACAAAATATCAACTTCACGTTTTCAATACAAATTTTTTTTTTAACGCATTTATTGACAAAAATTATACACTCACACTCGTTTATAAATTATATATTAATGCTACAACCCTTCCAAGAGAACTTGTGTAAGGGTTGGAGTAGAATACAAAAAAAAATAAAACATACAAAAACCCTAAAGAAAGCCGAAAAAAAAGAAAACTTAATATAAGATTGTTTCCTTAATGTAAACAAAGTTTCCATACCTTAATCAGAAAAGACCTAAGTTTTTGTTTTTTACCTTAAATTATCTAATTTTAATTTTCAATTCTAATTCGAACCTCTCCAAACTAATCAACGGTACCTGGTCTTCAAACTTTTGATCATTAAAATAGTTTTGCCCCGATAGTCGAAACTTCTAAGACCTGCTGTTGTCATCCTTCTAGGAATCTCCACTTGTATTTTGTCTGCCAATCTGGTAATACTTCTTTTAATTTTTCCTGCTAGCAACTGTTTATGAATAATAGCTATTGTAGATTTTTCTAACAGTTTTTTAAACGTTAATATTTTAGTTTCTTTAAATAAATCTTTTGATGGATACCTTTGAGGTTTATTAAATAAAATTTTTATTAATAATTTTTGTGTGTTCTGTACACTCTTTATTTTATTAGAGTATGCATTACCCCACGCTGCAATTCCATAATTTAACTGAAATTGCACCAAAGCGTTGTAAACCATTAATTTGTTTTATTGTTCATGATGTTTTTAATTTCAAAAAAGGTAGGTATTAGCTTTCTGATTCTTCTATTGACAATTTCGGCTTGGAGTTCCTATGAAATAGTTTGGTCCATTTTAACTCCTTGGTATCTGATACTATTAGTCTGATGGATCACGGGGCAATCACATTTTCGGTTAGAATCCATTTTGTTATGACAAACCAATCCGTCAATTGTGGGAATACCTTTTTTTCTGAGGAACAAAGCAACATATTTAGTATTTTCATGATTCAATATTAGATTTAGTTTACTGAAATTTAAATTTAGCTTTCTCAAGTCCTTTTCTATTTTATTCACGACATCCACCCAGGAGTTACCGGTAATTATAAATGCTGGTCTAATTTACCTGTTTTTTTTTTAAACGCCGACTTTTGAATTCGGTAGCTCTTGAAACGTATTCTGAAGAAACTATTTTTTCAGCTGTGGATGAATTTATTACCGATCAGCATTTCCTTCATCGCAAACACGACGCACACATGCTCAAACGTAGACCACAGCCACAATGATCCACGCGTGTCACGTAGTCAGAAAATTCCTCTACGTAACACACCTCCGAGAGGATGAGGATCTTGGTTACTCATCATATACTCCTCACTTGAGTTTGATAAAACTTTTGTTGTTGTGCGAAAAGTTTTGTTAGCCGCGGAGCAATGTGAAAATGTCTCGCTGTGTTGCGGACTTGCCGTTGCATTCGCTTTTTTTCTTACTCCACAGGGATCAGTCCTAACCATTGACTCCTGAACATGAATGGAGAGGATGATGCGCGTGTTAAAAAGTTTGATTTGAGGACGTCGCGTTTGGTTCGTAGTTGACATACGTCAGTTACTATTTGGTTGCTCTTATGTTTTAACATAAGTTGGCTGACAAATGTTAATTTCTGACCCTCAATTACATGATGGTTAGCCAGTCGAGGGAGTCGTGTGTAATCGCTAGTCGCACTAGGATTCATTGTGCTTTTGGGTGACATTGAATTCGGGCTGACTTCAGTCGCTATTCAAGTATCATCTTCGCCATCATTTCAACCCCATTATTGTTTTTTCGTGATCCCAGTGACCTCCATACCCTTAAGGTTCAATTATGGATAATGACCGAACCGGCCGTAGCCCGAAAGGAGCATAAGAGGGTCAATTTGGGCTTATTGCGACAGTGGATTTCTACGATAATAATCACAGTGTCCTATTTAATCCTGGGCACGAGCATAGGATGGCCATCGCCAACTTTATATGAACTGCATGAGACTGGAAAACCGGTGAATTTAACTTCGGGTGATACGGCTGTGATGGTTTCGTTATTTTACGTTGGTAACATCGTGATGTCGATTCCAAGTGGAGCGTTGATTGACCACTTCGGTAGAAGAAATTGCTTGCTTCCTCTGTCTGTGCTTCCCGTATCTTCGTGGATTTTGATATACTTCGCTTTTGATTCGACAATGATCTACGTCGCGAGACTCCTGGCTGGCTTTTGGAGTGGCCTCGTGCTGACAGGAGTGCCATTGTATATCGCCGAAATCACCGAACCTCGCGTCCGGGGTGCCATGTCTTCGCTCGCTCAAACTCTCATCAACGTCGGCGTTGTATTTGTATACGCGCTCGCGCCACTCGTGTCGTACTGGACTTTGGCAATCGCTTGCGGAGCTATTCCGATCTGTTTTTTCTTCCTCTTGAGTTTCATACCGGAAAGCCCTCACTGGCTCGTGTACAAAGGATTGCACGACAAGGCGGCCGTGAGCTTGGCGTGGCTTCGAGGCTCTAAAACGGAAGACGTCCGGGAAGAAATGGACGTATTGATCGCCGCCGTTAATGCCGACGCACTACGCTCTCGTGGCGTTTTGATGCTCGTCAAATCGAAGGGGCTCAGAAAAGCCTTAATGATCGTCGAAGTGCTCGCTATAAGCCAGAGGCTATCTGGCATCACTAATCTCATGGCGTACATGTCCGTGACACTTCCGGACATAAAAGTGGGCATTTTGCGCGTCTCCGATTGCGTGCTACTGGTCGGATTGGTTTGGTGCGCGAGCGTAGTGACTACTGTGCCGTTGGTCGATCGCCTGGGTCGCGTACCGCTTCTTCTCGTTTCGTCAGCCGGTTGCTGCTTGTCAATGCTGGCTGCAGCAGTGTGGTTTTCGTACTCTCAAGCCACCCAGAGTGATTTCCTCCACTGGGTCCCGTTCGCGTCGTTTTTCGTACACGGCTGGTTCTTCAACATGGGACTTGGGCCGTTGGCAACGACGCTTCAAAGCGAAATGTTTCCATCCAACATGAAAGCCGTCGCTTCAGGCATCACCGTCATAGTTCTCGCTTTAGCTTCCGCTTTGGTCAACAGTACGTATTTGCTCATCGCAGAAAACGTGGGGATGTTCATGAACTATTATATTTACACCACGTCGTGCTTATTGTGTTTTATTTTCGTTTACTTCTGCGTCATAGAAACCAAAGGGAAGTCCTTACACCAAATCCAACAAGAACTTCACAGAGATGAAGAACTTAATGAGGATCACTTTTGAAGTCGTTGCAGCTGATCATCACCATAATTTTGTAAAAACGGATGTACTTTTAACATCAAAATAACCTACAGAACTCGGGGAAATGTAAATAAAATCAACAATAAAAAATCCAAAATTCAATATAATTAACGCCATTAACAACGTATATAATGTAACACAAAACCACAAATCATTGCAGTTCCGGAATTGTCAATCTGCTACTACTCATACAACGATCTTCTTTTATAACCCACCTCATAGGTAATTATTGCAACCGCCCACAGAATTTTTCTGGAAATGTCTGTAGTTGCTCCTGATTATTCAATGACCGTTATCGAACTGACTTTGGACTACCACCCTTATTTGAGGAACTCTCACGTACAATCAAAATTTGTGAGAAAAAAACAATGGACAATTGCGTTTCGTACAAATGTTGATGATTTATCGTGTTGTTTCCGTGGTTTTATTGCTGAATGAGGATATGATGGTATATTGGTGTTAGTTGGAGCCGTTCTTGTGATAAATACAATCGAAATATTCAGTTAAAATAAAATAAATTTGGTGTTCAGGTCACTATGATAATTATAGTTAGTTTCGTGTCGGTTTCACCCATCATTTTGACATTCTTCGATGCCCTGGAGAATAAATGTGAAATTCGTGTCGATTTGGTTCTGCCGTTTTCTTTCAATCGCCCTCACAGGCCGTTTGGATCTTCTGATTCGCACCTGGAAGGGGGTGGTCCCTCTTTTGAGGCTGGGGCCATGGTATATCAAACAGACGGACCAGTGAGGGGTCGCCTAGCAGGTGCAGGAGTTTATCGGCCAGCGATGGCCAAGCGCGTTTGGGGGTGTTGGGGCACGAGGCCTTCCGAGCCAGGCAGGGATAGAACCAGCGGACTCTGGTTCGATCCTCGACCAGGCACCCCCCTCCTCCAAACCCAGGGGAGTGAGGCAATGCGTACCAGCGGCGGCTGGGGCACTAAGCGGGCCCCCCCAACAGGCTCGCTGAGGATATAGAATATGGGCCCAATGTGTGCCACGGCGAAATGCCATTGGTCCTGCAGCTCTGGCGGAGTTGTATGGCCCAGTGAGTGAGTGGGCTAGCGATGCCAACAGCAATGCCGCAGGGTACCCTGGCTACAGTTTTCCAAGCAGAGCTGCAGTGACAGTGTGTGTGCAGCACCTCCTGCCTAACTGCCTGAAACGGAAAAGAATATACATAATGTCAGACCGTCAGGCTGCACTTCAGGCGCTGGTTTCCTAAGGCATCACATCAGTGCTGGTTTGGGAATGTCTGGCAGCTTTGAAGACCTTGGGAAACGCTGTCCAGGGTGCTGGACCATACAGGGATAGAAAGGAATAAGGAGGGCGACGAACTAGCAAGGAAAAGATTTGCGCTTCACCCGGTTGGACTTAAGTTCTTCTTACGGACCACTAAGAGCCGCTTGATCAAGAAGGTTGGTAAGTCGGAGGAGAAGTGCAGGGCCATTAAGGCCAAGATTGGTTGGTCAGGGGTACAGAGTTGCAATTTCTGCGAGGCGGAGCTGGAGTCAGCGGACCATGGATGTAGGTGAGCCTCAGAGTGCTTGGATACCTTTGCTGCAGGCGGAGGAGGTTGCAGCGATGTGATGTGCCTGAAGGTTTTGCGCGAGAAGGGTGGGGGCGGTTGGGGACACCGCATCAGAGGAAATCAGCTCCACAGGAGCTGAAGGTAGAACTGGGAGAACATGAGGGGCTCATGTACACCCTCACAATAGGCCCAGTGGCGGCCACAGTAGCATTTTCCCAGTTACATCAAGGGAGAAAAATTAATAAAAAATTGCCTCCAGCACTCTAGTTGAAACTGATAACTACGTACCAAGAATTTTAATTGCATAAGTCACACAATTGTTCACATTAGTGCTGCAAAATGGTTATCGATTGTCATTTTCGTCTTTAGTGTGTATTGTTTTGGTTTTTTCGTGTGTGATGGTTTGTTCATTCAACGTTTGTCGTTTTCTTCGGTTACGGTCATTACTAGTTCGGTTATCATTGAGGTACGAAAGAAAGTGTCTGCGCTGAAATTACATTTTACACCGCCCAATTCGTCTGTTAATATCGTGGCTTGAAGCGTCGAAGGGCGCAACATGACATCCGCTGCACCTACAGAGCGTTAGTGAGTAGTGTCTTTTTTAATACACGAGGGGGGTTCTATTTTCGAGCAGACGAACCAATTATTCCGTCGCCGTTTTGTTCGAAGATTTCAATTGGACAAGTTGGACTAAATAGCTGAAGGGAGACTTGCGGGATAACGAGTGGGATGTAGCGGTCCAACGGGTCCTCTCGTCGACAGTAATTAATCCGTCAAATGGGGTCACCAATCACGTTCAACCGTCAATCGCTAGTTTTTGACTAAACTGAGTTTCCGAAGATAATTTTCCAACCATGGAAATCCGATTTCTGACGGACGTTACTCGATATACCCCACTCAATTGTGTAGCGGACGCAACGATTGCGGTCCGCTGGGCGGTGGTAATACCCCTTTAATTAATTGTGGCGATCAAGGTTGTAGTAATATTCACGGGAGCGAGGACTAGCTCGGCTTATTATCGATAACCTTCCTCAACCTATTATCCTCAAGGATTCGCTGTATCCTTATCGATATTTGTTAGGATAATCCACTATGACATGGTGGCTTCATTAACGAAAACTCTGCAAATTACTAAACAACGGTTTATTATTATCTTGCAGACAATGATTGGAACCTATCTTATTCAAACCCAACGTCGTAAAATATTACGAAAATAACATGGGTATATCGTACAACTCGTATGTAAGTGACGATGTCAGAGAAGCACTTCTGAGACCCACCTCATTCGATTCAACATCGAAAAATACTAATAAACGATACGAAACATGACCATCACTAGTAGAACAACGAAAATTGACGTTTTCTAGTCGGCGCTAGGCAATTGGCAAACGCGAGGTAGTGGAAGGAAATTCACTACATTGCCTCGGGGGTTCCTTCAAATACTAGAATTCTCCTCATTATTATATTTACTGTGATTTCGCTATTCTCACTCCTGTGTCTCTGAGACCCATCATATTCGACTTGGCATTAAAAAAAATACCTAGAAAACGATACCAAACTCGATGTGAAGGCGATAACACTACCACCTAGATACCAAATGAGAACTTCGTGTGAAACAATGGATTTTTTTGACTAAGTTACAGCTAAACACCGCCCGGGCGGCTGATGGACATTGAACCGTATTAAAGTTAACGTACCTGTTAGGTGAGTCCGTCTCCTCTGGCTTGTGAGTTACTGTGGGCAAGCGCTTTCGATGTAAAGACATCATCGTCTGGCCGTTTAGTCAGTACTGGAGTCAGTCAGTTGGTCGTGGTCTTTATATACAAAGAGAAAGGTGAAGGGAGTGATGGAGCGTTGGGGAAGGGGCGGGGAGAGGTCTTGTTGGTCAGTCTTGTTAGTAGTACCTTAGCCGGACTGGCTGTGTTAGGTATTAAAGAAATTGGGTTCTGTCCGCCAGTAGGCAAATACTAAAGTTAACGTACCTGTTAGGTGAGTCCGTCTCCTCTGGCTTGTGAGTTACTGTGGGCAAGCGCTTTCGATGTAAAGACATCATCTTTAATACCTAACACAGCCAGTCCGGCTAAGGTACTACTAACAAGACTGACCAACAAGACCTCTCCCCGCCCCTTCCCCAACGCTCCATCACTCCCTTCACCTTTCTCTTTGTATATAAAGACCACGACCAACTGACTGACTCCAGTACTGACTAAACGGCCAGACGATGATGTCTTTACATCGAAAGCGCTTGCCCACAGTAACTAAGACGTCACCTTCTTTGTATAAGACTCCAGTATTGACTAAACGGCCAGACGATGATGTCTTTACATCGAAAGCGCTTGCCCACAGTAACTCACAAGCCAGAGGAGACGGACTCACCTAACAGGTACGTTAACTTTAGTATTTGCCTACTGGCGGACACAACCCAATTTCTTTAATACCTAATTGAACCGTATAGTGTTCAAAAAGTTTTTCCTGACCGAAAATATATGTGTATTATACATAACGACTCACCAAACAGTTGATTCACTCATATGAACGGTCTGTTTATATATTTATTCTAGCCCTTCCCTTCATAAACATCTCACTGTAGTTGTTTGTATTAATTGATAAAGGAGAATGCTTACCTTAACGAATAGAGTTCCCAAGGTCGATCCGTTCTCACCACAGGTTTTCAACAGTCGTTTGATCTTATAGCCACGAAAACCACTGAGTGATCTTGTCAATCAACTTCGTTTTTCTAATATTCCAAGCATGTAAGGATCAGTATTATTCATGCCGACGACGTACTTTCCTATATGGGGGCTTTCTCAAGAGTGTGGTGGGGTTACCTGTTACTTGCCTTCTCTTATCACTCTTTTCAGTCCTCACTGTGTCACCTCGGTGCTTTCCGGTCAGTCCTAGAACACAATCATTTATATATCTTCTGTCCAGGTGTTTAAGCTAGTAAGAGTGTATGGACATTCTCTCAGTGACTTGTACCTTGTTACTCTTGCGAAACTCTTGTTATTGTTTAACCTACCTGTATGAACTTACTGTTGTTTCTAAACCCATCCTGCATTCTTTCCTTTTTTACTTTTATCCCATTTCCTTTCTTCATCACCAACTAGACAACTCTGGGCTATCATTCGACACCCGAAGCGATTTACATCTCACTATTGTAACTGTGGAGGCTCGTCCAGGCATTTATGCTGACTGGGCACCTCAAATGCCCTGATTCGCTCGAGACTTCGCTGCCGTCAGTTGAAACCGAGCAGGTTCCCTCGTCGCTGTGTCGCCCGTGCTTGCGTTCACTCCCACCCAGTTCCCTGTCTGTTGTGGTAAAACTTCCCAGAATGTAAATGAGAATAAAACTCTGTTCCAATTGGCTGTCCGATGTAAGCTGCATGATATCGGCTTGATATTGTGCTAAATCCCCAACTATCTTAGTGCGATATCGCTTACCCCCCTAACACTATCATATCAACTAGTATCAAAGTTGTTATCATCATCATCCATCGAACGAACCTTTTCAACATCATCACCACCAATCTATTTTATTTTATTTAAATTATTTTAGAAGTTTTCGCAATTATGCATTTTTCATTCTGTGCCTATTGTTATTCTCCGGGGTCGTGACCGAATAATATCAAATACCCGCATCACAATCGTTTTCCAACGAACACATCTAAAGCCGACGTCATCTCAGGACTATCTGTGTATTCAATAGAATCATCATTTTAACAAATCGAGTGAGTAATTTATTCGGTTGATTCAAAGACCCCGAAGACACCTCTCTCGCTCATCTCAAGTTCTTTCGTCCGTATTCAAGTTCATCTTTGCCTCGCTTCCACCCAACATGCACTGATATGATTAATTATGACCCATACGGCCACTGTCTCTTCTACTGCCACTGCTCCATTTGATGTTGCGGAGGTAGCTGTTCCCTCACGTCTCTCTGCAACTTCAAATGCACTTACGAGATAAAGATACTTTTTTGAAAATCGTTGGACGGTCTCAGTACAATCCTAAACTCCCTCCATTTTAGTGTCTTACAAACGATGTGTGTGGTTGTGGGGGGGGGGGAGTTGTAGAAAGAAGAAGAACGCAAGAATAGGGAACATTCAGATGTCCATACTACGCTACAGTGTGGTACTACCACACTGTCTAAATGTATGCCTTCGAAATTCTTGGTAATTTACGTGAAAACCTGTTCAGGGCTCACAGCAGTACTGTCTGCCTTATTCAACATTCCCATGCAGACTCTGTTTAAAGGTGTTTAAACTCAACTTGTGAAGAAGGGTGATGCGGGTTCACAAAATACGATTTTCCAATAATCCAGTGGTAGGAAAATAATACAGTGTGAAAAATCAGCTGTTGTCTGAGCGTGTTATTCATACCCCCCCCCACCACCACCACCACCACCACCATTTGTGAAAAAATTGAATTTTCAGAGCCACATACAATTACCGAAGTCGCATGAAAATGCATAACTCTTTTTTATAGGATGTTTTTCGAACCGATCTACCTTGTAGGGATGGATTTCTCTACTGAAGACGTCCTCTGGCCGTCTCTAAGTGCTCCAAGTGTTTTATTTAACGGGATTGTCCGCTCGGTTTTTACTGGCGTGCGCGCGGATTCACATCAGCTGAGTTCTGAGAACAAATTTGGGGTTATTGGACGGAAACTATTGTTCGCGTGACATCCATCTGCATTAAAGGTGCGTACATCAGCATTTTAACAAAATTAAAATTGGTTTGTTTTAGGATTCAAACTTCGGTCGATGAGGATATTCGGCGTGTGAGCCCATATTGCACACAATCAATTTGAGACCGTTATGCCTTCCTGGGCCCTTCCTCAGTGGTGCCACTCTCAGAAGCCATCGACTCATTTGGACCTCAGGGGTGACGGATCTTAAGTGAGTACCCTAGAATCCAAATCTCAATAATTGGTTCACGTTCCTTTCGTACCCTCGATTGTTTATTGGCTCCATCTGGCATCCCTTCGAAAAATAGTAACAGTTGAGGTAGTGAAAGCCCAAGTAAATGGCCGGTTTACATAAATAAACGGGTTTATCGGCCGCCAGTCAGGATTACATACAACTCTCAACTTGTGATGTGGGGATTGAAGGGCGTACCTAACACGATCGCGATAGTCGTTCATTCTGAACGTCAACTTCTCCACGATTTTTAAGTGTGGCCAGCGGCGGTTATTGAGTACTTATCCCAAATCGCACTATTACACAAAAGTGTGAGCTTAGTTTTGAATTGATTTTTCAAATTACTACCACCGTTCTCCCGTTTAAAATTGTTAAATATTACACGGATGAGTATAGGTTACTTTAATTTTTCGACGAGTCATTTAAAATAATTATAATATAATCACTGCATAACCTTTTTACTTCCCTTGGCTCTACAAACTAGAAAGGAAAGTTGTGTAATCGGCTAAAAAAAGTCCTCTTCAGAGCTTTCCGTGTCAGACCCTACTGACACCTTAAAACAAACAAAGTGTGTGTGTGTGTGTGTGTGAATGTGTGTCTGTGAACGCAATTGAGCGACAACGAGTGAACTAAATCAGCTCACACTTAATAAATAGCCAGCAGGTAATCATAGAACGCCAAAATAAGAGTACGAACTAATTCTGCCTAAAACTAACTATAGTGATCATATTATAATAAAAACACCAAATTTTTTTCTCAAAAACTACAAATACGAGTTTGATTAAACTATGTACACAGCTCCTGGCGAGTTGAAAATGCTGTAAAATTTCTATTCCTGGGAATATAACAAGACCTGTACAATATATTACCAAACTTTTGACGGAAATCGATTTAAATGAAGTTTTTTATTTATAAACTCCGCTAAAATGTTACTAGGATCTTTAAACAATGCACACATCAGTCTAAACAAGTACCTATCCGATGAGTCCTTAATGAGGATCGTAAGCCATACGGAGGCTACTCCAGAAATTCCAGAATGTCAACCACCGCCATTTCACTTACCAACATTTCTAAAAGTTTTGATCCGATAACTCTGCAAACATGATTATTATCCTTATGCAAAAAAATCGTGTGTACAGCCTCATTAATTTTCTACTGCTCAGTTTTGTTCTGGGCGTGCGCATGAGTAGCACAATCAATTCCGGAACTGCAACTGTCGTGAAATGGTGTTTTACCTAGTGAATGGGAAATACGTCGAATTAATAGCGAAAAGCCGTGAAAACCATTGAATTTATTTACAGTTAAGGAAAGTTGTGTGATGCAGCGCACTCGATATTTACTAGAGGACTTGGGACTACCAAATGATCATAATTAAATAATTATTTAAACCAACATTCTGCGCTGTTTGGGCCTTCCGATTTAAAACTGAACACGAGGTGTCGGACAGCCTGTAAAAAGAAGAATAATAATAATCCATATAATATGTAAGAATAAGAAGGAAAATAATCCATATAGTACATGATTTTATAGGTGAAGGAATTTACATGTCAGATGAAAAAAACCGTGTATAGTTTGCGATGCGTGCAGCAAAACGATAACGTTTCGATTTTCGATTCCAATCGATTTCCTTTGTTTCAGTTGTCACATCGATGTGTTCCGTTTTTCAGTTCGTATTTCTTACCGCCGCGTGCGTGTAGATAGTGTTTCTCCGTTAAGAATTTTGTTTGTTTTGATATATTACAATTAGTACTTTTCGCTGGTAATTGGATACTGTTCGAACGAAAGTATTTTTTACTGCTCTCAATTCATCAAAGCAAAGTACAAATTATTCATAAATAATTTATATCGTTATGTATTCATAAATTGAAGCAGGCGGTTCCGAGTAATTAAAAAGATCACACGAGGGCACCTGCATTTTCATTATGTAAGTCAAAACTTGAAACCCAGACCTCGGCGAACCAAGTGACTGACTTTTAGAGTAATTGTGTTAGTTCCGCCTATAAGTAAATTACTAAAGTTAACGTACCTTGTTTGGTGAGTCTGTCTCCTCTGGCTGATGAGATATTGTGGGTGAGCGCTTTCAATATAAAGACATCATCGTATGGCAGTTTAGTCAGTACTGAAAGCGCTCGCCCACAGTCTCACCAGCCTGTTGAGACAGACTCGCCAACAGTTAGGTTTAGTGACTAAATTTTCTTTCATCGAATTTACCATTCTTCCCCAAAGAGTTCATACGGTCTAATACTAACATTTCAATTGTCGCAATTTGCCCCTTTTTATTTGGTACCTGATGGTATATTTTGAATTACTCAGCTTTACGATTTAAACTCAGCACATTTGGGGTCGGTGGGACGCTTTGTTTATTACTGCTGCTGATAATACGACATTGTGCATTGAAACTTGTGTTTGTTATTGATTCCCTCGTTAGCTGAGACGAAACATACTGTGACAGATCCATCAAGGTTCATTCATAAACGTCTTTTGTTAAGGAACCTGATCCAACCAAAATCATCCTTCTGATACAAACTCTGCAATAAAATACCAACACAGGCTTCTAAAACATGCAACTGTCGGTACAGTTGCGCCGTTGAATGTCAGGTATTCAGTATAGGAGATTGATTGACCTGACATTCAAGACACCGGATGTACAGGTTGACAATCGAAACGGAGTAATATATACCGCTCAACTAGCATAAATAGGACCAGGCTATTGCTATTCTCTTTGCAAATATAAACATAGGTGGACGGCCACGTGTGTGGCCAACTTCCGCTTTCTCTACTGCACCGGAGAGGTCACAAGACAATTCCGTTAGTCGCCAAACAATACGACAGTTTGGCTAGTTACGGAAGTTGAAGAGTGACCTGGTTAGAAGAAGAGACCTTGGAGATTTTCCTTCCGAATTGGCGAAGAGGGACGAGGGGACTGCAAATATTAAACATTAAGGTATAAAATCACTTTGGTTCAGCTTGGTCTGACCTCGTTCTAAAAGCCCCTGAAATAATCCGACGGCCATTGGGGAATAAAATGACGAGGGGTAAAGCCCATTCCCTGAAGAGCCGTCCATTCATATGAGGCAAATTGTGTCGGCTGGTTAGCGGGGGAGTGGAAGGTTCCAACTCTCGGCTTTATCCCCTCTACTTTTCCTTTTGCGCTTCGCCGTTAACCAAATGGCCCTTGCAACGCTCTAGTTATTGGAAGGTTATTGAATACGTGTATCATTCACTGCGCTGCCTTCACTTATAAAAGCGGCGGAGGAGCTTCGGAAAATAAAGTTTCGATATTGTAATTTCTGATAAATATCGTTTCCCGCTGGAAAAGCCAGTAATTGCGCCGAAGTTCCCAGTCGACCATTACCTGGGAACGGCGCTAGTTTATACCGAGCGACCCGGAATAGCAATTTTCTCTGTGCTTTTCATAACGCGGAGCGAAATTATTGGACTGCAGCGTGCGACCTCAGTCGAAGCCATTCGGCGCAATTATTTTGAAGAGACTCAAGTTAGAAAATGAACGTTAAATTCGTACTGCTGGCAAGTTGCTGCAGAGCGGTTCGAACTCTAATTCTCCACAACCGAAGTTATTCAGCGCGGAAGTGTTCAACTTCGGTGATCAGGTCGAGATGAGAGACACGCTGCTCTGGTCATCTGAAAAGTCTCTGGGGGTGATTGCATTAACTTTAAGGGACCACAACCTGCGCCCGCTTCAATTGCGAAGCTCCGACAAATAATCCAGTCGTTACTGCGAACGTGAGATAACCAACTCGATTCAACTGTAATCGTTATGGAAACATCTGGAGCGAAGTATAACACAACTTTTTGCAATTCTTGTTGAGTCAAACGCTGTGCTTCAGATACCGACCGTATCTGCAAATAACTGGTGTGACATTTTGTCACTTTAGCAACTCATCAACTTTGTTTTTGATTAAGTTTACAGTAATTTGGTAGAAGTTCCGCATAAAAACTTGTGAACTGGTAGTTTATTGAGTCCTTTCTACTTCTGCCACGACCATTATTAAGCAATTAGCGCATTGGAGATTCATTAGACATTCGACGTGAGCTTTTTGAGATGGTTTGTGTCCACTCTTTCAGAATTATCAACTAAAGGCTGTAAGAATCGGTAGCAAGTGAAACTGACATGGTTCGGACTCCAGGTTGATTATCTTACAAACGCGAATAAGCCGTTGAAGTACAAACTGTTGATCGCACAAAATTTTAGTTGTCTGCAACTTGAGCAGTCTTAGGATCTGAATGGGTGACAGGTACTGGTGCCGGATTTGCCGAAAGGCGTTCTTGTCTCTAAGACGTGCACTTTATGGATTGGTTCGAATCTGGTCTTCTTCATAGAAAAAGAGTTAGACTGCAGGCGACCTGAACTGTGATCTCTTCAAGAACCAGGGATTGGTGTCGTACGGATAGGCGATCACAGCTTTGTAGAATCTTCCGCCATATCCTCAGAGCCCTACCGCACACCCGGTTGAGACTTCTATGGACGCAGTCCGAATCAGAAGCCCAAAGAAAACAATAAAAACGTCAGCCGATTACACAACTTTCTTCGCTTTTCCGTATCCTTATGAGCCCTAAAATGTACATACGTGTTTCGTTAAAATTAAATAACAATTTTTCTGTTTTCGACGAATCTTATTTTCTTGTATATTTTATCGTATATATTCATTCGATTAGCCGTTTATAAAAGCCATAAAAAACTGGCTGCGAAGTCACTGTGGAACGTTCTTGTCAAAGGCGAGTCTTGTCAGTTCAATTTCAGGTTCATAGTATCGATTTTGAGTACAACATAAAACACGGCCGATTGAATAATGAAAGGCGTGCGTGACGCTCACCAAACTAAGCAAAAAGGCAATTACATAATTAAATGCAACCAACTCGATAATGGAACTAAAGCCGGATTTGGAAAGGAAGGTGAAGTGACTGTAACTGCGACCTTTAGTTAACAAGTGCCAACCTTTCACTCAGTGAAATGGTGCGCACCGGGGCGATAAACCTTGTTCCCTCAAGTTCTGACACTTGGAAAGCTTATCGCTTTACAAATGCAACGAAGAGATGTCAAATGCCGCTTTCAGAAGCTCTCGAAGTTGGCTTTGTTGTCTGTATTAAAGTAAGCGCGCTGTAAGCAATTCTAAGGTTTATAGTGAGATCCCTGTTCAGATTGTTGCGTTTTGTCGAGGAACTACTCGGCGACGGTTCAATCTACGTAAAACGGAAGATCTAGTCGCGTCTCTGTAAGGTTGGAGTAGCAGTAGCCGTCGACATCACCGACCTATTCGTAGGGTCCTCTAAAAAGGCTATTTATTTAGAAAAGCGGGCAACAAACAGGACTACCACTTCGTTAATAAGTACTCAATAGGATCGAACTGGGAGGTAGTAAATAAATGTTTTGAGCGAGCTCAGGGAAAATTGAAAGAAGTCAAGGGGCGAAGGACCACACGATACAATTGATAGGATCAACGCTATTTTGCTTAAGCTTAAGAAGTAAAGAGAGGTTGGCCAAGCATCGACATCTGCCCGAAGTCACCAGGTGACATCTTAGAAGGTCCCAAGGTAACCCGCGTAGCACATGAACTTTCATTGGCATGCTCGAATTCATACTGAAGTACGACAAGAAGACCAGATCGCTGAAGTTTATTCTACGATGAGCAATTTCGGGTCTTGTGCGATGATTGAAGGGATGCTTGTGGATTCAAGTTGGTTCCTCTTCTTCAGTTGCTCATACTGTGGATGTGTCTGGCATCTCTACAAGTGTCCACCAGTGATTCATCAAACCCTGCTCCTCGAAACCCTCTAGTGAAGAAAGGTTTCAATGTTTCAAAAGATCCTCGGAAATGATAAGAACCTGTGTGCCAGTTTCAAAGGCGTCCACGACACTATTTTTCAACATGGAACATGGCAGCCCCAAATGGCTGCCCTGCGGTGTACCAGAGTTGATGAAAACGAAGAAAATTGACTTGCCTTCCCAGGAACACTCGTCTGTCAGTAACTTTCCACTCTCTCATAAACAGAAGAAAACCAATAAATGTTATTTAGACTACCAATGAAAAAAAAAGATTATCTGGAGTGGAGAGAAAAAGAAACTAACCTGTTTGAACCAGGATAGATTTGAATGAATCTAGGAGACGGACTTTACTTGAGCACGAACTTGTAATTGATGAATTGATACAACACAAGATTTGAAGACTTGGATGTACAAAATATCTGGTGCGTTGCAACACACAACTTTCCTTAGCTCTACAAAAATTCACTTTGCACATGGCTAATTCTATTTAACCAATTCATTTATCACTCAGTTAATTTGAACTTGGTCAAACAACGCTTTACGGCAGCAGGAAGCGGTAGCGCTTACAGTTCCAGATTTTATTGTGCTGTTCGTACTCATTGCAACACCATTATTGAGCAATTGGTACACAGATAATTAATGAGGCTGTAAACACAAATTTTTTTTTAGAAGGATAGTAATTACTTTTGCAGAGTTATTGGGTAAAAAGTTTAGAACTGGTAGTAAGCGAAACGGCGGTAGTTGAAATTCAAGAATTTCCGGAGTGAGCCCCATGTATCTCATGAGCGTTTTTATACACTCACCCTTTAGGTATTGGATTGGACTACAGTACCAATTTTCTTTAACATTCTACAAGAATTCCAGCGGAGTTTATAAAGAAAAACCTGCGCTAAAAACGCTTTTCGTCGAAAATTTTGATAATTTATTGTGCTGCTCTCGTCATTTTCCCACAAATGGGAATTCTATGGTATGATTATCTTATAAAGAGCTATCTATATAAAAAATTTAATCAAAATCGTTAGAGCGGTTTTTGAGAAAAAAATTTGGTGTTTTGATCAGTATGATAACTATAGTTAACTTTCGGTGGATTTTGCCCATACCCTTATTTTTGCGTCCCATGGTAACTTGTAGGCTAGACATCAAGTTTCAACTGATTTGGTACAGTTGTTTTCTCTAGGAACCGCGCTAAAATCAATTTCGTCGAAAATTTTGATAATTTATTGTGATGCTCTCGTCATTTTCCCACAAATGGGAATTTTATGGTATAATTATCATGTTAAGAGCTACCAATATTAAAAATGTAATCAAAATCGTTAGAGCGGTTTTTGAGAAAAAAAAATTGTTGTTTTGATCATTATGATAACTATAGTTAACTTTCGGTGGATTTTGTTCATACCCTTATTTTGGCGTCCCATGGAAACCTGCGAGCGAGATATCAAGTTTGAGCTGATTTGGTACGGCGGTTTTCTCTAAAAATCGTATACAGACACACATACACACACACACACATACACACAGACACACAGACCATTTTCCCAAATAGTGTTTTTCGGACTCAGGAGGGTCTGAAATGTAAAGATCTGAAGAAAACTCAAAAAACATTTTTCAGCCGATTACATAACTTTCCTTTCTACTTCGTAGAGCCAAGGAAAGTAAAAAGAGGTGACTTATTGTACTGGGAAGGAAGGAGAGCCCGAATTAGAAGCTGATGAGAGGTGAAACAAGTGTCCAGAGGGAGAATTGGAGACGACTGTATCGGGAAAGGTGTTAGAGGACAAGTGTTGGGGAATGGGGGAGGACCGACTTCGGCGATACTTCGTAGCAGAAAGATTTTGGGAGAAGGTATCTGAAAAAGAAGGAGAGGGAAAAGGTGGAAAAGTCACCGTTGGAAATAACCGCGGAGGTGGAATTTCCGTAGGTACGAAGACCCTTGGAGAAACAGTGACCTTGCCACAGGTGAGTCCCCGTTGGGCAGGTGCGGAAATCCCGAGGTCAAAAACCTGGACTGATTTTGCTTTCTTTAGCACTATCGATTAGGTAAGATAATAATCGACCCAAAAAACACTATGGTTTGCGTTAGAACACGATTATGAGAAAACTTGAGGCCAAAGTCAGAGGTGATGTTTAGTCTGCACGTCACTATGGAACCCCTGAATAAGGGTGAGATCAAAGTTAATTCAAAACTGACTGTAGCTGTAGTGGCGAAACACCAAAATAATGTGGTGTCGAATCCAAGCAACGGAAGTTGTGATTATGTAGCTAGGGAAGGAGGACGACGGGGACGCGAGTAACAACGAGAAAAGATGGTGTCGTGTCGGGATTTCCGTCTTGAAAGTTGTTGTGTCCGGTTATCGAAACGTGAACGATTTGTATGCTCAAGAACATTTGGTTAATAGAAATATCTGGTGCGTAGCAACACACAACTTTCCGCCGCCCCCGTAATTTCGAACATCACCTACATAGGAGGGCCTATATCTTCGTTCAACGCATTTTTACAGGAACATTAATGGAGAACAAAATGTAGGGAATAGTTAGCTGAGAATACTCCCTAAGTTTGATCGAAACCGTTAGAGCCGTTTTTGAGAAAATTGGAATACCGATAAATTAATATTCGACAAATCTCCTTTTCTGAGTTAACGTGGCTTATATCTCCGTGCAACATATATATACAGAAATAGTTATGGGGAACAAAATGTTGGTATGGGTGACTAAAAGACACTTCATTAGGATTTATCACATCTGGTGAAAAAATTACCCTGGAACTTTCGGAAATGTTCGAAAAAACGTTATTTTCAACACATTTTCATTTTTATCTCTGCTCAATGGACTTTCAGAGGAACATTTATTGAGAACAATATGTAGGTATTAACTATTCGAAAATATCCTGAGAGTTTGATGATAATCGTTGAAGTCATTTTGCCAAAAAGCTTAAAAACCCTATTTTTGCTTCATAGGTCATTATCTCCGTTCACCGTATTTTCATGGAGATATGTATAGAGAAGAAAAGTTAGGTATTGATTAGGAGAAGATAATTTGAAAGTTTAATCAAAATCGTTAGAGCCGTTTTCGAGAAAAATGCGAAAAACCCTAGTTTTTGGTACATTTTCGTGCCCCCCCCCCCCTTCCCATCGGCCGAAATCGTCCATAACCTTATTTTGGTGTCTACAAAAAATAACGAACAAAACAAAAAAAGAACCAGCTCAATCGGATCAGCCGTTCTCCCGCAAATCGAACTACAGACACACACACACACACACATACACACACACATACACACACACACACATACACACGGACCACGCGACGAAATTAGGTTTTTTAGACTCAGTAGGGTCTGAAACGTAAAGATCTGAAGAAAACTCAAATTTTTTTTTTGGGCCGATTACTATACTTTCCTTCCCTTCGGGTAGCGGAAAGTAAAAAGGACTGAAAATACAACAGTTTGTTTAGTTTTAAAGTGATTGTTCATAAAGTTTATACAGTTCACGCGTTAGTTGCATGTTGTTATTGTCTTTCAGAGTTAAGCCAGTTTTTATCAGATACGAACAATTGGGAAACTGTACAATAATTTGCTTTTCAAATCCGGTTTGAACCTTTCGTGGGAGTTGTGTACGGACAGTTCCAAATTATGTAACAGCCAATGATATTTCCATTTGCAGGTAAACGACAAGAGTGACGCAATAAATTATTAAACCGTTTTAGTTAAAAAATAAATAAAAATCTCTCTCATTTCATCCTACCGTTCTCAAAAATATCACGTTGGTAGTATGATAAACTAATCGTAGGATGAAAGTTTAATCACGTTCATAAAATAATCAGGATAAACCACAGAACTCCAGAATTCAAACTAACGTCATTCGTTGAATAACTCTTTTCCCCAGTTCCAAGATTGAGGACAGAGGCCTCCTACAAAAATTCTCTCGATAATCCCATAAATTATACTGGCCCACATATTCATAATCGAAACTTTTACCATCAGCCCTTAAGTCAGGGATGGTCGCAGCGTTTGACACAAAACATATATGGAATGAAGAGAAAAACATCTACTTGGGTCTTTTTATAGTTTTCAGAAATTTGGCCTAGTTCAAAATTGGCCACCAACGACTTTGACCGTTTGCCCTGATGTCATGGAAGGTCCACAACATAAATATGAAACATATTTAAAATCAGCAGAGATATATCTACATGGGTCTATTTTTAGTTTTCGGGATTTGGCCTAGTTCCAAATTGGCCACCTAATAATTTGAATTTTGTACTAGGCCAAATCTCTAAAATCTGAAAACGGCCCATCTAGACATTCCTCTTCTGATTCTAAATATGTTTCATTTCCATGTTATGGACCACCCAGTCTTCATCGAAGGTCGTGACATATGTCGTAGACGCCAAATGAAATCCGGAGCGTTACGTAAAACGCTTTGTTTCAAGTTTCTACGAACTGAGTGAGAAATAGGTTGGATGAGTAGCGGGAACGTGTGGTGGCTTCGAAGAGTGTCAAATGACGCGTCGAACCTCGTCAAGTCGAAGCGGCGTCACATCGTGCCGCATGCGTTGTGCGCCGTTTCAAGTCAGAAACTGCCGATAAGGGGTGAGCCAACAAAAAACTAAAAAACGAGAAACAAACTTCTCCACTTTCGAATACTTCTCTTATCTTCTTCGCATTCCGTCCTAACTCCTAAAAAGCCTCGCAAGGTCAACACTACGGCAATTTAAGGTAACTTAGACGGTGACAACGCCGAAGGGATGTGGCGGTGGTGGTTGAAGAGGGAAAGCACTCGTCTAAAGCTGAAACCACTCCCAGAGATGAAATGTAAAAGTTATGTGAAGAGCT
The DNA here is from genome assembly GCA_020466155.1 of Pachypeltis micranthus. Classification (NCBI taxonomy): domain Eukaryota; kingdom Metazoa; phylum Arthropoda; class Insecta; order Hemiptera; family Miridae; genus Pachypeltis; species Pachypeltis micranthus. The sequence continues at coordinate 36,716,680 of CM035773.1, forward strand.
GTTCTTGGGCCTGGGAGAGGGGAAGGAGTTGGTGACGAAGGGGGAAGTGGGAGTTGCCGGAAGCACCGTCCAAAAACCCCACTCATCCCGACGAATGCGAAATTTAGTCGGTTTATTCTGCTTTTCCCATCCCGCGGGAAATTAACGGCATTTTCTGACCGCATTAAAGATTGTACTCATTCATAATTCATAATGAAACGCTTACTCATAAAAAGAGCGTTTTTTTTCCTCCAATTTATTCATTTGCGTTTAAACGCAGTTTATCAGGCGATTTCTCTCCCTCAAACTTCGCTCTACTCCCCTCACCCCAATTCCATTGTGGACAAATGAGGAAAAACGTACGATCGAAATCGTTGTACCGAACGTTTCTCAATTTCGATAATTGGAGCGATAACAAATTGAACGATTCCCGGGCGGAGTTATCTCTTGAAAATGTCTTAGGTCGGAGGAGCAGCTTGCACGACGAAGCTAATCCAGAAAACAGGAGGGGTAAAAGATAATAAGGAGAAATCATTCGATATCGGAGAAACTTCTTCTTTTTTTTTGCTGCCGCGCGCCCTGCTAGAGATGGAGGAGTTAGGACTAGCGAACTGACGGCTATTTTCTTCATTTCGCTTCCGAAGACTGATCGAGTCAGCAGCCAGATAAACCTCGAGTAAGAAGGGAATCAAACGCTGGAAACAATGGGAAACCCGGAGGAGGATGGAGTTATATCAACCGGCTGATACCACGCAGGTTCTATCGAGCTCGACGATCATAGTTTCAGCGAATTCTCGAAGAAAGTTATTTCTACCGTGTCATAAAAGTTCAATCTAAGTATTTCAGAACGCATTCGCGCCAGTTTTTCATATTGATATAAATTTAGGTCACGAAGAAATAAGTATAACGAGGATAATCGAAAAAACGTGGATAGCCATTACCAGATGAGAACATAACTTTTTTATTGCATCCTACGCCAACGTCATCAACCAAAGTGTTGCCAACATTTAAGTAAATAATAAATAAATAATATATTACATTTCCCTCGCTACAAAATAAAGTAATACAGTGGTGGATATTCTTCATCCTCGTTGATATTCAACACAACCCCTATGTTAACCTCAGACGTGCGTGAACCAGACAGATAATCCATTACCATCCGCAACAATCTCATATTACTAGAAGTCGAGGTAGGTTGCGGATGGTTACGAATAAACAAGTTATTCAATATTATAGGACGCGCTTAACAAATTTAAGTTGAATGGTGTATTGCAAATTAAAGTGCTTACTAGATAAATAAAAATAAAAAATCGAAATGAGGCCAAATTCACTCAACTAAGATATATACTCAACTCACATCCAGTGTAAGTCACCTGGGGGCCTTCTTTGTAAATCCAAGTCTTCAAATCTTGTGATATACCAACTCATCAATTACAAGTTCGTGCTCAAGTGAAGCCCGTCTCCTAGATTCATTCAAATCTATCCTGGTCCAAACAGGTTAGTTTCTTTTTCTTTTTCTCTCTACTCCAGATAATCTTTTCTTTCTTTTTTCATTTATCGACTAAATAACATTTATTGATCCTCTACTGTTGGTAAACACCAGGTAAAACATCTGTGATAATTTTCTAGTCCTGTCCAGTAAGTTAGGCTACTTACGTGCGTGATATTGCTGGTTCCTCGTTCGCTATCGCCCTTCATGCCCTAATTTATAGTGAGAATAGTACGTTTTTATAATTACGACATTACGTCATAGAGAACATGCTGCGAGGACAGTGTCACCCCTTGAGATTTGGCTCAAAACGGCATCTATGGTTCTAAGGTGCTGTCTATCAAGTGCAAGTGGCTGCGTTGAACCCGTTTATTTTATTAACTGCCAGTAAGCTATATTATTTTTTATTGTACTTCAAATATATTTGCTTTCTCTCGCTGTTTTCTGGACGTAGTCTCACGAGGCTCTGAATATTTAAGATTGGTATTGGTATAACTAACAATAATTCAAAAAATGATTTCTTCGAGTAAGGTAATATATCTGGTACAAAATTATAACACATTTTCCCAATTTTCTCGGCTAGGAATGGGGTAAAAGTCGAGTAACTCGGCTGAATTTTTGCGAAGCGAAATCTACGACGGACTTGAAGCGTTCATTATGGAAGGGCACAATGTGAGTGAAACTGGTTGTAGCGCCCTAACCCTCTGTCACATGATTGTAAGTTGCTGTTAGTAAAAATTCATGATGGTGAATGAAACCAACCACCCGAATATGGGGGGGGGGGGTGCGTGTTCAACATCGAAAGGTAGAATAATGAGTAGACTAAAACAGCGTACGCGAATTTCGGAAAGAGCGAGGAACATTTACCCCACCCCGACCCCCGCCGCTATTTCTAACGTTAAGTGCGTTCGTTCTATCAAATATTAAAAGAAAATCTAAAAAAAAAAATTTTTTTTTAAATACGTTTCCCTCCCAAAAATATAACGCTTCCATGTGTAGTGTCTAGTGGGATGTCGTCTAACCTCCAAAAATAGCCACCCTCATGCTTAGCATCCAGTGGAATACCAACTCTCATTTGTATCAATTCCATCTTTGAATCGACGAGGGAGACATTTCTTCCATCCTCCAAGAAGAGCAACCCTCCAGGGTAGCAATTCCACTTTCAAATGAACAAGGGGCGAGTGGGCTCCATCGTGCAGTATATTGTCCATCTTCCAACAACAGCACCGCTCCTGTGTAGCATCTAGTGGGACGTCGATCATCCTCCATCGCTTGTAACAATTCCACCTATAAATATTGCAGACTCCTTGAAGCTTTTATTAGTTGTAAAATGTATTCGATCACTCATATTTTACAGTGTTTTGTATTAGTGCCTGTATGTGGGCACACAAATGTTTATTGAAGACATTTTCGTACATTCTCAACTCCCCACCTATTTTCCTTTCACTCACAACCTTATTTTGTTAAATGTTTCCCTGTAAATGCGTTGGTTATTTACTTTACAGAGATTGAGAGAAGTTGTGCGAAGCTTCTCACCAGATATTCCAACAAAGGTTGACGCTACTAGGCCTTGATATGGTACATGTAACGGAGACTGTTATATCGTGTTAATCACTCATTCATTACATTCATTCCTGACGAGTTGGAAGTTGCTGCGGATAGTGAAAGGGGTTCTGTGGAACTTCGAGGGAACACACAGGACAGGCAGTCGTCCTGGAGGAGATTAATCTCCATTTCATAACTACCGCTCGTTTCTCCGTCCTCTTCCCTCTTCCAAAGCGCCATTTCTCTTTTTAATTCCGCGCGAAATCCATCCAACTCCTCGTCACCGAGTCGCCGCCATTTCCCATAAAATGACTACATTTGTACGCTTTGCGAAAACATCCTTTTTGCCCCCCCACCCGCCACTCCCTCCCATCCACCGACACTCGACCGTTGTTTTATAGCCGCTGCCTAATCGCCGTTCGGCCTCCAGTACCATGTCCCGCACTATGGCAGTGCCCCTTTTTTCCGTCTTCTCCCTCAAATACAAAAGGAAAACGCGGCGAGAATTTCCGCGGAGATCGCTCGCTCTTGCTCTTCCCCGGGCGTTTCCCTGAGCTCGTAATGGCGATAATCACGCTCTTTTCTCTCCACTCGCCCGTCGGATTGTTCCAGTTCACGCCAACTGACAGCCTTTCAGATCTGAGGCTCGTTTATAATTTCCCTACACCTCGACTCGTCGCTCCTCGTTGGTGTAGCCGAACTGCCCTTTGTGACGAGAATATACCATTTCGTTATGGAACGGACGCCATATTTGCGTAATTAAATATCAACGGCGAGGCATCTCAAAACTGTCTTCGCTCCAAGGTAAACTCCACTACTTCGTATCGAGCTGCAAGACTGCAAAAAAGTGGAGTTTCCATCTTTACGGAAAACCTGTCTGCGGTTAGGTTTGGTGAAGAACGGTTTGACCGATTAGCTTTCCAGATTAGGATGATTCCGATTTGTTTATAGACCGGAAATAGTTTTGTAAGCTATTTGGGGACGTGAAGGAGGTTGAGAGGCCAAAATGTGCCATAGTCAATTGTTTTTCGCATTTTTCTCAAAGACGGTCAATAGCGATTTTAATTAAACTTTAGAATTGCATTTTACAAGTTTGTACCTAACTTTTTTTCCCCCGAAAAAACCTCTGTGAAATTTGTATGAGCGGAGATATGAGCCAATAAAGCTTTCGACGTTTTTTTAACTTTCGGTGAAAGCTGCTCTTATTATTACTTTCCTTAGCCCTACAAAGCGGTTAGAAAAAATGGTTCTTCAGAAACGCACGTTCCCAAGGCTTCCAAATCCAGAGACACGGTTCCTTTGTTCGGCTGGAAGCTGAATGGATGTCTGAGCAGCTGACAATGCACCATTCAAAGGGCAGCAGAAGAGACTCCCCTTCTGGACGTAATTTCCCTCCAAGTTAACTAAGTGGGTGAGCTTCGTAACGTTGAATGTCGGAAGGATGATGAATGGTCAGATTTTCAGTGTGTCGGGCTAAGTCTCCGTATCCTTCCATGTGTGCGTACCGATGGTTCAGTTTGATCTGAAGAACTCAGTGTTCCATCTCTCTCCACCTGATGAGGGAAATGGGCCTCGTTGGGGCCAGTCATGGTTCAGCCATGCCTAGTGGCTGCTTTAACAAGCTTGATTGCCCTATACTTGTGCCCATTCCAGATCTGTGCAGTAGAGCTGTGACCTGTGCGTGGTTGTGGCTCAGACTCTCATGGTTTCTGCGTTCTGGACATGTGTGTCCTTGTCTGTGCAAAGGTTTAGAGGTGTTGTATAGCCAACTTGGATGTGACAAGCATCTCTACAGCTTGTCTCCCCAGAGGCAATCATATGTCTTCTATAGCTCCTTAGCAGTACCCTCAGTCATTAAATGTGCAGCATCTGAAGAAGTACTGTCGAGAGTGGAAGACCCCACAGCTAGAGAGCAGTCCGTTGATTACAAGGTCGCACGCCACCTCCCTTTCTTTAGTCTGTCACTGACAGGCGGGAGGATACTGTGAAGGTGGCTAGCGGTTGCTCTACTGTACCATTGCTTCTGCTACTGCTTGATTCCCCGTCTCTCTCTATCTTTCTATTTGCCTCTATCACGTGTTTGCTCTACAGCTATCTGTACGGGTTACGCAATTTGCCCCTCTGCACAACTAGCCTTCAAAGTTTGATGGCTGCTTTGCATGCTCATCTGACTCCCCTTGCTGTTTGCCGTGGGCGAAGTGGGCTTCAGAAGGCATCCTTGAAACAGCAAGGCATTGCCACTGCAAGAGGATGTGCTCACAGCGCGGGGGGGGGACACCTGCTGACGCGTCTGATTCCTTGAAACATGAACAAACCTTATCATTATGATAGTAAGTAGTGTGTCGTCCATCAATTAACAAGCTAATTAGCTTCACTTATTAAGTTTAGGTTGGTCATTGTTTTACCGTTACCGGGTTACATCAGCTGTTCGCCTCTTGGTCTCGCTAACCAGCCAGACGGTTAAAAGTGGTCGAATGTTCTCGTACAATTAAAGTAATTTTCAGAATTGTACTGTTCATTCCGACGCTTTATTGGTGACCCCGAAGGAATGTGAACACGACACCTTCTGATACTAACTTAATAACACTACTACTACTAAACTTAATAACGAAATGCTAAGTTGCTTGTAAATTGACGGACGCCACAGTACTACCCTAAGGGCCCAATTATTCCATAGTACTTCCTCACCTGTGATTCTTGCTTTCTTGTGCTCTTTGGTATTGAGCTCTGGTATGTTTCACTTTATTCAAGTGTGCAAATATTTACTACATTACGTGGAAGGTTCTACCATGAACTTTCTTCCGTTTGTTGACGAAGAAACAACTCATTTCTGTCTCCTTCGTGCTTGTCATTTCTTTCAGCAAGATCAACTGGATGTTCACTACTCCGATCTCCGACCACTACCGCGTTCAAAAAGGTGATCCCTGATACCAGCCTTGTCTCCATCAGTGAGTTAACGCAGTTGCGCACGGAGTCCTTGCCTGATTTCACTTCCTCGCGACTGACCGTCCGATGGTTTTAATTTTCTCTCAAGTTGGTTGTTGGCGAGAAGCAAGATTTCCGCAAGGTACTCTCCCTTCGGGATACGACAAGGGGCGAATCGTCATGTTTCTCGAGAAACTCCACTTATAGACCTCTGGAGTTGGCGATCATTCGGAGCGATTCGGCATCACCGTAAAAGGTATCTGGGGATTTAGATATCGAAAATTCTTGTAAGACAGAAACATCGTGTGGGAACCCCAAGTTAACAACTTATCTCAATTTAAAAGAAAGAAAATAACACCTCCTTAGAAGACAGGATGGTTGAACTTATACGAACAGATATAGAATCACTTAGTTGGACCTCATATTTACCTATTATAATCCAATCCATTTTTGACAGTTCACATGAACGTGGTAAAATGTAACGACACGTTTTACATACGAACTCGTTCAGGAAATAATCCTGCTTATGCGTTCATTTGAAAACACAATGTGAGCCAATTGAGAGAAAAGCGATGGTGTCGTTGATATGATTTTTAATCACGATTTAGGAGTTATGGGGGAACAACTAGTACCAACGAAAAAAGACGCTGATTCTTTCTGAAAACGTTGGTGTCACATAGCGAGATTTAGGATGAAAAAACTGCACTTTCTGGTGAATTTTTTCATTATTCATTGAGCTGCTGCCTGCGGATGTTTACAGTGCTGTAAAACTATCCACGTAACAAATTCAATCAACATTATCGTAGCCTTTCTTGGGAAAAAATTATTTGGTGTTTGGATACTTAGTTTTGTACCCATTTCGCCCGCACCCTCATTTGTGATCTACATGCTACATATGAAACTTGGTCAATTTGGTTCTGCAAGTTCATTTTCAACCGCAGACTCACAGACTGGTTTTCCAGGTGGTTTTCGTACTCGATAGCCTTCGAAACGTGAAAATCTGAAGAGAATGGAAAAAGATAAAATTACGGGTGATTACATAAGTTTCCTTCCTACTGTAAGGTAACACGAAAGTTATTCAACACAAACCATTATTTAAGTCAATGTTAGAAATATATTTTGCCTAACAACACACAACTCGCCGTCGGGGATTCTAACCACCTAGCAGCTAATCAAATATTTAAACTCACAAGAAATAGAGTACATTAGTGAACATGAACTGTCCAGTGGTAGAAGCTCAAACTTCGTCTGCCCAAATAAGGAAACCTTGGTACGGATGAGTAATGCAATGAACGAGGTATTGTGAGAATGATATGGTCATAAGGAGACTGTAGGCCCGAGCCAATACATTGCGCCGTCAACGAGTCCGTAATAGAGAATTATAGCTAATCATCTCTGAGATGAGGCCAAGTTGGAATTGAACCACAATGAGAATTGAAGGGGTTGTGGAATGAGTTGACCTGGGAGGATATTGTACAGAAACTCGCCACGGGTAATGGCTCTTCATCCAATTATCTTGTTGAGAATAGAGTGACACTCCTTTGGGAGTGTGCTGCAGTGCAGTCAAAACCAATCGTGACGAAGTGGGAACCTATCATAAGACAGATTATGGGGTGGGATGCTCACAACATAAATGTATGAATAAATTGTGTACGCTGATGATAAATCCATTGATTTTAGAGGATACGAAACACAGGTTTTCTTGTCAAAATGACTGTTCCATAATACTAATAAGACCAGTAGAAGGTTATGGGGGTTCCGATTTCGCTAGCATGCAAGAGTGTGTACTCAGCATCCAGGTTGTCATTCAGCCGGTCTCCCGATAAAGAGCTGTTGCCCATTTGTTACTGTTTTGACCAGGGTAGCCTTTAATGAATCTCGAAGACGGGTAATGGTTTAGCACGATCTTGCAATTTTAAGAGTTGGTATATCACACGATTTGAAGACTTAGATGTACAAAGGAGAGGGATCTAGAACAGGATATGATTTGAGTATATAAGCGCGAACAAGGGGTGCGCTGAAGGCGTGGAACTGGTTGTACGGGGAAAGAAGGAGAAACCCGAATTATGTGTCGATGGGAGGTTAAACAATTTTCTGTTGGGAGAATTGGGGGACGACAGTATCGCGAGAGCTGTTAGATGACTGTGTGTTGGGAGAACGTGAGACTACTGGCTTTCGCAAGAATTCGTGGGTGATTGAGTTTGGAAGGAACTGTCTGTTGTAGAGAGGAAAGTAAAATGAGATTAGGGAATGTCCAGACACTTGGCCGTTAGGACCAGTGAGTTCTGTTATTTTCTTCAGGTAGCCAGGATCCAGTAGCCTCCTTTGATGGTACATGTCTTTCTGAAGGCTGCCAGAATGTGGATTGGGGTAGCCTCAACGACCACCTGCACTCCATCCTGAGAACCCTTATGGTATGAGCAAGCAATGCAGAAGGCACTCATCCTCTACACCACTATCATCTGCTTCCCGTCAGTGCCCGATGTACCCCCCCCCCTACCAACCCCTACAGAAGGATAAAGATTATATCGCTCACATGCACCCACCCTGTACTTGCCTGGCGGTCCCTCGTGTTGACCATCACACGAGAAAGAGAGGTTATTGAAGTAGCAGCTTCGTCTGCTGTTTGACCTGACAACTTGATATCCAACATCACGCACAACTATTGGCCTACTTCCCTTGTTTGTAGCCCCACGAGCTCTCAGTTCGCAGGCTGAGCGACAGCCCATGAGCTCTCCCATCCGCTAGCTCACCAGTAATTACTGCCGCCAAGTCACCAGCATACCCGGTCAGGCATCTCAAGGCGAAGCAGGCCATAGTACGCCACATTACTTCTTAACTGGCAGAGTGCCAGTGAAGCCAAAAGCCTCGAGTTCGCTGATGAGGTGACTGTGGAGGATTGTATCACAGCATTTTGAAAAGTCTGTGCACATTCCACCTCTTCACTCGATTCGGATGCTTCAAGAATGAACTGCGATGACTATGCATGTTGGAACAAATGATTACCAATGGATCAAATGGATCAATGGATCAAATGGATTTTTAGAATAATAGAATGAATAGGGTTACCAGATCGGTCCAGCGAGAAATCAGTACGTCTCCATCAAAAAAGCAAAAAAAAAAAAAAACAAAAATAAGGGGGCAGGGTACAGATAAATCTCAAATTCCAGCATCTCAAATAGGTAGAATTTAATTATCTTCGAGCATCGCACAATTTACATTTTCTTTGTTTCGTATTTTTTGGCACTGCCGATTGCTTTCAATATTTCAACATTTTCAGTTTTCATTAGATACTTATGGAAATCGCTGCATGACATGTTCTTATAGTTAATAACAGTACATCGAAAGTCTCGATAACGATCGATATATTTCGTCTCTTTTCCTTCGATTTAAAAATCATCCGGTGCGTTTATCGAATGTGCGCGTGTGTGTAATTAAATTTAATAAAATTGGATAAATTTGCGAAAAAAAGGCGTTTGCGCTGAAAATCAGAACACTTCATTGAAAAATCAGTATATCAGTACGGGGGTCTAAAAATCAGTACGCGTACTGATAAAATCAGTACATCTGGTAACCCTAAGAATGAAGTACTTTTGTTTTAACGTCAGTAACTCCACCCCTGAAAATGAACCAAAACCGACGTTTTTGGGCAAAGGTCACTCACTACTACTTTGAATTTCCATAGTCACAAGTTCCGTTTTCTTTGTTGTTCCTTTTTTTGCTTCCTTACGTAATGGACATTCAGTGCAGTGCCCTCACGCTTCAAGCTCGTCTCACCACCCGAACCGTTTGGAATATTTGGGAATCCCAAGCGCTTAGTTTCGTTCATGGAACTAGGAATCCAGTCGGATGTTTACGCAATCGCGAGCTCGCTTGAACTGTGTATACTTGTATCTTCGTGTGTCCAGTGCAATCACCTCCACTTCGTCTCATCAAAATTAAAGTGAACTGAAGAAGACAACTCAGGTCAGACATAAAAGGCAGTGTTCACTTGGTTAGAATTGCTCAAGGAACCTTTTCTTTTACGCACAACCGGATTTATTATTTTTATTTTACTCGACGAGATAATCATTTCTTTTTTCAATAAATTGAATATACATCATGTGGTTCAAAGGGTTCGTTCAAAAGAGAACGAAAACCTTGAACAATATGTAAATCTGTCGAATAAAAACGGACCACGTAAACGCGAAAAAGTCGTCTGAAACCCCCAGCTCTAGTAGTTCTCGGCTACTGCCTCGCTCTTTTCGGGCACAACGCGTTCATCCGCTCAATTGTTCTCTATCCAACTGCCACTTCATTCGTTGTTCCCTGGGTCATCAGCATCCCAAAACGACACTACCGGGTCATCAGCATCCCACCTGACGTCCACGTTTCACACGAGCGTCAATTGCCGACTTCTCGCTACATCAATCGCCGACTTCTCTGAACGGTCAGACGTTTTTGTTCTAATTTCTAGAGGATATCAACATTTTTCGGTATCTTTATTTATCTGTGCTTAATGGGAGCTCCTAATTTTCGTTTTTCGACTTTCGTTTGTCACTTGGGTAATTGGTGTTTTACAGGGACAAACCTCGCCTCTGTGTCAACAAATAGACAATAAAGATAAATATACATAAAGCTGGCTGCTGGCTATTTGAACGACGTAGGTGATAGCCGACGTCGCTGTTTAACAACCGAAAGCTCCGGCTTAGTAAGTAAATGTTCTTTGAAAAGTTTGTTGAAACCAGCTTTCAGACTAATGCAGAAAATCAAATAACCGTTTCTCGTTGAAGAGCAGAGAAACCTTTAAGTTCTCCTTTCAAAGCCACGTCAATGCTTTTACTTAAATAATCACAGTAGCCACGGATTTAAGCCTTCTTCAAGAATCCGTGATGTTTTTTAGGGAGTTTAAACCGAGACCTGATGGAATAAGATGAAGAAAAAAAGTGTATCGCCGGAGGAACGAAATGAAAAAGAAAAAAAGCTGACTGGAATATCGAAGGAATTTCAAGGTTTTCATTGCTGCTTGGAAGGCTCCAGGTTCCACGTCGTTCAATCAAAGGCCCCGGAGTAATCTTCTCTTTCCGACGACGAGCTCAGGTGGAAGAACGACGCGAATTTCCACTCGGAGCCACCTGGAAAACTCCGAGGATCTGACTGTAACGGCAAGCTCCGTGGATTCATCCTCTTGCATGCGGCTAGTAAAAAAAAAGAAAAAAAAAAGACGGTGCAATTTCTGCAGATGCGACGACACCCTTTTCTCACTTTCTAGACGCCCGTCGTGAATAACTTGAATTCAAATGCCTCGTTGGAAGCTTTTTCCTGTTTTTTTTTTCTTCACGACGGCGCAGGTTTACGTTGACGCAGCTGACGACTCATTTTGGCTGAGAGCAGGCGACCTTGAATGGAACGACACAGCGGGAGAAAATGACACGAATAACACGGCAGAATGTTCTGAAAAGGAGAAAATGACACGAATAACACGGCAGAATGTTCTGAAAAGGAGAAACGTTGGTGTCAAAACCTGCAGCACGTCACAGAATTTTGTCGGTTTATTTATTCAACTATATTTATGAAATGACCGTGGAGAGTCATTTATCGCATAATTGATCCCGTAAGGTTGGCGTCAATTTACTGGAATCCATGGAAAAAGGTGCGCCGCATCACACAACTTTCCTTAGCTCTGCGTCCATTCATTCAATTCGTTTGATACATCATTTCACAGCGGCAGTGCTTACAGGTTCGGAATTTATTGTGCTACTCGTACTCATGCTGTGACCATCGTTGAGCAATTCGTACACAGAGAATTAACGAGGCTGTGGACCCAATTTCTTTTATAACGATAACAATCACTTCTCCAGGGTCATCGGGTAAAAACTTCAAGAAATGGTTGTAAGCGAAACGGCAATTGTCGAAATTCCGGAATTTCTGGTGTAACCCCCATGTGTCTTATAAGCGCTATTAAAGACTCGTCGTATAGGTACCTAATTGGACTATGTGATGTATTTTTGGATTTAGGAAAACGGGTTGGGCTGCAGTCCAGTACGCTACACTTTTCCATATGAACACGTTTCTTTATTGACATTTAGTTAGGTTAGGTTGAACCAAAAACGAAAAGATACCTCGAGTGTAAAAGGGAGATGGAGCGAGCAGACGTCACGAGAGAAGTCAATACATAACACTATCCCCTGGTAGTTTGAAATCAACAAAAAACTCTTCTGCAAAATATAAATGAAAATGCTTGTAAAAAGTTCTTATGGAGTCTGTGAGAATGTGAATCTTCTAGGAGGATGACGCTCACGGAGAGGGTATCTGCGTTGAGGAGTGACTGGGGTGTCTGGCTGGCCTGGTATTGTTAATTGAGGACTTGACTCAGCACTCCTCGTTGTAGCGAGCGACGGGCTCTGTGTGGGCGAGAGCACTGGAAAGTACGACGACGGGGATGAAGGCACATCTTGTGTATTTTGATCAGTTGGAGCAGAACGGAGTTGATCTATGTGCCGTTTAAAACTGATCCCATTACTCCCTATGAGATAGTGGAGGTCCCCTAGTTTTGCTTCGATGACACCTGGTTTCCAAGCAGACGTGTTGTTGCCGTATGAGCGGAACATGACCTTGTCTCCAGCATTGAACGACCGGAAATTTGGGGTAAAATTGGTCGTTACCCTTTCTGACATCCGTGCTTTGAGATCTGGCAAAACTTGATCAATCCTAGACTTGACGATTCTTCCCAAGAACAGGAGAGATGGTGGTTTTCCTGTGGTTTGGTGAGGAGCCTTATGGTACTGAAGTAAGAACTGGTTGATCAAGTTTTGCAGAGTATTCTTATTAGCGCCTGAGGTGGCTAGGGCCTTTTTTAAAGTTTGGACAGCACGTTCAGCCTGTCCATTGGTTGAGGGGTGATATGGAGCTGTGGTGCGATGGAAACGGACGCCTTGTTCCTTCAAGAAGGTCTGGAAGAGCTCTGAGGTGAATTGTGGTCCATTATCCGTGACTACTAGTGTTGGGATACCAAATTGGGAGAAAACTTTACCCTAAGATGTTACACGTCACCTGGGCAGTTGTCGATGAGGTGACAGATACATGAATCCACTTGGAATAGGCGTCGACAGCAATGAATAAATACGTCCCATGAACTGGTCCTGCATAGTCACAGTGGATTCTTTCCCAAGGAGCGTTCGGGTATTCCAATGATGAGAACGTGATTTTGGAGGAGATTTTGAGTGTTGAGCACATTCAGTACATGATTTTGACATTGTCTCAATGTCCTGGTCAATGGAGGGCCAGAAAATTAAGGAACGTGCTAATCCCTTCATCTTCACTATACCAATGTGAGCCATATGAAGCTCTTGCAGCATTGCTTGTCGGAATTTCTCTGGTATCACCACTCTATGTCCAAGTAATAGGCAACCCTCGGATGACGAATATTGAGCTTCATTGCCCCGTAATCCCAGAGCTGTGAGATCCTTCCTGCTTGAACAGCATTCAGAATCGGCGACAGTCTGGGATCTCTGCGTGTTTCTTTGGCAATGTCGAGTGCAGTCAAAGGCAGTTGACGGATTTGGTGTAAAATGAAATAATCGAAATCATCCGGTTGCGAATCAGCAATCTGTTCAAACTTGGATGAAGTTGTTGAGGTATTATTATCGAGAATTGGTAGTCGAGAAAGGAAGTCTGCATTTTGATGTTGAGAGCTTGGTCTGAATTTGATTTCATATGTGAAGTTACTAAGATAACTGGCATAATTTGCGCATCGTGATAGAGTGAACTTTGGTAACGAAGAATCGGGAGCAAATATATGCGTAATGGGCTTATTGTCTGTGACAATGGTGAATTTACGAGCGTATAAATAAACGAAAACCTCTTTACTGCCCAAACTATTGCGAGAGCTTCACGGTCTATTTGGGGGTAGCGCTGCTCTGTCTTGTTCAAGGCTTTACTAGAATAGAAAATTGGGCGTTCTGTACCATCCGGCGTTATGTGTGACAGAACTGACCCCATACCAACAGGACTTGCATCTGTTGCCAAAATAAGGGGTAACTTTGGATCGTAGGAATGAGAACGCGGTTTGAAGTGAGCTCTGAGAGCAAGTGGCTGCAGAGCTCCTGGCTTCAGGTGTCCACTTAAATCTGGATTGGCGAAGCATGTCTCGCAGAGGAGCAGTGAAATGTGAAAAGTTGGGGATGAACGTGTGGTAGTACGTCACTTTTCCCAAGAACGTCTGTAACTGACTCATATTAGACGGTAGAGGAGACTTCAGGATTGCTTCAATGTGCTTATTTTGGGGTGAAGGCCAGCAGCATCGATTGTGTGACCTAAAAATCTATAGGATCCAGGAGGAAAGCGCACTTGGATTTTCGAAGCTTAAGCCCTGAGTGTTGGATCGTCTCAAAATTAGTTTAAGGGCAACAAGCATTTCTTCCTCCGAAGTTGTGAATACGATGACATCGTCGAAAAACACTTGGCGGATTTGATGTTCTTGAAAACTTCATCGATGGTCCGTTGCCACTTGGCAGGTATACTTGCTACTCCGTACTGAGCTCAGGTGGGTTGAATTAAGCCGTGACTTTGAGTGTTGAGGGTCATAGCCTCTGAAAACCTTTCTGTGCAAGGTAAGCTCATGAATGCATCTGAAAAATCCAGTTTTGAAAATTTCGTGGAGCCGCGGATTTCGTGAAAAATGTCTGCCGCATTTGGAATAGGGTGTTCATCAACAACGATTTGTGGATTGAGAGTAGCTTTGTAGTCACCTGTAACCCTCATTTTATCGCCTTTCATCACTACATGGGTTGGAGATGCCCAACTGGATGATGCCACTCTCTTGTAAAATCCAGAATTAATCTTTCTCAATTTCGGCAGCATAAATGTCTCTGAGTGCATGTGGTATTTGACGAGCGCGCATAAATACGGGTTGGGCACCTTCTCGGAATGTAACGTCTAAAGGAGGTCCAATGTAAGTACCGGCTTCATCACTAAAAATGACGTTGAATTTTTCAATCAGTGCTTTCAGTCGAGACTGAACTGAAAGTGCATCCAACGCCTGTTGGGAGGTGATTGAAGTACAGGCTACCGCGTCCTTTGAAGTGTTTACTCTGAAGAATTCTTCGAAGTTGAGCAGATCAGCGAATTCTTTAATCCATTCACGGCCAAAAATGCTATCCGTTTTGAAAGACGTAACATAAAGATTCAGCGTTTTTGTTCTGCTCCGAAAGGTGACCTCAACTGGTAAGTAGCCCAAACATTTGAATTTGTGCTTGGTGTAGCTCACAAAGATTCGTGATGTAGGCAATAGTTGGAAATCAGGAAGTATTTGACGTAGGACCGTGTCGGTCACCATCGAGCAAACTCCGCCTGTGTCAAGTTCCATGCTGATCGGTTTACCGGCAATTGTAACGGAAATAATAGCTGGTGGAGGGCGAGATAGACCCGCCATTGTTGCTATACTGTTGACACTAGTTTCAAAATCGTTGAAGAATGTGACTGCTGAGGGCAATGGCACGTCTCCTTGGTTATTGTCGGCAGTCTGATGAGTTTTGTCGTGATTAAGCGATTTATTAAGTTTGTTCGGGTTGCGGTAGCATGCCGTAGAAATATGCCCAACTTTATGGCAGATTCGGCATGTTTCGTTGAAATTTGCAGTCTTTGCGCCAATGATGCCCCAAGCACCCCAGAACATGGTGAAGGAGGGATTTATTATTTTGCTTAGGTAGCTTCCGGAAGTGTGAACTGACCTGCTCGGGTATGCGAATGAGAACGTGGACGACTAGCATGGGCAAATTTATTTTGATTTTCCACCGTTTGAAATTTTAGATCAGAAGAAGCAGAACGTGTTGATTCATAGCTTAGCGCTGCTTCGAGAACTTCGCTGAATTTAGTAGGTTTTTTCAGTACAATTGCCTCTCTGACTGTATCGTGAATTATGCCGTGAATGAATTGAACGATCAGTGAATATTCTAGGAATTCTCCGAACTCACAATATTGGGCTCCGCCTTTCAGCCTTCTTGCATAGGCCGCTACTGGCTCGTTTGGCTCTTGGACGAGTTTACGAAATCGAATTGCCTCGCTGTATTTATTTTTTGCGGCCTGAAAATGTGCCGTTAGAGTATTTACAATTTCCTCGAACGTTTTCTTTTCAGGTTTGTCGGGATACACGAGGTCTTGAAGAGCATTATTCAATTCAGAACCCATATGGACCCTGAGATGGTCCGCCCAAGAAACGTTTGGGAGATCGTACAGCGCTAGCTTAAGCTCAAATCGCCTAAAGTATGCATTGAGAGGTTCATCACCTGACGACTTGAACTCTTCAAAAACAAACGGCCGTGCATTAGAAGAGGTTGACACAGCAGCACGCGTACTGAAGCCTGCATTTTCGCCAGAGAAGCGACAATTTCGGTCAGCTTCGACAATTTCGCTTCGAGATCGCTCATTGTCGGCGCTTGATGGAACTGAAGTGAACCGAACACTCCGCGGATTGACTCTCGAGCACTGCACTACTTAGAAAGAAAAAAAAAACAACAATTTATTCCGTCCTCGTCGCCAATGATGTATTTTTGGATTTAGGAAAACGGGTTGGGCTGCAGTCCAGTACGCTACACTTTTCCATATGAACACGTTTCTTTATTGACATTTAGTTAGGTTAGGTTGAACCAAAAACGAAAAGATACCTCGAGTGTAAAAGGGAGATGGAGCGAGCAGACGTCACGAGAGAAGTCAATACATAACACTATGACCTCTTTTTTTTAAAGATACTGTGGTGAACCTCCAGTAATTGTTAATGCCAAATGAACAGGTGTGTTTCTTAGCAACGATAAATTGTGATGCTTAACAATATAAGATCAGTTCCGGTTTCGGTGTGATTGTAATTCGTAAATTTTGTTGACTTTTGATATTTTTTCAAGTTAAAGTTATTAAGTTATTACAATTTTGGATTAGGAAGAGGGATTCTTCGCTCGTCGGTCGTAGTACTCTTTTTGTGCCCTCATTTTCAGTCCAGTCCTGTACAATGCGAAATCTCGAACTTTCTCTAGGTTGGACCGCAGTTGTAAGGCGTAATTTGTCGTTGGAAGGAGAGGATTTGTTGCTGGTGGTCTCACTAACGTATCAGGCAGATGCAAATCTCTTCCAAATAGCAGTTGGGCTGAAGCTGAGTTAGTTTTCCGTCAAACTAGAAGAACTTGCTTTGGGCTGTCTAGGGCAACGTGATTTAATGTGGCCGGAGGAGTTACATTCCCAACACCTCAACTCGTTTTTCTGGTTTTGCGGTACCTGTTGCGGCTTCAACCCTTCTACTAGTTGAGCTTTTTCAAGAGCTTCCTGAATATTTACTGGGGTAAACATCGTCAAGGTATGGCTGAGATCTTGGTCTTTTAAAGCCTGAATGAATGCTCTAACTGAAGCCTTATCTCTATAAGCCTTATGCTCATCTGGATATGCTCCACGAACCAGTCTGTCGATGTGGGTAGCTAATTCTGACAGTTCTTCATTATCTTTCTGCCTCCCACCTTGCAGGGAAAATAGAAATTTAGATATGTGATTGTGATTTCCAAACCTTCCTGCAAGAGCTTGAACTAATCTGGCATAGTCCGTACGTACTGCAGCTGGAAGATCAGTCAGGGCACTTAACGCTGGACCCCTCAACATGCTTGCCAATTTCTTTCCTTTCCGAAGTTCATCCCAGTCGTTGGCATCTGCAGTCACTACGTGAACTACATACTTGTTGCAGCCGATTCAGGATGATTTGGGTGATCTTCACTTATCTCGCCGTCCTCGAATTCCCGATGCATGACAAAAACACAATTGAAGAAACTAGTTTTAATGACAACTGAAGAATTAGATTTAGTAAACGGAAAAGTAGCACGTCAAGATGGCGAAGCTCCCCGTCCGGACTCTTGCCGTAAACTGCCCTGGCGTTGGAGAGGGTATACCCTTCCCCCTCCGTCCGACAGGGTGCGACGCAAGAAGATCGCACTGATTATCTTGACGTAAGTAGGGAGGCGAACTGCTACATACTCTTCCTATGGAAGTTTACCATCATACGGCATCAAGCTACCTTCATAGGCGACTATAGTTCTGTTGTGATTGTGAGTTTCAGCATGTACACAAAGTTGAGGAGGATTATATTCAGTCAGTGGTGGAGGAGGTTGGGGTTGACGAACGCGTGTAAGTTGCTCTTACATTTCTGCGATGAGCGTTTCTAAGGATGAAACTCGCTGTGTCAACGTCGCAGGTCGAGTTCGCTGAATAGTGTCCGACTCCAGTGAGATATCACCAGTAGGTTCTCCTTGCCTGGTGGAAGACCGAGGTAATGGCATGATTAACTTCGGTCCCGGACGGGCCCCCAAATTGTAATAACTTGATACCTTTAACTTGAAAAGATAACAAAAGTCAACAACATTAACGAATTCCAATCGCACCGAAACCGAAACTGATCTTATATTTTTAAGCATCACAATTTTGCTAAGAACAACACTTGTTCATCTGGCATAAACAATTACTGAAGGTTCACCACAATACTAATAACATTTGAGCGAGGTTTATAAGGGAAAAATGCGGTAAAGTGGATTTTCGTCGAAATGTGTGATGTATTGTGCTACTCTCGTTATTTTCCCACAAATGGGAATTTTACGGTATTATTGTGCTGTTGAGAGGTGTCCATATAAAAAATTTCATTAGGCCGCTGTGCTCAACTCAGCTTTGGGACAGTCAGAGAGCTGTGTATACACGTTTGTTCTTGTTCGTCACATATTTAGTTATTGTTCTAAGAGGACTCCATTTATAGTGACATGTGTCGAAGGTTTAGGTGGTTTTCAGGGAGTCTAAGGAGGAATGAAGGACATACCTTTTCTAGATGGCGGCGACTCGTTGACAGAGAGGCCCCCAGCTCGATGTTTTCCTCTTCAAGCCACTTATGATGACGAGCCAAATTGAAGTGGTTAATTGGAGGCAGCACGACACAGATTTCAAACCCTGAACGGTAAAAATGGTAGGGTTTTCCTTTTAGTGGACACGGGAGAAAAACAGAGGCACACAAAGAGATCGGGCAGCGTTTTGGAACACGAATGAGCAAAGGAGGGGGTTTAGGCAGAAGAGGACACGATCAGATACTTACTTACCTCTGAAATATTTTTGTTCAACACGACGCACGAGGGTGTTTACTTATGTAAATATGTATCCAGGTAGAGTGGATGAGAGGGCCCCTAGACCCTAACCCTCCCTGGTCAATAAATCGCCTAATGAATCAATCAATCATGTCTCTCTCTCGCTTTCTTTGAGAAGCACAATAACATAAAATATCACTACTTATAATCCCTAAGCAGCATCAGTAAAATCGTCCAATTCACCCCATGAATAGCCAGTTGAAGCCTCAAAACTAACCAACCGGCTTAAAGGCTGACATTTATTTATGGTAACGAAAAACGTAACTACGTAGAATTGAACAAGAAAATATCTCGTTGGAGCAAAAAGCGGAGAAGGAAAAGAGAGAAAGCGGTCAAGTGGACCTTTTTTCTTATCGCGTTCGTGGCAGGAGGGGGGGGGGGGGAACTGGTCACTAGAGATTATTATTAACACAAAAGGTCGGTGAGCGGAGGTGGCTTCCATTTTAGAGCAAGAGGCGGCCTACATGTCTGGAGGGAAGCTTACACACTCGGGGATATTTTTGCGTTCAAAAGGGTCATTCCTGATCCCGCCGGAGAGGGATATATTTTTCGGGAATGAAGACAAAAAAGAGCCTTTTTATTGGGTTTTAGCGAAGTTGCCCTAATCAAAACTGTCGGGAAAGAGAATCGGGTTTGAGAGTCCCGACCACGTTTTACTCCTCATCGGCAACTATATTCGGCGGCTTATTGAACAGCAGTACGAGTAACCTTCAGGAGGCAATGATGTGGTTTCTTTTCGTGTGTACGTCGCCCATAAAGACGCTCTTATGACACTGATCCAGCGAGGAGCGTTAGGCTCAAAAGAAACATGATGAAAAAACGTGGATACAAATCAAGTCGGACCGATCTAGCGCGACGCATCACACAACTTTCCTCAGCATTAAATGATTTTTCGCTACTCCAACGACTAATTAAATCTATTTTTCGTTCAATTAGCATGAACTTGGCAACGTAGAAAGTGGTCACGCTAAAGATTCCAAAATTAATTAAGAAGCTCCTACTTACGGATAACAGATAGTTATTTAGTTATCAGCGCATACGTGATTTTCCCATACTGTGTTCATTGTTTGGTATCTGATTTAAAAAATTGGTAATAGCGGCGGCGGGTTGGAATCCAAAATTTCACAAGTAACTCCTAATTATTTGATGCACATAATTAAACTTCTAACAGTTAGCCGGACTATCACTGTGATTTTTCTTCGTCATTTTAAATAATTCGTCGCTCTGCTATCGTCATTCTTCCCCAGATGAGAATTAGATTAGAGACACTGGCGTGTTATGGAACTGTTTGAACAGGACCGATAAAATAGTTTTAGCATTTTTATAGTTAGTTATTGGCACTGATTTTGCCCATACCTTAATTTTTTCGTCCCACGCTAAATATAAAATCTGAATGGATTCGGTGTAACCGTTTTCTCTCTGTACTGCGTACGCCCCTTGTAGATACCTCAGTGATTGCGTTCACAGACACACACAGACGATTTTTCCAAAAGGTGTCTTTCGAACTCAGAATCCTTATTTTAGTTGTGTGCTGTTGAGCCTGTTTGGGCCAGGATAGACTTGAATGAATCTCGGATACGGGTTTTTAGTTGTAATTGATAAGTTGGTGTGTCACAAGATTTGAAGACTTGGATGTACAAAGAAGAGGTGACTCACACTGGATGTGAGATAAGTATATAAGCGCGAACAAGTAGGGCTCTGAAGGCGTAAAACTATACTGGTAAGGGAGGAGGAATCCGAATTAGATGTCGATGAGAGGTGAAACAAGTGTCCGTTGGGAGAATCGGAGACGACTGTATCGCAAAAGGTGTTAGATGATTGTGTGAGACAACTGACTTCCGTAAGGATTCGTTGCTGATTGAGTTTGGGAGCTGGTGTCTGTTGTGGAAAGGAATCTGAAAAAGGGTGAGAGGGAAAAGATTGTAAAACCACTTCAGGTAAATAACCGCGGAGGGGGAATTTCCGCAGGCACGAAGGTCTTTGGAGAAACAATGACCTGCGGTTGGTGAGTCCCATCAGAGCAGGAAATTCCGAGGTCAAAAACCTCGACAGATTCGGCGTTTTGCGTCACAGAGCCCCTTTTCAATATATCTAGTATATCAAGTTGAGAGTCTCGTCAACTACTACACGTTGGGTTTTAAATGAAGGTGCATGAGTAGCTGCAGTGCGAGGCATTCAAGAATTAGCACTTTTACCCCCCCTCCCCCCACCATGGGGGCTGACTCGACCCTGCCATCGCCTCTGTGGCATAACCTTGGGGTGGAGTCAAAGCGCCTACTTGGCGCCTATCGTGGCGATGGTTTTGACTTTTGTCTTGAGCCCAAGCACGGTCCAAAGGGAGGGTCAACTCCAGTGGCTTTATGAATTTACTCCTGCGTACTGAGAACCAAACAAGAATCGTTTAGTGCACTGCATTAGTTTGGCCCTCACGTCTATTGGCGATAGCAGCTCTTCTTTCTTGTTCTCTTCACCCTCGCCAGAATCTTGCAGAGTGCTGCCATTCCGACACAACCTCCCATACTACCCAGCAGTTTCAGAAGTTCAGGAGCGGTCTTTCTACTGTTACAATGGGGGGTTCAGAAATGTTTGGAGAGCCACAGACTCGGGCAAAAATTACTGCGATCACGAGCTCCAATCCATTGCCCAACTTTCGTCGGATTATGAACCTTCATTCTACTCACTAGACTACGATCGCTGGGGTACCTACGATGGGAGTCAGGTGGTACACTGCCATGTCTTTATTCTTCACCCTCGCGAAATACTAGCTCACAAACTGCAAGCTCCACCTGCTCTACAACCTGCTCTCTTTAGCTGAGCACTGCTCTACCGATATAGGCCTCTGAACTAGAGCGGGAGAGCCCACAAAACGCCTTCATAAGGCCCACTGCTTGAAAAGCTCTCGTCCGAGTTATAGACTGACGAGTCCGGCTCAGGATCGACCAAATAAGCAAGGTTAATATCAACTTACTCAGAAATTAGTTTATTTTGATGTTCCACAAAATTCCCAGAAGCCCCTGTGGCTTCCCACCAGTCACCAATTTCCATACACCCTCCCACACCAGTCAGCAGTTTGGGTTTAGGGTAGGCCTTTCTTTCATGCCTTCATTCTCTCAACTCTGCAAGATACTGTCTCCAGATCAGCAAGTACCATCCTCTTCTGGCTCAGCACTACCCTGGCTAATTGAGCAATGCTCCTCCAGTTTTCCTCAGAACTCAACATGGAGCGGAGATATGCCTCTGCACTTTGCCCTCCACCGTGCGCCTCCAGCTTGTACAGAACGGAAAGCTGGCATGGAAAGCATCATCGAGGACAAAGCCATTCATGACTCCCTAGCTCTCTTCGCTTTCAAGGGTCTTTTTGACGACTGTGGATGGCTGGAGCTACTCCACTACCCCTCGCAGGCTTCAGGCCCATTTGGAACAGTTGAAAAATTCATAGTGGGTGGACAAGGTAAAAGTTTACCTCACTGTGCTCCCTCTTTACCCAGGGAAGACTTGGGCAATGACAGCGGCGACCCACTGCCCTCTAGTGTACGCCTTAAATCCAGTTAAAACTATCTAGTAATGTTTTCAAGTTATGTACCCAGTGAAAATAGACTGGACGCTAGAATGTGCGTGGAGCTTAGAAAATTAGTGTGTCGCATCACACCAGATATTTTTCGTGACGTGAGAGTGTGGAAATAGGTTTTATTTGATATGCGCACCAAATGTTCCATCTGGCCGATGAAATTAGTCAGATATGCAATAAATAATTATGTACTCACGTTCTTGCCTTTAAACTTGGCATCGTTATATTTTATACAGGAAAGTACACCAGTGTCTGCAATGAACGTACGATCGTCCGAAACAAACGTCGAACTCTCTTCAAACCTTCGCATTAGTCCCACTAGTCCAAACCTAGTCCACCTTTCGGGAAAATCGTTCCGCGTGTACTCCAAATGCAGCCAATCCATTCGAAACAATCAAACAGGCCTGATCGATTACGAGAAGTTTCCACACCATCGGAGTGTTGCGGCCTTGCATTTTGAAATAGAAGCAACGAGGCAGAGCTCGGCAGTGGATCCCTTTGTCGTCCCTGTTTACCCTCTCAGAGGCGGAGTTTAATAAATGAATAAAACCTCCCCCCTCTGGTTCAAAAGGCTCGTATTGAAGTAGAAAAGAGAATAATTAACGTTGCGCAAAGTTAGGCGTATCTGAATAAAAATTATCTCACACGAGGCAGCGCACAAGTTTCCGCAATCAATTTGATTACGTGCTGTATTTACGGAAGTTGTATCTTCGTTCGCTGAATTTTAACGGAAACGTTGACACGCGGCACAATGTACACACTAGTTAGTCCAAACATTGTCAGTTTGGTCAAAATCGTTAGAGCCGCCCTTAGAACAAGTTGTGAGGAACGAAATGGGGGTAAAGGTCGCTACAATGCACCCTGTCAACATGACACTCTTACGGTCATATTGCTTGAAATGTCTGTTCAACGGACTGTCATGGGATTGTAGCTGTATGGCTTCTGGTCTTCAGTAATAAGGTTCGTTCCTTTTTTTAGTGGGGGAGGAGTAGGAGGGAGGGTCCACTCTTAGTAGCCCTATGAATTTACACCTGCGTATTACGAACCAACCCAGAACCGTATAGCACATTGCATCAGGTTGACCCTCACGCCTTCCTGCGACGAGGGTTCATCTTTCTAATTCTCTTTACCCTCGCGAGAATCTTGCAGCGTGCCACCATGCCTATTTTGGTCCTCTTCTGGCTGAGCACTGCCCTGGCAGATTGAGCAATGCACCTCCAATTTTCCATTGTGCGCCACCAGCCTGTTCACCTCATAAGAAGATGGCATGGGAAGTCCCATCCACCATTGCCCTACAGTGCAAGCAGTTTGAGCTTTCCAGTGGAGTGCAAGTGAGCCTTGAACGCTCTGTATCCTATAAGGAACTGAGTGAGGTAGAAACCCACCACCCGTGTCGCCTGAGCCTATTGCTGGAATCAATTTCCTAAGGATCACAGCTCTTCTTCTCTTCTGAAGGCCGTTCAGGTTGCCCTCTTGACAGGTACAGCTCCATCTTCTCAGCTGCCAGAAGGTGGATTGGGTTTACACTCGCCATCACTACCACTCCCTTCTGAGAAACTGTGTGGTGCACTGATGTCATCCACTTCCTGTGGTAGGGGCAATGCTCAGCATGTCAGCCCACACCTCCACCCGATATAATAGGATAGAGTGTACAACGCTCATAAGCACCTGCCTCGTGCATACTTAAGCTCTTAGGTGTTGGCCGTCAAGTGAGAAAGAGCAATTGTCACTGTGGCAGCTTTATCTACTGCTTGCCAGATGTAGAAACCAAATGACTTCTTGGTATCCACCATTGTCCCCCAAATATCAAACTGCCTCCCTTGTTCGCAGCTCCGTGGTATCCACACGAATGGGAATGAGTCTTAATTCTTTGCGTCGTCGCCAAGACTAGCTCTGTCTTTTGCACGGCGAGGGACAGCCCGTGAGCTCCCTCCCATCCACTCTCTTACCTTTATCTGGAGGGAGTCGAGCATGCAGCCAGTGGTCACTGCTGCCACATCATCCGCATACCCCTCCAGGATTACGTCTGGCATCTCGAGACGAAGCATCTCATTCCACAGAGTTGACCACACCATCGGTCCCTGGGCAGCCCCTGCAGTGACATCCCTCCTGCCGCATCGCTGTCCTGAGTATTCGGGTACCCTAAAGGTGTCCTCTAGGGCCCCCATCATGCCTTTCCACTGTACGGAGTTGAACGCATTTGTCTCATCCCAACCCTGGTTTCCCCATTGTGTTGCCACAAGGGCTTCCACCACTTCTTGGATTGCTTCAATAGTGTAGTAACCCGTTCTGAAACCATGCTGGCGCACTAACGCAGGTGACGCACCCCTGGTGACCCTAAATTTCAATTTTTCGTGAAACTCATACCGAGTTTTCAGCTGGTCAGTAGCTATACTAGAAAGATACCATACGAGAGCTATACTAGAAATAAACGTTGAACAGGATAATAAACACAGTTCGACAGAAAATTTATAAAAGTTTTGAACGGCATTTTCGGATCCACAGAGACATTTTATTGTAAATAAACCTAAGTTATTGACAAAATATCAGGTGCGCCGTATCACACAAGTTCCCTTAGCTCTAAATCAATTCACTTGTGTCCAAGGCTTATTCTACTAACTCAATTTATTTTCCACACAGTTCATATGAAATTGTTAAAACACCACTTCACGGCTGCAGAAAGCGGCAGCGCTTGCAATTCTGAAATTTATTGTGCCGCTCGTACTCATGATCTGACACAGAGAAGCTCAAAACACGATTTTTACTTTCCGCTACCCGAAGGGAAGGAAAGTTAGTAATCGGCCCAAAAAAAAAAATTTGGGTTTTCTTCAGATCTTTACGTTTCAGACCCTACTGAGTCTAAAACCCTTGCGACCTTAAAGCCCAACAAATCTCCTGGGCCAGATAAAATAGAAAGCAATATGCTAAGGAAGGCTGAGCGGACAGTCTCCAGCGGTCTCCTTAATTTATTTAATGACTGTCTGCAGGTCGGACAGTTCCCCACTCAGTGGAAGTTTGCGCGCGTTGTCACTCTTCAAAAGGGAGGCGACCGCAATCAGTCGGACCCGCGATCATGGAGACCACTCAGCCTTCTTTCCATATTAGGCAAAACACTAGAAATCTTGATGTTGCAGTCCCTCGAAGGAGTCTTTGGCCGCAACCTCACAGGCAGGCAATACGGGTGTACCAAAGGAAGGTCCACGCAGGATGTCATTGTCGAGATTCGGCGTGTTTCCCTGCTGGCACCGGCTAAGTACGTCGTAGCAGTTCTGATTGACATCAGAGGAGCGTTTGACAACCTTTGGTGGCCAGCGCTCCTTAATGAACTCAAAGGTAGGAATCCCCTGCAACCTGTACTCGCTCGTCAGAAGTTACCTGACAGACAGAACTGCTACGATCGAAAGCAGGCATGTCTCCGTCCGGAGAAAGATTGAGAAGGGGTGCCCACAGGGCTCGGTCCTAGGACCAGCACTCTGGAATGCCTTCTTCGAAGGTCTTCTCAGGAAACTCATGGAGACTGACTGCGAGCCGTACGCCTATGTGGATGACTTGACTGTGCTGATCTTTGCAGAGTCAGTCCGCCAAATTGAAGAAAAAACCCACCACGTGCTCCGCACTGTCAACCAATGGTGCGAGCACGTCAAGATGCAGGTGGCTGAGGAAAAAACCCAGCTAATCCTCTTGAAGGGGAAATTGAATAATCCACCCACAATACGCTTTGGCGGCCACAGGCTCCTTCTTGAAAAGCACGTCAAGTATTTAGGAGTGAATATAGGTGAGAGGTGGGGTTTCAACCAACACCTCCAGTCCCTTAAAGGCACTACCATTGCAAGGTTTGCCTCACTGCGTGCCATTACTAAGGCCACTTGGGGTGTGTGTTACCACGACACTATCAGGTCTGTTTCTTTATTTGATGACTGTACCTAAACCCTCGACGAGGATTATATCAGTCATAGAAGTTGCGGTTTCGCTAATATGCAAGAGGCCGGCCCCTGCAGCATCCACCGAACTCAGACCTGTGGAGGTACGGCAGGTATGTGGTCGTTAGCCAGTCTCACCGTAGAGAGCTGTTGCCCGTGTGTTACCGCGCGGAGGTGACCACCTGAGGAATCCCGTACCATCTGGGAGTAGTTCTTAATCTGGTTCCCCACCTGATCTTACTGTTTACTTGGGTGGCAAGTTTCAAAAGGACTGATCAACTATAACCACGTTTCTTAGCCATTACCTTCTTTGCGAACTTTGCAAAATGGTTATAGGCTTCCCTTGTAGCAGTCAAAGCTGCTAAGTTCGTTTGCCCTCCCAACAACCGTCGCTCACTGTTGTAGAAACTACAGTGGAGCAGCACATGGTGTCTTGTTTCCTCCGCACTGGAGGCACAAGACGTGCATAATGGAGAGTCTTTCAGGGAAAAGAAGTGAAGCCGCGCATTGAAGTCACCATGTCCCGTGAGGAACTGGCTCGTCCAGTGGTCTGGCTCAACCCATTTTCTAGAAAGACGTTCACGGATGTCGGGGAAGAACTCATACGTATCACGTCCCTTTGACGAGGATTCCCATCTCGCTTGCCATTTCTCTAGAGCCCATTCATCGATGGCGGCAAGTTTCTGTTCTGTGGTGAGCTCCGCACGGAGTTCAGCCCAAAGCGGGGGAAGCTCCCGTTTCACTCTCCACTTGTCAATCATGCACTCAACAGCCAAATCAACTGGTAACTGACCAGTGATCACCTGGAGTGCTTCCGTTGATACAGTCTTGTAGGCCTTGGTGATCCACAGGAGCGCAGCTCTCTGGGATTGGGCCAATACTCTCTTTTGATTGACTGTTAGTTTGCTACCCCAGACAACGGGGCAGTAGCCAATCACACCTAAATAGATGGCCTTATACATGAGGATGGTGTCGTGGTAACACACACCCCAAGTGGCCTTAGTAATGGCACGCAGTGAGGCAAACCTTGCAATGGTAGTGCCTTTAAGGGACTGGAGGTGTTGGTTGAAACCCCACCTCTCACCTATATTCACTCCTAAATACTTGACGTGCTTTTCAAGAAGGAGCCTGTGGCCGCCAAAGCGTATTGTGGGTGGATTATTCACTTTCCCCTTCAAGAGGATTAGCTGGGTTTTTTCCTCAGCCACCTGCATCTTGACATGCTCGCACCATTGGTTGACAGTGCGGAGCACGTGGTGGGTTTTTTCTTCAATTTGGCGGACTGACTCTGCAAAGATCAGCACAGTCAAGTCATCCACATAGGCGTACGGCTCGCAGTCAGTCTCCATGAGTTTCCTGAGAAGACCTTCGAAGAAGGCATTCCAGAGTGCTGGTCCTAGGACCGAGCCCTGTGGGCACCCCTTCTCAATCTTTCTCTGGACGGAGACATGCCTACTTTCGATCGTAGCAGTTCTGTCTGTCAGGTAACTTCTGACGAGCGAGTACAGGTTGCGGGGGATTCCCTACGTTTGAGTTCATTAAGGAGCGCTGGCCACCAAAGGTTGTCAAACGCCCCTCTGATGTCAATCAGAACTGCTACGACGTACTTAGCCGGTGCCAGCAGGAAACACGCCGGATCTCGACAATGACATCCTGCGTGGACCTTCCTTTGGTACACCCGTATTGCCTGCCTGTGAGGTTGCGGCCAAAGACTCCTTCGAGGGACTGCAACATCAAGATTTCTAGTGTTTTGCCTAATATGGAAAGAAGGCTGAGTGGTCTCCATGATCGCGGGTCTGACTGATTGCGGTCGCCTCCCTTTTGAAGAGTGACAACACGCGCAGTCTTCCACTGAGTGGGGAACTGTCCGACCAGCAGACAGTCATTATATAAATTAAGGAGGCCGCTGGAGATCGTTCGCTCAGCCTTCCTTAGCATATTGCTTTCTATTTTATCCGGCCCAGGGGATTTGTTGGGCTTTAAGGTCGCAAGGGCCCTGCCGAGGTCGCCTGTTGTCCACAGTGGGATGTCGGGCTCGTTCGGAGGGTCCATGATCAGCTCCCTTGCTGCCCTCTGGGCTGCAGTGTCTCGAGCTACTTGGTCGTCTGGGAACGCCTTCTCAAGGAGGGTTTCCAGTGAACGTTCGATGCTGCAGGCCCAGCCTGACTCATTTTGCATCGCAGCTAAGACCTGCTCTACATTTGCTTTTCCTATGGAGGACTTGTAGTGTCTGCCCCAGGGGTTCTCAGAGCTCTCCACTTCCACAAAATTTCGCCAGCCTTGCCGTTTGGCTCGTTTGATGGCGCGGTGGAAGGCCTTCTTCTCTTGGATGAAGGCAGTTCGGAGTGTTGCTCTGGCATCAGGGTCACGAGTGTTTTGGTACATCCTTCTGGCTCTATTTGCACTTTGCTTGAGGATTTAGTTCCTCAGTCCACCATGGGACTTTGATCGCCCTGTGCTTCTGTTGGCCAAGTACAGAGAGCCCAGCAGAGTGCAGTGCTGTGGTAAATATGTCCACTTTGCTGTCCACCTCTTCAGGTGTGTATGCTTGCGCTATTAGATCGGTGTCCGCGGCACGCAGTTCACCTTCCAGTACCCTACAGAATTGTGGCCAGTCAGCATTTTTTGTGCGGAATCGCTTTTCACGCGTGTCTTTGCAGAGGATGTTGTCATCCGTGATGGCAAAGTCAATAACCATGTGATCGCTCTGCGTTGCACCTGGTACGACTCGCCAACCCTGCAATTTGAGTAGCAGGGTGTGAGACACGGCTGTGACGTCTATACACGACCTTCCTCCCGGACCATCATAGGTCGCCTCAGTCATGGGGTCGTTGGCAACAACCAAGTTGTACCTGGTGAGCAGCTCTATATACGCCTCGCCCGCCCCATCCAGGGTTGGGGATCCCCACAATGGTGATCTGGCGTTTGCATCAGCACAGACTACGCAGGGTCGTCCTGATAGGCCTGCTAGAGCCCGCTCGAGTGGTTCAAGGCTGTTGGCAACTGGCGCGCCAAATTGCCTGTAAAATGATATTACAACCAGCTCAAAGCCACCGGCTCGGATGAGCACAGCGGCCAAGTGCTGGCTGTTCAGGTGAGTGAGTGCGAGCATGTCAATGGACGGATCGATGCAGGCCACTGCTGCCTTGGCTCCCGTTCTTGCTCCAGCCACCACTCGTGCCTGCGATCCCAGACCAAGAGTTTTGGATCCTATGTATGGTTCCTGTATGGCGAGAACACTGCAGCGTTTCTTGAGTGCATTTTGCAGCAACTCAGCCATAACTGGGCAACTCTTATTGGTGTTGTGCTGAAGGATTCGAACTGTTCCACGACACTATCCTCATGTATAAGGCCATCCATCTAGGTGTGATTGGCTACTGCCCCGTTGTCTAGGGTAGCAAACTAACAGTCAATCAAAAGAGAGTATTGGCTCAATCCCAGAGAGCTGCGCTCCTGTGGATCACCAAGGCCTACAAGACTGTATCAACGGAAGCACTCCAGGTGATCACTGGCCAGTTACCAGTTGATTTGGCTGTTGAGTGCATGATTGACAAGTGGAGAGTGAAACGGGAGCTTCCCCCGCTTTGGGCTGAACTCCGTGCGGATCTCACCACAGAACAGAAACTTGCCGCCATCGATGAATGGGCTCTAGAGAAATGGCAAGCGAGATGGGAATCCTCGTCAAAGGGACGTGATACGTATGAGTTCTTCCCCAACATCCGTGAACGTCTTTCTAGAAAATGGGTTGAGCCAGACCACTGGACGAGCCAGTTCCTCACGGGACATGGTGACTTCAATGCGCGGCTTCACTTCTTTTCCCTGAAAGACTCTCCATTATGCACGTCTTGTGCCTCCAGTGCGGAGGAAACAAGACACCATGTGCTGCTCCACTGTAGTTTCTACAACAGTGAGCGACGGTTGTTGGGAGGGCAAACGAACTTAGCAGCTTTGACTGCTACAAGGGAAGCCTATAACCATTTTGCAAAGTTCGCAAAGAAGGTAATGGCTAAGAAACGTGGTTATAGTTGATCAGTCCTTTTGAAACTTGCCACCCAAGTAAACAGTAAGATCAGGTGGGGAACCAGATTAAGAACTACTCCCAGATGGTACGGGATTCCTCAGGTGGTCACCTCCGCGCGGTAACACACGGGCAACAGCTCTCTACGGTGAGACTGGCTAACGACCACATACCTGCCGTACCTCCACAGGTCTGAGTTCGGTGGATGCTGCAGGGGCCGGCCTCTTGCATATTAGCGAAACCGCAACTTCTATGACTGATATAATCCTCGTCGAGGGTTTAGGTACAGTCATCATATGAAGAAACAGATCTGTGTGTGTGTGTGTGTGTGTGTGTGTGTGTGTGTGTCTGTGTCTGTAGTTCGATTTGCGGGAGAACGGCTGATCCGATTGAGCTGGTTCTTTTTTGTTTTGTTCGTTATTTTTTGTAGACACCAAAATAAGGTTATGGACGATTTCGACTGATGGGAAGGGGTGTGGGGGACGAAAATGTACCAAAAACTAGGGTTTTTCGCATTTTTCTCGAAAACGGCTCTAACGATTTCGATCAAACTTACGGAGTTCTCTCAGCTAACTAGTCCCTACATTTTGTTCTCCATAAATATTCCTGTAAAAATGCGTTGAACTAAGATATAGCGCCCGCCTATGTAGGTGGTGTTCGAAATTACGGGGGTGGCGGAAAGTCGTGTGTTGCTACGCACCAGATATTTTTAAAAGGGATAATCACTTTTTAAAAGGGATAATCACTTTATAAAAGTTATCGAGTACACACTTTTAAAAATGGTGGTAAGTGAAACGGCTGTATATATCTTCTGAGCAATATTAAAGACTCATCCTACGGGTACTCGATTGAACTACCATCTGAATTTTTTAGAAGTCCCTAGTAACATTTGAACGGAGTTTGTAAAGAAACTCAGTTCATTTGAACTTGGCCGAACAACGCTTTACGGCAGTAGGCGCTAACAGTTCCGGAATTTATTGTGCTTCTCGTTCTCCTTCCCGATCTACCGGTTCCTGCTGTCGTAAAGTGTTGTTTGACCAAGTTCAAATGAACTGAGTGATAAATGAATTGAGTAAATGGAAAAAGCCATGTACATGAGTGAATTGACGTACAGCATAGGAAAGTTGTGTATTGCAACGCACCAGATATTTTTTTTAACATTCTAATAACATTTAAGCGGATTTTAAAAGGAAAAAACAGCGCTAAGACCTAATTATTAATATTTATATGTAATGTATTGTGCTGCTCTCGTCATTTCCCCGCTGTTGGGAATTTTATGGTATAATTGAGAGCTATCAATATAAAAAATGTAATCAAAATCGTTAGAGCCGTTTTTGAGAAATAAATTTGTGTTTTGGTCACTATGATAACCATGATATAATTGAAGTTATCTTTCGGTGGATTTTGCTCATACCGTTGTGACCTGCGGGCTAGATATCAAGTTTGAGATGATTTGGTTCGGTCGTTTTCTCTAAAAACCACTCTAAAATCAATTACGTCGAAAGTTTTGGTAATTTATTGTGCTGCTCTCGTCATATTCCTACAAATGAGAATTCTATGGTATTGTCATCTCAGCTGTCCAGATAAAAAATTTAATCAAAATCTTCAAAGTGGTTTTTGAGGAAAAAATATTTGGTATTTTGATCACTATGATGACTATTGGTATTTTGAACGGATTTGGCCCATACCCTTATTTTGGCGTCCGATGGTGACTTGCGGGTACGCATCAAGTTTGAGCTGATTTGATCACGCTGTTTTCTTTCATTCGCGTTCACAGACGCACATTCACCATTTTCCCAAATAGTGTTTTTACGACTCAGACGAAAACTTTCTGAAGACGAAATTGTTTTTCTGCCAATTCCATAACCTTTTCACTTCCTAGGAAAGTAAAAACGCATTATGCAGCGTCTTCATAATTAAAGAAAATCAGACATTAATTTACGGGGCTTTTTGTGAGTAAAACGTGCTGGCAGTGTTCCACACGTTGCGTGACACATTCCGTATATATTTGTCGTCGCGCGATATATTTCGATTTAAGAAGTTGTTTCGCAATTTCTTCCAATATTTTCGACTAAAGACGTTAGAAATGGTCATTATGTTCCACGCATTCCGACGAAAATCTCGTTCTTCTAAATGGCGTGCGAGGCCAGTATAAATAATAATGTTGAATAAACAATCGGACGCGGAGGCGCAATAATTCAGATCCGTCAAGACGAAACTTTATTGAGTCGGAGCATGAAACAAAACCCCCAAGACCTCTAGAGACGATAATATTATGAAGCATCTCTGAGGCGATTACTCCGGCCGGTTGTTGATAATATTCGTTGAATATGCAACCTCCAACGCGGGAAGTTCACATGTATTCACTATTCAGCTTTCCATTAGGCCCAGCGAGTCGAAAAATAATTGATAATTAAATTATAAAAAATTTTGAACAAACCCGTTTATAGCGTAGTTTTTTCCTGCCAAAAATCCCTACATCTAGAACAAGGTGATGAATATTGTCAGACTAAAGATATTGTCTACAAGGAGCTAATCAGTTTCAATTTTCGGGAAGGGTGTCGTGAGCCTACATCCGCTATTGGAACAATTTAAGTGCTAATGTCAGGAATTCTCGTTACCACATTGGCGCCAGAAGAGTTTTGAATATCACGATCCAAATTCCAGTCTGAATAAGCCATGTTCCATTAATATTCGTCCATTTTCTACTCATACTGAGAAAAATTGGGGAGTTGTTGGATGAAAAATTAATAATGCAAATGAAATAATCAGGAAAAACCTCAGTAAAAACCACCGTTTCTCACAGTTTTAACCCCAAAATTCCAAAACGGTAAGCAAAACGGCAATTCTCAACAAAAAATCTTGTTGATAGTTCAGTGAATCACTTGTTGGGCGCACGAGAGGGCGAGAGTTGAAGATCGTAATAAAAGAAACTCGGTGAATTTGAGGAGGACTGTATTATGTGCAATGAAGTGAGAAGAGTTTTGTGTACAAAAGGGTGACACAATAGGACGACTCGTAATACGTGTGAACTGGCGCCCCAAATAAGGGAAAGCCTATTATGGGCGCCGAGCCGCTCGAGCGCATCAAGGCATTGTGAATGAATTTGGGAGGAGCTGTTTGCTTTGGGGAGCAATTTGCCATTGAGGAGAGGGGAAATACCACTTCAGGGATGTCCGTTGCCCTTGGGAATAACCGCAGAGGTGGAATTCCTGCAGGTAACAAGGGGTTAAGGGGAGACAATGACGTTGCTGTTAGGGCAAGTGCGGGCATTCCGAGGTCAAAAAACCCCGACTGATTTGGCTTGCGTCGAACATCGTCCGTGGAACGCGCTTTAAAATCGTGGTACGAGGGCTGAGGAAAGTTGTGTGTTGCGAAGAACCAGTTTTCTTTCTTTTTGTAAATAGAGAGTTAGGCCTCTCCACGAATGCTTCGGAGGAATTCTGAGCGCAGACGGTGACTTTCCAACTCACAAAGTACGTTACGAGTTCGAAATGAAAGTTTTTCACCATCCAGAAAACGTGGACTATATTAAGTTTTACTACAAGTTCGTAAGCACGGCAGAAATACGTTTCTTACGGTCGTTCCGAAGACGCAAAAGCGTTAAGCGCTAAAACTGTCGAGTCTCAACGTCAGAACAAGTCCCCCTTCCCTCCGACCCTTCCGCCGTGAGTTTCACTTGAGCAATAACATCTACAAAGAAGGCAGATGGTTCTGTCGAGTGAAAAAATAATAAAAGACGGTTTGTTGGCATATTGTCAACGAAACTTCGACGAGGGCTTCGCTTTAAGCCGCGGTGTTGAAACCGTTGACACCATTGTCGCGGAAGTTGCAAAAACAATTCCACTTCCCGAAGGTGGTTTTGTTAAACACAACTTTGTCTTAGTTGTATCCGACATCGAATGTTTTCATTGACAACGGCGACTTGTTGGCTGGATCACCTGAATACTAGGTCAGTCAGTATGTAGTTCAAGAGACAAAAAATACCAGTTTAGGACCACATATTCGGACTTAGTCATTTCCACTTGAGTACTCATCCAACACTAAATAAAAGAGAGTTCAAGTCGAATGAACTTTTGTTACGAGAATCAACTTGACAGAAACGTTTGTGATCACGATCCACAAAAGAGGCAATTTTTTTCAACTATGTCATTTGAGATAACGTCTTTGAAGATATGAGAGGAGGTAAGGCGAAACCGGCTGAAATTCCAAATTTAACCAGAACACCGACATGAAACACTAAAATGAAGGTACCAGTGAAATCGGTTCCAAACTAACTATAATTAAGACCACTATAGTTGGCCCCACTAATACAGTGATCGAGGCACCAATTTTTTACTTTCCGCGACTCAAAAGGCAAGGAAAACGTCATCGCGTAAAAAAACTAGCTGTGCGTAGCAACACCCCACTTTCCGCCGTTCGAATAGCAGCTACATATGCGGGCGCTATATCTTCAACGCATTTCTACAGAAACATTTATGCAGAACAAAATGTAGGGGCTAGGTAGCTGAAACTACTCCCTAAGTTTGATCGAAATCAACCCGTTTTTCAGAAAATTGGAAAACCGATAAATTAATATTCGACAAATCTCCTTTTCTGAGTTAAATTGGCTTGTATTTCCGTTCAACATACCTACACAGAAATAATTACAGAGAACGAAATGTGGGTATGGGTAACAAAAAATGCTCCATAAAATTGACCACATCTGGTAAAGCAGTTACCCAAGAATTTACGGAAATGTTTGAAAAAACGTTATTTTCGACACGTTTTTATCTCTGCTCAATGGATTGTCAGAGGAACATTTATTGTAAACAATATATAAGTATTAACTATTCTAAAATATCCTGTGATTTTGGAGAAAAGTCATTTTGCCAATTAGCGTAAAAAAACCTATTTTTGCTTCATAAGCCTATATCTCCGTTCACCGTATTTTCATGGAGATATGTGTGGAGAAGAAAAGTGTAGTACTGACTAGTAAAAAATAAGTTGAATGTTCAATCAAAATCCGTCAATAAAGCCGTTTTCGAGAAAAATGCGAAAAACCTTAGTTTTCGGTACATTTTCGTCCCCCACGCAAAATAAAAGAACAGCTCCATCGGTTCAGCCGTTCTCCCGCAAATCGAACTACGGACACTTACACACGATTACAATACTTTCTCTTTGGGTAGCGGAAAGTAAAAATTTGAGTTTTTCTTTAGATCTTGGTTGGGCTATTGAAAGCCTTGTCCTGATGAGCAGGGGGCTAATTATAATATGCCGCTATATAGAAAGTCTTAATAAACATTTAAAAACAGATGCGGCTTGTGCAATGGAAAAATATATAATCGAACAGAAAAGAAAAAATAAACACTTCAATCTTCTGATGAAATATATAAATTAATAAAATAAAATGTTGCTTTGGAGATATCTTGGTTAGCTGCACTGCTTCCCGATAACTCACAGCTGGTAAGAGTTTTTCTAGGTCTGTGGAAGAGGTTGATATTGAAAGCGGAAATAAAAGATGTTGATGACTACATTTGGTAGCAGGTATAGTTGGTGGTGGCGAAAGAAGGGGGAAAACGGTAGGTATAACGAGGTATAAAAACACGGCGATGATAGATGTCGATGATAACAACAATAAGGAACGTTTCTCCTCCGGATGGTTTTCGTCGGCGATGGGCGAGTCAAGAGAATCGATGGCACAACAAACCGCATCTCATCACGAATCGTTCAGTAATAATAATATTAAAAAAAGAATAAACAAAACATTTGCTTGCTCTTATGAAATTAAAATAAAATACTTCCTTTTTTCTTAATTCGCCACCTCATGTGTGGTCCCATCCGAAATGTGAACAGCCACACCGGATCTTCACGTTTTGAGGGCTACTCCTAGTCCGAAAATCCTATTTCGGCGCGTCATGGTGTGTGTGTCTGTAGTTCGATTTGCGTTCTTCTTTCCGTTGTTCATTATATTTTGTAGACGCGAAAATAAGGTTATTGGTGAGTTCGGTCGATGGAGAAGGCGAAAATGCAACAAAAATTTCGGTTTTTTTTATTTTACACGAAAACGGCTGTAAAAATTTTGATCAAACTTTCATAATAACTTCTACCAGTTGAATGCTAACTTTTCTTTTTCACAAATATCTTTATGAAAACGCGATGAACGGAGATATAGGCCTAAAAAGCAAAAATAGGTATTTTACGCTTTTTGCCGAAATGGCTTCAACGATTTTTATCAAACTGACAGAATGTTTTTGAATAGTTGATACCTGTATGTTGTTCTGAATAAATGTTCCTCTGACAGGATAAAAATCAAAATGTGTCGAAAAAATTGTTTTTTTAAACATTTTTGTTATTTGCCGAGTGAGTGGATTTGATCAATCTGATGGAGTGTCTTCTAGCAACGTATACCCACACTTTTTTCTTCGTAATTATTTCTGTATATATCTGTGGAACGAGGATATAAGCTCAGAAACCGAGATTTTTCGGATATTAAGTTACCGGTTTTCCAATTTTTGATGAACTGCTCAAACGTCATTAGATTTGTACGAGTAGTATAGGATTTTTGTTAGTGAGAGAATTACAAGAACAGCGTGATAAGTTATCAAAAATTACGACGAAAAGCGATTTTAGAACAGTTTTACATAACGCTAGTGGTCTCAAAAATTCAGAACGGTAGTCCATAAACTACCGATGGGGACTTAATAACAGTCATAAGATGACCATCAGCCACCTCAACAATGTCAAACTATCGTCATTTTCTTTACAACTGTTTCCCTTGTTAGTAACATCAGTAACAGCAGCCAAATAATTGCCTCTTTCCACGAAAGCAGAAGAGAAATACGGGGGCCTCACCTCCAACGAATGTGGCTGGTGAGGAGCAGGGTTGTGAACTTGAAATGGCTATGGCGAGTGAACGGAGAGTGAAAGGGTTGTTGCAAAACGATGGGAGTAGAGTGGTGTGTGTAATTCCCGTCGTGCC
Organism: Pachypeltis micranthus; assembly: GCA_020466155.1. Classification (NCBI taxonomy): domain Eukaryota; kingdom Metazoa; phylum Arthropoda; class Insecta; order Hemiptera; family Miridae; genus Pachypeltis; species Pachypeltis micranthus. Next base: position 36,754,221 of record CM035773.1, read on the forward strand.
AAGAAATCGTACCTCTTTCACGTATGTAATTTCCAATGGACCGCATAGCCTTGCGGTAACGCTCTAGCCTATGGATCCAGAGGAGCGCTGATTCATCGACGAGGAGTCAGCTTGTATGAGTTGATGGGCAAGGGGAAGGGACTTGAATTTGAACGTTTGGGTACTTGTTGGATGGGCTGAAAGGGTGGGAGGAGGAGGGACTTACTAATGCGGGACAGGTTGGTAAGTAGCTAGCCACGAGTAACTCGACGTCAAATCAAGTGACTATCTCGTTTTTATCTACCAGAGATGTGGTTTTCGATGCAGTGTAAATACCAAACATCCAAGGCAACAATAGTTGGTTTAATTTGTAAATTCGCTTTTGAATCTCAACGCAAATTGATACAATTATTACAAGGTGATCTCCTTCTAGAATACTCGCACTTAATCGTACTTTTCACGGAATACGCTTTATGCTATTCTGTCGCTTAAAACTCCTTCTATGATTAAAATAAATTAAATTTCTGACCGTGACGTGACGTGGGGAACACGCGCGTGTTCACTTATGACGATTTACCGGGCGAAGCCAAAACTTGGTCTGAGGACGGAAGACAGAAAGCGGTACGGAACGGTACTGCCTGATACGCCACTTGGCGAGTTAAATATAGAAGAATGAATTAGAGGGAGATCCAGTTGAGCCGTGGATTTGGGATGTTGATGACCCGTATACGACCCTAACAAAAATCCAAATTGGGGGTGCTGATGGCCCTCAGTTCGAAGTTTCACAATTTAAATCGGAGATGTGGCCTGGCCAGATTCTGATGACTGCGCAGAGAACAATACTGGCTATAATCCGAGTCACTAGGTGCCTTCAACTCGAAGTGTCTGGTGGGAGAGACAGCGAGTCTCAGCAGGATCCAAGTTGAGGTGAACTGCAGATCGGCGGCTTATCGCGCTCAAAGCACACACGAACACTTACACACAACGTCGACGGAGGCTTATTGCGTAAACAAGACAGATAAACAAAACGCTTCGGCGTTGACACTCGTTCAGTCACCTTGTCTCGTCTACTTACATAGAGGGTCATGTAATGTTTTGCATGTTCCCGTGTAAAATAAATTGGATTAGTATTTTTCATGTTTGAACGTTTCAATGCTTTATTTTTCGGTTAACACGTCATTTACCTCTATCAATTTTGACAAGAAGAAGTGAGCGGGCTTGACAATTTGACGACCTATAGGGTTCGATTTTGTAAGTTGAATTTGTATCTGTTTGTTGACGATAAATACATGGTCGTATATTTTTTGGCGTCAATTGAAAGCTAATACGTCGAAGAAACCACCATTGCTGTACTTCCGGACCGCCGCCATTTTCTAAAAGCACTATCCTTCACGTTATCGAGGACTTTCCATGAAATATTGTTTTGTAGATTTCAGCTAATAACAGTTGCGTTGAGAACAGGATTGACAGATTGTATAGCTTAATTTGTGAAATTCAACAGTATCGCAAAGCGATAATAATTTCTTCGACTTTCTTCTGTTGCAGAGCGGCCTGTGATGACATGTTGTGGCCTTCGGACGATGCGAACGTCAGGCTATGATTTTGGAACTGCTGGTGATTCTGGTAGCGGTACCACAGATCACAGGAGACTGCCCTCCCCAATGCGAGTGCAAGTGGAAAAGCGGCAAAGATTCCGTCATCTGCTCCAACGGCAACTTGACCAACATTCCGCCAAAGTTAGGAGAAGGGACGCAAATTTTAGATTTGACCGGAAATCCGGTTAGCGAAATCGGCGGAGACGCTTTTAGCGCTGCGGGCCTTTTGAATTTGCAGAAAATTTTTTTCGCGAAGTGTAAAATTCGCAAAATTGACAAATACGCGTTTCGGAAGTTGATTAATCTCGTTGAATTGGATTTGAGTTACAACGTTTTGACTTTAATCCCGTCGCATATTTTTGATTCCATTCCCGAATTGAGGGACTTGAAGTTGAACGGGAATCCGATTAGGAAAGTTTTCAACGACGCGTTCGTCGGCGTTCCTCAGTTGGTCAAATTGGAATTGACTGATTGTCACATATCACATTTGGAGCCGAGGGCGTTTTTCGGTTTGGAACATTCTCTCGAGTGGTTGAAATTAGATCACAATCGACTTACCGACGCAAGATCCGAAGTTATCACTACTTTACTGAATCTCCACGGGCTTGAGTTGGCTGGGAACCCTTGGAATTGCTCTTGCCATCTCAGGCCTCTCAGGCAATGGATGTCCAACAACAAAGTGCCGAGCTCCGTCCCGCCGGTGTGCCGACACCCCGCTAGGATTGCGGGCAAGCCCTGGGACAAACTCCACGCGGACGAATTCGCGTGTCGCCCGAGCATCGTGTCGGTTCCGTCTACCGTCGAAGTTGACGAAGGAACCAACGCGACGTTGTCCTGCTCCGTCTTCGGCACGCCGACGCCTACTGTCAAATGGATGTGGAAAAATCGACTTATCACGAATTCCACGTCGCCGTCGCACAAGAGAAACAACATCCTCCGTCACGCGGACAACCGAACGAGCCTTTCTATTTTCAAAGTCGAACCTGCGGATTCCGGAATTTACTTCTGCGTCGCTCTCAACAAAGCGGGCAAAGTTGAAGGCAACGTGACGCTGAGCGTGATCAGGTCTAACCCCGACGGGAAGCTAAACGTCAAAATTTTGTTGTCCGGAGTGACAGTCGCTATGCTCTTCTTGGCAGCTTCCTGCCTTCTCATCTGCCTTCTGGGCCGGCCTAAAAAAGACAACCGGTCGTCCGGTCAAGTGGACAACTATGAGAAGATCGAGATGGACAAAAAGAACGGAAGGTGCAGTGAAATTGTGACGAATAAAGTACATCCCAAGATGAGTGAATATCGTGGAGTTCCTAGTGGCGAAGAAGCGGACGGGGACGACGAAGCTGGAACGCCAAGCAGCAATTTGTCAGAACAGGGACGAACGGCTCCGCCATCGTATTCCAGGTAACAACTGACTTTTATCAATTTATTCACGCACATGGTACCATTCATTGACCTGATGGAGTGAAAACAATCGCACACACAAGTTGCAGGTTTTGACACAGGTGACGAACACTTATCATTAAATTGAATTAATAGCACAACATTTTAACGAATAAGTAAAAAATAGTTTTCTGCGGTGCATCACAAAACGTTCCTCAGCTCCACGTACAAAAGAACTCGGCAAAACATTAAAAACCTACCAAGTCACTCGCAACGAAGAGATGAGATGAGAACCCCATTTCAATAATAAAACGTGTAGGACGATTATCTATTAAACTCGGTTACGGGGGGAAGGAAATTTGGAGATGCTTTTTGAAGAGCTGCTGACTAAGGCAAAAATTACGGCAATCGCGCCGGAGATTCGATCCACAACCCTCAACTTACGTCGAGAATTATGAATCGACCGTCTTACCGCAAGACCACGATGAACCGCTTGCCTTTGATAGGAGTCAGTCAGCACAACTCCACTAAATTTGACTTACAATGTTATGTAGATCGTCGTTAGTTGCGTTCTTGTTACTGGCGATGACGTAAGTGTCGAAATTGTTATAATATTGTAACTCAAATTTACTGAGAATTTAGTCTTTAATTTCATTTGGTAATGACAAACGTGTAGCCCTTACATCTTCAAAATTTATTGAGCTTCTACTACTTATATCACGACTTACCTACAGAAACTAGCGTGTAGGTAATTGATAAGAGTTTCAACTCGATTTTTCGTAAAAACATCCTATCTACAATTTTGTAATTATAACGAAAACATGGCGAAGAAGTTTGTCAAAAAACGACATTTAGCGAATTCTAGCGTAGCGATAGAAAAAACTAAAAGGTTATGCCGCACAATAATTAGAATGTAGAATCCCTCTGTAACTCATGGAGGAGGGGTGGGCCTCAAAGAAGGATGTAAAAAAATCGTCGTTTGTCCGGAATGTCCACCGAAAAGGAAAGAAATTTAGGTATTAAAGTAATTGGGTTAGTTCTGCCTGTAAATTACTAAAGATCACGTACCTGTTTGGTGGGTCCGTCTTCTCTGGTGAGAACTGTGGGTGAGCGCTTTCGATGTAAAGACATCATCGTCTGGCCGTTAAGTCATTACTAAAGTCAGTTAGTTGGTCGGGATCTTTATATACACGAAGAGAAAGGTAAATGGGAAGGTGGACGTTGGGGAAGGGAGGAGGTCATGCACCTCTGGGGAAACTCGCTAGAGGTGAAGGAAAAAGAATGTGAGGGCAGTTTTTTGTATGTCCTAAACAGCCTGTTGATTGTCGATTCTAAGTATTTTTTGTATCCACCAGTTGGTTGTGTTCGTTTGTGTAGTGTTTTGAGTGGTGTGAATATGGGGTCGCATTTTCCTCCTACGACTATCTAACTGACTTTAGTACTGACTTAATGGCCAGACGATGATGTCTTTACATCGAAAGCGGTCGCCCACAGCATCTCACCTGCCAGAGGAGACAGACCCACCAAACAGGTACGTTAACTGTAGAAATAAATTTATTTTCTTTAAATTGCAATAAATGTACTAAGTTCGGAGTGGACATCCTTTACAAAATTTAAGAAAACGAAAATAACAAATTTCTAATTGTCGAAAAAAAACAAAAAGACATCTATGACGAATAAAAGTAAAGTTAGGTCTCCGGTAACACTAACGATGTAGAGGTGGTAAATCTTCTTCGAAATGTTTGCTTATTTATTTAAAGTTGACCAAGAGCTGAAGTCAGAGGTTGTAGTCTAGCCCAGGACGAGGTGCCTCCTGGTATGATTCGTGACGACTGTGGGAGGCTGGGGAGGAGATCCAGTTTTATTTTACTGACTAGTGACTGAGTGATGCTTACCTCGGAGTCGAAACTGGGATTTATTATCGAAAAATTGATTTTTTCTTCGGCGGCTTAGTGAAGGACGAACGATCCGCACACATGCGCACCTGAGTCGTGGCAAGAGAGGAGGCTTCTCAGAGCGTCTTCTCATGACCATCGGCGTTTGTCACACCATACCCTTCCTTGGGAGAGTTTTGCTTTCTTCGAAGGAAAACTCTGCATACTACCCCTCGAAGAATGCTCTAAGATCTGACACATGCCAAGCACCTCAGTCCGCTCCTTCTTCGTCGTTTATGCGGTAAATGATACGAGATATCTTCTTCACGATCATGAAAGGTCCTACGAAAAACTTTCACAGCTTTCGAGATATCCTCAGTCTTGCTGGATTGGGTAAAGTTCTTCTTCCCCCGACATTGTATTCAACATGTTTCCGACGTAAGTCGTACGAGTGCTTGTTGCGTAAACTTGCTTCTTCCATTTTCTTCTGAACTGTCCTCACGAATTCCTGTTAACTTGATTTTTTGGAGAAGACTCTTCGCATTGGGCGACTCGTGTTCTCATCCAAATCGCTTCTCGTCGAAATGTTCGATAATTCATGAGCCTGCTCTTTGCTCCATACGACAATTTTATATTGCAGTTACGTAATAGGGGACTGTTCATACATACAATTTAATCAAAATCTTTGGCGCCATTTTAGGCAACAATATTAGTCGTTTTATCATTAGGATAACTTTAGGTGGTTTGGAACGGATTTTCAGTTCAAAGAAGGCCTTAAACGTGAAGATGTGGATGGAAATTCGATCAAAAAATTTTCAGCCGAATTCGTAACATTCTTTTCTACTTCTATTCACGGAACTAGACAGTCGTGTAACGTAAGACTTGAAGACGAGAAGAGATCGCTGTTAGAAATGACCAACAGTGGTAAATTCGAAGCGACTAGACATGCGAATGTCAGTGCAGTCTGTTGGTGGCTTTTTCTGGCCTGAAAGTTATTTCACGCTACAACAGCGCACTAATGCTTATTACGTATTACAAGAATGAAGAAACACGCCGCGTGTCCCTGGGGACTGGATAACGAGAGACTAACGCGGGGCTGAGTGGATGAGTCAACAAGGACGGAACGCCGCCGAGCAATTTGTCGAAACGGGGACGAACTACTCTCAGGTTCGTATTCCCGGTAATAACTAACATTAAGGGCGGCGTTAATACGACGTACTAGTCGTAATAGTGTTGTCAACAAGTCTCTTACACCCCACGCCTTCGTCGGAGCAGCGAGTGGGGTCACAACTGTGAACTACGGCTCTTTAAGTAGTGTTTCCTCCCAAACTACTATTAACTCCCGTTCCTAAGTCGATTTCCGAGTTCACCGAATTTCGGATTGGGATCTAAACAAGTTAAATGCCAAATAAGCGACCCAGCGATTTAGTATGTTCCTGATGTCACGACTAGTGATAAAAAGCTGCGCTGTTCTAACATTTTGCTTGTGATCGTGTTAAAAACCACTCCGGTAACTAATTCAATGCAAATACCACTCAACCCGATTCATACAACTGAGCAGCTCGAAATGATATAACAGTACATGAAAAATGTGATCTGTGGCAACATGATGAGAGCACCTCTCTTCGGCACGGGCCGAAGTAGTTGGGCTTTTGAGCTCATGTCTTTCTCAGGTGCGTTCGGCCCAACAGTTTCAGTGGTGTCTGCCGCGGGGAAGTCAGAGAATTGCCCATTCAGTCGGTTTCTCCTCCAGACAAACAGATTAAGTTCATTTTAATATCCAATCGACAACAGACTTTCCAAAATATCTCCAACACACTCAGCTCTTCGCAGTGCTCACACATGTATTCCTCTTGCAACTCTTGGGCCAGTTACAGCTCTACTTACTGCTCCAGCTTCCCGTACAACCAGTTCACGGGTCTTCCGAGTCCCCTTGTGTCGCCCTTATGTACTCAAACTAAAATGACTATACATTTCATGAGTAATACAGCTCTTCTCTCACGCTCCCCGAGTTCCCTTTTATCTTAGTTAATCTCCCCCTCTCGTGTGCCCAACAATCTCAATAAAATATCTAAAACTTTAGAAGAAATTGGTGTTACCACATAACTCATCATACGAAAAAAAACCTGCAAATCATTACTCACTGGTTTATTATTCTCATTGGGAACTATCATATTAAATCCGACGTTGAAAGATACTAAGATTATATGGATATATCAACGTCCAGAAAAGGACAAATCATGTGCCAACTACGACGTTTGTAGAGCTCTTCCGGGACTGATTCCGTTCGATTCAGCGTCAAAAAATACTAATAAACGATACGAAACATGACCGCCACTGTAGAGCGACGGAAATTGATGTTATTCTAGGCAGCACGTTGGTTCGATGCAACGAGTTGAATTGACAGGTAGGAGGAGAAGATATGAGTTCAGCCGGTTTGCCCGCACCTCAGCCGAGATTGGTTAGAAGTCGGACGGAGGATTTGGTGGACACTGCGGTCCCTCGTTATGGTAAACTCGTACGTCTGGGCACGCCAACGTCCATGACGGGCATCTTCCATGGTGCCTGAACCCCTAAAGAGGTGCATCGCCTAAAGTAGGAGAGCTTCCCGTTGACCCGGACTGTGGGGTGCCACGATCCCATCATCAGGCAATTCTGCACCGATGGCAAGATGCTGTGCAGGTGTAAAGCTTGTCACCTCTGCATCCCTCTCTGGTCTGGTAACCCATTCTTCGGCAGCCTCTGATTGCTGCTCGCTGGACTACCCGTGCACCAATTTAGGGTCCAAGGCTTACATTGCTCCCCCATACGAGTACAGCGTTCTTTCTTCTCTTGTGTGATCGCATTATTGCCAAATCCAGGGTGAGGTCCATGGAGCTTATCTGATGTTGTCAGCTAAGGTCGAAGGATTTCCAACAATATGTCGCAGCTGGCTTCTGTCATTCGGCCATGGCCTCCAGAGCAACCCTTATTCCCATAGACTGTGTGAAACTGCTTTTCTTTTGAATCCCAACTTTTTTTGCATCCCGTATGACCCGTAAAATAGTATCAACAGTCCTGCAAATTACCTGTGTGTTGTATTTGCAATGAAGATCGTGGCGAATGTTGCAGGAGCCCAAATAATTCTACAAGTTTCTTCGAATATGGGACTGATGATGGGGTATTGCGATGATATGAGCGATTAGGAGGATTGTTGTGATAATATTATGTGCTCTATGAAGTAAAAAGGAAAGTTATGTGATCACCTAAAAAAACCCCCTGCAAATTATTACACAATGGTTTATTATTCTCATGAACAGCTTGACCTAGTATTACTGCTCCCCCATCCCATTCGATTCAGCATCGAATACTAGTAAACCATACGAAACATGACCTGACTACAATGGAACTGGAAACTAAATATTCCCCTGGCGCCAGGCGCTCGTAAACGTCTGATCCGATGGAGGGTTGGGACGAGGGCTTCCTGCAAACCCTCGCTCAGCAATTGGCAGGACGTTGCGAGTCCAAAGGGCGCTGCGAGGCGAGCGGGCCTTGAAAACGATACGAAACGGCTTATTCGCGATTATACTGCGTTTCGTTAATTTTTTAAACCATTTTTTGTCCATAACAACCATGGGCTTCGGCCGATCGGATTGCCGAGATGGCGGGCACAAGTAGATAGATACCAAATGGGATTTTTGTGCGAAAGGATGACTTTTTTAGACCGCGTTAAAGGCACAAAACGGCCTGGACGGGGGACGGCGGACGGACATTGCAGATTTGTAATCTCCATGTCTTGAAACGTAAAGTATCAAATTTTGAGGGGGAGTTGTAAAAAAATTTTCGTGACCGAAAACATAGGGTTATTATTCTGAATGAATAATAAACCAAAAAAGAGTTCTTTTCAGATCTTCACGTTTTAACGCCTACTGAGTCTGAAAAACACTAAACGGCTATGACGATTTTGATTGATTTGTTCGTATAAACAGCACCAAACGAGACGCGGCAATATCATAAAATTGTCATCAGTGGGAAGATAACGAGGGCAGCACAATAAATTAACCAACATTTCGACCAATATCGATTTTAAAGCAGTTTTTTCCTTATCAAGTCCGCTCAAATGTTACTAGAATCTCCAAAAAAACATCGTGGAAGTTCAATAAAGTGCCTATACTATGATGGTTAGATAATGCACATAAGACACATGGGGGCTACTCGAGAAATTCTGGAATTCTGGTCACCGCTGTTTCTTTTGCTACCAACTCTGGACGTTTTTACCCGATAACTAAGAAAAACTGATTATTATGCTTCTCACAAAAATTGCGTCTACAGCCTCATCTATTTTATGCGTACCAGTTGCTCAATAATGTTCAGGGCGTGCGTATGAGCAGCTCAATAAATTAAACTATAAACAACCGTAAACGCTGCCACTTGCTGTCGACGTGAAGTGGTTTTTTATAAAGTTTAAATGCAAAAGCCGTGAACACCTTTGAATTAATGTCGAGCTAAATAAAGTTGTGTGATGCGGTGCACCTGATATGTTTTTGTCGAGTCAATTTGAGAGTTATGGAGCTCACGATATCGAACTTCCCACGATTCTACTTCTCACTTACCTCATCACATTGCCACTTTTCGTCGTCCCTCCTGACCCTACCATGTTTTGCCATCTGCCCAACGAGTTTTCGTCGCTCAACTTGGCTTTCTCGTTCTCACCAGGACTTCTCGGCCATGCGCTCCGAATTTTCTTTGACGCTTCCCCTAATAGCTTAATTCCCCTCCCTACTCCACCACACCAGAATTAATAACTCGATGTAACTGCAGTAAGCCTCTAGGCACTCGTTTATAACGTCCCGCTCGTTCCGCTAAACACAAAATCAATCCCCAGATGAAATCGCGGTCGTAGCTGCTCCAGCGGCAGGTTAATTAATTATTTGGAAGTTAAACAAAGCGCCGGTCCCGACGAAACAGCAACTTGAATTTATTAAGAAAACGCCTCAACCGTTTTAAAATACCTCGCAAGTTACCTCCGCCTCGAGTTGAACAAACATTCCCCCTCTCAACTCATTCTCATCAAAAGATCGTTTCAAGTTTGATTTAAAATAAACGGCCTATTTTCAGTTAGCAAAAATGAAACATTCGGAAGAAGAGTAAGAAAAACGAAGCTTCTAATTAAAAATTAATCTCCACTCGAGGCATCTCGTCCAGTTTTTCACCTTTTTCCGAGTTTCTTCCGTTCGTCATTTTTTTCCACTTCATTTCCCCGCAATTCGATTATTTATTCATTGGTTTCATTGACATAACGAACTGTCGCTTAAAGGAGTTTCAGCTCCTCTTGTTACTTCCGCGTTTCTCGTTCCGTTCATCAAATTGACTAATTGTGAGCCTGACAATCGATCGGCTCCTCGTTAGCATTTTCCCGAAGTTTCAATTCGTAATTATGAGACAAAAAAACCGGGCTAATGGCCGTGCTTTTGACGTTGTGAATCGTTTTTGTTGATATAAACAATTAACGGTGTTTGTTGAGCACGAGAGGAAAGTCGAGCGACGGAGGGAGGAAAAAAAATGTGATGGAAAACTCATAAAAATTAATTGTAGTTAATTGGAGGGGAGTAAAAGAGATTCGAAACGAGAAAAGAGGACGAAAGGACTTGGTCCGACGCATCGCATTACTTCCACTGATAATCCGATTGATTTCTCATTGAACCGACGAAAACGATTTTCAGGGAGCCAACGGCGACCGACTTGTACCCCGAACTAACCGGAGTTCAACAGCACATTTTGAGAAAGGAGGTTCTACCTTCCGGAAGTTTGTACACGACGGCCGCGACTTACGAAGAGAGGGAGCGAAACTACCCGGACTTGGTTACTGCACCGCCGACATCCGTGACTCATTACGCGTCAGCCACGTTGCCCAGGTTTGTATTTAAATCTGCACTCCAACACTTATACAATATTTTGCATGTCGTAGTTTGTGTAGTACTGATGGACAACGCATGGTGAGCATGGAGTTGCACGAAAAATCAAATTCCAGACCTCTTGATGGGCATTTGCTAGTTTCATTATTTCAAATAATAAACCGTGTAAACTCACAGAGTGTTCAATGAACTAGCGTTATGAATTAGCACATTGAACTTGCTTCATTTTGTTATTTTTGACGGTAGACAACGCCAAGTTTACTTTTCTTAGAGTCACGGTGATCGAAACAACAAACCGTTTCTTTCAAAAACAGCCCAACTTGAACGTGGTGTGCGCCACTCCTACTCAAATAATGTAACTGTAACGAAAATGCTCGTTTGTGAGGAAATGACAAGAGCAGCACAATAACTATTAAAATATTTCGACGAAAAACGATTTCAATGAACAAGCACGGAACAATCTTCAGCCTTTACCTAACTGCCAAAAAGCGTCACGCCGGGAGGGTACGAAATGTCACAAAATGAAGACGGAAGAAACTCGGGAAGAGGCTGTCCCTCCCACCCTCTCGCACCATCCCTCTCACTCTAACGGCTATAGACGTGACGACATCCATTGAAACACCAATGTACAAATAATGGAACTACTTAACATGACTTTTTCTGGGAGTAGTTCGGATCCACCGTTCTGAACGTTGAATTCCGGAATTTCTGTAGTTGCTCTTGATTGCCTTATAGTTATTATTGAAGTAATTGGGTTAGTTCCACCAGTAGGTACATTACTAAAGTTTACGTACCTGTTTGGTGAGTCTGTCTCTGGCTGGTGAGATACTGTGGGTGAGTCCTTTCGATGAAAAGACGTCATCGTTTGGCCATTAAGTTGACCAATCAAGTAGTACTGACAACAGCCTCACGATGACGTTTTCACATCGAAAGCGCACGCCTTCAGTATCTCACCAGCCAGAAGAGACGGACCCCACCACGTCGGCTAATTCGATAATAGTACTACTGTCACACGAGTGAAATTTATAATTTAAAAATTCCCCTAACTTTTTCGTTGAAATGTTGGATAATTTATTGCGCTGCTCTCGTAATTTCTCCGAAAAAAGTACGTGCCCCAGAGTCCTTGGCTATGCACTTCGTGATGGCAACGTTTATAACGATCAAAACCAATCGCATTTCGTCGGAACGTTTGATAACACAAACCAACAAACAAAAAAGTGGAATATGCTTGGCATGCCAGTGGTTTTACCATGTGTTTTGTCCTCGCTGAACACAAATTTGAGATTAGATTTGTTTTATACCGTCACAGTTGCCCTAACCTCAAAAAATAGCTAAATCGACCAGGTAAAACAATTGACATTATTGTTAATTTCTATTTTTATCATGTCTATAGCAGTACATACACGGAAAAGTAAGGAAGATGGGAGTAATCCATTCACGCTTAAAGATCTATGTTAGGGAAGGGTCTGGCCGGTCAACTATAAACCTGAGACTTGTTGCTGCAATTAGTTTCCGCCGCGTCAACGCGATTCCCATTCTTCTTCTACAGTTCCGCAGCCAATTCCACTCCCAATGGTTTCTAAACCCGTAAGCAGCCCTCAGCTCAAATAATTCCCAACATCTACAGAATATACCTTCAACTCTCGTTAACTATTTTGCGGAAGTCAACTCAGCTTCCAGAGCCCCCGATTTCCGTTACCGACTGAGTTACCTCAAATTATAAGTCGCCGTTTGAATGCAAGGACTACTCACTCAACCCACAGTCATCAGTTTACAGTCAGAACCTTCCTTTAACTCCTCCATAATTTATTAGTGCGCAGCCGCTTAATTGAGTTTGTTGTAATGTATAAGAGCTAGTGGTAAACATTTTAAAAACATCGATGTTTTTTTTCGACGAAATGCATCGGATTGTTGCATCAACGTAAAATCGATGTATCAAAAAAATACATCGATTGTTGTTTTATAAGTTAAATATGTATGTGGTTTAGAAATTGATAGCAAGCATCTATTAAAATAATTTTATTACCTTTACATTTATTTTTAATATATATCCCGATAATTGTTATGTATACTTTGTAAAAACCAAATTTTACCCAATCTTTTACCATTTAATCTATTCCTTTGTTGAGTATTACTTGCGCTGCTCGCGAAAACGGTCTCTCTGAAGGCACTGATGTGCACGACATTGTTAGATATTTAAAGGCAATTTTATGACTGTATTTTGTAATCCTTATTTTAGCAAAGTTATTATGATTTATAAATATTATTGCTAACACGACCCAGCAAATTTTAGAATGAATTCTGAATGAAGCTGAGTAGGTATTTAATTAATACAAAAATTAAAATAATATGCTTTTTGAAGCCAGAGACTGCAACCAACTGTAAGCAAAAGAAGACGGTGGGTCAATTCAGTCGGCCATTTGCATTTATATTTTTTATGGGTTGGTTGCACTGACTTCTATGACATTGGCGGCCATTTCAACTAGTGATACCGCTTTTTGACGAAACGCCTAGCGAGTGCTAAATAATGTAAATGAAAAAGGCAAAAAAATGGTCATTAAACGTAGAGAGATAGGGGGTTAGGTTTGATCGTTTGCCTTTTCGATGCTTCGAGAAAAAAAAACATCTATGTATACTCGATGTTTGAAACTTAACAATACATTGGTTTGATTCGATTCATCGTTACTATACATTGAGTATTTTTAAAACATCGATGTATATCGTCCACTCCTAATAAAAGCTCCTCTAATTTACTTCTTTGCATATTGCAGTTAATTTTATATTTTCTACATTTGTCAACACATTCCATTGATTTTATTTGCCGCTATTTGTGTCTAATATATCCGACCCGAACACCAGTCAATTTTCACATTTTTACGCTGAAATCAGTTGGGAATCATATTAAGATTTAACAGCCTCAGAATGGCTCACACTTTGAAATGCCTATACTTCTAATTTGGCACCAGACAATTTGCGAAATTTTTAGGTTAGGGTCACGACTTCATTAACCGGATAGCATTTAAGCTAAGCTGTCCCAAAAATGTGCAATACAATAAGTTGCTCGGAGAGATGTAATTTGATTCCTTTTTTAGGGCCAATTTATACGATTTCAGGCGTTTTTAGAGGTAAGGAAGGAACTCTGACGTATCGAAACTTCTTATATATTTATACCGAACGATATGAAAAAATAGAAATTAACAATGATGCATAATGTATTTGTTTTGATTGGTCGATTTAGCTATTTTAACTTTCCTTGGCCCTACGAAGTAGAAAGGAAAGTTACGTAATCGGCTGAAAAAAACATTTTGAGTTCTCATCATATCTTTACGTTTCAGACCCCCCTGAGTTCAAAAACCCTATTTGGGAAAATGGTCTGTGTGCCTGTGAACTTTTTCTAGAAAAAACCACCGTACCAAATAAGCTCAAATTTCATATCTCGCCCTTAGGTTGCCATGGGACGCCAAAATAAGGGTATGAACGAAATCCACCGAAATTTAACTATAGTTATCATAGTGATCAAAACAACAAATTTTTTTTTCTCAAAAACCGCCCCAACGATTCTGATTACATTTTTAATATTGTTAGCTCTTAACATGATAATTATACCATAAAATTCTCATTTATGGGAAAATGACGAGAGCAGCACAATAAATTATCAAAATTTTCGACGAAATTGATTTTAGCGCGGTTTCTAGAGAAAACAACCGTACCAAATCAGTTGAAACTTGATGTCTAGCCTACAGGTTACCATGGGACGCAAAAATGAGGGTATGGGCAAAATCCACCGAAAGTTAACTATAGTTATCATAGTGATCAAAACAACAAATTTTTTTTTTCTCAAAAACCGTTCTAACGATTCTGATTACATTTTTAATATTAGTAGCTCTTAACATGATAATTATACCATAAAATTCTCATTTGTGGGAAAATGACGAGAGCAGCACAATAAATTATCAAAATTTTCGACGAAATTGATTTTAGCGCGGTTTCTAGAGAAAACAACCGTACCAAATCAGTTAAAACTTGATGTCTAGCCTACAGGTTACCACGGGACGCAAAAATAAGGGTATGGGCAAAATCCACCGAAAGTTAACTATAGTTATCATAGTGATCAAAACAACAAATATTTTTTTTCTCAAAAACCGCTCTAACGATTTTGATTACATTTTTAATATTGGTAGCTCTTAACATGATAATTATACCATAAAATCCCATTTGTGGGAAAATGACGAGAGCAGCACAATAAATAATCAAAATTTTTGACGATAAGCGTTTTTGCCGTGGTTTTTTTCCTTATAAACTCCGCTGTAATTTATGTAGAATGTTAAAAAAAATTGGTATTGTAGTACAATCCAATACCTAAAGGATAAGTGTTTAAAAACGCTCATGAGATACATGGGCGTCACTCCAGAAATTCCTGAATTTCAACTACTGCTGTTTCGCTTACTACCAGTTTTAAACGTTTTTACCCAAACGTTTTTATCTCTGCAATAGTATCTCACTATCCTTCTTCAAAAAATTTTTGTTTACAACCTCATTAATTATCTGTGTATCAATTGCTCCATAATGGTCCTGCAATGAGTACGAGCGGCACAATGAAATCTGGAACTGTAAGCGCTACCGCTTCCTGCTACTGTAAAGCGTTGTTTGACCAAGTTCAAATTACCTGAGTGACAAATGAATTGATTAAATAGAATTAGCCATGTACAAAGTGAACTGTTGTAGAGCTAAGGAAAGTTTTGTGTTTCAACGCACCAGATATTTTACTATTTTTTACTTTCCGCTACCCGAAGGGAAGGAAAGTATAGTAATTGGCCCAAAAAAAAAATTTGGGTTTTCTTC
The DNA here is from genome assembly GCA_020466155.1 of Pachypeltis micranthus. Classification (NCBI taxonomy): domain Eukaryota; kingdom Metazoa; phylum Arthropoda; class Insecta; order Hemiptera; family Miridae; genus Pachypeltis; species Pachypeltis micranthus. Next base: position 36,769,782 of record CM035773.1, read on the forward strand.
AGATCTTTACGTTTCAGACCCTACTGAGTCTAAAAAACCTAATTTCGGCGCGTGGTCCGTGTGTGTGTGTGTATGTGTGTGTGTCTGTAGTTCGATTTGCGAGAGAACGGCTGATCCGATTGAGCTGGTTCTTTTTTTGTTTTGTTCCTTATTTTTTGTAGTCACCAAAATAAGGTTATGGACGATTTCGACTGATGGGAAGGGGGGTGGGGGGACGAAAATGTACCAAAAACTAGGGTTTTTCGCATTTTTCTCGAAAACGGCTCTAACGATTTTGATTAAACTTTCAAATTATCTTCTCCTAATCAATACCTAACTTTTCTTCTGTACATATCTCCATGAAAATACGGTGAACGGAGATATGGGCCCCTGAAGCAAAAATAGGTTTTTTACGCTTTTTGGCAAAACGGCTTCAGCGATTTTCACCAAACTCACACCATGTTTTCAAATAGTTAATACCTACATATTCATTCCAATAAATGTTCCTGTGACGGTCCATTGAACAGAGATAAAAATCAAAATGTGTCGAAAATAACGTTTTTTCTAACATTTCCGTAAATTCCAGGCTAACTTCTTCACCAGATGTGATAAATCCTAATGGAGTGTCTTTTAGTTACCCATACTCACATTTCGTTTCCTATAATTATTTCTGTATATATATGTCGAACGGAAATATAAGCCAAGTTAACTCAGAAAAGGAGATTTGTCGAATATTAATTTATCGGTATTCCAATTTTCTCAAAAACGGCTCTAACGATTTCGATCAAACTTTCGGAGTACTCTCAGCTAACTAGTCCCTACATTTTGTTCTCCATAAATGTTCCTGTAAAAATGCGTTGAACGATGATATAGCGCCCGCCTATGTAGGTGGTGTTCGAACTTAAAGGGGTGGCGGAAAGTAGTGTGTTGCTACGCACCAGATATTTTAGGTTAGGGCAACTGTGACGGTATAGAACAATTCTAATCCGAAATTCGTGTTCAGCGAAGACAAAAACATAGGGTAAGCCGTGTGGCATGCCAAGTACATTCCACTTCTTTGTTTGTTGGATTGTGTAATTTATTGCGCTGCTCTCGTATTTTTTCCATGGGGGGTACTGTCACGCCATTTTGAACTGTTTACAGAAGAAATTTAAGATAAAATCGTTACCGCTGTTTTTGAGGAGACAACACTTGTGTCGTTTAGAACACTATGATCACTATAGTTATTCTTGAATCGTTTATTCTCATACCCTCATGTTGTTGTGATCTACAGGCTGATATATTCAAAAAAGTTTGACAAAATTCAACATTTTTACTTCAGCCAATTGCGTACGTAACTTTCCTTCCTTCTCCGCATTTCTAACTAAAGTAAAAATGCACGTTAACTGTGCGTGTTCCATTCGAAGCATAGAATTTATATTCAACTTTAGTCAACCGTCTGTTAAAACAGAACTTTTGAATCACCTGATCGAAAATGATACCCCGTTACTTTTACAGGGCCAAGAATTGGTATCCTCGCGTCTCCAGCAGTCAATCTCCTCTACTTGCCAGCAGTCGATGCGGCAGCAGTGCCGACGATTGTGCGAGCACGAACAGGAGATTTTCGGGGGAATCGAGATCTTCTTCTTACTACAGGTGACACTTTCTACACCCTTCTTACAGGTGACTTTTGTGTGTCACGCATCCGATTTTTTTTTTCGGTTTCGTGAGAAGCACATTCGAGAGTCTGGAAAATATACATTTTTACAATTCACACTTTGACGTAGACTTGAGTAACTCACTTCACTCGTAGTTACCACACAATTGTTTATCCATCAGTGACGTGACGCACAGTAAATATTTTCGAATAGTATTTTTCGCGCGCAGAACCCTTCGGAACGTAAAGATCAGAAAACCCATAACGGTTCTTTCACCGGATTGTGTAACTTTTCTCCCCCTCTTTGTCGACTAGATAAAGGGAAATGTAGGAGGAATTCAGAGTAGTTTAGCTCAGTGTGTAACAGGCTTTCAGTTGTTATTTCGACCTACAACGGAAGGTGCTAATAGCCGTTATAACTCGTCATCTCTCAATTCAACCCTTACTCTCCGCCCTTCGCCCTGTTGGGTCAAAACTGCCCCTAGCACTCGACAATAAAGGGACAAAACCTAATCCTCCCAACAAAAGGGGGACGACTGCTTCCCTCAACGCCGAACTACCCCTCTGAACAGGTTAGATTCAGCGTCCCTGTAGTTTTTGAAAGCAAAACTGCCCCCGTTTCTCCCCCCTATTCAATAAAAACTCGGCGAAATGGAAACAAAGGCCTGTCTATTTTCGGTTTTGCATATTGTCGAGGAATTGTTGGCGAAAAATTCCGAGTAACTGCAACGTCGCGGGGAAGAGAACTTAATTGTCCCTCGGCTCCATCGGCTCCACCTTCCTCTTCCAGGTCGTGACAATAATGACAATTCAACGCGGTTGGGACAAAGCTTCGTCGCTACAATACTCGATTCTTCCATTCGCGAGTGGTTGATCGTATTAAAAAAAAAAACCCCGGCGAACTGATCGGTTAAGCCTCTCGACTACGAGAGCGGGGAAACGATAATTCAACGCCTGTTAACTGGAAAAGGGTTCCATTACCCGAACGTATCAACCCGAGTGGCTGACGGTGCAGAACTGGTGGGGGGTATCGACAAACCCCCACAATTTGGTTGTTATTCCTATGTTGGATCAACATTTCATTTATTTGGGAGTGGCCGTGGCTGGGGTTGGATGCTGCGAGCGGATTGGGAGCTTCCGATTGAATGTAAATATACTGCTGGAAGCGGAACGGGATGCCGTTTAACAGGACAGTTATCAAATCGAGCGAGTCGCCTGCAGGTTAAATTTGGTTGGGTTCGACGAACGTCATCTTCTTGTCCCCCAACACAAGTGCATGTGTTTGCTTATTTGGTAGTAACTGTGTTTGCTTATTTGGTATAGTATGACAGAGGTGGAACGAAGTCGGGAACAGAAAAGGAGAACAATAAGAGGTGTGAAATGGCAATAAATGACAATGAATATATTAGCCAACAAGAAAAAAGTGAGGAGCCGACCAAAGTATCCAGAACGGACCACACAGGCTTCACCGAATAGAGAGAGTTCGCAAGAGCTGAGGTCGATACCAAAACCATTTCACAGTCAATTTGCAGTACAAAAGAAACGACTAAGGGACCGTAACGCGTGTATTTGGTAAAGGGAATGGGGCGTCGATCCTAAGCGAGGCACACCGAATTCGACGGCTGGCAGAGGAGAAGGAATGAGCCCTATATCGGCAATAACTCCTCGGTTGACAGGACCGAGGCCGAAGAGAGTGGCCAAAATAGGCGTAATCGAACTCAGAGCAGGGAAGGCCCATCTAGAAGGCCACAGAAGTGCCTGGTGCACTCGTTCGAGGAGGTAGTCGTAGCTGTCATAATAAGAGCATCAAACTACGATGGCATGTTGTGCTTGCGACTAGACCAGACAGCGGTACAGAATGGTGAGGGCGCAGGTGTCTGAAACCTAATGTGCCAACATGGCTCCAGCAATGTGCTCACTTAACGTCAGATGAGGATCCATGGTAACCTCGAGATCCCAAACAGAGAACAAGCGGGTGAGGGGGACGTCAATAATCGAGTACGTAAGGAATTACGCATTTACCGAGCAGGGCCGCATGTGGAGCGCCAATCAGCAAACGCGTCGAGCCGGGACTGAACTGAATCTTGATGCTTCCCGCATTAGCCTTCAAGGACAGCGCAGATCTCATTCATTACGAGAATGAAGAAGAGAGGTCCAAGTGACATTTTTGTGAGATGTCGTGGGGAACGAGGAAGCACAGCGCCACAGATCCTGGCGGAAGACTTACGACCAGAGAGGTAACTTCGAAACCAAGACAGGGGGCTGCCAAAGACGCCAAGGACTCCGAGAATAGTATCACTTTCGGGCTCCAGAACTTTTTTGTGTCTGACTTCTTCCCACGGAGTTTCCCACCAGGCTCTAAAACATATTCACACCGCTCGATGGCCATGAATGTGGTTTTCACAACCGACGATAGAATGACTCAATACACACCCTCGCTCAACGGAAGCCCTCTAATTCTTCCTGTAAATGCCTGCCCACCTGTAGATTTATTCGAATCGGATGTCTGATTTATCGACGCGATTTGTTACTTTCTTTCATATCTTCAAACATCGTTTCGAACGCCGGCTCTTGACTTTTCTTAAAGCGTCTCCAATATAACGAAATTATTCCCAGTTATTCGGTCGTGCAGAGATAAAAGCGCGAGTTTACTAATTCCCGATATCGCCTTGGATTTCTTCCAACGCAACTCGGAAGATAGGGAATGATGAATAGGTTTCCGATTTATAGCCGGGGAAGAGGAGGGAAAGTAATTCAAATAAATGGGCCGAGCGACTAAACGGTCTTCGATTATTGAAGTATCGATCGCGAGATTCATTACTTCGATACGACAATCGTTTTAAAACCTCCTAGTTGTAGATTGGATCGTCTGGACTTGGACCGAAACAGAACAAGATTCAAAGAACAGTTCACTTTTTACTTCTTCGCTTCAATTTTATACCTCGCTAACCAACGGGTTTTCATTAGATCAGTTTTAGGGGCCTACTGAATACAAAACAAATTTATCGTAGAATGAAATGCGGGGCAACCTGCAGGCCCTCATATGTTCACAGTCCAGCTGAAGAATCGAACTAAAGAAAGCTGGAATGTGATGCATGGTTGGTACGCAATACTGACACTGTAGTCCCTGTATCGGCTGAATAGGAAGCACATATGCGAACCAACTAATACCTCTACAAACAATGCCTCGCCACCAGTCCTAGCAGCCCTAATATACCTGTTCGGCAGGCCGAATTAGCTGGGTCTTTGACCTCCGGAATATCCGCACTCAGACTATTCACTGGCCTTACAGAAATCTTTCCATCTCAACCCTTTTGTTTGTACCTGTGGAAGTCCCGCTCCTCAGTTATTTCCAAGTCACAACGGATTTCCCCTTTCATGGACTTTCGTAACTATCTTTTCCCACCCCTCCATTCAACATTTGTCTCCATAACACACAGCTCTTCCCAACAGTTGCGAAGGACAGATCTTCTCTCTCTCTCTCTACCACTCTCTCACTCTCTCTCTATCCCTCCCCCTCTCTCACTCTCTCTCTATCACCCCCTCTCTCTCTCTCTCTCTCTCTCTCTCTCTCTCTCTCTCTCTCTCTCTCTCTCTCTCTCTCTCTACAAGGGTTTGGCTCATATCTGAGTTCAAGGACTCTGAACACAAGGTCACCAAACGGTACCCTATCAAAAAGCTGTGTTTTGGAAGAGGGGGTACCCCAGGGTTCCGTATTGTCAGCTGGGCTATTCATCGTTTTTTCAGACCAGCTGCCTCGTCTCTTTACGCAGTGCGAGTGTATGGTGTACGCGGATACAGCTACAGCTTTATACAAGCGTACCATTGTCTCACCTGCCGAAGGAGTCAAGACAATAAATGAGGAGTTGGTACGCGTGGTATCATGGTGCGACAGTCATGGAATGACGATAAATGCTGCCAAATCTAAAGCCATGATCCTGGGGATCACTAAGCTAGTGACACAGTGTGATGCGATGTGGATACCAGAAGTGTGCATTAATAGTGAACCACTAGAATACGTGACCAACATAAAAAACCTGGGGATAAATGTATCACGCACGCAGTCATGGTTGCCACACGCTCTTATGCAAACGTGTGTATGGTTCAATATACCAGCTTCGCAGATTAGCAATAGATATGCCGTTAAGTGTAAGACGGAGGCTTGTCGAAAGTTTGGTACTGCATAACTTTGATTACGCCATACCAGCTTTTTGCGACATGAACAGCGAGCAGTGCGATAGTATACAGAAAGCACTGAATTCGGCAGTACGTTTCGTTATCGCCTCAAGACAGATCAGCATATAACGCCATTCGACGGTTCTGAGGTTGGGCTGGTTGAAGGTGAGGGAAAGAGTCGCGCTCGCCTCTGCGACCATGTTGTTTAGGATCCTTAAGTACGGAAACCTTGGATACCTCCGTGAAAGGTTTATGATGCTGGGTGAAGGTCACGCGGGGCGAACTCATGCAGGTTCCAAAGCACAGGACCGTACTGTATAGTAGATCTTTTAGGATTCAAGCAATCCATGTATATAACGAACACAGAGATATATTTGATTTTAATTTAAGTGTAAATAGTTTAAGGAATAGAATGAAAAAAAATGTTAATAAAAAAATACGAGGAAACCAAACAATGAGAGGAATTTACGTAATTGTCAAGTGTAAGTGCAAAAAGTTTAGTGGAAGGAAGGAAGGGAAGGAAAGTATAGTAATCGGCCCAAAAAAAAATTTGGGTTTTCTTCAGATCTTTACTTTTCAGACCCTACTGAGTCTAAAAAACCTAATTTCGGCGCGTGGTCCGTGTGTATGTGTGTATGTGTATGTGTGTGTGTGTCTGTAGTTCGATTTGCGGGAGAACGGCTGAACCGATTGAGCTGGTTCTTTTTTTGTTTTGTTCGTTATTTTTTGTAGACACCAAAATAAGGTTATGGACGATTTCGGCCGATGGAAAGGGGGGGGGTGGGGTGGGGGACGAAAATGTACCAAAAACTAAGGTTTTTCGCATTTTTCTTGAAAACGGCTCTAACGATTTTGATTAAACTTTCAAATTATCTTCTCCTAATCAATACCTAACTTTTCTTCTGTATACATATCTCCATGAAAATACGGTGAACGGAGATATGGACCCCTGAAGCAAAAATGGGTTTTTTACGCTTTTTGGCAAACCGGCTTCAGCGATTTCCACCAAACTCACCGGATGTTTTCAAATAGTTAATGCCTACATACTCTTTTCAATAAATGTTCCTGTGACGGTCTATTGAACAGAGATAAAAATCAAAATGTGTCGAAAATAACGTTTTTTCTAACATTTCCGTAAATTCCAGGCTAACTTCTTCACCAGATGTGATAAATCCTAATGGAGTGTCTTTTAGTTACCCATACTCACATTTCGTTTCCTATAATTATTTCTGTATATATATGTTGAACGGAGATATAAGCCAAGTTAACTCAGAAAAGAAGATTTGTCGAATATTAATTTATCGGTATTCCAATTTTCTCAAAAACGGCTCTAACGATTTCGATCAAACTTAGGGAGTACTCTCAGCTAACTAGTACGTACATTTTGTCCTCCATAAATGTTCCTGTAAAAATGCGTTGAACGAAGATATAGCGCCCGCCTATGTAGGTGGTGTTCGAACTTAAAGGGGTGGCGGAAAGTTGTGTGTTGCTACGCACCAGATATTTTATTTTATTCTCGTGGTAATGACAACTAGAAACAGTGATTGTTACATAATTAATTCCTAGGAACAGGGAAGAGAGGGCCTTAACGCCCTATTGTTTCCCAGGTTGTCATAAATTCTTCAGTCAGTCAGTCAGCCAGTCTCTCTCTCTCTCTCTCTCTCTCTCTCTCTCTCTCTCTCTCTCTCTCTCTCTCTCTCTCTCTCTCTCTCTCTCTCTCTCTCTCTCTCTCTCTCTCTCTCTCACTCTCACTCTCACTCTCACTCTCACTCTCACTCTTCACTTAGTTTTCCAAACCACCAGTTCACGTGCATTTAGAATCCCTTTATTTGCGTTTATATACTCAACCATCACTTAGGTTCATACTCAACCTAATATCGCTATTCTGTCAAGTGTAATACACTCCTTACTCGCGTACTCAGTCAGTACTCCTTCATCTATTTCTCAGTTTCAAGCTCCCCCATTCGTGCGCCCTACAATACCCTTTTTGGCCTCGGTTCCTAGAAACTGGAGGTAGACCATTTGCCCAAGCCCCATTTACATTCCCGGATAATTGTCTCTTTATTTCTATACTAATGCTGCAACCTGCTCTTTTCGGACTCTTATCATGGCTTCCTGCATTGACGTTCGGTTCACAGCTAACATAATCTTACTGGTTTCCCGAGCTTTTAATCCCTTGAGGACCGCTTGAAGTGCGAGCTGTACTCTGCACTTCTCAGGGAGAAACATGTTAAGCAGACTGATAACGTATAGCGAACGCTAATGACCTGAGTGAGCTGCCATTGGAGAGGCAAACACGTCTGACCAAACCGAGAGCTGAGGACTGGATAAAAGGAGTTGAACGCGTTCCGTCCGTCATGGGGTACTGTCGCCCGAACTACTTGAACTCGTGGTGCTGCCCCCCAAAGGGCGTTGGCTAATCTTTGGCCTTTTGATTGAAGACACCATCCCCTTGCAGAAGCAACCATTTCAAAATGACACTCATTATTTTCCCAGGGGACGTCACCATTGTACTGCATTAAGGTTCTATCGAAGCGAGAGGTCCTAGAGCCGCTCACTACGCCTCAGTTTGGCGTTCTCTGCAAAGCAGCCTGGCATTCTGTTTCTGGAGAAAGCGGGTTCGCCATTGCAATTGCGAATTTAACTGACTCAGTTCTAATAGCTGGTTTTGCATCGATTTCAACCTACTGTTTCTATTGTTAATTCGTCCGTGTTCTACAACATTCATTAGCTCACTGAATGATTTATTTGTTGTTTTAACGCGTGAATAATCGCATATCTGAAATACCACTTGAAGCCGAAGAGAAAATTTGAGTTGAATTCGAAGGCTAGAGTGGTAACAACAAATGAAAGGCTGATAAAACAGTTTATTAAGTTGAGTTTACAAGTCCTAGAATCAACTCGGCAAAGTAAGACAAGCCCGGGGCAACCCGATGGTTTTGAAGGGTGGGCAGTCTACACAGTTACAAAAGGTAATTAGTTTACGGGTATTAATTTACTAATAATATCATTTGAGTTTAAGGGCCGTTCCCACTTCCACAGATGCTTTCAAAAGCCGAAGGGCCAGCGGTTAAGAAACAGAGAGTACAAAGAACGAAAGGTGATATCCACTATCGCCAGCGTCGTGAAAGTAATGGAAGCCGTTCAAAGTCGTTGGCGTGCGAGGGTCACTTACCTGGTGAGTTAGTTGAACATTGCAAAAACAATGCCCGCTTTATGGCTATATTTATAGACTAGTTGGTCAGCCTTAAGCAGTGGTGTTGAATGAGGAACCGGTTGAAGCGGTCCTCGCGAGAGATGGGTGATACGCACAATGTGAGTATTGTCATCTGACTAAAGGGAGGAAAAGGAATTATTGAAAACTGCAAAAATACGACGAATTAGATTGAAGCGTCTTGAACGTTGCACGCATGGATGGTGCAAGCAATGATTCACGGGCCAGATGAAAGCTGAAGCCCATGGTTGTTATGGGCAAAAAATGGTTAAAAAAATTAACGAAACGCAGTATAATCGCAAATAAGCCGTGTTTCGTATCGTTTTCAAGGCCCGCTCGACTCGCAGCGCCCTTTGGACTCGCAACGTCCTGCCAATTGGGGTGCAAGGGTTCAGTGGAAGCCCTCGTCCTACCCCTCCATCGGATCAGACTTTTACGGGCGCCTGGCGCCGGGGGAATATGTTTAATTTCCGTAGTTCCATTGTAGTCAGGTCATGTTTCGTATGGTTTACTAGTATTCAATGCTGAATCGAATGGGATGGGGGAGCAGTAATACTAGGTCAAGCTGTTCATGAGAATAATAAACCACCGTGTAATAATTTGCAGGGTTTTTCCTACTGCGTAGGGCTAGAGAAAGGTAGAATATGACCAATCACCTTCCTCACTTTTAGAAAACAAAATGACTTGATCTTCGAAGTGAGCGATTAGGTTGCGTTAAAACCAAGTAGCATTGAGCGAAGACGACGTTTATATTTAAGAGAACGGACACTGGCAAAGCTGTCAAACACAGATGCAGCACATCAAAGGGCGGCACTTGTCAAAGGGGTGACGTTCGACGCTGACCGGCCGTCAGTTGCGAACGACAAGGGTTCAATCGACGAGTTTTACTAGTCCTTGTCCAACCTATCCCTTCGGCGGTGGGCTGTTTACGTGAGAGGCGTTTCGTCTCATTCAAGGTCAAGCGTATTGTAGGTGTGTTCCAAGGCTGCCACGCTAGGCACCTGTCGAACGCATTTTCACATATTCGAAGGAAACCTCTTCATAAAGGCCTGTTCAGACTACACGGGCAGAGCAAGTTCAGGGCGTATCGTTCACACTCCACTTGAACAATGGAGCAGACGGTTTTCTGTCGATTGTGCAACGCTTCCCAATACACAAAACGTTTGATTATATTGCTCTCTAGGGCTTGAGTGATTGCCTGCCGTAGCGGTCGGAGCGGCTTCAGACTGGGGACTGACTGTCTGTGCTCGCTGGGCGTTTCTCACTCGGTTGAAAGGAGCAAACGTGGAGCCGTATGAAAGTCGCGGACTGTGTACAGAGCCTGCCCGCGGTAATGCCACCAGCTTTGTGAGCTGAGGCATGTTCTCTTTAGAAATTCTGTACACAGTACGATGAGCGTGAATGCCAATGTGTTAGAATTGGACTTTTTGGATCGCCGCTTGTGAAACAGTTTAGAATCGCTTTTAAGGCAACAAAAAGGATGCAGTGGTAAATAGAGGGTTATAGTGATATGAGGGAACGATCATAAATTCAAAAAAGCTCTCAACTAAGGAAAGGGAGCCAAACAGTTTAAATAGTGATCAGCTGGCCGGGGCTTGAAGGGAAAAGCCCTCGAATATCACTTTTTAAGCGGAAGGTTTGTGGATGGTTTGTGGGGGGGCGGGCTTCTTTTTCAAGGAGAGGGAGAAACTTGAAAGGGTCATCTTAGTGGCCTCACTAAGTGGGGAGGTCATGAATTATGCGGAGCAACTGCGATTAGCCGCTGGATGTGGAGAGTGCCATCGAATCGGGAAGTTTTTAGAGGCTTCCTTTTTTTTTAACCAACGGGCTTCTTTATCCGGATCAATTATTACAGCTTTGTCCGTGTCAGACCGAATGGGGTATACGTTCCCTCGCGGGGTCCGCGCACCCAACCGAAATCGAACATTTATGAGGCTTCGCGTTCGATGATGAATTTATCATTCGGTGATGTTCAGCTTTTAGGATCAGATCCCATAAATAAATCATTAGGAACTGCGTTTCCGGTGGATTCGGATATGGGGGTTCATCTGTGTTGAGTCGTGTATGTTATGATGACGACGAGATCGACTGTCCTTTTCATCGATCCAACTCGCGTTCCTTTCAAGTTTGCCTCATTAAGAGGTATAAGCAAGATCACTTGGAGTGCGTGTTACCTCACACACATGGCTATTTATTTAGGCGTGATTGGGTACTGCCCCATTATGGGTAGCACACTCACTGGCAATCAAAGGGAAGGGCGCTTCTGTGGATCACCAAGGACTACAAGACAACACCAACAAGAGATCACTTGCCAGTTACCTGTTTACTTGGTAAACGAGTGAAAAGTGGAAAGGGAGGAATTCCGTAAAGACCGTTCCACTGAACGAACCCTGATGAATGGGCAGAGATTAACGTACAAGTTTTATCTCAATATTCGTGAACGTCTTGGGAGAAAGTGGGTTGCGTCAGACCACTGGACGAGCCAGTTTCTTACGTAACATGACGCGGCTCTGTTTCTTTTCTTACTACGAAATGATAGATGTTGATGTAGATGTGGGCATAGCATCCTGGGCATTTGTGGTCTGCTGATCCATTCGTGCCATGACCAGGCTGTGACTACGTGGAACTCAAAGTAGTGCTACAGTACAAGTACCGTGGAGAGATTGTGGAGAACTCACTCAGGAAAAGCATGTTTGCTATATATACTCTAATACTCCACGCTCCGCCAATTCTCAAACGTATTTTACCATGCGAAGCCTCTCTTCTATCGGTCGACCATCTGAAATTAGTATGCACGTCACATGTTCAGTCCTTACTTCAGTATGAGATTATTATGGTCTGGGAGGGGGAGGGGAGGGGTGCATTCCGACTCGTACGAGTAAATTGGCGACTTTACAAAAAGAAATTCTCGAGACAATGCTCACCATACCATGAAGGCTCCCAAGTGTGCACATGCTATGAAAGCCCAAGGGTATTTTCGATATGTCAGCTCTTTGTCAAAGCCAAGGTTCTTCCCTTCCAGGGTTGTCGAAAGACGTAAGGTCATGGGTGACCCCATGCCTAACAATAGCCCTGTACATGCACAGGTCCATCTTCGGTCGCAGTTCCTACATTTCGCCATCCATTTTCTATATGGCTGTGAAGGATATAAGCCTCTTTTTCCGTCGGTTCTCCTTCCTTGGCGCTCTCTGCCATGTGCAGAAAAGCGCGGGAAGGGTGAGCAATTGTACTAGTATTTGCGAGGCTTCGAGCTCCTTACTTTCACTCTGATTCTTCACACGCCCTGCGACGTGTTAATTCGAGCCTCTTCTTATCAGTCAGAGATTTTGAGTTGAGTGTTTTGCTCCGTCGCTTGAATATTGCTGGATAAAGGTGAGAAAATCCTTGTTGATTAACCCCCTTGCCTAGATATGGTCTTTCATAACGATCCGAGCAAATTAGATTACTTGATTAAATATTGAAAGCAGTTCGATTCATTTATTTCATTTCTATTTGTTTGATTAAATTCAAAGTGGGTCATATTGAGTTATTAGTTTCCTTTCCTTACTTTCTCCGCAAAAAGAGTTATATATTTATTTGATATTTGAGGTGAGTTTAGTGAGTTCTTGTCTGATTCAGTATATTGGGCGCAGACACAAAATCCTGTAGTGCGAAACCACTAAACACATCCTATGGCCCACTTTATGTGTATTGCTCTCCTCACGTGTGTGGCCCATGTGTGCCTTCTGTCTAGAAAGACTTCCACGTATTCCACTTCCTGTTGAATCGTCGCCACCTCCCTCCCCGAGCCGGAGTTCCCGCATTAATTAAAACTGCGTTTCCTGGCGAATGGGACCAGGCTGGTTTTGTCTAGATTGGCATATAACCCCTGCCCATTGAACCACCTTTGTACAGTGTTCATAGCGAACTGCATTCACTCGCCAATCACTCTTAGCGAGATTCCAGTACCACCAGCGAGTTGGTAATCAACTCGTCCATCGCCTCTAGAAGTCCGCTATATTTCATCTACCAAATTCATAATTCTTTGGTGGCTTCCCTTAGAAACCCTCCAACTCATTCCCGCTCTTCCTACGAAAATTGTCTTGGAGCCGAACGGCGTCGAGGAACCTCCAAATGTGCAAATTAATATAAACTAAATATAACCATACGGAACATAGGGAAAGGCATAGGGGTACATGTACTCACAATTCCATTGAGCCAGTTACGTTATTAAGAGGCAAATTAGGAATTACCAGAATTTATTATCTTATTAGCGGCTACTCAGGCCCGTCAAAATGAGTTTACCAACAGACGCGCCACATTGTAATTTTCGTTTGTTTTCAGGAATATTTTGTTCGAATAAATAAATAAAATACGTGCGTTAGCGCCAATCACCTCAGTTTCTCGCCAAAAACCGCTTTCGAACATTCAAATTACACGGGAGAAGAGAATAGCTTCCATTTCGAGTTGCAAATTTCCAATTAAGGTAATTTAAACGAAAGTGCATTAGCTCTTCCCACTGCTTCCGGACAGTCCAAAACTCCTCATTTTCGCGGTGCCAGTGTTGTGGAAGTCGTATGAAACGAGGTTCATTATATTCCTATTGCCCTCATTTACTCCTGTAAAGTTAATTAGAGAAACAACGCTGAATTCTATTCTGGAAAATAAATCTGCGGAACTCAAAATGCCTTCTGGATGGTTGGCGGTGTGGTAGGGGGGGAGGGGGGTTGCGTGTAACAGACGAAAAAGGTAGCGCTCGTCTCATTATGGTCTTCATTATTTTCATCAAATAAAATGATGACGACGACGACCTGAGCAAGGAGATTATTATTAATTGCCGTGGAACGAGTTTGTTGATTATAAATATATGCACGGTTTGATGCAGCGAGGTAACAGACAATTTTTCAACGTGCTCTCGTTCTAAAAGTTCTGATATTGCCGACCATATGCAGTCTCTGTGCGACGGTCCATCTAAATGGACGCGGATCTGTTCAAATTTGGCCTTCGAAGCGAAACTGAGACACTAAGGCCACTTCGAGAGTCTTAAACAACGTGATTTATTTTAACGAAAAGGAGTTTAGTTAATGAAATGTACCACCTGTTCATTAAAATAAAACACGTTGTGACGCACTTAAGGACTTTACTCAGCCCTACGAACCCTCAGGGATTTCTACAACTCATCCAACTTTTCCCCCGATTAAATGATTCTGGTAGGACATACTCCTGTTAATTGATACAGGCAAGGTTCCGGAGTTTGTTGAGTTGCCCAAATGCATTTCACTGTTCACCAATGTCGACTTCAAATCATTCGTTCAGTCCTTCGCGTTTTCGTCAAAGTTCATTTCCGTTAGTCGAGCAAGCGCTGCATGATTCACCCAAGCCGATCCATCATGACACTGTTTTGTAGTGTCATCATTACGTCACCCTATTGCCGAATCTCATCTTGTCTTCAACTTTTTCTCGTCATTCGCTTCCTCCTGCTCGTATCGTTCTCGTCTTGCCTTGTCCACCTTGCTCTTCCCCGCGTTATTGTACCTCCAGGAGGCCACGCTTGTGAAGACTGGTAAAGTACATTTGGCACAGTGCCTGGTACCAACGGATCAAGGTATTGTGCTGAATATATAATCTATTCTCGTCACGACTCACCATTGACATCCATCTTTACTTTCCGATTGCGTTGCATTATTTATCTTTAGAAGAAGTGATTTTATTTATTTTAGTATTGCCTTAAGTTATACCTTTGGTGGGCCCATACGATATCACTTGCTTTGATTGTACAAATACAGTCCACACATCACATGTTGGACTTTCCTTAGGCGTATCGCTAGTCCAATCCTAGTCCAACAACCAACGTGAGGGTAGCTCATGGGACTGTTGACATCTTTGTTTGGAAATTTGTTCGGTCGTCCCTAATAATGGCGTAGTTTTAATCAAAATATTATTTACACGAGTAGTTTATTGTACAGCCAACGCGATTTTCATGTGAACTATAATGTCGCATGGGCGCGATTTGTAGGAGAGAAACTACACCTAAAACAATTTTCGTCGACATTTTCTATAATTCATTATGCAGCTATTTTTTTCCATGGATGATAATTTGGCGGTACGGTTGCGGTTGTGCAGAGCTTCTCGTACAATAAACCCTGCTAATTATTACACAATGATTTATTATTCTCATGAACAGCTTGACCTAGTATTACTGCTCCGAGACCCATTCCATTCGATTCAGCATCGAAAAATACTAGTGAACCATACAAAACATGACCTGACTACAATGGAACTACGGAAACTAAACATTTCCTAAACTAATAATATAAATATTATCAGTCTGTAGGCATTTATGGTCTGATGGAAGGGTGTGCGGAGGAAGTGACCTTGGCCCTGTCAGGCAAGAGTCAGGGTAATTGGGACGGGGGCTTCCAGCGAACCCGTTGCGAGTCCAGGGACCCGCCCCCTATTGAGTTTGATATGACGGGAGGGAGATAGGGAGGGAGTACCAACGACGAAACGTTGACTTCCGCTGTGGTTCCCGCATTATACTGCGTTTCATTAATTTGTTTAACCATGTTTTGCCCATAACAACCATTGGCTTCGTCCGATCAGATTGCCGATATGGTTGGCACAACTAGATAGCAAATGGGATTTCTGTGTGAAAGGACGAATTTTTTAGACCACGTTAAAGGCACAAAACGGCCCAGATGGCGGACGGGGGACAGCGGACGGGGGACGGCGGACGGCGGACGGCGGACAGACATTGCAAATTTGGAATCTCCAAGTCTTGAAACGTAAAGTATCAAATTTTGAGGGGGGGGATGTAGAAAATTTTTCGTGACTGAAAACATAGGGTTATTATTCAGAATGAATAATAGACCAAAATTTAATCGAAATTGTTGTACCCGTTTTGGAGAAGAAAAAACTTTGATATTTCCATCGCTATGATAACTGTAGTTAGTTTTGAATGGATTTGGACTCAAATGTGGTATCGAGCAGGTCACTATGGAATGTCAAATAATAGTATTAGTAAATGCGACTAGCCGCTGATTGGTTGTTGAAAGAAGGTAGACTTGGTTTAAACACAACTGGCAGAGGCGATGAATGATGTACAGCGTCCTGCAGACCTGGATTGGTGTTTTTATGCAAGATCCAACAATTCACAGTTCGAATTCCCTTCTTCTGTAATCACAAACTTGACAAGGAACAATCGCTTCGTTTATGGCTTAATTCCTCGTGGCATTAAATTCAGCAATTAACATAATTCTATCGTCAAAGTCCATAAAATGCTCATCACAGTCTCCATCTTTTACAGGCTTGGCAGGGGGTGCGAAAGGTCAGCCAGCTCCCACAATCTTTGCGACCAAGACCTGAGCAGTATACAGTTGAAGAGCAAGCAGTGGCATCACCCCAGTTTACCGACTTCACCAGTGAGACGCCGACCGTTGGATGGACAACACGTTCCGGTAAGTTTTGGGAGAAAGTTTTCTCGATGAAATCCATCATGTTATTTTCACAAAGCAGAATTTGAAAGTTTAGATCGAAATAAAAGAAACTCGGTGAGTGTAAAGAGGACTGTATTATGTGCAATGTAGTGAGTAGAGTTTGTTTACAAAAGAGCGACAAAAGCGGACGACTCGTAATATGCGTCAACTGGCGCAGGAAACTGTATCGTAAGGAGATAGCAAACTGTATGGGTGGAGAAGAGAAAGGAATATTTCTGAGTGAACACAGGGAGACGAGTCTTTCGCGAGAGTTCGTTGGTGAATGAATTTGGGAGGAGCTGTCTGTTGTGGAGAGGAATGTGAAAAAGAGGGGAGGAAATGATATTTTGGAATGCCCAGAGGAAGTGGGAAA
The DNA here is from genome assembly GCA_020466155.1 of Pachypeltis micranthus. Taxonomy (NCBI): domain Eukaryota; kingdom Metazoa; phylum Arthropoda; class Insecta; order Hemiptera; family Miridae; genus Pachypeltis; species Pachypeltis micranthus. The sequence continues at coordinate 36,786,614 of CM035773.1, forward strand.
TCCGTCGCCATTGAAAATACCCGGGGAGGTGGAATTCCTGCAGGTAACAGGGTGGTAAGAGGAGACAATGACTTTGTCGTTAGGGCAGGTGCGGGCATTCCTAGGTCAAAAAACTGATCCTGATTCGACGTTTTGCGTCGAACACAGCTCATCCATCTGCACATCTTGTCTTCATCAGTTTGCCCTTCCGCCCATCCACGTGTTCAGTTATTCATTTATCTATCCAACTGCCCATCAGTCCGGCAGCCTTCCTTGTGTCTATCCTTCCTTCCATCTGCTCACCCATCGATCCATCTACTTTTACTCATCTCATCGTCCATAGAGCCGTCCATTCACACCCCCTCTCCCGCCCTTGTATCCATCTATCCCTCTCTCCCATCCATGAATCTTTCCCCCCACTCACAGTCCCTTGAGTCCCCACACTGAGCCCACTCAGTCATACTTGAGTTTCCATCCATTCACCCTTCTACCCATCCAACCATTCATCCATCCACCATCTACTGTCGACACCCAACTATTGCACGGAGTTACGAAAGAGGTAAAAGGTTTTCCATTCGCAACATCACTCACACGTTAGACAAATTGATAAAAACATGTAACCCCTTTTTCAAGCTGCAGCTAACAGCGCTGTAACAAGTCCAAAATCCAAGGTAAACAAATATGTTCATTTTTCTTTAATGAAACAAATTATTCGAGAAAAGACAAATCAAAATTAATTAGAAAGCTGAATGCCCTCTATCCACCACTGTCTGGAGTAAAGAATTGGCCTAATCCCTGATGCACACAGCATCTAAAACGTAGCACGAGTTCCCACTACCAGACGTATTGAGAATCAAAATTATCTGTGAAACCCCAAAATGTGTACCGACCTCATGAAATTATGGCACCATTATCGGCAATGTAAATTCTGGTTGTCTGCAGGGAGGAGAAACAAAATATTAATGAACGATCGCTCCAAAAGAAACATTTCGCTGAAGAAGTCCCAAGAGTGATTGCTTCCAAGTTTAAACTTCGGGAAGCTCCAAGTAAAAAGAAAAATTTTGATTGAATTGAAAGTAAAATTGTCTAGTGTGAAAACGACGCAGGGACGAGGCGATTAGCTTAAAGCGAGCGCAATTACAAAGGTAGAGGCGCGTCAGTAGCCGAGTGGTCAGAGAAATGGGAAGAGCTCAAATCGCTCGGGAATGTTCCTCGTTGTTACACCGCTGGTTGGGTTAAAGCGTTTAACACACTTAGCAATAAGCGAAATTGACGTGGACCAGAATGAGATCCCTTCTTTCAAAACTCATTCTAACCTTCTTTGCGTTCCGAGGTTCTGAGCAAGTGAATCACGATGATCCCTCATGTAATAATAATGCTCATTTCCCGAATCCAAAACAATAAAATACGCTAAATAAACCTCAATTTAAACTTCAACCTAGGTTAAATCCAAAACCTTTTGAACTTGAAAAAATAAAGCTGCGCTTTAACTCAACGGTGGAAATCGGGTTCTTAGCGGAAATCCGTCGTAGTGAGAGGGTCGTGTTGATCTAGCGTTCACTTACAGAGAGCGCTCATGGTAGCCTGGATTTTCACGAAGACCCCCAGTCACATCTCCAATTTAGAGAATGGCTCAAAGCTTCGAGGCAATGAAATTATTTGCCTGGTTGGGTTTAGAAAATCCTCCGCCATTCACATTAGGGCGCCTTGTGTTTGGAAAGGGAACGGAAACACCGGTGCCGCCCCCAACTGTTTTCACTTTAGCTCACTCTTAGGAACAGTACCGTTGAAGTAAATTTCTATTTAATTCACACAAAAATCGTCACAATTTATGCTTTTTTGTCTTCACAAAGAAGAAAATGTTCTGAAAAACTCCTGCTGGCGCGTTTAATCGTAAGCCAATTTTCAACTAGTTGGGTTGTAAATGTTCTTCCCAAGCCCATAACTACTGTACAGTTTGTGTAATATTGCTCGCACGCCAGCGCAGGCGGTCAAACTTTCATTTATTAATATGCAGCTAACTTTGGCCCTACACTTTATGAGAAGACAGCTCCCTCCGCTCTTCCCTTCGGCCGCTTTTCAAAATGCAGCTTTCAAACTTTGAGTAACGAGTTGGGGGACTTGACTTCCAAGTTTGGTAACTGTCCTTTCTGATCGTTCAGACCACAACCGTGGAGGAAATATGCAAAAATGTACATATATACTAAGTAACAGTTATTTTTTTAGGTATTAAAGAAATTGGGTTGTGTCCGCCAGTAGGCAAATACTAAAGTTAACGTACCTGTTAGGTGAGTCCGTCTCCTCTGGCTTGTGAGTTACTGTGGGCAAGCGCTTTCGATGTAAAGACATCATCGTCTGGCCGTTTAGTCAGTACTGGAGTCAGTCAGTTGGTCGTGGTCTTTATATACAAAGAGAAAGGTGAAGGGAGTGATGGAGCGTTGGGGCCAAGCCCCCGCCCCTTCCCCAACGCTCCATCACTCCCTTCACCTTTCTCTTTGTATATAAAGACCACGACCAACTGACTGACTCCAGTACTGACTAAACGGCCAGACGATGATGTCTTTACATCGAAAGCGCTTGCCCACAGTAACTCACAAGCCAGAGGAGACGGACTCACCTAACAGGTACGTTAACTTTAGTTATTTTTTTAGTTCGCGAATCATAAAACTGAAATATTTCCGTGGGATGGTTGTGAAACTGTGTTAAAAAGCCCAAAACGTGTTTTACGCGTTTTGAATTGCATGCGTCACAAAATGTTGGGCCTCATTAACAATTTCAGTGGCATACATGTGTGCTCATGGAATGCCCATTACAAAGAAGACGAAGAAGATAGGACTACGATAGAAACAGAAGAAGACGATGGAAATCCAGAAGAAACAAAAAATACAACGAAGACAGAAGAAGATGAAGAAAACGCTGAAGAATTGAAATTGGAGAAAAAAATCCAAAATGGAGGCACAATAGAAGAAAGAACAATTCAGAAGGAGACAAAAGAAGAAGAACGAGAAGACAAAGGGAATCCAAAAGAATAAACCCCCAAAATAAACGAAAATGAAAACGAAGAAAACCCTTTTAGTAGCAAAAAGCATAAAAATCAAAAGAAAAAAAGGATAAATGAAGAATACAGAACAAATCATATGCATATGAAGAAGAAGAAGAATATGATTATGCTGGGGATGATTATGATTATGATGACGACAACGACGACGATTAAAAACAACAAAACCAGAAGCTTAAACCCCAAAAGAAACCAAAAGAAAACGAAAACGGGAGGTGAAAAAACCCTTGAACAATGGAGGAGAATTGAAACACAGAAAGAAAACAGAAGAAGGAGACGAGAAATAAACCGTGACTCAGAAGGAGATGAAACAAGAAGAAAAAGATGATGATGAAAAAACGCAAGCATAAAACAACCGTAGAAAGAAGAAGACGAAAAACACCAAAGAGAGACGATAGAAGAATAACACGACCAAAATGGGAGGAGAAACATGAAGACGAAAGTACAAAATAATCAGATTGAAGAAAACACAGAAATTCCAACACCAACAAGAAGAATGAAAACAAAACAAAAAGACTAGAAAAGACGAAGGAAAAGGAGAGCGAGAATCATGAGAAACAACAAGGATATATATTAAAAGGAACAAATAGCAAAATGTCTGTGCGTTGCAACACACAACTTTCCTTAGCGTATCGTCAATTCTCTTTGTATATGGATTTTTCTACTTAATTCATTTATCACACTGTTCATTTGAAGCTGGTCAAACAACACAACACGGCAGCAGAAAGCGGTAGCGCTTACAGTTCCGAAATTTGTTGTGCTGCTCGTACTCATCCCCCTACCATTATTGAACCACTGGTACACAGAGAATTAATGAGGCTGCCGACACGATTTTTTTTGAATCGGATAGTCATCACTTTTGCTGAGTTATTAGGGTGAAAACTTTTGGAACTGGTAGAAGCCAAAACGGCGGTAGTTGAAATTCCGGAATTTCTTGAGTGACCCCCATATATCTTATGAGCGTTCTTAAGCTCTCAGCCTATAGGTATTGGATCGGACTTCTACACCGATTTGTTTTTAACATTTTAGTAACATTTCGATTTTTCGTCGATACTTTTTGATGATTTATTGTGCTGCTCTCGTCATTTTCCCACGGATGGGAGTTTTGTGGTTTAGTTGTCTTGTTGAGAGTTATCAATATCTACGACTTGGAGTTAACATCCACAAACCGAAATAATACACAAGAAACGATGCTAAATGTATTGAGAACCGAAAACTAAGTCGATTCTAACGTTCAAACGAATTATGAATGAGCAAAAACGGAAGATGAAGGTAAAGTTCATGGTAAAACAACAGCTGAAGGTTTGAAAAACAACATGGAGTGACTGACAAGACTCCAGGTTATGATTTACAAGAAAATGAGATGCGAGGTCAGGCGAGAATCATACAACTATAAAAACCCTGCAAATTATTACACAATGGTTTATTATTCTCATGAACAGCTTGACCTAGTATTACTGCTCCGAGACCCATTTCATTCGATTCAGCATCGAAAAATACTAGTAAACCATACGAAACATGACCCGACTACAATGGGACTACGGAAATTAAATATTCCCCCGGCGCCAGGCGCCCGTAAACGTCTGTAGTATGTCACGGGTGTGCAGAGGAAGTGGCCTTAACCTTCCTCCGCCTCGTCGGGAAAAAAGTGTCGGGGAAATTGGGACGCGACAGGACGTTGCGAGGCGAGCGAGCGGGAGGCATTGCGTGGCGAGTGGGCGGGTGGTTTTAATGAGACAGGAGGGAGTACTAACGACGAAACATTGAACTCTCCTGTAGTTCCTGCGAGTTCTTTCAATTAGTGACTCTAACAAATACTGTATTTTCCCTATTAGCAGTTGTACACGTCTGATACTCATTCCATTCGACCCAGGATGTAAAAATACGTTGAAAATGATACGAAACACAGCTTATTTGCGATTATGTTGCGTTTCGTTAATTTTTTTGACCATTTTTTGTCTATAACAACCATGTGCTTCGTCCGATCGGATTGCCGAGCACAACTTAATACCAAATGGGATTTTTGTGCGAAAAAACGGATTTTTTAGACCACGTTAAAGGCACAAAACGGCCTGGATGGCAGACGGGGGACAGTGGACGCTGGATGGGAGACGGTGGACGGCGAACGGACATTGCAGATTTGGAATCCCCATGTCTTCTAACGTAAAGTATCTAATTTTGAGGGGGGTTGTAAAAAATGTTTCGTGACCGAAAACATAGGGTTATTATTCAGAATGAACAATAAACCAAAATCTAATCAATATCGTTAGTCGTTTTTGAGAAAAAATGTGGTGTTTTGATCACTATGATAACTATAGTTAACCTTCAGTGGATTTTGTTCATACCCTTTTTTCAGTGTCCCATGGTAACTGTTGGGTGCGAGAATGGGGGAGCTGAGGATCGCAATAAAACTGAAACTCGGTGAGCGTGAGGAGGACTGTATTATACGTGCGTGCGGAATTGAGTTGAATTAAAATTGAGGTGATTACAAATGGGCGGCACAAGGGCAGTACTTGGAACCCGTGAACTGGCGTGGGCAACCGTATGAGAGAATAGGAAGTTACTGGGGTGGTTGTTGGAAGCAAAATGATTTTGGAAGAGCTCTGTCGTCGATAGGAAAATAAAATTGGGAGAAAGAAATAAGGAAAGGGGAAAACCTAGAAAAGGGGGCTGAGAGGCCCGCAGCTGAGGGATTCCCGCAGGTGAGGGGCACGTATTGAAATAGTTGGAAACAATTAGGTGGTCAGAGACAATGACGCGGGGAAGTCCGATGTCAAAGACTCTGACAACTTCGACGCTTTGCGTCAAACAGTAACCTTCCGGCTAGGTATCAAGTTTGAGCATATTTGATACGGTCGTTTTCTCTAAAATTCGTTCACAGACACACAGACAGACCATTTTCTCAAATAGTGTTTTTCGGACTCAGGAGAGTCTGAAACGTAAAGATCTGAAGAGAACTCAAGAGTTTTTTTTCAGCCGATTATGTAACTTTCCTTTCTGCTTTGTGGAGCCAAGGAAAGTAAAAAAAGCCGAAAGAAGACAGTATGAGTAAGAAAGAGAGAGTGGAAGAAGTAGAAGGAGAATGGAACTATGAGAAACATGAAGAATAAACACAAAAAGAAACTACGTAATGAGAAGTTATTTGTCATTCAATGACCTATCAATATCATTATTAGGTGGTGATGAGGTTTTGTACAAATGTAATGATTATGGGTTCATCTGTGTCCATTTTCTAGATCTCAAGATCTCTAGTCTGGTAATGCTAAGGGAATGTCGGCTCGCGAACACGTTATCGTCAGACTTCAACTTTTGTCTTCAACTCTTGACATGAAGTTCCAGGAGTGGTTCCCATGAGCTAAACATACGGGTTCCCATGGTGCCAGTCGCACAAAGTATCGGATCCACCGGAGTTTCTAACGACGCTTCACGCAACAGCTTTCTTCGTTCGCAATCCAAATTCCTTTTTTAGTTCTGCGGATGCAGAACTGAGTTGGGCGTCGACCTCACGAATTACTTGAAACAGAAATTCACAGTATGCTGAACGTTACGTATAATCGTAATTAAAAATTGATCCTTCGCGGGATTTTCTCGCCCAAAAACCCGCTCGTCAACATTTCGAAAAGCGGAATCGTCGAACAAAACATTTGTCGCTAACGTGTTGATCACGGGTGATGAATATGAAAAAAATTCATGAAGTGATTTCACACTCCCCCGAAAGGACACGTTAAAACTTCCTCCCCCCTCGCCGTTACAAAACCGTTCCCTTGCGAAGCTTTCACGACGATTTGCAACTCTAATATTCTAACGCTTAGAGGTGTCTAAAATGTTCTGCAGGTTTCAGGGGAACGAACCGCTTGAATGTTTTACGTTTAATCATTCGTCCGACTGACCTCGATCGAGGCTTCTGAACAACCGCGGAGGCGTTCTCTGGGGAGAAAATTACGGCGCTTTCGACAACGGCCGACGCTGTGAATAGACTGTGTGCCCGCGGAACCGAATGTAGGATACGGTTTCAACATCATGCCAAGCCTGCGTCGTACATAACGCGGGCGGGGGACAACAGCTGAGATTAACTTTAAACAAATTACACTGGTACAGAAAAAAATATTTTTTGAATATTTCCTTTACTTTATGAGGGAAATATCACTGAATTTGGGGTGAGAAAAACGAATATGACAATGAACAAATTTTATTAGCTCCATTTTATGTGATACACAATGAGTCATGTGATATTAACCAATCGAGGCAAAACTATACGTTTTTAAGTATCAGCTAACTATTGTGAAAGGTCATTTAGGTTTAAAAAACTTCATTTACAGTCTTCTAAAAGTTTCAAATTGATGCTTGAATGGCAGGTTAGATTTCAAGAACATCATGTGGTTGCTTTGTGACTTCGCTGTCTTTTAACTTGTCTCTTGTAAGTGAAGTCTGGAGCATCCTTACACACAGTCCAACAGTAATCTGCAAGCATTGCTGCATTCCAATGATCCTGATATCTTCTCTCCATTTGAGAAATATGGAATCGTTCTCCATGTTCATCACTCACAGCTCCACAATTAAGAGGAAAAAAGTCTAGATGGGAGTGAAGAAAATGGATTTTAAGTGACATGTTGCATCGAAGCTGACGGTATTTTTGCAAAAGTTTTGTTACCAACTGAACATAGTTTTCATCTCTTTTGTTCCCTCAAAAAACCATAAATAACTGCTTTGAAAGAATCCCAAGGTACTGGTAAACTATTCGAATGAAGAATAGGTCGAATAGCCGAAGGTATATTTGGGTATTCAATTGTTCCTCTTTTCTTCATTGACAATCCAGACTTAACAGGTGGAGTCAAGCAGAAGTAGCAGTCATTTATATGGTTTGTAGGCTTCCTCCAAACGATAGATACAGCAAAAGTCATGGATCGTTTTTGTTTTTCAACCATTCTCGTAAAGTAACCGAACAAGAGATACAACATGTATGTGGAGCCCACGACTTACCTTGATACCAAAATAATGGTAATAGGCAGTCCTAACAATAGGCGCCAGATTGCGTTCTTGTGACTAAAATGTTAATTCACCACAAACGTAACAAAAGTTATTCACTAGGTTTACACAATTTCGAGGCATTTTTAGTAAAAAACGTTTACTCTTGAAAATCACTTCAAATCAATAAATCCTTATAAACAAAACAACAGAAATCACAGAAGCGCACTGTCATCACAGCACTTACAGTAGTAGTTAGGTTATAACCTCTAAAAAGCTGCAGTACTCTTTGTTTTGTCAGTTGGCGGATGTGCCAACTTCGGAAAACAAAATTTCTCAATTAGTGTATACACTATATAAAATGACGTGCCTCTGTATCTCAAAACTAAGAGCTAATAAGTGGTTTTTACTTTCCTTGCTCTACGAAGTAGAAAGGAAAGTTATGTAATCGGCTGAAAAAAAAATTTTGAGTTTTCTTCAGATCTTTACGTTTCAGACCCTCCTGAGTCCGAAAAACACTATTTGGGAAAATGGTCTGTGTGTGTGTGTCAGTCTGTCTGTGTGTGTATGTGTGTCTGTGAACGATTTTTAGAGAAAACCACCGTACCAAATCAGCTCAAACTTAATATCTCGCCTGCAAGTCACCATGGAACGCCAAAATAAGGGTTTGGATCATCATAGTGATCAAAACACCAAATATTTTTTTTCTCAAAAACGGCTCTAACGATTTTGATTAAATTTTTTATATTGGTAGCTCCCGAGATGGCAATCATACCGTAAAATTCCCATTTGTGGGAAAATGACGAGAGCAGCACAATAAATTACTACAACTTTCGACGAAATCGATTTTAGCGCGGTTTTTAGAGAAAACCACCGTGCCAAATCACCTGAAACTTGATGTCTAGCCTACAGGTTACCATGGGACGCAAAAATAAGGGTATGGGCAAAATCCACCGAAAGTTAACTATAGTCATCATAGTGATCAAAACACCAAATTTTTTTTCTCAAAAACGGCTCTAACGATTTTAATTAAATTTTTTATATTGATAGCTCTCACTAAGGCAATGATACTATAAAATTCTCATTCGTGGGAAAATGACGAGAGCAGCACAATAAATTATCAAAATTTTCGACCAAAAGCGTTTTTCGCGCAGTTTTTTCCTTATAAACTCCGCTGGAATTCTTGTAGAATGTTAAAATAAATTAGTATTGTAGTCCAATCCAATACCTAAAGATTGAGTGTTTAAAAACGCTCATGAGATACATGAGGCTCACTCCAGAAATTCCTGAATTTCAACTACTGCCGTTTCGCTTACTACCAGTTCTAAACGTTTTTACTCAATAACTCTGCAAAAGTAATTACTTCTTCAAAAAATTCTTGTTTACAGCCCCATTAATTCTCTGTGTACCAATTGCTCAATAATGGTTCTGAAATGAGTACGAGCAGCACAATAAAATCTGGAACTGTAAGCGCTACGGCTTGCTGCTGCCGTAAAGCGTTGTTTGACCAAGATTCAAATTAACTGAGTGATAAATGAATTGATTAAATAGAATTAGCCATGTACAAAGTGATTTGTTGTAGAGCTAAGGAAAGTTGTGTGTTGCAACGCACCAGATATTTATGTTGATTTTTGAACTCTGCAGGTGAAAATACATAATAATTGGATATTTTTAAGACCGAAACAATTTAACCCGTAATTCTAGAACAGTGATTATTATCCTTCTCAAAAAATCATCCGTACTGCCTCATTAACTTTTCTATCTACAAATTGCTCAATAATGGTGCACGAGTAGCGCAATAAATTCTGGAACTGTAAGTTCTACCGCTTTCTGTCATTGTGAAGTGGTGTTTTACACATTTCAAATGAACATAGTGAAAAATACATTACATCAGTAGCAAAAGCCTTGGAAAACCAGTAGAGCCTGAGAACGTTGTGTGATGTGGCGCACCTGATATTTTGAAAAGAGCAGAAAGAGCAGTTATCTGAAGGATAGCAGGAAAACGGTTTGTTGAGTGCACGAAAAAGAGAGAAATAGACACACGAATTGAACAAGATATGGGACTGTATTGATGCACTTGCCTAACACTATTTGATTACCCGGGTACTTGGTTTTCTGCACGCATGAACTGGTGGCGATAGTCAGTAGAGTTGTGAGTAGCACGAGAGGTGATAGATGTGTGTTAATCGTGAGACCTGAGAGATGAGTGTCGATTGTGAGAACTGAGAGGCGAGCGAAGAGTTGTATGTTGTGAGAAGGAAGTAAATTGAGGGATTGAAAGAAGATATTTGGAAAGTCCAGAACTGAAGAAGAGGTAGGCAGGACTTTCCTGCAGCTACAAACAAATGGCTTGAGGTCAGAGGACTCAATGTTCAGGGAAGGCCCTAAAAAGTGAGTGAACGAGGCGTAGGATTATGCGCAGAAATTCTTCCTTGATCTCATCTCGGCTTCTGAATGAATTGATATCAGAAGGTTCTACAGAATATGTAAAATTTATTTTCGTACAGTGTGTCGAAAATAGTCTTCTACAAATCTGACATAGAGTTCATCTCTCCACTTTTTCGGTGGCATGTGGCGACGTTTCCTCACTTCACTGTTCCCACAACGACTAAAGCAACGTTTAAAAAAACGAAATAAACGCGGGATAACAAAAAAAGGCAACGTTATTCAAACAATTGGACGGCCGACTGGACTTGGCCCCTAATACGTCGTTTACACGGTTCCAGTGAGTCACGCCAGCTCAGAGTTTTGATGGTGGGGGACATCAGACTGGCGTTCATGTTATTGGTGCAAGCTCACTGGCTCCAGTGAACTGGACCGTTTACTGGCATCGTGTAATTGCGGCGTAAGGTTGAAAAGTTCAAAAGTCTATTTTCTTCACCTTATTAAATATATTTACGTTCTCGAATACAAATATGTTTCACACTCTGACATTCTGAAATCCTTCTGAATCCAAACCTCATTTTCGCAGGGGCAGAGCGAAACTCCTATACTCAACCTACTCGGAAGTGCCGTTTACGATTACCACGCGGCTCAACTGGAGAGGTTCCTGGACGAGTACCGTTCCCTTCAAGATCAACTCAACAAAATGAAAGAGACGTGCGAAGGGTTCATGGAGCCGACTCCGGACGTTCCAGTAGATCCCTACCCGCACAATCGCTACACGAACAGTTCCATCTACAACGATTTGTACAGAACGTAAAGTTGAAATATTTTAAGTACTTAATAATTGTCTCTAAATGTTTTTTGTGCGTTTCGATTGAGAAATGATTGATACGACTTATGAGAAACAAAAACAAAAACAAAAAAAGACGTCGAGTAAAATTGTGGAGTTTTTTTGGAATTAAATGTGGAGTTCCCTTCGTTCGTTGATTGTGAACGTAAAAGAAGAAAGCGAAGTTTTATATTCTTCAAGGTAATAAAATGTTTAAAAAATTACAAATGAATTGGGCTGCATGAAACTTGTACTATATGTGTATTAACATTATCAATGGATGGAGTTTATTATTTGTTAATAAATGTGACTCTTCTTTCGTGTGCTCCGCCCCCTTGAAAGCCTCTCAACTAGCAATATTTCCAGAGCCACACGCAGTTACTCGCATCAGCTTCTAAAAGACGTGGCTGTTGGCACGACGCTATGGTAAGCTTTTTACTTTCCTTGCTCTACGAAGTAGAAAGGAAAGTTATGTAATCAGCTGGAAAAAAAATTTTGAGTTTTCTTCAGATCTTTACGTTTCAGACACTCCTGAATCCAAAAAACACGATTTGGGAAAATGGTCTGTGTGTGTGTGTATGTGTGTCTGAACCGATTTTTAGAGAAAACCACCGTACCAAATCACCTCGAACTTCATATCTCGCCCGCAAGTCACCACGGGACGCCAAAATAAGGGTTTGAAGCAAATCCTTCGAAAGTTAACTATACTTATCATAGTGATCAAGACACCAAATATTTTTTTTCTCAAAAACGACTCTAACGATTTTGATTAAATTTTTTATATATCAATAAGGTAACTATACCATAAAAATTCCCATTTGTGGGAAAATGACGAGAGCAGCACAATTAATTACCAAACTTTTCGACGAAATCGATTTTAGCGCGGTTTATAGATAAAACAACCGTACCAAATCAGCTGAAACTTGATGTCTAGCCTCCAGGTTACCATGGGACGCCAAATTAAGTGTATGGGCAAAATCCACTGAAAGTTAACTATAGTTAGCATAGTGATCAAAACACCAAATTTTGTTTCTCAAAAATGGCTCTAACGATTTTGATTAAATTTTTTATATTGATAGCTTCTAATAAGGCAATGATACCATAAAATTCCCATTTGTGGGAAAATGACGAGAGCAGCACAATAAATTATCAAAATTTTCGACCAAAAGCGTTTTAAGCGCAGTTTTTTCCTTATAAAGTCCGCTGGAATGTTAGTAGAATGCTAAAAAAAATTGTTATTGTAGTCCAATCCAATACCTAAAGGGTGAGTGTTTAAAAACGCTCATGAGATACATGGGGCTCACTCCAGAAATTCCTGAATTTCAACTACCCCCGTTTCGCTTACTACCAGTTCTAACAGTTATTACCCAATAACTCCACAAAAGTGATTACTATCCACTTAAAAAAATTCGTGTGTTTGTACCGATTTTTTTTTGTTGTCTTTGTACCGATTGCTCAATATGGGTCCTGCAATGAGTACGAGCAGCACAATAAAATCTGGAACTGTAAGCGCTACCGCTTCCTGCTGCCGTAAAGCGTTATTTGACCAAGTTCAAATTAACTGAGTGATAAATGAATTGATTAAATCGAATTGGCCATGTGAATTGACGTAGAGCTAAGGAAAGTTGTGTGTTGCAACGCACCAGATATTTTTGAACCGACTTCCACACACCACTATTACTACGCTCTTTTATGCGCTACAAGAGCTGAAAATTGAAGCTATGTATAGCTCATTGACTGTCCCAAAATTAGGATGAGCACGGCAGCTTAAAGCTTGCCAGTTTTAATGTCTCACAGGTCTCGAAGTAATTGGATTAGTTCTGCCAGTAGGTAAATTAATGGAGCCTGCCATCTCTGGCTGGCGGGATACTGTGGGTGAGCGCTTTCGATGTAACAACATCATCGTCTGGCACTTAAATCAGTACTAAATTCAATTAGTTGGTCGTGGTCTTTACATTGGAAGAGAAAAGTGTACGGGATGGTGTTGCCTCGCCGAATGGGGGAGGGGAGAAGGAGGTCATACACCTCCTAGGAAATCCATTGGAAGTGAAGGGAGAGGAGTGTAAGGGCAGTTTTGCGTGTTGTGGTCTGTTGATTATCGATTCTAAGTCTTTTTTGTATAGAGTGGTCTGTAAATCCATCTGTAGATTGTCAACGACTCAAATTTGGTCAACCACCACAAGACAACTGGACACGAACTAACCAAAATACAGCACTGCACCACCTACTACATAAACAATGCAAAGCACGAAAACTGAACATATTAGAAAAGATGGGTATTTATAAACAAAAAACTTCAACGGACAGATCATAAATGAACAAATACACACGAAATGCGACACCACATTTACACCACTCAAGACAGTACACAAACGAAAACGACCCACTGACGGATTTACTGACTACCCTGTACAAAAAAAGACTTGGAATCGACAATCAACTGACTAGTTAAAACACACAAAACTGGCCTTACGCTCCTCTCCTTTCACTTCCAACGGATTTCCCAGGAGGTGAACGACCTCCTCCCCCCTCCCTTCAACGACCCAAGACCATTCCACTCCCTTTCTCTTCCTGTATAATGACCATGACCAACTAACCGTCTTTAGAACTGACTTAATGGCCAGACAATGATGTCTTTACCTCGAAAGCCAGAGAAGACGGATTCACAGTACGTTAACTTTAGTCTCACAGGTCCCTAAGGAATGCCAGGTATTTCCTGCAACACACTTCATTGAACTCCACTTGGGGAAGTAGCACACAGAAATCGCTCCCTCTCAAGTCTCTGACACTGAGCCAAGACGTGGTACAGAGTCCGCTCATAAACGAAAGTAATCGTTTCATCATTTGCATTTCCTGCCATCTCATTCAAACCACCAGTCAGCCAGAGTCGTCCCGTCGTGCGGATTGCCTGCTGGCGCCTGGGATATGTCATTTTCGTCTTGGGCAGGTCATGTTTCGTATCGTTTATTGGTGTTTTTCGATGATGAATCGAATGGGGTTGGACTTGGAGGTGTGAGACTACGTCAGGCTGTGCAAAAGAGTAATGAACCATTGTGTAACATGATGTTCGACGTAAACCCCAATTGTTAAGTGAATCTGCAAACTGACGTTTTCTTCATTTTTCCCCTCGTTCATTGATTTATTCGCGCATATCATTGAAGTAACCCTTTTTAATTCAGTAACGGTGGAGTCAGGCCGGAAAATAGTTTTCCGCTCAAGAAACGTTCACGAGCAGTCTGAAGGTCGACATAAACTGAAACCTGATTAAACGAGCTCGGTCGAGAGAAAAAGCGCACTTGTACGAGTAAGTTCGTTTCAGTCGAGGGAAAGAATTAGAGGGAAAAGTTCTCCGCAAATTCTCCGGCTCCGAAGCAGCTCACGTTATCAATTAAAAAAATTGAAGGAAAAAAAGGTAGCCAGTTGATGTTGTAAGCTGTAACCGCGGTTGTGCCTTATTAACGCTCTAAAGCGATCCACTTTCCTCCTCTTTTCTCTTTCCTTGGTTAAATAAAGTATTACGAGTACAGGTTCAATTTGAATCTCAATTAACGTCTGAGAGGTCGGTTGGAACAGCGGACGGACAAAGCGCGTTCTAACTTGATGAGCCCCTTTAACGTTAACGTTCGCCAACCGCTGAACCCGGGTTCGTGGAACTACCCTTCTTGAAGAACTATGCCGGTCGAAAGATGTTCTTTTCGTGTGGTGCTTTTTATAAACACTCGGAGAGATCTAATCTAGTAGTAACGGAAATATCCGTGTCGAGTGTTTACGGAAATACAGTACAGGGGGAACTCAAGGGAATACAAATTCATGTTTTAGTGTCTCATTGACTGGGTTAAACATCGGAGAATGCAAAGCGCGCATAAAAAATAAAAACAGCTCTTCTCTTCTGGCTGAGCACCGCCAGGGCTAATGCACCTTTAGTTTTCTTTGGAATTGAACGTGGCACAGACAAATGCTTATAGCGTGAGCCAGCCATCTGTGCTCTCCAACGTGCTTCGACATCCTGCCCACCTTTGGCACGAGAAGATGACATGATAGGCATCATTCACTGTTGCCCGGCATTGTGGACAGTCTGGCTCGAAGACTAACCAATTCGATACACCCTAATTCTCCGTCTTATTCGAAGAACTGGGGTCGCTGTGACGCCGCCTGAAATATTGACCAAGTGCTGAGAGCAGCTGCCAGGTCCATGGCCCTTTCTGGTGTACATCCTACCCGTCTGGCCACTTCCAAAGGGCCCTCTTCCTGTTCATCTGGTAGTGCTCTCCTGTAATAAATAAATTCACAATAGTGTATTCCTTACTTAATTCAATATTCACTGTGATATAACCAGGAGAATAAAAGCTTTTGTGCAGTGTATTTCTAAAGAACACATGAGAACGAAGAGAAATATAGCCTCCTCGCATATCATCGAAGAAGGGTGCTTTATCTTAAATCTCTTTAACAACGTCATTTCTTTTTTTTCGGTAAATATACGTGGAGATGTTTATCCAGTGAAATTCCATTTTCGTTTCAAAGGCCTCTTCATAGCCGTGGGTTAAGAGTTAACCCGAAGATCTGTAGAAAAGAAAATGGAAAGCGAGTGGGAAATGAAAAAAAGGTGGTGGGGTGGGTCAGGGGTGAGGAGGGAAAAGAAAATAAACCAAGACTAGTAGGTGTTGCGGTGTGTGTTCGGGAGATGGAGGTTGAGGAAGGAGGAATCGAGGGGGGAAAGGCGGAAGAGAGAGGGAAGCTCTTTTCCCTAATGCCGGCGGTGAAGAGAAGCGTTTCTGTCGAAATGGACGATAAAAATTCTCCCACCGGAGTCCTGCAAGGAGCCAGTGAGAAGGCGGAGCGCCGCTGATAGACTGTACACAAACGAGAACGTGCTCGGAGCTCTCAAAAAGTCTCTTTTTAGTTCCGAAAGGAAAAGAAGGGCAAACGGTAAGGGCAAGAGGGGGGCTGATGTGGGGCGTGGGAATTGAGGAGCTTGTTGGCCTTTTAACTTGAACGTTTCAATCACACCTTCCCCAAGGGCGAGGGTAATCCGAGAGTCGTTTCCCCGAGAGTTCCCTTGCCAGCCTTCTACTTAATTGACGGCTCCTCGTGTTTTTACTGATCTCGCTTTTCCTTCCGACATCCACACTCCCCCCGCCCCACCCCTTCTGTACACCGCCAACTGGCACACGAGTCAGCTCATAATGTATGAAATGGATAGCAAATTGCAGCTATGCAACGTCGCTCACATGTCTAGCGCGACGTATCACTCAACTTGTATCACGTTCACGTGCATTCAGCAATTCTAATCGCTCCAGCAATTAATTTTTTCACTCAGTTCACGAGAGCCTCACAAATTATACGTAAACACCTTCAATGTTCCGGAATTTATTGAGTTGCTCTTACTGTACGGTAAAGAACAATTATTCTCATGATAAACGTGTTACGGGGGGCATTAATATTGAAAGCGGTGAGTCGAGAAGTAATACGATAGAAACCGAATGCAATTCGAACGAGTAGTTTTATTCGTGAATTACTTTCAGAGATGTTTTACCACCACAAACCAGGAACTGGGTGGGAGCGAACGCGGGCGGCAGGGCGACGAGGGAACCGCTCGGTTACAACTGACGGCTGCAAAGTCTCGAGCGAATCGGGGCATTTGAGGTGCCCAGTCAGCACAAATGCCCCGGACGAGCCCCCGCTGAATGGAAGGCTTTGGTTCGTCCTGATACACTCATGATAAACGAAAATAGTGGCGAAAAATAGTTTCTGAAGGGTTGTGAAAAAGAGCTTTACGTTTTAATGGGCTTCAGCATGCGATTCACTCACGAAGGGGGATGAGATGGGAGATGCTGGGACAGGAATTCACCCTTCAGGAGAGTAACTGTCTTTTGATGTTGGACAAGGAATTCCAGAATTCTTGAGGTTGTGGGGTAAGAGGATGAAACTCGCAACTTCTCGAAGTGAATTAGAAACCTACGGTAAAAAGTATTTTACTCAAATGTATTTCTATAGCTCAAAACTAGGGAATTCTCAATTCGATTATAGTAATGCTCTACGAATCATTTGTGTTTCCTAATCTAGAATATGTGGCAGTGGTTTGGTCTCTCCTTGCTGTTCTGAGTCAATTTCTATCGTGAGCCTTCCTCGAAAAAGGTAGGCAACACACAACTCATGGGTTTGCAGGCGCCTTAATTTTATTTGGTTTGTAGAACACATATTGGTGGAGCGCCTACCATTTATCAGGTAGGCCGCCCGCAAAGTTTAATCAGGCTCCTCTCCATATTCGATCACCTGTTACTTTGGCCCCTTTTGAACGTAGTACACAACATTTTGTACAAAAACTGCGTACTTGCAGGAGATCAAGGATAAACAGTAGCCTGGTTGACCATGGTGGATTGCTTACATTCAGTCGTTCATGCGCACTACTTATAGGTATTGTGGGATAGCATAACCAAATATACTTAAGGGCCCCCACTCGCAGACGCCCCTTCCTTTATTGAGCCACAAACACGAAGGTATTTCACAGAATGCAATTGTAGGATCTGAATCGGACGCTCGAAGCCTAGGAGACGCACCTGAGAGACGAACAACGCATCGGACGCCCGAAGCCTAGGAGAAGCAACTTGGAGACGAGCAGCGCATCCAGGAGACGAACAAGAGACTCGTCGATAAGATGATTGTAGAAACTCTCGAAACACAGTAGTGAGTGTATGAATCTTTGAATAGCAAGTTGTATTTGATTTGAAGTTTGATAAAAGTTCTATTCGCTTACAGCCCTTGACAGTTTTTGTATCATCCCCTACACAATTATAATGACGAGACTTCATTTGTGTTGGTAGGCAACATGCAATCCTTCGCTGGCGGGTGCCGTAAGTGATTATGCAAACTCGCCACTCTCATCTGCATTGCGCCTGGCCGTTTAAAGGTAGGCGACCCACCATGGGAGACCAGGCACCTGTTTATTCATGATGTTCTGTTCATCCTTCAACTTAAACACCACCAGTTTCTGTATCAATCGTTTTTTCCTACACATCACACAACTTTCTTCAGTTCTACATAAACTCCCCGGTTTTCATGGCTTCTGCTACCGATTCAATTTACTACTCACGGTGCCACGACCACTCATGCCCAGACCATTATCGAGCAATTGGTGTACACAGGATTGATGATGCTGTACTCATGCTTCAGGAATTTCTGAAGTAGCCTGTATATATTTTATGAGCGATAATAAAGGCCCATCGTGCAAATACTTCATCGAACTACCACCTTAGTTTTTCTCAAGATTCTAGTAACATTTGAGCACAATTTACAAGGAAAAGCTGCACTAAAATCGATTTTCGTCGAATGTTTGGTAACTCATTGTGCAGCTCTCGTTATTTTCCCACAGATGAGAATTTCACGGTAGTGTTTGGTTTATTGGAGCTGTCTATATGAAAATCAAATAAAAATGCTCAGAGCCGTTTTTGAGAAAAAAAATTTGGTGTTTTTATCACTATGATAACTACAGTTAGTTTTGAGTGGATTTGGCTGATACCCTTATTTTCGTGTCCCATAGTGGCCTTGGGCTAGGCATCAAATTTGAGTTGATTTGGTTCCACCTAGTTATAGTGTTTTCCGGACTCAGCACGTTAAGATCTGAATAGAACTCAAAATTGTTTTTACATCCGATTTCATAACTTTTTTTCTACTTCGTAGAGCCAAGGAGAGTAAAAAGGCCAATGTAACAGGAGATTGAAACTGAACAGGAGCCAGCATTTGTGAAGGTAGGCAACTTGCGACGTTTCGAAGGCAGGCGTTTACAGCGTATGCCATGGAAAAACGAGTGATGAGGGCCAGAGCGGCGAACAACGATTATAAAGAAGAGCTCATTGATAATTCGTTTTGGAGAAGCGAAAGAAGAGTGGTGAGGAAGGGGGGGTGGAAATAAAAAGGGGATTAGCACACTATATTACAGGGCTATTTCCGAAAAAATGTCCAAAAAATGTTGTTATCATCTATTGGGAATAAGGTGGGCTTTAAAAATCGAAGTAGTATTAAATCTTCGTTAGACCCAGTTAACGATAAAATGCAAACTCAGGATAGAAGTGGGGTGTATAATTTGACACATTCAACCGAGCCTAATTTTACTTGTTCTACCCCAGGACCGGAAGTGAAAACTACCATTTCATCGCTTCAATACCACCAAATATTGGATGGAATGCTGCTAAAACGATTTATTCATGGTAAATTCTTGTCAAAATTTAAATTCGAAACCGGGCGCCAATCTACAGCCTTTTGGCTCTATGGCCGCTCTATGACTTGATTTTTTCAAATTTCTTCTTCAGTTTTCCTACATAAAAAATTGGAAAATCAATAAATTAATATTCGAAAAATCTCCTTTTCTGAGTTAACTTGGCTTATATCTCCGTTCAACCTATGAATACAGAAATAATTACGGAGAACGAAATGTGGGTGACTAAAAGACACTCCATTAGAATTTATCACATCTGGTGAAAAATTTACCCTGGAATTTACGGCAATGTTAGAAAAAACGTTATTTTCGACACATTTTGATTTTTATCTCTGTTCAATGGACCGTCACAGGAACATTACTGAGAACAATATGTAGGTATTAACTATTTGAAAACATCCTGTGAGTTTGGTGAAAATCGACGAAGCCGTTTTGCCAAAAAACCGTAAAAAACCTATTTTTGATTCAGGGGCCCATATCTCCGTTCGCCGTATTTTCATGGAGATATGTATGGAGAAGAAAAGTTAGGTGATTAGTAGAAGATAATTTGAAAGTTTAATCAAAATCGTTAGAGCCGTTTTCGAGAAAGATGCGAATGACCCTAGTTTTTGGTACATTTTCGTCCCCCACCCCCCTTCCCATCGGCCGAAATCGTCCATAACCTTATTTTGGTGTCTAAAAAAAATAGCGAACAAAACAAAAAAAGAACCAGCTCAATCGGATTAGCCGTTCTCCCGCAAATCGAACTACAGACACACACACACACACATACACACGGACCACGCGCCGAAATTAGGTTTTTTAGACTCAGTAGGGTCTGAAACGTGAAGATCTGAAGAAACACATAGACATATTGTTCTCAATGAATGTTCCTGTGACGGTCCATTGAAAACAGATAAAAATTAAAATGTGTCAAAAATAACGTTTTTTCGATCATTTCCGTAAATTCCAGGGTAAATTTTTCACCAGATCTGATAAATCCTAATGGAGTGTCTTTTAGTCACCCATACCAACATTTCGTTCCGTATAATTATTTCTGTATATATATGTTGAACGGAGATATAAGCCAAGTTAACTCAGAAAAGGAGATTTGTCGAATATTAATTTATCGGTATTCTAATTTTCTCAAAAACGGCCCTAACGATTTCGATCAAACTTCCGGAGTACTCTCAGCTAACTAGTACGTACATTTTGTCCTCCATAAATGTTCCTGTAAAAATGCGTTGAACGAAGATATAGCGCCCGCCTATGTAGGTGGTGTTCGAACTTAAAGGGGTGGCGGAAAGTTGTGTGTTGCTACGCACCAGATATTTTTAATAGACTAACGTAGAACTGAAACGACTTGCAAACGAGAGAATATACCACGGATTGAAGAATTTTTAAATAATATGAACAAGAAGTATTCTAAGTGGTGATGTACACAAAAAATATACACATTGGCTTACATACTACACACTTTTACAATTATTCTGATTATTTGTATAGTTCTGATAAGTACATAAAATAATTAATCATTTATTTATAACGATGACAATGTCTAAAACTTGGATTGAGACATAAGCTTGCATGGTTGAGACCCTTTTGTTAGCAGGAGGCTCATTGAACTCCAGGAGGTGAGAAAACACTGGCGCACGGGAGATTTCCCGATACCCAGTTTGGCCAATTCTGTGCCGAAGAGTGTTAATATTTGTTTTAAATTACTTGAAATATATTATAAAACCAAAGAAAGTAAGTATAACTCAAAAACGACTTACCTTAACTGTACATGCACTAATAGCTAAATCCAGAGGCGACTGCTCCTAAAGGTGTCTGGAAGGGTACTAAAAGACGAGAAGTAGGTCTTCATTCAGGACTGGTAGTCGGGTTCAAGCCAGGTTGCGAACAAATACAATGGAAATGCCGGTCGGTGGCCCGTCGGGCTGAATGTGTTAAAACTTTCTAGTGCATTATATTAGAGTAATGTAGGCAACGGGGCGGAAACTTAATGAGCACGAGAAGGTTTATACAGATAGCAAGGGTTTTGGAAATCACCCGAACGAATCTCGTCATTCCTTCAATTTTGATTTGACAGATACATTGAATTTCTCATTTTTGCCCCAAGGGACGTACGTTCGATGTGCATGAATAATTTGAACTACTAAGAGTAACAGTTCAGGCAAATGAGGCGGTGCCTCAAAGCGTTTCTCCATTGATAGTATGTTATCTGTGTTAACTTGATTCCCTTCGTCATTACAACGCGACAGCCAGATCGACATTTCACTTTCTTCTGATATCTTCTCTCTCTGTGACCTATTCAGTTGCGTTCTTTTTACTGATGATGACCTAAACGTCGAAATCGAGCAAGCATTAACTCAAATTTAGTCGAAGTAGACAAATATTGAAATATTAAATACTACCAGTTTCTGTGTCAAACGATTCGTTTTACCACATGCGCTAAGTTAGAACGGTACAAATTATTACACAACGGTTTCTCTTGCACAGCTTGATGTGGTCTCAAATCTCATCCGATTCAGCATCGAAAAATACCAGTGAACCATATGAAACATGACCTGACTACAACGGAGCGGGCACCTGCAGCTATTACCACGACGACTCGAAGTGGAGGGTCGTTCTAATGAGACGGGAGGGACATGCGATGAAACGCTTATTTCCACTGCATTACCCCCAGAGTTCTTTCAATTGATAGACTTTGGCTCACTATAATTACTGCGATTTCACTCTTAAAATCAGGGACTCGTTCCATTCCACTCAACGTCGAAAATACCCAGAAAACGATACCTAACACCACGGAATTGCTATAAAACTATCAAAACTGCGTATTCGTAATTTTTTTAAATCATGTTTTGCACATAACAACCATGGCTTTGGTTCGATCGGATTGCCGAGCAAGTGGGAATAACTAAATATCATTGTGTGGAAGAACGGAATTGTTAGACCGTGTTGGCATAAAAAGCGGCCCCGACAGCCGACTGACATTGTGGAGGTAGGCAGCCTGCAACGCTTCGCCGATGAACGTGCAACGTGAACGCCTGCACAATATTTGATTACGCAAACCCGCTAATCTTGTCCGTCGCGCTTGACAGTTTGAAGGAAGGCAGCCCACCACGACAGGGCATGCTCCTGTTGTTCTCAATCTCCTGGTAATTCTGCCACCTTAAATACTGCCCTTTTCTGTATCACCAGTTTCTTTTTGCTACGTGCATTACCAGGAGATTGAAATTAAACCTGCCTAAGCACGGTTGGTTGCATACTTTCACAAATGCAGGCTCCTGTTCAGTTTCAATCTCACTCTCACTCTCTCTCATATCCTTTGTCCAAGAAGAATGAAGTATTCGAAGTCACGTAAAACTGGTGAAGTGAAATTGGGAGCTTTGAAATCGCTGAAAATCGTCAAAAGACTTAAAAGCAAAAATCGGATTAATGATAGAAGCTAAACTAATTTCGATTTATGGTTTCGCTAAAATTGTTGCCGTTTCTACGAGAGATGAAAAATGCCTAATTTTGCTTCGTATAACCGTTCAGAGAATTTCAATGGAGATATCCACAGAGAAGGAGCGTTTGTTACTGATTAGCAGAAAGTATTTACAAATTAAATCAAAATCATAGAGCGGGTTAGGCGAAAAATTGGATAAGCGGTATTTTTTTAGCGTATTTGCTCCCCTCCACCCCTCAAGTCATTCCATCGATGAAAACTGCTCCTACGCTTATTTTTGCGCCTTCAAAAACTCGCAAACAGAACAAAACCAGTTCAATCAGTCCAGCAGTTTTCCAGCAAAATCGAAAACTGATTTTTTCACGTCATCACATCACTTCCTACACTTTGGAGTAGCTGTAAATATTAAAATGAGCGGGAGATGATATTAGTGGTGGACTGAGAAGGTTTTAATCATCATAAAGGTGCCTCTATACTGAACAGCCAAGCGCTCTGTTAGCGTTTTAAAGGACTAGCCGAGTTACGAAGAGCGGCCACAGGTTACTGTAGCGTCGAGTCCAGTTAAGTATTTTCTTATTATGTCCAATCACCTTGACGTCCCGCAAGCTGTTTTCTCGTTAGCTTTCGTAAGTAAACGCGTAACGTGTTGTCGTACGTAAATAAACGATTGCGAAAGGGGATCCGGTTAACGGGAAATTAATTATTCTCGAGAAAGCGACTTCTGAACTGAGCAACTTCTCAAAATAGGGTACGATCTGTCGCAAAATTTGTGGATCACGGTGTGTTTAAGATAAAAGTTGTAGTTTTGACTTCAAACGTAATTGAATTTCCTACTTATGACACGCTTCACTGCAGCAATTTTTATTGATGCCGGAAACTTTTCGTGCCTGATTAATTCTGATATTTGTAAACATCGCGCAACATCCCCGCGCACATTATAGCTACTACTACGATTTCGCTCTGTTCACACAAATTTGTTTAACTTAACAATTGAATTTATCGGGCTCCTGCTACATACGCTACGACCTTCACTTAAAACCAACGCATTGTTAATTGACGGTCTTGTCAACGTGAGTGTTTTGGGAAGCTTCGTGTTGACAGGTCTAGAAACGACGTTAGTTCAGAAATTCCTGTGCCCACACCTGATTACTATGACGATTATAGACAGCTTATTGTGCTACCGCCCTGATTTTGTTTCATGACGCCAACAACTGCACTAAAATCGTTTCACGTCGAAATGTTTGTTACTTTGTTGTAATAGTCCCGACGGTACAATTACAGGACAGACCATTGTCGTATAAAACGCGAAAATTTAATCAATGAAATTCATCAATCAACGCTGTTTTTGGGAAATAAATTAAGTGGGTGAAACATCACTTCAAGGTGGTAGAAAGCGGTAGCGCATACAGTTCCAGAATTTATTGTGCTGATCACATTAAACAAAACTACCCTACACAGGCTCTTGGGATGGAATAATTGGCGTGGGGAAAGATAAGAGGATGTTCCGAGATAGAACGACCCGAGCAACAAGCGGGTAGTGATCGGAGAAGACCTGCTGACACATCCACCACTCTTCTTGTACTACATGCCACGCCAGGACAGAGTCGATGCTACAATCCTGATGTTACTTGCCTCCACTTCACGAGCTCTATGCTCACAGTCCTGCCTATGGTAACCAGTTTGCTCTCTCCTGTTTATCAATCTCTCCAGGGAGCGAATAAGAGAAAAGCATCTGCAAAGCGTGTACTGCGTACGTCTGAGAAGCTAGTTGGGGTGTGCTTCAGAGTGCCAGAGGATGTTCCAGGGATGGCTCGCGAGGTAGTCTTTCGTTTTGTGCGAGGATAGAAGGGGCGTATTGGAGACGTCGCATCAGGGAATACCAGGTTGACGGGAGTTGGGGATGGACCTAGGAGGATGTGCTAAGACATGTTGACTTCAACAGGTACCATCACCCATAAGAGCGGGGTGAGCGGTAATGGTCATAATAATCAAGAGTGAATTGAAACTAACGCCGTTTTTACTTTCTACTACCCAAAGGGTAAGGAGAGGATAGTGATCGTCTCAAAAAAAATTGGGTTTTCTTCACACTTTGAGGTTACGATTTGAGGCTTACTGAATCCAAAAAACCTAATATCGGCGCAGGTTCCGTGTGTGTGTGTTTGACTCAATTTGCAGGAGAACGCCTGAACCGATTGATATAGTTCTTGTTTGTTATTCATTTTGAATAATGCACCGATGTTTTCGGTCAGGAATATTTTTTTACACCTCCTCCGCCCCCCGGTGAAAATTTGATACTTTACGTTTCAAGGCATCAGGATTCTAAATCTCCGTCCAGGCTGTTTGATCCATCAAAACCCATTTGGTAGCTAGTCATGCCCGTCAGCTCACGCCGTGGCGATTGCCTACAGGAGCTTGTCATTTTCGTCGTTTCATTCTATTCAGGTCATGTCTCGTATCGTTTATTGGTATTTTTCGACGCTTGATCGAACGGGAATGGTCTCGGAAGTGTAGGACTATGTCAAGCTGTGCAAGAGAATAATGAACCGTTTTGTAATAATTTGCAGCGCTTTTACTTTCCGCTACTCAAAAGCAAGAAAGCGTTCTTATCCGGTCAAACATGAAAGTTAGATTTTATTCACTCCTCGAAATCGAACTAACCTTATTTTAGCGCGTGGTCCGTGGGTGTCTGTAGTTCAATTTGCGTGAGAACGGCTGGACTGATTGAGCTGGTTCTTTTTACTTTCCTTGGCTATAAAAAGTAGAAAGGAAAGTTGTGTAATCGCCTGAAAACAATTTTTGAGTTTTCTTCAGATCTTTACGTTTCAGCCCTCCTGAGTCCGAAAAACACTATTTGGGAAAACGGTCTGTGTGTCTGTGTGTATGTGTGTCTGTGTGTATGTGTGTCTGTGACGATTTTTAGAGAAAACGACCGTATCAAATCAGCTCAAACTTGATATCTATTGTTGAATAATGGTTCGGGAATGAGTACGAGCAGCACAATAAATTCCGGAACAGTGAGCGCTACCACTTTCTACCGCCGTGAAGTGTTGTTTGACCAAGTGCAAACGAACTGAGTGATAAATGAATTGATTTAGTAGAAAACGCCATATAGTATGTGAATTGACTTAGTGCTAAGGAAAGTTGTGTGTTGCAACGCACCAGATATTTTCGTTTCGTTTGTGATTTATTGAAGACGCAAAAATGTGGTTGCGAGTGATGTCCATCGATGGGAAAGGGGATGGGGACCAAAAGGTTCAAAAAATAGGGTTTTGGGAACTTTTTTCAATAACCACTTAGAATTAAACGTTCAAATTATCTTCTACTGGTTATCACTTCACTCTCTACTGGTTCTACTCGATTACGATTCGGTGAACGGATACAGGCTTTTGAAGCAAAAATAGGTTTTTTACGCTTTTAGGCAAAATGGCATTAACTATTTCCACTTAACTCACAAGGCGTTTCCAAATAGTTGAAATTGTTCTCTATAAAATTTCTTTTGACAGTCAATTGAAGAGAGATAAAAATGAAAGTGAGTGAAAATAGTATTTGTTTAAACATTTTCGTAATTTACAGAGTAACCGCTTCACTGCATTTAGTAAGTCTGGCGGAGTATATTTTAGCAACCTATACCCATGTTTGTTATCTGGAACTATTTCTGTATCTATCTGTTGTTCGGAAACGGGGAAGTGTATTTCAAATTTTCTCAAAAACGGCTCCAGCGATTTCGATGGAACGTACGGAGTACTCTCAACTAACTAGTACCTACATATTTGTCTACTTTAACGTTTCCAAAATGCGTAAGTATAAGCAACAATACAAGACTTGAAAGAATTACCTTTACCCTTTCTTACACTTCTTTCTTCATCAGGTAGCTTGTTGTGGAGTTCTCGTTGTGAATCGTCACCCCGAATGAGCGATCAGTTAAATATTGGTGTACCATTGAATACAGGCTATTGGTAAAGTATTGGCGTAGTTTCAAAGGTAAGCCTTCGTGTCCGGTTCTGTCAAAAGCTTGCAGAAGAGAGCTGTCGCTGGTGGTATGCATTTTGTATGAAATTCGTATACCTTTTGTAATTGAAGAGAGCAGAAGTGCGGAAGCCTAATTGCTAATTAGGTATCACATGATTCCTGTACAACAGAAAATTGAGACGCTCAAATATCTTGGACTGAAGTGCTAACAGGCTGATGGGTCGATACGATGACGTAAGCGTGCTTCCACTGCTTCGAAAAATACCCCAACGTTTCACACCGTGTGTAGATCTAGTCATGGTGCTTTTGGAGTGGGTGACGATCTGACGGCTTTTTGGACATCTTTAGGTGAGAAAAACATCACAGATACGATGAGACGCTGCATTATCGTGGTCTACCAATACCAAGAGCAACAGGTCATAAATACGTTGGAGTTTTCTTATAAGCGGCTCACATTCAAAGAACATATTTCCAGGCTTATAGCTTATAGGAAGAGTGCAAAGTAGGGTCATAAATTGGCAACCCCCGTGGACAGCCCCACGTTTCATTGCACAATAAGATAATAATTGAGTTTTGACCTGGGTAGACGTGAACGAACCAGACGAGGTTTTAAGTATTGTACCACCTGACTTCCATTTGAAGACCCCAGTGATCGTAGACTAGTGGTTATAGACGAAGATTCATTATCCAACGAAAGTTGGGCATTGGATCAGAGCTCATGATCGCTGTACTTTTGCCTGAGTCAGCAGCTCTCCAAACATTTCCAAACCCCTCCTAACAGTATCACTAAACTAGTAATTAAAGAGTGGTGAAACCCCAACAAGATTCAAACACTTACATGTACAAAGAAGAAGTAACTGGAACAGGATATGAGTTTGAGCAGTTAAACGCGAACAAAGGGACTCTGACTTTGTGAACTGGTTGTACGGGGAAGGAGTGAGGAGTTCAAATTAGTTGTTAGAGAGATATGAAACGAGTGTCTGTCGCGAGAACTGGGAGACTAATGAGTCTCTCGGAAGAGCTGTGTGTTGTGGAAAGGAAATAAACTGAGCAGTAGGATATTTTGGAAAGTCCAGAAAAAGGAAAACCGATTGTCACTTGGAAATAACTGAAGACGAAGCGGACTTTCTCGCAGCCACAAACAAAGGAGACTTGAGGTCAGAAATAGCACGACTAGGCACAGGTGTGGAAGTTCCGAACTCAAAATACCCAACTAATTCGGCCTACGCCAAACAAAGTTATTAGACTCTTGTTCTCCCAATTTGGACGTATGCCATCAATATATAGAGCACCTGCGGTACAATTTCGGAGACTGGAGCAACAACAATGTTCGATACTCCAACGTCAAAAGTGCAGTTTTTCAGGAATGAGGCGCTGTACCAGGATTTCACAACTCTTCATCAACAACTTGAACATCTTTGCGCGACGAAACGAAGACTATTTCAACCCCTTCATTGAAGAAGGTTATATACGACTGGGCGATAAGTGCGACCTCATCGCAGGTCTGCTTCTACTGTCATGGAGGTTGCGGTATCACTATCATGCAAGAGGCTGGCCACTTGAGGGGTATCCACCGAACCCAGACCTGCAGGGGTACGACAGGTAATTGGTTGTTCCGAACCCTCTGATGGGTGACCACCTGAGGAATCTTGTACCATCTGGGTGGAGTTCTCAATCTGGTTTCCCATCCGATTTAACTATTTACCTGGGTAACTCCACTGTGACCACGTATCTTAGCCATCACCATCTTCGCAAAATCGGCGAAACGGTTATTTATTTATTACAATTGAAACGTAAGAGTAAGTAATGAGAAGACTTCACATATTCAGGACAAAAGATAACTTTTTGCAAAAGGTGTAGCAATCGGAAAGAAAATATCTGGTGCGTAGTATCACACAACTTTCCTTAGCTCTACGTCAATTCACTTGAGTTCATGGCTTTTTCTACTTACTCAATTCATTTATCACTCAGTTCATTCGAACTTGGTCAAACGTCATTTCACAGCGACAGAAAGTTCCGCAGCTAACATTTCCAGAACGTGTTTTGCTGCTCGTACTCATACCCGGACCACTATTGAGCAATTGGTACACAAAAAATTAATAGGGCTGTAAACAATAATTTATTGGAGAAAGATAGTAATCATTTTGGCAGAGTTATTGGGTAAAAACGTTTAGAACTGGTAGTAAGCGAAACGGCGGTAGTTGAAATTTAGGAATTTCTAGAGTGCGCCCCATGTATCTTATGAGCGTTCTTAAACACTCACCCTATAGGTATTGGATTGGACTACAACACCAATTTTTTTAAACATTCCAGTAACATTCTAGCGGAGTTTATAAGGAAAAATCCGTGCTAAAAACGATTTTCGTAGAACATTTCGGTTATTTATTGTGCTGCTCTCGTCACTTTCCCACGAATGGGAATTTTACAGTATAGTTGTCATATTGGGAGCTATTAATATAAAAAACGTAATCAAAACCGTTAGAGCCATTTTTAGGAAAAAAAAAATTTTTTTTATCACTATGATAACTATAGTTAGATTTAGATTGATTTGTCCATACCTTGAATTTGACGTGCCATGGTGAGTTGCAGGCTATATATCAAGTTGGAGCTGATTTGGTTCAGCTGTTTTTTCTAAACATCGATCACAGACCCACACAGGCCATTTTCCCAAATAGTGTTGTCCGAACTCAGTAGGGTCTGAAGAGAACTCAAAAATCTTTTTTTCAGCCGATCACGTAACTTTCCTTTCTACTTCGTAGATGCCACGGAAAGTAAAAAGAAGAGAAAGAGAACTGAAAATAAAGCATCAGAAATGGCAGATGTAAAAGCATTAAAAGGACAGGAAAAGAAATCCAAATGGGCGTAGTTTTGTAGGAAGCATCCCGGGGAATACGCTGCAGTGGCCGGTAGTAGAGATAATTGGTAGGGGAAAACGAGCTTGGAATACGTCCGCAAGAGTGGCAAGGCAAAGTTGATTGACGAAAAAAGAGCCGGTCAATCGAGGACACCATCGACATCCTGTAGCAAATGACGCTGTTGTAGAGTGGCCGACTGAAGCTTACTTCCAGTGTGGCCGGATAGAAGTGTGGTTGAAGTTCTTGTGTGCCGCTTGAGGAACTCCAATGCACGCATCCCACGATTACAGATGGATGAAGTCCCAGGTTTCGGTGGACAGAAGAACGGCGTGTGAAATTAGTGGAGCCTGAAAATGGATGGTAGATGGTTTTGATGAAATACAGTCAGTGAATGCATGACACAGGGGTGACGAGCGAGTTTTTTGGAAAAGTGTCCCTGGCTGGTTTGCTTACGGCCCTTGGGACCCCCTGAATGTATTTTATTGAGAAGTTATCCTCTCCTTGCCCGAGACGCACCTTCAGACTTTTATGAACTTTTCTGCATCACACGAGTCGAATGTAATCCTCAAGGGCCGTGGGCTTCCGTCACGATAAGCGCCAAAGCGAAGGATACTCATGATGAGCACTGCCAGATCATGTGAGAGATAATGAAGGTCGCTGCGGATGGCAGCAATATCAGCTTCGATAGCACCAAGTTCATCAGCGACCTTTGGCCCAGAAAGATCAAAGACCAATCCATTGTAGGCTTGCTTTGTAGTCAATGCTGATTTGTCTGCTCTTCCAACAACCGTCGCTCACTGTTGTAGAAACAACGACGTGCTTTGAGAAGCCTTGAGTGAGTCTTCGATAAAATAGAAGTGGAGCCACGCATTGAAGTCGCCATGTCCTGTGATCGTCACGTCATGGACCTGATCACATCGTAGTGCGTTCCTGACCCAAATCTTCACATAAGAACTACCTACACGTAGGATAGTTCTATAAACAGTGTTTTATTATTTCCATTCAGGTATGTTTATACGTCTTAAACGGTCTCATAGAATGAATAAATTACAAAAAAACGAAGATTTTGGGCCCACAGAACAGGGGAAAGTTGCGTGTCGCTACGCACTTCATATTTTTGTACGTCGAGGAAATCGATTCGAGGGGTTGACTCGTACGTTTTGAACGAACTGAATGAAAAAGTGACCTAAATTCACTTTCGAGAGGACAGAGCAAATCGAAACTTACTCTGCCTCTGTGCGACAACTTCCCCCCTTCTCCCGCTAATTATTTCGAACCGTTCCTCGTCGAACGATTCGAAAAATAAAGTAAACCATCTCATTAACTTCATCCGGTGTCAGAAGGGGGCGACTTAACAAGGATCGAATCGGCGGTTCAGCGCGACGCGAAAAAGGGGGCAGAAACCTGCGCATTTGTCAGGAGGGCAGCATCTATCGACCGGCTGAGGAGGCCATGTTGGCAGGGAGTACTTGAGCCGAAGCAGTCACCTCAAAGTTGAATCTGTCTCTGGATATGAATTTGTGTCGTTTCTGATTCGGGTCAACGCAGACAAAACAGGTAATTCGACTTAAGCGTCGACGAAAAATCGTAATTTAGAAGTAAAGTGAGGTTTTTGTGTGTTTTTTACTTCTTAAGCGTTGGACCTTTTTGTGGAAAAATTGTTGCTATTCGTGCACGATTTTTTTTAAACGAGTTTATCGATAGATTTGTCGTAGGATGGTGTTTATAGTCGCAATAGCATCTTGTGATCCCTGCATGAGCTCAAAAATATTCAAATTCGCCGTGTGTGCGAACGCTAATCAAAACAGGCATTCCGCAGATAACCAGTTATATAATAAAAGTAGCCTTGATTTCGCGATAACTTCGCTCAAAGGGCTCCCCAACACCCCAACATAGGTTGCATCAAGTCTCATCAAATGCCTAAATCGGTCAAAAAAGAAAACACCTTCTAGTTTATCGACCTCCCTCCATTACGACCGCAACCATCTCGTGTCTGGTTGCTTTCGAAATTTACGACCTCCGACCTCTCGCATTTTCCCCTTCTTTTTCCGCGCTTTTATTTTTTTTTGGGCGCGATTTTATAACTGCGAGTTTCGAAAGAACTTTTCGAAACGTCCGTCGGCTCAATTCGGTGAATGACTTTGAAAGAGTCAATGAGCTGCGCGCGCAACGCCTTGTCGAACGGCCCCCTTTCGAAGTTGATTAGAAAATCGAGTTCACACGTTTCCCGTTGGAAATCCGATCGGCAACGGTGACTCTTTCTACTTTCCTCAGCCGCTGGAACTGAACACAATCTATTTAATCCCCAAAAATAGTATTTCAGCACCCTTCGAAGTCGTCCGAGTGCATAACAAACCCATTACACACAATTAAACGCGACAGAGGAGAAGTGAGTAAATCAGCTCAAATTTGAAATTGAGCCTGCGGATCAGCCGCCTCAAGGGTATCCGCAGATCTGCTCCTAAAATGACTATAGTTATCGTAGTGATCATTACGCCAAACATTTATTTTCGTGAGAGGTGCGAAAATTATGGAAGCAGCACAAAAAATTAGCAGATGTTCGACGAGTGCAGTTTTTGCTTTATTTAGCCCTATGGACTAGGAAAGAAAGTTGCACAGCCAGAATTTTTACATTCCTTGGCTCTTCGAAGTAGAAAGCAAAGTTTTCGGCTGAAAAAACGTTCTCATCAGATCTTCACCTTTCAAGATCTACTGAGTCAAAAAAACTCTACTTAGAAAAATGATGAGTGTGTCTGTGAAGGCGATCGTTGAAGTTGATGTATATCCCGCAGGTAACTATGGGAAGGGTATGTGAAAAATCCGCTCAAAACTAAATATAGTGTCACATAAAATAAAACGGATAAAAATATATAACGATTGTCTATTTCCACTAAATTTGAGTTACAGTATTAGATCGATTTCGACGGTCAAGTCATCAGCAGTAACAAAAAAAGGTAACTGTTACTGAGAAATGGGTTTCCACAACTTCATCGCGAGTGATTTAGTGCGTATAGTTGTCACAGTGATCAATACATTAATTTTTTTTTATAACAACGGTTTGAACTATTTTGATTAAATTGTTAGTACGGGCATCTCTGAATGATACAATAATACCGTAAAATTCCCATATGTGGGAAAATGACGAGGGTAGCACAATAAATTACCAAAGATTTCGACCAAAATTTTAGTGCACATATTTCCGTACAAACTCCGCTCAAATGTTACTTGGATCTTCACAAAAATTGACTTGGTAGTCCAATCGGTAGCTTTAATAAAGCTCATAAGATATACAGGCGCTACTTCAGAGATTTCAACCACCACCGTTCAAACAGTTTTCGCGAAACTTCTCAAAAAACCACGTAGACCGCAAATGGCCTGATCGGATTGCTCAAAAATGATCGTGGTACAAGTAGAAGCAGCGCAATAAATATCAGAACCATAAGCGCCTCCCGCAGTCATGTATAATGTTGTCACGAACAAAATGAAAATCCGATTTGACAAGTTGCAAGAGTCAAGAGAATCGCTGAACACGTTACGACAAGGAAAGTTGTGTGATGCGTCGCACTTTATTGACATGGAAACAGACCTGGGTATGTGTGTCTGGTACTGCGATTGGGAGAAAACGGCGGATACAAATAAGCACAAACTTGATATCTAGCGCACAGGCAATACAATGGGACGCCAAAATATGGACTCGTGCAAAATCCCCCCACTTACTGATTATAATACACACTAAACCAGAATGTAAACTTCCGCATTTACTACCATTTTCCACAGTTTTGATCCGATAATTCTGGGGCGATGATCATCATCATAAGCAGCATAATAAGTTCCAAAATTGTAACCGCGACCAATTTCTATCACTGTGATGTTATGCCTGACCAAGTTCAAATGAACTGAGAAGAAAATGAATTGAATTAGTAGCAAAAGCCATGAAAAATGTTGTATTTACGTGTGAACTAAATAAAATACACTTAAGAAAATAAGGAAACGAGGAGGGCGCCTAGACTAACCTACGCCGGCTCTAGGGATAGGAGTATTGGTAGGGCAAAGGAAAGAAGGATAAGAGGATATTACACGATACAACGACCACCAGTTCAGATACGACCCAAGTAACAGGCAGGGGGTGATACCCCGGAGAATGCCTGCTGTCACGCCCAGCTAACGCATCTCCTCATCACTTTTCTTGCACCACACTCCACGCCAGGCCACGGTCAATGCTGCAACTCTGAGAGTGCCTGCCTCCACTCCACAAGCTTCTGACAACCCTGTACGAAGATTCAGGCTGTCATATTTGCGCCTATTGGCTTGCCAAGTTAGGGCAAGACCATGGCTGCCAGATACTACCTGAACCATACAGGATCACTGCAGACTGGTCAGACCAACAGTGATGACGGGCCTCAGCCCTTCTCCAGAGTCAACTCCCTCTTCACTTCTCAGCCCTCAAATGGCAATGAACCAGCAACCTACTTGGAGAAGCTTGACATGGCTCCTGTGAGTAGTTTGTCACACCTGCACCACGTGATTCAGTGACTCAAACCTGTATGACAGCAAGCATCCACAAAAACATAATCCCGACCTATTGTACACCTCATCACTGTAGGCTGGGATGCTACAGGAACTGCCTGAAAGTGTCGGTGATCCATTCTATGGACGCCTTCCGAAACCAATTCCATTTGCACCAAAGATTACCACGACCAAACCAAGTACAGCAGCGATAACTTCGAAAAGCTTACTGCACTCGAGTGGAGAGAGTCCCTATGTCACACCACTGCTGCTTATCCTTCATTCTGATACGGGCTCCTGCCCATAGATGAGCTTTGGTAGGATGCACGCCCAAGGAAGGCGCAGCTTCGGCTGTGGCGTAGGTGGAGCCATGACACTTCTGAAATGAATCTCCAAGGTCCACCTGAGTTTCCACATCTCAAGAAGGCATAAATTCCAAAGGCTTACTGCCAGGACCTAGGATTCATCAATGAAAACCCTTTATAAACCTGTCTAGGGCGATCTGCAAGCCCTGCTTGGTTTCCGCAACGAGGACATCACCTCTAGCCTGTAGGACCATTACACCCTCACGGTCCAAAGACCTTGCACAACTGATTAGTCGATCAGTGATAATCCGCCACGCCCTCGTGGCTCACAACAGCTTTAGCAATGTTGACAGCAACCACAGGTCTGTTTCCTTATTTGATGACTGTACCTAAACTCTCGACGAGGGTTATATCAGTCATGGAAGTTGCGGTTTCGCTAATATGCAAGAGGCTGGCCCCTGCAGCATCCACCGAACTCCGACCTGTGGAGGTACGGCAGGTATTTTGTCGTTAGCCAGTCTCCTGGTAGAGAGCTATTGCCCGTGTGTGACCACCCGGAGGTAACCACCTGAGGAATCCCGTACCATCTGGGAGGAGTTCATAATCTGGTTTCCCACCTGAACTATGTACATGAGTGGCAAGTTTCAAAAGGACAGATCAACTATGACCACGTTTCTTACCCATCACCTTCTTCGCCAACTCTGCAAAATGGTTATAGGCTAGCTTTGTAGCAGTAAATGCTGCTAAGTTCGTTTGCCCTCCCAACAACCGTCGCTCAATGTTGTAGAAACTACAGTGGAGTAGCACATGGTTTCTTTTTCCTCCGCACTGGAGGCACAAGACGTGCATAATGGAGAGTCTTTCAGAGAAAAGAAGTGGAGCCGCGCATTGAAGTCACCATGTCCTGTGAGGAACTGGCTCGTCCAGTGGTCTGACTCAACCCATTTTCTTGAAAGACGTTCACGGCTGTGGGGAAGAACTCATACGTATCACCTCCCTTTGACGAGGATTCGTATCTAGCTTGCCATTTCTCTAGAGTCCATTCGTCGATGGCGGCAAGTTTCTGTTACGTAGTGAGATCCGCACGGAGTTCAGCCCAAAGCGGGGGAAGCTCCCGTTTCACTCTCCACTTGTCAACCATGCACTCAACGGCCAAATCAACTGGTAACTGACCCGTGATCACCTGGAGTGCTTCTGTTGATACAGTCTTGTAGGCCTTGGTGATCCATAGGAGCGCAGCTCTCTGGGATTGGGCCAATACTCTCTTTTGATTGACTGTTAGTTTGCTACCCCAGACAACGGGGCTGTAGCCAATCACACCTAGATAGATGGCCTTATACATGAAGATGGTGTCATGGTAACATACACCCCAAGTGGCAATTGCACGCAGTGAGGCAAACCTTGCAATGGTAGTGCCTTAAAGGGACTGGAGGTGTTGGTTGAAGCCCCACCTCTCACCTATATTCACTCCTAAATACTTGGCGTGCTTTTCAAGAAGGAGCCTGTGGCTGCCAAAGCGTATTAAGGGTAGATTATTCACTTTTCCTTTTAAGAGGATTAGCTGGGTTTTTCCTCTGCCACCTGCGTCTTGACATGCTCGCACTATTTCGACAGCAACCACACGCAACGGTGCGTTTCACACCACAGACTGACAGACCATTCTCCACAAGAGCCACCACCGCTGTCCTGTGTGAGTGATTCCCGCATTTGTTTTTCGTGGAGCGCATTATGGAAAAATCCTTGTCCATACCGATGGGTACTTTCAAACGGAAAGATCTACTTCAGTTCTTCAAGTGTGTCTTGCGAATCTGGAACGGCCGACCTAAACGACGATGGCTCAATAAAGATCGTCACATGAGTAGGAGTAACTCGCTAACCACTAACAATTTTTTCACCATTGGACGTTGAGTTCTAGCAGGCCCACATGTAGGACTAGTTGCTCGAGCAATAAAACCCGTTGAATGCGATGCGTCTCACTAGATTTTTCTAAGCGGGCTTCAAGCAAGAAGCGCTGTGTGTTGTTGGAGAGCTTGGACTTCTAACAATTTGATACTTTCGTTGATCTTTCATATAGTCGACGGAGGATAACAGAAAATGCTGGGTCATAAGAACATCTTCCTGGCACGTTAAGTGGATTACTTTTGCTACTCCGCTCGTACGAATTTATGCAACGAAGATCTCTCTTACCTAACCACCTTGGTGTCTCGTTGACAGGTTTCAGCGCTGGCGGCAATTCAAGTCCTGGACGTCGGTGATCAATTGGGTCCGAAGGGCCGTCGTTATTTCAACTTGTTGAATCGCCGGACTAGAGCGAGCATTTTTATAGTCGAAGGGTCGGGACAAAAAAGAAAATCGAGGGAATGGATTTAACGAAGCTGGTTAAAGGAATGTTTGTCTAGTGGGTGCGATAGATTCTGCCACCGATAATTGATTCGAGAGAATACCAGCCCCATTGGCTGGTGTCTCCAGACCTGTGAGTGTGTGTGAGAGGATCGTTTAGTACGTAGGAATCTTCTTGAATTGCGGTAACCTGAAGACTCCCCTATTATACTCCCCTCAGCCATGCCGAGTAGAACAAAAAGTTATCTAAACCCACAAAATAGTCCCAAAAGTAGTTCCCATGTTTCTAGTTCTCCAATTTTAGCATCCCCACCTCTCCCGCACAAAGTGCAGCACCCCTGGCTGCAAGAGAGGCCTGCCAAGCACTCTAAGACCAAGTCAGCCTCTCATATGTGCATAGTACGTGCTCCACAGACTCCATCCCTGCCTCGCAGAATTTACAACATTGTCCTTCCGACTACCGATCTTTCCAGGTGGTGCCTTAGTGAGCATTATCACGTGAATGGCCCATACATCATCCGTATACTTTTTGTCTCCAGACTTGGGATGCCATTGAACGCTCCCCTGGAGAGCCTGATGCACCGTGACTGACTTTGAAGAGACGCCCATGAACTTCTCCTCCCACTTGCCCGTCTCTTCGTGCAAAACCCTTGGCAATCCCTATGAAGGGCCCTGATCCTACTATGATCAGTCCAGATCCATCCTTCATCAGTTTATCAGCCCCTGTCGCTTCAATGACTAGCGCATGTTATTCTTCTCAGCCAAGATTTTTAGCCTCAACGACGTCATACATGGCTTCACAACCTTGGCACTAGGCTGACTACCTGAATGGCCGCACGCACAGTCTCATTGCAATAACTTCCACCGGGAAAACTGTTGCGAACGCTCAAAGTGGTATCTACAGCTCACAAATTCCTGCTCCCGCTGGACCACCCTTCACTGCTTTATCTGTGTTAAGCACCCACTTTCCTCTTGATTTTTCCCTGAATGCAAGAGATTTTAGTTCTGAGTAAGTAGGAATGAATATGAATTGGATAAATCATATTCCAGCGACTAGCAAATCACTTGAAAGCGTGTACTACAATATACTGGGTGTCTCCAGGCGCCGAGTGGCTTTGAAACCATGGATTACAGGGGGTCTCTTAACAAGCATTCGCAAAAAAGAAAGTCTAAGCATAAAACTAAGAAAGACACCTTTCGATGTGAAGTTACGGGCACAACATAAAAAATATGAATACAAACGGAAACATCTAATTAGATTATCAAAAGATGATTATTTCTCTAAACGGTTAGAAAAAAATAAAAAGGACATAAAGACAACCTGGAAAATTGTTAATGAAGCTTTAAGTAGAGCACGGGGAAAAGCTTCGATTTACTTTACTAGTTTTTTGGAAGAAAACAATATTATTCCTCAATCAATGTGGATTTCTATCAGGAAGAAGATGGCTTGATGCCATAATGTTTCTGCTTGAGAAAGTAAACTCAGCTTTGGAGCTTTGAGAAGGTTCTGGTGGTGTTTAAGGACATGACCAAGGCCTTCGACACTATTCCTCACATGGGCCTTCTGAAGACACTCTCAGATCTGAAATTCGATCCATCATTTATCGAGTGGGCTGCCAGCTAATTACCTAACCGATAACAAAAAGTTAAAATAGATAATCACAGGAGTGATGCAAGAACCTTCACCTACTCAATTCCCCAAGGAACAGTACTAGCTCCCATTTATTTCATCACATATATCGCAGGGTTACTCCGTTGTGATACACGGGGGGATATGGTGTGTTTTGCAGATGACTCTGCCATGATAGTGACAGGAAATTCTTGGGATGAGGTGATTTCAAAAACATCAAGTAATATATCGGTGGTAAACAACTGGTTGTCGTCAAAGAGCCTTACGCTAAATTTTTCTAAAGTAAATTTCATGGCTTTTTCATGGTCAACAAATCAAACACCAACTATTGGGCAAATTGTTTGTCATGTACAGACAAACTGTGCAGAAAATTTCACTTGTCCCTCTATTGCTCAAGTTGCCCAAACTAAGTATCTACGAGTACCTATTGATCAATGCTTAAAATGGGAACCACACGTTAATCATTTAAACAATAAGCTTCGGAGACTTATCCCTATCTGGCGGGAAGTCAGAAATTTTATGTCGCAAAAATAAAAGAGACAATTTTATTTTGCTTTAATACAATCTTTGATCATTTATGGAATTGTGGGTTGGGATACTGCACATAAAAATAAAATTCAACAGATTATAATCACTCAAAAATTGTTAATACTGCTTCGGCTCAGAGGTTTTATTTATCTAATGAAGTCTGCTAATATAATACAAGGTTACACTGGATAAGTTCAAAAATAAATTACTATTACTTTTAAGCCTTGATAATTTATGCCATATGCTATTTATACTATAAA
Source organism: Pachypeltis micranthus (assembly GCA_020466155.1). Taxonomy (NCBI): domain Eukaryota; kingdom Metazoa; phylum Arthropoda; class Insecta; order Hemiptera; family Miridae; genus Pachypeltis; species Pachypeltis micranthus. The sequence continues at coordinate 36,825,868 of CM035773.1, forward strand.
TTACTATTAATTCATAAGCTATTTACACTATAATTTGTATTTAAATTTGTTAATACAACAAAGATATTGACCCGAAGGCACTCCGCAGCCCAAAGGGCTGCGTAGCATATTGATCATTCAATGTTATAAATTTGTAAAGAAGTATTATTCAATAAATTCATTTTATATTTTTTAAAAAATCCTGAACCAACAGAACAGTTCGTAGGAGGGAACAAGAAATAAATTGAAGTTTTTAATTCAGTAATTTAAAATGAATTAACGCGAGTACGTGTTGTTTTATCTCTAGAGTCAAAGAGAGAAGTGACGGATGCGTTGCCGGAAAGATAAATAAAACATTCGTAACTGTAGCAATCGACGCTGCTTCTCTTCTATTACTCACGAGCATCCAATTTCAGTAAATAGTAGATTTAGAGCGCACGGTTAGTAAATAATAAATAGCGCTAACGCCACCGCTACTATCAACACCTTCCAGTAAAATCAATGTTTAGTTTCGCCGGGGGGCCGGGTGCTCCGAGATTAACCTACTTATTGATCTCACTTCAAAAAGCGAGCCGAATTACGAGTACCTGGGACAGTTGTGGGTTGAAAACTATGGCATCTGCAAGTTGAGTCGCGGCGGCGAAGGGAAAATGCCCTTGGCCTTCAAATCTCCAAAGAGTTGTCGAAGAACTGCGCAGGGGCGTCGTTGCAGAATACACTGGCGGAATTAGTCTTTTATTCCGGTTTAAACTCATCGCTATGATTTTACCTACATCCAAGTTTCGTTCTGTTCAACTACTCGTATATCCTTGAATATCCGTTGAACGGAGATATAAAACAAACTAGGTCAGCCAACGAGATTTGTCTTAAGATAAAACAATTTTTTTAACTTTATTCGGTTATGCGAACCTACCAAGATTTATTCGCAGAGCCTTGAAATGTTAAGATAGGCAACCCGCAGTTGATTATGTGGCAATACCCCTGACGTTTCGAATCTAGGCAATTTGCCGCATTTGAGAAGGCTCGGCCTCTTTTTGCCGTTGATGCGCTTGGTTTACAACAGTATTCACAGAATTAAAAGTGAACCGGAGTCTCTTCTCTTCTCCTCTCTCTCTTGACTCAGTTCATTGTCCAGTGTGCTGAAAAACGTTGGGCGTATTCCTATTCCTGAACCGTTCATCAGTAATTGTTTCAACCCAAAAAGCAGAGCAAGCTTTTGACATCTGGAAGGGAGAATTAGCTAAAGCCTTATGTTAGCCCACCCTCGTTTTGTTATGCCTTGGCCTTTGATGGTTGATGCGTCAGAAGAGACTACTGGAGGCAATGTTCAACAACCCCTCTTTATTATCCACAGGCTCTTTTTACTTTCCTTAGCTTTACGAAATAAAATGGAAAGTTATGTCATCGGCTAAAAATCTTCTTTTTTTTGGTTTCCTTTAGATGTTAACTATACGTGTTTCACGTACAGCCCCAAAAACACCGTTTGGAGGGAAAACATTAAAATAAAGCGGTTGGACCAAATCCAAGTTCAATATTCAGCCGGCAAATTTTCATGGGACGTCAAAATAAGCGTTTCAGTAAATTCTGCGCAAAACTAAATACAGTTATCTTAGTGATCAAAACACTAAACGTTTTTCTCAAAACCGGTTCTATTGATTTTGATAAAAATTTTTTGACAGCCAGCAATGTCATGATAATATCATTAGTGAAAAAATGTCTAGAGAAGCTCAATACTTTTATTTTAATTTCGAAGAAAAAAGGTTTTAGAGCAGTTTTGTGTTATAAATTTCGCTCATGTGACACTAGTCTTATAAAGTTACACATACCAGAAAAAGTTTAATAAATCCAGAAGATAATAGGAGCAACTTCTGAAATTCAGAAATTCGAACCATTCGTGTCAATTACCACCATTTCATCAATTCTAACAGGTGTATTTCCTTATCAAAATGACTGTTCCTGGGCCCTTGGAGAGAGTTATATCAATTTGATATCATGAAGGTTGAGGGTTCGCTATCACACAGGAGGCCAGCCACTTACTCAGCATCGACTGGGCCCAGGAGGTTTTGGTATTTTTCCAGTCTCTCGGTGGACAGATGTTGCCCAAGTTGAACCATGAGGGTATGACCCCCTGAGGAATCCCATACCATCTGGGAGGATTTCTTAATCTGGTTTCCCACCTAATCTAACTTTTTACGTGGGTGGCAAGTTTCAAAGGGTCAGTCATCAACTGTGACCACGTTTCTTTACCATGCCCTTCTTCTTCGAGCTGGATGAAATGGTTATAGGCTAGTAATAGTCAATGCTGGTACGTTTGACTGCTTTTCCGACGATCATCGCTCACTTTTGTAGGAACTTGATGGAGCAGCCCGTGGTTCTTGTTTCCTCCGCAACGGGCGGCGCAACACGTGCACGGTGGGTAGTCTTTGAGTGAAAAGAAGTGCATGGAAGCTGCCACGTTCGGTAAGGAACTGGCCAAGTGCCAGGCGCTGTGGGATGGAGGCTACACCGCCCGGCACCTCCAGACGATACTACCCGTCGTAAAGAGCAGACTCTGGATGAAACGGTGGCGGCCATCCTTCGCGGAGGTTCAGTTGCTCTCAGGCCACGGAGCCTTCGATGCGCGCCTGATCGTTTTCAGACGCTGCGACTTCGCTGCCTGCCTTGCCGAGAGGCAGTGGAGAGTGCGCCCCACGTCCTCTTCGCCTGCCAGCTCTAGGGTGACGTCCAGACGTGCTCCCAACTCCTTCCTGCGGGTCTGATCTCCTCTCAGACAGACCAGCCGTTCGCCGGTTTCGGACATGGGCGAATAGGCGAAAAGGACTCGAGACGTGGTGCCCCCCTGACGCAGTGGAATCTACAAATCTACAAATATTGCCGCCGCCGCGCCTCCAACGCAGGTGATCTAAGCATCCCAGCGTCGACGAAGCCGTGAGTTGCTTGCCCCATATCACCCCCCCCTCCCCCATATCGTTACAGAACGAGCCAGTAGGCAAGGGAAAGGCCTGGCTGGTTTCCCCATTTGGTAAGGAACTGGCTCTTCCAGTGATCCCAACCCACGTTTTCCTAAGACGTTCATGAATGTTGGAAAAAAACGTTTGCGTATCACGTTCCTTTGAAGAGGATTCCCATCTCACTTTCCATTTCTCTAATGCCCATTTGGTAATGGCGGCATGTTTTAATTCAGTGAAGAGATCCACACAGAGTTCACCCCAATATGAGGGAAGCTCCCATTTCACCACGCACTCCATAGCCAAGTCAACTGGTACTGACCAGTGAGCACCTGGAGTACTTCTGTCTAAACTACCTCACCGGCCTGGGTGATCCACAGGAGCGCAACTCTCCGGGATGGGGCAAATGATCTCTTTTGATCGACTGTGAGCTTGCTGCCCTAGACATCGGGGCAGTAGCTAATCCTGCCTAGATAAATGGCCTTGTACGTAAGAGTAGTGTCACGGTAGCACACTCCCCAAAGTGGCCTTACCAACTGCTCACAGTAGTGCTAAAGAGACTGGAGGTGTTGGCTGAACACTGCCTCTTCTACGTTCTAGACTTGCTTCTCAAGAAGGTGCCTAAAGCCAATTTTAACAGTACCCGATAATTCCAAAACTGTAAGTACTATTCTCCTAAAAAAACGAGTTGACAGTCTTATACGTCACCTTTGCACTGATTGCTCGATATTTGTTGTAGCATTAGTAGGAGCAACTCAATAAAGTCCGGAACATTAAGCGCTTTGCGCTATTCGTCACTAGAACGATCAAAACCGCCGAATGCATGTGGGCCTGTCGACAGGTGTGCGGTACGTCGCACTAAACGTTTATTAGCCTATTAAATGTTTCCTTCGGGTTGAAGATGGAAGAATAAGCACGAATAAGTGATGACGAAATTTTAGACATTTTAAATTTGAGCTACCCGCATTATAGCTATCCAATGGATATTTAGTACGCTGCTGGTTGAAGGTGTCGGCAATGTAACAGTGTATTGCTACCACATACGGATGCTTGTTAAACCAGATGTCCGCACGCTAAAAGCGTAATGAGAAACTGTCATTACGTAAAACGATCAAGTTTTTCATTTTAATCGAAGCCGAGTAGATAATTTACACAACTGTGCCTCACCCGCGGGTCCAATGTCGTCTGTTGTCATTGCGCTTGACCTACATCAAACCGTGGGCGTTCGCACCATGAGGAGGGGATTTCCTTCCGCTAGCTCATTCGTCCTGCGTCCCAATGCCAATCGGTTATCGCGTACGTGAAGGGCACTGCGATTATTTTTTGTTTATTGTTAGAAGACGCTTTTTCAACGCTCGGCTCTTGGGATGTACGAAAATCAAACTACCAAATATGGATGGTCGTACCAATATTTCTAACTCGAAGTCAGTTTCGTGGGATCGACGGAGAAACTACCCCGCGCGTCGCATTGCACGTTTTCAGTCAGACGCGCATTTCACGTTCATTGCTCGATGTACCAACTGGTACAATCTGTTTGCCACTCAGTTCTACATAAAAACTGGCAGTGCTCGAGGTTTTGAATGTATTGAGTCGCTTATATTTATAGCACAACCTTTACTGAGCCACCAGCCTATTAGTAATTTAGAAAATTGTCGATAGGATTTTTCCGCGTTCGTGTTGTGCTGCTCCCAAACATGCAGCAAATTCTGTCAATGAAACGATAGTAGCGTCAATTCCGGAATTACTTAGGGTATTCCAGATGGTCTCGTGAGCCCGTATGGGCAGCTTATAGTACTACCACTATGATTTTTATGAGAGCGCTAGTGTCACATGAGCGACATTCATAGCAAAAAATCTGCACTGAAAAGACTTTCACGAAAATGTATTCGTTATTTTTTGTTGCGCGGTTCCCATCACTTTCCCAATAATGAACATTTTAAATGACCGCTGTCTTGACCGGGTCACACACAAAATAAAATCAAAACGTTTAGAGTCGTTTCTGAAAAAGAAATTACTATGTAACCTTATCAAGCAAAATGAGTTTTTTGGGGTTCTATTTGAGTAATCGGATGACCCATGAAACAGTATCCACCGAACCCAGATCCGCGGCGGTATGGCAGGCTGTCATTTAGCCAGAGAACTGTTAAGCATGTGTTACTACCCGAAGATAAGACCCTAGGGAATCCATACGACGTGGGAGGAGTTTTTAATTTGGTGTCCCATACGATCTAATTATTTAGTTGGGTTGGAAGTTTCAATGAGAGAGATCAACAGCGGAGCAGCATGTGGTTTCTTGTTTTCTAGACACTGTAGGCGCAAAACGTGCAGGACGGAGAGTCTTTGAGAGAAAAGAAGTGAAGCCATGCATTGAGGTCTCCGTGTCCCGTGTGGAACTGGGTAGTCCAGTGGTCAGGCTCGACCTACTTTCTCATAAAACACTAAAACGGATGTTGGAAAACAACTCGTACGTGCCACATCCCTTGTACGAGGACACTCATTTTACTTGCTTGCCGTTTATCTGATGACCATTCATCTAGCGCGTAAGTTTATGTTCAATGGAGAGGGTAAACGTCGTTCGGCCCAAAACGCACAGCACGGGAAGCTAGCTTCTCACTCCCCACTTGTTCAACATGCTCTAAATGGCCAACTCAATGGGCAACTGACAGGTCTGTTTCCTTATTTGATGACTGTTCGTAAACCCTCGACGAGGGTTATATCAGTCATGGAAGTTGCGGTTTCGCTAATTTGCAAGAAGCCGGCCTCTGCAGCATCTACCGAACTCAGACCTGCGGAGGCGTCGTTAGCCAGTCTCCCGGTAGAGAGCTATTGCCCGTGTGTTACTGCGTGGAGGTGACCACCTGAGGAATCCCGTAATGTGGGGGAGGAGTTCCCAATCTGGTTTCCCACCTGAACTGTGTACTTGAGTGGCGAGTTTCAAAAGGACACATCAACCATGACCACGTTTCTTAGCCATCACCTTCTTCGCCAACTCTGCAAAATGGTTATAGGCTAGCTTTGTAGCAGTCAATGCTGCTTAGTTCGTTTGCCCTCCCAACAACCGTCGCTCACTGTAGTAAAAACTACAGTGGAGCAGCACATGGTTTTTTGTTCCCTCCGTATTGGAGGCACAAGACGTACATGACGGAGAGCCTTTGAGAGAAAAGAAGTAGAGCCGCGCATTGAAGTCACCATGTCCTGTGAGGAACAGGCTCGTTCAGTGGTCTGGCTCAACCCATTTTCTTGAAAGACGTTCACGGATGTTGGGGAACAACTCATATGTGTCACGTCCCTTTGACGAGATTCCCATCTCGCTTGCCATTTCTCTAGAGTCCATTCGTCGATGGCGGCAAGTTTCTGTTCTGTGGTGAGATCCACACGGAGTTCAGCCCAAAGCGAGGGAAGCTCCCGTTTCACTCTCCACTTGTCAACCATGCACTCACCAGCCAAATCAACTGGTAACTGACCAGTGATCACCTGGAGTGCTTCTGTTGATACAGTCAAGTGACAGACTGTCGATGGCATACCAGTGTAATAGGGGAGCGATATAAAGTCGAGGAGGAAACTCCATGTAAAGCATCAATCAACAAAAGCATTGAGACGAATCTGGAGAGGTCATTTTATTGCAAAAGCCAGATCCAATGCTCATTTATCTAGCGCAGCTAGTTTTCGTTCAGTGGAGAGGTATATACTAGTTTTGGCCCAGAGCGATGGATGATCCCTTTTTACTCACCACTTGTCCATCATGAATTTAACGTCAAATCAACAGTGATCACTTGGCTGCCTTGTAGGCCTTGGTGATCCACAGGAGCGTAGCACTCTTGCTAATTGCTCTTAATGTGGCAAGCCTTTGAGAGATTGGAGGTGTTGTGTGAAACGTTCCACTCACATTGGCTCCTAGGTACTTGACTAGAAGAAGAAGTATTAGCGATCGGCAATTTTCCCTTTAAGACGATGAGCTGGGTTTTTTCCTCACCTACCTGCTCGCCCCTCTTGGGCGACGGCTCGGAGCACTTGATCACAGTCAGCACAGTCGGGACCATCTAAGCGTATGGCTCGTAGCCAGTCTCCATGAAGACCTTCGAAGTGGTGGTCTGAGAACCGAGGGCCTCCTTATCTACACTTATCGTTCTCAACAACGCACATAGGGAGCAGGAGGTTAGGAGTGCCATGTGACGGACAGTAGTGATGCAGTAGAGCTGATATAGCAATGTCAATGTCACAACTTACTTGACACACTCGGACGTTCGCAGACTTGGTAAAATTTTACGGAGGGGATTAATATAGTAGCGATAGCGCACTAAGAGAGTCGGGGAGTTCGTGCGATATCAACCGAATGCAATTTGAACACAGTTTCATTTTCAATTACACTCGGGGAAGTTTTACCACCACAGACAGGGAACTGAGTGGGAGCGAACACGAGCACGGACGACACGGCGACGAGGGAACCAGCTCAGTTACAACTGATGGCAGCGAAGTCTCGACCGAATCGGGGCATTTGAAGTGCCCAGTCAGCATAAATGCCCCGGACGAGCCTCCGCTGAATCGAAGGGTTTGGTTCGTCCCATTACAGTCACAACTTACTTGACACACTCGGACGTTCGGAGACTTGGTGGTTTGGCCTTACGTTATATCGAACATCAGCTTCCTCCTCTGTCTCATGCTCCGTTGCTCACCATTTGGTAAATCATCCGTTGATGCAATGGCAACGCGATACTCAAATTCCTCGTGCAAGACGGCACATGAGCATCGTCGAAAACAGGTTGTCCGTAACTTTTGTTGTTACCACTAATGTTGTTCTCAACATAAAAGAACGCAGGTTCCTTGCAAGAGCAGGAGGTTGCTTTTGTGTGCCTTTTGGTTTTATTTTGACAGAATCGTGCCAGAATGGGCCTTTATATCTTTCGCTCTCCAATCACCTTTGACGTCTGTGAGTTCTCCCGTAACAGGTACCATATGTGTTGTTCACGTTTCGAAATTAAGCCTTTAAAGATGTGAAACGTTGATGTTCCGATGTGCTTGCACTATTATCGAAATGAACGATCGCTGGGACAGCACGAGATAAACAGACTTTGACGCATTTCGACTCTGTTTCGTTCGTGCCGCCACGCCCATTTCTGCAACAGGCTTTCGCTCGTTCCAGATTTTAGTTAAAACCTTAGCGTTCAAGTGACGTCAAAGCGCCGGGGCAGGGGGTTTCCCTGGGAAACGGCAGGAAGACCGGTCAGGAACTATGGCAACTCGGGGCGTGGGCGAATTTGCCCCACCATTTATCGCAGTCGTCGATACATTTCCCCGATGGGAGCTCGTCAACTAGAACCGTAACTTGGGCGTCTTGTTAAGAGGTAATTTGAACCTTTTTTTTTCTCTCCCTCTCTCTCTCTCGCTCTCCCTCTTTCAATATTGCCTTCGTTAGTTCGTCAATATCTCAACGATCGGATCGGGTTTTAAGGAGATTGTCCAGGGTCAATTGGACGGCGGCCGTTTGGAAGAACCGGCTTATAAGTTACATTCGACACCTGTGGATTTCCTACGGCCGTCTTGTACTCACATCGATACGGTGGGCTATTCAATTATTTGCTCAATCCAGGCAATAAAAATGATTCTAACTGGGACGAGGCACCGAATTCCTTCTTTTCCGAATTTTCCCCGGATCTTAGTGAGTCGGAAAAACGGTCAGCGTGTCTGAACCTGTAATCGGCCCATTTCTGATAATTAGCCTACGCATCACCACGGGAAGTCAATATGAGAGGGTCAGAAAAATCGGTTCAAAGCTAAGTACAGTTACAATTTTCTTCTCAAAAATGGCTTCAATGACTTTGATGCATTTTTTGGTACGGGCAGCTCCAAATAACATGAAAGTGCTAAAGATTTATCATTCGTGGAGAAATAATAAGAGTAGCGCATTAAATCGACAAAAAGCGATTTTAGCGCAGTTTCTTTCGTTATAAATCGTGCTTTAAAGAATCAGGGTGGTAGTCCAATACGTTATCTACCCGATGAAAATTCAATAAAGGTTCATAAGATAGTCAGGGAAACCACAGAAATTCTGGAATTAAAAGTGACATTTTATTGACCAACTTCTTTTCTTGAGTAAACATGGTCCACTCCAAAAACAGTTTGTTGCCAGCTCTATCAATTGCCTATACGCTGGTTTTTCAATGGAGGTAGTGGCGTGAGTAGCAGTAGCTCAATACGTTCCGGAACTTTAACGGTCATCTACGAAGAAAGTTATGTTTCACCGAGTTTAGACGAATTGCGCGAGAAAAAAAAAATGAATTGGTAGTTGAAGTATGTGAGGGGTTGAGGAAAGTTTTTAATCAGATTTTTTATTCATTTCGCGAAACCGTACAAGTAGAGCTAATCTTTTAAACACGTTGTTTTCGGCGCTACAATTTCCCCCTCTTCCACCATTCCCATGTGCAGTGCTTTCAGAATTAAATAAAAACCTCCGATAGCGTGGTGAGACTCAGTGTCTCTCGAAATCGTCTTTAACTACAGTTAAGCCCGGGCTCATCCCTCCCTTCAGTGCTGCCGACCTATTTTGGGAGACAGCGCCTTCCCTGTCCGCCGACTCGCCGCCCCCGTGCAAGGGCGACCTACTTTCTTTACCAGTTTCCACGCTACTGTAGTTTTCCGAAGATAGCGAACTCAAGTTGAGCAACGTAATAAATACGTTGGTGACTTAAATACGAATGGGCTTTGAAATCCTACAAACGGCACAAGATCGCAAGAATAGCGCGAAGCTCAATTTGGAACTAATTAACTTAAGATTATGCAACAGAAAGAGAGAGCAATAAAGCCTCGAATTGATTAACGAATGAAACGACTTAATGAAATACTGGGTTTTATTAAACTTCGGGTGATTAGCATGAGTTCTAATAGAACTGTCACTTGATAGCGTTTGATTGAGCAGCCGGTAGAACTAGTTAAAAACCCAAAAGGTCAAACCCGTTGTCAACCGTTGAAATAATCCTTAAAGCCTTTTGTTGATAGGAGTGGCAAATTGAACTTCCATCGGGTAAGGAAAAATTTGCGCAAGAAGGCTTTCCCGTGCAACACACTAAAACAGAGCGTCAGAACTTCTACTTTGAGCCAAGAGCTTGACAGTTAACAAGTTCACAAAGGAATTATAAACAAAAAGTGCGAAAAAATTAGTCGTGAAACGTTCGTTGGGATTCCGGAATTTATTGGATAGCTCATAATTATTTCCCGACCATCGGTTAGCTCTCATAGCATAGGAAACACATTGGACTATCTGCACGATTTTTGTGTGAACGTAAACTAGCGTCCCTTTCATTTTACGTGAGCCTGTTGGGGAATGTGACTACGTAACGTTCACGTGCCAGTAACTTCATTAATACTGTTGATGTGGTACTTTAGAAATATTCGCCGTTTATTGCGTTGGAGGTAGAGGGTCAATACTTTGGAAAAGTTTAGTCATGAGACATTAGTGAGAATTCCAGAATTTATTGGGTTACTCCTAGTTATCTCGCGACCATAATTAAACTCTCACATTGAACTTTCTACACGATTTTATTGCGAATCTTAGCTTCTTATGAGTAAGATTTATGACTAAACAACTGTGCGAAAACTAATTGTCATGGAAATCATTGATAATTTATTGTGTTGGCCTCTTCGTTTCCCCACGGATAAGAATTGTATGATACTTTTGAGTTAAATAGACCCATTTATACAAAAAATACAATCGAAATAGTTAAAGCCGTTTTGGTTTTGATTCGATATTGCTCAAACCCTTATTTTAACGTTACATGATAATTTGCAGGCTAAGTATGAAACTTGAGCCGATTTGGTTCAACCGTTTTCTGTGGTATTAAGGGGAAGATTTGTAAAGAAAAGATTAAACTGAAATCTTACATCTCTCTAGTGCGTCTGCGCTATGGAGGAATTAAGACTTGTGCTTTATTCCCGGGCGTCTGAATATTTACTTCGTCCAAATTCCGCGTAGGGCGCCCAGCAATTAAAAACGTGGACTGTGTGTAAGGAAAGGAAAATAATCGGGAAGAAATAATAGTTACTCAACAGGAGATCGAAAACGGAAATATTTATTGGGTGGTTGAACTTGATGAATGGTAACAAAGAAGCTGTAGCAGATGTTAGTGTCCAAACTAGACTGGAATCCACACGAGTGGAGTTTAAATAGGTGCCCTTTGTAAACCGAGGACTCCTCCGGGAATAAAGGATTTCAATTTGCGCAGCAAGGTTCCCTAGTTCGAAGTTCAAACCCAAGGAACCGAACCCAGAACAGCCGTGGCCACCACACAAAGCACAAATTGGGAAAATGTCTCCTACTGTTCCGTATGGGGAGGAAATGGCAACAGGTTGAAAAGTTTGCCAGTGATCCAAGGGCAATCGCGGACCCGAGGTAGTCTGGCGATAATGACATTGCAAAGGCGGTTTGTTGTCGGATCTCCTTAGCGAACATGTGTCCCATGACATTTAAACCCACATTTTGAAAGTCGAGAAGCCTCCTGTCCATCTTCAATTTCCTGTTACGCCTCTCCTTAACGTTACTGTTGGGAGCACAAATGGGGGAGCTTGAACTAATAAATAAATGGACGTGGTGAGCATGAGTGAGGACTGTATTACACTTGACAGAATAGCGATATCATTTTAAGTGTGAGTAAATAAACGCGAAAGGGAACTCTAAATATACGTAAACATGCTGTGTGGGGAAACCACGTAGAGAGAGAAAGAGAGTTGATTTGTGATTAGCACGAGCTGAGAGACGAATGAGTTGGAAGCACTATGAGACGACTGTCGTTTGTGAGAGCAGATAGATAACTGACTTTGGGAGGAGCTGTTTGTTGAAGAGAGGAATGTAAAATTGAGGGGCGGAAAAGGATATTTTGGAAAGTCCAGAAAAAGGAGAAATCTGTCGTCAATCGGAAATAACTGTAGAGCTGAACTTCCCATAGGTAAGCAAAAGGGCTTGAGGATAGAAGGTGTTGCCAATTAGGGCCAGTGAGTTCCATTAGAGCAAGTGCGGACAGTGCGAGGTCAAAAAACCCCAACTAAAAGAACGAGAAGTAGTAGGAGATTGAAAACGAACAGGAACCTGATTTAACGTGGCTTGTTGACTACCGTCGAAAGGCGTTCTATAGATACACATTACATTTCCCAATAAACTTAAAGCACAATCGTTGTGGGTTACATTCAATATGCCAGCGCACTACCGTTAAATGTCGTAGGTTTGCATCACAACGAAACGTAAGGCGCTGTCTTACGGAAACGTTCTCTGTCACTATTGAATAACCAATCACACAACTCCATAACTGTAAGCGCTACCGCTTTCTGCCGCCGTGAAGAGATTTTTTACCGAGTTCGAATTAATTGAGTGAAAAATAAATTGAGTTAGTAAAAAAAGCCATGAGCACGATTAAATTGACGTAAAGCTAGAGAACGTCGTGTGACGCGGCGCGCCTGATATTATTTATTTCAATCAACCATCTATAACTGTTTTCTGTTTCTTTTGTACTTTTTCGATTAGGAAGGTTTCCTGAACAGTAGGGACTTTTTGTCTTATTCTATTAGGTAAATATAGTATGATCGGTATGATCCCTTGGATGGTTACTATTGACCGATGGCATTGAAATACGGCCTTTACGCGGGCTATTTCCGTTCTGTGAATTATTTCGTACATTATCGCAAAATTAATTAAGCATGCGTTACGTACTACGATTGTAACATCGCGATTTCTTGTAACGCGTTCATGTCGTGAAACAGTTGTGACTATGTTGATTTTTGTTTTCCAGAGCGATGCCCCCTCACGCACAAGTGATTCGGGTTTTGAGGCAGGCGGTGGCGATTCAGGCGACTCCGCCTACAGAAGTCGGCTCTCCGCAGCCGCCTCTCGAAACTGCAGCTAAAACCAAAGAAATTGAGTCGACGCCTTTCGCTGAATGTGAGTTATGCGACATGTTTCATTGCGAGTCAGTCTATTAAATAGGAAGTAATACCGAAGCACTTCAATCGAAACCGTTTGTTTGGCGTGTGATGACAGTTTCATGACGTCATTTGAACGGTTCACTCAAGCCACCAGGAAATTCCTTTGTATTAAAGAAATTGGGTTATATCCGCCAGTAGGCAAATCACTAAAGTTAACGTACCTGTTAGGTGAGTCCGTCTCCTCTGGCTTGTGAGTTACTGTGGGCAAGCGCTTTCGATGTAAAGACATCATCGTCTGGCCGTTAAGTCAGTACTGGCCAAGCCCCCGCCCCTTCCCCAACGCTCCATCACTCCCTTCACCTTTCTCTTTGTATATAAAGACCACGACCAACTGACTGACTCCAGTACTGACTTAACGGCCAGACGATGATGTCTTTACATCGAAAGCGCTTGCCCACAGTAACTCACAAGCCAGAGGAGACGGACTCACCTAACAGGTACGTTAACTTTAGTAAATTCCTTTGTGTTCTCCAAGTTCGAAGGTCATTTTGGGATTTTCCTTGTATACGGGTGGTTGCCCCCATTCCAAACAATATCTCTCCAACAACCTCAATCCATTCTACTTACGTTTCTTTCCATTTCCCACCTTCATCTTCTCAAGAAGCCTCTGGACGATGACGTCTTGGAGCCGGGGAAAGACGTGAGTGCTGAAGAGGATAAAGACTCCCAGCAGTCTTCAACGGGCATCAAAATTAAAGTGGGCTGCAAAAAATCATGGTTGAGGCAGCTACAAACAATTCGGCGTAATTTACGCTAGGGATTTCACACAACACAGCCCCACGTGTATTCTGCAATTTTTCTCACATAAAACCAGCTTGTTTCTCATTTAGTTTATATGAGCTAGGTAGAAATCAGAACGTTTTATATAAAAACTGATAGAGATTGAAGCTTTTGAATTTATTGTGCTTCTACTACTTAAGTAGAGACAATTCCAGGTTCCAGGCACAACCTTTACGTTGAACTGGGCCTGCACTGTGGCCGTTGGACCAAATACTGTTAGATCCGACAGTGTCCCTTGACATTCAGCCTGTGCTAAAGCTCGTTAAGGATCTGTAATTTGGCCTGATTACGCTGCAGATACAGTGCTGGTTCATTTTGCACACTGAACCCAAGTGGAACAGATAACACTAATTAGTTTCTTAGAACTCCCTGGGTAATTTTTAAGAGTTCTTCAGCATAGTGGGGGTTGGTTGGAAAGAATAGGCGTGTGGTTGGTTTGTGCAGTATAGGATTGATTGGAACTTGTAAAGAAATGGATGGTGGTGGGAGGGTAGACTAATCACATTACAGAATATCAAAGTTCTCCCTGGCTCCTCGTATGTGCTCTTTTCCTGTCCTGTGCAGTTGTGACAGGTACCGTGCGACGTTGTGAAGGAGAGGCATCATCAGCAGGAGAAGCAGGCGTGCTATGAAAGTGTGGGCAATGATCCAGCAGAAGCTAGGTCAGCACTGCTTCAATGATGCTATTTGAGATTGTATCCAACCTACCTAGGCGATTGAAAAGCTGTTGGGGTTCAGACGTTCAATGCATGTAGCCAACAAGCTCGCTGCGTCAGTACCCCCAAGAATTCCTTGTATTGAGAGTTCAACTATACCATCTCATTGTTTGCCCTATTAACTGAGTAAATGACTCTCTGTCGCCTTGTCCACAGCTGCCGTAACTCAGACTGATACGCCCCCTTCAAAGTAAAGCTCTCTGATCACTTGGAGTCGCTTCAGGTACTGCCCCTAAACTGGCATCTGACCCAGATGCACACTGGAATATCGTGAGTGGCGTTAATCCATAGTAATTCCTGCCATCGTCAAAAACGGAGATGTTGTCGACTGGGGCTGGTGGTAAGGGCGAAGATGGTAGTGAATAGCTCTCCTCTGTGCAGCTGCTGCCCTTGACAGCTTGCACTTCAGATTGCAGCTGTGCCACCGCCTCCACTACGTGATCTCGAATGTCATTATTTGACTCTGAACCCTCTAAACGCGCCACCTGCTCGTACAAATGCCACATCTAGCCGTCGCACGTCCTCTTGCGTCCACGTCCTAACACATGGTTGTATTTCACCTACATTCGTCGAGCTCCTGCGGCGTATGGAGCTCTCCCCTTCCATCCCCTCCATTCATTCTCTACCAAAACGTTCCGATAAGCTCATTCTCTACTCTGCCTACAGGTATATCAGTAATTCACACAGACACAGATGAAACGGGTTTTTAGTTGATAGATAAAAGAATGACTCTATCGCCATTTGTCTTACGTGCTGTTTACGATTTGCAGATTCAACATCGGACGATGGGCTCACCACCGAATCTTCAACCACGAAAGGTCCTGGAGAGTTTCAAATAGTCGTGGACGAACTGAGCAAAGAGACTGGACTCGAAGGATGGGTCGTTATATCGATAATAGTCGGTGAGTCTGTAAATACCGATTGTTCGTCGAATCTCATTTACATCACCTTGATCGTAGCAGAAATACTGAAAAATAAGCATCGAGCGAGAGAATGTAAATCGCATAGCTTTCTCGCCTCCGAAATTGTATTGAGATGTTGAAAAACTTGTTTGGTTTTATTTTCATTATTTATATAAATAGAGTTTTAGGTAGAGCCACTCCGACTGCATGTCTTAAAGGGTCTGGACTGGCCTACGCGAAAGAAAGAGCTTCCATAGTGAAGGAAAAGATAATTCCAGAGATCAAATCTCCAGTTGGTTGCAAACGGCTTCTTACGCCGATTGTTTAGTTAGTTTTCCCAGTGGATAGGATTTCGAAAGTTCGATGACTGCTGCAAGGTCTGCGCGGGAAGAATCAATCGAAATAAACGCTCCCGCCGAAAATATTGCCAGGGCGAAATACGAATCGAGTTGTACCAGGGCATTTTGGGCCTTTCTCCAGTTTCCAATAAAACCTCCCGCAACTTGACACTAAGATTGTCTGAAAAGTCGACAAGCTATTTCTTTCGTGTGTCGAACGAGTGATTGAAATTGGATTCCGCCGCTTCTTTCGTCGTCCTTTGAAGGAGGAGTCATACAAATGGCCGGAACACACGAAAGACTTGTATTACCACTTGAACAAACGAAGAATCTTGACGTGGTGTAACAGCACGTGAAGTGTGGAATAAGCTGCCCCAATGCCTCGTGCAATACAAAACTAATCCCCCAAAATATCTCATGAAGAACGTAATAAGTTGTCGCCAACCTCTAACAAAATTTACTATAAATCGACATAAAGGATACAACTGAAGGATCACAGTTGTAATTAACACATTCAAACCAGCCCTAATGCAGCAGTAATACTTGTTCGCTAGCTGGACTCTGCCCAGGTAAAGCTGGAGTGGGTAATGTGACGAGTGAGAGAGTCGATGAGAGTGCAAGAGCCCGAGCTAGTTCTGGTGACGACGCGAGGAATGAAGACAACAGTGCTGCAAACAAGGGAGGCAGTTCGATATTTGGGGGTGGCAGAACTCAAGATGTCGTTTTGGTTTCCCCGCCTGGCAAGCAGCAGATGAAGCTGCCGCAGTAACAACGGTTCTTTCTCGCTTGATGGCCAACACCAGAGGGCCACGGGCAAGCACAAGGAGGGAGACTTCATTTTCTTATATGGAACAGAGGTGTGGGCTGATACGCTGAACATTGTCTACCACAGGAAGTGGATGGCAGTGGCCCAGCAAAGGTGTGCCCTCTGCATTTGTGACGAGGGGGGTTTGACATTTGACTCTTTACGAGGGGGACTCTGGCAAAAATTTCAGCGATCCTGAGCTTCGATCCATTGCCCAACTTTCGTCGGACTCTGAATCACAGTCTATCCCCACCAGACTACAATCGATAGGGTGCCCTCAATAGAAGTCGGTACACATTACTTGCTTGTACTGCATAGTCACTCGGTAGCAGTGCTAGCAGTGGCGAGTGTTATCTCAAACCACCTTCTGGCAGTCGAGTGGAAGCCTTGGGAGGTGGCAAGATGAGTAGGACACAGCTCTGAAGGCGGCTGATTCCAGCACTTAGTCCGTGGCTTGGGCGAAGCCATATTGAGGTGGATTTCTACCTCCCTCAGTTCTTAACAGGACATAGAGCATTTAGAGCTTACTTGCACCAAATTAGAAAGGCTGCAAGCCCAAATTGCCTGCACTGTAGGGCAATGGTGGACGATGCTTCCCATGCCATCCTCTCGTGCCAGAGGTGGGCAGGCGGGCAGTGGACAGTGGCAGACACAGTTGCTCAGCTCACGTTGGAGGCATTCGTCTCCCCCATGGCAGAGGAAAATGGAATGCAAAAAGTGCATTTCTCAATCATCTGCTATCTTTCAGAGATCAAGACACAGAGGAAAGACTGCTCCTGAACCTCGCATACTACTGGGTCGTATTGGACGATGTGTGGGATTGCTGAAATGATTTATTTAAAATAAATTATTGTTAAAATTTATATATTAAATTCGACACCCGTCGGAGTCCTCCAGGCTTTGAACCTAAGGACATGCACTTTCAGTTAGGCAAAACCTTCAATACTACCCGATCCGTTTAGTTTATAAATTAAATTCATCCTGCTAGTAAACTAAAAATCCAAAGTAAAGAAAATTCAATAATTGATTACCTTAAGCGTAGTGTATCCACTAATAGCTTCATCCAGAGGCGACTGTTCCAGAAGGTACCTGGAAGGATGCTGAGAGTTGTCTCTCTCTGGGAGACATGCCCAAGCCAGGTAGCAAACAAATATAATAGAACAGGCTGCCGATGCCCTCCCGCCCCCCTGTGCTGAATGCGTTAATACTCTGATTAATCTCATTAACCTGCGAACAACAAAGCTGAACACGGAAGGTCTGATTGAGAGCTCTTCTGAGCAAGTCGTGGGCATACATAAGGCGAACGGTCGGATAATTAATCTGCAGGCTTGATAATCGAGAGTTGATTTATTAATCAGCTTTAAAACTTCCCCACTTAATGCAGAATGTCTAGATGAAATGCGTCAGCCCTCATATAAAGCGTGCAGCACAATAATAATTAAGGCGAGGGAAGTGTGGTGTGACCACTGGATGAGTCTGGTCCTCGCAGAGGCATCAACTGAAAGTCACAACTGGACTTCCCTCTCTTGAAGGTTCATCAGCCTCAATGTTCTGCTTATGATGAACTACTCTTCGCTTGAGTGTGATTTGTAGAACGTCGAATGTTTGGTGAGGTGTGCGCATTGACGATGGTGTGTCAAACGACCTAACTTGAAGGCCGTTCGTTCGTAACCTATATTTTATCATTCAATTTTAGTCAATCCCATTCACTACCAGAAAGACAGTCATCTCTCAAAACGCCAAAAACTTTTTGTCAACAGGGGTAGGCCTTCTGATTCTCCTAATATGCGGCTGCTGCATCAGGAGATGCTTCAAAAAGAGGAGAGCAGGGAAAGATGGAAAGAAAGGGAAAGGCATCGTGGACCTCAAGTCTGTACAACTCCTCGGCTCAGCGTACAAAGAAAAGGCAAGTAAACCATTTAATTGGCTTTCTATTTACGCAAGTGCTGATGTCCTAAGATGTTCTAATGACCGCAGGTACAGCCCGATATGGAGGAATTGACGGAAAACGCCGAAGACATAGCTGAAGAAGGAGAAAGCAAGCAAAGTGAGCAGAAATTGGGAAAATTGCAATATAAGGTAAGCTACGATTTTATTTACTAGACGAGGGTTCATATTGTTAGATTGCACTACAAAAAAAAGGTTGGTCCGGAAGGGGTTATATTCAACAACAACAAACTTCAACAATAACTCAACAAATCAAAGCAAGTCCGAATTACGAATGGGAATTTTGTTGTCAAGGGAAACATTTCTTGTTGTGACGCTACCACCTTTGTTACTAGGTTCCTCACACTTCTCCCCCTCCCTTCCACAGAATGGCGTTAACCGGTCAATGTGAACCACTTTACAGGCTGACTTCTTGCCCCAACGCTGTTTGATACGAATTACGACGTCATTTAGCTTCTTTAATATTTCGTAAGGCTCTTCCCTAAGGGCACATCAGCTTCGGGTTGCGGCCCTCGTATCCGACGTGGGTTGTGAAGCCACACTAAGTCTCCGACGTTATAGTGTTACCCCGGGAACTCTGGTCGTATCTCCTCTTCGCGTCATCAGCCCTTAGCTGCAGTGATTCACGGGCTTGAGTATGGGCTTCAACGATCCTGCGGCGAAGGGTAGCAGCGTACTCTGTATCTCTCTTTCTTCTGGTGGCCTCCCAAAAAGTAGCTCTAAAGGTAATGTGGAGCTCTCGGCCAAACATGAGGTAAGCTGGAGAATACCCTGTTGTTGCATGCTCTGAAGCTCGATAGGCTAATAATGCGACTGGCAGTTGTTGATCCCAATCTTTTTGGTGGTCAGATATCATTTTAGCAAGCCACTCATAAAGTGTCCGATGCATCCGTTCAACTTGACCATCGCTCTGAGGTCGCAAAGGTGTTGTCTTCGTCTGATGTATTCCAAGTTGTTTCAAAACTTCCTTTATTAACTCTGATTGGAAGTTTCGACCTTGGTCAGAGTGCAGCTCTCTTGGGATACCATATCGGGAAATCACATGATGCAGTAAGGCGTGAGCCACTGTTTCGGCTTTCTGATTTGGGATTGGTATAGCTTCAGGCCACTTTGTGAAGTAATCGACGACAGTGAGGATGTAGCGGTTGCCATCGTCTGTCACAGGTAGAGGACCTACTACGTCAATTCCAACTCTCTGAAAAGGACTTCCAGAGATGTATTGACGCATTGGTGCACGCCCTCGTTGTCCTCCACCATGACGCTTCCCACACACATCACAACTTCTACACCATTCTTTGACGTCGTGGTGTAGGCCTACCCAATAGGCAGATCTTCGCAGTTGTGCCACCATTCGTCGGTCTCCTATGTGTGCAGGGCCATGTGCATGATGCATCAATGTATTCCTTATGCTTCTTGGGGCAATGAACTGGTCTCGAATCAGATGACCATTCGAGCTTTCCCATTTTCGATACAAGACCCCTTCTACCAGTCGTAATGAGTCAAACATGGCCCAAAGAGCCTTGATTTCAGTGTCCTTACCTGCTACTTGTTCCCAGTCAGGTCGTTTGCCTTCACGCACCCAAGCCATTATAAGAGACAGTTGAGGGTCTGCTTCCTGTTCAGCCTGAATATCTTCAATCGTGTTGTGTTCATAACTCAATGTCCGGACTGCTAGGAAGATCACTTTGAATAGAAGTTTTGGGATGTCTCATTATTGATTTTTCCATCTCGTGCGCTTCCGTCTGTCACAGTATAAACATCCAGCATCAGCACAGGGTCGTCTCGAGAGAGCGTCTGCATTTCCATGTTGCAAACCTGGTCGGTATTGGATTTCAAGATTGTAAGGGCTCAAACGGTCAATCCAACGAGCCATCTGACCATCTTGATTCTTGAACCGAAGCATCCATGTGAGGGAGGCATGATCAGTCCTCACTATTAAAGGACCCATTTCTAAGCCATATGAGTCGAAGAATTTTAAGGCTTCGACGACAGCTAGTAGCTCTTTTCGAGTAACGCAGTAGTTGCGTTGTGCTCGAGAGAGGCATTTGCTGAAGTAAGCGATAACTACTTCTTTTCCACCTTGGTCTTGTGAAAGAACTGCTCCAATGGAGACATCACTGGCATCTGTGTCAAGTATGAACGACTTGCTTGATTGGACGTGACCCAGTATAGGGGCATTCAGCAGACATTCCTTGAGTCTGTCAAAGGCGACTTGACAAGCTGGCGTCCACTCCAACCTGGGAAGATTTTTCTGCTCGGTAAAGCGGCTTCATTATTTCAGCCAAGTGGGGAACAAACTGCCGGTAGTAAGAACACAGCCCTACAAAAGACCGAAGTTCTGTGGTCGTCTTAGGACTGGCCAGTTTACAATTGTGTCCACCTTCTTGGGTCTGTCCTGATTCCTTCAGGGGTTACCAGATGCCCAAGATAGGTCACTGTTTCCCGGAAGAATTCACACTTTAGAGTTCAGTTTGAGTTTGGCTTCCTGCAATTTTTTGAAAAACAGCTTCTATAAACTTCAATTGGTCTTCGAAGGTTGTGGTGTGGATCAGTACGTCGTCGAGATAAACTTGCACAACATTCTGTGCAATAAAGTCGTGTAACAGCTGTCGCATCACTCGTTGGAAAGTTGCTGGCGCATTGGTGAGCCCAAACGGCATCAGTGTAAATTCCCACAAACCGTTCCGTGTACAAAATGCCGATATTTCTTGAGCTTCTTTGGCCAGGGGAATCTGCCAGTATCCTGCTTGGAGATCTAGTGTGCTGAACCAACGACTTCCTTCTAATGTGTGCAGGGTGTCTCCTATATGCGGTAACGGGTGTGCGTCCTTGATTGTTACGTCATTCACTCTTCTGTAGTCTATGCAGAAACGCCAATCTCCGGTTTTCTTTGGAATTAAAACCACTGGACTCGCCCATGGACTCCTTGACTCCCTTATCACCCCTTGTTTTCTCATTTTGTCAGCTCTTCTGTTATGATCTTTCCTTAGCAGGGCATGTTCGTCTGGGAGGCTGTTTGATCGGACGGTGACCATCGACATCAATTGTGTGCTCTCCCAGAGTACAGCATCCTAAGTCGTCGTTGGTAGCTGCAAAAACATCTGAGTACCGCTGCAACAGCTTACGAAACGTGTCCAGCTGAATAGCGTTCACCCTTTCCGCAGATTTTTCAATCAAGGCCATTAAATGTTTCGGGAGAGGATCAGTATGATCTAGGCTTGCTTGATCACAATAGAAGGTGCTATTAGCCTCCCTCATAAGTAGCTTCTTCCCATCCATATCCAACGTTTTAGAACCCACGTCTATTACACAGCGTTTCTTCTTTAGAAAGTCCATACCGACGATACATTCACCTTCAATTGGAGCCACTACGGCGTCCACCATTATGGGCTGAACTCATTTCAATGCTCAATTGAACGGTTACTTTGCCAACAATTGGCACAGTGTCGCCAGTAGCTGTGCGGAGTAGTGCTTTGGTTCTACTTTCCTGATTTTTAGACCAGAGCGAGCAATAAGCTGTGGGCTTAAACGTGTCTGACGCTCCTGTGTCGATGATGCAAATACAAGGAAAAGAATCTAAGCGGCCTTCAATCGTAAGAGCTGCACCACCTCCAATGCGGTACAACACTACACCATTTGACATGGGGCTATGCATCGGCTTCAAACTTGCCCCCAGCAGTTTGGCTGATTCCGTTTCCCCGCACTTTTCTGACGTTTAGGCGACACTTTCTTTCTCGTTTGAAGGTGTTGTCCTTTCCTCCAAGTCGGACAGTCTTTCAAAACGTGTCCTGATTGATCGCAACGCCAACAAACTACTGTTTTGTGTTCCTTGTTGATTAATTGCATTGCTCGTAATTGAACTTGGGAGTGAGCATTAGACATCAGGGTTTCAACGGCCTCTAAACGTAACGCTACGGTCAGAGCTTATTGCATCGATCTAGGCCAAGCTGTGAACAATTTTTTTCTTGAGCCCAGGATCTCGAAGACCATGAATGAAACGGAAAGTAAGGAGCTCTTCTACAGCCTTCTCTCTTGACATTCTTGGCCACGCTTTGCTTCCTATCTCCTTTATTTCTCGATGGTATTCACTTACGCTCTCTGTGTCCCGTTGTATACGGCTGTGAAGCAAGGCCATATGCAGTTCGTGTGGTTTTTGGTACCATAGCGAGCGTCCAAAGCTGCGACTAGGTTGGTGTAGGTGATTGGCGAAGTCACTTCTTTCAAGGTTGTGAGTGCAGGCCCAGTGAGTGCTGCTCCAAGCTCAACCATTTTTGTCGTGTCATCTAACAGTTCTTTGAGCTACGAGTTCAAACTGGCATAAGTACGCATCCCAGTCTGTCCTACCATCAAAAGTGTTAGGCTTAGTCTCTTTACTTACCTTACTAAGGCTCGTGGGGAGGGAACTGGCTGTCTGTGAAGGCATCATCTGTTGTTGCTGAATGGGGTAATCTCGTATTTCCGACTTTCTCAGTAGGTTTCTGATATCATGGAGTATCTCGTCCCTGACATTCTGAACTTGTTCAGAAATAAAATGTTGGACATCGGACGGTATAGTAGAAGTGGATGCGGAGTGGAGTGTTTCGAATGTTGGAACACATTCTGTTATGCACCCGACATCACAAAGTTCCGTAACACTTGTTCTTCGATTAACTCTGTTTCTTCTTTCCGTATTGCTTGAGTATTCCCGTCCTGAGCGTGTACACATAATGTATCCCACTTCTGACACCAGTGTTAGATTGCACTACAAAAAAAAGGTTGGTCCGGAAGGGGTTATATTCAACAACAACAAACTTCAACAATAACTCAACAAATCAAAGCAAGTCCGAATTACGAATGGGAATTTTGTTGTCAAGGGAAACATTTCTTGTTGTGACGCTACCACCTTTGTTACTAGGTTCCTCACAATATTAAGGATGTATTTAGCTAATAAGCCTAAGCAGCTCTAAATACGATCGACTATGGAGAATCTTATTCAGTTTTAACATGCATAACCTAACGCCATGTTGAGTTGAAAAAAAGGAGTAAACTTCAAAGATAGTGCAGGTCGTTTCGACTGCTCTGCTGCCTAAAAGTGGCCAATAGACGACAAATTTACAGGCTTCTCAAGTCTGGTACTGCCGCCATCACACGAATAAAAGGCATATGAGAGAAGGCAGGAAGAAAAATGACAGAAATGGTTTTTAATAGCTTCTAAAGTATTTAAGGAAATGAATACAACTCGCTCATTTCTCTCAGAATGAGATAAGAACTGGCAACTGCTGTGGAAAATGTCCAGTGATACTGCCAGCCAACCACCACTTTTCCTGCAAGGCCTGGCGTCTGGTCAAGTCGGCGCCGAAACCCTGATTGTGTTTATTAATTTTGATAGTGATAGAGACGAGCCCACAGTACAGAAATGGAACATAGTGGAAAAAAGGGAGGAGAAATGCTATAAATGAAATGAATGAATGAGCTGACAAAACCTAAATGAGAAGCCGACCATATTACACAGAACGCACCACACTGACGTGAATGTTCCTGGTAGGGGCCACAGAATCAAACAGAAGGCGTCGGACGGCATGGAGCATTAAAGTCAACCCACAACCGATTCGCAGTAAGAAGAAGACAGCTAAGGGGACGTTCACGCATATAATTGCTAGATAAGAATGAGACGGCGAGTGGTTATCACGACTGCGACCCCACAATGAGGCACCCTGAAGCCTGTAGTTGACAGATATGAAGAGGCATCATTTGGCCCAGCCAGAACACCATCAAAGAACCCCATATCTGCGGAAACTCGTCGAGTGGCTGGTGGAGGAAGGCATAAACGAATGGATAAAGGATCAAGTACACATCAGCCACCAAACTGCGGAGGCATATTCCAGGTGTGACTGAACCAGATAGCAGAACAGATTGTTGATTGCATTGGCATCTGAAAACTCGCGAGTGCTGAGCTTCAGAATCCCCAGCGATTGCGTGGCACGCGAGGTAGCCTCAGCATAACCATTGATCCAGGGTAACTCTGAGGTCCCTGGTTTTATCGATCTTCGTTCCAAGATGATTTTTTCGGTTATTTATCCGCTTATGGACAGGATTTTGTGAGAGAATCATCGACAATTTCAAGGCGACAATTTTTCTTTATACTCTCTCCATCTTCAGTCACAAGCCTCCTCGTGACACTTGGTACGACACCTGTGAGTTTGAGGATATAAAACCATATAATAATACAAATAAAATATAATAGATGTATGTATTGGTACATTTTATTATCTTATGTGTTTTATTTTGTAACAATTAGCCCGTTCCGGCTTCGCACGGGTGGCAATTTAAAAAATATTTTGGGAAAATGAAGATAATTAAAGTTATAAGTCCAGTAGTTTTCAAGTTATTTTCATACAAATATTTTCTCTTAATAATATTAGCGTGATAGAACGTCATATCTGGCCAACGTCGTTACGCATTTGCCTCTCCAGATACGCGGCATCAATTGATGATTCATTGCTCAGAGCTCTCGGGCGATCTCGGCCCTATTTTTAGCACAAAACTTTCTCCATACATATCTCCATGAAAATACGGCGAACGGAGATATAAGCCTATGAAGCAAGGTTTTTACACGCTTTTTGGCAAAACGGCTTCTTCGATTTTCACCAAACAGGATGTTTTTAAATAGTTAATACCTGTATATTGTTCTTGGTGAATGTTCTTCTGACAGTCCATTGAACAGACATAAAAACCAAAATGTGTCGAAAATAACGTTTTTTCGAACATTTCCGTGAATTCCGGGGTAACTGCTTCACCAGATCATACCCACATTTCGTGCTCGATAATTATTTCTGTATATATATATCTGTTGAACGGAGATATAAGCCACTTTGGGTTATTACGACCTATGTTCGAACGACGACGTCTTCCAGACACGATTATAATTTCTGTAAAAAATTTAACACTCAGAAATACACCTTAAAACTAAATTATTGAATATATTGCCCACGTTATTGGTAAGCGCGGCTGTCAAAAATATTTCACTTGCTATTCTTTCGACTAAAAACAAAAGGTTATCAATAATCATATTATCAACAACCAACAATCCCTATTTATCCAGTTATTTTTTAAACGTAACTACAATTAAGTACTATAGCACGACTGCCACACCGCTATGTACCTGCATTTTAAATCGGTAATATCATCGGAAATATTAATTTAAATTACAAGCTGTACTGAGTCATATTGATATATATTAAAGGACAATGTATTTAAGTACTTAATTGAATAAGGATTAATGATGTATTACTTACAATCGTATCGTAAATAAGCCATGTTCCCGCTCAAAAGGTAAAGGATAAGAAATGGTTATTGTGGTTTATCCTTAAGAGATAGACATATTCCACCACATACATGTGTACAGTACAGTAGTACCTTATTATGATCATCTCGTGGGGTTCAGCCAGCATTTGCTACGTAAGCGCAAAAAAATGTGTTTCTTTACATCACAGTGGAAATCTCTAAATTTATCAGTGTTTTTCGACAGTATTCTGTATTATACATATAAATCTTCCTCTTGTATCACTCTATTTAGAAAAACTGCTTCAAAATACGTTGCGTAATTTTAAAGATTTGAAGACAGACCGCGATACCGACTTTGTTTTATACTTATTAAGTTTATTGTAATGAAAATAAAATTGTACTGGTTTTATTATTAATAGTAGTACGTTGATAAAATAGGCATAAAAAAGGCAGTCACTTACATGCCTCAATAGTTGCTTAAATTCAAAATTCCCTGAGTTTACGAATTAATACCAATGAATCATTGTTTCTCTCCTATGTTGCAGCTGGAATACGACTTCAACTCCAACAGTCTCTCCGTGACTGTCATTCAAGCCGAAGATTTGCCAGCTTTGGACATGGGAGGCACCTCCGATCCTTACGTCAAAGTATATTTGCTTCCGGACAAGAAGAAAAAATTCGAGACCAAAGTTCACCGTAAAACTCTGAGCCCAGTATTCAATGAAACATTTACCTTCAAGGTGAAGTAGTAGTCTTTATTGAATATGTATATATTGAATTTGTGTGCCGCACTAGGGTGAATACACTTTGGGCGAACGTGAGTTCAGATCTAGAAGCTGTGGTAATTTTTATCAATATCGGCGAAACTGCAACATGCTCGTTCAAAGAAAGAGAAAATATAAAAAGTACAGGTTGAAAGAGAGAGAGACAGAGAGAGAGAGAGAGAGAGAGAGAGAGAGAGATGGGACGAGTCTCTGGTCAGACTGGTAGACACGATATCGAGATCCACAAGACGAGAGCCCAAAAAACGTTAACCTATTGGTTGACTTTAACTTACTGTTATGGGCACGATCGGATTAGGCTGTGAATTGGAACACCAGAGCCGCTTCTATCGGGCAGAGCCGCTTCTATCGGGCAGAGCCGTTCAAAGCAGCTCCGATTAAATCCGAAGAGGAAGAAAACTTCTGAGGAACAGTGAGAGGGAGGACCGCATTGCCGCAAATTGGGGGGGTTAGGAAAATCGGGTTGCGGCGTGCTACGAGGCGATCGGCCTATTCCTCTTCCGGACGTCTACAACTTCACTTCGCTCCTCTGTCCTATCTCGATACCTGTGGGCTTTGGCTATTTCTGTGCGAATATACGATTCTTGGTTGGAGGGAAGGAGGTATTATTGTGTATAGCCCGATAACCATCCTATAACATTGGCGCCCTATGTGGGGCATGATCTTCTCACAAGAGGGGAGCCTCTGGTTAGACTGGTAGACACGATATCGAGATCCACAAGACGAGAACCCAAAAAACGTTAACCTATTGGTTGACTTTAACTTACTGTTATGGGCACGATCGGATTAAGCTGTGACTTGGAACATCACCCTGCAGTCGGGGGTCCAGAATTCCGCCGACGTATTCCCTGCGTGTCGTATGAGCCGACTAAAAGGGACAGCCGGGTGGGCCCAGCTTGAAAGACAACCTCACCTCTATGAGGTCCCCGCAAGATTACATCCAACGAGGCTTAACTGTGGCTGGGCGTCACAGTGTACTCTGTCGCCACACTGTGCTCACCCTGCAGTAGGGGGTCCAGAATTCCACTGCCGGACTCCTGCGTGTTCGTATACGCCGGACTAAAGGGACACAACTTACACTTCATTCACATACATGACACACTGGGAACCCCCTACCTTTAGCTGGGATCGCAGAACACACCCGCAGGAAGGGGTACAGAATTCTCCTGCCGTATCCTCTGCGTGGTCATTAAAACCGGCCTTAAAGGGCTTAAAGCTCACGACACTGACATACACAACATATTCCAGATACTAAATACACTGCAACGGCTTGCGTGGCAGAACACACTCGAAACACTCATAATGGTGAAAGACAGTCCTGGAAGTAGCTCACTAACACCTTTGAGCGATCCCCTATATAGGTGCGGCCTTCGAATGAGGAGGGGAAAACCAGGTTTGAGCGTTCCTGGGGCGGCTGATAGCGTGTGTCCCGCTCACCACATCACTAGTGGCCGAGGGCTGACTCTGAGCAGCAGCCGAGAAATCCCTCATGCGTCTTGGGCCCGGGGCGTGGCCGGACTGGCAGCTGCAGCGCATGTGAAGGGGCCTCCTTTGACCCTCAACGGACCAGCGAAAGGGGCTAGAATCAATATGCCTGAGGGGGAGCTTCCAGGACACTGCCTCGAGCACCTCTCGCTCATACCACGAACACACACAACAAATGAACTCACAAGGATACACTACACCAGTCCGCTTCTTTAATCACCCCCCCCCCCCCCCAAATAAGTAAAAAACATGACAAAGTCAACTAAAACTTCAGCAGGTAATAAAAACGCCACCTGCGCCTCTTCCTCAGACTCGCAAGCTCGACTTCCCTCCTCTTTCGGACGATGAGCAACCTACTGTCGTCCAAACAAACAAGAGCGGAAAGAACCGGGCAAACCGCGTTCATCTCCCCTTCTCCCCTAGTAGCCAGGCAACCCGGCTACTACAAGCACACGACACAGCGTGGACCCTAAACTGTCGGACATGGAGCAAATTTGCGCATACGTCCAAATCATCCACGACCAGCTAGCGCACGGATGAGGGCCAACGCGACAGGACCTATGCGGGACCTCGTAACTAGTTGCCTCTTCGAAATTTCGAAGCTGGCTATAAAAGCTAATGCCCCCAACGACATCGCCCCTGCCCTCCCCCTGCGGGAAACTGTGGCGGCTGTCGTGAGGAAGAGCTGCGTAGGGCAATTGCCCAGCAGCCAGTGCCACCAGCCCCCAAACTCGAGGAGCAACAACGAGCCAGGGTAGTACCCCAGGCCCCTCATATGCGGCAGTGGCGCTACTGCGCCTTCCTCCTCATGGAGCTGAGGCGGAATGGCAGCCTGCCAGGGCCAGGAAGCGCAGAGGAAGCAGAAACAGGCCCCAACTAAGCAGGGAAGTGCGGGCCGAGGGCAGCCCGGGGCCTATGCCTCCGCCCAAAAACAAGGGCAAAAATAAAAATAAAAACCAAAATAAAAGCCTCCACCGCTTGCCAAACTCCCCCCTAAAAACCCACGACAAAACGTGGTAGTGGTTAGGCGGACATGTGAGGAAGGAGAGGCTGGTCCCTCCAACCCTGACGCAATGGAAGCGCTTATGCGGGGTGTCCCTGCTACGGACCTCCAAGCTCTGAGTGTCCGAGTGCTGAACATCCGCACCGCAGTAGGAGGTGGCGCCGTCATTGTGACGGAAACGCCAGAAATGGCCAAGGCGCTCGAGCCACATTTCCACAAAAAGGAGTTGAAGCTCCAAGCGTCAGCCCCCTTGGGTCGTTTCCCACGCCTGCTGCTGTGCGACGTGCGGACCGACCTTCAAAAAGAGGACTTGGCCCAACAAGTTGTTGAGCACAACCCTGCGTTAGGCTTGCAGCCGCAGGATGTCAGGCCTCTCTTCACCAAAAAGCGTGGCAGACAGAAGGATTGGGTGATTGAGGGATCACCCAGCCGGTACAAAAAACTAGAGGGGGCAAGGCGCCTCCAAATAGCCGGGCGGCGGTGCGCCATACGAAAGTACCAAGCCCCCACTCAGTGCTACAAATGCCCGCGCTATGGCCACCTGGCAGTGGCCTGCCAAGACCTGTTGTGTGCGCCTGGTGCGCCTTGCCACATCTGAGTAAGGAATGCAAGCGTGATGCTCCTCAAGTGTGCCAATTGCGTCGAACGCAAAATCCAACAGGTCGCACACTCTACACGAACGCCGACGCTGTACCATTCGTCAGCGGCGATTGCCCTCCAGGAGTCACGAGTGGATTATGAATAGGTCAAAAACAGTTCGAATCCTTCAGCACAACACAAATAAGAGTTGCCCAGTTATGGCTGAGTTGCTGCAAAATGCACTCAAGAAACGCTGCAGTGTCCTCGCCATACAGGAACCGTACATAGGATCCAAAACTCTTGGTCTCGGATCGCAGGCACGAGTGGTGGCTGGAGCAAGAACAGTAGCCTGCATCGACCCGTCCATTGACATGCTCGCACTCACTCACCTGAACAGCCAGCACTTGGCGCTGTGCTCATCCGAGCGGTGGCTTTGAGCTGGTTGTAATATCATTTACAGGCAATTTGGCGCACCAGTTGCCAACAGCCTTAAACCACTCGGCGGGCTCTAGCGGGCCTATCAGGACGACCCTGCGTAGTCTGTGCTGATGCAAACGCCAGATCACCATTGTGGGGATCCCCAGCCCTAGATGGGGCGGGCGAGGCGTATAGAGCTGCTCACCAGGTACAACTTGGTTGTTGCCAACGACCCCATGACTGAGGCGACCTATGATGGCCCGGGAGGAAGGTCGTGTATGAGCGTCACAGCCGTGTCCACCCTGCTACTCAAATTGAAGGGTTGGCGGAGTCGTACCAGGTGCAACGCAGAGCGATCACATGGTTATTGACTTTGCCATTACGGATGATAACATCCTCTGCAAAGACACGCGTGAAAAGCGATTCCGCACAAAAATGCTGACTGGCCGCAATTCTTTAGGGTACTGGAAGGTGAACTGCGTGCCGCAGACACCGACCTAATAGTGCAAGCATCCACACCTGAAGAGGTGGACAGCAAAGTGGACACATTTACCACAGCACTGCACTCTGCTGGGCTCTCTGTACTGGCCAACAGAGCACAGGGCGATCAAAGTCCCATGGTGGACTGAGGAACTTAATCCTCAAGCAAAGTGCAAATAGAGCCAGAAGGATGTACCCAAAACACTTCGTGACCCTGATGCCAGAGCAACACTCCGAACTGCCTTCATCCAGAGAAGAAGGCCTTCCACCGCGCCATCAAACGAGCCAAACGGCAAGGCTGGCGAGAAATTTTGTGGAAGCGGAGGCTCTGAGAACCCCTGGGGCAGACACTACAAGTCCTCCATAGGAAAAGCAAATGTAGAGCAGGTCTTAGCTGCGATGCAAAATGAGTCAGGCTGGGCCTGCAGTATCGAACGTTCAATGGAAACCCTCCTTGAGAAGGCGTTCCCAGATGACCAACAAGCTCGAGACACTGAAGCCCAGAGGGCAGCAAGGGAGCTGATCATGGACCCTCCGAACGAGCCCGACATCCCATTGTGGACAACAGGCGACCTCGGCAGGGCTCTTGCGACCTTAAAGCCCAACAAATCTCCTGGGCCAGATAAAATAGAAAGCAATATGCTAAGGAAGGCTGAGCGGACAATCTCCAGCGGTCTCCTTAATTTATTTAATGACTGTCTGCAGGTCGGACAGTTCCCCCACTCAGTGGAAGTCTGCGCGCGTTGTCACTCTTCAAAAGGGAGGCGACCGCAATCAGTCGGACCCGCGATCATGGAGACCACTCAGCCTTCTTTCCATATTAGGCAAAACGCTAGAAATCTTGATGTTGCAGTCCCTCGAAGGAGTCTTTGGCCGCAACCTCACAGGCAGGCAATACGGGTGTACCAAAGGAAGGTCCACGCAGGATGTCATTGTCGAGATTCGGCGTGTTTCCCTGCTGGCACCCGGCTAAGTACGTCGTAGCAGTTCTGATTGACATCAGAGGAGCGTTTGACAACCTTTGGTGGCCAGCGCTCCTTAATGAACTCAAAGGTAGGGGAATCCCCGCAACCTGTACTCGCTCGTCAGAAGTTACCTGACAGACAGAACTGCTACGATCGAAAGTAGGCATGTCTCCCGTCCGAGAAAGATTGAGAAGGGTGCCCACAGGGCTCGGTCCTAGGACCAGCACTCTGGAATGCCTTCTTCGAAGGTCTTCTCAGGAAACTCATGGAGACTGACTGCGAGCCGTACGCCTATGTGGATGACTTGACTGTGCTGATCTTTGCAGAGTCAGTCCGCCAAATTGAAGAAAAAACCCACCACGTGCTCCGGACTGTCAACCAATGGTGCGAGCACGTCAAGATGCAGGTGGCTGAGGAAAAAACCCAGCTAATCCTCTTGAAGGGGAAAGTGAATAATCCACCCACAATACGCTTTGGCGGCCACAGGCTCCTTCTTGAAAAGCACGTCAAGTATTTAGGTGTGAATATAGGTGAGTGGTGGGGCTTTAACCAAACACCTCCAGTCCCTTTAAGGCACTATCATTGCAAGGTTTGCCTCGCTGCGCGCAATTAGTAAGGCCACTTGGGGTGTGTGTTACCACGACACCATCCTCATGTATAAGGCCATCTATTTAGGCGTGATTGGCTACTGCCCCATTGTCTGGGGTAGAAAACTAACGATCAATCAAAAGAGAGTATTTGCCCAATCCCAGAGAGCTGCGCTCCTGTGGATCACCAAGGCATACAAGACTGTATCAACTGAAGCACTCCAGGTGCTCACTGGTCAGTTACCAGTTGATTTGGCCGTTGAGTGCATGGTTGACTAGTGGAGAGTGACCATGTCCTGTGTTCCCCCGCTTTGTGCTGAACTCCGTGCGGATCTCCCCACAGAACAGAAACTTGCCGCCATCGACGAATGGGCTCTAGAGAAATGGCAACCAAGATGGGAACCCTCGTCAAAGGGACGCGATACGTATGAGTTCTTCCCCAACATCCGTGAACGTCTTTCAAGAAAATAGGTTGAGCCAGACCACTGGACGAGCCAGTTCCTCACAGGACATGGTGACTTCAATGCGCGGCTCCACTTCTTTTCTCTGAAAGACTCTCCATTATGCACGTCTTGTGCCTCCAGTGCGGAGGAAACAAGAAACCATGTGCTGCTCCACTGTAGTTTCTACAACAGTGAGCGACGGTTGTTGAGAGGGCAAACGAACTTAGCAGCTTTGACTGCTACAAAGGAAGCCTATAACCATTTTGCAAAGTTCGCAAAGAAGGTAATGGCTAAGAAACGTGGTTATAGTTGATCAGTCCTTTTGAAACTTGCCACCCAAGTAAACAGTAAGATCAGGTAGGGAACCAGATTAAGAACTACTCCCAGATGGTACGGGATTCCTCAGGTGGTCACCTCCGCGCGGCCACACACGGGCAACAGCTCTCTACGGTGAGACTGGCTAACGACCACATACCTGCCGTACCTCCACAGGTCTGAGTTCGGTGGATGCTGCAGGGGCCGGCCTCTTGCATATTAGCGAAACCGCAACTTCTATGACTGATATAACCCTCGTCGAGGGTTTAGGTACAGTCATGAAATAAAGAAACAGATCTGTGACTTGGAACACTGGAGCCGCTTCTATCGAGCAGAGCCGTCAAAGCATGGTAAAGGCTATAGCAATAAAACGATCAACATAATGATTGATAGTCTTGCTAGAAGCTGACGAACTACTGCACAACGTCCAAGTGGTGAGGGAATAGGGGTTGGGGCTCAGCTCTTCGGCAAACTCTTATAGAGTTAACGTTTATTGGATGAAGGACAGGTAAACTGGGTAGAACTTCTTTTATTCTCCACTTATAGCGCGAGTCATTACAAAACTTAAATTTCCTATAGGTTTGTCTTCCCCTCACCAACTCAGGAATTCCTTTTCTTCTATTCAACGAGAAGAAGACTGTTGGGCATCAGCCAAAGTTGTGGCTACAAATGGGCCCATTTCCAATCACCCAAATGAAAAGTGATCTGGCTCTGGCTCCTAGAACGGCTACCTGAATCTTCCAGTAGTCTCCACAAATGGATCAACTACTACTCTCAACTTCTATTCAACGACAGTCATTTCCTAATGGATGAAGCTCGCCAGGCGAGTAGTCGCCTACCGGCACATTGTGCGCTGTGGAAGTGTCACGATGTTACCCCACTACGATGGGGCCATCAATACGCTTCTCTAGTGTTGTGGGGAGGGGCTGTCTGTCGTCCTCACCTGACTAGCAGGCGTGGGTGGCTGCCACGCCTCCAGGTTGCGTCTCCAGTTAGCCCATGCCTGCGCAAACGTGGTAAAAGCGTTTGACTGCCACTCTGTTGCTGAGGAGCAGAGAAGCCGCACCTGGGAGGGGGAGCCCGACCTGTCCTCGGATGTTGAGGAAGAGCGAGCAGGCATACAGCACGTGTTGAGCATCCTCGCCAATCCCTGCTTAGCACGAGCACACGTCAAACTCCCGCCGCCCGAAGAACTTGAGGCGCACGTTGAAGGGGCCACGGTCTGAGAGAAGCACAGTCATTTCCCAGCCGTGTATCAGCCTTTTGTCCTTTCCTGGTATGGTTATAGCCTCCTCCTGTGGTTACTGTCTTCTTCTTCGTGGTAGCTGTTGTTGACCAGCACAAAGGGCTCACTGGAAATGAGAAGGTGGAATGCACCTATTATACCATTTCCCCATCGTGGGAATTCTACGTCACTAGGCAAGAAGAAAAGTGTAAGTGAATGCATGAGACTGTCTGGAATGCTGCAGGAGTGGAGCACTCTGAACGCTCTATCTCAGGACCAATATACGAGATAAGCCCTAGACTTCTGATGATTGAAAGGAAGGACTTAAGGCAAGTAGTAGGGATCATCGCGGAACTGCAAAATTAACGGACACGTGTATGTTATGGGCTTAGTCGACACCCCTCGATGCAGGAGGTGTGGTGCAGATGAGAAAAACCTCTATCACGTCTTGGCCCAATACCAGAGTCTTGAGGGGGCGAACGGTTTTAGGTATAATTCCAAGGGTGGACATCAAAGAGGATTCTTGCAGGAAATACCTGGCATCCCCTAGGAAGCTAGGCATGGACCTGAAGTATTACAGTGGAGTAGTTGGCACGTACCACAATCACATCTCTGCTACTCCCCACCACCACGAATCGATCATAATTGGTTCAAATTTGTACCAAAGTTTGAAATGTTGAGTGGAGAACTGTAAGTTTAGCTGCTCTGTTGACAACTGACAAAAGCATTCTGGCCCAACCGAGAAGATTCCAAGTCTTCAAATTTTGAACCAAATTTCGAATTAGTTGGCATTGAATATCTACATGGTGGATTCGCATCGACCTACTACGTCGTAAAGCCCAAGTCTGTCGTAAAATTGTTACGTACCTCGATGTAAAACATTACATTAACATTACCAACATGTGATCTATACTCCTTCGGGAATTACCATGTCTGCTTTCCTCATTCAGAAAGCTCTCGAACAGAGGTCGTCCAAAATTGTTCATATTTGGTTCAAAAATTGAATTAATAGTCGATACCTGCAAACAAATGAGCTCCAAAGTCTCCCACTATACTACAAAATGTGATCTGCCACCTTCGGAAGGTTGGTTTTTCAGAGCAGAGCGGTATAGTGTCTACCAGAATTTGAACAATAAAAAATTGAATAGTTGACAGATGAAAGCGGCATGAATCGTTTCTTTAGTCTCTCAGTAAACTATGAAATGCTATTTTCTACCTTCAAAATGTGATGTTCATACAACACACTCAACTTTTGCGTTGGAATTACTAATTAGACGAAAAAAAGGCATTGTCAATTTTTAAGCCGCATTTGAACAATTGAGTACCATCTCTGCTCGAGGGAGTCCTCAAAACGAGGAAAGTAGACACAGTAATTTCTAAAGTCACCTAGTCGAAATGTAAATTACAAGTTTCAACTTCATCAGTCAATTTTTGACAAAAATTCCGTCAAATTGACGAAAGAAACTCGGTTTTGACGACTGAGTAACTTGTTGCGAATCTACCCAACAAATTTCGAATGTCAACTTCCAAGTCGAGTTTTGACATTTTTTTGAGCCGCCATTTTCTTAGTCCATACTCCACAGATAGAAGAGAAATGATTTTTTGTCGAGCGTTTTCAGCGTGTTGAGCCCTCTGCTTCGAGACTGTCAACTTCCAGTAAAAAGAGAGAAGAAAAGCGTAGCTAACTACATCTTCCTGAACTGGCCCCTACAGGTGACGCCAACAACGAATAAAATTTAAATAAATAATTTCGCTTATTTTGTTCCTAATCGTTATATGGCGTAGGAGTGTCGTTTGTGAGCCGATAAAAGTTACTCAAAAAAAGACTGAGCGTACAGAGAGGGTTTCTAGCTCGCCAGAAGAGAGCGCATTACTGAACCTCTCACGGGGTGAGCATGAAGAAACAGCATGGAGGTTAAGCGTAAATGCTGGTAGGTGCCTCCAGTCTGACCTGAAAGCCCCAGCTGGGGTTCTAGCGTGTGCCTAGTTAAATAGAAATCACTGTCCAACGCAGTTCATGGATGTTGTAGTTGTGTACACGGTCGGTTGGTTAACCAACAACCCCTCGATCGAATTTGACGAGTTAATTTATTGCCATAAAAACAACGGGAAAGTTAATTTCCACACATTTGTTGATTTCAGAGCGTTCCATACGCTGATGCCATGAACAAGACTCTAGTTTTCGCCATTTTCGATTTCGACCGATTCAGCAAGCACGATCAAATTGGCGAAGTCAAAGTTCCGTTGTGTCAAGTCGATTTGGCTCAAACGATTGAAGAATGGAAGGAACTTCAGAGCGTTGAAGGTGAAGGTGGACAGGTACGGCCGCTTTAGTTCGTCTCCCACTTTATTTAATACGATAATGCACTACCTTATTGCACATGCGAACGTTATTTGGTGCTAATAGCTCTCATCAAGTACTTCAACAGTTCAAAAAGAGGTTTTTGCTTACCCGATTTAAATTTGAAGCTTCTGCGCTAACTCTGGACAGCAAAATGAGACCATTTTAAAGCCGAAGGCAGATTTGTCGTAAGTGGCGCTGCGCCACCACCACATCACCATCTGATAATCTGAGATGATTGTTGAGAAATAGATCAAAAGTCGTTTGGAAATCAAGTGAAACAGGAAAAAATATTTAGAATTTAGCGAAATTAAAATTGGTTAAAATTGAAATCATTTAAGCGAACATTTTTTTTTAATCGTTGAAATCAAAGTAAAGTGTGTAAAAATGGTAAAAAAATGAGCTACGGTCAAACTGGTTAAATTAAAATAATTCGTATTGATCAAAATCCGTTTGAATTGAGTAAAAGTCGTTAGTAACAATTGAACAGAAGTTGCCAAAAATTAATTTTTCAACTCAAAAAACGTTTAAATTTATTGATATTGCTTCAACCTTCCTGCATCCAGTCTACTGTTGCTCATTTTAATTGATAAATCCATTGGGTAAGCAAAAATTGTCTCATTCATGATCATGATGTTACTTCTTTTTTTGCGTTTTACATCACATGATACCTTTTTCACCGATCGAAACACATATTCTCACTCATGAAAACTTCACCGAAATCGATCCACGCACTACAAAAAAAACGAACTTCAAACCCTCTCAATACTCTCGAATTTTAGTGACATCTTAAGGTGGAGTGTGCACTTGTACGCAAAATGAAGTGAATGAGCTTGAGGCACGAACAGATATGGGGACAAGTACGTTTCCCTCGTTACAAGCAAGGCCGTTTGGGGTGTGTGTTATGGTGCTACGATCCTCAAGGTCAACTAGGTAACTAGGCGTGATTGACTACTGCACTTGTAGTCTGGGGTAACAAAGTCATGGTCAGTCAAAGGAGAGTACTGGCCCAGAGGCTGCGCTTTTGTGGATCACAAAGGACCACACGCACCATCCACGGAGGCACTCCAAGTGATGACTAGCCTATTACGTGTTGACTTGGCCATTGAGTGCATAGTGGACTAGTGGAAAGGGAAAAGGGAACCTCCCCTGCTGAACTGTGTACAAACATCTCCCCTGAATGGAAGCTTGCCTCGTTGTAATGTAGTAAGGGAAATTAGATAAATGGCAAGCGAGATGGAAATCCTCGTCAAAGGGACGTGATACGGGTATGTTTTCTTCCAACAACGTCTTGAGCCAGACTGCGGGACAAGACGTTCCTTACACAACATTGTGACTTCCAGCAGGTCATCCAGTGTAGAGCAAACAAGAAACCATGTGCTGCTCCACTGTAGTCCCAATGACAGTGAGTTGCGATTGTTGGAAGAGCAACCAAACCTTCCCAGCTTTTGACCAGTTTGCGAAGAATTTATGGCAAAAAAACGTGGCTCTAGTGAATCTGTCACTTGGAAACTTGCCATTCAAATAAATAGGAAAATGGGAAAACTGGAAAGATACTCGAAAAAGTGAAGTGTGGAGGGATGTTTGCGTCTCGTGTTCAGGTTCTTATTTTTCACTCAGTGAATAATAGATTGAATTATTAGTAAAAGCCGTGAACACAAGCGGTAGAACTAAGGAAAGTTGTGTGATGCGGCTGGGGAAAAACCGAAGGTGTGGCGCAGTGGGAC
This sequence comes from Pachypeltis micranthus, assembly GCA_020466155.1. Classification (NCBI taxonomy): domain Eukaryota; kingdom Metazoa; phylum Arthropoda; class Insecta; order Hemiptera; family Miridae; genus Pachypeltis; species Pachypeltis micranthus. The sequence goes on from CM035773.1 coordinate 36,863,861, forward strand.
CAATTCGCATGAACGCAGTGGAAAGCTAGAAAGATTAGTGGCTAGAGCTACATAAACCGCTGAATGTAAGTGGGGCTGAGGAAAGTTCAGCGGTTTTCGTTGCAATGCTGCATTCTAGCGACGAGCGTCTAAACTACTTTAGTTTCTCTAATGTCTGACCGAGCGCAAACTCACTTGAATAAAGAGACGTTGCGGAAAATTCCTGCTTAATAGGCGTCGACTGGCCATAAGTGGGAAGATATTTGAACAGAGAGATCATAAAAAATAAGGAGCTAGCAACTGCTTTAGTTCGTTAATCGGAAATTCTCCAAGTTCAGATTGCTCAAATTCGAGCGCGGAAACTTCCGCTGCGACTCTCGCGACGAACGTAAAAACTACTTTAGTTTACTCAACGTCGTATAGATCGCGCGGGCAAGGCCAAATCGGACGTTTCTCGATAAAACTTTTCAAAAGTCGAGCGCGTAAAAATCAATTTCTGTACTGTTACTGTCAACTTTTTGTGAATCGACGAGGCAAAGGGGTTTGTCGATTTCTCTACAAGTGTATTGACGACGTTTAACATGAATGGGAGGCAATCACACACTCGCTTCCCTCGTTTGCTAATGAGTCAGCTCTTCCACATCAGTTTGTGTTGTACACTATCGCCAAATAGCTTCCCTACGACTTTATTTATAACCAAGGGGTTCTGGTATGGCAGGACATTGTGCGATCCGTTAGAAGTACCGTAATCAGCTCTGCTAATTTCCTCCAAATTGGGTTAGCAGAAAAAGCCATGAACGCTTATGAACGGACGTAAAGCTAAGGAAAGTTGTGCAGTGTGGAGCACCAACCAGCATCTGCCTCTCCTCACACACGACCACGTTTCCCCAAAGCCAAAAGCCAACAATTAACCGATTCCCTTCCCAACGTGCCTGTAAGCGTCTGACTCAAAAACGCCAACCCACCAATCACTTAGCGTACCAGTGCGTACAAAGCCTTAAATTTTATCAAACGTAGTTTCACCTGTCATTCATCCCAACTCACAGGACAATAAAAATTGCTTCAACTTCTGCCATCATCCTCCCTTTTTTTTCTGGACGTCGTCATTCCTTTCAAATTTAGCTATACAACGTTTTTTTCTCGGCATTCTCTTACGATTTTTTTATATCTGGAATGCTTATTATTACGCACTTACCGCAGGAAAAGCTTTTTTGGGGTGTGATGGATCAAAATAAATTTAAATCAACGAATTGATCAGCTTGTTAGTCTAATACTATAAAATTAGCGTACCAGTTCTCTTTTTTCATCGCAATAGGAATGCTCGATTTGACTGAACACGAATGTATATTTCTATTTAAATTTGATCTCAGCTCGATATTTACTTGCAAATGACGATACACGATTGCATGAAACGAAAACAGCTTTTTTTTCTCCTAAGATTTCAAACTACTTTGAATATTATATTTATTTACCGAATCTTCATTTAAACGAGAGAGTCGCCGATGAGTCGAAACACTCACACCATCTACTCTATCCCCCCTGGTTTTTTATTTTTTGCATGTTCAGCTTCGAGACTTTAAAAGTAGTTTTTACTCATTTATATTCTTTATGGAACCATTGAAGGAGGACCTTAGTCTGGTATTGTGTTTTTAAAATTAGCGACTTCTTTTTAAATATGGTTTTGCCGCCAGAGACTACCATTTTCAACTTAAATTTTGCCGTAATCACGTTTGGCATTCACTGACATTAACTTGAAAAGCATATACATTCGGAAGGTATATCACGGTTTATTTTGTACATCACTATACAAACAATTACATCCTTCTCAAGAAAAAAAGTGCTGAGTAGGTGAAGTCTCTTGTTCTCAAGACGATGGAATAAATTACCAAGACGACTGGACCAACAAGTTGTATTTATAGACTGATTGACATAAATTTAGGCATAAACGGAGACGTTTGTTTACAAGGTAGGAGGGGGGGGGGGGGAAGAGAGAGAGAGAGAGAGCAAGTGTGTTTAGTAAGTGGTGGAGGGAGGCTAGTGAGTTAGGGTGAAGGGGCTACTAAGTGGGATGTTAGTGAGTAGCATAGTGGTAGGGAGGGGGACTAGTATGTTTTATTTTAGAGGGTGGAGTGAGCAGATATAGTTCGTACTGCAGGGGAAGGGGAGCGAGAGAGTAGCATGTGTATGGCTACAGTGGCTAGTGAGTTTTAAAAGTGAAGTGGTGGGGGTAGTGAGTTAAGGGGGAAGAGCCAGTGAGAGGGGTGTTAGTGAGTTCCCTAAGAGTTGGAGTGGGAGTCTAGTGTTTAGCATATTGTTGGGGTGTGGTGGGGAGGGGATGGGGGGGCTAGTAAATTCTACGTTGGAGGGAGGAGTGAGCAGAGAATGTTTGCATAGGAGGGGAAGGGGAGCTACTGAATTGACTGCTACGAAGCAAGCCTATAACCGTTTTGCCGAGTTCGTGGTCAGTCCCTTTGAAACTCACTACCCAAATAAATAATTAGATCACGTGGGAACTCAGATTAAGAACTCCCAGATAGTACGGGAGGCCACCTGGTTAAACATCGGCAACGATTCTCTACTGGGAGACTGCCAAACGACCAAATACTTGCCGTACCTCTGCAGGTCTGAGTTTGGTGGATGGTGCAGTGGCCAGCCTCTTCGATATTAGCGAAATCGCAACCTCCGTGGCTGATATAACCCTTGTCGAGGGCTTAGGAACAGCCATTTAATACGGAAACAGACCTGTATTGCAAGTATATTGCTATAGTAGTGGCTAGTGTGTCGTTGAAGAAGGAGGGGAGGGGGCTGATGTTAGTGAGTTGTCTAAGAGAAGGGGGACTAGTGAGCAGGGTTTTCCTTCATTCAACCCCCTTGTAACTAGAATCCCACACAAACGCCAACAGACGAACCGACAGACGGAGGAATGGCCCTAGTCCTTACCGATCTAAAACACGAAATTCAACACGGAGCACAAAAATGTTTTACCTTTTCGAAGCAAAGGTGAGTCTTTCGCCAATTTTAGTACGTTCTGACGCAAAACCAAAATGTAACTAGAGCATTTTCGTAAACAGCCTAAATAATTTGAAAAAAAAAAAGCGAAACTTGCTTAAATTGCTGTAATAAACAACTTTAATCGACAACTTTTCATTTTAAAAAAAATTTAAAATATTAATCTTAGACACTCAGCTCTAAGATCCACCTCAACTCAGCTCACCTGAAGGTAAGTTCACCAAACGACGCAAGAATTATTTAAATCCCACAAAAATCGAGAAGCAACTCTCACTACGAAATCTTTGACACAAGGCACCATACACCAAATCCAAAGCACACTCAAAAGGTAACTACAGTTATTGTTCATATATTTTTTTGTCACATGACTTTTTCGTTGTATTTTAACCAAATTGAAAGAAAGCGCTATCGGCACGCACTACTTGAGAAAACACTGTGTAAGCGAATTTGAGAATCCAGTCAAATTGGTTCAAAAGTGAAAATACTTTAGTTATAGGCGATGCTTGTGATGCCACGTCAAACCAAATTAAATTACGTGTTAAATTGTGTGACCGAATCCAGCGTATCATAGTTAAATTGTAAACAGCTCCGAGATGAAATCAGTCTATTTATACACAAATCTTTACAAATAATTAATTTTAAACGGAAAATGAAAAATAATTTTTGTGAACCAAAAACGACAAAAACGTTCTCATTAAACGGGAAAAATTGTTAGTAGCTATGAAAAAGAATTGAAAAATAACTGTACAACTACCCTTGAAACCATACTGGTAGCTTTGTTATTATGCGAGAGCGTGTAGTCTAAAATCGTGAGGCCCAAGGTTTTAGACTTAGCTCATCAAGCATTTGACTCTTTTGTGAGGTGTTGTTTGAGGTTTCCCGGATGCTTATTCAAATTCTACTGTAACGTAAAATTGAGGAGTTGCAGAGGATCCTGAATCATCTTTGATGTTGGCTGAGGGCGATTTATTGAGACAAGAGCATCCCGACCCTTCTGTTTGAGGGCGTACTTTTTCCTACTCTATTGGATACAGAAAAAGTGGTTGAAGGAACCTCTCCAACTTCCCCCGTGGCACTTGGTGGTCAAGGGTTATGAAAAACTTTCGTTCTGTGGACCTAAGAAAAAGATGTCAGTGTCAGTGTAGATCGCTGAAAACTTGCGTTACATATCTGATCAGATTGCATCTGTATCACGCCTTATGGAACGAGCTATACCCAACAGTGAGAATCTGATTTGATGACACAGGTACTGAGCACGTTCAAGCTGATCCCGATAAAGGAAAGTTCTGTGACTAATATGGGTGCACTGTCTCGCCCTGAGGTAGTGTTAACCATGAAGCTCTATCACTACATGAGGTGCTGCGACAGTGCCGTGGTCAGGGTACAGCCACAGCATTGTCCATCTCAGAAGAATCAAGGAAACCACGACCACCCTGATGCGTCAGATAGTGAAGTGACGGGAAGCGAATTGGGCACTAGTACGGAGGATCCGGCAAAAAGTATGCGAGGGCATCAGGCTCTGCCACAAGCATGAGCCTGATCGGATGGAGAACACCTACGCTTATAGAAAACGAAAATTCAACCTGTCACTCAAGACATTCCAGAATGGAAAGCTCTGAGGCCCGGACAAGATGATATTTTTCTAACTACAGATGCCACTGAAAAATGATAACCGCCACATATTCAGTTGAAATGAGGAAGAGTATTTGTGTGGTACTGACAAAACCACAGTATTCTTTGAGGTGGCCACTCAGACAAATGAACTAGAGCACCCAAAATACGAAGGAGCAGTTGCTAGTCATCCAGAAAGCTTGTGTAGAACTGCGCATGGATTGCAGTTTGCTCCTTCGAGAAGATTCAGGATGCCAAAAGAAGACATCGCAGTACTAGCTGAAGCTGAGGGATTAGTGACCAAAGTCACAGCCACCAGTGGCCCATTTCTCAATACCCCAGGTTATAGGGACTCAGGTTCTCTGATCATTTTGACACCATTCAGCCGAGCAGCCTTTCAACTCAGGTTCTAAACCACGGTGAGCATTCCCAGAGAAAGCGTTCTACTGTTTCAATTTCTCTGCTTGAGCATTGTGCAGGATTGTTTGTGTTTAATATAGCTCCTACTATAGTGACGAGTTAACATGTGTAATAACTTTCTTGGCTGGGTTCTACTGAAATACAATGCAGATTCAGCGCTATGCTCATTATGCTGTTTGGTATGAGTGATCCAGGAGAAATCAAGAGCCACCGCTATCACTCACGCTGTTCCATATATCTTGGCGTATGAATTCATGCACAGTCAAGTGTGTTCTGGATACCATCGCTTCAGTTATCGGGCACAAAGGCGACAAAGAGCTCATATCCCTTCCTGACGTAATGCCGAAAGTGAAGGGATATCCAGCAACGTCTCAGAGGCTTCACAGTTCGAATCACAGCTCTGAACACACGCCTATTTAAATTAACAGATTAGGGAGAACTATTCCTTAATCTCCTGAAGAACAGAAAGCTTAACATCACCCTCAAAATTTGATCAAAAAAGTTGCGCAGCACATTTTGCCAAATGTTTTGCCGTTTTGTCTGCCCCTTATACTTCAGGGTGTTTAAAATTAAAAATATGGTTGACTAAAACAGCAGGTTAAATTAACTAAATTTGACGAACCTAGGGAAGAAAAAATTTGCTGATAATCGTTGGATCGTGAATAGCAAAGTTTAGTGTATCAATTAAAAGTGTAATCAAATAATATAAAAGTTATCGAAAGAATGAATCGAAATCATTCCAAAAAAATAGAGTAGTTTTTGAAATCTTCAAGGGGAAAAAAGGCTTGGAATTTTAAAAACATTCACGATCAAGGATAATTATTACAAAATTGTTAATGATGTCCACAATTAAACAAAAGAGCCACTGAATCAAAATTTTGTGACTTTTATCACTTGAAACGCCTAAAAGTACGATAAATCCTCCTTTTTCATACTATTTCGTTAAGTCTACTTTTCAATTAACGCTGTCGGAATGCTTGGCACTTAGGAATAATGAACGAACATCAATCGCGTTTAATGCATTTTGTGCGTTTCAGTTGATTTTAATCTGCTGGAATGAAGATGTAAATGGAAACTTTACTTGTCAAAGTTCAGCCATTTTTTTAAAAATTGGTGCGCCATTGTTTCGTACAAATTGTACATAGTAGGCTGGGGATAGTTTATGTGAAATTTTTAGAACAGAATAGTCGACCGCCCGGACGGAGTAAAAAATGATTAGTGGGCCGAATGCATTTGGGCAGAAAAGGAATGAATATTGTTGAGCACAAGTAGGAAACGAATTTGAAATCTGAAGTTTGTTTTTTCTGTATATTTCCGTACGGAGTTTTTGAGTTCGAGTAATGCTGGTCTGGGGGCTTGTCAATCGATTCCTCTTTGCGATGCAGTTGATCTCACACTCAAACAATTGCGGGCTCGCTTTGATTTGTTATCCTTAAAGGGGAAGCCGTCAATGTGAATTCCTGACTCACCGATCTCCACACTTTTCTCCCGCTCAGGTAGAACTCCCACCACATGACAATCTTTCAACTTCAACCTGAGCTTCTCGCGCTTCTTCGCCTATGGAACAGTCAATAGTTCATCTTTTCCAACTCTGTCATGTTTGACGATCAATAAAGTTTGCTTCAGTTTGTCCTTTCGCTCTAATAGACTTTTGGTTTATTATTTATTCTGAATAATAACCCTATGTTTTCGGTCACGAAAAATGTTTTACAACCCCCCCTCAAAATTTGATACTTTACGTTTCAAGACATGGAGATTCCAAATTTGCCATCTCCGTCCCCCGTTCGGGCCGTTTTGTACCTTTAACATGGTTTAAAAAATTCGTTCTTTCACACAAAAATCCCATTTGGTATCTAGTTGTGCCCGCCATCTCGGCAATCCGATTGGACGAAGCCCATGATTGTTATGGGCAAAAAAGGTTAAAAAAATTAACGAAACGCAGTACAATGTGGGAACTACAGTGGAAGTCAACGTTTCGTCGTTAGTACTCCCTCCCGTCACAACAAAACCACCCCCTTGCTCGACTCCCCTTTCGACTCGCAACAGGTTCGCTCGAAGCGCCGCCGTCCCAATTTCCCCAACCCGACGAGGCAAAATCATCAGATATTTTGTATCTGTAGTTCCATTGTAGCCAGGTCATGTTTTGTATGGTTTACCAGTATTCGATGCCGAATTGAAAGGGATGGGTCTCGGAGCAGTAATACTAGGTCAAGTTGTTCATGAGAATAATAAACCATTGTGTAATAATTTGCAGTCGTAGTTTTCTCTCTCTCTCTCTCTCTCTCTCCACCAGCTATAGACTAACTGTACGACGTGAGACTCAAGGTGGTACAAGTCCTCCCTCAGTTATGAGTTGGCTGCGTTGTGTGACTTCAATAGTGAGCTACTGCTAGCGCTCCAGAAAGCACATAATGCTCTAGCACGATTTGTGTACATATTAAAGTGGAATGCACACGTTACGTCGTACTATCGGAGATTAGGGTGGCTGAAGATCAAGCGGAAAATTAAATACGGCGTCATTGTGCTCCTATTCAAGAGCTCGAAATTCAGAAATTCTCCCTACGTTGCCGAAAACTTCGCATATCTCAACACAACCCGCAACATGAGACACGATTTAGCCTAATTCAAATACCCGGCCATCGAACCGCAATTTTCAATAGGTATTTCACTCTCACAACAGTGCATTTTTCAATGAGAACCTGGATTTCTTTGACACTTTTGTGAGCGTCGTTCAAGAACGCTAGCAAAAATGCGCTCTTAGAGGAACGTGATGCGTAGAAGAAAATGGAATAGCACCCAAAAATCATTGAATAGGAAACTTGTATCCTTTTTTTTTTTTCAGTACACTGCACAAGGTTTGTTTATTTACGGCGCATATTTTATTCGGCCAGGGATGATGTAAGAAAGGGCCTCATGGCACCAATCCTCCCTGGTTTTTTAAAATAAAACGCCTCAATCAATCATTCTCTCTTTCTTGTATCTTGAGATTATCTGACCTGCTGGTTCTGACCAGTGGTGAGGCAGTGGTCTTCAGGCTTAACATGTGCCCTTCCGTTTTAAGCGATTTTACTTTCATTCATCAAGCATAAGCAGTTCGTCACCCTTTCTCTGTGATTGCAAGGGCGAAAAACAGACCTCCTGGCCTTTGTCATCCTTCAAAGTATTTCCATGCTGGGCCTCGTGGTGGAGATAGGTTTTGTCCGGCTGGTCTCGTAATTATCCATCCAATCAGTGTTTCTTGCACACTTGTCCTCTCACACCAATTCTCTCGTGTTTATTTAATTTCCATCTCTGTACTATTGTGAAGAAACACGAACAGCTTCCAGCACATTTTGCTTGAAGGTGCTCCGAATTTCATCATTGGCTTCCTTTCTGAGAGCACTCGATTGCCGCGTTGATTTCCTCTATATAAGTCCTTGAACGAGCTACAGAGATCGGCTTAGTTCACTCCTCCTCTACCGCAGAAGTTGCTTTTGTCATCCACCAGCCCTTTTCAACTAACCTATTGGATCTACGTCGTTTTGGATTTTAGTTGAGTAAGGTTCTTATCGTGAGAGGAAGCAAAATTGGAAGGCCGCCAGAACAACAAAGGTTCGAGGAGCTTCGGAACCCCCATCTGCAAGATTTAGTATTCTGGCGTCGAACCAACTTCATTCTGCGCTTGGCAATTGAGCTCTTCGTGTGAAATTAAATATCGAGCAAGATTGTTCAAGATGTACGCATCAACTTTCGCAATTTCACTAGAATGATAGCGATTGGTTTACACGGCAACTTTTTTTTCGATGTGTTGTCTCTTCATACCTGACTCATGCATAGCAAAACTTTCCTCAATCCCAAGTAACATTCTTCAGCGTTTTTTCAAATCGTCGTAGCAACTATTACAGTCTCAGTTTATGTGAACTCAACGTTGAAAGCAGTAGAGCTTGAAGTCCCGGATTTTATTGCGCTCCTAATCATATCCCGACTTTCTTTAAGTGATCGTTGAAAAAGTTCTTTTTTTTTGGGCTGTAAAAACGCATTTTTTTCACGTTCATGCTGTCAATGCTGAAATTATAATCCTGTGTCCATAATAAAACTTCCTTCGTATTGGACTACCACCCTGATTTTTTTCGTTGGTTGAAAAAAAAAAGTTTTTGTTAGTTTTCTGCCGGGTTTTACTTTTTAAGAGCTTTAGAGGCCGAAAAACTCCATTTTGTGAGTGTGTCTGCACAAAATCAGCTCAAAACTGGTATAATCACAGAGATATTAGCGAAAGAAGCTAAAATGAGCGAAATCGGTTCGATGCTATCTATAGTTATCATATTGATGAAAACATTTCTGAATTTCTGAAATATCCTCGTCGATTACTTTTTTTGTGAACAGTTTCAAGCGAGACGAACGTAACGTAATATTTTCATTTGTGGGAGAAAAGAGGACGAGAGTAGCACAATAAATTATTCAAAATTCGAGCAAAAGTGGATTTCAGTGGTTTTTTTTCGATATGAAGACAATTTATGAGTCACTTGCGTTCTAGTGAAAATGGTCATTGTAGCCCTATACGATGAAAATTCCGAAATTCAAACGTCGTTGCAGTGACAAAATGTTAAAGTCGTTTTTACCCTCCTCACACTTCGTAACGACAAACACGAACCTTCCGAGAAAAAAAAAATCTCGTTTATAGTCCCATAAAGTAGCTTTGCGCCGGTCGTGACGTGAGGGGCAACGTCATAGATTCCGGAACGTTAAGAACCACCAGTTTCATGCTGTAAAACTCTCCCATTAAAAAATAGATATAAAGTAGACATTAGCCGCTCTAACGATAAAAATCGCTGAGTGCACTAAGGGCTGGGGAAATTCATTTGATGCGCAGCAATATTTTATATTCATATTTAAATTACATTGAGAAGTGGCGTTCCTTCACGCGTTAGAGTTTCTGAAATTTTCCAAACCGGAGGATGCTGCTTGTGACGAGCTCCTGTGGCGCCTCATTTCTTGTTTTCAATTACCGAAGAAGACATTCCTGTCGTGAAGTTGTCTACAAGTAAAATATGGTACTCGATCCTCACTTATGAATGGCTCTTTTTCATTGAGCGCGGTTCATTAAGACATAGTCATCATGTTCACGTTTTGTCTCGATTCGGCGGGCTAACGAGTTGGAAATTTTATTTACGAACATAGTTGTTTGTTTACAAATTGATTTACACTTATATGAATGCATTATTTAACAAGGGAATTGAAAAAATAGAAGAAGGACAGCATTCAAAATGTGGAGGTCATCACAGCGAAGGTTCAGTCGTTTTTGTCAAAGAATTTGTCCAAAATTCGCGGTAACGTTGTTAACGCCATCGCCTCTTTCCCGTTTCGCCGAAGAAAAGGTCAGAATACTCTTCATTACTTCAGCGAAGTAATGAAGACCCTGAGTGAAGGGGCTCATGAGCCCTCAGCACGCAGTAAAAGCGCGTTGGCAAGTTGGCTCAAAATTTCCAGAGTGGAGGAATAGTTAAACACTCTGAATCCCATACCGTACCGCTGGCAGCCCCAAGCATGCTGAGGGAATGGACTTGTTGGGAAGCCAGCTCCGGTGCTCACAGCTGTATCGCAGGGACCTATTGCCTCACCCCCGGCGTTTGGAGAGGGCGGGATGCCTGGTCGGGAATTGAGCCAGAGTCCGCCCCAACATGCATGTCTGAGTCAAGACGAGAGGTCGAAACGACCAACGAAACAAGCGGGATTCCTTACTATTTATTAGTTTCTCGTATAACATCGCTGAAGTTATTTTTTTTAAATCAATTCACAGGAAAAATTGGTTGTTCTCAATGGTCAATACAAAGAAGTGGCGCTACCAAACAAAATTAAAACATTAAATTTAGCGTATTTGAGAGAATGCGGTTGATGTTCGTTTTATCACGTAAGGAAACTGAATTTTGACTTGTCATTAACATAACGAGAAATTGCATAGCCTCTCGACCAAATAAATTAGCCTTGTGTTATTTCATATTGGTATCTTTCTTTTTTTGTCTCTGTTTTTGGCCCGATATCTCTCTCTCTTTCTCTCTCTCTGCTTATGGTCTGCTTGCTCTGGTTAATGTAACGGGTGCATGATGACGCTACCTGAAAACCCCATAAATGATCTTCACGTAAGTACAAAAAACTCGTCAGCATGAGAAATAATATTTTCAGTGTCTGTCCATCCGTCTCGATGTCTGTTGCAACCAGTGTGTGTTTAGCGGTATGGCGCTTCATTACGATATTTGTTTTTTGCCTCGACCGACAGATAAGTCAATCACAAAACACGAACATGAAATTCTTTGTGTTCCATCTTCAAGGTGACTACAATTTTAACAATCGCAGCTTTAATTTCGATAGTAATGCGTTTTTATTTGGTCTGAAATCGGTAAGGTTTTTTTTAATCACTACTTAATGTTTTTTTCTGATCATGGAAATATTCGAGGAGTTTAGGTAATTTTTTAAACAATTGATTCTTTATAAGATTTCAAAGTTACTTTTCTAATAAATATTTTATACCGAAGCTGCTTGTTTTAGCAAAGAGTTTCATCAAAGCACGAACAATTTACATGGCAGGCATTACACATAAATTGCATGTTGGTATCACTTCCAATACAACCGTATGAACATCTAATTTGTTCAATATTAAAATTTACGCATCATTTTGAAAAGAGTATACCAGTTCTACTTGAACTGCTATTGTTTCAAGCTGAGGCCTCTTTGACTGACGAAGAGACGTTATTTTCCATACGATCAAATTGGAACTAGCAGTTGCTTTAATTTTGTGATCTAAGTATGGTTTTGACAGCGTGGTTCGTTCAGTGGCATGGAGTTTCCACCAGAGCGCACTTCCAATCGTACCTCTGTGAATCCCAGTTTGAGCCCTGGGCTGCTAGTGGGTTGTATTCTGTCAGTTGTCACACAGTCCTGACTATACAAAGATTCAGAAGGCTCTCTTTACTTAGTGGGCTCCACGTGAGATATTTTACTGCACTCTGCTATCATTGTGATTGTGTAAACATTTAGAGCATTTTTGATCTTGGACAACGGCAGTGGCATACTGCTGTACAGCAGTGCCTTATTTGCAGCGGTCAACTTGAAAGAGCACGTTGAGGATTTCTCACCTTCAAACACTCCTATGAACACTCCATTGCTTCTCACTGCAATGGATAGCATCGGCCTATTCAACCAGATCTTCCTGAAGAACTTGTTTTAGTTGTCCCTGGAGAAAACAACCTGGAGGCACAAAGTGGTCTCACCTGATGAGTTCTTAGTATGCTCTCATTTTGTAACTCCTCACCTTACACATAAGTGACCATCCACTTAAAACACAGCTAGACACCAGTCCATGCAAAGGAAACGATGTCCAAAGTAGTGGCCACATAAGGCACATTTCCCACCTCTCCAATGACCTAACTACGTTAGCCTTACGGACTCACACTTTTTTATTGGCTCTCAACAACAATTGGCTTGGATGATAAAATATAAATAAAAACTCTAGCTTTGTTCAAGGTAGTATTGGAAGTGATTGTGCAATAACAAAATAAAGCACGTCTTTGAAGCTTGTTTTCACTTGCATGTGCATGCTGCCTGCCTTTATTTTACACACCAAGATAAATATTGGAATATACTTGATTCCTTCAAAAATCAAAGTGGTATATCAATCATTCACAATGTGCTTCATCCATTTCATCGTCACCCATTTTCCCTATTCCTCACATTTTTCAATTCCCTTCTCTCGACTACATCATTTTACATTTTGCTCCAGGCCAAACCCTATTTAATTTGATCTCACTATAAAAAATGCATAAAGTCGAAACAAAAACAAGTTGCGAATATGTTGACTAGACGAATTGGACTATAATCGTAGTGAGTAGCCAAATATGTAGATAAGTACCATGCCACTTGTTTTTTCCTCAGTAACAGAACTGTTCTAACCTTAGGTTATCTCTTAGTTATTGCAAAACTATAGGAAGACCGTATCACTAGTTGTTGTGTTTAGCTAACCCTTCGAAGTGAAGAGTACAACCTTGAAAGAAACACTTTATGATTTTTTCCCCTAATTCCAATGTGTTCAATGTGTTAATTTGTACATTTTATTAGCTAGACTTTGACGTGTGTTAAATTAGTGTTCACCAGTTATTCTGAATAATTGTGAAATTCCTGTACTAGTTTGAGGTGAATTACAGTTATGGAAAGTTGTATCGGTTTCTCTGATAATGTTCTAGCCGGGTAATCAATGTGTGGATGGTGGTATGGTTTGGAATATAAGTGACAATACTTTTCGCTCATCAAAAGTCCCGACATAAGTAGGAACAAACAATAAGTTTTGGTACGTTAAGTGCTACCTCTAAAAACCATACAGTGCTTGGTTGGTTGTCAAAAATGTAGATTGACAGTTGCCTACAGTCTGGTACGGTGTACTGGGCCAGGGGCAAAGGGTTAAATAATATTCAAGTACGGAAATAATAACAATATAACACAGGAAGTATGGAAGCTTTGGCAGTGTGAGGGATGGGTGTAAAGAGGCATGTGTGTCTAAAGAAGTTTTATCCAGCTTTGGCTGGGCAAGGTTGACTTAACAATTACTGTACATTAAGTACAAACAGTGCCCGGTCAACTTGCATATAAAACCACCACTCCCTCCCCAACCTACCACTGACAATCATGAACAAAGATGTCAGTTCTTCTCACTGAAATATTCTCGGGCACTGAGGAGTTTTGAACCGAGCCCATCAGGATTTGAGTTTCACAAGCTGTCCACTACACCAAGCCTCAGTTAACAAGCTGGAACCGTTTGAACAGTTTATTGCTGCCAACATGCTTTGATTGAAGTTTAATAGTTGTGATTGGCCCTCATTGGATATATGGATACTGAATATACGTCCACAACATATATCTGCTCGCCTAGTTGATCAAAAATAAAACTCAAATCGGAAGTTAAAGTAGTAAGCAGTTTTAATGTTCAGCAGTCGATTATGTGACTAACTGCTGCTCCACATACTTACAGAATTTGCTTTCACAGTGAACTCAGTGTCTGTATTCTGCAATTTCGACATGTGTTGATAGGTGCAACTCAGTGGAAGCGTATACAACATGTTACGTGATATGCACTCACCAATATGTAGCTGTTCACTGGTCTGTCTCCACTACAACATAGTTTTTCTCATAGAGAAACATGAATAAATAACTTTCTAAACATAGGATCATAATAAGCACCAAACTAGTGATTTAGGTATCTTCACAACGCACTGCTGAGTTCAATCTGAGAAATGTAGAACTTCACTCGATTTAAATGCAATGGAGCCACACATCCACGATTTAGTACAAATAACATAGCACAGCTTCGTGAGAGTTGTACCAGCATTGCGTAAACAAAATATGAGGAAAGTTGTGTGTTACCTCTTATCAAAATGGTGACTCAGGGCACTATTGTAGATTTCAGGAAGTTGGAGGTGATTGGGGGCTTGATAACATATATGTGGGAACGAGGAGTAAAGAAGTAGTTATGTTTTGTTTGGCTAATACACAATTCTGACTGCAATGCCCTACCAGTGCCAGAGTTTGATGCTTGTGTGGAGTTTGTTGCTGGTTTTAGTAAGTGTTTGGGTCGCGTCGGGAAGTCCCGGTTTAAATGGCATGGTCTTAAAAAGGGCCGACGAAATTTTGTAGGCTCTGTCTGTGCCGGTTGGCAAGGTGCGAGACGAAGGAATCCGTGAGGCAAGGGACTCGGTTGAGTCGTGTTCCTCAGGCGTTGAAGCATGGGTCGAAGGGCTCAGTTTAGCAGTAGCTCCTCACAACTAGGGACTCGGTTGAGTCATGGGACCTTCTGCTACACGAGCTGATAGTAGTGGGAACGCTCCCTAGACAAACGAGGACAGGCCGTTTTATACGTTTTGCCGGAAGGGGGAGTCCTGTCTCATTGGCCACGTGCTATCCCCTTCAGCAGAACTGTGTGGTTAGCGCCCTCTGTCGGGATGAGACAAACTTCGCGACGAGGCGCCTTTTGAAGAAGGGTGGCCAGCCGCCACTGGTCGTATAAGATAGCATAACAATAACTGTGGAGTTGAGGCTCAGTGGCAAGTAATTCTGGATTGTTGTTAACTTATATCCTCCTCCTCATCTTTGTGGGACAACCCAATGGAACCTACTACATAAATACTCTGTGTTTGGACGAGAGATGCTCTGTCAGCTGGTCCAATTGCTGCTTGTTGTGGACAGCCTCATACCCTGATTCTCTCAGCTGCAGAAAGCTCTCTGGTGAACCCACCAACTGAACACTAGGCTACCCGAACGCCCACTACCAAGACTGCAAAGTTACCAAGTGGAACTTATAATTAGTAAGTACTTAGAGCAGTGCTGCCAGTAGAGGAAACTCACATTGCTGGGCTGTTCTCTAAATGAACTTTGCCCAATGAGAAATTTAAAAGATTCCCAATCTCCATGGGCTTAACCACCACTTGACTTTCCCCAAGCACAGTAACTTATATGCTTGAATCTACCGAATCAACTTGTTGTGCAAGCTAAATGAAATACGAAGCTGAGATGTGATGTATTCCTCCTAACTGTTCACATCACGTGCTAGACCTCATCTTATCAGCCTCAACAGCTTAGTCTCAGTGACTTGAGAAGCAAGGTCAATGCTGAGTACGTTTGTGGATACACTGCAACGAATGGCCACTTTAGAGGTTAACTCATTCGATGCGGGGAAAAAAAGTTGGACAACCTAACGGTCGGAAAAATTGGCGAGGGGCGCTCTTATTGTTGGGCATGGCATCGTATGATGCCACCCGTACGAGACGAAAACCACCATGACATCATATGATGCCATCCGCACTGAATGGGTTAAGATCTAGTTTGCCAGTGCATGACCCAGGAGAGGGCCTCTTCACACACGATTCAATACAACTGACAGTCATAAAGGATGTGGGCCCCATCTCCCACCAATCCAGCACTACATGGGCAGGTGTCGCATTCGCGTCTCTGAATGCCCCATGACTGACAGCAACTGGGGAGCTGGGAACGTCGGGTGCCACCATTTGAGTCACAAGCGTTCCTAGATGGAGCAACTTCCACCTCTGTAATAAAAACCGTGAGAGCCCCCTGGCAGCAAGGAGCTTTCATTCGTCTTCCCCAAGACCACACCACCATATACCGATGAAAAATATGTACTTACCCCAAATTTCCTCCTGTAACAGTCATAAACACGCTACCAAGTACTGTCTGCGTAGTACAAATGTAAATAAACACAGTTGGGAACGTTTTAAATCAAAGTGGTAGATTTAATGGAAAATCTTTATTAAAGTAATTGGGGTAGTTCCGCCAGTAGAAAAATTACTAAAGTTAACGTACTCACTTAGTGAGTCCGTCTCTTCTGGCGGGTGAGATACTGTGGGCGAGTGCTTTCGATGTAAAGACATCATCGTCTGGCCGTTAAACCAGTACTAAAGTCAGTTAGTTCGTCGTGGTCTTTATATAGTATGGTCTTGAGGGTCGCAGGATTCCGGTTTGAGCGTTCAACAACGATCACAACTGTGAGAAAACAGATCAATTTAGTGGAAACTCTTGGGATTTGGTCATTTCTCAACTATTTATCGTATAAGTGACAAGAAAACAGCATGGAATATACACTCGAGGAAAAGAAATTGAGCAGGAAGAACGAATTGAGCGAGAGTCAGTTATAACTTTCACAGTGTGTCAAAACTCAGCTCTAGGAAAATGTTTAAGGTACACATTCGTCAGTTCGATGAAACCATAAGTATACGAAATACGAGCATATTAAACACAAATAGGGCCAAAAGGAACGTGCACAAATAACTCGAAGGAATTCCGAGTGGCACTTCAAAGGTGGCGTAATATTTCTCAAAAACACCGCGTTAACCTCAATCTTATTTGAGTCAGTACCCTTCTTCCTTCCAGCTTCCTTCCTTTTACAAAAATATACGTACGCGTATCAGCATAAATGTATACGTTACCCTGAATTCGCTCTCTTTTTTTTTTTGCGATTGTAGATCACGTTCTGTAGGAACTGTTTCGTAAACAACCACGGGGATTGACGTAATTCCCCCCGACAATTCGAAATTACGAAAGATGTCTCTTTTCTTTGTGTGTGCGTGCCCCCCCCCCCCCCGCTCCTCTTTTCTACATACTTTGCATTGTCCTACGACTTTTCAGGATAACAAGTTGGGAGATATTTGCTTCTCTTTGCGTTACGTGCCGACGGCTGGGAAACTCACTGTGGTGATTTTAGAAGCGAAGAATTTGAAGAAAATGGACGTCGGTGGCTTGTCAGGTAACCTTCTTTTTGTTGATAACGATTTTTTTTTTTAGTTTATTTTTGGTGAGAAAGACTCACACGGTTATTCAAAGGTGGGCGAAGGGACAGTAAAAACAGAGAAATAAAGAGAGAGAGGGAGAGAGAGTGAGAGAGAGAGAGAGAGAGAGAGAGAGAGAGAGTGAGAGAGAGAGAGAGAGAGAGAGAGAGAGAGAGAGAGAGAGAGAGAGAGAGAGAGAGAGAGAGAGAGAGAGAGAGAGAGAGAGAGAGAGAGAGAGAGAGTGAGAGCTAGTGATGAGATTATTGAGATCGAATATTTTTATGTTTGAATTAAATAGTTTTATTGCTTGCAGGTGTAATATTATTACAGAATTAATATTATAATTATTACTAGAAAAGAACAAATTGAGGGTACTTTGTTAACTCATCAACTAAATATAGTCACCTACAGACGGCATTAACAAAAAGATGTCTCCACTGTTTTCTTTCGTTTTGTTTTACAGCATTGACAAACATAGCTTGAAAGCCCCATAATAAGTAGCCACCACTGGTCACAGGTGGGGAATCACCGGAAAGTTTTCATGAAACGATGAGAGATGATGATGAGAGAAAATAGTTAAAAGTATTTAAACCGTGTGAAAAGACTTGAAATCGGGCCCATATTTAGCGTTATTACATTATTACAATACGCTTAAAGAAAGGACAGGCGCACGTATTAGGAAGCTTGAGTTGAGAAATAAATAGACATGTCGAGCATGAGTGAGGACTGTATTACACTTTGACAGAATAGCAATATCAGTTTGAGTGAGAGTATTTAAATGCAAACAAGGGGGCTCTGAATGCATGTGAACTGGATGCGTAGGGAACTAGGTGGAGAGAGAGAGAGAGAGAGAGAGAGAGTAGTGCTGTGAGTAGCACGAGAGCTGGTAGATGAGTGTGTATGGTGAGAACTGAGAGACAAGCTGTGTGTAGTGGGAAGGAAATAAATTGACGGATGGGAAGGGGGAAGAGGATATTTTGAAAAGTACAGAAAAGAGGAAAACTAGCCGCATCGGAATACCTGAGAGGCAGACTGGACTTTACCCCACCTGTAGACAAAGTGCTTGAGGGTCAGAAATAGGTGGACTTAGCATTCAGGGGAGGCCCGAAACAAGGGCTTCCCATTAGTGGCAAATGTCCAAACTAATTCGTCCTGTATTGAACAACGCAATTGAGATTCACTTTACCAATTAGCCCAATGTTATTAAAACCTAAGTCAGTGAGCAATGAGAAATACAGGGGACTTAAAAAACAAAAGCGTACTACGATAAAAATTGTAAACAAATGCTCACTCACATTCAGCGTAAGAATAAATGTACTCCACAAGCTTGTAACCCTAAGGTGATTGGCTACCAGATGGTCTCTAGAACTGCTGGAAAGATTTGCTCAGTAGGTCAAACTCAAGCTGCACAGTCTGATGAAACTCAGTCAACCACAAGAGAAAGTGAAGGGTAACCTGTGGAAGTCAGGTCCAGAATCACCAACTACCATACACTGAAAGTGTTAGAATTGTTAAACCTGTAAAACGGCTCCCTGAATCAACAAGTAGGGATAATCTGTCAAATAAATTATATAACGGAATATTTATCAAAACTACTGGAAAGAGAGAGAGTGAGAGATAGTAATGAGATTATTGAGATCGAATATTTTTATGTTTGAATTAAATAGTTTTATTGCTTGCAGGTGTAATATTATTACAGAATTAATATTATAATTATTACTAGATAGAAACAAATTGTAGGTACATAGTTAACTCAACAACTAAATATAGTCACATACAAAAAGATGCCTCCACTTCTTGAATACGTGTGTCAGACCTAATGCGAATACATTATGTTTTTCTGTGCTGTAATCCTTGGTGTTCTTCGGTCCGTTTGCAAGATGCAAGAACACAACAGCAGGGTGAAAGATTTACAGTACAGTATTGTATTGTGTTTTGGAATGTGATGCCTAGTTGCAGCATTATGAGTTAGATGTTTATAAACCCACGCGAGTTTCTGAAAATTTAATATTTTGAAGAACATTGTCACGATGACTAATCTTTTTTTCTTCTCAATTGAGCAACTAAATTTCCTAGACCCCGGTGTAAAAATTGTGCATCGAGTCTTAGTCAGCAAGACACGATTAAATGCTTTTTGCGGCCTGCGGTCACAGTAACCCAGTGGAGCATACTGAAAGTAGGATATAAGAAGTGCCTGAACCAGCTGCATCCTCATGTATTCAACTCGTGCAGCTTATGCGACTGGTACAGGCGTTTGTATAATTTCTGGCATAGCTAAGGCCGATCATGAATGGTTCCAATGTGCCAGGTTCAACTTTTGCTACAAGCTTAGTATTCTCTACAAATATGGCTTTTAACTGCATTTAAGAACATACTTCGTTCCTGACACCAAACGTGAAAATGACGTGGTGGTCAAGTCACCCAGCTCAGTCTAGATAAGGTGATTACAGTGTTGTCGTTTTTTCTTTTTATAACTCTGACTGTTCCTTATTGGGAACAAACACCAAGCCTTGTGCCCTATTGAGCCAATTCTAAGGTCACACTGGTCCATGCTTCCCAAGAAACGCCCAGTATTTCCTGCAAGAGTCTACTTTGATGGGCAGTTGTACCAAAGACCAAAAATCGCTCCCTTTAAGTCTCTGGGCCAGGACATATCAGGGAGTCCCTTTATTAGTACCACAATACACTGAGGGCTGCCCTCATACCCATAGTAGTACGGTCATTTTGCAGCGTCCCCTACTATATCAGCCTCAAGTCCTTCCTCATGGCCAGATAGTCCCCTCCAATTCCTCTTGATCCCTTCACACGCAGGGATTCAGTAGACATTAGGGTTTGCTAAGGAGTTGTGTCGTAGTTCTTCAACGCCTTTCAATACTATCAGCCATTATAATGATATTTTTAAAGCTATATACTGCTTGAAAACCAGTTATAGTGGAACTCAGGGCCATATACATTCCACACCTCCCAAAACCACTTATCCATACCCCAGAGCCTGTGCCCTATCTATTGAGATCTTGATATCTGAAGGCCGAAACTGACGACTTTTGTTGTTCCATACGCTTCCTTCTGGATGTGCTCAGAGATGATGAGCCCTTGAGCTTAGGAAGCGATTCAATAGGCAACTAGTTAACCATGAAACCATTTTTGGCGATAGGCCCATCAACTAGTAGAGATAATAACATGCAGTGCCTAATTATATCAGTGCCCAACAAACCTGATGACTATGTCGTCCAAGGCCTTGATTACAGTTGTTTTCAAGTTGTATTCCATCCTGTATCCTGTTTACTTAAACGATGTAAAATTAGGGCTATTATGCCTCCTCTACAATTTCCCCTGGAATCAAAATACATTCCTCTTATGGTACATGAACATTAGGTTTCAGATACCCTTTTCACTTGTGTAACAAATTTCTCTACCTAAAATAACGTCACTCCGGTATCCCAACAAAGTAAATTCGGGAGGCATTTAAACAAAACTGCTGGTGTCGTTGATGTAACAAATTTGTGGCGGAGTACTCCTCTACTCACTTCACTCGGAAATTAATTAGTAACTTTTTGAGATTAAACTGTTTTTTTTCTTTAGATCCCTACGTGAAAATTGCAATTATGCAGAACGGAAAAAGGTTAAAGAAAAAGAAGACCAGCATCAAGAAGTGCACGCTGAACCCGTACTACAACGAGTCTTTCTCTTTTGAGGTCCCCTTCGAGCAAATTCAGGTATGCACCGTTTATTAAATCAGTTTTATACAGCAAAATCTGCGATAAGGACCTTACAGCACGATCTGTTGAGTTTGAGCTATTACAAGCATCTTCCTTTATAATTATTCTCCCAATTCGGCGATAATGAATGTCGTTGACGTTGTTTTAATTATTCGCAGAAAGTGCAATTGGTCGTGACTGTCGTCGATTACGATAGGATTGGCACGTCGGAGCCAATTGGAAAGGTCGTCTTGGGCTACAACGCCAGCGGCACTGAGTTGAGGCACTGGTCCGACATGTTGGCCTCCCCTCGTCGACCCATCGCCCAATGGCACACTCTGAAAGACCCCGAGGATGAGAAGAAAGATTAAACAGCTACTCCGGGGTTTTCCAACGAGGCGGAAGGAGATTAAAGCTTTGACAGCAAGATACACAGCAAAATCCTCCCTACCCCCCTCCCTTGAAATCGAATCTTGCAACTATTTTTTTCCTCCCCCTTCTAGCTGTGACCCTGAGCATAAATACCCGCTCTTTCAGCCATCTATTTAATGTTGTAACATTATATTTGATGTGAAGTAAGAAATATAAACGTAAATATATCTATGGCTTTAAAGAACAACGCGAAGATATCTGCATCTGTGGCAGATTTACTATATCAATCACGAGATAATTGAAGAATTTTTGATAACTTTCCCTGGACAACAATGTCACCTATGGTAATTTCGTTAAATATTCTTCTTTGAAAATGTTCCAAATCTATCTATAGATTTTAAAGTGACTATTTTTCTCCATTGTTGTTGACCTTCATTTGTATATTACTGTCGCAACTGGCAAATTGAGGCATTGTAAAAAAAAGGAAATATTTATTAGCCGCTGGATGATAATAGGAGGAATAGGTTAGGTTAGGTTTTTGAGCAGACATTTAGTTAAGTTTGTTGCTTGTCAGGGCAAAATGTTACTGTGTATTCTCTCCCTCAGTTGTAGTGCAGCTAAATTGGTTGACTGGGTTCTTATGAGAAATTTAAGCCAGTTCAGTTTGGGAATAATCTCATATTTACTGTTAAAACTGATTAGGCCTCTTTTTACGTCGTTCTCCATTAGCTTGTTGCCTCTGGGTGTTCCCAAGGAACAATCCCCACCAGGAATGTTTAATACAACAAGCATTGCAGTCGTAGGGGAGAAGCCGAAATGCACATTTTATTCAGCGTGTTGGACATCGCAATGGAAGCTTGTAGAGCTTGCAAACGCAGGGTAGGCGGAAATGTGAAGCTTCAGAAAAGAACCAACCACAGAATAGAGCAATTATCGAGTGTAGTGAGTTGCTCTCCTAATGATTTTGAAGATCCACAGTTGTTTTGGAGTATATTTCTCAGCGAGTCTTGTGACTCAATCTTCTTGAGCAGATGCACCCCCTTGTTCTTGGGCTTCTCCATCAAGAGAGTAGTTGAAAATAAGGAAGACCACTAACTGAACCAGGGAAATCGGAAGGCAACAGAGATGACGCTTGATACGAAGCAAATTCTTGCTGTTGCCACTAGTTAGGTAGAATAAGAGCTTATCACAAGCCCACCAGTCAAGTATTGCGGTTCTTCTTGGTCTTTGGCAAGCTGAACTTCTGGTTGTGTTTGGAACCAACCAAAACAACAGCTGGCATAACCGGAGACACCTAGGGTTTGACCACAGTACGCTACAGTACGCTGTTGACACGTTGTACAAGCATTTGCTTCGAGATGTGAAGAAACCCTTTACAACTTTGTTTGAAATAGATCATCTGGTAGTTACAAACTAATACCCAGTTGGAAAGAAGATGGCTCAACTGTTTTGTAACACAACAAAAGGGTAGCTGCCACAGTTCTCGTTTATGGGAAGGCATGGGTTGGCAGGGAACCTGGGAATGTTAACATCGGCCTCACTTAGCGTCTATTGGAACCTACGAAGGTAGGAAAGCTGCTGCCTAAAAATGCCTTCAGATTTTTTTACCTCGGCTTTCTTGTCGGTGCCACCACACAGTAGACCTAATGTGACAATGTCCCTCGCTTAATACGAGACATCGTACCCACCAGCCCCTTTTTATGAAGCTGAAGATGACTGTAACCTTTGCCACAGACTCCACTCTACTTTTTAGTTTTCCACGAAGGGACAGTCGACTGTTATAGTCCTCGTTTGGTCAGAGTGAGTGTTGCTTCTGCTTTTGAATTGGAAGGCACGCTAAACCTTTCTGTATTCCTTAGCTGTGGCTTTCTTGTCACTCTTACATGAGGCTTGGGCCCAAAGGTACTCTCTGCCTCTTGTGACCTTGATGAGCGAGTATTCAAACAGGGAAGACCTGTACAGCTGCAGGACTAACTACACAAATAGTACCACACTTTTCACAAGCCATTCATTGGTGTTATGCTCATTTTCCCATACAAAAATAAAACATTTAGCCACTTGACGTACAATTTTTGAACTCTTCGAGGATAATCCGAAATCTGTCGTTTGCAGCCAGTCAAACAGTACGCTCTAATTTAGGGGAGAGAATTAATAAGTAAAAATGCTATGTACATAAGCGTTAACTTATCAACAGAATTCGTTATTGTTTTAAACGTTCAAAAGTAGCCAAAAGGTCCCCTCAACAGTTGTAAATACATTTCACTTATGAATAGCCCAATACCATAGTCATACCGATAGTTGGTATTTGCGTAGCTCTGCACTGATTGATATGTCAAGGCCTTGCCCATTAGAAACGGAATAAGAATGTTGTACACAAAACAGTGCACACTCGAATTAATTTATAACTTTCGTTTGGTCTTTGATAAGTTGACTTTCCAATTATATTTACTGTTAACTGTAAAGGGACCGATATTTTTGATAAATGTAGATACGGTTTGTTCGTTATTTGAAGTACGAGTTCGAATTAGCTGGAGTGTTTTTTGTAGTTTTTGGGGGTTTGGACTTTAAATTGGGGCGGATTTGGAAAATCCAACTGCGTAGAGCAGGGGAGATTGAGGTAGATGAGTGCGACGTAGGAGTAAGGGGTACCTGGAATAAAATGAGATGATGATTAGCACTCCTCCTCTTAGAGACACAGAATGTGAAGCAATTCAGTCGGAAAGTCGTTGGATTTCTTGAACATCGAGGGATGAACTCTTGCTTAGGTTGAACTTACAGCGATTCGAGGGAACAACAATTCAGAACATTTAGGCGCAAAGTGGGACAGTAGAGGTTGAATTAGCACTCGCACTACTAGAAGCTCATTGGATGCCTGAGAAACAGGTTGCCAGAGGCCTTGCTGGGAATTGAGCCTAAAGAAAAAGAGAAGCAGGAGCCTTTTGACATCCCCCCGCAATGTTTCAACTATTTGCCCCCCTCAGTTTAAAGCTGGGGAATCAGCGAAGTATTGCTCCGCACTTGACCCCTTGGCAGTCCTGAGGTCAGTGCAATGGAATTGGGAATAGAGAGGGGAGAGGGTGTACAAATGGGGACCTCAGGGAAGGTTCAGGGGATGTAGCCTCCTACTGAGTTGGCTGCGTTGACACAGTACATTATGATTAGCTACTCCTGATGACACTGGTTGGTGATACTGTTGACGGATAACTGCACACTGAAAAAGGGCGGCGTTCATTCAGCCGTGACTCTAGCTGGAACTGGCAATTATTCGATTTCATATTCCCACGTATACAGCAGCCCTGAACGAGATTCGTGGCTCTTACAGTTCTGAACTGCCCTGAATTCTTAAACACCGCATGAGTCAAAGGAACCCAAATCTCTTACAGCTGCAAAAATAAGAGATTACACTGGTTCAGGCTCCCGTACTGACAGAAAGAGACAACACGACACCGCTGAAATAGAAATGATGCGAAAATTACCAAAAACACCTCTAGTTCACTTTGAAAGTTATTTTAAGTCTAGTCGACATGATTAATATCTAACGATTTACAAACGCTCCAGTTTGAGCTCGACTACTCTATAATTTAATCATAGCAATTGAACGTTTTTCCTGCATTTTTGACATTTTGCGCATCGTAAATTACTGTAGACCTCGTTTGACAAATTTAAAAAAAAAGAGCTTCCATAGTAGAAGGTGGAGTTCCAATAAGAGAATGGATTTTAACAATTGGGAGTTGATAATTACAGAAAATGAAATAATTAAAACTGTTTAGTCGAGACAATAACCAGTGTAGCGTAAATAGACTAAGTACAGTTTACATAAAACACACATTTAAAAAAAATAAAATGAAATAAATTTTTTTAAAATCACACATTTAGAGCGTAAGAACTGAATCGCTAAGTTATGTGATAACTCAATTTGACTCGCTGCGCAAATTTGTGAAGTGTCGTTGATTTCGTTCGTCGAGGGAAAAGTTATTGTTTTTCCGTTTCTCCTTCTTCAACGTGCCAGAATAATTTTTTTTTTTTTTTAATGAACGTTATT
The DNA here is from genome assembly GCA_020466155.1 of Pachypeltis micranthus. Lineage (NCBI taxonomy): Eukaryota > Metazoa > Arthropoda > Insecta > Hemiptera > Miridae > Pachypeltis > Pachypeltis micranthus. Next base: position 36,889,291 of record CM035773.1, read on the forward strand.
ATTCGTTATTGAGAACAGTTATTTATTTGAGAGTATCGTTTCGTGTTGCGGACATATTCTTGTACAGTATTTGTGTTGTTCGCGGTATTCGTGATCTCTAATGAAAAAAATCTATAGTCGGTGTAATTGTAACTTGTAAGCCCATAGTTCAAGCGTAAAAAAAATAGCACGGTTTTGAAAATACGCGTCACCTTATTGGCTCCCCCGCTCGTAATTTATACGTAAATGCACAATTGCGAACGTTAGCTTTGTATTTTGACTGTATTTGTTTACGTTGTTGTTTAGAAGCAAAAATAAAATAAAATGAAAAAAAGAGCGTGGGCTCGAAGTTGTGGTAATTTAAATGTAAATATGAGTTACGGGGATGTTTGGAGGGGGATGGTTATGGTTTTGAAGGGAGGAGTGAGGGTGTTAAAGTTATACACCTCTGCATGTGACAGCCAACTGCGAGGAGAGAGAGCTATTAAGGAGATATTTGACATTTCACTCATAAGGCCTCGTATGAGGTTCATTGGAGACCTGCGCTGGTGCAGAGACTGTTGTGGTTATTGAATCTAGAGAGTTAACTGAAGATGAAAAGAAGGCGCAAGGCCTACTGGTTTGTGTAAATATCCTCAAACATTCGGTACCGATGTGGTGGAAGTTGTGGTAATTGATACTGGAGAGATACTTGAAGGTATACAAACAGCCGCAAAGCCTACTGCTGCGTTTGTCAGAGGTATCTCAACACTTCCAGTGTCGGTAGAGAGGCTGTTGGGACTATTGAATCCAGAGAGGAGTCTGAAGGTGCTTGAGACATATATGATCTGTTCTTACTGTTACGTATATTCTCAAACTAAAGAGGTACATGATGGTGGGGGAACAGACGGACCTACTGCAGTGAGAGAAGAAACTCTTGAGCGTACAGTTTAGTTGTGAAGGCAGATGTGGTTATTGAATGTCGAGAGGTATTCGAAGGTGGAGGGGTCAACACAAGGTTCCCAGCACACATTAAAGATACCTTTAAATTGGCAAAAGCCTTGTAGATGCTGTTGGGGTTGTTGAATCCAAAAAGTTATCTGAAGGTGCAGGGAACACTCAGGACTTTGAGCAGTGTTAATTGGGGATGCTCTTCGACCTCCAATGTGAACGAGGTTGCTAAAAAGTTTGTTGAGCATGAGAACACAAGTAGAACAAACAGACTCAAGGTGGTGATTATACCAGCAAAGCTTCATCCACCCAGCTTCTCCCGGAAGTGCCTTTGTGTAGCAGATAAAGAACGTGCTTATGATGCCTTGAAAGCGACTGTCGCGTAGGGTCAGATAGTTCTTTCCTTATATCTCCTCCCAGAACTACGAAAAGTCTCATAAGACACACCCCAGTTGGCTGAGATGACGTCAGAGGCATTGACGTCCATGTGCTACGCAGATTATGTTGCGCCACCAACCCAGAAGCTGTCCATAATGGCGCTTCAGCTTGGGGACAACTATGGCTGTAGTTCAGAGCACCAAACTGCGAACTCTCTATGTTGAAGGCCCGAAGAAAGGAAGAGGAGAATCACATACGATGCATAAAGAAATGCTCTTGCAATCTCCAAAATAACATTCTTCTTGTGAAACCAACTTCACGAGCCCACAAACTGAAACAGCTCTCAAAAAAACTCTGGCTGTGGAAATTCACTCACAAAATATGGCTGGGAAGTTATGTGAGCTACAAACAGGTTTGCACTGTGTAACAAAGTGATCGCGGATTTAAAAAACGTAAAATAACTATTTAAAGCCATCCAAAATTTGTGGAGGAGAGTCTTACTGGAACATACCCGCTTAAACACCCCCCCCCTCCAACCCCTAACCGCTAAAATCGACGGTAAACCACGAGCAAGGTAATCGACTAAGAACGAAGATTCGAAAAACGTACTGAATGTGAGCCCTAAAACCTACTTTAATCCAACTCAGCCAATTACATTGCGGATTATTAGCCTCTAGCAACCCTCGAAAATATAACAAACAGCTGTGCAATAATTGAAATATTGATATTTCTTTTTTTTTTAAATGAACGAGGCTTAAAGGGCTCTTTAATTGGATGCTTTCGCACTTATAAGTCTTGACAGTGGATAGTTACCCTTAATTAACTATTATTTGTAACCCCTCGCCTAAAATATAATACATTTTTAACAAAAAAAGTATTACCGATACAAGAGCTCCTTGAATCTAATTATCGTCACAATTTAAATGTATCCCTCCGTTTAATGTAAGTTGATGTTCCCCAATTGTGAAATAAAAGCCACCCAAAACTTGATGTCTCAATTTAATTATTGTACCACAATTATACAGTTTGTTTTTACTACAAAAATGCACTTTGGTGTATGAGTTTTTCTGCATATCTCTTTCAAGAAATTATTGAAAAAAAAAATTGAAAAAAAAGACAGAATATCTATCAGTACTTTATAAGTAATTATACAGTGTAAAATGCGTATATGTGGAATTATTGTTTAGAAAATAATGTCAAACCTAGTGAAGATAGCCTAATAATGTTATTACGATTTTCGTTGGGAGAATAAAAACGAATTGTTGAATTTGACTCTTTGTAAAGGGGAAAGTATTTCTGAATCCCATAGATTGTATGCGTTCTAAAAATAAATTTCTGACTGTCCCCATGGGAACATGGTAATTGTTTTTCCGCCAAATTCATCCTCACAATCGTTCGATGAATTTCGACTCGATTTTTAGAAGTTAATTTATGTTTATTTACGTTACGCCCGTTTGAAAAATGAACCAGGGTAAAATATATCAAATAATGTGGTTGGGTTGTAATTATATGGTTCAATGTGTGTAACACAAGGAGCAGAGGCCTTCAGTGGCTCCAACATGTCGTTTTTATAGAGTGTGTCCTTAGCCCAGAATGGAGGAGTGAACTGGAAGGCTGATTGAGGGGGAGAAGTTCGTGAAATGTGCTCAGACAGCCATAATTTTTAACCCCGCTTGTTCACCGATGAGCTGAATGACCGAGTTAACTTCGGATCGCCCGTCCTTTCAGTTTTCGCCGAAGTTCGTTTTCATCTTCGTTCTCTACACAAGCCCGATTTATCATGACACTGCAGTTACCATCACTACCTCCTCACACCTCATTTCCAAATCTCGCCTCCTCTCAATTTTTCCCATCATTTCTGTTCTCCTGCTCGCGCTATCAGCTTCAAACTTCAACCACTTTGTTCGTCCCAATGTTTTATTACGACCACCAGGAGGACATGCTTGTTAAGTTTCGTTAATTACCTTGGCACATTGCCTGATATTAGCGGCGCAGGGCACAGCATTTATTATATTTTCTTCGATTCCGCATTTCACCACATCAACCATGTTCTATTCTACAACATCGCTGGCAGACTATCTGCAATTCATCCTTATTTTCAGTCTCTGCATTGTTTTTTTTACATTTAGGAATGATGGAGGAAGGGGAACATCCGGTTATCCAACCATTTACAAATAGAACGAAAAAAAAAGATTATTCTGCGTGAATTCATGGAAAATTTAGATAAATAAACTAAAACAAAATTAACTATTCTGGGAGATGGAATAAAATATTATATTGGAGAAATGAAAGTATTCTTGGAGCTCCTTATCGAATGCTTGCGAAAGACGAACTGATTGGACTATGCAGCATAGTGACAAATAGAGGAAATGGAGAAGAAAAAAAAGAAACATCTGACGGTAGATGCAGGGTGAAGATAATGGCTTATGTTCAGTGTTGAAGGAGGTTGGGTGGTTCAGAATTCGAAGAACGAGGGGGTTTTAGATGATGGGTCAAACAACTGAATAAACAGCACGCATTACGCTCAGAGATCATTTGGGAGCCTCTGCATAGAGCTTGGAGTGCAACAGAATGGAAACGTACAGTTGATGTCAGATCTTCAATTTCTTGGCCGGCGTTCTGGGATACTGATGACTGATTGTGAGAAACGTGGTGTTCTGTAAGCTTCAGGTCAATTCTCGCAGCGAATTCGACGGAAACTGATGATTGGAGAAGTCCAATGGAGAGAGGTGGCGAAGGAAGTTTGAAGGTGGTGAAGGACTTGATGAGAACGGATGAGAAAGAGCAAGATGTCGAGTTAGGGTTGCAAGCAAGAACGATAGGGAAAAACGAAACAAAAGAAAACAGAAGAGAAGGAGGCTCACTTCGCCTCTTCACTGTCTAAATGACGCCTCCCAGAGTCTTCAACGTAAGGAGTTATTTAGTTTTTAACCATTGATTTAATTTCGTTTTTTGGTGGGCCCACACCTCGTCAAACACTACTCTATCACTCTTCTATCGTTCCTCACTTTGACAGGGGCGAAACTGTCTCATTCATCAGACTGTTTGACAAATCTTGTCACATTTCAAGGAACTTTGCCACATTTTTACACCATTCACCTGATCTCGCGTACTCAATTCGATGCAATATGAGTCTCCCTCCTTCCAATTCACACCTGAAACCACCGTGTAGCTTGCTTGTGTGGGGGAAAGAAGTAGAAAGTGGCATCATCATCACACGCTTGCTGGCCAGATTGCCTGGGGTAGTAAAGGGAAGTACTTTCATAATCCTAGACAGTTTCACTTCAGTGGATCACCACTGCAGCATCCACTGAAGCAGTCCAAGTCATAACTGATCAGTGACTTGGCTATTGAGCTCTTGGTGGACAAGTGGAGAGTGAAAAGGGAGCTTCCCTAGCTCTGAGCTAACTCTGTATAGGCATTTCTATTGAACCAAAATTTGCAGCGCTAGATGAAATGCCATTAGGTAAGTTGCAAGCGAGATAGGTATTCCCGTCAAAGGGACGTGATACGTATGAGTTTTTCCCAAAATGGGTTGAGCCAGGTCCTCACTGGACATGGCGAGTTTAATGAACCACTTCTTTTCTCTCGAGAACTCTCCATCTTGCATGACTTGCGCCTCTAGTGTGGGGTAAACCAGAAACCACGTGCTGTTCCACGATTTCCTTGGAAGTCAAACCTACCTACCTTGACTACTGCTAAGCTGCTTATAACCCTTTCGTCCAGTTTTTGAAGAAGGATATGACAAAGACAAAATTGATCTGTCCCTTTAAAACTTGCCACGTATGTAAATAATTAGAACTCCTCCCAGATGGTAGGGTATTCCCCAGGGTCATACCTCACATGGGCAAAAGCGTTCCACCGGAAGGCCAGCTAAGTGGCAGCCTGTTGTTCCTCCACAGGCCTGGGTTTGTTGGATACTGAGTGAGTCACTGGGTCTTCCATGATAGCGAAACCACATCCATGACGTGTTAACGATGTAACTCTCTCAAGTGGGCCGAGGACCACTCATTTTGATAAGGAAACAGACCTGGTTTAGTGGACTGAAGTTCAGGAGTCACTTCTACTGAGGTAACGATTTTGTCCCTCTTACTGGGAGATTAGTGAAGGACGATGGTTCAGGTTGGATAACTCACCCTTTGGCTCCTGTACAATGTGCGACGGTGTTCCTAAAATAAGATTCCTGGTTCTTATAAGGAAGCCCTAGAAGAGACCGAAATAATACAGACATGTTTACTTGCTGGCTCCTTAAAGCTTCTCTCACCTTTCCACATTCTTCCAGGAAATATCGTACATCCGCTTATGCCAATCACGAGCCCAAAGTGAAATTACGATACGGGGGGTAAATAGCGTCCAAGACGTCATTGTCTTCGCAGGCTCCTGCGGCGTGTCTATGGTACGCATTTTCACGCGCCGGAGGGTAAGGTGCCAGTTCAGTGACCGTTTATGAAAGAATATTGACGAGAGTCTCTCTCGTTATGAATGAAACTCGACGATAAAAACGTTATCGCGTTTCTCTCACGAACTCAAAAGGGACGCATTCCCCGGGGTTTCAGTTCGTATCGCGGCTCATCTCAATTTATTAAGAGCATTTTAAACGAGGCGTTCGAAGAAGTTTCTCAATAAACCGCCTGTGTTTTCGGGTGGGAATCGTTTTGAGTGCAGCGTCCGATGGAAATGTAGGGATGGGGTTGGTGGGAGGCGGAGTGGAGTGTCAGTCTCTCGCGGTGATCTAATCTCTTCAACTCAGATAAACAAGACAGGAGTTAGTTATGTTGGCGTCGCGATACTGGGATTCCGTAATAATATTTGAAGCACCAGCCTCAGACCGATTAACAGAGGTTTGCAGCAACATTTGCCGATCTATTTACTGTTAAAGGACCTTTTCACTTCCTGCTGCACAACAACTATGGAGAAAAAAGAAAAACGTTATTTAGCCAGTCTCCTGGTGGAGAGCACGCGGAGGTATGACCCTGGGGGATCCCGTACCATTTGGGAGGAGTTCTCAATCAGGTTTCCCTCCTGATCAAACTATTTACTTGGTGGAATGTTTGAGAAGGAGAGATCACATTTTTTGGTCATAAACTTCTTCACAATACAGCGAAACTGTTATAAGCTTGCTTAATAGCAGTCGAAGCCGGAAGGTTTGGCTGCTCTTCCAACGTGAATAGCATGTGGTTTCTTGTTTCCTCTACAGTGGAGGCGCAAGTCGAGCAAGATGGAGAGTCTTTGAAAGACAGCTGCTAATTGATGAAGCCCCCCAAGAGGTAAGGAACTGGCTCACCCAGTGGTCTGGCTAACCCAATTCCCGTTGACGACGAGTCCCATCTCGCTCGCCATTTAATGCCCATTCGTATATTGCGGCGAGTGGGACGGGGGAAGCTCCCTTTTCACTCTCCGCTTGTCCACCATGTACTCAATGGAGAAGTCAACTGGTAACTGACCAGCGATCACTTGGAGTGCTTTAGGGCTGTATTGCAGGCCTTGGTGATCAGCAGGAGTGCAGCTCTCTGGGGTTTTTTTTAAAAGGTGGATGCTGGAGATACTCTCACTGCAGCCACAAACGGGCTGTCTATGAGCCCCAGTTCATGGCCCCTCTGCTCCACCCCCAGACCCCAAAGCACTGGGCCCCCTTAGTGCGACGTCCCCATCACCCCTACACAAAGCGGAGAACATCTGCAAGTTCTGCTCTCACCACTTCTTCTGGCTGTAGGAAGGGCCTCCCAAACACACAAAGGTGGGGGTCCATCGCATATGCACAACACATGCTCAAACCCCCCCCCCTCGCAACACCCACATACCTGTACCTCACACTTGCCAATGTTTGCAAGGTGGTGCCTCAGCAGACAGTGACCTGTAAACTGGCCACATATAATCCTCATACCCTTCCTCCCCAGACCAACCACCTCCTTGGCCCTCCCTTTTGAGAGTTGGATAAAGAGTTTTGACTGTCTAAGGCCAGGCACCCCCTGCACCTATCCTCCCATTTACCAACGTTACGTCGTAGGTGGCTCCTGGTGGTCCGAACAAGCGGCTCAGGGCCGACAGGGATTTGCACCGATCCCTTTTATGCCAACTCATTTCCCTCTGTTCCCTGATCACCAGGCACCCAACACAGTGTTACACTGTTGTTCTCAACCCAATAAGACAATCCCAGACCAGCTGCAACGAAAGGCAATACGAGGCTTCAATCTTCCGCCGCTTCAGTCCCCTCTGCAGCAGCACTCCGGGACTGTGAAACTACTTCCCTTTGAGTGACTGAGGCTTTGCTACCCAGACATTGAGGCAGTATGCAATCACGCCTTGTACATGAGAATAACGTAAAGTGAAGCGTTTCCCAGAATCAGGGTGGTAGTCAATAAGGTCAATCAAATAATGCAGGTGTCCGCCAACTTACCACCCACCATTTAGACAGTTGCTTTCATGCATCAGCGTCACTTGGGACTAGCAACTCGCACTCATGTAAAGGGGTTGATTGTCTCCATCCAGCAATACATCGTTCAACCTTCATCATCGTTCGTTTTACATGTCAGCTCGGAACACTTGATGGGTTTGATCGTCAATTTGGTAAATCGTCTGTGCATAGATAGGTAGTCTTTATGATTCTCCTGAGAAGACATGGCACTATGTCGATTGCGCATTGCGGAACACAAACTTCAAAAGCACTCTCAATGAAGAAAGTTTTAAGGGAAGCGTACTAACATCTACGAGCAGTCCTCTAACACTTTGAGGGTTTGAGGGTTCCTGGGTGGACTGACGGCGTCTATACTGGTCACCACATCACCAATGGCCTAGGGATAACATTGATCCGCAGTGCTAGTCCTGGAAACGGGAAATGGATTCCTCAAGGCTGCAAGCCCAAATTGCCTGCACTGCAGAGCAATGGTGGATGATGCTTCCCACACTATCTTCTCGTGCCAGAGGTGGGCAGGCTGGCGGTGCACAGTGGCAGACACAGTTACTCAGCTCACATCAGAGGCATTCGTCTGCTCCATGCTGCATTCAGAGGATAACTGGAGGGGCATTGCTCATTTGCGGGGCTCTGCTCAGCAAGCAGGGCCAGTGCCTCACAGGGATCTAGAATGAAGATACAGTTAATATCTCTCCTGAACCTCCCAAACTGCTGAGTAATACGGAAGTATGTATGAGAATGCCCGCACGGTGCAAGATTCTCGTGAAAAACTTCCATCGCAGAGAGACTGAGGGCCAACCTGAAGCAATGCGGGTTGGTTCTCAATACGCAGAGGTAAATTCGTGGGCATCCAAGGAGCTGACTCTCCCGTTCCCCCCAAAAAGTCATGCACTATCAGGTCAATGTCTGCAGTACACAGTTAGTTCAGTCACAATATGCAGAATACACACAGAAATTCCAACGGTTGCTGCTCCCTCCTGTGTAAAATCCTCTACACACTAATCATTACGAGGGGAAATTAATGAATAAATTAAGTAAAATAGTTATTTATTAACCATATTCCCTTCTTCGCGCACCACGTATTTCTGAATATAAAGTAAATTATAGCCTTTTCAAATTCAACTCTAAGAACTATTAAGGTCTCGGTACGCATCCCATTATAGAAATAAATTCCCCAACTCGATTGTTAGAACTCGGAAGAAATTTTGGCGCGCATATTGCAGACGAACTTGGAACAACGCCCGCATCTTGAAACCAGAACCTGGTGAAAGTCCATCCCTGTCGTCCGAGTTCACATCAGGGATCCTTTTCGTCACCGTTCGCCGCACCGCGGATGTCCGCTCAGCATTGGACTTCCGCAAGAGGATTTGAAGATCCTTGTTTTGTTGGAAAATTCCATTCAGTCAGCCTTTACAAATTTAATTTTGAACTTCTACCGATTCCAAGCGAAACGCAGTTTAATTTGCGTGCGAGCGACTAAAAGCAGATAGCTGGCGCGGTTTCGCTTTTTCGCGTTTAATCAATTTTCGAAGATGAAACGAAAAATAGAACGGGTGAACGAAAGATTAGCCTAAGGCCATGGCCAAGTGAAGCGGAGAGGACTAAACAAGCAAATAAATACGCTTCCGAACGAGGAATCGCTTGAACAATTCCTGCCATTCTGGAACTCAACCGAATTTCCTTCCGTCAAAAGAAATTACTAAAAATTGTATAAAAATCGGAGAAGCGAAGCCTCTGGTGTGACGCATCACACAACTTTCCTCAGATCCACGCACATTCAGCGATTTCCATGACCATAGATACTAACTATTTACACTTGAATTCCATTGATTGAGGTGCTCCTATTAACGCCACGACCATTATTGAGTAATCGATGTACAGGTGAATTATGGCATTGTCGATACGATTTTTCTGTGAAGGATCGTGATTAATGTTGGGGAATTATCGGGGGCGTTTGGAACCCAAACTGATTTTCTCAATTATAGGCTATAGGTGCTTCAATGTAAGTTCATAAAACAGCTTAGAAATTGTAGGCAATTTGTTTTAATTAACTAGTTTGACACTTTTCGCAGGCATGATGACTTCGAAATAAGGAAGACAAACCCGTGAGTGTTCGGGGCTTCTGGTTTCTGGAACATCCTGGTCAGAAAAGAAAGGTTTTGTTACGTATTTTGGAATATAGTACGATGAAGGGGTCAACTAGAACTACGTGCAGCAGACACGGTTTATTACAGTTTTAAGATTGATTGCGTGTCGGTAGCGTAAAACTGATGTTGGTGAAATTGCATTGTGCAACGCCGTAGGTAGAAGAGAGGAAGTAATATAAATGTTGCATCGAAAGTATACTTAGTTTATCTCTCGACGTTCTTTATGACGGCTAGTAACGCAATATTATTGCCTAGGCATGACTTGAACATCCCTCTGGACACAAATTTCGTGTGTTGTCCCTCTATACTTTCTAAAACCCCGCTTTCTGGGCCTGTTGAGTGCCACCAACGCATTGGGTTAAGCCAATATCCAGGGAGAACCCCAGGGTTTCTCGGAGGACGATGGAGGGGCATTGCCGTGGGATCCCGAGGGGCCTGAGGATGATAACCTTTGAACCGGCCGTATCTTCGAATCCCCCTCCGCCTCTTGTCCGGTCAGTCGAACCCGATGGCGCTGACCGTCCACGTCGCCCGTTGTTGGGCCTTGTCCGTCCTTTTGGCCTCCGCGGGTGCCGTCCTTCGGGAGGATTTGTACCAGTTCGGGGAAGTTGCCGGGGATTTGAAGCTTCCGAAAGGAGACGACGTCGTCGACGCGGCTACTCTCGAATATCCCATCAATTTGTTCGGCGAGCGATTCGACAAAATTTACGTTAGTGCAATTTAAGCGTTTAAAATGTTGTTACTTTCCTTGGCTCTACGATGTAGAATGGAAAGTTGTGCAATCGGCTTTAAAAAAAACAATTTTGAGTTCTCTTCAGATATTTACGTTTCAGACACTACTGAGTCCAAAAAACACTTAGGGAATGCGCGTGTGAACGATTTTTAGAAAAACCCGCTCAACTATAACAGTTCAAAGTTGATATCTAGCCCGAAGGTTACCACAGGACGCCATAATAAGAGTATGAGCAAAATCTACTGAAGGCTAACTATAGTTATCATAGTGATCAAAACAACACATTTTTTTTGTCTCTTAAACGGCTAAAACAATTTTGATTACATTGTTTACACGGATAGCTCCCAATCTGGCAATTATACTATAAAATTCTCATTCTTAGGAAAATGACCAGAGCAGCACAATGAATTACCCAACATTTCGACGAAAATCGAGTTTAGCGTAATTTGTTCCTTATAACTCCGCACAAATGTTATTAGGTTCATTAAAAAAAATTCAGGTTGTACCCCAACCAAATACCTACACGGCGAGTTTTTAATAACGCTCACAAAATATACAGGGTCTACTCCCGAAATTGCGGAATTTCAACAACTAGCTACTATTTCTAAACGTTTTCACCCGATAACTCTGTAAAAGGATTATTATCCTGTACAAAAAGAAACGGGCTTACGCCCTCATTAATTCTTTGCGCACCAATTGCTCAATAATGGTCGGGGCGTTAATACGAACAGCATAATAAATTCCGGATATGGTTTACCGCTTTCTGCCGCAGTGAAGTGAGGCTTTACCTATTTCGAATGAACGGAGTACGGAATAAATTGAGTTAGTAGCAAACGACATGAACATAAGTGAATGAACGTAGAGCTAAAGAAAATTGTGTGTTGCTAAGTTTCATCTTTCAGTCCCTAATGTTATGCGATGTACCAAGCCGGTTTGCAATATTTGTGCTTCAAACTTTATTTAATGTTTAAATTACTCTATTTATGGAGTACACGTATTGCTTCACAATCCTGGTAACATAAAAGTAGTGGTAACATGCCTGGCTTTAACAATGCCCCCTTCCCCCTTATCAAACCCCTCGCAAACTCTTCTAGTTCATTCAGGTAAAGCGTAACTGAATTTTCACTGTTTCAAGGAAGTTTTTGCCGTGGTGTTCATGACAAAGTGCCATTATGTTTCAACAATCGACAGTAAGATGTTACCTAATTTAGATGTACCCTCAGAGGGTTTATGAGTTTGAATCCCGCACTCTCTGCTGTAGCTCGTAGTTTCGTTTGCACGTTTTCTGCGCTCTTTCATTTTAGTTAATATCCCCGCGCAAACATAGGTTGACCTTCGATCAAAAAAGGGAGTTAAATAGCCGGAGCTAGTTATAGCTGCAAGCAATAATAGACACTCGCACACTAGGACGCCATAAAAAAAATAATAAAATGCGGTCCGCTCCTCCGTATCATCAGCTTTATTTTTGACTTTTCCAAATAATCTATCCACAGTTAGCGTGTTAACAGGAGCGAGAATTAGTCAACAGTGTAAACATGAAAAATACTTCATCACTTCAAAAAAAGCACAAATGAAGGCTCAAACGAACGAAAATATCACAGCAAGGTAAAAGGAGCAGTTGCTTCAAATGCAACCCATGTGCTACTTTCTTCTGAGCATCCGGAGATGCCAACTGAGATAAGGGCTGCCGATTTCTGATATTTGAAGGCATTCATAACACTGTACTCGTCACTCAATAGCTCAACTGGAATTTAACGAATGCGGAAGCGTAACAAATTAATAATCCCAAGATAATCTTTCATGACTTTATAACAGAGAAAAATGATCCCTCCGAGTTGCTGTAAAAAAAGCTTCAGACACGGTTTCCCTTCGCAATCTGTAAAAAGAAAAACGGCTTTTTACAACTGTAGAAAAATGCATCTTCTTCAGAAACTTAATTTGATGCAAGAAGAGCTCTCTCTAGATCCCTACTGAGTCCGAAAAACACTATTCGAGAAAATGGTCTGCGTGTGTGTCTGAGAACGATTTTTAGAGAAAACCGCTCCACTGAAACAGCTCTAATTTGATATCAAGCCCAAAGGTTACCACGAGACACCAAAATTAGGGTGTGACCAAAATCCGCTCAAAACTAACTATAGTTATCATAGAGATCAAAACAACAAATTTTTTTCTCGAAAAGGGCTCCAACGATTTTGATTAAATTTTTTATACAGACAGCTGCCAATAAGACAAGTATACCATAAAATTTCCATCTATGGGAAAATGAGGAGAGCAGCGCAATAAATTACCAAACATTTCGACAAAAATCGAGTTTAGCGTTTCCTTATAAACTCCGCTCGAATTTTAATGCAGGTGGTCGTCCAATCAAGTACCTATACGACGAGTTTTCAACTATGCTCACTAAACATACAGGGGCTATTCCCGAAGTTCCGGAATTTCAACCACCACCGTTTCACTTACAACCGTTTCTAAACGTTTTCACCCGATAACTTTGGAAAAGTGATTATTATCGTTATATAAGAGAAATGAAGAGTAGACTGTTTGACCGTTAGAAACAGAATGAGATGGTGTTCAAAGGTACACAACATGTCTCATAACGAGAACTATAATCAATAGTGAGTGTAGACAACGTCAAGTTTGGATTTGATTACGCTTTTCTCAAGAATTTTGCTTTCAGAAAAAAATTTGTTACAGCCAGTGTTACAGTAATGGTCAGAGCGTGAGTACGAGCACCACAATTAATTCCGGAACTGTGGGCGCTCATTATTCTGCCGTGAAGTGATGATTTACTAAGCTCGAATGAACTGAGGGAATAATAAATTGAATTAGTACTAAAACCCGTGAACACAAGTGGTTAAACGTAGAGTTAAGGAAAGTTGTGTGATTCGGTTGCTTTTCCCAAGGGGGAAAACCGAAGGTGTTGAATTCCACCAAATTTGCAGTAACGAAGTGGAAAGCTAGTTAAACAAGGAAAGTAAAAATTAGCGCCTGGAGCTACATAAACCGCTGAATGTAATTAAGGCCGAGGAAAGTTGCGTGAGTTTCGACGTTTTCATGCACCCTACATGCATAACATATAAAATGCGCGTGTAGTACCCGACCTCAAAAGTTGGAAATGGTCAAGAAGTGAAGAGGGGAATAGCTTGTTGCGCTGTGTGGCGCAACATAACGTGTACACATCCGAAATTGGGCACGGTGAGTGCAATAACAAAAATGAAGTTTCTGTGGAATGGACTCGTCCCTGCGTTTCCAGGCCTACATAAAAAAAATTACTCACATGTACTATGACTCATTACATCCGGTAGGTGATTAGCGTACTTCTAACCGATCGCGCAATGTCCTGCCATACCTGTCCTGTCCTGCTCTGAATCCTTCGGTCATAAATAAAGTCGGCGGTAGAAGGTGTTTGACGATAACGTACAACACAAACTGACGTGGAAGAGCTGGGAGCGTTAGCAAACCAAGGAAGATATCGTGTGATTGCCACCCAAGGCATGTACAAAATTTCTGTAGTCAGCCAATGTAAACAAAGGTATGGCAGAAGAGCCTCGTAATTAACATAAACGTGTTTCTTTAAATTGTACTTTTCATTTTTTTTATGAATAAGACTCAAGTTTTCTGTAAATTGTAATCCGTTTCATTAAAAATACCCAAGCGCCTAGACAATTAACGCTAATATTTAATTATAGTTCTGAAACTTAAATTATATGTACCTAATTAAGGAAAGGGAAGCCGTCGCCCATCTCATGCCCATAAGTGGCACAAACGTAAATCCCGTCCTGATGACAACTATAGTTAGTTTTAGACGAATTTTTCTCATACCCTCTACATTTTCAAATGCACTTCGTATAAGCTGAAGAAATTGAGCTAACGAAAACTTGCGTTTCTCAGGTTTCGACGAACGGACTAGTCTCGTTCCTACCGCCGACGTTGGATCATTACATCAACACTCAGTTTCCTCTCAACATACCGTCAATCGCGCCTCTCTACGCCAACGCTGACACGTCTCGAAGAGGAGAAGTATATTACAGGGAGTCGAGTCAAGTGGCGGATTTGACGAAAGCATTGAGCTCATTGCGACGATTGTTCCCAAAATTGGACGATGACTACCAACCTCTGGGAGTTTTCGTTGTCACTTGGGACGAAGTGGGAATGTACGGAGATGGCAACAGCGACAAGGTGAAGTATTTGATTGGAAACTTTATTTTAATAATTTTTGACGAGATTTTAAAATGTGAGCTGTAATGGAAAATGGGTCTGTTTATGCGAAGAAACCCGTTGAATAATGAAATTGTAATTATAACTAATCTTGTAATAGGAATTATTATAAACAAAACAAAACCTCGGAAATTCCTAAACGGTGGTAAAATAATAAATACAAGATAATAATTAAATTGTCAGATATAATGGATGTTATTAGCAGACGCCACGTCAACCCTTTGCACTTCTTCCAAAAGGTTCGTTCAAAATTGTGAGTGTGTGCGTTCGTTAACGTAGTTAATTTAAAAATTAGAATTAACATGTTTTTCATTAAAGCCTTCCGACATATACTCATTTTTAAACGCAGTAAATTTACTTCATGGCTGTTGCTGTTAGCTAGCTAGTCAAGTGAGTAAACGTAAGCTCGCGGCATTAGAACATCCAACTCCGGCGAGGAATGAACCGGGTACTCTGGTTTGATATCCAGATGGAACCTATTTCAAAATCAGAATTGTCCTTACGTGGACATTGTTACCCGTGAAGCCAATCGGATTTGCCTTGCCAAACTTGTAACTTAGGTGCATTTAACTTATTTTACTTTTGATACTCCCAGAACTACTCACTCATCCAACAGGTGACTTTGATTCTTCGACAATTTTCAAATTTATGTTGACATTCTTGTCTGATACTGGATCCTCTTTACGTAGGCTAACACGTTCCAACTGGCCATCACAACTGACGGAGAGGCCTCTTTTGTCGAGTTCTTGTATCCAGAAGGAGGCATACAATGGATCAAAGCTCCGAGTTCAAACCCAAGGGACAGCCTTCCGCCCATTCGAGCTCAAGCCGGTATTATATCGCCGAGCGGCTCGCTTTTTTCGCTCAAAGGATCTGGTTCGGATCACATCGTCAACCTCGACAAGTTTGTGTCACTTTAGTCACGTTTGTCATAATTATTTAAACACTCAGCTGGTAGTTAATTGAAGTATTTGATGTGCGGACGTATTCAACAGTGTTATTAGCCAAGAATACGGTGCCAGAATTTTAAAGACTCGATTAAAATACAGCATAATATGATGACAACCTGTCACACTGCTGACCCGAATGAAGGTAAATCGCGAATTCTGAAGCTTGTTCTCTACATTTTCTCCCCTCCATACTAATGTTTTCAGACTTTCTCCTCTGTATAGTGAGTATTTTTAATCTTCTACCATCAGCTTCCACTTCGCATAAGCCCCGCCCTCTTCACAACTGTACCTGGTGACCACTCTTTTGTAGCTGGTAGCTTCATCCATGTTTCATCTTCTTCTCTAAATTCCCTCATCTCCTTTCCTTGGTTACAATCGAACTGCTGACGTATGAGAGCTTCATTTTGGTTATATTCAACACTTGGTTTCAATAAATCGAATTGTGTTCGCAAATGTTAACGTGCTACGATGGGAATGTCGTGACCTCAACACATAGCTTGGGCAACGTGGGCTTGGAGGACCACGGTAAAATACCGAGAAATTATTAGTGAAACAAATGGTGAAAGAAGGGAAAGGTTGGTGAAAAAGAACAATGAGGAAAATAATTCGAAATTAAAGGGGTTTATATTAAAATAAGAAATTCTGCTAAGAAAATGAAAATGCAAAGAAGGCTCGAGCAAAGAAATGAATAAATGAATTTGATTTTCGTTGGGGCCCTTGATGAGGTGATGAGGTGGATGAATATACGATGAGTGTGGCGACGTGATGCGTGGAAGAAAATTGGAACGATCTTACTGGTGCTCGGAAGTAACAGAGATGATAGATGGAAAAGATGAGATGAAGCAAAGTGAAGCGACACGTAGAAAAAGGGTTTGATGTATCGCGTCTTAAAGAGTTGGGTCGAACGCGGTTGTACTGCAGTAGATGTGGAAAGGCACTGATCGCATGAGCAGCTCAGTAGGCGGAGGAAAGTTGGTGGGGCGATGCCAGTTTTGGTGTGTCTTGATGGGATTAGATGGGCAAAGTTTTCAGGGCCACGTTTGTTTGCTGCTCCTTTCTGTTGTTGGTCAAATGATCAGCGGGGCCAGTAATGAGGAGAGCGCAGAGTTCGAGGGCCTCAGAAATTTTCGCCCCAATATTAAACAGTTCGCAAATGTCTTCCCAACAGCAGTTGACCCGGAGTCCCCGCTGTTGTATGGTATGTGAACAAAAACTGTTCTACTTTTTTCAATATTTGTGCCCGAGATCCCTTTTCAAAACGTAATCTATTCTTGAATATTCGTACAGACCCGCTAACCCCGTTTGTACGTTATATGTGTTTTCCTTGCAGAAAAATTTGAACTCTCGACGTAAATTGTGGGCCATTGTCCGAACCCAAAACCCAAAATCCAAATCTATTAAAGGTTTCCATAAGAGCATTTATGGTGGCTAGCGACCACCAAGCCACTTCGTTGATGCATCTGGTCTATGTGTTTTTTACTTTCCTTGGCTCTACGAAGTAGAAAGGAAAGTTATGTAATCGGCAGAAAAAAAAATTTTGAGTTTTCTTCAGATCTTTACGTTTCAGACCCTCCTGAGTCCGAAAAACACTATTTGGGAAAATGATCTGTGGGTCTGTGTGTGTATGTGTGTCTGTGAACGGTTTTTAGAAAAAACCACCGTACCAAATCAGCTCAAACTTGATACCTCGCCCGGAGGTTACCATGGGACGCCAACATAAGGGTATGAATAAAATCCACCGAAAGTTAACTGTAGTTATCATAGTGATCAAAACACCAAATATTTTTTTCTCAAAAACGGCTCTAACGAATTGATTAAATTTTTTATATTGGTAGCTCCTAATAAGGCAATAATACCATAAAATTCCCATTTGTGGGAAAATGAGGAGAGCAGCACAATAAATTATCAAAATTTTCGACCAAAAGTGTTTTTAGCGCAGTTTTTTCCTTATAAACTCCGCTGGAATTCTTGTAGAATGTAAAAAAAATTGGTATTGTAGTCCATTCCAATACCTGAAAGGTGAGTGTTTAAAAACCCTCATGAGATACATGGGGGTCACTCCAGAAATTCCTGAATTTCAACTACTGTCGTTTCGCTTACTACCAGTTCTAAAAGTGTTTACCAAACAACTCTGCGAAAGTAATTACTAGCCTTCTTCAAAAAATTTATGTTTACAGCCCCATTAATTATCTGTGTACCGATTGCTCAATAATGGTCCTGCAATGAATATGAGCAGCACAATAAAATCTGGAACTGTAAGCTCTACCGCTTCCTGCTGCCGTAAAGTTGCCGTTGACCAAGTTCAAATTAACTGAGTGATAAATGAATAGATTAAATTGAATTAGCCATGTACAAAGTGAATTGTTGTAGAGCTAAGGAAAGTTGTGTGTTGCAACGCACCAGATATTTTTTTTAATCTTCTGCCATCAGCTTCCACTTCGTATGACATAAGCCCCGTCCTCATTGACCACTCTTTTGTAGCTGGTAGCTTCATCCATATTTCATCTTTTTCTCTAAATTCCCTCATCTTCAAACCGGTTTACGTAGTATGTCCACTGTTCAAACTCTTCTTCGTTCTGTGAAAATATTAAGTTCTGTAAATTAGCGGCCATTGCTATTTGCTGACGTATTCAACTCACGGAATACCGAGGGCTTCGATCGAGCTTCTGTTTAACTGTAAGTCTCTACGTCGGCCTTCTTCTTACGTTGCCCTTTTTTATAGCGCCAATTTGAAGACTCAATTAAAATACAACATAATATAATGACAACCAGTCACACTGGTGACCCGAATGAAGGTAAATCGTGAACTGAGCTCTTTTATCATTCACATGGTAACACACAAACGATAGTTAACAACCGAAGGTGTTATGGGCTAATTCTGAAGTTTGTTCTCTACAAGGATGTCAAAGGAACGACTGTTGCGTCAATTGTAGAGTTGACCTATAATGCAGTTGTACCCAAAATAGTATCGTGGTTTCACTTCAGCGCAAAGTGTGCACGCATTAGTAATATTCCTGATTTCATCTAGAGTTTAAGCAATAGCTTTGGCTCGAACCCAATGGTACATACGTGTTATCCCAGGATGACACAGAGAATCGTGCAGCAATTTTCAGATTGACCTCGCATTGCCCCAATACGTCGGCGTGCAGTAAGGAGTTAGCCATAGATATTCGTCCACTGGTAAGGTTCTAGCTCTTATTCTTGGGACTAAAGAATGGTTTACGAATGACAGTGAACTACCCGTATCTATCAAACCGCGCAATTCCATCCCATTGACAAAAAGGTCTATAGTAGCTTTCTGTAGGCTCCCAGGGCTAGCAGCTGATGTGACGGTAGCCACTGTAGCCTCTGCAGAAGCAGATGTTTGTAGATGGGACTTAGAATGTTTGGATTTACAAACCTTTTGGAAATGCCCTTTTTACTTTCCTTGGCTCTACGAAGTAGAAAGGAAAGTTATGTAATCGGCTGAAAAAAAAATTTTGAGTTTTCTTCAGATCTTTACGTTTCAGACCCTCCTGAGTCCGAAAAACACTATTTGGGAAAATGGTCTGTGTGTCTGTGTGTGTGTCACTAAAGTTTGTCTGTGAACGATTTTTAGAGAAAACCACCGTATCAAATCAGCTCAAACTTCATATCTCGCCCGCTGGTCACTATGGGACACCAAAATAAGGGTATGAGCAAAATTCACCGAAATTTAACTATAGTTATCATAGTGATCAAAACACCAAATATTTTTTTTCTCAAAAACGGCTCGAACGATTTTGATTAAATTGTTTATATTGATAGCCCTCAATAAGGAAATTATACCATAAAATTCCCATTCGTGGGAAAATGACGAGAGCAGCACAATAAATTACCAAAACTTTCGACGAAATCGATTTTAGCGCAGTTTTTAGAGAAAACCACCGTACCAAATCAGCTGAAACTTGATATCTAGCCTACAGGTTACCATGGGACGCAATAATGAGGGTATGGGCAAAATCCACCGAAAGTTTACTATAGTCATCATAGTGATCAAAACACCAAATTTTTTTCTCAAAAACGGCTGTAACGATTTTAATTACATTTTTTATATTGATAGCTCTCAATCAGGCAATGATACTATAAAATTCTCATTTTTGGGAAAATGACGAGAGCAGCATAATAAATTATAAAAATTTTCGACCAAAAGCGTTTTTCGCGCAGTTTTTTCCTTATAAACTCCGCTGGAATTCTTGTAGAACGTCATAAAAATTCGGTATTGTAGTCCAATCCAATACCTAAAGGGTGAGTATTAAAGAAATTGGGTTGTGTCCGCCAGTAGGCAAATACTAAAGTTAACGTACCTGTTAGGTGAGTCCGTCTCCGTAACTCACAAGCCAGAAGAGACGGACTCACCTAACAGGTACGTTAACTTTAGTAAAGGGTGAGTGTTTAAAAACGCTCATGAGATACATGGGGCTCACTCCAGAAATTCCTGAATTTCAACTACTGCCATTTCGCTTACTGCCAGTTCTAACAGTTATTTTCCAATAACTCTGCAAAAGTGATTACTACCCCTTTTTTGAAAAATCGTGTTTACAGCCTCATTAATTATCTGTGTACCGATTGCTCAATAATGGTCCTGCAATGAGTACGAGCAGCACAATAAATTCCGGAACTGTAAGCGCTAAAGCTTTCTGCAGTCGTAAAGCGTTGTTTGACCAAGTTCAAATTAACTGAGTGATAAATGAATTGATCAAATAGAATTAGCCATGTACAAAGTGAATTGACGTAGAGCTAAGGAAAGTTGTGTGTTGCAACGCACCAGATATTTAAAGAAAACCATCGTACCAAATCAGCTCAAACTTGATATCTCGCCTGCAGGTTACCATGGGACGCCAAAATAAGGGTATGGCAAAATCTACCGAAATTTAACGTCATCATAGTGATCAAAACACCACTTTTTTTTTCTCAAAAACGGCTCTAACGATTTTGATTAAATTTTTTATATTGGTAGCTCTTAATAAGATAATTAAACCATAAAATTCCCTGTAATGTTCCACTTGGGGGAATAATCTTTTAAATTAATTCTCACGTAAATATTTCGGAGAGGTTTATTTTACGAGTAACATGAACATCCATCTTCTATTCTTCGTAAGGAGGAAGAGGGTACAGCGGAAAAAAGGAGGGAAGCTCGCAGGCTTACCAACCTCTGCAATAGTTAGTAATCTTTGGACATTACACCTCTCCCCCTTAAGTATGGAATATCATCAAATAGTATATAATAATAATATAGCGCAAAAAATAATAACTTCTATGTACTTCACCAGTTTTTATATAAATTAATCTCAATGTTCTTCCACTTCTTGTTTAAACACATCACACACATTACATTGGGACATTACATTACCATTAGTAGGAAAATGACGAGAGCAGCACAATAAATTATCAAAATTTTCGACGAAAAGCGTTTTTAGCGCAGTTTTTTCCTTATAAACTCCGCTGGAATGTTGGTAGGATGTTAAAGAAAATTTGTATTGTAGTCCGATCCAATGCCGAAAGGGTGAGAGTTTAAAACCGCTCATGAGATACATGGGGCTCACTCCAGAAATTTCTGAATTTCAACTACCACTGTTCCGCTTACTACCAGTTCTAAAAGTGTTTACCCAATAACTCTGCAAAAGTAATTACTATCCTTCTTCAAAAAATTTGTGTTTACAGCCTCATTAATTATCTGTGTACCGATTGCTCAATAATGGTCCTGCAATGAGTACGAGCAGCCCAATAAATTCCGGAACTGTAAGCGCTACCACTTCCTGCTGCTGTAAAGCGTTGTTTGACCAAGTTCAAATTAACTGAGTGATAAATGAATTGATTAAATAGAATAAGCCATGTACGAAGTGAATTGTTTTAGAGCTAAGGAAAGTTGTGTGTTGCAATGCACCAGATATTTTAGAACACGATATGCAAGTCGCGTCTTTGGCCGGACACGAGAATCTTGGGTGTCTAGACCCGCCACAGAAAAAGCACCGTCCAGGCTTTGTCAGGGCTGCTACAGTTTTTTCTGAGTCTATCTGATTGCTACTTGAATCACTCGTGGCCGCAGTACTTTGTACTTGAAAACCATGGTAAGAAACAGATTGTTGTTCAGCCATGCCTAATGATCTTTCTTGATCAAAGGCGTCTAACGTTAGAGTAGTGTTTTCTAATAACCTTTCGCGTATACGTGGACATAGCAGCCCGCTAATGAAGGTTTCTCTGATAAACTCATTGCGATGTTCTTCAGCCGTTACCGCGTTAAAAGAACAGTCCTTGCTCATTTGCTTGAGCACTTGTAAATACTGATCCACTGATTCACCTGCATGTTGACGTCTAGTAGCCAAGCAGTGTCTGGCGTAAATCACATCCTTAGGCTTGATATAGATAGAGTCTATAATGTAGCTATGGCATTGCTGTATGTAGTACATTCGCTTATGTATTCACAAACATCAGGAGCAATATAATTTGTGAGTAGTTGTAGCTTACTATCATCCGACGGAGGTGTCTGTATTGAATGTCTTCTTCCAATGTGCCCATTTCTTGTCAGAAGATATAGCCGATGGCTCGACGTTGAAGCGTTCAGGTTTCAAGTATTTATTCATTATAAGATGTCAAGTTGGATGGATGATTTAAAAAGTTTTTAATTTTCGTTTAATAAATTGAAATATAATAGTTCATACCTTTGTACAAGGTTTTATTAAACGAAACAACGTACCGAATTTGGTAGGAGAGGAACCGGACAGTGAGAAAAGCGAGTAGCTAACAACGTAACAACGAGTCATATGATTTCATAGAGTTGCATAATCACCACACTCATCACTACCACTTGCCTCAAACTGCAAACAATCTCACGAGTTGTCTACAGTAAATCATTCCTTGCTGCCTTATTTGTCTCACACCTGTCCGATACAGGTTGGCTGGGACAGGCAAGAGAGATGCTCTAGAAGGGGCTTTTTTTCTTTGAGGGAGGTAGGAGGAAGGGTCTGCTTCTAGTGCCCCTGTGAATTTACGTCCGCGTGTTGAAACACCTACTATTTACACACACCAGCTGCTAGCCATGTTCGGGAAGTTCTTCTTCCTTATTCTCTTCACGCTCTCAAGAATGCTGCAATCTGTCGCTTTTCCCATCTGTGGGGTAGAATCGGTCAATAACAAGGGGCGAGTAGAAAGTTGACAGCGGAGCACTGGCGGCAGCGTGGTGAGGGAAGAGTGGGAACCACCAAAGTATCAAACTGGATGTACAAGAGGCATTCTTGGTCGTACCACCTTAGGCCTGCAGAGGACGTGGCAGAAATAACAGTTACCTGTGCTAGTCAGAACAACCAAAAGGTTACCAGTGTAGATGCTTCGTTGGGGACAATTGTGACGACATCGACTGAGTGTGTGTCATTATGTACCCGAGAAGCGTAACAATGTACCTGTGGAATATATTTCGTTAGCTTGTCTAATATTTTCGCTGCAATTATGTGTGATATGTTTCAGATCAAGCAACGGCGACACGCCCGGACACTACGCCTACAAAATCCCATTCAGACCAGTTGAGATCGGAGCACAAATAGTTGAAGAGCCTCACTTGTCAGTTTCTCACAAAGGTAAACCACTGTATTAAGCATTTTGTGTAGCGATCTCTCATTCAGACTGAGCAGTGGCTCAACCAATCACGACTTATTACGACATAAACCCATGATATCCTTCATTGCTCGAATATCCAACGAGAAAGTTTTACTTCCCGGTTCCCATGAACTTACCGATGAAATTCTGATGCCCTGTGGGTGCAGAAGGAAGTACAGGTAGAGAAGTTTTACTACGTTGACAAGCTTTCAATATCATGGTCCCTGCATAAAAGGAGGCTGAAGGTGGCGGAGAGTGGGAAGTCAGGAGGAGATGAGACATCAGGGTAGAAGTAAGGAGATATTTGTAAGAGATGAAGAGGAAGAACTTTTCACCCAGAAATAACGAATAAAGGCATCAATCGTAATTGTACCTGTGGGGAGAAAAGAGCGAAGAGCAGTGCAGCTTAATAGTGGAAGAACGAGGGAGGGAAGCTGCCAGTGCAAGGGCATTTATGTCCCTCCTCCCATCTGCCGAACACTTCTTAGTAATGCATTGTCGTTCTATGAGTAGTAAAGAAAGCCATGACACATTTTGATTTCAAACAATTATCCTCTCTGAGGGATGACCTATAGCTCCTAGCTTCCCTGCAAGGTCACCCTTCCCAACCTTTCTGATCTATCAAGACGTGTGTCTACAATCTCCACTTCTCTAGAAGTGCCTGGCAGTTACTGGACTAGCCTCTCTTATTGACCTTTGTGCCACGTCTGCATGTACGTACACTGTTAACACCGGACTCAGAAAATTTATTTTGGAAAGAAAGTTTAGAAAAATAAAATTACTGACTTCAAGTATTAAAGAAAATAAATTAATTATGAGGAATGTCTTATCTGAGAAACGACTTCGGCTATCGGTTGCGGATTGAGTAGTCGGGATATTTGATGATGGTGACGAAGTGAGGTAGGGGGGTCTTTGGGAGACGCATTCCACGAAGATTTGTGTCCCTTTTCCGGCAATCGCTCCAGATAAATAGAAGGGAGTGTGGGGTTAATCGAAATCCCGAGCACCGAGGAAAAACACTTGAACGTTCAGGTTCAGTGACCAAAACCATACAGCAAGTGGATCGCAAGTCCCATAGTCTGGAAGAGGGGGTTCCGTCCAGTCGTTCTCCTCTCAGCCAGCTGGTATGATAAGACACGTAAAAACAAAACACAGTGACAGAGTCAATTGAGGATCAAGATATAAACAAATAACAATCAGACAGTCTCTTACATACACATCATCTGAGATGTAAGTGAGCATGTCACCCGACCATTATTTGGTACTTTTTTGCATTTTTTCAGGAAGTCAGGAGGTAAATACGTGTGCTGATGGAGGGTTCCTATCCTGTCATGGTGATGCTAACTGCGTGGACAGTCCAAGCGGTGTTTGTTGTTTCTGCAAACCTTCCTACATTGGCAATGGAATGGCGTGCCTCAAGAAAGGTAACTAAATCATCATTTCAGAAGCGTTTGCTGCCATGCTGTAACATACTTGAGAGTCAGAGGTAGTCAGGAGGGGAAAATGGGACAAGGGGGTATATGTATAGGAGGAAAACTGTATATGTATAGGTGTTGCGTGAACACCCAGTTACCTACGTCTATTACTGTGCCACCTGCCTGACAATTTATGATTGCAAGCACGTTCTGTATGGACAGCCGCCACAGGCACGTTTGGTGCATATGTACTTAGCTGCCACCTTCTGTTCACAATTTATTATTGTGTAATTTAAGTGATTTGACAGTTTGATGCAGTGAATTTTATCACAGTGATAGTATTCTAGTTACATCATGGACTGTTGGTTCACAATCATGGAAGAAGTAATTAGTCGAAAATGTACAAATAATTACGTTATGCACCAAATTATACAACTCTTTGGCGTTTGAAGGGTGTTAATCACTTTATGAACTAGACTTGAGACTTAAAACAAAAAATGAATTTAAAATTCCAAAAATCGTCGCATTTCAGACGTACCAGTTCGATTGGCCGGTCCAGTTAGCCTTCAACTGAACGGTGAACGATTTGAGAACCTCACGTTCGAAGGTTACATCGTGGTCAAAGATGGAAGAGCCTACACAGCAGTCGACAGCCTTCCAAGCCGTTTGGGCAAGTCCATGCAATTTCTCAAGCCCATCGAGAGCATCCCAGGATGGCTGTTTGCAGTAACGCCCAATGACACTTCAAAGAATGGGTTTCAACTGACTGGTAAGCAGTAGACATAGATCTGATTTTTGGGATTTATGAGGAATATTGGTGTATTCTAACTGTATGAATGTGTTTGGTACAAGCGAGAAAGAGACATGAACTGCAGGTCAAGGAATAGTCGTAAAGATGGACAAGAGGGATGTGGCTTGTATCATAGCGCCTCTTCATTATTATTGCCTTTTGCTAAACTCATTCACTTCAGTTTTCTTTTGAGTTTAAAAATGTATTTTTCTCGATTTTTGCTATCCATTTAAAGTAAAACCATACTTCACCAAATGTGCACCCTTTTAGTATGAACGCTATAGTAATTATATCGAAAAACTGGAAAATGGTTGCAAGGGGAACGAGTGAGAGAGAGTTCAAATCACATGCAACACTTTTACGCTATCATTCGCAAAACAATTATGGCGGTAGTCCAATGAACAACCTACAGAAAGGTATTTTGATAAGGGTCATAAAAGATTTAAATTAAAAATATTCACTGTATTACCTTTGGATCCAAATCTATTGCTAAAGTTCTGCGAGAGGTTGCCTTCTATTGAAATGCTCTTAGACAAGAAAACGGGGAAATACAGGAAGGATGGAAGAAGGAACGAAAAAAGGGATACAATGCTGAAAAGATAAAGATAAAACAACTGTGCGCTGCATTAAACGAAGAAAAAGAGAAAGAGAAAAACGCATGGCTTGAAATAAGGACCACACTCTGAGAATCAAGTGTCTCACTTCGATGGTCTCACAAAGGAAAAAGAGTAGGCGTTGGCTGTAGTTTGCGATGCAGAATACAGGAGACATAGGAATTACTTATATGTTAATGGTATTAGACATTATGTAAGCACGTTAGACCACACGGGAAGATCCAATAGAATGTGGATTGCGGAGTCAGGGGTTTTCCAGTTGCCGAAAGAACACAAAGAGGCGTCACGAAAGTGCATGACAACATCGTCAGCGGGAAGCTGGCATCCAGGAACTCCAATAACATTTGAGCAAAAGGACACAATGTAGTGACGCCAATTGGAGCAGTGGCTGGGGAGTGAGAGGGGGATTAATTACGTGGCGTGTGTGGAAAGAACCGGAGCTAGATTATCAGATGGCATAAAAGAACCTGGGAAGGAGGTTGGGCACTGTGACAAGAAGTCAGAAGCCAGGGCAGAGCTTAGCTGCTGTGTGGGACTGTGACAAGAGGTCAGAAGCCAGGGCAGAGCTTAGCTGCTGTGTGGGACTGTGACGTGAGGTCAGAAGCCAGGGCAGAGCTTAGCTGCTGTGTGGGACTGTGACATGAGGTCAGAAGCCAAGGCAGAGCTTAGCTGCTGTATGGGGCTGTGACATGAAATCAGTAGGCACGGCAGAGTCAGGGGAAATGAGTGAGCTGTGTGAACCAGTCCTACCAAAGTATCGGCAAATGGTAATCAGGCGTGAGAGATGACTCTTTTTAACCTACCTTCTGGCATGGAGAGTGCCCTGCACAACTACTGAGCGGCGTTGAAGAGCAAGGCAGCTCCAACAGATAGAAGACCTGCCTTCATTTGAACAACTGCGTTTGAGGTTGAAGCGTGCAGGAGAAGAAGTTGAGCTGGGCTCTCTCAATTCATTTTAGGCAACCCACGAAGTCTCATTAACTTACTTTTGTTACAATGTTGTCCTTTTAACTCCGCAACAGTCAGCAGAAACCTCTCTGAAAAATCGTGTTGACAGTCTTATTCAATAAATGTTGTGATATGAGTAGAGGCGATTCAATACATTCTTGACCAGTCAGAAACTAGTTACTATTTAGCGAGAAGAGTCAAGTTCCACAAAGTTCGTTTGAAATTAATGAAAAAGAGGTCGGGTGCATGGAGCCGAGGTAAGTGCACAGTTGTCTGGGGATCAGAAAGTTCTCTGAAATCTTTGAAAATTCTCATTGTGACGATACTCTGGATTTATTTACTTTTAGTATCACGAAGGCACGGGTTAATTGGTTTGAGTGGTTTCGCAGGAGCTATTTTCAATCACACTGCAACTTTGACCTTCTCTCCAAACCAAGTCGTTCAAATCAGGCAGAAATATAAAGGGCCGAACGCGTTCGATCAGATCAAACTTGAAGTCGACATATCCGGCCGCATCATCGACTTTCCAGAGGAATCGGACCTGAAGCAGCTCGAATACGAAGAGATCTACACCAAAACCGCACCTGGTAAGCCCTCGCTCAATTCCTCTGCGAAATTCTCCATTTTGAACCCTTCGTAAATAATCGTTCGTTCCGCAGGGGAGTACAGGTCCAGCAGCACGCACAAGTACAAAATGGCGACCGGGGAAATCATCGAAGTGCCCGTTGAGCAGACGATTCAATTTGAAGAAAATTGCGTTTCCAGAGACGACAAGTCTCCTCAACGGTTGATTTCAAACAGGAATTTTTTCACGTTCAAAGACACGATCCTCAGACTCGCCGCTTTTCACAAATTTGGAAACGATCCAAGTAAGAACGACGTCACATTTGATGTTTAGTTTTAGAGCACATATTTAAGTCAGTCGCCTCTTTGAGCTCTCCTCAGCTCCAAGAAGTAGGAAAGAAAGTTGAACATCTGGTTGAAAAGAGTAGTTTTCTGCAGAACCTTTCTTTTTGCCAAAAAATTGAGAAAAAAACGGCTGGCCCGAATAGGCTCAAATTTTATATTCAGTATTTAGATAAACGTGGAACAGTAAAGTAAACGTATTAACAAAATAGGTTCAAAACTAAATATAGTTATCATAGTGATCAAAACATCAAATCAACTTTTTCTCAAAAACTGCTTTCACGAATTAATTTTTTTTTGTTGTAAAATGAAGAGAGCAGCACAATAAATTATCGATTTTAGCGCAGTTTTTCCCTTATGAACTCCGCTCAAATGACATAAACGTTCTCAGAAAAATTAGTGTCTTACTCCAGAACATTGCCATTACAATGGTAGTTTATTTCTGTACGTATGACAATCTGAAACTACCTCAGAAATTCCAGAATGCAAAACCTGCACCGTATCTACCTCCTGAGTGTGATTGAAAAACCCTGCAAATTATTACACAACGGTTTATTATTCGGATAATCAGCTTGACCTAGCATTAATGCTCCGAGACCCATCCCGTTCGATTCAGCATCGAAAAATATCAAAATGAAACCCAAAAAAAGGTCGAAAAGAACTGAATCGTAATATTAAAATAAACAAAAAAAACGAAAGTATCTAGAAAAAACTGAATTTTAATATGAAAACACGCACGCTATATAATAATATCAAAATGTAACCAAAAATCTACGAAAAAAAACCAAAATGAGAATGAAACGAAAGAATCTAAAAAAATTGAATCGTATTAAAACCAAAAAAAATGAAACGAACGAACTATTAAATAAATAAACCAAAAATAAACGAATAATGAAAAGTTCAATAGAAGATAACAGATATTTTGCTAACGGAAATAGTTGAGAAGGAGCGAAACAGTCATTTGTGGGGGTGAAGACGAGAACAAGGCAATCGGACGATAAAGAGACAAATCGTAATGCCAAAGGTTAAATACGAAACACGAGCGCTTCCTAGAGGAAGCAAAAAAAAATTGGGCGAACCCGTTGCGAGGCGAGGGGGCAGCGTTGCCAGATGAGCAGGCGAGCGATTTCATTGAGATGGGTGGGAGTTCAAACGACGAAACGTTGACTTCCGTTGTGTTCCCGCGTTGTACTGCGTTTCGTTAATTTTTGTAACCGTTTTTTGCCCATAACAATCATGGGCTTCGTCCGATCGGATTGCCAAGATGGCAGGCACAACTAGATACCAAATTGGATTTTTGTGCGAAAGAACGAATTTTTTGGACCACGTTAAAGGCACAAAACGGCCCGGACGGCGGACGGACATTGCAAATTTGGAATCTCCATGTCTTGAAACGTAAAGTATCAAATTTTGAGGGGGGGTTGTAAAAAATTTTTCGTGACCGAAAACACAGGGTTATTATTCAGAATGAATAATAAACCAAAAACGACTTGACCTAATCGGCCCACATTTTATACATAACCTGCAGATCAACATTAGATGGACAAATCAAAATCAGGTCGGTACTAACTATAGTTACCATAGGGCTCAAAACACCAAAGTGCCTTGAAAACGGTTGTAACAATTTTTATTACATTTTTTTGTGCAGGAAATTACAAATAACGCGACAATCATACAATTTTCAGTTATGAGAAAATGCCGATACCACCATAAAAAATTCAACTCAAACCGATTTTAGCGCACTGGGGAATTCAAACTAGCGTTTTTTGAACACGCTTTTTTTGCAGTGCCTCCTCTGTAAATGTGGGCACAAAATGATTTTTTTTAAAAGTTTCGGCACTCGATTCAATCGCTTTTACGTTGGTTTTTTGACGAAGGTCGTAGAATTGATAGTAGCAACCGAATAAATTTTGGAAACAAATTATCTAAAATGTCCTCTACAATTTATTCAAGTACAGTTTTTTCCTTGTAAATCCCGTTCAATTGACACTAGACATCTCTCAAAAACTGTGCTTGTAGTCTAATAAGTCACGAAAACAACGGTAACTTAGTAAATGGCATAAAGTAATTAACAGCAACTCACAAAACGCTTTGTTTGACCAGGCACAAATAACAAAACAAGTTATCTCAGCTTGTATACGCGGTCTATTCAGATTCGGTTGACACAAGAATATAGATGCAAGATTAAGTAAGTTGGTGTACGGAAGCTGGAATATAGCTTCGACCTCACGAGCACACACGTCCAATGGCGATGAATAGAAAAACCGCCAAATTCCCCAAAAAAGACACTTGGGCCAACATGACAACACTTAAACTGTCCATGTAGGGCCACCAACACAACACCAAACTGGATGGATAAAACAAAAGGGCTAGGGTGAGCCTGAATGGTCCAATCGAACTGAGCTTGAGGAGTAACAGATTTAAAAAAGGGAAAGGGAAGGGCCAGGATGGAGTAGGAGCGAGTCAGGGAAGATGGTGCCACAAAGAAAGTGACAGCATGGAGCAGTCGAACACCTTCTGTGTGGCAGAACACGCCGGAATGCAAATTGCCGTCGTTTCCGTCTTCAGTCAGTTGCTCTTCCTCAAATAAAAAATTTCGTGGTAGTCCCATTTTTCGATCTGTGCACATGTCACTGAAGAAAGATCGTGATGAGTAGGAGCAATCCGATAAATGTCGAGTGCTGATAGCACGTTTGTGTGGGAAACCGAGTTAATTAGCTGGTAGAACGATATCAATTGATGAGAGTAGTTAGGCCTGAAGAAGCTTGTGTGGTGCGTTCCATCTGACGTTGTCACACACGAACAGTCCTCAATTTCAGAAACTTTGGCTGATGTTTTTTGACTTCTCTGTACGCTCTAACTCAGTGTTTCCCAACCTTATTTGTTACATGTTCCACTTTTAACATTTCTACATTTTTTTGCCCCTACACATAATTTTAAAAAATATATTTGTTACTGTAAAACCTAAATGATAGATTTTAGTATACCTAATAGTTATTTATACCATTTAAAAAATTGCCTTTTGCTAAATGTTACACCAAAATCTAACGTTGTATTTAAATAACCCGGAGTAAAAGGGTTCAAGTCGGGTCAAAAAACATTCTAAATTACCCCTCTCAAACAACCAAACTGTCCCCTTGTGGGGCTTGGGTGCCACGTGGGAAACACTGTTGTATTGAAATAAATAGAGCTTCATATCACGTTCATAACCCAGTTCTCTGTTTCGTGTTCTAGTTTTTGAAGACCCCTGCATCAAAGGCAGAGCCCAGTGCGTCCCGAACAGCTCGTGTTTGGTGAAAGGCGATTCATTCAAATGCGTCTGCGACTCTGGGTACGAACTTATTTATAAAATTAACGAATTTCAGCTCAGGATTACTGACTAGATACCTGGTGAGTTGAACTGAGGCTTGCTGTCATAGTTGGGGAATCTCCGTCAAATTTTGGTGCAAAAACCAAATGATAGTATTGGTTTTTTTGTATTAGATGGCGCTTAGTTGAGCACGCTACCGAATTGTACAGCAACAAGAAGGTGAATGGGCCTATCATGTGGCGCCAATGATCAGCGTCATGTCTTCTCAGTTCCACCCCCAAGTCCCATTTAGCTGATGTTTACTGTAATCCCTGTATTCTCATCCTGCTGCTGCAGAGGCACCTCTACCTCGAGCTCTGCTGACTCTAATCCCGTCTAGCAGAACCTGCATCACTGTATCTATGACTTACCAACCTTGGCCAGGTGGAACCTTAGCCGGTAGTGTCCTGTGAATAGGTCTTACACCTAACATATGCTTTCTCCCTCCAGACTAAGGACCCCTCTTGATCGCTCTCTGGAGAATATAATGAATGATCCGACTGCCTTTGTCCAGGCACATCCTGCCAATAGGCCCCCTCCTTGGGCCCAGCCAGGCATTCCCAAATTAGCCCTGGCTTAACAGTATGTGTGATCTGACTGTATGATACTATAGATATTTTACCGTTTCAACCGCCTGTGCAGGAGATGCATGCACGCACACAATCACTACAAAGAGCTCGGCTTGAAACTGTTGCCAGCACATCTAATGGTATTTCTCAGATTCGTAAACTCCTGAACCCGCTAGGCCTCCTCTCTCTGATTCGCCTCAAGCCTGGAGCCACCCCATTCCCTGTATCTTTCATAAATAAGAATCTCTGTTCTCTTGCAGCCCAACAGGTGCATGTGACAAGGTACAACACCTCGCCTAAGATGGCCTCCAGAGCAGCTGTGGGAGTCATTTTCGTGCTAGCCATCACAGCTGTGCAGGCCTTGAGCTGCGCTCCACAGCCTTATTTCCTACCCTAGCCCACCAGACCATGGCATCATACGTGATTATCGTCCTAACGAACACCCTGTACATCCACGGGGCCATACTTGACTTCAGCCACCATATCTTGTCAACCATCATCAGGACTGCCCACATCACGGGAGTGTACCCTTTGTATGATCTTCCTTGCGCGTTCACTTTCCACCACCCAAAAGATAAGGAATGTATTGCAATCCTACTGAATCGAAACAGAACTTAATTTTGGTGTGTGGTCGCCGTGTGTGTAATTTTACTTACCTTAGCCGAACGAAGTAGAAAGGAAAGTTATTGAATTCACCAAAAAAGTTTTCTTTTGATCTTTTAAGGTTGGACCAATTCAATTAAATGTTACGTTTAGCCTGCAAGGCTAAATAAGACTACGAGCAAATTCAGTTCAAAATTAACTGTAGCTACTGTTGTGATCAAAACAGTTCCAAATGATGTGTCAATACCGTACGTTTTCATCTGTTGGAAAATGACGAGAGCAGCACAATAAGGTATCAAATATTTTCACAGCAGCAGTCATTAGATAGTATAGAGTATCCACTGGAATCCCCACATTTAAAATGATTTTTTTTTTCATTAACATCAAACTTCCCTGAAAAATCATGTTGGTTGGAGAAAGTGGAATGCATAGCAGCAGAACGTGTTTTTACAAGATCGTATCAACCGAGTGAAAAACATGTCGTAGCGCTCACAGAATGGGGTTTTTGGGGGGAAGAAAAGGAACCAAATACGACAGTTTTTGCATTTTTCTCGCAGCTTTAATGGTTTTGATTGAACTTTCAAAAATATTTTGGAATTGAACGCTACCTAAATTTGGTTCGCTGTAACCATCGCTGTGAAAACATGGTGGTAATATAGGCCTATAAAGCAAACAACTGGGACGGCTGTCGTGCAATTCTCTCCAAAGCAGAACAACAACTTCATATTTCTTCGCTTGTTCGTTGTAAATAGTTTACCAACTGCATTTCGTTAGTTTTCAGTCTGAGTACTACGGAGAATCTGAAGATCAACTTGGCTGCGTCGACATTAACGAATGCCAGGAGCGGACGGCCAACTGCCACCAGGACGCTTTGTGCATCAACGAAATCGGATCTTTCAGCTGCGTTTGTAACAGCGGCTTTAATGGAGATGGGATTCATTGTGAGGGTAATTGACTGAAGCTTAATTACTATAAAAGCTTTTATTTCTACGCTGGTCCACTCAGTTGGACGCCTAATGTTCAATACCCCTTGAAAAACAAAAAAGGTAATGAAAGGGAAAATGCGTAGTGCGGCGCATTACATAACTTTCCTCGTCCCCACATACTTTCAACCACTTTTGCCACTCTACGAGCAAATAGGAATTGTTTTTTAAATTCAGTTTATGTAAACTTGATTGAACTCAACTCCTAATGGCCCGTAATTTATCGAGTTTCTCCTAATTATGTCACGACGTCCATTGAGTAAGCAGCGTACAGATCATTTATGGGAGTGTCAGCACGATTTTGTTTGGGAAGGTTTGCGTTGACTGGTATGGAATTACAAGGAAAGCGTCGTGACAAAATGAAGTCAAAAAGAAAGCGACAGTTTTGAATTCCGGAATTTTCGAGGTAGCTCCTGATGATCTTATGAAAATCATTGAAGTCCCGTCGTATGAGGGAGATTTATAATAGAAAAAATGTACTCAAATCACTTTTTGTTGACATTTTTGATAATTAATTGTTCTTAATTCACGAATGAGAATTCTTTGGTATTTTCGTGTTATTTGGAGCTATCCATATACAAGCTATACTCAAAATTCTAGCGGATCTTGAGAAAAAAATTAGGTGTTTTTATCACTATGATAACTACAGCTAGGATAGGATCGATTTGGCACACAGCCTCATTTCGGCGTCACATGTTGACCTGCGGATAAATATCGATTGGCCAAATTAATTCCGCCGTATCTCAGTTGTGCCCACAAACAAAAAAACCCTGCAAATTATTACACAATGGTTTATTATTCTCATGAACAGCTTGACCTAGTATTACTGCTCCGAGACCCATCCCATTCAATTCAGCATCGAATACTAGTAAGCCATATGAAACATGACCTGGCTACAATGGAACTACGGAAACTAAACATCTGTAGGCATTTATGATCTGATGGAGGGGTGTGCAGAGGAAGTGGCCTTAACCTTCCTCCCCCATTGTGCAAAAAGAGTCAGGGACATTGGGACGGGGGCTTCCCGCGAACCCGTTGCGAGTCGAGCAGGTGGCGTTGCGAGTCGAGTGGGCGGGTGGTTTTAATGAGACGGGAGGGAGTACTAACGACGAAACGTTGACTTCCGCTGTAGTTCCCGCGCTATACTGCGTTTCGTTAATTTTTTTAACCATTTTTTGGCCATAACAACCATGGGCTTCGTCCGATCCGATTGCCGAGATGGCGGGCACAACTAGATACCAAATGGGATTTTTGTGCGAAAGAACGAATTTTTTAGACCACGTTAAAGGCACAAAATGGCCCGGATGGAGGACGGTGGATGGACATTGCAAATTTGGAATCTCCATGTCTTGAAATGTAAAGTATCAAATTTTGAGGGGGGGTTGTAAAAAAATTTTTGTGGCCGAAAACATAGGGTTATTATTCAGAATAAATAATAAACCAAAACTGCCAGAATTTTCATTCATCTACCGAACAACGAAGCCTCGAACTCAGTACACTTGGTGCGCTCGATTGCAGTGGCGTTTTGACCAGGGTAGACGTGAACGAATAACGGAGAGAGGATTTACTGTAGCATGAAACTTGTAATTGGTGAGTTGGGAAATAACAATAAGATTCGAACACTTACATGTACTAAGAAGAAATGACTAGAACAGGATATGAGTTTGAGTATTCAAGTGCGAACAAGGGGGCTCTGAAGGCGTGAAACTGGATGTACAGGGAAGGAAGGAGAAATCT
Organism: Pachypeltis micranthus; assembly: GCA_020466155.1. Lineage (NCBI taxonomy): Eukaryota > Metazoa > Arthropoda > Insecta > Hemiptera > Miridae > Pachypeltis > Pachypeltis micranthus. Next base: position 36,924,563 of record CM035773.1, read on the forward strand.
GAATTAAATGTTGAAGAGAGGTGAAACGAGTGTCTGTCGTAAGAACTGTGGGACAAATGTCTCTTGGGAGAACTGGAAGACGACTCACTTTCATGAGAGCTGATAGATGACTGTATTGGGCAAACTGGGAGACGACTGTCATTTGTGAGAACTGAATGACTGAGTTTGGTAGCGTTGTGGTGAGGTGGTATTGAGGGGTGGGAAAAGGATATTTTGGAAAGTCCAGAGGAAGCGGAAATCCGTTGTCACTCGGAAATAACTGAACTACTGGACTTTCCTCAGGTACGAACCAAAGGGCTTGAGATTAGAAAGGTGTTCGGGGAAACAATGACTTGAAGCAGAGTTGCCAATGCGTTTCTTCTGTGAGGATTGCGAGAGACATCATAGACCTGCTGGTAGAAAGAAGTGGTGTATCACCCGTCCTTCTAGTTCTAACCTAGCTGTTATTCGACCACTTCGAATTATTGAACTACTTTGCCCCCACCCCCTCGGCTTCATCTTTCCCAATTTCTATTTTATTACACAATGGATTTCCACTGTTTAGCTGCAGATATTTGAAGTTGTATGTTATTAATGACACTGATCACACACCAATCACCATCTCTCTCCCAATTCACAATCCTGAGTGCGGCCTTTGTCATATATTTTGCCATTACTATTACTTATTTAATTTTAACCAACATTTACGCTACAATTTATAAATCAGTCGGTTGTTGTCTTTCACAGTTATACCAACTAATGCCAATCCAATGCCTCACCCCGACTCTCCCAAAGCCAACGAAAATGTGGATTATGACGATTGGGGAAACAGAGAGACTTGCTCAGAATCTGCCGATCCTGACGCGTGCGAATGTCCACCTGGATGGTAAGTTTCTCCATTGACGAAGAGACACTTCTAGACTGTAGTGTTCAAGGAAAGCGCCCCTCAAATGAAAATATAATTCGTTGCAAGGCCTATCAATTGTCGATTAATGCGGTATTTTCGGTCTTTTCGCGTTGAAGGTTCAAAGTTCAGAATGACGACTCCCACGCTGAGTGCGTTGATATCGACGAGTGCACCAGCCAACCTGACGTGTGCCACGAGTACGCCAATTGCACAAATTTGAACGGATCGTACAATTGCACTTGCCTCGATGGGTACGAAGGCAATGGCATCGAATGCAGTAAGTTTCTGCTTTAAATCAGTTTCGAGCCCGTATGTATGGTTTTAGTTGTCCTATAACCTCAAAAACAACACGGAACACAAACAAGGTGCTAGAGATCATTTGTGAGACCACTGATAGGCTCGTTGGGTGTTGGTGAGAGGTGGGGGGGGGGAGAGAAATCAGTCACCTCAGCCCTGGTCGACATTTGGAAAGTGTGTGAGAGGCTTCAGTGATATGAAAGAACCAGGGAACCCTCTCAGTCTTGTAACAGTTCTCAAGAGCATTAAAAGTAACTGGGCTGCCATTTTACAATGCAGTTCTGCAACTACATGAGTGAGGAGGTGGAGTTGGTGTTGTTCTGTAAGTTTTAAAAGTTACTACAATCCACTAAGTTGCTCAAGCAGTGCTGTCGTCGCTATCCTTTCAGCAGTTGGGAATTGGCCATAAGTCGATACACCTCAGGTTTGCATCCACTGCTGCTTTGGAAGCTAAAAGGGGATGCAACGAGGGAAAAATACAATAGAACTTGAGTTCACAAAATTTAACAAATATCTTACACAGTGCATCACACAACTTTCCTCAGCCCCACATACATTCTAACTCAGATTCAATCTGTTTTTCACTAAGGTCATATGAACATGTAAAACACTCTGGAATTTATTGAACAGCTTCGTCATGACCTTCATTTAAAAACCAATAATTACAGGTAATTGATGGAAATACAATCTTTTTTGAGTGGTTCGCATTAACACTTCTGGCATTATGGGTTTGTAAAAGAATAGTTCCTGGTTCAATTCACAATAATAGGCCACTTCAATAGGTATATTTGACAGCAAGGTCCACTTCATTCTATAACCTCTACAAAATAGCTTGAACCCCCAGGGGCCATTTTGTGCTGCAACCTCCTCCTTTGCTTCATCTTCCTACTTAACAGATCTCGACATTCCCAAGAGTGGAATCTGCTGTGCGGATCAACAACAGCAAAGACGAAGAAGAAGACGCTAACCATAGGAGGAGGCTACAATTATATCAGGGAAGGCTGAAAGCCTGATTCATGGCTGGAAGATGACCGAGGTTGTTGAACGGAACAAAAAGGAGGTCATGAGTTAGGGAGGGAAAGGAAAACCCCAAGGGAAATTTTTCGTTTTGTGAGGCATTCGTGATCAAACCATAGGAGAATAAACGAAGTTCTGCTGATTTTACATATTCTTCACCAAACCACCACTACACTGCTACCCATTTTGTTTCATCGTCGCTGTAGGTTTCAATTGTGCCCGCAACACCGACTCCTCCTTGTAAGCTTCGGTGCTCACTTCACAAGAGAGATCCTTGCAGCCCCATAGGCCACTTTGGGCGCCAATGTCCAAGATTAGTTTTTTAGTCAATTCACGATAATAGGCCACTTCAATAGGTATATTCGACAGCAAGGTCCATTTCGTTCGATATCTTCTACAAGATAACATGAACCCACTGCTCGCATCATGTGGCTCCAGCTCCAGGGGACATTTCCCACAACCCTGTGCTTTGTCTTCCAACTTCATGGTACCCGACATTCCCAAGAATGGAGCCCACTGCCAGGTTCCAAAACATAGGAAAACACTAATATAAAAATGGTAAAAAAGACGTTAGTTAGGATGCACTATTACACTCAGCGTCATACAAACGGTATCTATAAGGAAAAAGCTGCTAAAACCGCTTTTCAACGAAAGTTGTGATAATTAATTCTGCTGCTCTCGTCATTTTTCCACAAACCAAACCTGTATTACCTCTCTTGGAATCATTCAAGAGAGTAGGTTTGATAAATTGTTGTCAATTTTGAGAAAAAAAATTAGCTGTTTTGATCTTTATAATTACTGTTAATCCAAGACCGATTCCACACATACCCTTTTTCTGGCCTCAATCTGCTGGCTACATATCAAACTTGAGTCAATTTTATTCAGCCTTTTTATTTCAAGGTCAATCACACAGTCCCATACAGTGTTTTTTTGTTGTACTTGGTGTTTTGAAGCCCTGGGAACATAAAAAAAAGATGTTAAAAGACGAGCATCTTTTGCACCAATTACATAATCTTCCTTCACACTCTACAGGGCTAATGGAAGGAAAAACTATGCTGGTGTTTACTTCCATAATGTGCCCGTCTTCTACAAATGTTGGTGTAACATGTATTTCTGCATAACATGTAAATGTATCCTCGTGTACCATGTACTGGATAGTTCTGTTTAACATGTAAATGTATTTTGGGGTTCTCGACGTTATGATGCTCAAAGGACCCTAGACGAAGATGGTTCCTCTGAAAACTTCCAAAGGAGTTTCTTCTTCGATGATCCTTAGATTCATCATTCTGTGGTCCTTCGGGATCTTATAATTTACATTTATCTGCATGGCTGCTCAAGAGCAAAGGAGTCTTGAATTCATACGCTTATATCTCACCTTCTTGTGGTCAGTAGCAACTAATCATTTACAACTGCAATATTTGTGTTCTTTGTCTCACCCTGTGAGTTAGTGGGAAGAGTGTCGCAGTCCGAGTAAAATGTATGTTTGATCTATGAGGCGCATTGTGTGTGTTTTGTACTTTTTTTTATTAATAAGTTCTTGTGCATGCATCGATTGTCTGTGTTGGAGAACATCACAACAGATTTCTCTTGTTTACATTTTAGTATATTGCACTCTGTTGTCAATAGTTGAAGTTTACAAAAAAATTATTTGCTGATAAATAAAACAGGTCCAGCTGACGGATGTGCCACACTCACCTGCCCGAGTGGAAGTGTTTGCGAAGAGCGCGATGGAGTACCGCAATGCATCTGCCAACCAGGATATGAAGGATTGTCTACGTTCTGTTCGAAGAACCCATCGACGCCCCAGGCAAACACGGAAAGTACGGACGTTACGTTTTTTATCACCATGTTGAGTCGACGTTGAGTAACCGTAATTTGGGCGTTTACGAAGCAATTTAGAAACACGTCGTTTTTCTGGTCGTATGTATCGCGGTAATATAGTGGTCATACGACAGTTAGGTAAAAATCCACCTGTCCGTAGTTCAAGCTTTGCGATTATCCGCCTACTCCTTTGCCTCTTCCTATTCATTCCCCATGCCCTGTACCCTGGCTAGGCCATGTAGAGGCACAGCTCGTTACGTAGTGCAACTCATTGTGCGTGAACTGTATCGAATAGGCAACGCTTCAAGCTAGAAATTCACCCTGAAGATGATCACACCTGATATTGGGAAGGAGTTGATGGTCATTGCTGAGCAGGGAGAAGAAGAAGATGACCTGCACACAATAACCCAGGATCTGGAAACTGAATTTTTGAATGGTGAATAGGTGTAGAGAAGGTGCTTCCAAACCTTTCAAACCGAACAGTATCGAAGGTCATACAAAAGTGGTGGCGAAGAAAATTAAAAAAGATCTGGTGCAGCTGAGTGACAAGAAAGTTGAGCTTCATTGCTCTATCTCTCCTTTGCTGATGTTTAACTAAACCCCTTTCAAACGATCTCTCTCTCTCTCTCTCTCTCTCTCTCTCCCTCTCTCTCTCTCTCTTTGCTGATGTTAAACTAAACCCCTTTCAAACGATCTCTCCCTCCTCCAAACTCTCACTAAGTTGCTGCTTATAATTTCCTGTTGCAGTGATCTGTTACAGTCGCATTCCCCTTCTCAGGATGAGTATGCCTCCTGCCACCATCTCTGGCTCCCTTTTGCTCCTTTCAGACTGTAGATCACACTCTCCCCTTCCACGTCCCAACCACTACAATTCGATCATTGCTCTACGTGCTGTTTCATCACTCATTCTTAAATGTTGTCTGTTTTCACCTGCTAACGTTTGATCATGTTTTTGACAGTATTCCATCCTCCTATCTCTCTCACCATCCCTCTCCAACCAACGTCCCTTAACATTAATGGAGTGCTGAACCATCGTTGAACATTTCCAACTGTATACCAAATACCCTAATTCAAGTGAGAGGGGAACTATAGAAACAATGAGGAAGGGTAACGAATCTGTTTCATTGCAATAGCAAACATATTCATGTGATTACCACAGTAAATAACACAATTTCACCACTAATTGGATCAACTCGAGCCACACCCACTTACAGTCAGTTCAGCTGCTAACTAAACATTCCACAAATCAATCGCCATCTGCTTACGACTAGTTCCATTTCGCTTCCCTGCTTACTTATTTTCATGTATAATCGCTTTGCTTATTGTGATGTCTTAACTCAGCGTGAATGTTGGCTTTTAGATGACTGCGCGAGTGATAGCGATTGTCCTCAGTTTGCAAGGTGCCAGCAAAGTTTGCGTTCGAGCCGTCACACTTGCGTTTGTTTTGACGGCTCAAACCTAAACTCTGTCGGATCCTGCTCACAAGCGGTGGCCCAACCCCCTCGTCTGGTAACCGACGAAGGAAGGTTGTTCAGAACGTGCCACCAGGGAGATTGCTGGTGTCCACCTGGATATGTGGACGATGGACGGTATTGTGTTCGCGAGTCAGAGCGTGGTCAGGAGCCCTCTGAGCCGTATGACTCGTACTTTGACACCGGAGTCCCGCCTGCTGGTCACGAAGGTAATCACTGCTTATCGAATTAGATGCTTATTGTATTAGAACTAATACAACAGTTGAACATTCAAAATGTACATACCATCTACATTGACGCTCATTTTCATCTTTTTGTCTTTACTAAGTACGAAGGAATGATGTAATAGCCTGCAATACACCTATTTAGGAACAACTAAACCAATTTCACTGGCTTTTACTCACAGTTCTCTTAATTGCTTACCACGATGTTTTCTGTTTTTTCAGAAGGTTCTTGTGGCGGACGTACGTGCCATGAGAAGGCTTCCTGCATACCCGCTTCATCCGCCGAAGGAGGGTATCAGTGCATGTGCAACCCAGGCTTTGAAGGAGACGGTTTCACTTGCAGCGGATCAGGCAAGTTGAAGAGCTTCTTTATAATACGGACTTTATGTAGTTGCAAGTCAATTTAGGAGGAGCTCGAGGGCATGTGAGATGTTTTTATTATTAGCTTAGTAGTTAGGGGTATGGTACAGCTGGGTTAATGACATCAGACCCCCCTCCCCCCCTCACCACTACAGCCGATCTGACGTCACCCCCCCCCATCACCACTACAGCTGATATGACGTAAGACCCCACCCCATCCCTGTGTGCATTAGTGTAACTCCTAAAAGGATCCCCCACCACTATGAATCCCCCCATGTAACGTCATGCCCCCACAATTGGCGCAATTTCTGAGGGGATCTACGTCATACCCCTTCTAATTACGTCCTACCACAATTCCCCCCCCCCCACACGTGTTCACGCTAAATAAATTCCGAGCACACGTGGAGCCGCTAAATTTTTGACGGGGTGGGGGAATAGGCCATTTTCTGTTTTAAGACTTTAGTATGCTTTGTTCTTTCGACCGGTCAACGTGTGTTGTACGATGATGCTCGGTGTGCCGGCCATGTGCTCGATGGGGAAGGACAATTGGATTACAAAATGCAGGTAATTCGAGAGCGTATTACACGTTTTTACAGTGGTTCCCCGTTACGTTTTTTAGGAGCTAATTTAATTTATCGATTATTGCTAGGATTGGTAGGTCTATCTATTGCCTCAAATATTTTTGGTTCGTTGAAAGACAATATAATTGCGTGCTCCACGTGTGCTCGGAATTTATTTAGCGTGAACACGTGTGGGAGAGAAATTGTGGTAGGACGTAATTAGTAGGGGTATGACGTAGATCCACTCAGAAATTTCGCCAATTGTGGGAGCATGGCGTCACACGGGGGGATTCATAGTGGTGGGGGACCCTTTTAGGAGTTACACTAATGCACACAGGGGTGGAGAGCATCATATCAGCTGTGGTGGGGAGGGGTAGGGGTGGGGGTCTTACGTCATATCAGTTGTAGAGGTGATGGGGGGGGGGGGGTGACGTCAGATCGGCTGTAGTGGTGGGGGGGGGAGGTGATGTCATACATCAGCTGTACCATACCCCTAACTACTTAGCTTATATCATTGATAGAAAGGCTCTGCATCCAAGACACAAGAACGCCCTCAACATCGTGTAGTCTATCATTAACGTTTTAATTCCCACATTTGGTTTTGAGACATGGGGACAAAATGGCGAACGTTAATAGGTTTTGTAACACCTTGCAACGCGATGCCACCGAGCTACAAATTCTGTAGCGCGCCAGACTCGACATGTTTCATAAATACCGAAACTGGTTTACAAATGAGGAGAAGTAACAGGAGATACGACATTCAAGATGTCAGGCGCCTTCTTACGGGAGCATTGCCTGCCTTCACGTGTTAATGATTCTCCAGTAGGCGCCTCAAGTTTATTTGGTCCATGCAAACCAACACGCGTCATTATTGCTCCTGACATTTTGACGGTAGGCAACCCCCTCATTAGGTCAAGCTCCTGCTTGTTTTCAACTCCAAGCACCAAGTGGCCCCAAGTCAAGGGTTCAAGTGGGGCCAAGTGCAGTAACGTTAAAAAGAGGCCGAAGTAACAGGATATTGAAGACAGACAGGAGCTTTCTAGATCAAGGCGAGTTTCATACCTTCCATATAGATACGTCACATAATCAAATGAACCTGTGCTGGTTGTTTAACTTCACAGGTTGTGTTATTTGTGGGGTGTAAGAACAGCTGAATCAGTGTATCGAGGATAACAAAAAATGTTCTTTCACAACGACCTGGAAATTTCTAGCGTTCACAGTCACAACTCTCCCTATGGCATTCGCATTTGGAATTTATTTACTTCAATTTCTCAGTCAGCAATTTTTTCACTTTTCTTCCCAAAATATAAGCAATTAGTGCTAGAACTGATACACAGTAATATGAAAATGAAAAGCGAGACAGCAACTTGACACTGAATACTTATTTTGTACTAAACTGTGCTGAGACGATGGCCACCTGATTGTGAGGGCAGACACCTGCTCTCTTTTCTTACCGTTTCGCTGGTTAGTTGGAATCTACACGTTGACTAGCTCCCAAAAGTGTGGCTTCACAGTGAACTTCCTCAAGTAGACCCTCCTCGTGTTTCCTCTCAAACATTGTAACTTTTATTTCGTTATCAACGCCGGATTTATAATTCGTTGTATTTTGTTTTCGCAGACGTGTCGTGCAGTGAAGCAGACATTTGTCATCCGAAGGCCATTTGCGTCAAAGATCAGGTGATGATGAACTCAGTCTGTGTGTGCAGCGATGGCTTCATTGGCGACGGTTATACGTGCTTTCCAACAGGTCAGTGTTCGAGGAGTTTTTAAATGGGTGGAAGTCACGTGACTTACTCCCAAATATATTTAGTGGTGAGGCGAAATAGGCAGACATAACCATTTAACAAATTCAGACAATTGACCTCCAACGACGCTTGATTGCCACTCAGTTTCATCTTGACGCTACGTGTGATACACCTTCACTCCTGGAAATCTTGAAAACAATACTTTCCATTTGTGAACGTAATGTGACTGGTGAATAAGAACGAAATTAAGATTGTGGACTGTAATAAGGAGGGTGAGCAAGCTTTAAACAAAATCCGTGGAAAATGGCCACCTTGGGGACACCTTCTAGGAGCTGAAGAATCAGTTGCCCTCAACGGGGTCCCATATTCCAAGAGGGAAAGACGTCGTTTGCCAGGAAATGTTCCAGGGCGCGAAAATGCACTGCTTGGAGGAGACAATTTTATGCCAAACAAAGGTAGGAAAAACGTTTTAAAAAAAATGAGTCGGCACTATCGTTCGCGTCGCATCGGTAGAACTGCCGGAAAATTGTTGAAGGACCTTATCATATTTGCCGCCTCAAGAAGCGCTCGCAAGTTGGAGATGAGGATCGAACAGTGACTCAACTCATCCCACAAAAATTCGATAAGAGGAACCTGCCTACTTTTGACTGTTTTCGACGGCTTTGTTGGACGAAGAAATACAATTTTAAAAGGATTTGGTGCGACGCATCACACAACTTTCCTCAGTCCTCCGAGCATTTATCGATCTTCATCGCTATAATCCATCGTGATTTTTCCTCTGTTTATATGACTTTGGTAGAACTTTCAACGTGCTGTACACTGCTTAAGGATAAAGCTCATTGCTAAAAACATGCATTAAACTGCTTAATGATAGAGTTCATTGCACTGCTGCTACTTTACTTATTTTATTTTTTTGTCTGGAGGACATGGGGGACAAGTCCCTTTGTCACTGCGGCTACATATGGGCCTATAGTGACACTGACCTTTCTTAGTAGAAGGCGTCGTACATACCTGCCCCCCTTAGGAAGCTGAGATTCCACTATGATTTGGGGTTCAATAGTCCCCTGAGCGAAATATTCCGATCCTGCCTAGAGTGTGAGCATCGCCTTTGCCCTTTGACAGGAAGGCTGTATATGTACCCCATTGGGCTGGAGCCAAAATTCCGAGGTCAAAAACCTGGACAGATTCGGTGCTTTGGAAATGAGGCATTCCCACGTTAACTTAGACCTGAAGGTAAAGGCCTTTAGAGCGGCCTGGCTGTCTGAGAATCCGCTTGCCCTTGAGTCCTTTAGTCAGGATCTCTTCCACGCAGATCTTTATAGCAAGGATTTCCGCTTGAAATATCGTGGCATACTCTCCCAGCGGCTTAGAAACACTGTAGTTGGGCCCTACAATACCCAGTTCAGCTCTGCCTGTCATAATTAAACCTTCGGTATACCACTGCAGGGCGCCCACCTCAGTCTGGAACGTCTTCTTCTCCCATCGTTCCTGTGAGTGGACGCTAACACTAAATGGCAGCTGAATGTTCTTCCGCTCTGGCATAACGTCAGTAGCAAGGACTGCTGCCTCTTCTAGCTTAAACTGTCAAAGTGATATGTTCAAAAGGACTTCCATTGCAGCAGTAGGGCAACCCATCGCCCCTGTAATAGCAAGACACACCTATCGCTGCAGTTGTTGGAGTTTTCCCTGTACTGCCAGCCAGCCTGTCGCCTTCCACCACACACACGGTGAAGGCATACGTGACGTGGGGTCTTATTACCCCCTTATAGAGCCACTCCATCATTTTTGGAGTTAAGCCCCAAGATTTGCTGCACAGCCTCCTACATGCCCACAGAGCTGTAATTGCCTTGAGCAGCGCATATCTCACATGCGAGTTCTCACTGCTGCTACTTGCGCCACAAGCTTCGTTTAAAATCCAACTTATAGGCTGTCAACGTGTATAGGGAGGGTTTGTATCTACATCTACTTCTCTGGAATTATAAGGGAAGCACATAGAAGATGACATTTTGAAGGTAGGCAACCCGCCATATTAGGTCAGGCGTCTGCTAGTTTTCAGTCCCCAGTTACTTATAATCCTTTTTAAGCCAGTTTCAGCATTAAACATCGAAGCGCACTAGTATTAAAAATAGGCTGAAGTTACAGGATATTTAAAATGAACTAGAGCCCTCTCGAGCGTGGAAAGTTTGAACCACCTGTGACCACAAATTCGAGTTATATGTCAGTTCAGTTTCTTCATTCAATCAAGATGGTGTGCCAATGACCTACCTATGCGATGAAAGTTTAACAACGCTTATTAGATAATTAGCAGCAACCCCAAAAATTACTGAATTTAAACCTCCGCTGTTTTATTTACACCCATTTCTCACAGTTTGTACCTGATAACTCTGAAATAGCAAGTACTATCCTACTAGGAAAAATCAAGAGAGCAGTCTCATGAATCACCTATGCAGTTATAACTGAATAATTGTCGCGCCGTAACTAGGAGTGACTTAATAAATTTTAGCCCTACAAATTTCGTATTAACAGAATGAAAAACAGATTAGTGGTTGCTAGAGTGATAAAAATTGCTGAATGTACATGGAGCTGAGGAACATTGTGTGATGCGTCGCAACAGATATTTTTCAATTCTCATCGCATATCGTGTATTTAATTCAGTAGCGACCCCAAATGCTGCTTATAAAACTCGTTGATAACATTTTTTCTAGATTCATGCTCAGAGGACCCTGACTGCGGCAACTTCGCTATTTGCGAGCACAACCCCGAGAAAGGACTCAATGAATGTCGGTGCCAACAGGGTTACGAGAAAGTTGACGGATTTTGCACTCAGTCAAAAGGTAATTGATTTTATTTTAACCTTCGCTAAGCCTCGACATTACAGTTTGTTCACGTTTTTTGTTCGCGAATGTTCGACAGCGTCCGAAGATATCTGCGGCAGTTGCGACGTCAATGCGAAGTGCATAGAAAACGAAGGGGTTCAAGATTGTGAGTGCAGAGAGGGTTATCAAGGAGATGGGTTCAGCTGCCATCTCGTTCCTAAAGGGTGCGATCAACTTCGCAACTGCGACCCCAACGCTCAGTGCTTGTTCAGGGTTGAAGACGGAGGGTACCGGTGCACGTGCGACGAGGTAAGAAGTACAGCAAATCAAACATTATTTTAATAACTACCGTACTATTCCACGCCCTTTTCTATCGACCAACAATCTAAATTTGTTGAATAATCTTTAGGGGCTATGTACCACAACTTTCCCGAGCACCGAGTATGTTGAACTTGACGTACCAATTCAATTTAGTTCTCACACAGCTCATTTGCACTTGGTAAATACAACATCGCGTTTTACGTAGAACAGGGCAGCGTTTAAAGTTCCGGAATTTATTGAGGTGCAAACCATGCCATGGCCATTATTAAGTGCACAGGTGTTTCAAGAGACCGTCGAAAAGACTTTTATAAGAAGGATCTTTACTTTCTCGAAATTATCGGGTAAAAACTGTAAAAAAAGTGAAACAGCCAGGATTTGAATTCCGGAATTTCTGGGATCCCTCCAACTATTTTACTAACGTTATTCAACGGGCGTCGTTTAGATGGTTCATGGAACCACCGCCCTTTTTTTGAGTGCTGAGCTGAATGTACAAGAAAAAAACTGCGCTAAAATTTTCTTCGAAATTTCTGATAATTTATCGAGTTGCCCCCATCATTTTTCCACTGATAAGAATTTTATGGTACTGTCGCGTTACATGGAGCTGCCCATAAGAAACATTTAATCAAAATCAGTGGCGCCGTTTTGAAGAAAAAAAATTGATGTTCTGATCACTATGATTACAATAATTAGGTTTGAGTCGATTTTTCTCGCACTCTTATTTTGGCTCACATGGTGGTTTACGGGCTAAATAGCAAATTTGAGTTCGACCTGCAGTTTTCTCGCAATCGCGTCCACACTCGCGCGAACCACTCTCTAAACGGTGTTTTTTTTGGACTGAGAACGTTATAAAACGTCGATCTGAAGAAAACTAAAGAAATAAAATCAGCCCATTACATAACTGTCTTTCTTACTACTTAGAGCTAAGGAAAGTAATGTGCGTGCTCAAATTTATTTCATTTTTTTGCTTCAGGGCTTTGAAGGGAACGGAACTTTCTGCCAGGAAAAGGTGACGTGCAGCACTAATCCGAATCTTTGCCCCATAAATTCAAGATGCGTTTATCAAAACGGAAAATACGTGTGCAAATGCGACGTCGGCTTCGTCGGAAATGGAGTCGAATGCAAAGGTAACACTTTTCTACGAAGTTTGTTCGACGTTGGAGTTTGCGCGAGTAATAAAAACGCTGATATTTTGGAATTATTGCAGAGCTGGAGCAGAGAGCAGAATTTTTGATAATCACGAAAGGTAGTTCGGTGGTGAAAGTTCCATTCACGCCCACTAAAGACGACCCAGGGATGCCGTTTAGTATAAAGGGTCCGCCAGACACTGTAGTAGGTATGAATTCTCGATGTCGCTGTAGCAAATTTTTTTTTTATGTTCGTGTAGTTCCAGTTCGTTTATGTTACAATGCGAAATGAAAATTGTGAGAGGAGTAATGGGGACAATCGCGTGCCGCAGTTGAGACATTTTTTAAGGCCGGTCCAGATGCTCCGTTTTCGACCACGACTTAAGTTTGCTTAGACTTGCTGCTGTACAAGACGGAATGAAAACATAGCGACTAGTAGGGTCTAGATGATAGAGACTTTTCGCTCAGTTTTGTGTGATATCGCCATGGAAAATGTTCTCCTATGGTCAATTTTTGCTGTCTGTCAGAAGAACCAGGCACCTGGTCACGAAAATGGTTATTAAAAAGGCGGGAGTTTTCCCATGTGTTCTCTTCGATACACACTCAGTAGAGAGTTCAACTTTTCCACGATTGTTTCCCTGTTTGCGGCGAGGTCGATTTCCTTAAATTTGTCCATCAATATCCCGTAAGCTTCACCCTTTTTGTCCCTATCACTATAGTCTTTCGACTTCACACACCAAAGGCACGGGAATGCGGTTAGAAACTCCCGCGAGCACTGGCGAAGGTCGATCATCGTCGGGTGATGAATAAAATCTGAGGAACAAAACGAAGCGGAAAACGGAGCAAGTGTCCACACGCAGCGACATGCCTATACATGTCACGGATTTCAGAGGTCCTCAGCTCAGACATCGCTGCAACTGCGCGACTTTCCAATGGACTTAAAACCTCACCGTTTTCCGGTCCCCACGCAACGTTTTGTCTGCAACGACTTGGTCTGCGCAGGCAAGTCGTGGTGGAAAACCGTGCATCTGGACTGGCCTTTAAGCCTTGCGTAGAGACTGAGCAAAAAGAATATGCGTGTTGCCTATGGTCAACATGTTAGGATGGACCGGGAAACATTGTGTGAGATTGCGAAAGAAATTAACTAAGGCGCTCACTGGAGAACCTTTACATCTACCCGTCTTTGAAGTGGAGTCCTGTAAATTATGTACATGTTGGTTACTCAATAGTGAACGCAGGCAATGCTTGCGGAAGTAGGCGCCTTACACTTGGTTGGTGATACTTCTACTCCTTATTAAACCAGTCGAACGCCCCCCCCCCCTCATTTCACATTCCTCTCCACAACAGACAGCTCCTCCCAAACACATTTACTGACGAATTCTCGCGCAAGGCGGTCGACACCAGTTCTCCCAACAGACGCTTTTCACCTCTCATTGACATCTAATTCTGATTTCTCCTTCTACAATTAGTCTCACGCCATCAGAGCTTCCTTGTTTGCACTTATCATATCCTTTAACATCACCTCTTCTTTGTACGTCTAAGTCTTCAAATCTTGTGATATTCCCCATCTCCGAGATTCATTCAGGCCTACCCTGGTCAAAACAACCACTCTCACTGGCAGGGGACACCCCAGCCTAAAAGTTGGCTTTGTGTATATAAACCAAAACCTGGTGAATCCACTGTAACTTGTCCCATGTGATGGAAAGCACACCTTTTCTTAGGCCTATCTGGGTTCTTGTTATGTGAGGTAGCCTTCACAACTTAAATTCCTATACGCCAAGAAATTTTGAAATATCAGTACTTCATTTAAAATTTTCTCAGTTCCCCCGAGGATCTGCAAATCCACTATTGTGTACTGTACTGTACCATCAGTGATTCCCAGGGTCAAATCTGACTCGAGAGCTCCCAGCAAGTCACCCTGACCTTCTAATTTAGTAAATCCTCGTCACAAGATGGGCTGAATTCGGTCGATCATCTGGCACTTCTGGTCCTCCAACGCCACACAAAATCGAAAGTCGCGTTATTTAATTAAATTCGACCTAACGTTTATTTTTATCATATCTACGTGTTAGTTATAATTCGTCCAAGTCAAAGAACATTGAAAACGAACCTCTCGAGCATTGCTAATTGCCTACCTTCAACACGTCAGACGCGCTGCAGATTCTTGTTAAATTACAGTTCAGAATCAAGATGGTATTCCAATGAACTACCTACACGATTAGATATTAGTAAAGATCGTAAGATTGAAATTGCAGTATTAAAACTGTCGGGGCACGCCCTTGAAAAGGGCGTGTGTGGTCTTGAAAAGGGCCGACGAAAATTGTTGTTGTACTTGTAGGTCCTGTCTGCCGGTTGAGAGAGTGTGAGGCGAAGAACGGGTTTCTCGGGCGTCGTTGCGTAGGTCGAAGGGCTCGGTTGAGCGATAGCTCCTCACGGCGAGGGACTCGGTTGAGTCGGAAGGGATTCGGTTGAGCAGCGGGCGAGGGACGAGTTCCTCAGGCGTCGAAGCGTAGTTTAAAGGGCTCGGTTGAGCAGTAGCTCCTCACGGCGAAGGACTCGGTTGAGTCGTTGCTCCTTCTTCTTCAGACGCGAGAGGGCGGACTCGTCGTCCCTGCTGGCTCTGCTGATGGTGGCTGGTTGTTGTCGGAAGAAGAAATCGGTGAAAGGATGAAAGAAAGAATGCTGTTTGTCCGTTTTTTTTTGTTTTCTTTTCGGACGCTTCCGGGGAGGGGAAATCTTCAAAAGACACCCAAATGGGTAGTGTCGGATTTTTACCGACTAAAACTCCTCCCACGCGGGTGCCAACCCGGAGGTGCTAAACCAGAAAGAATAGGAGGCCGGCCTGCAGATGCAGGGGGACTCATGCGCGATTGCGAAACTGGGAGGCAGGGACGGGTCAGCGTGGGAGAGGGAACAAGGCCTGAGAACAATGTCGGAGGCAGTGGGGATGTACTGTGAAAGGCAGCTGATGGAGGGGTTGGGATGCCGAGCTACTGAATTGCAAAGGTTGAGGGCGTAAGTCGAGGCAGCCTCGCCGAGGGAAGGGAGGCCGGCTTCCTATTGGAGCTGTCGATTCCTGATATACCAGGGGGAACTGAGGACCCCTCTGAGGGCCTTCATGTAAGTGCCCTCAAGTTGCTTGAGGGCTGTGGCAGTTCGCCAGACAGGGATGGCATAGGTGCTAATGCTTCTGATGATGGCATTGAAGGCACGGATTTTTGTTTGTTTAGAGACCTTTTTGTTATTAAAGAAGGGTTTAAGAGCCGTAAAGGCTCCGTTGACCTTGCCACGAACGGCACGAACTTGGCTATGCCAGTTGAGCATTCTGTCGAAGATCACTCCAGGGTATTTGGCCTTAGTGCTCCAGGGGATTGAGTGGCTGCCAACTAGTATGTTGGGGGGAGGAGTATTCCGCCGGGAGAAGAACACAGACTCAGATTTGGCTTCGTTGAGGCGGAGGCCCCATTTGTGGTACCACTTGAGCAGGGGGGGGGGATGAACTTGTTCATGACAGTTGCACAGTGCAACTTGGTTTTGGAGGTGTAGAGGAGGGCTACGTCGTCTGCGTATTGTGCAGTGGCGATTTTTCTGTGGATAGGAATGTCATGACAGAAAATGTTGAAGAGGGCGGGGGAGAGTTTCGAGCCCTGGGGAACGCCAGCTTTTTCCAACTCTTACCCTGAAGGTTCTGTTAGAGAGGATGGAACGAAGAGGCCAATGAGGGATGGGTGGCAGTGTAGTAGGATAAGTTTGTAAATCAAACCCTCATGCCAGACCCTGTCAAAGGCTTGCTGGGCATCAAGGAGCATGGAAGTGTGTCGGCGTTTGTTCCGATTTTCAGCAATGAACTCAGTCACTCTGAGGAGTTGGAGGCAAGTTCCGTGGTGGCTTCTAAAGCCGTGTTGGAAGTTTGGGAGCAGTTCGTTGGTATGGATGAATTAATTTAGGTGGGTCAGAATGATGGCCTCAGCTGTTTGTCCGTGCAGGCAGGCCCTTATATACGTACTCTTGGAGGGAGTCGTCCTCTCTGGTTAGCCACCTGATATCCCCTCCAGGAGTCGTCTGTGGCTCGCGGCTAGCGCCCTCTGTCGGGGTGACTTTCCTGTGAGGCGCCTTTTGTAGGTAATGGGTGGCCAGCCGCCACAAAAACCACCGCTGTTTTACTTCCCTTTCTCACAGCTTGCACCCGATAATTCCGAAACAGCAAGCACGACCACGCTCGAAAAAATTAATTGAACAGTCTCACGAATTATCCAAACACTTATAATTCAATAATGGTCGTGTCTTAAATAGGAGCGATTCAATAAATTTCAGAAACTTGAGCTTCACCACGAGCTATGTTCTTCGCCGCCATACTAACAATGAAAAACAGGTCTGAGTAGGTTTGAGAGGGATGAAAATTGTTGAATGTACGAGGAGCGGAAGAAATTGTATGATGTGTCGCATTAGATATTTGTTCAAGGAGAAATCGCCTCCATTTGTGTATCTGAGGCGGAAAGTAAAACTTCACTCCCTCCTTCCACTTTATTCACGCTGTGATTTTATGTGTTGTTAATTGCCATTTCTTAACGTCGACTTTTAATACGCTTTTTATGTTTCGAAAGGTATCACGTACGACTGCGTCGAGGGGTACATTTACTGGAGCGAAGTTAGAGGACAAATCAAACGAGCGGATTACAACGGATCTCAACAAGAAATCTTTCTGGAAATAAGTACGACCTCCGTGAGGGGTTTTTTCACCTTTGATCTCTCCTTATCTCAATACAGTACAAAGTAAAGTTATGTAATATGCGTAAGGAAGGACAAAAAGTTTAGTTTTCCTCAAATGGTTACCTTTTTGTGAGCCTGGACAACAGTGTACTGACTGACTCCTATTAAAGGCACCGGGCGGTTGTGGTCTAGTGGTTAAGGTATTGATTCATAATTCTCGACGTAAGTCGGGGATCGCGGATCGAAGCTCTGGCGCGATAATTGGGGTAATCTTTGCCTGAGTCAGCTCTTCAAAACATCTCCAAACTACCTCAGTACAATTGGCGCCCAACTAGTGGTCAAACTTCATTCCGAGAAAAAGAAGAGGGCCTGAGGGAAAAAAATTAAAAAATTAAGAGAGAAAATAATGAGACAAGTTCTCGGGTCCGAGATTTGCTGACGCTGTGAAAGTTCCAGCGAAGGGAAATAAAATGGGCAACGCGCCTTCTACAATGTGAAAGAAAAGACTTTCCTTGTACCCCCTCATTTCTCGAATCAAAGATCGGATTTTCCGGGGATTTGCTCAATTCTCATAAATTCGTTCCGTAGAAGAGTCCGCTCCAGGAGCAGCGGCTAATGACGAGGGGGGGGGGGGAGATGTACTGACTGACACCTATTAAAGGCACCGAGCGGTCGTGGTCTAGTGGTTAAGACATTGGTTCATAATTCTCGACGTAAGTCGGGGATTATGGATCGGAGCTCCAGCGTGATTGCCCTAATTTTTGCCTGAGTCAGCAGCTCTTTAAAAGCATCTTCAAACTACCTCAGTACAACAGTGTTTAATAAAGCTGCGTTGTTTTCGTTAATTTATTGTGCTACTCTCGTCGTTTTTGTACAGATAAAAATCGTGTAGTACAGTCGCCTCATTTGAAACTGCCCATAGGGACAAAGTTCAGTCAACAAAACGACGTTGAATTCAAGAATTTCATACGTCTCTTCTGAAGTTATTTTCTGACCATCATTAAACTTCTGCGGTATAGATAGTTCTAACCGCCTGATTATTAGAAAACATATGTATCGTTTGAGCGAAATTAATAACGAAAAAACTGCGTGGAAATAGATTTTTTTCGAAATTTTTGAGATTTTTTAACTGTGCTACTTTAGTAATTTACTCACTAATGAGGGTTTTACAGTACTGTCACGTTAGCTGGAGTTAAAAATTTAATCGAAATCGTTATAGCGGTTTTTGAAGAAAAAAATTCTTGTTTGATCAGTATGATAACTATAGTTAGCTTTTCAATCAACTACTTCGTAGAGCTAAGGAAAGTAAAATTATATGAGTCATTTGCATAACTTTAGTGGAGTCTTTCAACACTTATCAACTTCCTCCAAACCTCTTTTTACTTTCCTTGTTTTCAATAGTTTGCGATTTTTGTTGCAGAGGGTCAAGCTCCCGAAGGTTTGGCGTTAGACTGGATCAACAGGCAAATTTATTGGACGGATCCGTCGACCGACAAAATATCGAGAGCCAACTTGGACACTAAAGCAATCGAAGTGCTCGTCAGCGAAAATTTGAAAAACCCTCGAGGCATAGCAGTTCATCCGTACCGCCGGTGAGGGCTGATGGTTTTGGTTCCTTCCCGGCCCTTTGGGTAGCTGACAGTGATATAAAATACTCCGATAGCGGAGCAAATGTTGCACCTGTAACTCAAGGTGTGAATATCGAAGGACAAATGGCGAGTGTAAATGAAGACTCAGCCTTGAAAGTCCACGCTGTGTGTGTATCGTAGGAGGGGCGCTGAAGTCCAGTTCACAATTTCTTAGCAGCCTTCAAATTCACTATTTCTTTCTCTGCATGTGTCCAACGCTCCCCAAACACCAGTGCCTTAGATATACTATCAATACATTCCAACCCTCACAGTCTTAAAGTACACTGCTTTTCATGAGGCTGCTCATTCTATTACTTCCAGTAACGCAGTTGTATTATTTTACTTTCAGAAAGATGTACTGGTCAGATTGGAACAGAGAAGCTCCGAAAATAGAAGAAGCCAACCTCGATGGTTCAAACAGAAGAACTATTGTACACGGGAACCCCGGCGATTTGCCTAACGCATTGGCGATCGATTGGGACAGAGAAGAATTGTGTTGGGCCAACGCTGGATCAAAAACTATTGGTGAGAAGAACAGTACAGTATGAACTAACTACTCAAACATGGTGTCACTCTGATAAGAAGCATCTTAGGGTAATTGCACGTCATAACTGTGGGGTTTATTTTATATATTTAGATTGATATATAAAAAAAATGATAGTGCAGTAAAGTTGAGGAGAAACGAAGAGATTGAAAAAAAGGTGAGGGAAGGGGGATGAAAGGAGGTGAAAACAAAACGGGGACTTGACAAAGAGGAACAACAAGGTAAGAAGCTCCTTGCACTGAGGGGGACGATGAGATTAGCTCCTCTGGGGATGCAGCAGAACTGATGGTACTGGTAATTTGTGGCAGAGGAGGGGACAGTGAACATTGCACATAACGTAGAGCCCACAATAATGGCAAGCACTGACTTGAGGCCGTCGAAGTGACGAGGATAAGTGGGAAGAGAAGCGTAAATGGTACGAATGAATAAGTGGCGATCAAAGAGAATGACGAGAAGCTGCTAAAGGGAACGTAAAGACATAACAAAGCATGTAAGAACGAGGTGAAGTGAAGAGAACTTTCAGTTCAGGTTGCGCAAGTTGTGGTGTAGGATAGTTATGGCTTGAATGGAATCATTCGGGAGACAACAATTGTTGCAAGGGTTGAAACGAAGACGACGCAAACGCAGTAGAAGGACGGTTGCACGGAGAGTGACCCTTTCCCTGCCGACGAATGAGATAACGCCCTCAGCCCAACATGTAACGCGGCTCCCACCATTCCGACCTGAGCTCGGTGTGATGACAAAAACCTTATTTTTTTATTATTCACTTTTTCTTTTGACGTGAGTGACACTGAAAGTCACTGTATCCCTTGTGTGCTTCTCGTCATTCTGGATTCCAGCTCTTTGAGACTTTCTTCGATCTCTTCCCAGTCAGATTTTCCGATTTTGTAATCGAGTCCGTATGGCGTACGACCATTTACATGTACCACCATTTTACAATTTCATTTGTGAGTAATTCAATAGCAGTAAAAACATGTTGGACTGAGAAAGTCGACGATTACGCTCATTAACCCCTATTTGCTGCGCCAAGAGCATTTGTTGAAGCTACAGGAATCAAAGATGCTCGAGAAAGTGGTCGAGGCTCTAACTTCCCCTTGCTATTAAACAAATAGAAGAAGAAGGGACAGTTGAGGCAAGGAAGTGAAAAAGGCCTGACGAGTGCAGCACTCCTCTTTATTTAGAGTGAGTTCTTCAGATTCCAGAATGATGACTTTATAGTGAGCACCCATTATACCACCAGCTCAACCCTGTGAGTAGCACGAGACTTGAGAGACGACTGTCGTTAGCGAGTGTACACAGGTACAAACAGCTAGAAATAGAAAGGTGTTTCGGGAAACAATGACTTTCCATTAGGGCTAGTGCGAACATTATGGAGGTCAAAGACCCAGCTAATTCGGTCTGCCAAACAAGGCGGTTGGAGGACCAGTAGTTTTTCAGAGAAGCTGTAGCTGAAGTTCGAGTTTAAAAGAACGACTCAGTCTGACCTGGAATCCGTAAGAATGAGGTTCCGAACTTAGGGCTTCTCTGCTGACTTGGGACGGTTGGGCAGCAAACTATTTTGGTTTGAACGTCGACAGCAAAGAACAAAAATCAAAAACAGCAATGGCCACCAAAACGGAAAACGAAACTTGTGATAACTTCTCAAGCTGTGTTTCCATAAACGAAGAAACTACAACTAAATTCAAAATTTGAGGCAATCGCAGACCAGGATAGCAATACGGAAGCGTCAATCTTTAACTCAGGCCAAGGGGAGTTTGTTGATTCCTCTGGCATTGCTGGCTGAAGTTAGACCTGAACGAAATATTTTATTGTTACAGATTGCATGCACCTGAATTCCCGCTCTCCAGTCAGCGTGGTCAAGAAAGCTACGTTCCCATTCGGACTCGCCATCAATGAAGTCAACTACTATTGGTCCGACTGGAACACGTGAGTAAAAGGGCAGGGATGGGAAAATCTATACTTTCAGGGACTCCTCAATCATTACAGTATCGGCAAAGTGGCCAAGGGCTACACCTAGGAGTTCTACTTTAATGTGTGGTGGTGGTTGGTAATGGACATAGGCAAAAGTTCCGATTACGATGTATAACGAACTCAATTCAATTGATTGATTGATCAATTGGGCGATTAATCCAAATACTCAGGAGTGCCATCTGAACACTATGCGGAAAGATTCCCACCAGAATCAATCTCAATAACACATACTGTCCACGGAAAGAAATATATACAATGGAACTGGGCCAATGGGTACTCGACTAACTGAACATGAAAGGAGCCCAATAAAATATAAAAAAGTTCCAGAAACATTATAGTGCAGTTTCCTCATAAATCTCTTTCATATGAACAAATCGTTCAAAAAGAACCAAGCCAGATCCTTGGTTGGCCCTCATGCCTCTCTGGGATGGCGGCTAATCTTTCTTGTTCTTTTTATCCTCACGAGAATCTTGCAGCGTGGCACTATTCCCATACATTCTACCATACCACCCTGCAGTTTGTGAGGTTCATTCATTCTTCATTCTCGATCCCATCGAGATACTGGCCCTGGATCGGGAAGCTCGAGCCACTTCTGGCTGAGCACTGCCCTGTCAAATTGAGCAGTGCGCCTCCAATTTCCCTCTGAAGAGCTCCACACTAGATATCTTTGTTGTGCACAAGACAAGAGGTACATCTGGATAAGTTTATGAAGTCATAGACGACGCTCCCTCCTTTCACGCTTCAGGGGCTTTCCACTCGTCACTCGTTCACAGTGTACAGTCAATAAAGACAACTTCGCATATTTCATAAGACTAATTACCGCCTTACGACTGTCCTCAGGCTCAAGATCATGTCTGCGCCCAAAGACGGCGGATCTCCCATTTCAAAAATTGACGTCTTGTTCGGCGGCAACGACAAACCTTATGGCCTCATCGCCGTCCAATCTTGCCCGTGAAAACGCTCCGTACGTCGCGGAAAATATCGACAGACTTACGTCGATGGCTACTTGGCTGACGAAGGTTCGAAGGAGAAGCCAATCGCTCGAATACCACTTTCTTAATTTCTTTTTGTTAAGTTAAGATTAAAATAATTTTAAGGGCTCCGCAGGTCGACGTTAATCGGTTTTGAATTCGGAGGGCGGATTTGTGAAATTTAGGTGTGAGGGTGGTGTAAGTGCCAGCTCCAGGCGATTTTAGGCCGCTGGACGATTTATATCATTTTACGATATTTCGGTTGGTGCAAAAAAATTATACTGTATGGATTTTTTGGCGGTTGATGAATATATTGCACGCTAACCACCACATTGTACTAACATTCCACCTGAATGTCATGAACTCAACATGCCGAGTGAAGAGGAATTGCTGTGGATGCTAAAATGCAAGTGCAAGTGAAAACAAGTGCTCACTGAAAGGCATAAAATGGGCAAAACAGGGGTTTATTGATAGGAGAAGTACGATGGATATTTCTTGGGTTTGAGTTCATTGAGCCTTCCTTCGCTTCATCGCCCTCAAGATCTGAATCCCACTCCTCACTCTCCAGGGTGCTGTCTCCCCACGCCTGCTACATCATTGCAGTGTTCCTTCATGGTCTGTTCGTGGGCCAGTGTGATCTGCTCAGGACTGCACGTTCCTCGAATAAATTCCCGTCCTCTTTTATCCAACAAACTATACGACCCCTGCCCATTGAGCCTCCTGTGGCTCTCTTTCACTCCACTCCTCGACCCATGTCAACATCCCTACTTTCTCAGGTGCTTTCTTCTGCACTTCCCCCCATTGACCTCCCTCGTACTTCACTGGTCTCTGTACACCCAGTACCTGTCACTCAATTCTCAGTTAGTGCAACATCAAGTTTGAATTTCTTCCTTGAACCGTTGTTTGAAAATAAATAAACCAACCCCATTTCTTCGAACTTCCACGGGGAAGGTTCAAGATCTTGCGCCTCTGCACCACATATCTGCATTCGATGTCCGTTTTAATTCGATCTGAAAGATTTATTTTACCACTTCTCGTTTCTCCCCACCAGGGTATTATTCTATTATCTTTCCGCGCGATATACCACAGTACTCCTCCATGGGGCTTTCTTGCCACCCACGATGGCACCTTAAAGCCAACTCATGGGATAATGCGCCAAAATATTTTCCTGTTTTGCGCAATTTGTTTCCGATAGTTTTTGAATATCACACTCAAGCAGTAATACTGAAAGACTTAGCTCTCCCTTTGACATTGTGCAAAATGTAAAAACTATTCCACGTGTCGCTTGCATTCCCAAACTTTTATTTGTGACATGCACCTCCCAATACAACTGTCCCTCTGGCGTTACATTTCATTTCAAGTTCATACTTTGATCGCTTAAAGTAGACATGGCCATGAAAAACCTCAGAGTTCGCCGTTTAACAGTCGAGCCCACTTTTCTCCAAACAGCACTATTTATTAATTTAACGGGTATTACTCCCTCACCTGAAATAGCGCCAACTAAGCAACGTGTATATTTTTGCTGTAATTACTGTCACGAATGTGCCTCTTCAATATAAGTTTTATAACGGACTTTGTTTTTGCTTTCACTTCCAAGAGGATTGTACCTGTACAAGGTGTGACTATCTAATAATGGGACAGACGGTTGTAAAACACTTTATTTGGAATTCATACATTTTTACCTACCACTGTAAAACTGTGCAAGTCTTCTGTTAGCTCATTCGAAACTTGCGCTGCTTTCTTCGCAGCTTAAATGGACTCGCATGTTGTTGTTCCAAGTGCACACTTCACTTTAGGAAAGAGATCGATGTCCTGCAGCGTGACATCTGGCGAATAAGGTGGAGTGTCTGAACATGTCTTGAAACCCTCATGACAGATAATGTCTAATGAGACGGGCCACTGTCTTGGCAGAAAACCCAAAACTTCACGATTCGGGTCGCTTTGGCTTTCCTTAGGCATATGAAGTAGAAATCTCGAAAAAAAACCTGATTGTAGTGCGTAGTCTGTAGTGTACTGGAACGAACCAGACTCTACGATTTAGTGAAGGCTCGTAGTCCTTCCTTTCAAACTTCCTGTGCTCGAGAGCCAAGGACTGAAACTTCAGTGTCAGCATTCTGAACAGAGCAGTTGTGTCGTCTGTCGCCCATGCTCCCATTCACTTCCACCCAGTACATGGTGGTAAATCTCTGAAGGGTAATACCGAATAAAACTCCGTATTCCATTTATATTAATTAGTGATCGGGCATACTCTCTCACACATCATATGACATTGTAGCATTGGTAGTACTGCTGCTGGCTAAACTGGACTGACTAGTGCTGGAGGAGCTGGTTGCCATTCTGTGGGTTTGAATGGCTGACACTGATAACTAGCTGATGTTGGCTGGATGAAGGGGTTACTCACCCTTTGTTGGGCCAGGACAGCTGGGGCTTAATGATGAGTTGGGGGGACCAACCTCCGGCCAGTGAGAGAGGGGAGTGATAGGTTGTAACAGGTGCAGCTCCTTTAATGCTACCTGCGTTTTCTCGCTACCTCATTGCGCAGTTCCATCCATGCTGGCAACTTTTTCCGACAACCTCTCTAGCATAGAGGTAACTTTGAGCAAGTCACCGGAGACCCTGGCAGCAAGTATCTGTTCACTCAGAGAAGAGCATACTGGAAGTCAGTGGTGGCATGCTCCACATATCCGTAACTGGCTCTAATGCCTGCTGTATTAAGGAATTGAGCGGTTCTCCCTGCATCTCCGAGAGAAACACACCCCTGAGCATCATCAGCCCTGAAGACATGTGCAGCATCATTCATTATTGCCCTGCAGTTTGGGCTTGCAGCCTTATCAATTCAGGGCAAGTTCACTTTAATACTCTGCTCAGCACCCCACTCGTTCTGCCACACTGGATGTGCTCTGGTTGCCCTCTTGATAGATACAGCTCTTTCCACTAGGTTGTCAGAAGGTGGTTTGGAATAACACTCCCCACCACTAATACATCCTCCTGAGAAACTGTGGTATGAGCAAGCAATGCGGAGGCTGCACCTCCTCTCCACCACTCCCATTTGCTTCGTGTGGTAGGCAATGCTCACTGTATCAACCCACACCTCTGCTCCATGTGAGGCAACGCTCATAAGCACTCACCTCGTGCTTGCCTGGCGTTGGCCTTCAAACGGGGAGGAGCCGTTGTGACTGTGGCAGCTTTATCTGCTGCTTGCCAGGTATGTAAAACAACGGCAGAGGTACATTGCTCCCACTACTGATTTATTAATCGTATTTCTAAGTATCGGCAGTAGTCACTCAACTAGATAACAAGCAATTAAAACTAGTTGAAGCGAACTGTGTTGCTCCAGCATTTCCCAAACACATCCCATCCCCATTAAGGGTCAATCCCCAAGTACGAAACCATTGATTGACGTTGTAAGACAACCAGTACCTTACATTGAAAGGTATGGCTGAGCTATGACTCAGAAATTTGAAGGCATGTCGCAACATAGTTCCCGAATTCATGTAAACACAAGATGCCAATTAATCAAAAAAGAAATGCTATAAGCCGCAAGCGAAAATTTAATTTAGGAACATCCAAATACAAATAGCAATAAATTAAATGAAAGTAGACAGGTTCGACCTTAGAAGGAGCCTTGAACCGACGAAGACGAAATAGTGCCACTGAAAACGAGGTCGACGGCAGCGTGGACATTACCCCCGGCCAACTGGAGAGCTTGAAGGTTCACCGCATCGTCAGTAAGTCCGAGTTCTCGCATCTGCCTCATCTGATCAGTGTAGTCAGAGCTGGCCGAGCCAATTGGGTTCTGAGTGCAACATTATTAGAAACGAATTAAATTTGCAAGGTGCGAAAGAGTAAGAGGTCTTGAAAATAAAACGAGTATGAGCGCTTCTGGGTCGGTATAACTGCACCCAGGAGAACAAAGCTCCCCAACACCCCGACAAGTTTTTTTTTAAATTTCGTAAAAACTTGAAAGGGCTTCCGTGAAGTCAAATGAATAGTCGAGACAGCGTTCCAACCAACTAGACGCCTCCAAGAGCACCAACACCATTGTGATAGGAGGGAATGAATGAATGAATGACGGCTTTATTAATACATCTGGCGAGATTTGGTCGTACTCGACCATTCTTACACCTATGGTATGGATGTAAGGCGTCTGTGATATAAGTTGGCTCAAGGCAACAGATATTCACCAGTTGAGCTTCTCATGGGATGGAAACGGAGGATTACAGTTTCAGTTGCCACTGAAAACCTTGTTTCAAAGACTATGAATCAGGAAAAACTATGAAAAGTAGAGAAGAAAATAAGATTAAGAATGAGATCTTTTGATAATGGCATGGACCTGACAAGGATCATCCAGACCTAGAACTTGTAAATTTATGTTCTTGAAGATACTAATTATTGGGGTCAGATTCGGTATAGTGGACTGTACTGGGGAGTGGCAACTGATATAACTCTCTCCGAGGGTTTAGGAACAGTCATATTGGTAAGGAAACATATCTGTATTGGAGAGTGGTAGTGAGAAGTCTGGTCAGACTCTCATATGGACGGAGTAGAAAAGCAATTGGCAATGAATATCACGGGGACTTGACTCACCTAGTGACGTCTTCTGGCTGCTGGTACTGTACTCACCCCAGCCACGAAACTACGACATTTGGTGACTCTTCGGGACATTAAAAGGAGACTGTGGGGCAAAAAGCCATGGTTAAACTGATCGATTGAACTTGGATTCTGTTTGGAGAACCCAGTTGTACTATAAGGGGGGTGTTAGAGGGAATAAGTGCGAATCGAACAGACGTTTTCAGGAGGCAATATATGAGACGGGTTTTGGATGTTGTTGTTTTGTTAATAGGAAGCCTGTGAACACGGAGGCAGGAAGTTCACACTGCTCTTAGGATAGCAGTTCTACAGCTAATCGCTCAACAACACCCCGCATATGCCCACGAATATCCCGCCTGTTTTCTGCTTGATTCTGACATTTAGGAGGGGGGGGGGAGGTCAATGGTAGGCTGTTTATGCACAACCAAAAAGTGCTTGGGGTTGTGATACAGTCCGATGAGACGAGCAAACCCCTTCTACTGCCTGTCTTCTGAGCTCAACCTCTCGATTTGAAAAATGATTCATTTCTTCCTTTGTTAGTTAACTATATCGTCACTGAATTGGCTATCTCAGTCACTGAGATCCAATAGAAGAGTCGTCACCCACTGCATCCATCATTAGTTTCTCTCAACGCTACGAATAGTCAGAACTTAATTCTATAATTTTGGCACAGCTCAGGAAACCGAATTGATTTTCCAGTAGCGTATTGAATCAACAATAAAACTGAGTTATCCAGAAGACTGCCAAATTTGGAACTACTATTAGGGGAAGTAATGAATACAAATGGAACCTCATGAGCCTCATAAGACGATTCTGTGTTCCAAAAGGACTGATGGAACCCCATGATGCCATGACATCACTAATGAGTGGCGACTCTTGTGCTCACATCACAGGATCCGTGCTGAAATTGTATGGGCTCACTAAGGACGGGTAAGTGGTTCCAGTTGGATTGTAGATGCTTGTGAACCAAAATTATAGTTCTTGCTTGAAAAAATGAACACATTGCTTACTGGCCTAACCCACAATACCCCTCCTGGCCCTCCAGATCTTCGTGGGAACTCCCCCTCATGGATCTCTTCATGCACTTTGGGAGAACTCTTGCAACAGAAATGCAGTGTGCACAGACAGCATCAATCAGCAGCTCAAATTGGCCCAGGACAGGATTTGGGGCCCACAGCCCATCAACTGCACGGCTTACTGAGGACACTGCAAGACGCTGCGGATTGTCTGAAGGCATCCCACTTTGCCAGTCACTCAACTACTATCTGGACAGGCTGTATGCAGGACATTTGGGGACTGCCTATGCAGCACTAGCAACATGGACAATGCCTCGCGCAGGACGAGGACGTGCAATAGTGCACCCATCTTCCAGAAAGAGGTAATGCAGAGTCTCTCCTTGCCACCAGATCAACGCTAACAATCTGTGGGCAAACCAGCCCCACAGACTAGACGTGTGAGAGCCACGCATAATTGGCAACAGTCTCACACACTGCAGAATAAGGGACCAATCACCTAAACGGTAAATACTCTACCCCCTCCAAACTAAATTGCAAATAATGCAACCTGAGCCTGTTCACACCACTCTGGAACACACAATAGGACCTTCACAGTAGTATGACCAACCAAGACTGTTAGGTAGACTGTTGAGGTAGTAATGATCACAATGTAAAACTAAATGCAGATATATGCATGTCCAGACACATCACTAAAAGCTGGAGGATAGCAAAACACAGATTTGTCCACAGCATAGAGGCTAAGTTGAAATTCTGTGAAGCAAATGTTCCAGTCGACTTCAGTAGGACATGCTCTGATTTCTTGCCACTCGGGTAATTGGTGATTATTGGTATAGCTCCTCCTCTGTGTTGAATATCCAGGCAGCGGGATTTCGGTAACATATCCAGTCATAGCCTGTCCTTTAGGTTATGAGAAGGAACACTACAGCCTGCAGAGGGAACAGAAGCCTATGGGCCTTACCCCCAGTCAAAAAGGTTCACGCCTCAATATATGCAACCTTTACTGCCCTCTCCTCCTTTATAGTATATGGAAGGAACTCATAAAAACTTCTCTAGAGAAGGTGTAAAGATAGAGTTACTTCAGACAGAAATAACAACCTAATTGTGTAACATTTTGACCAACAGCTCTTCAAAAAGCCATACCACATCAACTAATTAATTGCAACTTACAATAATCGACGGTCGTTCGGTCTCCACCCTGTTGGGAACGTTCGGCGAGACGGAAGCCATCGCTCGTTGCATCGCCTCACTGACCATCTCAGGGGTGATAGCGTTGCCGCTGTTGCTACTGGCTTCTGAGGTTGACAAATTATTCGCCGTTCCGCCTGTTCCTCCTTAAAATAGCTCAGTCGTTAGTTACAAAGCGGGTGAAACGTCCAAATCAATAGGACACCAGCGAAAGTGAAAAGTACCTGATGAAGCAGTTTGAGAGGCTGAGGCGATCGCGGCAGCCACTTGAGCAGGCGTAATGGTAGAGAAAGATGGCTGTCTTGACACCCCTTGAGCGATGGAATCTGAAGACTAATAAAAATATATAACGGTTAAAAGTCATAAGAACGTCCTGGGGTTATGGGAACATACATCAAAAACTTCAGAGCTAAACTCCACAACTCAGCCCATCAGGTCGCCTCTCATTGCGACTCACTAAGGCTTGTTTCGTTCAGGTAGTCCTAGAAGCTTTCTGGAACCGGTACACTAAAGAGGTATGAAAACCAGAGCCCCGCAACAGAGTCCAAGACATAGTCAACTCAATACGGTAAGGTTGTCTACAATAAATTGGTAATCGCGATAAACTCACCTGTGAAGACTCTACGTCGTCGTCATCACTGAAAGCTTCCAAAAGGTGACTAAAACCCGACGAAGTGCTGGCCTGACCGGAATTAGCGTTTGACACCGCTTCTTCATGCGCTGCAGCGACGATGTGATTTGCTGCTTCCGCCAACGCCGGATGTAACTCGACGATTCTATTTCAACAAAGTTGAAGGAATGTGAGGGGATTTGACCGTTGAAAATGAACACAAGTTGTAGCCTAGTCGATCGAACTTACCTTCGAACAGTATCAGCATCGCCGAGGCGAACTAAAAGCTCAGGGTCTTGAATTATGGAAATAGCGACAGGGTCTTGGTTTAAACCAGGTGTTATAGCTATGATGTTTTCCAAAACCTCTGGTTTGCTGAGTTTCTGCCAAAAAAATTAAAAAACATTATTCAGTGGCCTTGCAAAGATCCCACTAGATTCTCATGAACTACTGTCAAACACTCCACCTTAATCCAAGTATATTTTAATAATTCGCACTTTCTATTTAGAATTTTAGCTGAGTAGTCAGTGACGTGAAACCCTGTAGATGCAGTTTGAGGGTTTAGATTTGAGCGGGGCCAATCAACAACTAGGCAAAACGCTACTTCTCTCTAGGGGTTTCTGAAAGGTATTACGAGGTATATCCACAAAGTAAGTTCCATTCCTATTTCTATTTACAGTAGCCCTGTGATAACAGTTCCGAGCATGCTCGCCAGTCACTGACTCAAGCCGCAGTAATGTACGCCATTTTCAGATCACTACTGCCGATGTGTTTTTCGTGCTTTTTAATGTCAGCCTTAATTGAATAGGCCACCGCTTGTGAAATCGGATTCGTGATTCGTTTTATAAATGCAAAGAAAGTTGAACCGAGTGAAATATATATCGGCAAAGCTGCAAGGTTTACGGATAAACTGAGCAATTCAAGATGATTCAGACAGTTATGAACGATGTAGACGCACATCTTTGGTTATTCATGAACTGGTTCCCCCATTTGAAGAGAAGCTTGAGAGACCCGTAAGTTTACAAATAGTTCCCTTGCTATGGAATTTCCACAAATCTGACGATAACTAATTCATGAAAGTGTTACTGAAAATTGAAATTTCGAAAACTTTGCTCACGTTGGGTAACCGAAATTCTTACTGAACAACACACAAAACAACGGACTTCAGTTTCTGACACGCTACAAGGGACAATTAAGCCTATGCAAATCTTGACAGATTTTTTGAGACAGAAGACATTTTTCTCATTGATTTCTTACTGCAACACCAGACAACCACAGCGCATGTTTGCTGTGAGCTAATTAAGAACTGTGCCCCGAAATACGGAACAAGCGCATAGGATTACCGCCAAAAGGTGTTGCTTTTATACGGGATAAAGCATCTCACACTACGAATGTGAAAAAACAGAAACTTAGCGGGGACGTGTGCCATGTCATGACAACTGCTGACAAAATTTCAAGCTATGTAGAACATTAGGTTAACACGTTCACTTCGCCTGTCAACACGTAGTTGATCCTTCCCCCTTGCAGACGTCGACGAGCTGTCGACATCTCCCTTACCTTATTCAGATCAACCCCAACACGTCCAGCCAACTCGAAGCCAGTTCCCTTTCAGGCTGTTTATGACCAAGCCTTTGCCATCCACCAGGTCGATTTTTCGTTATTTTTTCTCGTATTTCCCATACGGTAAGTTTTTTACTCAATAGTTTTAATTAGCTTACGCCAAACATTATTTGCACCGAAAATTACGAATAAATAGCTATGAAATAACCCCTAATAAAGAGTAAAAAGAATAAACTTTTTATTATTACTTTTTCATTTTATTTTATTTTTCAGTGCGTTTCATGTTTTAGTGCGTATTTTAATTTGCAGTTTTTTGTCCAGATGAGCAGACGTGGAGTGATGAGACGATTAGTATTTGAGGAAGAATTGGCTTCTGGATTTATTTTTTTATTAATTTTGATTACAATGTATAAATTTCCTTGTACCGTTATAATATAATCAGTAATAATAATAATTCTTTGATATTCTTGTATCGTTTTTATAATATGTACAAAATACTTCCTATGAAATGTTTGTGAATTATACGTTTGAGTGCATTTTCGTGTTGTCTCCTCATTCTTATATCTGGATGTAGGTACTTATACCAAAAGAAGCTGCTGGGCCTCCTTTCTAATTACTTAGGTACATAATCTTTTCACGTTGAAGCTGGACACTCGCTTTCTGTTATCAAAGCTGTCCCCTTTACAGCTGTTTTTAGAGTATTATAACTTCACCTACAGAATGTCGACTACCTGGCGACCACCTGCCAGAGGTAAGAGTTTCCTATAGTCAGGCGGGCGTCAGCCACCCGTCGACAAACGTTTTTCAAGGTCAAAGGTTAATGAAATTTGAACTACAAGTCATCAGATGTTTTTTTGGTCTCAAAAAGAAAGAAATGGAGACAAAAAAAGTTGCCGCTCAGAAAATTGGTTTTGAACAATTATTGTCGCAGTGAACGTGTTAACAGTTGTAGTTTTTGGTACAATAAGTATATTTTCTGAATCTGTACACGTTTTTTTCAATAACTAAACGGAAATTACTTTGTGGATGTACCTCATATCATCTACCCTTTTATGACGTATTGTGCGAGTTCTCATTCCTAGTCTTCTGCTGAACTGTTCCTTTTTTCTTGCGAAAGTTAAAGGGTTAACACGTTCATTAAGGGTTATTCAATCATCACAAATTCTAGTTTCATATTCTTAGTGATGTTAGAAGATCGAAATCTCGTTAAGGGCCTGGTGGGCAAACCGTTTTTTAGCAACTAAGTCACCAATGAGAGTAGCTGAAAGAGTGCTTTCTTTCTGAAGAACTGTATCATAATTTTAATATGGAACATGCTATAGCCTTCACTAACTACCAGAAAACGTCACGTTGGGAAGGAACTAAATCGTGTCACGAAATATATAAGGCCTTGTCACTCCCAGTTCAAGATCGCTAAATCTTCAATAACACAAAAATGGCCAAATACCTGTAGATAGGTCTTGTACGATGGATTCAGAGTGAGATTTCTGAAAGCACGAACTAAACTGAGAATGTCCGTTTCAGACATCGGAGGAGTTGGAAGAGGAAGAGCTGGAAATTAAAGTTCTTGTCAAATGCGATACGCAAGCAAAACAGTACGAACGTATCATATTTGTTTGTTCGATTCGGGAATCAACCTTTGGCTTTTTTCTTCAGCACGTGAATCATCACGCCAGCTTTAATTCCGCTAGTACGAAGGGTGCTGTCATCATCCAATATGTTGCCACAGTACACCAGCTCTGAAAATTATTCAAATTGTTTTAGTCGTTTGGTTGGAACTATAAGAGACATTACATAACTTCCCTGAGCTGTGGAACAAAGGATAAACCTATCAAACATGGGTGTTAAGGGGAATGATATAGACGATTACCTCGCCACACGTGGAGCACATCTCAATTTGATTAAGAACGATAAGATACAGCGGATGTGGTGTTTCCAGCTTTGATACTATACATAGGCCAGACTACCTCAATCAAGCTGCTGATACGCCATCTTCGTTCTTCTTCACAATTCCAGATTGCACAATGAGGACTTAACTCAGGACAATCTGGAGGAAATGTGTGCTTGCCAATTGCACCACTCCTGTGTTCTTTCCACTATTTTCACAACCCCGTGTGCCTTCCCCTATTTGCACCATCCTAATGCAAGTTCGACCACACCTTGTTCCTGTCCTTTCATTCTCTTTGTCCCCCCCCCCCCTGCATTTCTACTTGTGCTCACTCATTCACCCTCATCTTTGTACCTCCGTTCTCATACCTTCCCAACAACTACCCTTGTTTTTACCACTCTGTACTCTAGCCCTTGCATCTGCTCAGCTCTGCCACATCCTCCTCCTCAGTCCTTGTGTGCACTAGCCTCCCTGCCTGCTGTAACTACCACCTGCCAATTGAGTAATGCCCTTTCAAGGGTTTTTCTGCTGCCACAGCACGGGGGAGAATGTTTGGCACAGGCTGAAGTAACTGGAGCATTGAGCTGACCCCCCCTTTTTATTTATCAACTCCGTTCTTAAGCTCTCCTTCTCATGCACCCAACAACATGCATTGGAGAAAGATTGAACATTTTTTACAGTCCAGATTTGTCATTATTATGACGGGTTGAAACCATATCCGATTCGGTAGAGGGAAGTGTTATAGTCGAAGAAAACTACATATTTTTTACTATGCGAATGCCCCTGGTAGGCAATTGGCCTACTGCAGGCAACAATATCAAGAATTCAAACTCTTCGGGCGTCCATCGTAATTATAAAGGGCCGTCCGTGCAGACGTTTCACATCAAATATTTGAAGAAAACTCACAGCTTAGATGATCATTTACATCGACAGCAACTTTTATAAACATGCATATTCACACTAACCTAAGCTTTCACGGGGAATATTCGCCTTTTTCGAAACTTCCTCCTTGAACTGGTGAATTTTCGAGTCAAAATCGACGTTTTCCATCTTGACCCTCTGAAAATCGAACGAAGTCATCCTCACTCCTAGAAGAACGCTTGTCATGTTGATGTATTGTGTGACAGCAGATTCAAATAATTGTGTAGAGATTTGGAATACACTCGGCAGAATACTAACAAAGACACGATTCGCTATCCGAACGCGGAATTAGAAAATACAAATTTCCAAACTGGTTAATCATTGATAACCATATCACCTTGTAGTTGTCGTTGTTTCTTAAGATTGGCATAAAAACTTCTAGTTGTTTTGTCACCTTTTAAGACCTCCAGAGCCCATAGATTTGGTTGAATGTAACAATAATAACCGAATATCACACAGCTTACTTCGCCCACCGTTAATTTAATTGTTCACGATACAGTGGTGAGTATGGAGGAGGGGGATTCGGTATACAAACAGAAACATGGAAAACAAGTCGTCACCCCTCAGTCCCTCAATGGCACAAAATCGTCCACTTGGATCGAATCAAACTCAAAGACAAAGCAAAAATTGAGCAAACCGTTGTTTTCGTGACACATTAATGATAGGAGTAATACCATATGGAGATGGCAAGGATGAGGTGTATACTTGGAAAAGGTAAATAATCAAAGTAAAGTAACATTTCCATGTGGTAGCTGCCTGAACCCTGCTTTTACTAAACTAAACTGAAGACTGAGACACTGACTGTCAGTCTCATAATCTTTCTGGAAGAGGTTGAAAAGAACATCAAAGCCCTTTTTGGACCAAGTTGAAACAACACATTTTTCCTAAAGCCTGTATTTCTGTTAACCAAATTTCAAGGGATGCTTAGAGAATAAAGGTCAAGTATTGAGAAGCGGAAAGCTTATAACCATTTGTGAAGAAGGTGGGCAACATGGGCGGTAGCTTGACAGTTAGTAGGTATGTGGTTGTGTGTTTAGGATAGGTATTTAGCTGTGATAGTGATTAAGGGTAGATTGGGGTTGGTGGGCTGGGGGGAATAATGAGTACTCACCCTCCTTCCACTGAGTAGTAGAGTAGGTAGAAAGCAGGGGGTGGAATATCTCAGTACTCCCCTTGCAGAGTGAATGTATAAGTAGGATATTGTGTCTGTGTTATGTGTGCCTCATATGTGTAGAAATTAGAGGCTGGGAAGGGCTTGAGGGACATAAATCCCCGGAAATCCGCCAGGATCAGGCAGAGATGGGAAAACTCCATGGTCCAAGAAGAGGGAGTAGAGTACCTAGCCCGACGATCCAATCAGTTTAGGCAATAATGGGAAAACCCCAAGATACACAAAGAGGGGCGAAGAGTACCTAGCCAGAGGGCCTGTGAGCTGAAATCTCCACCCCCGCGCGAAGACACAAAAATAAATAAGAAAAGACTAATGAATCTCTGTCCCAGCCATCCAAAATCCTGACGCCGCCACGAGGTCCAGGAGGTATGACGAAAGTCAGGAGGGCAGTGGGAACTGCTGTTTCCCAGGCGTGCTGGAAGGCACATCACTGTAAAGGGCAAGGGTTTCTTTACAGTCAGAGAGAAATGGGGTGACTGGAAAGCCTAAATTAGGAAAGGATGAGAAAGCACCAAAGAGGCCACTGAGGTGCTGATGTGTTGTTATGGGCCACGTAAGAGGCCTAGGTGCAACCCCCCCCCCCCCAATGGTCTGGAACAGCAGGTACAGGATTCTCCAGGGTCATACCTCTGATTGTTTACACAGAGGCAACAGCGACTGGCTAAATAACAACCTGATGTACCTCCATACGTCTGGGTTTGGAAGTTGGAATCATGATTTTCTACTGACATAACTCTATATTATGAATACATAGCGATATCGCACTATGCGTGTCGGGGAGTAAGTACAATATCAACCGAATGCAATTGGAACACAGAGTTTTATTCTCAATTACACTTGGGAAAGTTCTACTACCACAAAGAGGGAACTGGGTGCGAGTGAACACGGGCGACGAGGGAACTGCTCGATTACAACTGATGGTGGCGTGCAATGTTGATGAAGGTTGGGGGATTGAGTCGTTGTGAGGTGTACACTGAGTAGGTTTCCGATGCTAAGTAAGTATTGACCTTATCTATGTTGATGTGCACGAGATCCTGGTAGACCATAGCTTCTCGACATTTATCCTGCTTTCCTTGATGCAGCCATCGTCGATTGAACACAAAGCTGTGTTCAACTGTTCATCAAGAACGAACAATGTTCAAACATAATGACGGGCGAGAGAGTAGGTTACAGCAGTAGGACAGAAAATTTGAAGGCTGGGGATCAAAAATTACCATCGCAATTGAAAAACCTTCAAGTTTTTCTGCGTGGCTGGCATCACAAACTAATGCAGTGAAAGTTCGACCACTAGTTGGGCGCCAATGTTACGGTAAATTTAGCGATATTGCAATAAGTGATTCGGGAGTAAGTAGATGTCAACTGAATCCAATTGGAACACAGTGTTTTATTCTCATTTACACTCAGGGAAGTTTAATCACCACAAACAGGGAACAGGGTGGGAGCGAACACGAGCGCGGGCGCAGGGAACCGCTCAGTTTCAACTGCCAACAGCGAAGTTTTGAGCAAATGGGGGATTTGAGGCGCCCAGTCAGCACAAATGCCCCGAACGAGCCTCTGCTCAATGAAAGTTTGGTTCATTCTGGTACTCCTATTATAAATGTTAAGGCCTGCAATAGAAATCGAGGACTCTGCAAAAATAACGAGTTTGTGAATAAATTAAAATTGGGAGGAAAAAAATCACTTCACTTGCGTTATGGTGGTGTGAGAAGGATTTGGATGCAGAATGGAGTTGCTCCAATCATAATGACCCACAGCCAGGAGCTCAAAGAGGCTAAAGTTAACGTACCTGTTTGGTGAGTTTGTCTTCACTGGCTGGTGAGGTTTAATAATTTACCTACTGGAGAAATTAACCCAACTATTTTAATATCACCAAAATGCCTTCAATTTCACATTGAGCGACTTCATATCCTAAGAATGAGTAGTAAATGCAAGTAGAACGCCAAAAGTACGAGACGACTTTTTATTTAAAAAAAAAAAACTATTTACAAAGCGGGGAGCACTGAAGGATGCGTTTGGACCTACTGAGAAATTTCTCAGCAAAGGCTCATTGCACATTTGTTGCTGCATACAGAGATGAGTGGTCCATTGGCATCAACTCTTGTAAACTGCTGGTGGAAATGGGATAATGGAGGGAGAAGTTCCAACCCAGTTTTCGTTCAGATTGGAGCTGAGAAAAAAAAAGGTTAACGGATAATGGGGTAGTACACACAAAAACGCTAAATAAACCAAGAACAATTAAATAAACATTCGACAAATGAGGAATGTAAACAAATAAATTAACAAACGTCAAATTTAAATAAATCTAAAAATACACTAAATGCATGTTTATTGAATATCATAAATCTTTTTCGCGAAAAATTTGTTTCCTTCAAATTATTTATTTCCATCCCTCCCACCTATCAGATGATTCGTCACTGCTTGCTTAGGGCCTCAAATCAACGTATTTCATGGTGATCCACAAGTTGAGCTGTGTGCTACTTATAAGTCGTTTCAAATACCTGCATCCCTCTAAATTGAATGTTAATAGGAACTTAATATAGGTCGATTGTACTGTATTAAACCGCAGAGAGATTTAGACTTGCTAGCAAGCTGCTTGCTGAGGGCGAGGACAGTGAATCCACTCCTATGGAACCTGGTGATGGACTCTCTTCTTGGGAGATTGAATGCCCAAGGATAGCTGACGATGTTGCTGTATTCATTCGGGGCAGGGTAAAAAGTGTGGTTATGGTGCAGAGTTGGTATGTCCATCAACCCACCTAAAACAGCCATTGGGCCATTCACAAGACGAAGGCAACTGTCGGGACTGAGGCCACACGAAGTAATGAGCAAAGCAGTTCAGCTCTGCATATTTGGGTATGATGCTGGATCATAACCTAAGCTGAAGAGAACGAATTAAATGTACGGCTGAAAAGGCGACAATGATCCACTGGACACGTCAAAGAATGTCCGGAAGAACACGTGGCTTAAAGACTAGAATGACCCACTAGCTTTATAAGGCTGTTGTGGGACCAATAATCTTATATGGGTCGATTGTGTGATGGTACACAGCTGCCACCAGAGAGAACTGTCGCAGCCTAGCCAAAGTACAAAGGCTGAGGTGCTACTAATAGTGGGAGTGATGAAAACCACACCCACCAGTACAATGGAGAAAATGTCTTCCCCTTGATGTATATTTAACAAGTCAAGAGGCTATGAAGGTGGCATACAGATTGACCAGATGGAATAACTAAGGTGACACAGGCTAGTAATGCACACCTGGCTATACTCAGGCACTCAGAAACCTTAACAGATGGCATGACCCAAGGAAGCAACTAAAAGGAAGCCAATGGAATAGCAAAAGTCGTGCGGGGTGCGGCTCAACTCTTTAGCAAACACTAATAGAGCTAATATCTACTGGATTCCTGGGCATAAAGGGATCACTGGAAATGTGAGGGTGGAGGGTGGTACCTATACGTCCACTTCCTCATCGTGGGGCATCTCCTGCAGGACTGTGCGAGATTATTTAAGGAGAACGCATCAGACTGTCTAGAACACTATGGGAGTGAGACACTCCAAACACATTATCTCAGCACCAACACAAGATGTAGCCTTCTGATGATGGAGAGGAAAGACTTAAAGCAGATATTGGGAATAATCACGAGAAACTGCAAAATGAACAAATACACACGTTATGGGGGCATAGTTGACACACCTCGATGCAAGTAGATAAGAGGAGTAGATGTTCTGGCCTGATCCCAGAGAGAGCGATTTTTGATGAACTTCGATACAACTTCTCCAAAGAAGACTCTCGCGGGAAATACCTGGCATTCCTTAAGAAGCTAGGAATGGACCTGTGGGCCTGGTACAATAAGATTTAAGGGTGCTTATACCAAAAAGGGACACAGTCATAGTTATACCTACTACCTAAAGTTTTGTGACAACTTGCCCTAAACCTATTGTATTGCTCTCAACCTAAAACTGCATCTTGAGGGGTTGGGAAAGAGAAAGGAAAGAAGGGCGAACGAATGTTCTGCGATAGAAGGCTCATCGGTTCATAAGGACAAAGCCCAAGCTGGGAAACTACCATGAGCTTCAGCCACTATCATATTTACTGTACTCGGATGGCCAAATGTCAGACTGGAAGGGATAAATGGTGATGGCTTGCAATTTTAGGGATCTGTACATTGGACCCCATGCCTTCATGCATCCTATCACACAGTGTAGTCACTATTTATTACAATCTATAGTTAACAACGCCAAATTTTAAATTACCCTCGTCGTAAATCCATTGATCTTATATAATAACTGACGTTGAATGAGCAACAAATTTTATTATTATATTATTGAACTAACCATATCGCTTGACTCCTTTCTTCCCACTACCTTGTTTTTCTTTTCCGCTCTTATTCAACAGCAAAGGGTGTGGTTCTGAAATGAGAAAACCGAAAATTAAATTACAAGAAAAAGGTTGTGCCAGGAACGTTGCTGGGCTAACACTGTGGGTGAATCCACAGAGACAAAATACGAAATAAAAGACAACATCAAACAGAAAAGAGAAACCATATTAGTTAGCTGTAAATCGCGCAAATAAATTACTCTAAGTTAATTGCTGCAGTTCTTCACAAAAGATAAAAATCGTGAAAACAAATAAAGTAAACCTACGAGCACATAACAAACGGGAAACATACGAATAAAGAGTTTTCTAAGAACGAAGGCTGAAAGTGGATCGAGGATAGCGGGACTTGTCTTCTTCCTGACCACTATCCGCTTTAAATTATATCGTAACGAGAAACTGAAACCAACCCATTCAGAACTTCAGTTGTGACGTTCAGAAACTATGGGGACAGATAGCAGAAAACGATCATTTACGTGCCAGTACAGGTAAGTCTGAGAATTCCTTAGGCAGACGAGACGAGAGCAGATTCTGGGCAGCAATCTCTCGGAGTGGCAACTGAGACGTATTTCACGACACCAGCCATAAGAGAGTTACAGTCCCTTTGTGAAGAATTATTTTGCAAAAGCAGGTTCAAAATGTTGTCTGAAAGATTCTTACAGGAAAGGAGACTTTATGCGCCCCATTCAAGATAGGGTGAAAATAAAGACAACTAACCACGACTTGACCAGGGCCTACTCTTAGTGGTCCCATGAATTTACTCCTGCGTGTGACGGAACTAGTAGGTACGAACTACTGTGACGTCACGAAGAAGGAACTTATTCTTTTACGACTACCGAGGAGGTTGCAGTTGTGTTATGAGTATTATTCAGAAGTTTATTTGTACGATTATAGCTCCCGTTCGCTAATACGTTTATTTAATTAAAACCTGGCTTCCCTATCCGCCATTCAGGTTCACATGGTGCCGAAACCCGGGACGTGAGTGAGTTTTTATTCGCGAGACAGTTCCCCGTAGTTAGCAGAAATTCCCGTTCAAACGCGCAGCGGTTCGTCCCGTCCAAGCCCCTTTGAAGTGTTGTGGTTTGCGGCGTTTGAGACAAGACTCGAGGGATTCTACGATATGACGGACAACGGCGATGATGCGGTAAATCTTCGCCCTCCGCCGCCGTTCAAATTTGCGGAAAAGCAAAATGTCGCAGGCCAGTGGGAAGAATGGGTTCAATCGTTCGACTGGTACGCCGAAGCGATTAACCTTAGTAAGAAGAGCCCGCAAAAACAAGTCGCGACTTTCATGACGGTGTTGGGGACAGAGGCAATCACGATATACAAGACGTTCAAACTCACTGACGAGCAGAAGAAATCGATA
Source organism: Pachypeltis micranthus (assembly GCA_020466155.1). Lineage (NCBI taxonomy): Eukaryota > Metazoa > Arthropoda > Insecta > Hemiptera > Miridae > Pachypeltis > Pachypeltis micranthus. The sequence continues at coordinate 36,965,709 of CM035773.1, forward strand.
AAATATATCAAACATTGTTCGACAGCTATTTCCTGCCAAAGGTAAACAAAACCTATGAGCGTTTATTGTTCAACCGCCTATCACAAAAAAAGGGACAACCCTTTGACGAATTCCTCACCGAGGCGATTAATCAAGCAAATAAATGTCAATATGGGACCCTTAGAGACGAGTTTCTCTGTGACAAAATAGTTGTTGGCATTTTAGATGACGAAGTCAGGAAATCACTCCTGTCGACAGAAAACCTTGACTATGACAAAGCAGTTTCAGCTTGTAGAGCGGCGGAATTAGCAAGCAAGCAAATGACTGGCATAAGGGGAAGATCTGGTGAAATTAATGCAATTAACAAAAAACAAATCGAGAGCAAAAAATCGAAAAATGATAAAAAACAAAACTCAAAAAAGGAGACATTTCATTGTCGGCGGTGTGGAACCGAACACGGTCGCCGGTCGTGCCCAGCTTTTAAACACAAGTGTTCCAAGTGCCGGTTCAGAGGCCATTTTGATAAATTTTGTTTCTCAAGATCGGTAAACACATGTGAGAAATCATTCGAAGAAAAAGGCTCAACAATGGACCTATATGTTGGATCAGTACAGAAGGCGAGGTCCACGAATCTGATTGGAAGGAACCCATCATTTTTCCGAAATTACTCGGTAGTCTTCAAGTTGGACACAGGAGCCCAGTGCAACATAATCACAACCAAAGTAAGTAGATGTAAGCTTCGTGTGAATAAATCGGTCGTGAAATCGCTCATTTCATATAGTCATGATACTACGCCTGTGTTGGGTGAAACCGAAGTGCCCATAAAACAAAAAATGGGTATTCTACGAAATTGAATTTTATAATAGTCGCATCTGGACATAGCTGCATATTGGGTAATAAATCATGTGAGCAACTGGGATTGGTGAAAAGAGTTGAAGAACTGAAGCGGGACAAGGATCTGTTTACAGGCATAGGCTGTGTCAAACAATTCGAGTATGATATTGACCTTATAGACAATCCAAATTTTAAAATCTATCCTCCACGGAAAATTCCATTCTCAATTAGGAGTGAGGTGAAAAAAGAATTGGACAGAATGGTCGAAAAATAAAATCATAGAACCTATGGATGAGCCCGCCCCAGCCGTTTCTCCCATGGTGGTGGTGTGGAAAATAAAAAACCACGAATCTGCATAGACCTTACGGAGTGAACAAAACATAAAGCGCCGGCAATACCCATTGCAAACTATCGACGTCGTGGCCCCAAAACTTCATGGTTCCACAATTTATTCCAAATTGGATTGTGTCCGTGGGTTTTGGCAAATCAAGGTCACCCGCCGAACGTCGAATTATCTATCATCATTTTCAACACCATGGGGCCGCTATCGAACGCTCAGGCTTCCGTTCGGGTTATCCTCAGCCCCAGAAGTGTTCCAGGCTTGATGTCGACACTGATTGGTGGAAAAAAGGCGTGGAAGTAGCCATGGATGACATTCTGTGTCATGCAAAAACAAAGAAGAATTGGAAACGATTACTCAGGACGTGCTAAACACTCTGAAAAAAGCAGGACTAAAACTGAATCCTGATAAATGTATTTTCAACACACCTAAGGTGCTTTTTCTAGGACATGTAATAACGGAAAAGGGGATAGAGGCTGACCCAGAGAAAGTGGCAAGTTTGGAAAGATTCAAAATACCGGAGAACCCCATTGAACTTCAAAGATTTTTGGGCATGGTAACCTACTTGTCCAAATTCATAAATCAGCTCTCAGGATTGCCTCAGCCTCTTCGACAGTTGCTACACAAGGAGGTAGAATGGTACTGGGGTCCCGAACAGCAGTCAGCGTTCAATTCACTGTTGTCAAAAATCAAGAAAGCTCCAGTCCTCCGCCACTACAACCCCAATGAGCCTGTCACTCTCTCCGTGGACGCCAGTGAACATTCTGTTGGCGCCTGTTTACTTCAGAATAATCAACCCATAGCCTACAACTCAAAGGCACTGACCAAAGCGGAAATTAATTACAGCCAGATAGAAAAAGAGGCTTTAGCAATTTTGGTGGCTTGCAAGAAATATCATACGCACGTCTGGGGAAACACACACTTAGTAGTGGAAAGCGATCACAAGCCACTGGAAAACATCTTTAAAAAACCACTTCACAAGGCTCCAGCTCGTCTCCAGAGAATTCTATTCGAAATAATACCATACAACCCGACAGTAATTTATAGAAAGGGAAAAGAGCTGTTCATCGCTGATCCGCTCAGCAGGGACATAAAAACGTTCCTGAACCAGATCAACCACCTGAAATAACTATTCATGTAGCCATACCATTCTCAAAAACGCGTTTGGAACATCTTGAGGAAGAAACTGCAAACGATCCAACGCTGATGAAAGTAAAACATTATATTATGAATGGATGGCCAGAAAAAAAAAACTACTATCCGAGGAGTTACAAATCTATTTTAGTTTTCGAGAAGAACTGGCACTTTACAACAAACTAATAGTGAAAGGAGAAAAAATAGTAATTCCTCGAAAAATGGTAGAAACGCTACTGAAGGAAATTCACCGAAGTCACAAAGGAATTGAGGGATGCACCAAATTGGCTAGAGATGCAGTATTTTGGCCCAAAATGGCACAACACATAAAGTCTTTTGTACAAAGTTGCCCGACCTGCCAGAAACTTCAAAAGAATAAGCAGATGGAGCAGATCACAACAGGTGAAATTCCTGAAAGGCCCTGGCAAATAGTCGCCACTGACCTTTTCAATTTCAACCACCGAGACTTTTTAGTCATAGCAGACAGCTACTCTGGATATTTTGACTTTGTTGAATTGACGTCTACTACCAGCTCGGTGATTATTAAACACCTTAAAAGATGGTTTGCGACCTTTGGTATCCCAGACCAGTTGAACTCGGATGGTGGTCCTCAATATTCAAGCGGTGAGTTCACAGACTTCCTCCAGTCATGGGAAATTCGCCACAGAAAGTCAAGCCCAGAGTTTGCCCGTTCCAACGGTTTAGCCGAACGCTATGTCCAAGAAGCCAAATTACTTCTAAAAAAATGCCTCAACGAGAACGCTGATCCATTTTTAGCATTGCTAAACCATCGAAATACTCCAAGAGGAAACATGGGATCACCGGTTCAGCGCCTCATGGGTAGACGGACAAAAAACCCTACTCCCTTGCCTGCACTCCACTCTTCTTCCAAGTTTAATTAAACCAGAAGAAGTACAGCTGAGTCTGAAGAAGTACCATAGTAAGGAGAAAACCAGCGCTGACAGAGGAAAAACTGCACCCAGCATATTTGTCACCGGAGACCAGATCATGTGGAGAAAATCCCCGAGACTTTGGGTGCCTGCAGAGGTCATCAGAAAGCTAAGCGACTCCAACTCTTATGTGATTCAGACAGCTGACGGTGCCAAGTACCGTAGAAACTCCTGGTTCCTCCAGCCCCGACAAGATCGACACCCTGTGGAAAATGATGTGGTAGTGCCACAGCCTGTATCTCCTACTCCCAGCTTGATGCCAGAGACACAGACTGGTGGGTTGCCAACGAAACCAACTCCTCAACACGGCACTGTATCTTCTGATACTCAGATCCCAATGCCATCTGCCAGAATGCCGTCTCCTGCCAAAAAGCCTGAAGAACTCCGCACTGCCAGTGGACGCCTGGTGAAACCTCCCCGGCGTTTTCAAGAGACCTGATTGAGGCCTCTACTCCAAAGATGTGACGGAACTAGTAGGTACGAACTACTGTGACGTCACGAAGAAGGAACTTATTCTTTTACGACTACCGAGGAGGTTGCAGTTGTGTTATGAGTATTATTCAGAAGTTTATTTGTACGATTATAGCTCCCGTTCGCTAATACGTTTATTTAATTAAAACCTGGCTTCCCTATCCGCCATTCAGGTTCACACTGCGCATTGAAGAGCGACCTGGAACCGCTCTGCACATTTCATCAGATTGGCCCTACAGCTTCTGCGATGGCAAAATTCTCTTCTTTCTTGTCCTCTTCACTGATGAGAATCCTGCAGCATGCGTCCATTCCCGCACATCCTCCCATATTACCCAACAGTTTGGGAGGTTCAGGAGTGGTTTTCCTCCATATTTTCACCCTTCATCTCTGTGAGATATTGGCACTGGATTAGCAAGCTCTTCTTGGACAGGACTGCCATGGTCAGTGGAGCAACGCACTTCCAGTTTTCCTCAGAACTCAACATGAAGCGGACAAATGCCTTTGCCACCAGCCTGCCCACCTTTGGCACGAGAAGACGGCATCGGAAGCATCATCCACCCGTGTAGGCAGTTTGGGCTAGCAGCACTACCAATTCAGTGCAGGGACGCTCTAAATGCTGGGTGAGGTATAAATCCATCTCACCGTAGAACCAGGTGTTGGAATTAGGTACTCAGCTCTGTCCCACTCGTCTTGCCACCTCCCAAGGGTCACAGACCTTCTTTTCTTCAGGTGGCCGTACTCTGATTGCCCTCTTGATGGGTACAGAAGACCACTCGACTGCCAGAAGGTGGATTGGGATAACACTTCCCACCACCAATACTACTGAGAAACTGTGTGGTACGAGCAAGCAATGCTCAGTGTATCAGCCCACACGTTCGCTCCATATAAGAGGATGGAGTGTACAGCACTCAAAGCACCTCGGGCTTGACCAGAGCCCTCTCAAAATTTGGGTGATGGTGAGGTTGTAGGTGCATGTAATGGATAACCATTGGGTCAGGTCAGTTTCAGCTGGTTGATAAGGGGATTTCAGTCGCTGAGTGAGATACCGGAGTTTGGAAGGCACAGTTGTTTTATGTATGAGAAAGGACCTCGTCAAAATAGACCTGACTTACTACACTGACTATGGCTGCTGCACTTCCCTCCCCAGGCTTTCACAATGAGCCACAACTCTATCCTCAAAATAAATGTTCTCAAAGAAACGCTTGCTACTAATAATTAGTCCCTTAATTGAAATTGAAGTTTTAATTAACAGTTACCATCCGTAATAGAGCCTTCAAGGTGTATGTCGTACGTCCTTTTTGAAGAGCTGTTTTCAGGAGGTGGTGGTGGAGGGAGTTGTGGGCCGTCTTCCGGGTCTTCCACTTCAGGGGCGATTGGGAGGAATTGAAGAATCTTGGATTCTTCCATCTCCTCGTCAGAACTGCAAAATGCACCAACAGGGTCCACTCCGGTCACATCAACCTAATGACAAACAATGTACAGCGAACATGAACATTCCAAGGGGAAAATACTGGGCGGAGATTTTAGTAAACTGGGCATTCACACCCTAAAGTTGAACAAAACAAATTTACAAAAAAAAAAAATGTTTAATTTCGCCCAAAATATCTTACTTCTAAATCTTCGTCTTCTTTGGTTGGCCCTGACTTGACAGACCTGTCTTCATCGCTAAGGTCGAATTCGCTTTCTCTCTCTTCGTATTCTACGTTTTCGTCGAGTTCTTTGAAGTCAGGAGCAAACGCCGACCAATTTTCAACTTGGTTTTGAGCCCAAACAGACACGACTCCGCTGCTGATCGAGGCGATGATAGGGCGCACCGGATGCCACTGAAATAAACATTTATATGACACTTTCGCGAAAAGGTAAAGTTCCATCAGTGCTACGCACGTTCATGAAATTGGCGATTGTATGTCCCTTCTCAGGAGCCTGTTTGGAACTTTGTGTTGCTTTCAGAAGACACAACAACCTAGTCTGACTAAATTTTCTCTCTACACGTTAATTTTCATATTGTTTTCAAATACATGGGCCTAAATGAATTTCAAATGAAATGTTCCAATCTCTCAAATGAATTCCACCTCATTTGGCTGCTCGGCTAATTTCAAAGTGATTCACCAGGAGACGGATGGTGATTCCCAAAAAAAGGAGGTTCAGCGTTCCTCAAATGTGGCCTAGTTCACTGAGACATTCTCCCTCGATATATCGACACCCCTTCATAACCTTCCAATTTTATAAAATTGCTGGCTCAACTTTTACAAATTCAAGCTCCATGAATCTCATACAGTGGTTGATCCTTGAATCAAATTTAAGGAATATCTTGTACAAGAGGCTGTAAAGCGGAGAGGTTCCTGAGGGCGTACTCCCAGATTTTAACATAGTTGACGCGTGTGCAGTCATTGCAGCCAAAGAACACAATATGGTGCAGATTATTTAGAACCAGGTGATGCAAAGCTGGCGGGAGGGGAAAGAATTGGTAGCTACTAGAGAGGAGGCTAGTGTGCAGACATGCCTCACTGCTCAGGAGGACGAGGAAGAAAAAAGCATCTTACAAGAACTACTGGTGGCAGTTTCAGGGGCCATAAAGGGGGCGAAAGGCCTTCAAAATTCGAAAAGGAAGGTCAAACGGGCTCTGAAAGCTGCAGAGAACCGATTGGAAAGGAGCCAGCTCAGCTGAAGAACATGGTGCAGCAGGGAAGTGAAGAGTTCAGGGCATGCCCCAACACTGGTGCCTTTGGAGCATCGACCTAAAAGGAAGCAGCCTTCCAGCCTTCCTTTGTGAAGCCTTCTATGCAGCTTGATGGCAACTAGTAGGTGGTCGACTCTTTTTGGTCTAGAAAGAAGAAGAACGGCAAGGAGAGAGGCGCTTGGAGGTCTGATCAAAGCACCTTGCTTCCCGGGCCAACACTCCAGCTGCATTAGAATAAGGAGAATGATGCTGGGAAAGGGAAATCAGCCAGAGGGAGAAAGAGTCAGATGGGTGAGAGTGGCAGCCCTAATCAAAGATAGCCTAAAATAGGGGACGCCCCCATTATGAAGCCAGGAACCACATTCGTTGAAGCTCTGCAGCATGTGCAGGCTAAGCTCAGCCTAGAAGAAGGTGGTGGGGAGGTTAGGGTTATTAGCAGAACTGCTAAGAGTAATGTTCTGATTGACTTGGGCGCCCCACTGCAGACTCAAAAAGATTTGCTGATCTAAGAGGCCTTGATGATCGTGGTCTGGTCCAGACATCATCCTTCAGGCATCAATTAAGATTTGGTATCATGACAGTGCAAGGGCTGTATGGAATATCCTGGCAGCTCTACACCAGGGCCTTCAGAGAGACAGTGCAAGTGAAACTGAGGTGTACATGACATAGGCTAATATGAAGGAGACCGCTGTTCATATAGAAGCCAAGGCTACTGTTTTCCTATTGGGGAAGATCATAGTAAGAATCAAATGGGCCAGTTGTAGGTTCCACCAAAGAGTGAATATGTGAAGATGCATCCAATACCTAGACTGCGGGTTGGGCAGCTAATTGCAAGGGAGCTGAATGTGCCCTTCTCAGGGAAAAAACCACAAGAAGAGGGAGTGCACCGAACCCATAAGATGCATTCTCTGCTCTGGGAATGGGGTCACTGAAGATGAGGTGGCCCCGCCCTCATGCCTGGAGGGGGAAAGCATAGAGGCTAGCCACCAAGGCTGATGATGGTTTTGCATTCCACAGGGCAACTTCCACTGAAGCATACCGGCCCAGGATCTTTTCAGGGACAGAAGAAAGTTGATCAGCTGCTCTGAGCAGCACCATAACCAGGGACCCCACTGGTTCAAGGATGAGCACTGCTATCTGGGTGGCTCGGCTCAGCCAGAAGAGCATGAAGGTGATCCAGGGCCAGTATCTTTCAGGGATGAAGAATGAAGACATGGAGGAAAGACTGCTCCTGAACAGTATAGGAGTATGATGTGTGGAAATGGTGGCATGGTGCAAGATTCACATGACAGTGGAGAGGACAAGAAAAAAGAGCTGCCATTGCATGAGCATGTGGGCTAACCTGACCCAATGTACTCAGGAGCTCCAGGTTGGTTCTCAACACACAGGAGTAATTCATGGGGTCCACTAGGAGCAGACCCTCCCTCCTACATCTCTACGACTTCTAAGTAGAGCCAAACATGACATATCAACATAACATTTATTTTAAAGCTAACGAATAAAAAGTACTGTTTTCCAAGTTATTAAAATAAACAGTTATGAGGATCCACATATTTGCACCGGGTAAGTCAACTTTGTAAAAATGTTACACTTACCGCTACATCTAAAAGAAGCTCCCCCTTCGTTCCATGAAGGATTTTGACCAGGTTGCCAAAGCCTTTCTCCCAAATGTACAAAGCATGTTGCCTAGCAGATCCAGCACAAACGTATTCCCCGTCGCCCGAAAAGCAACATTTTTTCCACATTGTTCTGAAAAAAATTTAAATTTTGAATACGCAAACATGAATAAAAAGGTTAAATGAAAAATTAACCTTTTACATGCTGTTACGAAATCATGGAGATCCACAGAGGCTCTGCAGCCAAATAAAGGAAGAGGACCTCTTTTATGAAGGAGTAGGGCGACAATTAGGCTGTATACCGGGAACTCGAAGTCGAGCTTAAACCACAGGCCATGGGCGATTGTGTTAATGGGCAGGCTTGACGCGTTCCTTCTTCCGGCCTCTACTATTTCTATAACCATTATGCCTCTGTCAAGGTGAGAATTGATGTTTAGGGTCGCGTTTGTTCCTACTCAGGTCTTGTGGCGGTAAATCTCGCTGTAATTGTGAATAGAGCCTCTAGCTGTAATTAAAACCAGGGTTGTTATTGCATAACGACACGCCTCACATACAGCCCTTGTGCGATTGTAAAAGGTTGTCTTGATATCACAAAAATAATATCCCTTGACAGTCTTTAAATTTATCGCGAGGGCTGCGTACTGTACAGGCTTACCTGCGTTCTCTCAAAGGATTTTATTTCTGTGGCCAGTTTTGGTTCGAGAGGGTTAACCAGACAGATTCAATGGCTGGGCAGAGGGGTAAAGAACAGGTCCTCCCTTACAAAGTTAGTGAGGAGGGTTGTTCTTTCTTCTACCACGACATTTGGGCCAAAGAGTATGAATAGTAATCATTCTTAACTCTTAATTTCATTTGTTTGAGCACAGACAAGACAAACCCTGAGTGAAAAAACAAGTGTTACAGCTCCATCGCCATTGATACTTTAATGGCGCCCTGATGGAAACCCGTCCAACGGCTCAACGTTGGGCTTTTGAGCATTTACAACTTTGAGTGGAAAACGTTGAATTTTGTTGGGTACTTGGGGTACAAATAGGACCTCAAGAGTCATATAGATTGATTCTGTAGTGCATGTCATGTGACATCCCCCACTTTGAAAGCGTTAAGATTTTGGGGAATGAGTATTGGTTGACAACCCCTCATCACCTCATGTTTTCTTCTCATATTAACCATTTTTTCAGATCCACAACTTTCTTCACAAGTCCCAAAATGGTACCTAGAACTACAATGCAGTCGAATATAATAACCTCAGTACAACTATTTGACGACTTACTTGTTAACCAAATCTTGCAATTTATGCTTCGGGTCGATGTCTGCATCTTTTCCAGTGGCAAAAATGTCGCTTGTGTTGTAAATTCGTATCACACGATCCGCGGTGTTAACCAAAAAACAACTGAAACAGAACGATTTTTAGACGCACTGTTTTCTCTTTTTACAAAATAAATTTAAAGTGATTATAACAGTTGAAAGACGAAGGCAAGGCGACGATGAAAACTTACTCTCCTCTTCGAGCGAATTCAATGCTTTTAACGGCCGTTGCGCTTGGCGCCACTTTGAAAGACGCCTTCAAATCCAATGATGGGCAGGAGAATACAGACATCTTTCCTTTAGAGTTTCCGGTGTAAACGTACTGCCCTCTTCGATCGAACGAGGCAACGATCGCCAAATCAGCCTGAAAATTGACGACAAAGCGTGGAATTGTTTTGGCTGTGTAGCGAACATTACTCAAATGAAGACACTCCCAGAGGCGTTCTCCAGTGTTACTGAAACGCTTAAAAAAACGCTGACCGCAACATTCACGGTACAACCATTTGAACTACAACTGCACTTAATTAGCCTAATCTACTTTCTTGGACGCTGAATTTCTCCTGTAGGTATGCACTTAATAGGTGACAGTACCGTAATTTGAATCACCCCAGCTTTGCAAAAAAAAAGTGTCGTGTTAAATTGTTGGGTATGCAGAGCAGTGTAGAGCTAGTTTTGAGCAGTGATTTCCACAGCTGATCAAATCCTTCTTGGGCACAGAGTGTCAACATTCAAAGGTAACTGGTCCTGTAAAGTTTGCTGCAGTTGGACGATTTGAGTAGGTCTAAATGGACATTATCAATCCACTACCTCCATCGGAAGTGATGAAGCGTTATTCAAAGATCGTAGATTCTACTTCTTGCTAGCTATCTCAGTTGGGAAGGTTCTACATGGACCATACACCTCCCTTAGGTGTTCCTCTGAAGCTGACGAAAGACCTAGGACAACAATTTGGCTTCATTGTGATCTACAAAACCCCTCAATATACTAAGGCGCTGTTAAGTTCTTTTCATTGGTCAGCGGTTTCAAGTAATGTGGAATAGCTCGCATTTGTTGCTTTAATGACAACTGAAAAATCGCGTGTAGCTCTCGGCCTGACCTGCTGATAACACTTCACGACAGGGAGGTTTCATACAAAACACAGGATGGTCACAAGCTGGACTCTAATGGTTGACAAATATCATCCCCAAATGAATGGGTGTGCGAAGTGCAGAGAAAGCGGCAAATTATAATCTCAATTTTGCTCACTGAGCTGTTTTACCAGCAGTTTTTTTGCTTCAAGCTGCAGAATGAGAAGATGTCTGCGCAAGTCCAGCAGAAGCAACTCTAAGTACTCACCCACCTGTTTGACGTCAAACGGTGTGTGTGACATTTCTTCTTAATAACAACAATATTGGTGAACAAGTAACCAAATCAGTAGTGGTGTCTTCTGCTTGTCAATTTACATTTACCCAGCGTAAATATTTGTAACAGTCTTACTATTGCATTGCCCAGTGAATTGACTATGCTACAATTCACCTCTATAGGAGTCAGGCACTACATTATGCGCATTCACTGCCTTGTTTATTACACCATATGGCTAACATCCCACTCGTATTGCCTCAGTGGAATAATTTCCAAAGCTCCTATGTCACCACAGCGTTCCCATGTCTCTAGGAAAGCTCATTTACTGCTTCTCACTTAAGCCAGCCGTTCAAGGTTCAATCTCGAGATCCAACGAGGCTCCAACATCCAACCAAGGATCCGAAATCGGACAATGAATGGGTGTGTCAGATACACTGAGTCTCGTCAGATGATCAGGTTGGTCCGACAACAGAGCTGACTACATCTGACTGTGTTGGACAAAGGCCCTACAAGCAGCCACGTTCCGTCCCCCCATCAAACCATTGTGTTGAAGAAAGCAGCCAGTTTGCGTCAGTAATTTTCATAACGAGCCCCCCCCCCCCCCCCCCATTCTTCGAGTTCATTGAAGCACCGCGGACGATACAGGTTTGAGCGAATTCATTTACGGTTACAAAGAGCACAGAAGATTGTGAGACGTCGCAAATAGAAACGCTGATTAGCTAGTAATCCAATTTATTTTTCACTGAGTTCCTGTTTTACAAGGACCGCTTGAAGTTCTACAGGAATTTACCAATTTGCTTCTACTCATGACACGACCATTATTGAGAAATGGGTGCACAGGGAATTATGAGACCATCAACACAACGTTGAGAAGGATTGCGTTAACTGTTTAGCAATTATTGAGGAAAAAATGGTAGTAAGTGAAACAGAGGTGGTTGAAATTCTGTACTGCGTTAGAACTGATTTTTTTCCTAATTTTCGATAATTGACAGTGCTGCTCGGTCATTTTCCCGTGAATCGAAATTTCATGGTACTGTCGAGTGGGTTATTTGGAGCTGTAAGTAAGAAACAATTTAACCAAAATCGTTAGAGCATTTTTGAGAAAACAAAATTAAGAGTTTAAATATAGTTAGTTTTGGGCCGATTTTGCTCATACCCTTATTTTATCGTTCCATGGTGATACAGATACACACACATACCGAACTCAGCACTTTTGAAACGTAAAGAGCTGAAGGGTGGGGGCGGGGGCGTAAGTACCTTTTCTACTACGTGGGGCTAGAGAAAGTAATACCGCGACCCTACCTACGGTTAGCAATTACTTTCTTTTTTTTCCTTTAAAATGGGGAACATTAGGGAATTAGTGCATATTCCACCTTCTTTACATTACTGCGATTACTTGCAGCTTTCTCTATAGAAAAGTCGTAGTACATAAGCACAAGAATATCATGCTGGTTTGTAATAATAAACGTTATTGTAACCTTTGTAGGAGAGTTTGTCGGAGCCCTTGTAGGACCATGAGTGCGCCATTTCAGTAGGCCCAACAGACAGAACCGAGAACGGCTGGTTTTTTTGACGGGGCATGGTCTGAACGAATTCATCCACTACCTCCAATCTTATTTCGCTATACAGCACCTTACCTACGACTTAGGATGGCTGGAGCTCCCCTCACTACCTCCTCCAGGCTGTGCCTGTGCTCAACCCACGAAGAACAGGCGAAAAATACACGCTCCTTACTCCTTGTTCACATTGACTAGCCAGCAATACCTGCCATTAGATGGAAGTTAAGAGTGTAACACAACTTACTTTTACTGCTATGTAGTTACTTAGCACCAAGCTTTCAATCGACAGCTCTCTAATGTGCAATTGAAGCACAGACACATTTTTTGCATGCAGTGAAGAGCAAAATCAACTCAAATGACCAAATCAATCTTTTCTGTTTCTAGTTCCTCTGAGCAAACTACATTCAAACTGTCAGAACAACACGAAATGACAAAAGAATCAACTTACCTCGTCATCTAGAGGCACTACACTGTGTTTACCCTCGACGTCAACTAGAACAGCAGCGTGTCGAAGGGGGCAAACGAGGAACATTTTGTCATTCCTAGGGTGGAATTGCGCCTGAAAAAGAAACCGGCGTCTCATTTCAGAATCACGAAAGAGAAATAAGGGTAACAAACGAAAAACACCAAGCTTCCTCGATCTGCCATCTTCTTGAAACCATTCAACGATTTTTACCACTCCAGCAACTAATTCAACCCAACTTTTTGTGGCGAGAAACTGGTAAACTAACATTCCAGACTTTATTGCGTAGCCCGTAATTAAGTCAAGAACACTATTGAGTGAGTAATCGGAGTATAGGTAATGTATGAGACTGCATTCGTGATGAGAAGAATATTGTTAATCATTCTGGAGTTTCTGTGTAAAGATTGTGACAACATTTAGTCAACACGAGGGTAGTTTGAATTTCGGAAGTTGTTGGATATCTTCTAATTACGAGGCATATCCACAAAGTAAGTGTACTGAAGCTCCCGTAGGCCATAGGGAATTTTTTTTTGCTATGTTGGGCACACTGTCGTGTAGCGTGACTCCTCCCCTCCGAAACAAGACCAAAATGAGGTCAGTACGTTGAAAACTGTGGTCTCAGGAGCATTTCTCGTGAAAGATGTCGATCGACTCTGCCGCCAAGTGCGAAATCCGCGCTGTCATCCGGTACCTCGCTGTTAAGGAGAAATCCCCGATTGAAATTTTTAATGAGGTAAAGGCAATCTATGGTGAAGGACACATGAATCGTACGAGTGTGTACAAGTGGTGTAGGGAGTTTAAGAACGGTCGTACGAATGTGCATGAAGAATTGAGGAGTGGGAGACCATCGATTGTGACTGACAAACTTGTGGAAAAGATTGAGAATGCGGTCCGTGACGATCGCAGATTGACTCTGGACGAAATTTCTACGAAGTTTCCTGAAATATCCAAATCTTTGCTGCACGAAACAATAACAGAAACCCTCGGATTTCATAAACTGTGTGCAAGATGGTTCCCAAAACAACTGACTGAACAACACAAGTTGAATCGAGTGTAGACCTCTAAAGAGATTTTGGAACGGTATGAACTGGAGGGTGATGATTTCCTCAAGTGTATTGTTACTGGAGATGAGACTTGGGTTGCCCACTATACTCCAGAAACCAAGAGACAGTCCGAACAGTGGCGTCACACCACTTCACCCTCAGCCAAAAAGTTCAAAACCACAATTTCTGGGAAAAAAATCATGGCATCAGTGTTTTGGGACCACAAAGGCATCATACTGATCGATTATTTGCCTCAGGGGGAGACCATAAACGCGGCAAGGTATTGTGAGACCCTGAAAAAATTGAGAAGAGCCATTCAAAATCGAAGGAGGGGTCTTTTGACGAAGGGCGTTTGCTTGCTCCATGACAATGACCAACCTCACACGGCCAACTTCACGAAGGAACTGTTGGACTCTTTTGGATGGGATGTTTTACACCACCCCCCTTATTCCCCCGACCTGGCACCTTCAGACTATCATCTTTTCACTTCTCTAAAGACGCACATGGGTGGAAACAAATTTTCAACCGACGAGGAGGTGAAGAGGGAGGTCGACAAGTGGACAAAGGAGGTGGCGGCAGATTTCTACGAGGCAGGCATAAAAAAATTGATCCCCCGCCTAACTACCTGCATCGAGAGAAATGGCGACTACGTAGAAAAATAGCTTAAATGTATACCTACGTAAGCACGTTTTTTTTTGTTTTAATAAATTTTTTTGATCCCTAAAAAAATCGAGTACACTTACTTTGTGGATATGCCTCGTATCTTACGATCATACAGTGGGTGGCCAAATTATTAGTTACACTAAAGATTTTCTTATTATTATGTAAGACTCGACCGCTCTTAATTGACATATTCAATTATTTGTTGGGTTACATATTTTGATATTTCACTCTGGCAACATTTCTTACACTGACAACACTGTATAGACTGTCATTACAGGTCGTCATTCCACTGTCAAATCTCAAACTCTTATTTTGAGGTTAAATTAGTTTCGATATTAATATTGATTAAAAAGAGCCTGTTGGACTTAGTACTTTTGAAATAACGTTAAAATAGCGTTCTAAAGTTTAAATATTTCATAAGCACTAGTGAAAAATGGGGAAAACCAAAGATTTTCCCCTAGAAAAAATTTCTGATATTTCGGCATTACTGCGACACTCAAATTATTCACAAAGAAAGATTGCTTCACTAACGAATGTTAATGTGATGACAGTAAACCGAATAAAAGCTAAACATGACAGAAAATTACCGTTGGGAAGTAAGAGGGACGGACAATGTGGACGAAAAAGAATTACTACACCTCCAGCTTACCAAAAAATTCGTGACATTTGCCTGCACAACAGAAGAAAATGTACAAAAGAACTGACAAAAATGATGAATGAAAGCGGCACTACTATTTGTGCTAGAACAACTAGGCGTCGTCTTGTAGAAATGGGGTTCAAATGTTGTAGGCCAGCAAGGAAACCAAAACTAACCCCAGCCATGAAGGTAAAATGTTTGGAATGGGCTAAAAATCTTCGATACATGACGGTTGCAGATTGGGAAAAGGTGAATATTGCTTGTCTCAATAATAATTGATATGATGTTATTGCATTAAATAAATTAATAACACAAATAATTGTTGTTTTCTTTTTGATCCAGGTTTGCTTCTCAGACGAGTGTCACATAGAATTGATGATGGATAAGTCTTCATTTGTTCGGCGAAGACAGAACGAAAAGTATCACTCTGACTGTATAGTACAGACTGTCAAACATCCTCTAAAGGTGATGGTGTGGTTTGTATCGTTCTCTTTTTCCAAATATAATTTTTTTTAAGTACAGAAATGTATTTTTAATTGCGGTATAAATCCCTAAATAACTAAAGAAAACATTAAGAATATAAATGCTCACTATTCCAAAATGTTATAAGCGCTCAAATTGAGCATATTGTAATTTTTGTGCATGTAACTAATAATTTGGCCACCCACTGTAGTTAAACCTTCGTTCTATAGATATTTAATTTAGCTACCACCTTGATTTCTGTTATATTGGGATTTAAAAGGATAAAACCATACCAAAATCGATTTTGGTCGAAATCGTAGCGAGTATGATACAAAACTATTGCTCAACTACTTGATTGGGTTTGTCGCCAGCCTTCACTTGAAAACTGGATAGCTTTGGGTCAGCGATAGTCTTCGAATAGGAAATTGGCATTCACAACTTCTTTTTTGTCTATCGGAAAGAACCTCCTCTCACCATCTCCCCCTAATCCTCCATTCTTCTTTTGTTTCTACTCACCCATCAAACACACCCAACCACACCATAATCAGAAGGCTACAATAGGTTGTCAACGACCTCCTAACCATTTGTCACTCACAGGATTAACCTTTTAAGACAACTATTATCATTATTTGAGCAGGCGTGGCTGCAAAAACATTATTAAGGGGAAAAACGTACCTTGAGAATAGGCGACGGGAATCTGAAACGATGCTCGCATTCTCCCGACAGTACGTCCCAAATGCAGCAGTTGTTGTCCGTGGATGCGCTCAACAATTTGTGACCTCCTCTCGACCAGCTAAAAATTGAACGTACTTTGTATATCGTTTTTGCCGTACTTAGTAAATATCTGGTGCGTAGCAACGCACAACTATTGCAAACATGATAAATTACACGGTCTCCTACAAGTACGAGCCTCCTATCTTCGTTCAAGGCATTTCCGCAGAAACATTTATAGAGTACAAAATTTAGGTACAAGGTACTTGAAAGTGTCATTTGTTCAATTGAGATCGAGTAAACGAACTTATGAGGAAACTGGGGAAACGATCATGTTTTCGAAATTTCGAAAACGTTATAAAAGCACGATTTTTAGCACACGTTCCATGAGAGGAGAACAATAAGTTGACTAATTGAAAACACCCTATGAGTTTGAGAACTATCGTTAGTGTTGCTTTTCCAAAAAATAAAACGACTGCCCTTCATCCTTAGGCGTGTAACTTCTTTCATTGAATTTACAGAGTAACACTGGTACTTCAGATCACCTCATATTGGATAATAGAGTGGGTTACTCCCACCCACAGTGTAATGATGTGAGAACTGATGTTAATTCACACACAATTTCATGACGTTTATGGCGGCAATGTAACACTACTGAGTGTAGAATGAACTTGTAGATGCACAATAATAATGAGTGGGAGTAATTTGAATACACGGTTTTATTAACAACCCCACGAGACTATTTAAGACGGATGAGAGCAAAAGAGTGAGAACTCAGACGCTACAACTCATTTACAAGCGACGCTACGGATGTCGTTAGGAAAATCCTTAGTCTGCGGTGTCCCGTCCACAAAAATCCCGACCTTGTTCCTTACAGTTTACAAGGTTTATTGAGAGTACAACAAAAATGTGAGATCAATAAATAACTCGCCATGAAGGACGAGCACGAACCTCAAAGAACAAACAGGGTGCATGTGAGCGGTGATAACTTTGGCGATGCCTCGAGTCAAAAAGTCCCAGATCACTATCCTTCCATCGTTGCACCCCACAGCCAGCAATGTGCCTCGTTTGTTGAAACAACAAGTGACGGCGAGCGATACGCAGTCTAGAGAACCGTCGAACTCCTGAAAAAAAAAAAAGTTTTTTTTCCTGGAGTAGAAGTAATTTCTAGTTAGGAGAATATCAAGTAGAGGGCACTGTTGCAGCCAAGAGAGGGTCGATTAATGTTACTGAGCGAATGCTTTCTCATTGACAGTTTGTGACACGCATGTCAGAGAAGATTCAGAGTCGCTGGAGGCTGGAATATTTGTCCAAGTTGCAATCCCAAGTAAGGTGGAGTCATCGCACAACAAAGAACCTGTAGACTCATCAAGACCAAGGTTGTGCCTTCTCAACAGTGGCCACTTGCTCAAGTGTTGCCAACTCACCCTGGCACCGATGGACTCATACGGGATGATATTTTTTTTTTTAAACCCACTGCTATCGTCAAAGGATCTGTTGCTAACCTCACTCCTGTTCTTCCTTCGCAAACTGAACCTTACCAATCGTAATTCCAGAAAATTTACGTTAAATTTTGGTTCCAGAATGTTCCGACCAAGACAGGCTTTAAGAAGCTCCCGTTATTTCCTTTTTGCTCTTTTCTTTTTTTTTTTTAAATTTGTTGTTATGTTTTCCTGATAGGACAGGACGAGCCCTCTTTGCTAGGCCACTAGACCAGGTGGGTTCAAATCTGCGTGAGAGGGTCGGATTTACGTTTTCAACCAAATCGTGCTCTAGGAGACACTTTTCAATCAAAATTAATTGGACGCATTCTCCAAATTTAAGAAGGTTCGTGGCATCATTGAGACCACGATACAGAAGTCACGCGACTCAAAACTGTAGTTAACGTGCACATTTCATCACTCGTTAGTCGTCGTCGTTCAACAAATTAGAGGTCAGGCCTGCCTTATTTTCATCATCGTTCCAGTGCCTAGGAGACAGTTAATTTATTTTATTCATTTTCAAGGGCATTATTCCCATTTTCCATCATTTATAGAAGCATTCATTTTACTTCACCTACATCTCCTTTTTTATGTACTAACAGAAGTTTTACGTGTTCGCCTAAATTAAGTTGGCTCTACACCCCAATTTTGCGCAAACACACATTTCCAGACTGTCAATGAATAGTGCAGAATTGTACACAACTGAGATGGCTGCTGAGGGAAGTTGGAGTCAACTTCATCAGCGAAGATTGAAATCAACTCAATTTTTGTACACAGGGAAATCGTTGGCGGAATTAACGACAAGTCGTGGCTTGCAGAGTTCACCTGAACGTTTACTACGCATCATGCGCGGAAATTAGGGGGTTCCCCAAAAAATCTAAAGAACTGGAGAGAACACAACCCATCTTTTGACCAAATGGCAACGCTATCCTGGCGTGTCCCAAAAAGTTATACATAAAAGAAAATCGAACTGTAAATTGTATTAATACCCTCAACATTAGGGCCCTAAATGGAGTTTTCTGTGGAGAAAGGCCACTTAAGACTTTATTTCAGAGCAAATTAACACACAGTATAACATAACAGGTTGTATTGGCTCCTACAGCGATTAAAATCTGAGGGAAGCTGTGGCACCCGTCGCTCGAGATATTTTTTTGTAGAAATAGGCTGCTTCTTTTCTGTTTTTACAGTTATAAAATTCGATTTCTGCTATCTTTTCCTCAACGAACCCATAATGAGGAAACCGTTTCTTAGCAATAAAGTTTTAGTTTCTTAGTGAAAAGTGATGAAAGATGCTTGTGAATTATAGTTGTCTTCGACTGATATTCAGATAATTATCACAATTAGATTACACAAATATAGTAGGAAAAAATAATCATTTCTGTCTACTTACCTCCGGATAATTCTGGCCGAACGACTCTGAAAACCAAAACGCCCAGTTGAGTTACACAAGAACTTTCTTTCATTAATTTAAGTCATAAATTTCGAGAATAAATGCTCCCGCATATCCTTCCTTGAGCAGCCCATTTAGCCCAATTTATAAACAGAATCAATGCTATTTACGCTTTACAAGTCTAGGCTGGTTGTCAGGAGTCTAAAGTATTTTGTAGTTGTGTATCTCTGCGGAATAATGGATTGTCCTCCTGCATTTGTGTGTTTGAAGAGAATGACAATTGTTTATACAATGTTAGCAGCGCCCTACTTTCATTATCGGCTTGGGTGGGGGAGAGGGTACTGCACTCAGTTTTCTCAGTGACGTTTGTTTTGTGGGTCACAAAATTGAAAAATAACTCATTTCGGTGTGCTCTATGAATTAACCAGTTGGAGAATTGCTGAACCAGTTGAGCGCGTTCTTTTTAAGGCGCAAAAATAAGATGGGGAGAAAATTCCAAAGACGTTATTGGGGGGGTTTCAACGTTCCAAAAACGAGGGGTTTCCTCATTTTTCTTAAGAACAGCTCTAACGATTTTGATTAAGCGTCTAAATTATTTTTGTTAGAACTCACAGGGTCAACTAGTCGATACCTGTATGTTGTTCTTCATAAATGCTCTGACAGTCCTCAAAACGCATATAACTACCAAAAATCGTTTTTTAACGTTTTCTACATATCCACAAAAAGTGCGTAATTGAATTTGATCAACTTGAACCTACATGTACATTTCCTTCCACACAAAAATATATGTAACGATCCATCGAATGCCAAGACACTCTAAATGAAATTTGCTGTACTTTAAATGATCTTTTCAAATTTTCTCAAAAATGGCTCAAATCTTTTTGCCCGAGTGTATTAACTAACGCCGCGTCCGAAGTGTTTCAAGTCGTATTACAAAATATACAAATTCAAGTTATGATTTAGATTCAAGAATGCTTACATTAACAATAAAAACTCAATTGAGAGCGAACAGACGTTTTAAGTGTGTCTGATGGGTCGTGTTCCAAGTAATTTTTTTATACTGGCAATTCTATCTAAAAGAAGCGACGAAAACTGCGGAATATTTCCTACGTAGATGGCCTTTTGTACTCTTCTCTTGAGACCTATGGCACGTAAGGTTGACTCAATAGCAATTCGTTCAAAGCGAATAGTGTTCTCTTAGTGTCGGTGATGCGCGCAAGGCAGCGGATTTAAGCACCCAGGCTTATTCGTTTACCTCGTCGAATTTAGAACTTTGCATAATACCCGGTCACAAAACCCAGACATGTATTTGGCGTTCTCGCTAGTCGCTTCTCGAACCAGGAAAGAGCATACTCATCATCTATCGTTTCACTTAACGTTCAATATATCAAATACTCACCTAAAAGTTCCAAGTTCATGGCGACGAATTTACAATTTCAACACAGGACTACCAGGTCCGCCGAAAATCGTAAATATAATATCGTAAAAGCCGCCGCTTTGTTGTTGTTTGTGAGGCTTATCAGTGCGTTCGACTTGGACTGCACGGGTGTTCGACGAGGAGGGAATCCAGCCATCATTGAAACCTTCATCGTTTTCTTCTCTCTGATAAAAGGGGGGGGGGGGAGAAATCGACTTTGTTTACAGTTGTAGAAATATTGAACGTATACATAAAATAGACAATTCCAACAAAATAAGTTAATAGAACGTTTCGAAATATAACCGAAAATATATATGGTGCGAAGAGCCATTGCGTATTTGGCCCGCTCAACGTTTCCCGTCTGGCCCACCGCGCTGCAGTTTAAAAGCGGCCTAATGTCATGCATTCAGAAAATTCCATTATCCAAATTTCGGTGCAAACATATTTCAAACATTTGAAGTGACTCTATTATGTTATTTCAGTAGCCTCGCGTTCTTTGAAAATCTACTAAATACAAAAATGAAAAAACGTAGTCATTGATGTTTCAGTAAAGTTATCGATGATTTGGGAAGGTATCGATAGTTCTAAATGATCGAATCATCGATACTCAACCTAAGTTCTAGTTTGTTTGGGAAGTTTGAGGTTAGGCTTTAGTTTGTAGATTATTTCTGAGGGTTCTAATCCCCCGTGTAGTACACAATTTGTTTCGCGAATCTTTATTTTCGTTTGGTTGTTGTACAAATCGTTCAATTCTGGACCGTATAAAGTTAGGTGGAAGTGATAGGATGTGTTGAGTTCATGTCGACGAAGTTAGTTAACCCTTCCTCCAAAATTTACGGTTTCTCCTGTACATATAAGTGCAGTCTGGTGAGTAGTTATTTACTGGCCAATAATTCGGTACAATGACGTCTGCAGAGCAGATGGGAGTCAACAAGACGTGGGAGCTCTCATTGTACGAACTCCATCGAACGCAGCAGGACGCTATCACTGACAACACGGAAATAGCCGTCTCCCCTCGAAGCCTCCACAGTGAACTCATGTGCCCCATTTGTCTGGACATGTTGAAAAAAACGATGACGACCAAAGAGTGCCTGCACCGCTTTTGCTCCGACTGCATCATCACGGCCTTGCGCTCGGGAAATAAAGAATGTCCCACCTGTAGGAAAAAATTAGTCTCCAAACGTTCCCTCAGGCCCGACCCCAATTTCGATCTTCTCATTGCCAAAATCTACCCGAGCCGAGACGAGTACGAAGCTCACCAGGTCAGAGTTTTGGAGAAATTGAACAAGAGCCACAGTCAAGCGGCGCTGATGAATTCCATCAACGAGGGGATCAAAATCCAGTCGCAAAACCGTCTGCAGAGATCCAAAAAGACAGTGAGCGACGTCGATTTAAATACTGGCAATTCGTCGCAGGATTTCAACGATGCCAAGTCCGGAAGCTCCGGTCTTCCGGCTCCTCCGCCGGTGACGGGTAATAAACATCCGATGAGCGAAAATTCTCAATCTTCGTTCGCTCATCTGTCTGGGGAAGAGGCCAAACCGAGCAAGAGAGCGAAAACTGAGTCGTCGTCTGAAAGCAACGACGATGGGGAGTCCAGCCAGGATGGATGTCAAGAATCAGTTACTGAAGGTAATTTAGGCTCACCAAACATAGATGATTGCTATTTCAATCGCGTTCAATATTGATATCATAGGGCATTGACCATATATTTTGCCGAAAATCGTTTAAACCCCGTCAACACGATTGTTTTGGACACAACTATTTTTATTCACATGTATACAAATCAATCTGAAAAGCAACATTTAACAATTGGATCTGGTTTAACATTGGAAAGTTGACTTGAAAATTGGTTCGAACCTAGCCCCGAAAATTAAACATGAGCGCTTGAAATTTGTTGTTTATAGCCTTCATATTTTTTTTACAGGTGAAGGAACATCTGAATCAGCGTTGGACGACATCGAATTAGTTTTCAAGCCCCATCCAGTTGAAATGTCGAGCGACAATCCGTTGATGAAGGCATTGAAAGACAACACGACGAGATACATCAAGACAACGGCTAATGCTACAGGTTTGTTTTTATTTAGCGTTCGTTAGTTTTTCAACGTTGTTTTCGTGCCTAATGGATACTGATAACACTCCCAGGGCGACCTGATCTGTCAGCTGTGAGGTCTGCCAGGTGCGTTCCAGTGAATTACTGCATTTGGAAGAGTTTGGTTGTGATATGTGCCAATCTTTAGCAGAACGAGCAATCAAGCAAAATAACAAGTTCATAATGAACGTGATATGCGTTGAGGCTGTCGCTGCAGACAGAATATGCTAGATAGTGAGCAAAGTATTGGAATCGTGTAAAACAGATAACTAGAGCTCCAGACATTCCGAAGTTCTAACCGTTTCATTAGTTTATCACAGTTCTTAAAATATAATTTTAGAATTGTTAGCGCGAACCTTCCCAAAAAATAGTGTCAACAGTCCTGTGAATTACCTACAAATACATGACATCGGTAGGAGCAGCGCAGTAAATTATAGGAAACTAATCGCCACCAGCTCCTTGCAATAGTACAATATGTTAGTGACCCTGACATCGTATTATGATTCAAAATATGTAGTGAGTAGCAACACAACGTTCCACAACCCTCGTAAATTCGATTGTACAGGCGTCATAGCTTCGTTCAACACATTTATGAAGGCTCTAGTTTGGTGAGAACACCCCATAATTTAGTTCAAAATTGTTTGAGTCGTTTTTGAGAAATTTGGAAAAACGATAAATTAATTTTCGAAACATATCATTTTCCGAGCTATTGTGGCTTATATTGCCGTTGAACAGATAGCTACAGAAATAATTGCGGAGAGCAAAATGTGGGTATAGGTTGCTAGAAGACAGTCTGTAAGATTAGAAGAAGATATCAGGGCACCAGTCGAGCCCGAGGGAACAATGACCGAAGTCGTTGGACATTCAGGCTTGGCTTCTTTAAAAGGGGTTCCGGAATCTACCGGTCCCCTTCACAAATTCGAGGATCTTTTTCCACTTGGTTTCTCTCAAATTAGTGTTATTTAGTATTCTCTCCATTAGTATATTGAGTCTGGTACCAAACCATAACAGGTATTCCCTAAGAAAGTGATCTACGGTTTCTATTACTCCACACATGCACCTAGCGTTGATGTTGGGATTGCTCCTGTTGAGAATCTTACCCACCGCGCAGTGCCCAGATAACATCCCAGTGATCCTCTGTAGTCTTACTTTGCTTAGACTCAGCACCCAGTTGGTTCGTTGTAGATTATAGCTAGCTATGCCCATAATTTTAGAATGTTGGTACCCTTCATGATTGTTTATTTCGTCCCTGACGTTACTCCACATTTTCTCATTTATTTTCGCTTTTAGTTGTTGCATTGTAATAGGCGAGACCAGTTCTGGTCCACAAAAGTGTCCCCTGGCCTTAGCTAGTTCATCCGCTCTCTCATTCCCCACAGATCACCTATGCCCGGGTATCCGTTTTAATGTAACTGTGTTCCCTAGTACATGGAGTTTCCCAACTTTGTATTTTGTTTCTTCTATGAGGAAGCTCCTATTGGGCTGCCCAGTGTTTTTACAACAGATTGGTTGTCGGTATAGAAAGCTATGTTCGTATACCTATTGTTCCTTGCTCCAAGTGTGCTAATACATGAGTTTATCGCAATGAGTTCACTTTGATACACTGAGGTGTTTGTACCTAATGAAAGTGGTTCCTCCCATTATAGTGCAGGAATATATACTCCCATTCCTACGTTACCAGTTGAATGTTCTGAGCCGTCTGTGTAGCAGATGACTTCATCCACCACCGATGGCCTCGTATCAAGAGATTAATTAAATCCAGTGAAACAATTGCTCTGGAAATTATGAAAATGTTCAAAAGAACAATATTTTTGACACATTCTGGTTTTTATCTTCACTGTGACTTTCGTTTCAGTTGATCACCTGAGCAAGTACCTCGCAACTCGATTCGCCCTCGACTTGGGACCAGATCTCCCCGAACGAAGCCTCAACTTCACCATTTACGTCTGCCCGACGTCCGGACAATTCGTGACTCTCAGCGGCTCTCACACTCTGCGCCTCATCAACGAAAAATATTGGAAAACTAACAAACCCCTCGAAATGTTTTATTCGTGGAAGAAGAGTTGAAAATATTTAGTCATCAGTTTGCCCAAAATCGTTCCTCCGGGATACGCCAAAGCAAAAAGCGAATAGCGTGGTGGATTGACTCTGAGTTCAACTTTCCCTCTGGTGCGTTCGCTCTTTTAAATTTTTACGTCGTACATCCGCGTGCTGAGAGCTGCCAAAGTGTACTAAATGTATCTATTCAAGTAAACGTGTCAATATTTGTGAAAACCACTCAATTTAGACCAGTGTCCCGCACTTCGCTAAATCTGTCATTTGAGGCGCATTTTGTACTAATTAAGATGAGTTTGTGATTGGATTATTGAAAAAGTGAATACAAATTTATATTTCGTGTAGAAAAAATCCGTATATGTAATGTTGAAGAGGTAAATGATCGGAAGTGCTGAACATTTAAAATGAGATGAAATTTTGTGACTTATCATGATAGTTGATCAATTTATGTTGAGGCTAAAGGATAAGTATTAAACAATCTGTGGTTATTAATGTATTCGGCCTGTTACTAGGTTTTATTTATAAATATCTGGTGCGTAGCAACACACAACTTTCCGCCACCCCTTTAAGTTAGAACACCAGCTACATAGGCGGGCGCTATATCTTCGTTCAACGCATTTCTACAGAAACATTTATGGAAAACAAAATGTAGGGACTAGTTAGCTGAGAGTACTTCGTAAGTTTGATCGAAATCGTTAGAGCCGTTTTTGAGAAAATTGGAATACCGATAAATTAATATTCGACAAATCTCCTTTTCTGAGTTAACTTGGCTTATATCTCCGTTCAACATATATATACAGAAATAATTATGGAGAACGAAATGTTGGTATGGAAGACTAAAAGACACTCCATTGGGGTTTATCACATCTGGTGAAGCAGTTACCCTGGAATTTACGGAAGTGTTCGCAAAAACGTTATTTTCGACACATTTTGATTTTTATCTCTGCTCAATGGACTGTCAGAGGAACATTTATTCAGAACAATATGTAGGTATTAACTATTTGAAAACATCCTGTGAGTTTGGTGAAAATCGCCGAAGCCGTTTTGCCAAAAAGCGTAAAAAACCTGTTTTTGCTTCATGGGCCTATATCTCCATTCACCGTATTTTCATGGAGATATGTATGGAGAAGAAAAGTTAGGCATTGATTAGTAGAAGATAATTTGAAAGTTTAATCAAAATCGTTAGAGCCGTTTTCGAGAAAAATGCGAAAAACCCTAGTTTTTGGTACATTTTCGTCCCCCACCCCCCTTCCCACCGGCCGAAATCGTCCATAACCTTATTTTGGTGTCTACAAAAAATAACGAACAAAACAAAAAAAGAACCAGCTCAATCGGATCAGCCGTTCTCCAGCAAATCGAACTACACACACACACACGGACCACGCGCCGAAATTAGGTTTTTTAGACTCAGTAGGGTCTGAAACGTAAAGATCTGAAGAAAACCCACTTTTTTTTTTGGGCCGATTACTATACTTTCCTTCCCTTCGGGTAGCGGAAAGTAAAAATTGATGTATTGCGTTTTCTTGTGTTTGAAAGGTCAGCTTATGAGGTCTTATTTGGATTGCTAAGAAGGATATAAGGCCCTGGTGGTCATCGAGTAGTATTTATTCCGACGGAACAAAGCTAGTTTCTTACTGGACTGGTAAGTTCAAAAGTCCTTTCCTGTGTCACATGGGTCTGAGACTTCTCTTTAGAACGATCGAATTCTGCTTGGCGAGAAGTCAAAACCAAATCTCTTGGGGGGAATGATTACTAACGTATGCGTCATATATACTGGATTGTTTAATAAAAGTTATAAAATAATTATGAACGACCAGCGAAATTCCAGAATTTCAACTACTGCCACCATCTCTCAGCTGAAACATTTTGAATTTTTTTCTAATTTATCGAAATCGTCAGAGCCTGAAAACCCCCGTAGTCTGCGTCGTTATCGAGAGAAAATGACTGAATTAATGCCGTTAAAATTTGATATCAGATCTGCCCATCAATCTCAAAATATAGGAGCAGGCTGAGCGAACTGCTCTCTCTTTCATAGACTTCGTGGATGTTAGAGGAGAAAGCGCAGAAGCTTCTTTTCACTGGTTGAAGCCCATAGTGGACATCGTGGCGTTAAATTATGATCCTGTATGCGCGAAAATTAATTTGATATTTAGCCCAGAAGGCCAAATGTTAGGAGCTTGAGAAAGGAGTTTCTGAATAAATGGTCACCGTGAGAGAGAACTGTATTACTTCAATGTAAAGGGTGAGATCAATAAGAAGTAGGACTGAATAATTTGAAATTGTGTCATTGAACTTATCGGTAAAAATCTTTAGTGTTCCTTAAAATAGCTCCCATCCCATGTACACAAGGCGTATGATTTATTCCAAATGCACGTACACCTTTGGAACTCGCTTTCCAGGATGCCCTTCTGATATGCTGTCACAGCCTCCTTGAGATCTACGAAGCTACATGGGTTGCCCTTCCATGAGGAAGGGGACAAACGTGCCAATTCCATGCTTGGCCAAAAACTCACTCACAGTCAGCACAGTGTGGCACAGCGCGTTGTGGTGAAGCTTCCAATTGGCAATTTGGAGGTTACGTTTACGTAACCTGTCTTAAACATCAACGTAAACTCTAGTATTTGCAGTTGACCAAGTGCTTCAGTTGAAGTTTTCCCGAGTTTGATGCAGAGAGGGGAGTAGCGCTGCCCGAGATTAGGACTGGGCAAAATATCGATCTCTTTGGAAGGCTCCCCGCTACTACCCCTAAGTGGTCCGACTACTTTCAACTCTCCGTTCACACCACAGAAATTTAGTCCTACTTATTGATCATACCCCGTAAAATACAGAAAATGGTTTGAGAAAAATGACTAGAGAACACCGTTGTGAGCGCGAATGTCAATTTCCGGAGTTGAATGGTGGGGTTTGGAAAGGGGAGAGGGAAGTACAAAAACCAACTGAATATTTTGGCCCCTTCATGTGGGGAATGCGTAGTTGACGTCGCAAATACAACTTAATCCCTCAGTCAGTAGGAGAAGCAGACGTAACGAAATGTTTGAAGTTTCTGGCGGAAAAACAGCTCCAATGACTACTCATGAACCTATGAAACTGTAGTTCCAAGGAGGTGAAATTAAATATTAAATGAAACACAAAAGATACCGGGACGCACGAACTCGTTTATTCTCACATATCATACTAAAAGATAAACAGACGAAGTAGCAATAATTGATACGATTCGGGTAGGCTAAGCCCGCATAACTCCTTTCCATTCTAAGGAAACAAGAAACAGCTATCAGGCGGGAAGTTTAAACCTAGATGTTGGGTTCGGCCCCCCCAACACCCCCCTTACGAACTTAACATCTGTTAAATAATTTCACCCATAATAGTATACAAATTTCGTAATAAACAATATTCGTATATACACATAAAATTAACAATAAAGATCATATCATATAGCATTTCTATACATTTTATACATTGTAAAATAAATTTCAGTAAAGTATAGTATGTAGATAATTAGGGCTGAAGACTTAATTGATTCAATGCACATTCATTTTTAGTTTTAGCTAATGGTTTAGTTAGAGAATCTGCGACCATTTCATTGGTTGGCAAATAATTTATAACTACATTACCATCTTTTACTTGGCTTCTAATAAAGTGGAATTTGATATCTATATGCTTGGTTCTAGCGTTAATGATCTCGTTGTTTGCCCATTCTATAGCACCTCTATTATCACAAAAGATTGGTGTGGGATGTTTCACATTATCAGGTTCAAATTCAGCAACTAATTTTCTCAACCAAATAACATCTTGAACATTTTGGGCTAACGCCATATACTCGGCTTCACATGATGATAAAGCAACGACTCTTTGTTTTTTTGATGACCATAAGATCATGTTATTTCCGACTTTGACACAACTTCCACTGATAGAATATCTAGAGTTTATTTTATTTCCCCAATCGGCATCGGAGTAAGAGTTTATTTGATGAGTAGAATGTTTTTTAAATTCTAATTTTAAATGCAAGGTCCCACTTAGGTAACGCAAAATTTGTTTTATGGCATTCCAATGGCGTTGTTGATAGTTGTGACAAAATCTGCTCACCATGTTGACGGCGAATGTGATGTCTGGTCTTGAAATTTGGGATATGTACAGTAGGCATCCGACAGCTTCCTGATAGGGTACAGCTTCATTAAACACTCCAGGTTTGTCCCCTTCCATCACAGCAAGTTCGTCAACGTTGGTGGCCATCGGGGTACTCGCTGATTTACAATTTTGTAAATTGAACCTTTTTAGAACGGCTTCTATGTAATTTTGTTGGGAAATCCACAATTTTCCAGCCTCTTTATTTCGAGAAATGTCCATGCCAAGGCAATTTTTCAACTCGCCGAGATCCTTCATTTCAAATTCCCTTTCTAGTTTGGCTTTGATTTTCTTTCTCACTGAGTCATTACTAGTTAATAAGATGACGTCATCGACGAACAGAGCCAATATGATGATGTCTGAACCCTTTTTATTGCGATAGATGCATGGATCAGCGGCTGATGGTTTAAGATCAAATTTTTTCAATACCCCATCAATTTTTTCATGCCAACAACGACCGGATTGGCGTAGTCCCCATCACATACTTTGTGAAGACGCCACACTTTTTGTTTATCAGTCGGAGAACTCAGCAGTTCGGCAGGAGGTCTCACGTAAATCTCTTCGTTCAAATCCGCACATAAATAGGCGGTTTCACATCAAGATGTGAACATTTTTAGATCGTACTGGACTGCGAGGGATAGAAGGTACCTAATGGAGGCAAATTTCACAACTGGAGAGTAGGTTTCATAAAAATCCTCTCCTTCTACCTGTGAGCATCCTCGCACAACCAGTCTGGCCTTGAATTTTACGCTTTGATCGTCTCCCTTGATGCGATATACCCATTTGGTGGTCAGGGCTCTTTTTCCTTTAGGTAGGTCTACGACTGAGAAGGTTTTGTTCTTCTTTAGGGAATCGAACTCCTCTCTCATCGCTTCCGACCATTCTGCCTTTAAATTTCCATTCATAGCTTCCTTATATGAAAAGGGCTCTTCACCTTGGAAATTTCCTGCTAGGTAGGTGACATGATCAGGCCAAAGTTTCGGTTTTGGAATTCTGCTGGAACGCCGAGGAATTTCCGCGTCTTCCCCCATTTCGGCTACCGGGGTAGTTGGTTCCTGTGCAGGTTCAAAATCATCATCATCTTCCGTGCTATCATTGTCGATTTCGCTAGATATTGGTTCGTCCTTTACTTCTTCCGAGTCATTTGCATCGGGATCACCCAAGTCCTCTGGGGGTTCCAATTGTACGAGCTGGGGTTGAGCAGGCGGTTTTTTTAGCTGCGACTCAAAGAAAATGACGTCCCTGCTAATGGTCAACTTTTTAGTGACAGGGTCCATCACTCTATACCCCTTTGTATCGGTGCAGTACCCCACGAAGGTTTTTTTGACTGATTTTTTGTCCCATTTTTTTCGGAGTTGATCTGGGACGTGTACCATACACGGACTTCCAAAAACTCTAACATTTTCCAAATTTGGACGCTCGTTTTCCCAGAGCTCGAAGGGAGTTTTCCGCCAAGGACACGCGAAGGTGATCTGTTGAACAAGTATGTAGCCGTGTTGATTGCTTCCGCCCAATACTCTTTCCCGAGGTTAGCACCTGCTAACATAGCTCTAGCTTTCTCAACTAGGCTTCGATTTATTCGCTCCGCCAAACCGTTCATTTGGGCCGAATATTGGACTGTTTTCTGGTGCACTACGCCTTTGTTCTTCAATAATTTGTGAACTCGATCGTTGAGATATTCAGTTCCCCGATCGCTTCTTATTTTCAGCAATTTGGTGCCTTTCTGACGCTCCACTTCGGCTATAAATTCTTCTAGAATTTCAGGTACTTCGCTTTTCTCGTTGAGAAAACGTACGGTGACGTAACGTGAGTAATCATCAATTAGGGTGATGAAATACTTACTTCCCCCTATTGACACATTTTCCATGGGTCCGCAGAGATCGCTGTGAATAAGTGACAGAATCTGTTTCGATCGGTGCCCTCTCGATTTAAAAGGTACGCGAGTATGTTTACCTTCGGCGCAGGTCTCACAGGGCTCGTCAAATTTTATGGGTCTCGGTACCCCATCTGTATTTTTGGCCAAATATTGTAAGCCTTTTGAGTTGAGATGACCCATTCTTTGGTGCCACAAAACCGAATTTTCATAATTCGATGACAAATGGCACACACCTTTATCGCTGACAGTATTTAGGCGATATATGCCGTTTTCGAGACTAGCCGTGGCGAAAAGATAACCGGATTCATCAAAAATTTTACCTCCTTCCCGATCGAACACTACAACATTTCCCTTATCAACGATTT
Organism: Pachypeltis micranthus; assembly: GCA_020466155.1. Taxonomy (NCBI): domain Eukaryota; kingdom Metazoa; phylum Arthropoda; class Insecta; order Hemiptera; family Miridae; genus Pachypeltis; species Pachypeltis micranthus. The sequence continues at coordinate 36,996,695 of CM035773.1, forward strand.
TATTGATAGAGAGCAAATTCACGGCCGCTTCAGGAATGTAAAGAGCATTATTTACCTTGATTTCGGTGGTGGTGGAGTTTGTCAGAAACATTCAGAGTAATATTTCCGCTGGCGCGACTTATAAGATCACTACTGTCAATAGAGGTGATTTTCGTTTCTCTCTGGGTGCCGGGAGTGAAACCTTCTTTATTTCGAACGATATGTTCCGAGGCACAGCTATCCAGATACCAGGAATTTTCGGAACCCTTAGTTTCCGTCGATAAACAAGCCAAGAAGGATCGCGGTTTATTATTATTCAGATAGTACGGTGATTTATTGCTTGATGACGACGGAGTCCCGCCGTTGGTATTGTGCTGTTTGATTCTTCCCTCCTTCCCTTTATTTTGTTCCTTTTTATTGTATCGGCATTCGTGGTTTCGATGGCCGACCTTCTTACAGTTTTGACAAAACGGCCGGTGATTGTGCCGTTTTGAGTAAAATGCTGAGTCTTCCGACTTTGATTTTGAAGGAGATGGGTCCTGAACATCCTGTAGGAGTTTAACTTTAACTGAATCGCTTGTGATCTTGACTCCGCTGCTTTCCAAACCCATAATCATGGGTTTGTATTCTTCGGGGAGACCCGCAAGCAGCAAACATCCAACCCATTCGTCTGGAACCTTAAACTCCATTTCGTTCAGTTTCTGTGCAGTCGTGAGCACTGTATTGCAATAATCTTCAACTGAAGGTGAACTTTCGAATCTCGTGCCGACAAGTTTTCGGAGAAGGCCAATTTTCCTTGTTAGACCGGAATCTTCAAAGGCATTTTGAAGATTTTCCCAGGCGGCTTTTGCAGTTGTTGCTTCACGAATATGCGGAAAATTTACTTTGTCTACGCATAAGATGATTTTCGCGAGAGCTTTTGCTACTTTCTTGGGGTCATCTTCAGTCCCCTCTACCGCATCCCAAAGGTCCTCGATTGTAAGGGCAGCCTTCATCTCGAACTTCCAGGTGGAGAAATTTTCGCGACCACGGAGCTTTTCCACGGAATTTGAAGACGAGCTGGCCATGGTGACTGGGCCCATAACCTGTAGTTCCAAGGAGGTGAAATTAAATATTAAATGAAACACAAAAGATACCGGGACGCACGAACTCGTTTATTCTCACATATCATACTAAAAAGATAAACAGACGAAGTAGCAATAATTGATACGATTCGGGTAGGCTAAGCCCGCATAACTCCTTTCCATTCTAAGGAAACAAGAAACAGCTATCAGGCGGGAAGTTTAAACCTAGATGTTGGGTTCGGCCCCCCCAACAGAAACATTAGGACTTAAATAACAGGAGCTACTCAGCTCATCCCAAATTACAGACAATCAGAGCCGAATAACATAATACACGTCTATTACTCCACTCAACTGCCCCAGAGACATGATCAATTTTGGTGAATGTCAAGCAGTCCCACTCCTGGAAACGAGACAGTGACAAATAGGCATGATCACGAAAAATTTATTTCCATTTTGTTATAGACTGTATTAAGCAGCATGAAGTGCTCAAGACAGTTTCTCAGATTAGAATAACGAGGGCATGCAAAATATGTTAGTTCGTGACATTTTGAGCAAATGGTGGCGATGCGTTGGTCACAAGGTAAAAGGATCCTTCGTCGCTGCAACAATCAAATTATTTTGTGTAAATAAGGATAAAATAAAATGGTAGGGCAACAATAATGAAGGAGATAGGGTACATTAAATCCTAGGGCCAAAATGTGCGGATATGTCTAGAAACTTCAACACTACTATAAACTTATAATCTTGGACAATTTTATGAATCTGAAAATTGCATTACGAAAGCACTTAAAAGACCTTGAGAAGGGGCGAGAGAAAAAAAACCGCTGCAAATTAGTTCAAAGCAGTTTATTATTCTCTTGCGCAGTTTGTCATATTCTCACAACTTTGAGACCCAATGCATTCGATTAAGCATCGAAAAATACCAGTAAACGACATGAAACAAGACCTGGGAGGTTAAAAGAGTTTGATTAAATTCATGGAGTACGTTCACATATGTCTGTGTATATTTGGGGTATAAACAAACTCAGTCAATCAAAGGAGAGTACTGGCCCAGTCCCAAACAGTTGCCCTCATGAGGATCATCAATACGGCTTCACTGAAGCAATCCAAGTGACCGCAGGTCAGTTGTTGTTGACTTGACCATTGAGTGCTTGGAGGACAAATGGAGAGTGAAACGTACGCTTCTCCCGCTCATGGGTGGACTCTTTATTGGCCTCTGCACTGAACGACAACTTGCCACGCTAGATGAATGGGCGTTAGATAAATGGCAAGCGAGATGGAAATTCTAGTCAAAGGGACGTGACTGTATGAGTTGTTTCCCAACTTTCGTGAACGTCTTAAGGAGAAAGTGGGTCGAGCTAGACCATGGCACAAGCCTGCTAATCAAGTTCCAGTTCTGTTAGTTCGAGAGTACGTTGAACAGAGATAAACATCAAAACGGGTCGAGTGTAATGTTTTTTGAACGTTTTCATAATTTCCAAACGTTGTGTATTGCTCTGCACCAGATAATTTTTATGCCTGGCCGGGTGCTATTCACCTTGGAAATAAACAAGAAATACTGTTAATGTCTATCCATTACCTGCGAGATGCGAAGTATCCCATTTCACCGGTATACTCCTCTGAACAGCCGCGCGGCATGGCTTCGACGCTCCCCGAGCATTTCCGTGCGTAGAAGTGATGCGTTGAGTCTATCGACTCGGCGAAGAACTGGTACGATCGATAGTGCGAGCAGACGTCTGAACAAATTAAACGTTTCACGAAGGTTGAAGAGAAATTCCCGATAAGACGAACCTTCAAGTTAATATAATTGACTCACTAGGAAACGGCTGGTAGCACCCGGGTTGTATCGGAACCCCTCCGTTCGGATAGTAATCCACATGCCCTAAAGGAGAGACGAATCCGAGAGACCCTCCGTCAGTGTGAATACAATCGACGAACTGGGCGTCTTCTTTGGCCAACTTCTGTTCAGAACTGACACTGGGAGCAGCTGGGTCAAGCCCTACGCACGAAAGAAGTGGAAAATCCACCACAAACTGTTCAAAAGTTGAGTAAATACTACTGGAAAAAACACAAAGAAAGTTCAATGAAAATGTATGGTACGAAAATTCATACGGTGAAAACTAAGTAACAATTTGTAAATAACCTTCAAAAGAAGATTTACTGAAAATACAATCAATATTGTCGAAAAATGAAGCAAAACGTTTAATAACTGCGAGAAAACGAAGTAAAATTTGTTACAAGCCGCGTGATAGTTGCAGAAGAATGGGATTCACAACGTGAAGAAACTCTTTTTACATTTTACAAAAATTAAAATTGGAAAAAGGTGAAAAGGAAATACGGAAAATGCAACAAAAATAGTAATACTGTTGAAAATTAACTAACAATTGTAAACGGTAATTAAAGAAAGCAAAAGATCAAAATATAATAAAAACAGTTTGAAATTGCAACAAAATGCAGAGGAAATGTGTTCGTGAGCCCATTTAAAACTTGAAAATCCAGAAAAAAAGGAAATACCGTAAAACTGTATTGAAATGAATTGAATAGGAATGAAGGAAATGGTCGAAAAATGAGTCAAAAAACGGTTTTAAATTATAAATGATAATTGAAGGAAGAGAGAATGGAAATACGATAAAAATAAAACGAAACTCCGACAGAACGTGTACGTTAATTAGTTTAAGTGTGTTAATTCATTTGAATGTGAATTGTGTCAAATTGAAAAATCCAGCCCCAGCTGCCGAACTGAAGTTGTAGTGGAGGAAACCGTACTTCATTACTGCCAATTCAAAACATTGATGAAAATAACGAAATTTCAGTGAATAGAGAGGAACTTTGCAAGGTGATTAATAATATCAAGGGGGGAACGAGCTTCGGCTTACGATGGCTTGACTGTTGAAATAATAAAAAAGGATAAAAACATTTCTTTACTACTGATCTACCAAATAAACTTGAATTTAAAAAAAAGCAATGTTTCCCCGAATATATAAAATTGCTTTTGTTACTCCTAAAGCGTCGGAATGAACGTTTTTAATTGTCTAGAATTACTTCAATTTTACGAGAATTCCTACGACTTTCAGCTGGCTGACTGGCTGGTGAGACAAGAGAGGGGTTACAATTTCAAACAGCTGTTGTAATCCGGTAAGGGTAAAACAATCGCCGAACTGAACCTAATGACGAATGCGAAGCTAAGTAGCTTGTAAATTGACGGACGCCACACTCCTTTATATAAATCAAATGAACCCCCTTAAGCCGATATCTTCACTGTCAGTTATAACCAAAATTATTGAAAGAATTGCTAAAAAATATCTTGTTTCTTTCTGGGAAGAAAACTATAACATTTGCGATACACAGTTAGGATTTCGTTCAGGGAAACGCGCCTGGACGCAGTTCTGCAGCTAGTCGCCCATAAAGAGTAAATACCGCTCAAGAACTAAATTTACTATCCCCCAAGGGACGGTACTAGGTCCTATATTCTTCATAGCAACCGTGAATACCAATGTCGAAACGAAACTCGATCGGGAAACTAGAAGCCTTTGTAGATGCTAGTACCTGGGAAAATACATAAATAAAGCAGGATCACAAAAAGACTAAGAACACGCTTGGTTGTGTAGGGATGAAATTAAATCATCTTATCATATCAATTACAAAAAAATAAAGCCCCAATGACGGGATAAGTTGTCACGTGTATAATTGCCCAATGAATCCTGTCGATGTCCAATTATTGAAAGAGTATTTAGGGACTTTGGTAGGTGAAAATCGGTGTTTTTTATTAATTAAAGTTGTTTAATTAATAAAAAACACCGATTTTCCTCAAAGTACGCAATTTCCCTTTAAATGATTAAAATGTTATATTTCGCCTTTATTCACTCAATATCAATTTACGCCATAGTCGAGCTAGAAAAACCATAATCACGGAAGTTCTCGTAACGCAAAAAGCTGAGTTGAAAATATTAAATAAATTTAAACGCTTCCCCACTTGTGAGCTATTTAGAATTTTGGAGTATTGCGATTAGATAAAATTATTGAAAGAACTTCATTAACTCAATTATTTAAAGAATGGAAAGGAAACTTAAGAATATTTTATCAGATGCACGTTCATGAACTTGCAGTATTTTAGGCGCAGAGATGTTATAAATTTTAAGGAGCTACCAGAGCATTTAAAGTCACCTGTCACTTTGACGCAATTTAAGGAAAATAATGAAACATGATACGCGCAATCTAATTCTGGATAATATAGAAATTATCGCAGACAACCCATTATACAATAGCATCATTAACTTGATTATTTACTTTAACTAACTCTATTCAAATTAGTTTTTTGGTTTATTATTCATTCTGAATAAAATTTGATACTTTACGTTTCAAGACTTGGAGATTCCAAATTTGCAGTGTCCGTCCGCCGTCCGCTGTCCGCCATTGCACAAAAATCCGATTTGGTATCTAGTTGTGCCCACCATCTCGGCAATCCGATCGGACGAAGCCCGTGGTTGTAATGGGCAAAAAACGGTTAAAAAAATTAACGAAATACAGTACAACGCGGGAACTAGAGCGAACAACGTTTCGTCGTTTGAACTCTCTCCCTCCCCGCCCGTCTCATTAAAAAAGCAACTGCGCTCGCTCGCCTCCCAACGACGCCGCCACTCAACTCCCCTTTCGCCTTGGAACGGGTTCGCTTCGAGTGCCCCCGTTCCAATTTCCCCGATGACGGGGCAAAATCATCAGACGTTTTGTTTCCGTAGTTCCATTGTAGCCAGAACATGTTTCGTATGGTTTACTAGTATTCGATGCTGAATCGAATGGGATGGGGGAGCAGTAATACTAGGTCAAGCTGTTCATGAGAATAATAAACCATTGTGTAATAATTTGCAGGGTTTTTTCTTATAATGCTTACTGAAGAGCTCGAGTTGTACTCATCGGCGGAAGTGGCGTTTATCGATAAAGGCGAACATACATAGGAATTATTTAAGTTTATTCTTTCGTTAGTATGTTCCGTTAATTTGTAGTTCGCGAAACTTGTAATGATTAAAAAAAAAAAAACATAAATTTTTGAGTCGATTTTCGTGGCTCGCAGCTTTTATTCAATGTACTTCCCAGTCCAATCTTTTGAACTCGGAAAAATATAACATAGTAACGTAGCGTTTTACGTAAAAAGTGGTAAATGGTCCGGAATTTATTGAAGCACTCCTACCTGTTCTACGATCATTATTGAGCAATCAGTGCACAGGTCACCCACCACGTGACCCGTTTGATCACTCTGCCAACGTGTTTTTCTAGAAGGACATTGGTTTTGGAATTATCGAGTAAAAAGAGAAACTATGAGAATTGGTCAGTGAAACGTCGATGGTTTGAATTTCGGAATTTCTAGTTTTGCTTCTAATCATTTTACGAACAGTATTAAACCGTCATCGTTAAGGCAGTTTATTGGAATACCACCCACATTTTCAAATTTTTCTGGGAACGCTGAGCATTTTCATACAAATTTGCAATAATTTATTGCGACGCCCTCGCCATTTTTTCACGAATGAGGATATGATGGCACTCCCGCTTTATTTGGAACTGTCCATACAAACAATTTAATCAAAGTGGTTGAGGCCGTTTTTGAAAAAAAACATTTTGGTCTCACTCTCATGTGGGCTTCCCATGTTGGTGTGATGGCATAATGTAAGATTTGAGAAGATTCGGTGCATATTTGGTTCTCTTCGCGTTCATAGTCACACACAGAACATGAGAAAACTCAGGAACTCTTGAAACGTAAAGATCTGAAGAAACTTCAAGTTTTTTTTTTTCAGTCGATCACATAGTTTTCCTTCTTACCTCGTATGGCGAAATAAAGCAAAAATGGAAGTTACTCGCTGCTCGAAATATATATTTGACGCGGACTCGCACACGCACCTGTTATTCGGTCGATTTTGTGTCCGAAGCTTATGAGCCTTCTTCCTGCAAAACCGGCAACGTGAGCGCCCAGGCTGTGCCCTATAAAATGCACTCGCTCCACCGAAGTTCCTTGTTCTATCAAAAAGTTCACAAAATTCCCGACTGCCGTTCCAACGGAAGACATTTCCGTTACGACGAAAGGGTAAAGGAGATAAGACGAATATGCGCTCCAATCGACGGCGACGGTGTTGACGTCCAGAAACACGAGCGAAGCTGTAAAAAAAAAAAAATTAAATGCAAATGAGAAAAATAAATAAAAACACTGGACTGAAATTTGTTCAGCAGTCCTGGATGGTGGGAGACGTGAATGTCAAAATTTGAAATCAGGGGAAGAATATCTACGTGACGCTTTGTTCGGAATTTCGATGTTTGACCTCGTTCAAATAGGCCACCTATACCCCAAAATTGATCAACTTAGAGTCCTGAGGCTTTGAGTTTCGCTGCATCTCCCCCAAAAAAGTTTCCTGAAAATTCGCTCTCCCTTGTCGCAGGAAGATCGATGGCGCGTTCAGAACGAACAAACCTGAACCACGCATTTTCCCCTGTGGTACCCTGCTTCTATTCTTCTTATCCATAATATTCATCTTCTCATTTAACTCTAAAACGTCTTTTCACGTGTAGGAAAACAGTAATTAACACTTATTGGTATGGTCAATTTGAATGTTTGCCAGGAGGCTTTTAAGTAAAAAAAAGGTCAGCTGTTGCAAGCTCGTGAACGGCCTTTTTGTGTAGTCGTACGTTCTTAGAGCCACTTGTGTTCAAATGACGTTTCACACTTAAACTTCAATTACATGTTGAAAGACTAACCGTTGACTATATCCTGTACACTGGCGCTAGCTGCTGAGTGCGTCCACCCGTGAATAACTACCAATGTCTTCTTCGAATGATCGTACCCACTTTGATTCAGACCCTGTGAGTCACCAGTCTTAAGTAGTATGGACTCTGAAGGGAAAGATCTGAGGACAAAAAAGTAGGAAATTACTCAAACACGTTATTTTGTTCGACAAATGCTACGTTGAAATCTGAAAACATTTAATGGTCAAGACCCTGAAAAAAAAAAACCTTCCTCGAGCGAATTACTCTTGTAATTATGCGGGGGGAGGTATACCGGTAGTCGTAAATACGATGGGTATGAGTACAAACTACCATAAACCAGGAGCAGGGTGGCAGTGAATGCGTGTTGATGTTATTTGAATAACATGTACTGTGTGGCACTTTACGGTGAGTAGCTGTTCCAGTAATAGAATTAATTGTGAAATACCTATACTTACATATACATTCCTAATGCACAGAAATTTTCGAAGGACAGTGGGAAAGCACTTTTTTAAAGATAACGTTTAAATTACATTGCTATATACATTTTTACTTCTATCTGTTTTTATCATTATTACTATTACGTGTGTGTATTTAATTTCGCCTATTTTAAAATACATATTTCTCTATTCGTGTTTTAAAAACGCCTTTACTCTTAAGGCTGAGATCAAGAAGTTGTCAACGGCCCCAATATTCTTATTTTCACCTGAAGAAGAAAGAGACTTTAACGCTGCTTACCTATTCAGCAGAGCATACACCCCCCCCCCCTTCCACTAATAGCAGCAACGCCAAACTTGTAAGTATTTCCGCTGCGTACTCTTTAAATTTCCGTACATAAAATTAATTCACTCACTTTTTATAAAAGTAATACTTGAGTGCTGTCCCGACATCTGCACGGCTTCCTCGAGTATCTAAACTGTTTTGTTTTTCTCCTGGTTTGAATTCCGCCTCTGAAATATATTTGTATTAGTGGCATGGTAGGGATGAAAAAACAGGATATGCTTAGCAAAGCTAAGAATAATTTCAAATTTTCGCAAGTGGAAACGTAATTGAAATTTCTTGGATGTCTTTTGGGCTCTAAGTTCTGGGAATCGCAGCTCAAAACTGCTGAAGTAGCGGAGGAGCTGGCGGACGGATAGAGCGCCAAAAGAACGAAAAATAAAAAGAGACGCGTTTGAAGCTCGCGGTCAAAAGGTTTCGTTCATTTGTTGCGGCATCGATAAGGAAAAGCGGCGATCGTAAAAATCGTCCATTTCGCTGTCATTTCATTGGAGGCGGCCTCCTTTACCTTGTTTGCTTGAAACAAGGGTCTCAAGACCGCTTCAAAAAGTGTAATAGTTTTTAGGAATTATTCAGGGATGGGTAGAAGTTCTCTGGAGGTCATTCGTAGGAGTGAATTGGTTCCACGGTACTGCTAAGTGCAGTGCTACACTTGGGACCTCCAGAGAAGTGTAATAGTTTTAGGAGCTGATCCGCTAAATGTTCCTTGGCATCGTTCTGAGAAATGAAAGAGCTCCTTGGGACTGTTCTATGGACTACAAAAGCTCCTTCCGCTATTTATGGAAATCTCGATGCCTTGGAATGACCAGTTGGGATGATTGACGGAAAGCTAGCTGAACTTTGGGCCCTTATTACCGAAACGTAATTCGAGCAAAATCTGCAATACCCAAAGCAAGTCCAACCCCTCACATCAATAATTACGGCTTTTGTGAGTGCCCAGTGAAGGATATCAGTTTCAATAAGACATATTTGTCAGTTGCCAGTGGTAGCGACTCACTAAGTAGGCCCAAGCTGCCATCAGTGGAGTGGGGCTCAGTGTAGAAAGGATAGTAGCTAATTGCAACACTTCGTTCATGATGCAGGTGTCACCACATTGAGGTGGTTTACTATTTCATCTACACTGAATTAAGCCCAAGTTGACTGCCCTGCAGGACAGCACTACATCATATTTACCTTACAGCCTTCTCTTGTTGATCGTCAGAAAGTTGAAAAACTCAATCAACCGCTCAATATACATTGCCAAGCCAACGCTGGGCCTGAAGATGATGGGACGTACTGATCGGGGACTAGCCCTTCAAGAGGATGAGTAGTAAATTCGCTAAGTTAGTCTCAACTTGTGAACCTCCCCAACTGGTTGCAGTGACGGAGGATGTCCGAAAATGGCGGCACCTAGCAGGATTCGGGAAGAGATCGATGAAGAACGGCTGACATTGCAGAGCGGTGTGAGGGCTGACCTGATACTAAGAGGTGCATTTTGGTTTCCTAAAGTGCAGACGCAAATCGAGGCTACATGCTGACCCATCTTCATACGTCTGACCAATAAAAGCTCAAGCCATTACAGTCTCTCAGTGAGGATGTTGCCAGCAATAATAAAGATCACGATGACACCTTAGCACCCAAGGAGTGCTAGAACTTTCACTGCAGCTCTGTACGCCATTATATCGCCTATCCCACACTTCAAAGCATGCCAGTAGATTTCCAACTTCCTCCCGTCTTACGAGGATCTCCTTGGAAGTTCGCCTGTTGATTCGAGAATCTTATGTGCCTTACGAGGTACATTGAACACCATCGATTATCTTTCCTAAGCGGGCCCCTCTGGTCGCCCTTCAACTGCCAAAAAATTAATTTACTTCAAGTTTTCAGCGGGGCATTAGAAGATTGAACGTTGGGCACTTACATTGAGAAAGAATTGAACTAATTGAAAGGAGTAAGTAGCGTGAATACAAAGTAATAAAATTGTTTCCCGTGGACTCACCTTTTGCGTGCAAAACCGATATCACTATCACCAGTAGAAAATGAGTTAGTCGCATAGCTGTAACTCGTCCACAGACACTAAAGACCCGTTGGGCGTTACCTTGCTCTAAAAAGCCACCGCTTGCAAGGAGCGATAAAAAAAGAGGAGGACGATAACAACGACAATGAACGTTTTATCTGCTTTTAATTTAATACATTATTGTATACTAATTAGTATAGAGACACTTACACCACGAAGCAACTTAGAACTGCCTTAACCAAACCAAAGCAGGCGGTCTTCCATAATGTGCGCCGGCATTATAAATGGTTTCGAAGAAAATAGTTCAATCGCAATGAAAAACAGATGTTATTAGTCGCTAGCGCGTTAAAAATCAATGAATGCTTATAGAGCCGAGGAAAATTTCGCGATGCGTTCTGATTTTTAGTTTTCTTTAACGTTCACTTTATAAGAGTTACCAATTTCTGTTCATTAGTTCGTACAAATTACGCATTTTCCTTTTATCACTTGGGAAAATGGTTTCCATAATTGAGAACGAATCTCGCTGGAACTGACAAAATGTACTAACGCTTTATAGTTTTGGCATACGGAGATATACCGTTGGTCGTCACGTAGAAGTATCCCGTGTCCCTGCAACATTTAAATGAAACGAAAAAAATTGTTATGGCTCTCAAGTCGTTATATAATGTACAATCGGCTGAACAACAGGAACTACTCCATTTCAAAGAACACAGGCAAGTGTGGCTCTCAAGTTCAATTAAAATGACTTGTGCTGTCGTCATAGCTCGCTTTTTAATTATTTGTTTATAATAATTAATTATTTACAGTACTTATAAGTTAGTTCATTACCAATAACTCCATCTTCTAATGATATTAACTATTGTGGGGTCTTTCAAGTCACTAGCCACATTTCCTAATGCATACTGTATATGTGACGTGGCGTACCTATTAAGTGGGACTTGGGTACGGGGACAATCGCCTGTGTGGTGGGGCGAAACATATAGCCTCTATTTTGTGTGCTACCTAACTCAAATTCACCGGGGTGCCTACGCAAAATATAAGAGCTGATTTTACATATATTTCGGACCGAAAACACGTTAACGATATTGATCAGTTCTGAAGGATGCAATCTTTAGTCTCCCCTAGCCCTCCTTACTTTTGGAGCTCAGTTTGACAAGAGTTGGCGGGCCTGTGGCTACCCTAAGGAAGGGGTTGTTGGATTTTCTGAGATGTGGGTTGGCCACAGCCATTAACCATCGGATTGTTCCGATTCCCAGTGTCGCATCTCGATCGAGCTTTCCCCATTTCTTGCCAGAGGTGATTTCCAATGTTTTTTCCTCCTTTAATATTGGATAAAGGTGAGCAATCTTCTGGTGCCCTTTTGTCCCCTTATTGTCTTCAATCACGATATCTTTCCCGATTCGCCCCTCTCGTAGTACGCTGCATTTCCGGCGCGTATTTTCTGTATCTTTTGGGCAACGTATGCACGATCTTGTTCCGGGGTTTCCTTGCTATTTGAGCCCGCCATTCGGAGGAATGAAGAACAGGGAGCTATTCTTCTCGTCAGGATGATTCTTGTCGGAGTTTCTCCTTGATTATTGAATCACTGCCCAATTTTGTTCAAACCCGCATTTTCTTGCTCAGACTATTCAGAACTCCCGTCCCCGCCTTACCATGAGTCAACCAGTCTCCCTTGTGCCAACAAAGCCCAACATGATCATTCGAAGATTTTTGCTAAGAAGCCAAAAATATTTCCCTCGCATGAACTGCAGAAATAGCTGGGGAATTTATCACGCTGCTGTTACTTGCTCCTCGACCTTTATTAAGAACACCAACGCGGAGATAATTAATCCGACTGTCCACGCAATTAGGTGGGTTAAGGACCAGATATGTGAATATATCGCGGGCCTTTCCGATTCCCTTCTTTGGACAACTGGAACGGAAAGAAAGAGGCAACGAGGAAGATCACTCGACCTAGTCTCTACCTCCGGGAGTGCCTGCTGGAGATGTGGCGAGATAATTTTATTCAAGTCTAGCTTTTCACATCACAGACGAGGTCTCGCCAGCAAGGGAATTCTTTGTGTAGGTAGCGGTAGGTATTAGAAGGAACGGTGGAAGGTGCTACCCACTGTGAAGACCTAACCAGTAAATACTCCTACCTGTAACTGGGGGAGGTGCACTCGTTTACCCTACCTCTATCCTTAACACCTCCATCACAGTGAGTCCACCCGAGTCTGTTCATTCAGTCTATCCCAGTATGTGCTTTAACCTTCCTTACAACTCAGTCGACTCATGAAGAAATCGGGGGCGATACACAGCCCAGAAACACCACCCTACTCTTTTACTTTCCTCGTATGAAATATTACCAGTGCGGATTACCTGGGGGATGCAAAGTATCCCATTTGAGCAGTACATTTACTGGTACATTCGACGCGTACTCCTCTGACGATGGCTTTACACTTGCATGCGTAAAACCGATGTTTCGAGTTGATCGACTCCGCGAAGATCTCGTGCGCGCGACGGTGAGAGCAGGAACCTGCACAACGTCAAACGGCATCGTCTGAATCAATGTGCACAATGGTAACGATATTTTTACTACTGAATGAATGCGAAAATTGTGAACTCACTGGCGTCTATGGTGGTACATCCGGGCTGCACTAAATATCCTCCATTGGGATAATAATCGACCGTGCCGAGGGGGCTATCGAAGGCTAAAATTCCTCCGCTTGTGTGAATGACGTCGACGAATTGAGCGTCACTACTCGTCAATCTTTGCTGCTCAATGAAGGGATACGCTGCATCAAGCCCTTGAACAAAAAAATCAGACGAGTAATACAGTTGAAACTCACAGACATGCTCTTGAGACGTAACGATCTGAAGCAATAACTAGCCCTAAGCATTTTTTTCTGCTGATTACCAACTTTCCTCCCTTTTCGCAGGGAATTTAAAAACAAACTGGAGGGAAATCGCTGCATTTTGCACTATGCAGAAGTGCAAACCGATAATCCGGTCATTATCGTGCACCAAGCAATCAACATAGTTGGCAGTCAATTAGTTGTTCAGCCGACACAGAAAAGCGACTTCCAAGGTCGCCAATGAAACTCGGTCTTCTCATGCGCACTATTAAGCGCTGGCGGGTGGGGTGGGGGGGTCCTAGTGGCCCCGTGAACCAACCTGGAACTGCTTAACACACTGCATGGGGTTGGCCCTCACGTCTCTGGGCGACGGCGGATCATCTTTCTTGTCCTCCTCACCCTCCGTTGCATGCCGCCATTCTCATACATCTTCCCATACTTCCCAGCAGTTTGGGAAGTTCAGAAGTCGTCTTTCCTCCGTGTCTTTAATCTTCATCCCAGCGAGATACTGGCCCCGAGCAAGCTCCATCCTCTTCTGTTCATGCAGCCCCAGTTTTCATTGGAATTCAACACGTTGCGGACAAATGCCTCTGGTTCTGAGCCCAACCCACTGCATCCTCCACCGTGCTCCCCCCGACAGCACACCTTTAGCACGAAAAGATCGTGGAGAGCATCATCCACGATTGCCCTGATGGGGGTTTGCAGCGTTACCGCTTCGGCGCTCGTCCGGACAAATGATTACAATAATTTAACAGAACTTGACAGCTACTCTCTATTCACATACGAATAGGTTGAAATTCGTACCTGTTATGCGCCCAACTTTATGGTCAAGGCGAATCAACGTTCTTCCTGCAACGCCAACAATATGAGCTCCGAGACTGTGTCCTACCATATGCACGTCGTTCGGCGAAGTTCCTTGTTCGATCAGAAAGTTGACGAAATGCCCGAGGACGGTACCCACGAATGAAAGTTGGGATACGTCTTTGAAATAATTCAAATTATCGGAGTAATACCCCCAATCAACGCCAATGACGTTCACATCTAGAAACTTAACTGCAGCTAAAAAATAAAAGTCCAATTGTGTTCGAATCTGTTCATGAAATTTACGAGAAAATAATAATTGGAAAAATATTTAACGAAAATCTCATGAATAAATTAATTTAAATAAATTACGAAGAATCTATTCTAAACTCAGAAACGGCTCAAATGACTAGCAAAACAGATGAATAAGCTTAAATATCTCAGCTCAGCTCACGTTGAAAGTACGTACATCCCTGTATTGTATCAAAGCATGCAGGAACGATATACATAAATCGGACGTTTGGGGAACTGAAAATAAAATAAATTATTCCGACAACTCACTGAGACGTACATGTCGCAGATCCTCATTTGACTCTTCCCTCAATATCTCCTCTATTCAAATTTGACCGAGTTAGGTTCAAAAGGGTATGAATCGACCTCAAAGCTCTTAAAGAGACCAGCAGAGTTGAGAGGGTCAGTAAGAAGAGTGAATAAAGAAAGCCAGTTGAGTGGCGTGAAATAACCGGGAGAAACGATTTTTGTGAGAAGCTCTTGCAATCTAGACAGCAATGTCTCTACTATAGGTAGCTCAGCTCAGCCGTAGAGAAGGTAGGGGTATTGACAGTAGGTCTAGATGGGGAGTGGAAGAAAGAGCAGGTTACATAGCTGTGGGGTAAATGGTCGTGTAATTTGTACGGATAAAGGAACGTAAAATCAGTGTGACGAGAGTTTGGGAAGGGGAGAGGGCATGCAGGCCAACCTGAGCAAGAAGGCTGGAAGCATCAAGCCAGCCCGAGAGGAGACTTTCGAGGAAGGCCATGTCTGCAATGATGCTGCAGTCAACAGGTCAAGTGTTAGGAAGAAACTGGTAATGAATGTTGGAACGTCCAATTTCCATCTTGAAAGCAATGAAATAAAGAAGGCGCTCATTGCAGTCACTCGACCTTGACTTGCCACCAGTAAAACTGGCTCCAAACGACAGACCCGTTTGTTGCCCGCTCTATAATGGGCAGTGATGGCAGGAAGATAAGTGTTTCAGAAAGCCAAGAGAACGCAGTGGAAATCTGAGCAATACGGTCGGTGAAGGTAAGCTGGGTGTCCAGAATTATTCAGCGGCTCTCTGTTTTACCATAGAAAGGCGGGTCAGGAGTGAATTGTTGATACAGTAGACATGGAGCACAAGTGCATGGGAGTGATAGAAGGACATCGCATAGTTTGCTGGGTTGGGAGAAAGGCGAGCTTTGGCAGATTGGTGAGGGTGTCGAGGCTATCCTGCAGGAGGGTACAGTCAGCATCAGACTGAATGCGAGTAAAGACCTTGGCATCATCAGAGTAGATTAGAAAATTGACTCGATTCAAGGCTGTGTGAACGTCGTTGATGACAATTGACAAAGGTGGAAAGAAGGGGGCCAAGGTGTATATCAAAAACGTTTTGGCCCTTACAAATAATTATTATGCCGCTTTGAATTCTTGAAAGCGACCGTGACGTGAAGGGCTCGACACAAATGAATCAGTTGGATGATTCGACGTCCGATTTGGTGTCGGGATTCTGGGACCTGAAAACAAAGCGAGCCAAGCGTCCTTGCCGAGCTTGATGAACCGTCTCTGAGTTTATTTTGCTGTTATGGTAAGAGTTATTACGTTTTATTAACTTATTGCTGTGATTTTTAACATTACACGCAAATGCAATTTTCTAATCTTACCATGTGCTATGTTTTTAATGCTCGGGCTAGTAATGCAATTCATCCACCCATGAGTGATTATCAACGTTTTTTTAGAGGAGTTGTATCCATACCGCTCAAGGCTTGTAACATCACCAGTTGCGAGTTTGTGAAGCTTGCCAGAGGAAGATCTATGGGACAAAAAAGAGGTTAATATTTCCTGTGATCGATGTCGTGGCGATTCTTTCTATCTTGAAACCCGTTCTAAACCATGTGCTACGTTTTTAATCACAAGGTCACTGATGCTTTTCGAGCCTCTTCTTAGAGGTTCTTAGAGGCTAAAAATAAATTACGCGTTCCACGTCCAAGGACGAGTCAATGGATTTTGTTCGCCTCAACCAAGTGTTCGTGAAGTACTAGGGCAATCAAATGGGAAGATCTCTTATAACTTTCCACTATCCTCCTTCGGCTCAATGTCCAAATCAACAGGTAGTGTCCAGTGTTCGCTTGGAGTGCTTCAATGGATGCTGCCTTGTGGGCTTTGGTGACCTACGGAAGCTCACCGGGAGTGGAATCTTTCTATTGATTGATTGGGAGTTTCCTGCCCTAGACAATTAGACAGTAGCTAATCACGCCTATGTCATTGGCCCTGTATATAAGGATAGAGTCACAGTAACACACACCCCAAATGACCTTGCTGATTGCTCGTAATGATGCAAACCTTGCGAGTGTAGTGCCTTTGAGGGGCTGGAGGTGTTGGCTGAAATGCCACCTCTCATAAGTATGAACATTCAAGTACTTGGCGTTCTTCTGAAAAAGAGGCCCGTGGCCGGTAAAAGCTATTGGTTTTCCCTTCAAGAGGATTAAGTGTTTTTTTCACTCAGCCACCTAAAGCTTGACGATTTTGCACCAATGAGTGACAGTTAGGAGCACATGATGGGTTTTGGTCTCAAATCGGTGGATCAACTGAGGCTCTTGAGAAGCGCTTAAAAGAAGGCAAATCAAATAGATGGTCCGTGGACTGAGCCATGTCGGCAGTCCTCCTCTATCGTTCCGTGGACTGAGACATGTCTGCGTTTGATTGTAGCAGTTTTATTTATCAGGTAACTTCTATTGAACAAGTACAGGTTATAAGGAATTCCCTGACCTTTAAGCTCATTGAGGAGCACTGGTCAGCATAGGTTGTCAAAAGCTCATCTGATGTCAATGAGAAGTGCTACGGTGTACTTAGCCGCTTCCAGGAAAACATCGCGAATTTTTTCAATGACATCCAATGGCCTTTCTTTGAGGACATCCATATTGTCTATCTGTGCGATTGTGGACAAAAACTCCTTTGAAGGGCTGCAACATTAAGATCTATTTGAAGAGTGACGACACACACGGATTTCCACCTAGCGAGGAGCTGTCAAACCAGTAATTAAGTAAAGTGTGAAGGCTGCAGGAAGTGATCCGGTCAGCCTTCCTTAGCCCACGAGATTTGTTGGGATTTAAGACTGCAAGGTCCTTGCCAAGGCCACTTGTTGCCCACATGGCTCAAATTCCTACACATTAACATCTGCCTACATCCCCATATCCTTACATCTTCACCAATAAAAGCTTATTGGAGGCACACACTTTTATTCAAGTTGAAAGGTTCTTTGCAAAACCGTACATTGTGTTAAAAAACCCTGAAAATTATTAGACAACGGTTTATTATTCTCATGAACAGCTTGACCTAGTATTACTGCTCCGAGACCCATTCCATTCGATTCAGCATCGAAAAATACTAGTAAACCATACGAAACATGACCT
Organism: Pachypeltis micranthus; assembly: GCA_020466155.1. Classification (NCBI taxonomy): domain Eukaryota; kingdom Metazoa; phylum Arthropoda; class Insecta; order Hemiptera; family Miridae; genus Pachypeltis; species Pachypeltis micranthus. Next base: position 37,014,561 of record CM035773.1, read on the forward strand.
GACTACAATGGAACTACGGAAACTAAATATTCCCTCGGCGCCAGGTGCCCGTAAACGTCTGTAGGCATTTATGATCCGATGTAGGGGTGTGCGAAGGAAGTGGCCCTATCCTTCCTCCGCCCTGTCAGGCAAAAAGAGTCGGGGAAAATTGGGACGGGTAACCTCGAACCGAGCGAACCCTCGGCAATTGGCATGATGTTGCGAGTCGAGCAGGCGGCGGGTGGTTTTGATGAGACGGGTGGGAGGGAGGGAGTACTTACGATGAAACGTTTACTTCTGCTGTAGTTCTCGCGAGTTCTTTTCATTTGTTGACATTGGCTCACTATACTTACTGTAACTTCCCCATACGCAGTTGTACACATCTGATACTCATTCCATTCAACCCAGGATGTAAAAATACGTTGAAAACTGGGTTGTGTCCGCCAGTAGGCAAATACTAAAGTTAACGTACCTGTTAGGTGAGTCCGTCTCCTCTGGCTTGTGAGTTACTGTGGGCAAGCGCTTTCGATGTAAAGACATCATCGTCTGGCCGTTTAGTCAGTACTGCAGTCAGTCAGTTGGTCGTGGTCTTTATATACAAAGAGAAAGGTGAAGGGAGTGATGGAGCGTTGGGGAAGGGGCGGGGAGAGGTCTTGTTGGTCAGTCTTGTTAGTAGTACCTTAGCCGGACTTAACTTTAGTATTTGCCTACTGGCGGACACAACCCAATTTCTTTAATACCTAACACAGCCAGTCCGGCTAAGGTACTACTAACAAGACTGACCAACAAGACCTCTCCCCGCCCCTTCCCCAACGCTCCATCACTCCCTTCACCTTTCTCTTTGTATATAAAGACCACGACCAACTGACTGACTGCAGTACTGACTAAACGGCCAGACGATGATGTCTTTACATCGAAAGCGCTTGCCCACAGTAACTCACAAGCCAGAGGAGACGGACTCACCTAACAGGTACGTTAACTTTAGTACGTTGAAAACCATATGAAACACGGCGTATTTGCGATTATACTGCGTTTTGTGAATTTTTTAAACCATTTGTTGTCCATTACAACCATGAATCGAATGAATCGAATTGCCCAGATGGCGGGCACAACTAGATACCAAATGGGATTTTTGTGCGAAAGAACGGATTTTTTAGACCACCTTAAAGGCAAAAAATGGCCCGGACGGGGGATGGCGGATGGACGTTGGAAATTTGGAATCCCCATGTCTTGAAACGTGAAGTATCAAATTTTGAGTGGGGCTGGTAAAAAATTTTTGTGACTGAAAACATAGGGTTATTATTCAGAATGAATAATAAACCAAAATGAGAAATACCTCGACCTTTAAGTTCCTCGAGGATTGCTGGTCGCTAAAGGTCGTCCAACATTCCTGCTACGGCGTTCTTAACCTGTGAATTCCAGGGGAACTGTACTATTATAATAATCAAGGAGCAACTCACAAAATACTGCCTTTTAGTGTATCTTCTTTTTATTGTAAAAAGCTCAGGCTTTCTTATCCCAATAGATAAATCGTGAGGCTATAAGTGATTAAGAAAAGAGTCATTAATAGTTAGATAGCAAGAACTAACAATGCCAATGTCACACGAACATTCTGGATTCCAACAATGACGTCCTGCGTGAGCTTTCCTTAGGTACACTCGTGTTGTCTGCATTTGAAGCAGCGAACAAAATCTCCTTCGAGGGACTGCAAGATCTCTAATGTTAGGTAAACCTAATATGGAATGAAGGCAGAGGCTGGTCTGGGTGATTGTAATTGCTCCCTTTTTGAAGGTTTCCATTGGATGAGGAGTTCCGACCAGTCGACAAGTCATTAAATTAACTAACTACCAAGGTCACTCTTCCATTGCTACTTTAGGACCTGCATCTTCTTGTACCCATAGCACCCCAGTCATATAAATTTAGGTTATTAGAAAACACTCAATGAGTTTGATGTGACTCGTTTCAGCCAGTTTTCCGAAATGTAAAAATTATCGTCTTTTTGTTCACTGGCCTATAGCTCTTGTTGGGCTCACGAGAGAGGGAGCTTGAGGATCGAAATAAAAATGAAACTCGGTGAGCGTGAGGAGGACTGTAATATACGTGCGTAAATGAGCTGAGTTAAAATTGAGCTGAGATGACAAATGGGCGACTTGGAATGCATGAACTGGTGCGGGCAACCTTATGAGAGAGCGATAATTTACTGGGGCGATAGTTGGAAGCAGATTGACTTTGGAAGTGCTCAGTCTTGGAGAAGACTAGTGAAATTGGGCAGGAACACGTAAAGAAAGGGGAAAAGGGGCTGTTAGACCCAACTGACCGCCCCAGCGAGGGATTCCCAGCAGAGGGATTCCCGCAGGTGAGGGGCAGGTATTGAAATGGACGGAGACAATGACTGGGCAAATCTGAGGTCAAAGACTCGAACCAATTTGACGCTTTGCGTCGAACAGCTCTGTTCACGGAATTTTTACGGAAATGTTAAATATTGCTCAGTGGAATTGTTTTGTTACTTTCCGTTGCTCTATGAAGTAGAAAGGAAAATAAATTTTGAGTTTCCCTATCCATTAAGAGGTTTGTATCAGTCGTTTGGAAATATCTTACAGGTTGCTGCTTTGGTTGAACGTCCTTAGCATCACCGAACTGAGACCTGTGGAGATAAAAGTGTTATTTAAGAAGTGTATGAGGGTGTGGCACCTAGTCGACCATTGCATGGAAGATGGAGCCTCGTCGCCTGTACGGCTGTACCTCTTTAAGTCGAACTACACACACATACCAATCATATTCTCCAATGATATTTTCGTATAAAACAACTGTTCTTTACATTTCAACACGCATTATTCCAACGTTACTTTTTTCGCCTTTTCTCCTCATCATTCTTTCGCGTATCGTCTACGTTAAAAATTAAAATAAATAGTTTATAGCGTAAATGAATCGCTCTCTCACTTTTCAAACAAGTAATACTTCACTGTCGTATTGCCCTTCACGCCGTCCTTAAGATATAACGAACAACTCCTTGTAGAAGTGGAAGACGTTGAAGATGGCAGGCTGTCTACCCCTGAAATTTCAATAAGAATTTGTGATGACATGCTGAAAATGTAAATTGCTGCGCATTTGCTGCGCTAGTGTATGATATGCTACGATCTTGGTTTATACCCTCGTTCGGATTGATGCAGAAAATAGTTGTAACAAAATGTGGAATCCAGGAAGAAATGTACTGTTATTGTCAGCTCGTTTTGAGTCTTACTGACAAATCAGTGGTTCTTTGAAAATATTTTATTTATTTATTTTTCAATGGTTTAGTTGCCTGTTCCCTCTCACGATCTCTACTGTTTGGCGCTGGCCGAATTAGTTGTGATTTTGAGATTGGAACTTCTGCATTTGCCACTGTGGGAAGTCCTTGTTTCAGGCCTTTTCCAAACACTGAATCCACCTATTTTTGACAACTCTCAAGCCGCTGCAGGAAAGTCTGCTTCCTCTTCAGTTATTCCCAAGTGACAACTGGTTTCCCCCTTTCTGGACTTTCCAAAATATCCTGTTCCCAACCCAATTTACTTCCTCTCCACAACCCACAGGGCATCCACATATTGAGTCGTCTTCTAGTTCTCGCGGTAGACTCGTTTCACATCTCTCCGGCTACTAATTCGTACTTTTCTCTCCTTCCCCGTTCAACCAGTTCACGCAGTAGGAGCCACCTTGTTCGGGCTTGTATACTCAAACTCATATCCTATTCTAGTCACTTCTTCTTTGTACGTATGCTCGAGTCTTGTTGTGATCTCCCAACTCTTCGAATCACAAGTTTTGTGCTACAGTAAGCGCCGTTTTTGTGATTTAACCAAGAATGCTATGGCGCTATTTACATAAAATCAGTTACTCAATTGTATAAAGGTTAATAATAAGACATACAACCTTTCCAACAAAATCTGTGTTGTCACTCCCATAAATTACCTATACGATGATCACTTAATAAATATTGTGACGTAAGTACAAGCATCACAATAAATTCTGGAAAGTTAAGGTTCTTCCGGTTCTTAAGGTGAACATCGTGATTAACTGAGTAGAGAAGTTGCTAAAGCGATAAAAATAGTTTTTTACGTAATGGGTGCGTCGCAACCGATATCCGGTTCTAAACTGTGACCGAGTGTTGCGCAAACGCATTGCCACGCGTCTCTGTTCAACAATAAAAATGACTCACTACTTCGAATACTTCACGAGTCCTCCAATTCTCTGTGCTGTTCTAGTTCTAGCAGTACTAAAATGTAAATGAATCAAATGAACGTCACGCACCTTGTGAGTAAAAAATTAAAATCATTGCGAAAAGTCTAACTCGGTAGAGCAGCATTCTGAACAACTTTCGACAATCGATCGGCGACTTTGTCGAAGCGGTTTCATGTTTTTATCGGTTCAAGAACCGATAGCAGTAATTGAGAATAAGATAACGCCGCCAAAAATGGACTTAATTAGTGCGACAGTTTAGTGCGAAAGAAAAATACTTTGGTTTGTTCGTTAAACAACATAAGAAATTTAACATTACTAAACCTCATACAGTGGAAAGGAAAAACGCTGCTGATCATCACAAAAAGGCTTATCATTCTTTTACACAGCATGATGGAGACTTATCCAATTCAATCCAACATCGAAAAATATGAAGAATTCAACATGGGTCCAGTAAACTACAACTCATATGCAGTGTTCGAGAAAGAAAGCAATGTTTATTTTATCGAGAGTCACCAATCGACGAGTATGCGGATAATGGCTCAAACTTTTTGGGTTCAATTATTTAAGAGAACTGTACCGCGGGTTCACTGAACCTTTCACCACGCCAAACTTACTCGACTATGCTATAGAAACCAAGATCAATTGGCATTTTAACCCCCCAAACAGGCCCCACATGGGGTGAAATCTGGAAGGCTGGGGTTAAAAGTGTAAAGCGATCTCTCAAGCTTATTTGTGGAGAGTTTTCTACTTGGCTAGCTCAGATTGAGGCGAGACTTCACGTCTGGGCATTTCTTAGAGGGCGGCTCCATTGTCATCACTCCTGTATCACTCCTCGACGCGAAGAAATCCCTCCTAAGACATTGCAAGCGAATAGACATTCAATAGAATGACTGAAGAGTTGGGGCGCCGTTGGAGTTCAGAATATCTCCAAACCTTACAAAGACGCAATGCGCTGAATCAATCCAGGTTTTCTGATCTCGAAATTTCCGTACCTGCTCTAACGGGACTACAATGGCAAAGTTATTTTCGCAAACACTTTCGTTCTCAGCCCTTTTGTTACCTATAGAAATTCCACCTTTTGAGTTAATTCCAATTGACGACGTATTTCCCCTTCCTCTGGACATTCCTATCTTTTTCTCACTCCTCAGTTTCAGACTTCTCTCCACAAGAGACACCTCCGACCAAAACTCACTCATCTACGAACTCTCCTTCCGATACAGTTTCTCGCGCCAGTTCACACGTTCCGAGTACTACCTTTGTGTCGGCCCTTTGTACACGAACTCAACTCAATTCTAACTCTACTCAGTTCATTGCTCACTGTAAGAATATGGTCAAAGTGCCCTCTGCCTTCGATCTACTTTTGGTCCTGGTGACCACCTCCAGTGAACCTCCCGGCTGTTCACTGGGACACGAGATTGGAAAAACATGGTTGGTCATAAAACTATTCAAATTAGCTCGTTCTTATAAATTAATACTCAACACATTACAGATTGGCGTGGTTGGACAATCGCTAAGTCAAGGATGGAAGATTTCTTTGAGGCGAACGGCATCTCATCAGCTACTCGAAAACGGGCTTTATTTTTAAACTCCCATGATGAAGAGGCGAATAAATTAATTACGGACCCCTGTGTTCCGGACAAACCATCAACAAAGTCTTATCCCTGACGAAGTTGTTCGACACGCATTTTAAACCAGGCGATTCTATTTACGCCTACATGTTCAAATTTTATAATGCAGTCCGGGAACTAGCTGAAACAGTCAATCAGTGGGCAGCTAGGGTTCGCTCGTTGGCGGCAGATTGTGAATTCGGTGCTAATTTGAATGCTTATTTGATGGATCGGTTCGTGCTGGGAATTGGGAAAGGCCCAATTCGTGACAGACTCTTTGAAGAAAACCCCACGACAGTATCGTTGGATAAATTGGTGTCGCTGGCCGTCACGAAGGAAAACATTTACCACAACATCCTGTCCCCCATTGTGGATATGCGCATGAAGCCCAATTGTGTCGCTTCAAAGGGTACGAGAGTCAAATTGTTCCGTCCAAGGACATTTAGCCGGAATTTGTCCAAATAGGAATGAAAAGAGCCCTCCCCCCAATTAGCAAGTCGAAGAGGAAAGGTACAAGCAAGTTTCCCGAGAAAACGAATTTCGTGGACGAAGACGACCAGGGGGATAGCACTGACAGCTTTGAGAATTTATTCAGTGTACAAAGTAATGGAAGTATTTCAAATAATATTGGGTACAAAGTGGACCTAAGGTTGGACGACAAACCTATTCAATTTGACCTGGATTCTGGCTGTTATGGTACTATTATTCCCACCAAGATTTTCAAAGAAAAGTTTCCACACCTGGAGCCCTTGTGAAAAAACATTCGTCACCTATTTCCAAGGTCGTGCAGCTCCATTGGGACCCGCAGTAACTGTGGTCAAGTACTAAAATAAGAATTTTGGACCACTAGAATTTTTTGTGGTTGACTCGAAGGGACCCCCACTCATGGGCCGTGCGTGGTTTGAGTCATTGGGATTCAAAATTTCAAATGGTGCCACCCAGTCTGTTTTTTTGGGGGCACCTGGCTGAACGCATCAATCGCTATCCAGATGTATTCACAGAAAATTTGGGAAAATTCAATAAAGGTCAGGTGAAACTCGAACTTCTGTGTTTGGAGGCCAAACCACCAACTAATTTGAAAGAGCTTCAACCGTATCTCGGATTCGTAAATTACTTGGCGAAGTTCATTCCTGCTCTAGCATCAATTTGTAGCCCGCTCTATCTTCGATTAAGGAAAGGAACTCCATGGTCCTGGGGTACTGAGTGTAATGCTGCTTTCAAGAAAGTTAAAGATGAGGTACGAATGAACCGTTCTCTCGCTCATTATGACCCGACATTGCCATCGAGGTTGTGGGTTGATGGGTCAGATTATGGAGTTGGCCTTAATACTAGTTGGTCATAAAACTATTCAAATTAGCTCGTTCTTATTAATACACTCACATAATACAGTCCTTTTCACGCCCACCAAGTTTCTTTACTTCGATCTTCAACTCTCGTGCGCCCAACGACGACCAAAATGGATTAAATCCAAGGGGAACTTGGAAGAAGGAGATCTCGTTCTCCTTAAGGGGCCTTCCACGCTCTCCAATGGAAGTTGGTGCGAGTGATCTCAGCACATCCAGACAGTGATGGCGTAGTGCGTGTGGTAACCGTTCAACGAGAGGATTCCAAATTTTGTCGACACGTAGTGAATCTTGTTCCTCTTCCTCACATTGCTCTTCTTGTCATTGCCTTCCAGACTGACAATGACTAAAATTTGAATTTAAAGTCAAACATCGACCCAGTTCTGTTAAAGTCAAAGATCGACCATGAACTCCGAATTTTCTCTGAAAAATTGGTGGGCGGGATGTTCGAGATGGACGTCAATGTTTATTTTATTATATTAATTTAAGAAAAAAAACCATCATCATTGGCTCGAGTTAGTTCGCACCTAGTTGTTTACGAAAAGAGAAGACAAGAATTCCCTCTCCTTTCAAGGTACGGCAGGTACTGAAATTCAGCGTGGCATAATTATTACCTCGTTATTTTTCAGCCATATGTCCACGAGCCGGAATCCTCGTCGAGATTGTGGCTTCGACTAAGATCTGCATAATAGATCTTCGGTTCGTACGTTTATCCCTAGACTACCTAGAACGACCCTGGACTTCAACAAACGCTCAGGCCAAGACATTTCGACGCTGTCCGTCACGAACCCGCCTTCCACGAAAAGAAGCTCTCCACTCCAATTCTTCTTTCGCCATCCAGATAAATCTTTATTTTGAAGGGCCCGTTAGGTAGGATAGCTTCATATTCACCTTCGTTTATCGGTTTTTATTTTAATAATTCTTTTTTTCCCCCTTGTTACGCTTGAAGTGCAGGATCTCTTGTCTCATTTCACTCTGCTCCTGGTAAACGAAATACCAATTCCAAGTCAAGTTTTCTTTGCACTCGAACAGTTTAGAGCCCAGAGAAGAGACATCCAGATCCCGGTGGCAGCATGTAGGGCACTTCCCATTCGTTTCCACAACAAATTGCGCTAAAATCGATTTTCGTCGAAGTGTTTAGTAGTTTATTGAGCTGCTTTCGCCATTTTGCCACAAATGGGAGTTTATGGTTCCTGACTACTACGGAACAACAAAAATTGACATTTTCCAGGCGAGGCGAGGCTATTGGCGGGTGGTTGGAGTGAGACTGGAGGCAGTAGAAGGAAATTAGCGCAGGCAGGGAAAAAAGATAAGTTCCGCTGCATTGTCTCACAGTTTCTTACTCGTGGAATTCGCCACACTATATTTGCTGTGATTTCATGGTTGTGATTGCTGGACGAAAAATAAAAGATACTGAAAACGTTAGCAAATAATTGCAATAAAACTACCAAAATTTCTTTTCGGTGCTAGCTCTCATAAGAACCGTAGGTTTAGATCGTATTGCCGAGGAGGCGGGCACAATTAGTTGCCAAATGAAATTTTTCAGCGAAAGAACGGGCTTTTTGGATGACGCTAAAGGACATTGCAGATTTGGAATCCCCATGCCTTAGAACACAGTGTCAAATGTAGGGGGTCTACAAAACATTTTCAAACCTGAAAACAGGCAGGATCATTCAGAATGAACTCCGGCGAGCCTTCAATTGTGAGGGTAGGCAACCCCCAGCGCGAGCGTCTCAAGTTCATTTGGTGAACGGGGATGTTTGAGGCGCCTGTCGTTTTGAAGGTAGGCAACAGGAGACTAATAAGCGCGGCAAATTGCCTACGTTCAAAATGTCAGGAGCACTACTGATACGTGATGCGTTTTCCGGTAAACTTAGTAAAAGTTTAGCTTTAATTTTGAATACCTTCCTGTATTCAGTAACCAATACGTGATAATTTATACAACACGTTGTAATGGCGGGACTTTTTTCGTAGACGATAACCACTTTTCGTGCAGTTTCTGGTTTCTTATTCATTCCGAATAATACGCCTGTTTTCGGTCAAGAACATTTTATTACAGCCCCCTCAAAACTTTACACTTAACGTTTCATGGTATCGGGATTTCAAATGTGCAATGTCCATCTGCCGTCCAGGCCTTTTTTCGACTTCAACTCGTGTTATGTTCTGACGTCTTGTAACTGGACCGAAGGACGCGGTGAATTACAGCACAGAAAACATCGTAAATTCGCAATATAGCTCTGGCACACTTCTACTACAAAGTCTTTATTACATCTTTTGCTCTAGTGCGATCCGTGATATCCTATTGTCCTAATTCTTGTGTGGGGATCGGCCTACCAACCCAGAAAAAAATTATCAAAATGTTATTGCTTAAGAAAATGAGATTCCCCTCCACAGCAGTTTTTAAGACATTCGAAGTATTGGACATCTTTCTCATTTACAAAAAAAAAGTATCCATATGTATATTCAAACATTTATCTGATTATGAGAAGAATTATGGGCAGACGAGGTCATCTGGTAACCTTACACTGAAGTTGCCTTTTAGATTCACCACTAGAAGTCAGAATTTTTTCCCGTACAATGGAATAAAGCTGTTTAATAGTCTTCCAAAGAAATTAAAGATGCTAAATGATTTAGCAGGGTTTAAGCGGCGCATCAAAGAGTACGTCCATGAGGAAATGCTCAGATGATTCTCCTTTTTAACTTTTTTCTGATTTTTTATGAACTATCTATCATATAATTTAGTATATTGTACTAGGGTAACGAGTATAGTTACTGGCCCGTTTAAGCAGGTTGGCGTATATTTAAATCCATATCTGGAGAAGTTAAGGGTAGATAGATCTCAAAATTCGCTTTTGCAGCCACCAAGCAACATGCTTTTGGTAAAGAAATTGAAACTGTAAAATAAAAGCACAGATTTTTGTAGGGGCCAAATTTTTTTCAAAGTATAGTTATTGTCCCCATAAAAATAGTTGGCCCCATTGCCCTACAGTAATTGACCCGGACCAATCACTATCGGGCCAATAACTAAGTATAGGCCTAATATATTCTTCGTCCTACTTAGCAGCTTTTGCAATCGAAAGAACAGCAACTTACATAACCCACATTTCCATAAGTAAGTATTAAACAAAACCATACACAATTCTACAAATAATCCGTATTTTTATTGGTAGAATTTTAATCTAAAATGTAATTTAATTCTTTCCCCTCATAGACATTTCTTGTTTTGCTGGTCTTTATAGGGGCGTCTATGTGACCCAGAATAGTCGACCAGGAGTACCCCATCACATCCGCCCTGTCGGGCCATTTCCACAATCTGCCAATCTGAACCATCGAAGAAAAAGCCCGTCTCATCGCAGTTAAGAATTGTGCTGGGATCTTCCAGAATCAAAAGCATTTGTTCTTCCTCTAACGAGTCCTTAACGTCCCTGAACCATTTCTCAATATTTTCTCTTGAGACACAGGAGCTTGCCCGGGTAACTTCTTCAGCCACTCTAATGGTTAGTTCAGGGTGTCGGCGCAGGAAAACATTATACGAGCCCTGTCCCGGTTTATTGTTCGCAAAAGGATTCGGTCTCTTTGAAACATCGAGCATTTTTTTGACACTGAGCTTTAAGTCTTCAGCACGCCGGGGCTGGCCTTTTCTTTGGCAGTCGTTAATCCACTTCAATAATTATGTTTCTTCCTCTTGCAGTAGAACTGGGGCCGATCCAAGGGAAGTTTTCTTAAAATTTTTCGATAGCCGGAACTGAAGGGTGGATTTAGGTACTCCCTTTTTTCCGACATCCCGTTGGCAACTGCGTCCAGGGCTGCGGCTAAGTCATCTTGGGAATATATATGAGAACAAATCACTTTTAGACCATAACTTGCAAAAAAACACTTTAATTAAGATAATAAACGGGCCGTGGAACTCCCTATTACCACACCAAAATGTAAACTGTTATTCACATTGACATCAACCTTCATCTTGGGAAAAATCTGGAGAGGGGGCTTGAGTCGAAACCACCCGAGTCAAAACACCTTCCCTAAATATTTAAACTTGGTGGTAGGGTGAACCGCAAGACGACCATTCATGGTAGGCCCAGAGTTGTAAGTATTCTTCTAATTATTATCCTTCACATATACATTTGCCCTTCTTAGGCATTTTCACTAAAAAAATGAAGCATTTTAGTAATTGGCACCACATCCAGTAATCGGCCCATACAGCTATTGGCCCGAGGGAAAAACGGGAAAAAATAACGTTTTCGATCAATAGGACTAAACCAGGGCACTTTTACAAAGAGTGTAGAATAAAAAATAATATAAACTCTGAAAACATAAAAATTCAGTGAATGTCCCCCGGGGCCAATCACTGAATGTCCATGTTGGATTGTGAACAGCTATTGGCCCTGCCATAAAAGGTAAACAAACAACAACATTAGAAAATTGTTAAATACATACAAATAGCCCTAGTTACGTTATTTTGTAGTCCTTACCTTTGCAAAAATGGTTTGTCCTTGATTACGATTTAAATATGGCAAGGTATTCCTTAAGAATTTGGAGCCGGCTAATTTACTTGCTGTCGGTACACATAAATTTTTCGTTGGTCGCCATATTTCTTGGCCGATTGCAGAAACACCACAGCCAACATGACAAACATTATTGGCGCGAATTATAAAATCAATTTACGCTTCTTGTTTGGTCTTCAACATCTTATTTTTGTCATATTAAACTGAGGGGGCCAATCACTACACACGTTACCCTATATAGGTTTGCGATTTGCACCTATTAATCTGTAGCTAGAAAGATATAACGACTCCTCCCCTCAGCACAAGTTTTTACTTATCGAGGGGGGAACGCATTATGTAGTATTTGTGTTTCGTTTTGTATCTTTTGTTGTAATCTTCTTGAATAAATGCATTACTTTAAAAAAAAAATCCATCTGTAGGTGTCTATGTTCAGTTATTGAGTTAACCAACAATTTGTATTAGTCTATCTAGTAATAATTGTAATATTAATAATATTTATTATAGATTACACAACAACGTGGATTACAAAATCCGTTATTTGGCAACGGATCTAATTGGGTTTATTTAGTAAGTAATCTGGTAGGACGAAAATGTTATTAACGCAGTTTCCCCGGTATTCCAGAAATCGAAAAACTCCTAGAAAAATTTTGATGTTCCATCAACTACTTTCACGTTGGGTTTTAAATGAAAGCCGTGGCAAGAGTTTTTTAAATTTAACTGTTATTGTCAATTTTCTCCGTCATCTGATCTCACGTTAACAGCCGAAACCCTTTGTTATTGCTTCCTTTCTCGCTCTCATCTCAAAACCCTCCTACATAAGTCTGCAGTGCAAAACTAGCTTCATTCTTCTTGGTCTAGGCGTTCAGTCGTTTGACTTCCCTCGTCTTTTGGGTCATCAGCAGCCCATATTTGGCCAGCTCATTGAGCCCATCAATCGACACAATAACCCAATGATCCACGCAGTGCTCCCCCTGAGACCCCTTCTCATTAATTTTATTTATCGTCAAGTTCATCGCAAAGGTCTTGTCCCCTGCTGGCCAAATTAGTTGAATGCTTGAGCCAGGAACTTCTGCGTTTGCCCCTGACGTGGAAGTCCATGTTTCAGGGCTTCCCCAAACATCGTGTTCAGCTTTTTCTGACGTGAAGCCTTTTGTCTATAGCTGCAGGAGAGTCCAGACTGCCTGTTCAGCTTATTCCCAAATTACCCACTTCCCACCACTCGGTTTACCTCTTCTCCAACTCTCAGTTTTTCCCAGACCCAATACCAGAAATATCACTCGTCTCTCAGCTTTTGTGACACTCGCTCTCCATCAGCTCCCTGCAACCAGTTCACCTATTCAGAGACGCCCTTGTTAATAACGCGCTCCACAGTGTTAATACAATCCTCACTCATGCTCACCATGTTCATTCATTTGTTTCTTTTACTCCAACTCAAGCTTCCCCTCTCATGCCCAACAGGCGTTATCATTATAACATATTTAACTAAGTAAGAGCCCTAATTTCTATTCTTAGGTTTGCACAAATTACATATTTTGCGTTTGCTGCTTGGGTAGTTTGCAGCATAATTGAAAACCCCCTCCATTTAGGCCCTAATGATGTTACAAGGCCTCAATAATTAATTTTGCCAAAAAGTTCATGCCGATATGAATAGGACATATGTTGTTTATAACTGTTCTTTTGTTTATTTGTATTATAACCAGTGAAGTGATGTAGTTTATGTGGCTTTGAACTGATGCTGTTAGCCGCGACCAGAAAACGTCCAATTATTCCCCTGCCTGCTAGACCACTGCTTTTCCTGGCAGGTTATTCCAGAACATTCTTCGCCGGAGCCTTCAAGAAAGCTTCTTATCAAAACTCTTCAGCAACCTCCATTGGAAGACAATTCAGAAGAATCCGTTTGGGGAGTTGGAACTTCCAGATTCACATCGATTCACAGTGCAAGATGGGCACAAGGAGATATAACCCCGTACGACTGCAATAGTTTTCACTTCAGAAGACCTGACGATTTCATTTATTTTAATTTTCCAATTCGTTTAATTTTAAGTCTTGTAAATACAGATAGGAGCCAACCAGACGTTGACCTTTTTTTTAATTTCATTTTACTATGGAAATATTCAACCATTTGGTTGGGAACCTCGTAATGATTGACGACTATAGCGTGGAAGTTGCTATTGTTCTACAGTTTTAGCGTATGGAGGTTCACTGTTTGTCGTCAAGTAGAAATTTCCCGTGTCTCTGCAACATTCAAATTTAATGCATGAATAACAGTACGATTCAATGTTGTTGAGATCAGAAAGGGCACGGAGTCAACTTTTTTTGTTTTCGTGTTCAATAGCTTTACGAAGTGGAAAGGCAGCTTTGATCGTTTCTAAAAGTACAGTTTTACTGCCTATAGAAAAATTGTATGTGTAGCATGGATTCTTTATCTCTCTTAGGTGACATTTAGAGATATCTCTTGTGTTCCACTAAGCTCCCTCTCAACCACTCATCTCACATTCGTTCATATTTGATATTTCTTTTTTACCCTGAACACACACCTACTCTATTTTATATCGCCAACTTGCTCATTCTTTTTGTATTAACGGACGAAACCTTTATGCCTTCTCTAGTATAATTGAGAAATGTCAACTCGTGCCCTTTCCCACCAGTTGAAGACTCAGAAAACATAAAAAGGAGAAAACAAAGGCAGCTCGAGACCCTGAAACACCATCTTGCTCTTTTACATTCCTCGCACGGTGTACAAGGATCCGAGGATCGTGAGGATTACCTGGGGGACGCGAAGTATCCCATCAGAGCGGTACAATTACTAGAACATCCGAAGGGTATTCCTTTGACGACGGCTTGACATTTGCAGGCGTAAAACCGATGTTTCGAGTCAATCGACTCCGCAAAGAACACGTACGAGCGATGGTGAGAGCAGCCATCTGCGCAACGTCAAAAGATAAGGTTTAAATGAACGAGCCCTACGGATAAAATCAAAAATTGAAAAACTTACTGAAGTCCAACGTAAAACACCCGGGCTGTATTGGGACTCCCCCGTTGGGATAATAATCGGCCATGCCTAGGGAGAAATCCAAGCCTGCGAGTCCTCCGTCTGTGTGAATGACGTCGACAAATTGAGCGTCAGTTTTTGTCAATCTTTCCCGCACAACGAAAGAAGCTGGATCGAGCCCTTGAAAATATATCAGGAGCGACGCATCACACAACTACTGTACGTAAATAATTCTACATACATTTTAGTAGATTTTGCATTCAATTCACTGTTCATTCAATTTATGTAAACTTGGCAAAACACTGCGCTAGCGCTACCAGTTCCGGAATTTGTTGTGCTGCTCCTATTCATGCCCCGGCCATAATTGAGCAATTGGTAGACAGAGAATGGGTGATGCTGTAGTCACGATTTTGAGAAGGATAATAATCACTTTTCCTGAGTTATTGGGTAAAAACTTTAAGAAAGGGTAGTAAGTGAAACGTTGGTGGATAGAATTTCATCGTATTTGATTAGACTACAAACAAAAAATGCGCTAAAATCGATTTTCGTCGAAATATTTGGTAATTTATTGTGTAGCTCTTGTCATTTTCTCACTCATTGTCGTATCATAGAGCTATCTACAGAAATTTAATCAAAAGTTAGAGCCGTTTTCAAGAAAAAATACGAGGCGTTTTGATCAGTACTATAACTATATTAGTTTTGAGCGGATTTTGCTCATACGTCAGTCCGCGTCTCGTCTTTCAGGTTTTCACACCACTCCTTAAATCCTGTATGCCATCAAAATACTTCTGATGTTAGCGTATGTTTTCGACGCTGTTTCACCCAATCTGACGTCAAATTTTATCGCGACGTGTTTCTTGATTTCGTTTCTCTATTTTCGTGACGAGCCCACCAACACGCGTCTACTCAAAACGACACAGCAGGCGAACTAAACAAGCTAGAGCGATGGTAAATATGTCAATAGAGACAGAAAGTATGGCAGGGACAGTTCGTTTTTGTTGTAGACATATGGAATTCATCAGGTTGCTCATAATTATTTTAATATTGTTGTTAAACTGTCGTGATCTACAAGCACCTTTTGTGAGGGCTGCATATGAACGGGATTAAGGGGGGAAACTGCGCTAAATCGGTATTGTCGGAAGTTCCTTTTTCACTCTCTGTTTTTCCATCATTGACTCGAAGGTCGAATCAATAGGTTACTAGCGTATTGTGGTTGTGTCAAAGAACCACGCACTGTTGCTCAATGCAAGAGAGAAAAATGAACTACGGGCAAAGTCGTGAATGTGGATGAGACCAAAAAGGGCCTTGTTAATATTGAAATATGGCATGAGTGGTATTTGGCAATGAGATAGCAAGGGTTTAGAATTGCTACTCTGGAATAAGACAATGTGATAAAGGCAGACAGGAGTTATATAGCCCAGAGGACTAATTAGAGCGCTGTGCAAAAGGAACAGTAAGGAAGCTGGCTGAAGTTTTCAGGTGCCCCCTTGGGCAGAGTGAAGACTTTTAGTAGCACGGCCCTTGTAGAGATTTCTGATGTGGCCAAAGAGTCACGCACTCTAAGAGGAAAGAAGTACAATGGAGTCGCCATGCCCTATAAGAAACTGCCTAAAACCGACCTATTTTCTCTTGCAATGAGGTGAACGATTTCACGAGGATTCTTGTTTACCGTGGGCACAACCTGAACAGAGGACTAAAAACGACTGAAAATAATTATGCGCGAAGAAAGTCTTTATATGTAAACAGTCAATGAGTTTTTCAGCTCTGTCTCATCTTTTTCCCCTACCCGATGGAGTGACAACTCCCAGGCGTTCGGCGATGGCTTCATCCCCAGGCTGGTTGGCTCATCATCCCTATAATTGACTATACTAGATTAACAGTACTTGACAATTACGATTTTGAGTGTCTGAGGGAATACCGACGGGTAGGACCCCACTTCCTTCAGACCACACAGGTTTCAACTATTAAGGGGTGGACAAGCTACCCTCCAGGCCTTTGCCCTGGGTAGGAATGGGATTGCCCCTTTCCACGTACTTTGCCTTGCGGAGGCAGCCACCTGTGCTGCCCTAAGCCGTAATGCACTGGGCTGTGCACCCTTGTGGCACCATGTTTACCTAACAACCCTTAAGGCTACAATGGTTGCTGCCCTGCCCCATCTTACGATGGAACTTATGGCTTCTCCTCGACTCAGATCCAGACAGTTAGGACTTGCTGTTTTCTCTGAGGTTTGGAAGGACCCCAGTAAGCGTCGGCCTAACAATACTTGACTGTTACAACCCTGCTTTTGAGATGTCTGGGGAAGTACTGACTGGGTGGCCCCCACCTCCATCAGACCTCACAGATTAGAAATAAATTGGGATCGACTAGCTACCCCTTCCAGTGACTCCATGACTACCACGATGTCCGCAGGACAAGCGCATTTCCCACTTTGCCTTACTGGAGTTGCTGGATTGCTTTGTTCTACCTGTGGAGGTAGCCACCTATAGTGGTCATATACTAACCTGTAATACACCGGCGCAAGGTCACGGGGCTGTGCACCCTCGTGGCACCATGTTCACCTAACAACCCTTAAGGCTACAATGGTTGCTGCCCTACCGCATCTTTCGATGGAACTTACGGCTTCTCCTCGACTCAGATCCAGACAGTTGGGATTTTTGCTTTGTCTAAGGTTTGGAAGGACCCCAGTAAGCCTCGGCAGAGGTCTCCCAAGCATCCACCCACAACTAAGAGACTCATCTGACAACACACTCATCCGCCACACATATGACAACAACACTGTTAAACTTATGAACCTATTCGTACCTGTTATGCGCCCAACTTTATGGTCAAAGCGAATCAACATTCGTCCGGTGACGCCGACAAGATGAGCCCCGAGACTGTGTCCTACCATATAGACGTTGTTCGGCGAAGTTCCTTGTTCTATCAGAAAGTTTATGAAATCCGTGAGGACTGTGCCCACAAATGGAAGTTCGGATACGTCTTGGAAATAATTTATATTTCCGGCGTAGTAGCCCCAATCAACTCCAATGGTGTTCACATCTAGGTATTCGAGTGCAGCTACAAAGAAAAGAAAAGAGAAAAGGCAATTATTGAATTTGAAGTGCGTTTGAAAGTATAAGGACAATGCGAATGGTCCTCTGATTTGCCTCCAGTCTCTTCACTGTTTAATGTGGTGGTCCTGAGTTTCTTGATCTCCTCCAAGATGGCCCACTCTGCTTTACTGTAGCTTCTGGTCAGGGAATCACAGTCACTATCACTGCGTGAGCGCAGTGCACTCATAACAGTCACACAATTTTATATTCCTTTCTTCTTGAGCGGGTTCCATACCCACGCCGTAATCAAATCCCCATTTTAGGTTGTAGCAGTCCCTTTACCGTTTGATTTTAGCAAACACTGATTGGGTCCGTAAGAATAGCGATTAATATTCATATGAACAATTCAATTTTTTGGTCCTTACCGTGTACTATTACTCGAATGTTCGGACTTGTAATGTTACTCGTCCAACCGTGAACGACTACCATCGTTTGTTTAGAGACGTCGTATTCGGACCGTTGAAGGCCCGCAACGTCGCCCGTTTTAAGTTCCTGAGGCTCGTCAGACGATCTGTAAAACGAAAAAGGGTAAGGAAAGTCCTGAGATGAGTGCTGGAGTTTGTGCAAACGGAGGATTAAACTGTTTCCAAGTGTGCTGAGCTGGAACTGAATTTCTTCATCGATGTTTTACGCGATATTGAGTTGCTCAAGGGTAGATACTAGATTTTGAAAAGGCAATGGCGCGTTGTAGAAGCCCAAAGTGTGTTGCTCTCTCATTTACAATGCCTTTTCCACTTACTCACCGCCTAGCGGTGAGGCGTGAGATATTTTGCCTGTCATCGCCAGGGGTGGATGGGGTTCCTCCAAATTTCTGGTTTTATGAACAATTTTGTGAAAGTTGTTTTTAATTGTCTAAATATCTAATTTCTCAGTTTCCTGTTTGAAATGGGCGTTGGGAGCACAAGGAAGGGAGCTCGAGTCCCAAAATAGAACTTGGTGAGCGTGAGTGAGGACAGTATTAAACTCATAGAATAGCGATATGGATTTTAGCGTGAGTATCATGTGGGTTCTGAATATGTGAACTGGTTATGCAGAGAAGAGAGGAGAGCGAGTTATTAGCTGGAGAGCTGTGAAACGAGTGTCTATTGCGAGAACTGAGAGACCAGTGTCCGTAGTGAGAACTGAGAGACGAGTATCGGTTTGGGAAGAGCTGTGTGTGTTCGAGAGGAAGTAAATTGAGCAGGAAGGAAAATTCAATAATTACTTACCTTAATTGTAGCAAATGCACTAATAGCTAAAGCTAGAGGCGACTGCTCCTGATATTGAGAGACGAGACGTAGGTCCAACCAATTGTGGTGGTCCACCAATTGGCCTGTCAGTGGCCGTTCAGGCTGAATGTGTTACTTAATCTCTAATTTTATCTCATGCACCACACAGGGCTATTGTAATGTTACAGGAGAGATTAATATTGGAAGCGGTATCGCACTAAGTGAGTCAGAAAGTTAGTATGATATCAAGCCGAATGGAATTCGACCACAGAGTTTTATTCTTGAATTACATTGCAGAAAGTTTTACCACCACTGACAGGGAACTGGGTGGGAGCGAACGCAAGCGCGGGCGACACGGCGACGAGGGAACCGGATCAGTTACAACTGACGGCAGCAAAGTCTCGATCGAATTCATTTGAGGTCCCCAGTCAGCATAAATGCCCCGGACGAGCCTCCGCTACCGTCAGAAGGGTTTGGTTCGTCCCGTTACAGTAATATGATGTGACGTCTTCAGTTGATGATTGAGTTACTGTCGATTTTTTTGCTAGTTTACTTCCATAAATAAATCATTAATTTACCAATCGAAGATATCAGTACTTATTTCTAATCTTAATATGCTATATAAAGTCGAACCACGGCTTCCAGAAAAGAAACGAAGACAACACACAAACAACAAGGCGACAATACGACTATGTGATGGACTACTACGGGTGGGGAAACGTCCACTGCCTCTATTCGAAGGGCAGACAGTTGAAAACGAACGACGTAGAGCTGCCTCTCGGTTGAATCATGAACTTGTATTTACTGTAGTCAGAACTTTGATGGGTTCTAAAGCAGGAATGATTTTGGAAACATTCAATCTCACTGCAGGTGACGAATATTCTTACAGTTTGTAAAAAATACTAACATAGAATATGAGAGAAGTAAATTCAATAGAAGAGAGCAACGTGCGAAAGGGCCAGCGAATTCATTACAGACTTTTTAAAATTATCTTAAACTTGTGTTACGGGCACGATTGGAACCTGTGGTGACAACGAAATGGAGTGAGGTCTGGTTCATCAGAACCTCTTCTGGTACTTCACGACAAAAATTATAGGTGGAAGTTGAAGTCAAAGATAAAGTAGAGCAGGAAGTGCCCGGTCGCACCATGTTCAGCCATTCCATTTCCAGACTGTACAGGTCTTGAGGAATCACAGTTTATTCAAAGAAGCGGCCTTATTATTGACTATTTACTCAGGAAACTGATTCTCATTTCACTTGTAAATATAGTGAATTGTGAGAGGTGTTAGTATGGTACTGAATAGTAGTTGGCATATGAGATCAACGTCAATGAACCTCCAAATGGGTTCCCAACAGACCCTAGAGAAAGCAAATTGATAAAGTTAAACAGCCCGACGCTGTTATATCTCAACAAGATCTCGTTAGTGGCAATCAAAGTCTAGAGACTGTCGACACTGGTAGTTTCCAATGAATGTTCCAACGAGTCACTTAGGTGTTACAGACTCAGAGAATTGTCCCCCCTGCAAGGCAAAAGGTGTTACTTCCTCAAAATGTTGCATCATAGGAATCCTGCCTAGCGTTTATCACAATGTTTCCAATTATAAATAAGACGTCAAAGAGATCAGTGACACAGCAATCAGTGATGTGACAAAGCAACGAATTAATTCCATCGTGTTAGGTTCTTTAGACGCAGAACTCTTCAACGTGGGTGCGAAATATGGGTTTAACATATACGACAAAAAAAAACGATTAATGAGAAATTGATGGAGCCCAAATCGTATTTGATAACACTGAAAAGTGCGAAAGAGCTTCACCGAAACCAATCTTCAGTTGATGATTATGTTTCTGTCGATTTGGCTGCTAGTTACTTATTTATAATTTTAGCACAATTATAAATAAATAAGTTTCATTGTTTAAAAACTTCGAAATTTGCCATAAAATACAAAAAGCACACACTAACTAGCTCACTGGGTCGAACTGTACACAAAACTTGCCTTTGGAGCTTTGGCTGGTTTATAGCCGGCTAGAGTACTCACATTATCTACTTGGAGGATTGGCGGATGACTCACAAGGGTTGGCAAGTTAGGGCTTAGGAACCTCGTTCTCGGGAAATTCCTATTCAGATCTGAGAAGCAGTCTTGGGGATTACAAAACTCCTGTCCGGACTGTGTGTGTCCGATCATTTTTTATTTATTTTGCACTCTTCAACGTGCACTATGTTTACGCAGTGTTGAAAAACAAACCTGAGTAAATCTTACTTTATAAACAAGTAATATTTCACTGTTGTATTGCCATATGCGATGTGGTTACTAGTCGAAGGACTCGAGGAAGAAGAAGGCGTTGAAGATGACTGACTTTCCACTTCTGAAATTTCAGTAAGACCTCGTTATAAATTATTCAGATCAGGTCAATTACGACAGAATGTTCCCCCGACGGTGGTAATTACAATTTTAAAAACTCTACAATTCACGATATGCGCAAGAGTCATAGAATAAATTAATAATCGAAACGAAACCAACGACACGAACAAATTAAATCAAATAGTAACTTCGTTGTGTAGAATTTGGGAATAGTAGGTGAGTATGATTAAAAATAAAAATTTAATCCACTTTTCTATTAAATGAAAACAAAATAAAATTGCTCGTTGAAAACGTTAAAAGAATAACTTAAACCCAGATGGGAAAACAGGAGCAGATAATATACAATCAGCATGAAATGTAACTTAATTCAACTTTCATGGCAATTTTATAGAAGGGATGGGCACTACAGCCTGAATAGAGAACTGTAGATAATCGTGACTGGCACACTAAGAAAACGGAGGTCTGTGAACCCCATGGTTGCTATAGAATAAGAAAAGGAATAGAGATCCGTCGAGCCGAAGTCGACCAATAACCGCTTCCTTTACAACACTGTAAAACGATGCTACGCACGAGTGATTCGCGAAGAGTAGCAACTACGCTTGAAGGCGCCCACAATCCAAGTGGTGAAAAGCCCACGAGTGGATTCGACATCAGATACATATCCGCAACTTGCAGTGCGATCGAGCGTTTGTCAAGTTTGTAGGGCATTCTCTCTTAAGGGACCTCGATTCTGCCGCCCAACCTTCAATTGTTCCCAGGTTTCCCACCTGCAGACCCTTAAACGCGCCATAACTTCGAAAACCATTCAACACGCTAGTGTTGAAACGCGATGAGTGGTGTGAACCTCAGGCGGTTACAGTCAGCACTCACGGCTCACAAAAATATATAGACAATGGGCAGTAACAAAATGAAATGAAGTAAAGGAAATATAATGATGAAAAAATAGTGGAACTAAAACAAACGGTTATACACTGAAAAGGACGCTCTAGTTGTAAATTAAAAATAAATCTAGGGCTTAGACTTAGACAAGGAAAATATACAGAATGGGTACCCGAACCTTGCCCCTACACAATTTGACGTGCACGTTCCGAAAATAAGTCCGACTCCGGACGGAATATTATAAAAATTAATCTAAAATTCTCCGTAGTCGAAAGAAGTAGCTACAAACGAGGCGATATCTTTCCAGAGAGAGAGAGAGAGAGAGAGAGAGAGAGAGAAAGAGAGAGAGAAATAGAGAGAGAGAGAGAGAGAGAGAGAGAGAGAGAGAGAGAGAGAGAGGGAGAGAGAGAGAGAGAGAGAGAGAGAGAGAGAGAGAGAGAGATTGAAAATTGAAATGGTTGATTGAAATTATTTAAATTAACCAGGGGCAGTTAAGGCCATAGGGCCCTCTCTTCCACTGTCCCTGGAAGCATTGACCTTTTTTCCACTTCTGGCAGTAGTTATTTACATCAAATGAACGCTTCATATTAATAAAAAAACAAACGAAACATAAACGTACAAAAGTATAAAAAAGAAAAAAATCAAAAACTTCTCAATACAAGCGCATTGCACTTCCCCCCCCCCACCCTTTGCTAGGCACTCGCACTGTACTTCTGCAACAGTAAATTTGAAAAAGTATTTTTAAATGCTCTCACGCTTTGTTCTGGTCTGAAGGAGTCGGGATTGTTGTAGATGCGGATGGCTGTGGATGTGAATGATTTGTTGAATATTGGAGGGGTATCTGTATGAGACGCCTTCGAGTGTGATGCACTGGTTCTGTGGTGACCCAGACTTAAGAGTCCTGAACAGCATCGTTCCAATGTGCAACTGCAGCTGCTCCTCAATCTTCAGCCATCGAAGATGGGTTAACATGCTCATCCCATTTCAGTCGGAAAATAAAACGAACTACGGCATTCTGGGCCCTGGAGCATGTTCATCTGCTCGCCAGTCATGTCACTGAGGGCACACAAACTGTATGCAAAGTTGTGCATAACCATGGACTGGACAAGCTGAAGCCTTGCCCTGAAAGGAAAGTCCACCGCTAGCCGACGGAGCTGGTACTAAGCCCCATTACACCCGTCTAGAGACTGCAGACACCTGGGAGTTCCACCTGAGTGAGGGTTCAATTAACACGCCCAAGTTCTTCAATAACGACTCATATCTGAGCGTCATACCACCCACTTCGATCTGTGAGTAGTTAGGTTCATGGCACTTCTGGGATGAGTGACGTCAGCCCCCCCCCTCCCCCTCCCCCACTGATGTATGACGTCACCCCCCCCCCCTCACTTCCGTCACTGATGTATGACGTCACCCCCCCCCTCACTACCGTCACTGATGTATGACGTCACCCACCCCTCCTCACTGCCGTCACTGATGTATGACGTCACCCCCCCCTCATTTCCACCACTGACGTATGACGTCACACTCGCCTCCCCACTGCAGCTGATCTGACGTCACATTCCCCTCCCCACTACAGCTGATCTGACGTCACACCTCCCTCCCCACTACAGATGATCTTACGTCACCCCCACCCCACTCCCCACT
Organism: Pachypeltis micranthus; assembly: GCA_020466155.1. NCBI lineage: Eukaryota > Metazoa > Arthropoda > Insecta > Hemiptera > Miridae > Pachypeltis > Pachypeltis micranthus. Next base: position 37,038,382 of record CM035773.1, read on the forward strand.
ACAGCCGATATGAGGGGGGATAGTGGTTATAACCTGACAACAGCCGCTTCATCGCCTGTTCTTGAATCCTTAAAAAAATTTGTAGGTGTAGATAGGGTCCGAACCCAGATCGCCTGGGCGCGGACCGGACACGCTATCCACTGCACCACTCTTTCGTTATGTTCTACCATACGATATTGTGATATGAGAGTACAACGCTCGTAATATTATATCCTTTCCTTTGTATCATTACGCATCGGCTATCGATTTCACCGCATCGGCTATCGATTTCACCGTGTGCTGCGTCATGCCCCCCACACAATTGGCGCAACTTCTGAGTGGATCTACGTCATACCCCTACCAAATATCCCCCTAACGCATAATTACCACATACCCACAATTTCCCTCCCACACGCGTTCACGCTAAATAAATCCCGAGTACACGTGGAGCCGCTACTTTTTTTGTACTGAGACGTAACTGCGCCAAAAATGATCACCCTACGCTCCTAGCAAACATTACGCGATTTACGAGATCGATAATAAAAAAATATCCGCATCGCAATTATCGAGAAATTAAATTTACCAGTGTTACGAAAAAAGATTTAGGACTCGTACTTATATTTAAGCGTGTTACGAAAAAAGATGTAGGACGCAAAACGCGATTTTTTGAAGGTACGCGTTTAAATTTAAAAAGGCGTAGTAAGATAGATAAAACATAGTCGTCGATCAGAGCAATAGATTGAATAAAGTGTTTAAAAAGTTACGTTGTTCATTATTCCGAAGCTAGAACGGGTTTATAATTATAGACCGTAGTTAAATGTACGCGTGTTACGAAAAAAGATTTAGGACGCGAAACGTGATTGTTGAAGGTGCGCGTTTTTGATTGCGCGCAATTATATTACTTATACGATGATATAGAACAATAGATTCGTCAAATTTACGCAAGTCGTTCAACGAACAACGAAATATTTGAGGCGATAGATAGACGCACCAATCCTAGCAATAAACGATCAATTAAATTAACGGGGAACCACTGAGTATTACGTGAAAATACCTGCAATTTGTGATTCAATTGTCCTTTGCCCATCGAGCACACGGCCAGCGCACCGAGCATCATCGTACGAAACACGTTGACCGTTCGAACGAACAAACCATACTGAAGCCTTACAACAGGATGTGTCCCCCCCCCTCCACCGCTCAAAAAACAGGATGCCGCCTTAGTTGTTGATAACATTCATTTCAGCGAATAAAATGTTTTAAGATAAGAAGAACCCCTCCCCCCCCCTCCCGCGCTCAAAAAACAGGATGCCGCAAAATGTGAACCTTGACCTTACCACCATTATATAACGCGAGCATTAACCTTTCGTTTCAGCGGAATAAAATTGTCTAAGAAAAGTACGTTAAACATTTTTTGTAACCGCCACATTTTAGCAACCCCCACCCCCAACGAAAACATCGCAACCGTTAAGCGGCAGTTATTTCCCGATCGTCGCTTATATAAAACACGTTTTGCGTCTCATTTTTAAAACAGTTCACGCTTCAATCTTAAAATGTCAACCTCGCGGCTTTTGCATAAGTTCAACGCAAGCAAATGCATACATGTGTCTAGTGACGGGTCGAAAACAACTGTTTCTATCGTACATGGGAAAAAGCGGCTGGACATCGACGGTGATGAATGGGTGTCTTTTTCGGACCAGCTGGCAGACGCGTGTAAAGCGTTTTCACGCAATACACGCAGCAAACGCGCCATGAAGATGTTGACGTTTGTAGATTCTGCAAACGTTTGCATGAAAACGATTACGGCCGTTAGCGGCAAACGCAGAAAAATCGTCATAATGCCAAAGTCTGCGTCCGAAGAAGGGGCTATATTTCTATCGAGGCACCAGGTTGACACCATCGGCAGTCTACTAGACGAAATAAAAGGGGTTTGCACTCCACAGCAACAGCGAACATCGCAGCCGGCGCCAATTCAAGAAGAAGCTGTTCAGCATAATACGAGTATTCTCGACGACTGCACACACGACTTGTCGATGAGAACTCTCGACGACATAATTAACTCGCTTTCCATCGCCAATACTACGCCATTCAACTCGCAAGACACGGTAAGCCGCCTACTCGCAAATTGTGTGCAAACCCCTATAAAAGCAGCTGCCTCTCGACCCGTCAAGCAGTTATCGCGAATGCTCGAAGAGTATAGCAGCACCCAATCCAGCCGCAAGTCCACACCATCACACGTCTATCAAAACGAGGTATACACTCAACAACAACGAGCCACATCGCAGCCAACATCAAGTCTACAAGAAGTCTCATAATTTCCTCGACGATGGCGTCCACGATCTGACGACATCATAACCCCTCTTGGTAACAGCAATACGGCGTCAGTAAACACACCTCAAAAATCGTAAGTCAGCTATTCGCAGAGTGTTCGCAAGTCCTCAACCAATCGAGAAAACATGGATTCGAAGCGACCCCAATCTACCACAGTACACGAACAAGCCGCGCCAAGAACTGATAGAAAAGTTTATTGTTGTTTCATGAAATGTTTTATTTTACCAGACCATGAAGTCGACGGCTTAGCGTGCCAATCGTGTAAATGTTACGGCACGTGTTTTTGTCATTGCCAATATTTTATTTCCTACAATGACCTTTATATGGAAAAGGAAAAAAATAAACCGTGTCAATAATTAATTAATAAACGTTCATGTTTCGTTACAATAAATCCTTTTTATTTATCCAACTGCGCTCGTCAAAACCCAACCACTTTACATACACTTTGCTGGGAGCACGTTTCAATATCTTCTCAACCAGGTACACATCGTCGTACTTCGTTTTTTGCAGCTCTGGAGCGTAAAACCGACCACTGATTAATTCCCCTTTTTTATCTTGCAACGTGTAGGTTATGGGTGAACCCTGGTGTACCTCCTTAACTACGAATAGTTCCGGCGTCCACGATCCAGTGTACCCTTTCGCAAAGACCCCTCTAGTTTTTGAAATCCTAACAACGTCGCCAATTTTATACCGTGGCGTGCTAACCACTACCCGTTGGCGGTAAACAGTATTTAGTAACTCGCCTTCATTGTGTTCATTAACCTCGTTGGGGCTCATTTTTATCTTGGAATGAAATGTATCGTTATACTTTTGCAGCAATTGTGGTAAAAATTTTAAATAATTGTAGTTCCCACGTAAATGAAATTCACGCCACATTAAATTTTTCAAAGTGCGATTCCAACGTTCTACGATGCTTGCTTTCTTGCCGCTAAATGTGGAATAATGGTTAATTTTAAACGTGCGAACCAACTCTTGAAAATGCTTATTAAAAAATTCACGACCATCGTCACTTTGCAAGTTACGTGGAACACCAAGCGTCGATATCGCAGTTTGCATAGCGTCAGTCACACGTTTGCCTGTTTTATTTCGAATGGGAATAGCGATCGCTTTTTTAGAAAAACAATCTATGACGGTCAAAAGAAACTTATTCCCACGGTTATAGTTGGACAACGTCGACAGATCGACCAAATCGATTTGAAAAAGATCTCTCACACCTTTGAGCGTAACCTTTCGTCTTGCGTAATTCACCCTAGCAGGTTTTAACAACTCGTTTATAACACCGAGCTTAACAGCGCTCATCATGCACCTCCCCTTATCTGATATTTTCACTAACACATCCAACTATGCACTATGTTGAAGTAACGCAAACACCTGGTATTTATACGTAAGGAAGGGTAAAAAAAGAATAGAAAAGCGAATTACACTAACCTATTTATTACAATTAAAAAAATATTTAGTGGGTTTATGTGCGTTACACAATGTGCAACGCACAACGAACCCCCCACAACCGTAGTAGTGGCGCCCGTTTGATAAACGCCAATAAAAACGAGCGCCACTCCTCCACGTTGTTGCCTTCCCGCAACGTATTGACAAAGGTCTCCTGCCCATCCTCCGTTAACAACCATTCGAGGAACGTGTCGTTGCATCCGCCAGACGTGGCGTGAGCATGCTCCTCCGTCAGCTTTTCCCATACGCTTAGCGCTCCAGCGCTATGGAAAGAAGCGCCGAGGCCAACATACTCAGCCAAGATGTCTGCGCGGTCACGCTCTAACGACGTCGTCGCGCAAGTCAGCAATGCGCACATTTCGCGGTGTATGATTGCCCCGCGACCGTCGTTCTAAAAAAAATCGACATAAATTGAAGGAACATTTAACGTTACATATCATTACTTAACTACGCAATTTAAACAGACACCCACTCGAATTTGGCGCAATTCAGCTCGTCGCGCCTGCTCCTCGAACATCCACAGCTGGTTGTCAGTCGGCAGGTTTATCGGAGGCGTGAGCGTCGACTCCGCAGAGTCGAGAGCCTGGAGAAGTTCATCTTAAAAATAAGAAGATGCGAGTGCCGAAGAGCGTTATAGCGCGCCGCAACGAATCAATCAAAATATTGTTTCAAATATATACCGAACGTGCAAATAAATATTAATAATTCTAATAGGAACTCGTTACATAACATATTAATAATTCTAATAGGAACTCGTTAAAAATATTACATAAATATACATGTAGCGCAAATAAATACAGAAAACGTGGAAAACAGCTATTTACAAGGAATAATGACCGTGCGGTAACGTTCGAACATTATCGGGTAATATATATCGTTTATCGTCGTAATGGGATAAAGACTTTTATTAATTATAACCGTTGAAACGGAATGCAATTTAGATCTGATTTGAGTGCTTTGAACGTAATAGTCTTTTTTACTCCGTATACATTCCAGATAATGTTCGAACGTTAAGCGTTGTTTAACAGCCGTTGAGTTAACGCCCTTCGCTTTTTTTATAACATTGTCGCCAAACGTTAGGCTATACATTTTCGGGCGTAAACCAACAAACTCCCTAATTGGCGTCCCACACGTCTCATCCTTTAAGCAGCCGACGACTCTTTTATTTCTAACCGAATAGCAGCTATGAGTTTGCGGATAGTTACTGAAATCCATTAAACGGTCCAACTTTACAATCTGCGCGTACAAATCCCGACTGTAGATCTTGTACAGATACGAATCGGTATCCATATAGCACAATTGCACGTTTTCTGCCCCAAAAAATGGCAGGATTTTGTCATAATGGATTTCATACATGACGCATTTACTCAGCTCTAAAATGCTAAACCCTACGTAAAACGGGCGATCAAAAACCAAAGAGTCGTGCCGCAGGTGTACTAAAACTAAATCGCTATCGATAATTATTCTATCCTTATAGGTCGGGAGACAACTCAACTTATCAAATTGCTCGGGGCTGGTTGCGACTTTAATTTTTAATCTATTTCGAACCCCCTGAATTGACTTTCCAAAAATATAATTGTTAGCATTTTTGTAAAACGCTACTTCGAAGGAATTTGAAGCGAGTTGTCTCAAATTCGTATTAAAATCTATGTACGGTTTTAGCCACGGGGTCTGACGGAATCGCAAAACTCTATTTATTTTTCTTACGACTATTCCCATTCGTACGACTTGCTGTAAGGCGACGTAATGGATAACGTAGTTGGTTTTATCGTTAAGGGTCATTAGTAGCTTCGAATATTTCGAGCCAGGGGGTTTCGCTTTTTCTGGGAGAAGAGGAAAATCGCTATGGGAGTCGTGCAGATGGGTCGGATATTGTAGGTCTACATCGAGAATGTATCCGAACGATGCCTCATTCGAGCATTGCAGAATTTCTTCGAGAGCGACGTCGTGAACCCACTCAAACTCGGATTTAGGCAAAGTTGCACTCATCCCCGCACCGTAAAGATTGTTCACGTCCCAATAACAGAGATAAGACTCTTTTTCAGAAGGATTGTAAGTTTCGGGTATGTAGGGGTTGTTTGCAACAGCGTGTCGCGTAACCACTTGCGTCAAACCACCTCTGATTCCCGATTCTATAAACTGAACCATGTCGATATCTGTTAAAAGATCGAGTTCAACTTTAGTCATTTTTAACATCGCCTCCCAGAAAAAGCCCGGACCCGTGAAAAACCAACTAGGTTCTAAGCCGTAAGATGCACGACACATTTCGCGAAAACGTTCAAAAACATCGCATAGCAGCACTACATCGCATTTTAAATACAATTTGGTGTAATCGAGCAACGTTGTCGATTTAGATAACCTCCAAACTGTTTGAGCTCTAACATAATCATCATCGGTTATGTGCTCATTCGTTAATTTATTAAATTTATTAAAAAATGCAGATTGCGGAGGTAGACACGTCTCTTGGAGCTTGTCCCAACTGCTAACGTACGAATACGGGTATACCCCCTTTTGCAATAAATGCACTCGCAGACTTTGATCGAGAAAATGTCGTTCCATTTCTGGAAAGTTTGTCAAGTTATACACCAAAGTCGACAAAGATGCTGGAAGAAACCGGTACGAGTCTACAAATCTCGCTTTTACTTTACAATTTTTGAACGTTTTCGTGAAACTAATATATTTTTCCGAAGACTGTGGGAGAATAGTTATTCCTCCTCCTGGAAAAAGATGCAATTTTTTAATAATAAAATGGCTGTCGTAACCGGACATATTATGAAAGAATACCGGAACAAAATTCGGCTTTCGCATTGTAAGATTGCATCGACTGCAGACGGTATATCTGTACGACCCATTTAAATGATCGTGATCCGCGATTTTTGCTACATCGTTGGAAAAGTGAATGTTGCACAATTCGCAGCAACTAGCGTTTGAGTGTTTATTACATTGCTCGTCGCTCATAACAATTGGGACGTTAGTTTCAACGAGCACTTTTTCAATTTTAAAACACAATTCCTCCAATTTAAACAAAAATTGCGTAACACAATCCTCACCCTCAAACACGATCAATTCGTCTGGAATCAAATCGTGGTAGTCGGATTTTAACAAAAGCGCCGCACATGTTGGTGTGTGCTCTTCTGTTACATGAGTCCACGATTTTAAACCGTCCAAATCTAGATCTACAGAATTTTGCTCCAATTTACATTCAACGTCCCCGTATATTACGAAAGGAAATTTTGTTAAATATTTGAGATTAGAAAATTTGATAATTGGCTGCTTCGGAAAATCATATTTTACAGGTTCGAATAAAGTGCAAAATTTATTGTGTCGCGCTAATCGCTGGTGATAGTCGAGACCGTCGACGCTCACAACGTCCGACCTATAAGACTTAAAACATCGCCTACACGCAACTATTTTGTGACGATTTAAATATAATTGCTTACGTACTAACGACTCGAATTTGGTGATGAGGCAATAATGCGTATTGTCCCCATCCCTTAAAAATAATAAATCTATGTGCCGAGTGTTCGGGGTGTTGACGTGCTTCGAAATTTCTACGCCCTCTATTTTCCACCATTTGCTCAATGCGTAAACGTTAATGCAGTATTTACAATCGTTATTTTTTTCAAACTTTCGTATATCTCGCAAGGTCGTTGGATACGATACGTCGTTGAAATTGAACGGGTGAGTCACCGTTTCGTAAGCAGTTGGAACTCTATAATTACGGATGTTTCCAGTGTTCAACAAAACCCATCCTAACACCGCGTATCTAAAACATTCATCGTCATTATTACGATAATTAATAACACATTTGGAATTAAGGATGGATTTAGGAAGCTGTATAAACGAACCCGCTTTTAAGACGTCGTATTTGCTTATTCTCAGCAGTACCCCGTTGACAGATTTTAGAGTCCACCCCGACCCCTTATTTTGAAATTCGTCAAACTCTTCCAACATTTTGTTCAGGGCTGTAGGAAGTAGCTTGACGATGGCATTTTCAACTTCAACATCGCTTCCACCAATCACTTGCGCGTTTTTGGTTTTAAAGTTAGCGTTCAATGTTTGTTCCGGAGAATCTACATTGTGTTTAGACATTGAGCATTCCAACACCAAATTAAACTTAACACCGTTCCATCGCTGCGTGTAGGTCTTTAAATACGATGAAATTGTTCCCATACAATGTTCGAAAAAGTCGTCGATGCTAGGATGGCCCAGGTTTTTAATAAGAATGTCTCTGGTGTTATAATGCCCCGCAACGGTAATTTCATTTGAAAACGTCATTGGCCTAGAACGGTTTGCTGTGCTACCAGCGCCGCTAGTACTAGCACGTGGTTCCATCGACGTTTCTATTCTACGACGTTTAGAAACTTCGTCGCAACGGCTAGTACTCGGTGCGCATTGTCGCTTGCTGACGCCCTCGTTCGATGACGAACTCATTGTTACTAAGCGGGGGCTTCCAGAGACATTTGAATTTATAACGTTGCAAACCCCGGCTACGTATTTAATAACCGAGGGCCTACAACGCTCAACGTGCTTATTAAAAACCCGACCATCGACGTATCGAGCACACCCCGGACACACTCTGCAGGTGTGGGTGGTAACTGCAACAATTGACTGCAAATTCGTTTTACAATTATTGCATGTAAATGTGCAGTTACCAGTATTCGGCTCCGACGATGTTTGGGAGACGTGGAAAGGATCATACTTGTCGCGGGAAGACGTTGCTAAAAACAAAAACGAAAAAGAAAGAATGTACAAAAAACGTTAAAATATACGTTTTTACAATTATTGCAAGTAAATGTGCAGTTACCTGCATTCGGCTCGGCCGATGATGGGGGAGAGCAGGGGGAGTTGGCAAAAATGTCCTCTGACGACATTGCTAAAAAAAGAAAGGATGTACAAAAACCTAAAAATATAATCAAGAAAGAAGGTAATAGGAAACGTTAAAGTGAGTGAAATACGCAAAGTTAAAAAAAATTTATTGTTTAAGTCTACGCCTCCGCGTATTAATAAGACACCACTTGTCCAGACAATGGTTTATATTCGACCACTCTGTCGGAAATTAATAAAGCGAAACACGATGTAGACTCTGGTATGTTCTCTGACGTTTTTATTTCAAGTTTGACGTCGACTGCGCTGTCCGATATTATATCTCGTTGTTTCGACGAATCAATGACGAAAATTGGGCTTTTTGCGAAAGTTTCACGATCTAACAACGGGAACGGGGACTGGTTGTTGTAATAGCTTCTTTGAAATTGCATATACTCGTGATACAATTCACTGATTTTTCCAATTTTTACGTCTAAATTCAAGTCTTGCGAGGGGTAAAATTCATCGTTCAAGTGCAAACGAATGCTCGTAACGCTAACTTTCGAAGGTTTGACGTACGCTTTCAACAAATTATTTTTACGTTCGTGAAAAACGCTATAATCGCGTATCGAGGGCGTCTCGAGTTGGAAGAGCTTTTTATGCTCCACGTGATACTCGTTGTTTGCGGTAGCGACGGGTGCTCGTACAGTTGCATCATCCTAAATGCAATCGTTAGTGCTGGGTCCCGGCTAATTGTCGAATACATTTTCGATTTTTCCCTATCTGAAAGTTTTAAAACAGGCACAACCCACGAAACACGATCTAATATTAATTCATAGTCTTTCACGCCCACATTATCGCTAAGTAAACAGTTTATGTCGGTATTCGAGCGAGTTAAAACCAATTCTTGGCTGATGTTTATAATGACGTTTTGATGATCTTCGAATAACCCTAAAACGTATTTTAACGGCACGCATACGTAAAACTTTTTGTCCGAAAAAACCGCTTTGGGAGCCTTTTCGTCTGTGACCATGTTGGATACTCCGAAATTTTCTAAAGCGTTGAGGTCGTATTTGTTGCTTCCAACTAGTATTTTCAACGTGCTCGTTATTCCTGGGAACCGCGCATAGTCGACTACGGAACCGTTTATTTTATATTGTATATTCTCGAACAAATGCAAAAAGCCGTTGGAAATTATCGAAGCTTTGGAGGATTCACCGGGTGAAAACGAGCCTTGCAAAAATAAGTAGCTTCGCGAGGTGTGCGTGACAGTGTCCGAGCTATGTATCAATATGCGAATTTCGTCCGATTTATCGAGGGCGGACGAGTTAAACGGTAAATAGTGCGTATATTCATATCTTTCGATACCAGTGTCGTATATTGGTTGGTCGGTAATGTTCAAAACTTCGTCCCCCATAGCGCGAAACTTGGAATCCCAATGACGTTAGAAATTTTACGTTTTTGACCGTTAATGCTTGATTATAGGAGTGAAAGTCGCTTTTTTTGTTGACTGGTTTGCTAAACGCTAAACCCATGTAAAACACTGGCCTACAATTGGGATAAAATGAGCACAATCGTTATTGACTCCGACCGGAAATTTATCGGTTTAAGTGTGGTTTGGTCTAGAACTGAAATCTTAATAGATGATATAATCCGTGTGTTCACCTTTAAATAGATAATCGGGCTGGGGGAATAGTTAATTCTAAACCCCACGTCAACGTCGGGCGAGAAAGATGCTATAACGTTGCTCGGCTTTCCGAAAACGTAGGAACCCTGAGCAATTGAGCAATCGATGTTAATTCCAGTGCAACTTATTTGCGGTGGACTGCTCGCTGTGTGATGTAAACCTTTTTCGAGCACCGTTTTTTCGGTGAAGCCCAGCAAATTTCCCATAGTCGATTTGGTAAAGTCAACGTCGAATTCCGCGCGCAACACCATTCTGCTCAAAATTTTGTTATAAGTCAAGTCGTATCCAAATCGTTTTTCGGGGTATGTCTTTGCCAACTCTGAAATGGTAGTTTGAAACGCTGCTAACAGTTCGGATAATTCGTAGGTTCCTTCGGGGATTGTAATTGGTGTTTCAAGGGCGCTGATGTACAATTGGTCCGATACTCCTCGCTCGACGTTGGCTATCGAATTAAAAGTCGAAAACGAAAGTAGGGCGATTCCCCATTCCACATTTTCATCGAGCTCTAAAGGGGGAAAGATCTCTATTTCAAATTCGCTAGATCGCGTTGGGCTTTGATGATTCGAAAGGACGAAAACGCGCGACATTGGTTAAGAAGAAAAAATAAAGAAAAAGCTCCGCAGTGGTTACAACCGTTTGGTTGGTGAATTTGTGTGTTGAAAAAGACGTCACACCCTTTTAAATATGAAAGTAGTCGTTGAGACGGGGCGACGCCAAAACTGTCGTACGCTAAAACGACCTTTAACATTTTTATATAAGCTACCCAATGTGTCCCGGGGTTTTGAGAAGAATCTAAATTAACTATCGCCGACTCGAATTGAAGAGGACCGCGTTTAGGTAAAGCGTCACTCATAAAAACTCCGCGAAAATGCGGTATTAGAGGCCTGGCAATAGCTTCGATTTCTTGCAAAGTCGTGGGCCGATTTTTTAGTTTTCCTAACATTTTTTGAATGGTTGAAGGTATGCACCTTTTCCACGTTTTTTTGAAGTTTTGTTCCGCATAATGCTCGCTAAAATCATGCTCGTTTTTAATTTTTTTTTTCTTCGCCTTTTTTTGTTTAACCCACTTCCCAGTTTCTTTTCCATTTCCAAATTGTGTCTTTTCAATTCTTTGGCGTCGGAAATGTTTTTGTAAGCTGTGGATGCCGCTGTTGCTAGACCTCCTAACGCTAGAAGCAATGGTAAAAATCCACCTTTTTTCTTCTTTGTTTTATTATTTTTCGTAGTTTTTCTTTTCTTTCGTGTTATGCCTCCGCCAACGATGGATTTAGTTTTCATTATTGACGCGACTAATCCGCTAGCGACTCTTTCTTTTATCGGTAGTTTATTCGATTTAAACAGTTGCCACGCTTGTCTAGTCAACGTTCGATCAGCCGCGCCGCGTGTTTTGTTATCCCGATTGGTCGTGTATGTTATATCGTGCTGTTTGCAAGCTTCGTCTAGCGCGTTTACTGGTTGAACACCCTCGCTTAATTGTTGGAGTAACGGATTTCCTGGGCCGCAAAACTTGTAACCTGGCAGTTGTATAGAAACTTTACCCGAGTCGATAATTTTGTTTATAAAAGACATGCACACAATAGCTCTTTGGTTGGTTAACTGACATGTATATATAACTCGTGCACCTTATATAGCAGGATTAGTGTGTTTTGTCACGTGGGAACGAGATGAAAGAAAAAAGAAATTTCGTGTTTAAAATTAAAAACTACGAATCCGAAGATGCGCATTGCGGACCGAGGCGACACGGTAGTCTGTTTCCGGAAAACGTGAGAATGCTTTTGATCGGTCCTTCTTCGTCAGGAAAATCGAACCTGTTATTGAATTTACTGTTGAGTGAAAAGGGTCTACGTTATACGAGGTTAATTGTGTGCAGTAAAAGCCATAATCAGCACAAATATCGGTATTTGAAGAACGTTTTAGAAGGGGTAAAAGAGATTGATTTTACGTTTGTTTCCGACGTTGAGCAAATAACTAGTTCTCCGGAGGAATCGGTAATTGTGTTCGACGACTACGATGCATCGTTTTTGCCACTTATGAGGGAGGTTTACACGCGGGGAAGACATACGAATACGTGCGTCTGCGCTCTCGCTCAAAGTTACCCATCTGTCGAAAAACAGTTGATTCGTTCTCAGGCGAATTTCTTAGTTTTATTCCCAATGTGTAAAAATGACGTGCAATTAATATTTAACGAAACCGCGTACACGGATACTGATTTTTCTACATTCTACAAAATGTGTAAGCGTGCTTGGTCAAAACCTTATAATTTTTTGGTTATCGATTTATCTAGCACCGTTAATATGGGGCGCTATAGAAACGGCATAGCGACTTATTTCTACGACATATAAAACTTTCAAGTCGTCTCGCGTAACAGTCAGTTGCATTACGCATTGCGATGGATGTAAAACGTCAAAGCCACAGTCGAGAGGCTCTTAACGTAGATGTCTCTAGACAGATTTTAAAGAAAAAAGTGAGGAGGCTACTGCAGGATACCCGCGAATTGAAAGAACGATTTAACCCGATAGTTGAACCGTTGGAAAAACTATTTAACCGCCGCAAAAACCGTCAAACGCGCGCTGGGAAGGAAGTACAACTTAAAGCGGAAAAAGGATCGTGGGCAAACAGCTCACCTATTAGAAAACTCGTCGAATCTCAAATGGCCAACCCCCCTTTTCTCGATGAGAGCACCATGGAAATTTATGAAGCTAAACCAGAGCCACCTTATACGATTGCGAGCAGTACGCCCTCCGCGCGCGTAACACCGCGCAGTTTGTTACGCAGGCGCATTAAAAGGCAATCATCAACTTCTTCTCCGGGAGAAAACACTATTCGTGAAGACGAGGTAGATGACATAAACGAATTTAGCACATCCGTTGTTGGGGAGGAGGTTGTAAACTCAAACCTGCGTAACTACCCAACATTTGCGCACCCCTTTGTCAGATTTCTGGCGACTGGGAAATGGGATGAGCAGTTTGGAGCGTTGGATAGAATTTATGCCCCGATTACTGTCGGTTCCACGGGTGTTACATTGGGTTCTTTTCCCATCAACATTACTCCTACAAATGTTGTATTGAGGAATAAAAAATATCCCCTAACTCCGGGGTTATTACGTTTACTATTTTTGCAAAAGCCTGCGGAATACACGCCCACGGACTTTGATAATTATGCAGAGTTGGTAAAAAGTAGCAACGTCGCCTATAAACGGTTTACCCCTACTGAGGGTCTAAATAAGTTGGGGAGAACGAAATGGAGTCTGGTGTTAGGGAACATTTATAGCGTTGAGGGTAAGGGACTGAGTGGGGGTTTTTTGAGAAATTTTAAACATTCTAGCGAAAAACACGATTTATCTACCAATGACTCGAATAAATTGGTCGACGAGTTAGCTTTACATCTTTCGTCGTTTACGTCTGGTAATTTGGCTGCACAGAGTAAAATTCAAAGTATTTTGTCTCATTTAGAGCGAAACGGTTATATAAAATTGTAAGCCCGAGGATTTGTTTATTAGTCATATTCGAGATGTACGATCGGATTGGTAGACGGGTGTCGCATCGTGCAGGCGACGATAGACGTTTAAAATCGAACGATGTTTTTCGTAAGCTAAATGATGTAGAAATTTTGTTAAAAAACGGGTTTTTGCCAAAGTTTGACGGTGACTCTGTGCATTTTAATAATAAGCGATTGTCTAACGTGGGTGACGCAAAGCTTATCAATGATGCAGTAAGTGCGGCATATTTAATGCGTAACGCCCTTACTTACAGTAGGGGATTTGGTTGGGATGCGAAAAATGTGAGGATCGTTAATGTACAACCTCCTATCAACCCAAACGATGCCGTAACTTTGGACGTTTTAAACGTTGCAACTAAGAACTTGCGGGATGAGATTCCTAAACTTTTGCGGTTTCCACGCCCTATTCAACCTTACGACGCGGTTAACATGCAGTTTTTGACCGTTGAACTGGACAACATGCGGAGAATAATAGAAAAGGAAATTGAAACACAAAAACTGCGAAACGACGAGTTTCAGAATGATATTGCCGTGCTAAGAGTAAAGCTATTGGATATTAAAGACGCCATGAAAGCGGTCGTTACCAAACAGTAAATATTGCGGCGGCTAATTTTTTTCCCCTCCCCCTCCTTTTTACTCAGTATATAAGGCCTATGCCTCGGTCACCGTTACTGTCAGTTGCCAATTTCAAAATGTCGAGTTTTAACGGTGTCGTCGCTCTGATAGATATAACGAATTCGCGGATTTTTCAAAATCGTGTTATCGTCAAAGAGCTTAGTTACTGCAAATTTACTGTGGAAGATGGACGTTTGTTGGACGGCGGTGAATCCCTTCGTATATTTCATCGAGTGTTCAAGACGGATATACCGGAAACGAGCTACTACTACGACACGGTGTCCGCGTGTTATCATGGGTTAAACAATTGCGATGGACTTGACTACCTGGGCGACATCAGCACCTTTTTGAACTCATTCCTAGACAACGTCAACTGGATTTTCGCAAAAGGATCCGAAAAGGTGGAGTTTTTGGAAAAGTCGTTAGCGCGGACAGTGTTGGATCTGACCAATTTCGAATTTCCCAATTTTGGACAATTGTTTAAACAGCATAATAGTTGGACGGATGTTTGCGAATTTCATAAACCGTTAATAGAAGCGTATCAAGCAACGTGCTCAAAATTTAAGCTATCTGCATTGTTAAAGCATGCTATTTGTAATTTGCACAAACTCGATGTGCGCTTATTGGACACGCGATTGAATACTTTTAAGTATGTGCGTTTCCTGTATGATGTTGAAACACTGGCTGCGAAAGGGTTTATGAGAGGGAAACGAAAATCTAATGTTTTATGTTCCAATTGTCTAATGTACGTGGACATACACCTTTACAAACAACACTACTGTTCATAATACAATTTTTTCAACTTTGCGTTTTCTGTTGTTTTTTATCCTTTTTTTACATGCATTATTGCGGGCTTATGCTTGTATTTAACGAAATTAAGCATTACTTGGTACTCACCGGTGTTTTTGAGATTGCAAGAGATGTTTGGGGAGGAATTCGGCGTGAGAAGAGGATGTGTCGAGAGAGCTGTGTGGTAACGCTTTAGTCACGTTATTCGTGGGGTTCTGAAACTAGACACCACCAATGTCATGAAAATGCTTAAAACATATTAGCGACGTTTATCAATTAATTGAATAGAATAAGAACTTACTCGTTAATGCGGGTAGATGTCTAGGGGGGCAGAGGTGGCGAGAGATGTGTTGAGAAAGATGGGGTGTGGCGATAGATCGAGATAGTCGGAGAGGGTACGTTTCACGTAAAACGTGTTGACTCTAATGGATTTTGTAAAGCCTTATATATACGTAGGCTGGCGTGATTGTAGCCCCCACTGCGCGGTTTGCATTTTTTTATTCCACCTCCTTGATCAACGTTTGTGTGTGTCAGGCCATCCTTTTTTTCCAAGAGAAAGAGCAGGGCGGTTGAAATCTGTAGGGGTCAAAGACGGTGGTTTGGGGATACGTTTCTAAACCAATCGTCTCGCTGATTTACGCTTTATTTTATTGTAAGAGCCGTTTTAATATATTTTACGCCTTTTGCGTTCAATAAATATCTGCAATTGTTAAACCACTTGGCGTGTTCTAAAAACGGATCGTTGCTCGGATTCCAATCTTTCAACACGCCTTTACAGGTAACACACTGAACAAGATCCCCAACACCACGGTAAAAGAAACCAGCTTCGGCCAATGGAATCGTCAAGTTCTTTAAGATACTCGGCCAACTTTCGAATGATGAGAGCCTCGCTGAAAAGGTTAAATATTCAGGCGTTACGTGTGGCTCGTTGGTTGATGCGTGTATTCTAGGTGTACGTATGCACACTTCTTGCGTGGAGCCACACGATGGTTTGTGATTTATGCTTACGTTCGCGGTGTTAGATGGCCTTCGTAAAAACGGACATTTTGGAGAGAATCTTTCGTGATCCGCTTGAATATCGTCTTCGGGATTCCATCGCGCCAGTACAATTGCGCAAAATGCACAAATCACTGTGTCCGAAACGCCGCTATAATAGAAACCAAGTTTGGCGAACTGCGTAGGTGAAATATTGTTACGTGGCCACGTGGTGAACGTAGCGAGACGATCTAGTTCGTTGTTCATTGTCATACTTACATCACTGCGTACGTTCTACATGTTATATATACGTTTCGACCGGCCGATTTTTACAATTTTTAGCGTTTTATTCCATTTTGTGGTTAAGTATTTGCGAATTCGGTCGGTTAATAAACAGCGTCGATATTGTTTGAGAGCCAAGGTTGGCGCGGCTCGCTGAGTTCAGAGGTTAAAATTTCGGCGCCTTAAAAAGATTTAATTCCGCTAAAAACGAAGGTTCAGGGTCAGGGTTTGCCATTTCGATGTGGGGATCCTCGCCAAATACGTGTAATCTTCTTTTCTTAAAATATTTTATTTCGCTATAAACGAAGGTTAACGATATCGATGGCGGCATCCTGTTTTTGGGGCGGTGGGGTTACACATGCTGTTTGTTAGACGTCAGTACGCTTCGTTCGTTCGAACCGTCAACGTGTTTCGCACGATGATGCTCGGTGCGCTGGCCGTGTGCTCGATGGGAAAGGACAATTGAATGCTAGGATTGGTACGTCTATCTATTGCCTCAAACATTTTGTTGTTCGTTGAACGACTTGCGTAAATTTGATGAATCTATTGTCCTATTTCATCGTATAAGCAATATACTTGCGCGCAATCAAAACGCGCACCTTCAACAGGGTACGGACAATTGAATCACAAAATGCAGGTATTTTCACGTAATACTTAGTGGTTCCCCGTTAATTTAATTTATCGTTTATTGCTAGGATTGGTACGTCTATCTATTGCCTCAAATATTTCGTTGATCGTTGAACGACTTGCGTAAATTTGATGAATCTATTGTCCTATTTCATCGTATAAGCAATATACTTGCGCGCAATCAAAACGCGCACCTTCAACAGGGTACGGACAATTGAATCACAAAATGCAGGTATTTTCACGTTATACTCAGTGGTTCCCCGTTAATTTAATTGATCGTTTATTGCTAGGATTGGTGCGTCTATCTATCGCCTCAAATATTTCGTTGTTCGTTGAACGACTTGCGTAAATTTGACGAATCTATTGTTCTATATCATCGTATAAGTAATATAATTGCGCGCAATCAAAAACGCGCACCTTCAACAATCACGTTTCGCGTCCTAAATCTTTTTTCGTAACACGCGTACATTTAACTACGGTCTATAATTATAAACCCGTTCTAGCTTAAGAATAATGAACAATGTAACTTTTTAAACACTTTATTCAATCTATTGCTCTGATCGACGACTATGTTTTATCTATCTTACTACGCCTTTTTAAATTTAAACGCGTACCTTCAAAAAATCGCGTTTTGGGTCCTACATCTTTTTTCGTAACACGCTTAAATATAAGTACGAGTCCTAAATCTTTTTTCGTAACACTGGTAACTTTAATTTCTCGATAATGGCGATGCGGATATTTTTTTATTATCAACTCGTAAATCGCGTAATGTTTGCTAGGAGCGTAGGGTGATCATTTTTGGCGCAATTACGTCTTAGTACAAAAAACGTAGCTGCTCCACGTGTACTCGGGATTTATTTAGCGTAAACGCGTGTGGGAGGGAAATTGTGGGTATGTGGTAATTAGGCGTTAGGGGGATATTTGGTAGGGGTATGACGTAGATCCACTCAGAAGTTGCGCCAATTGTGTGGGGGGCATGACGCAGCACACGGTGAAATCGATAGCCGATGCGGTGAAATCGATAGCCGATGCGTAATGATACAAAGGAAAGGATATAATATTACGAGCGTTGTACTCTCATATCACAATATCGTATGGTAGAACATAACAAAAGAGTGGTGCAGTGGATAGCGTGTCCGGTCCGCGCCCAGGCGATCTGGGTTCGGACCCTATCTACACCTACAAATTTTTTTAAGGATTCAAGAACAGGCGATGAAGCGGCTGTTGTCAGGTTATAACCACTATCCCCCCTCATATCGGCTGTAGTGGGGAGTGGGGTGGGGGTGACGTAAGATCATCTGTAGTGGGGAGGGAGGTGTGACGTCAGATCAGCTGTAGTGGGGAGGGGAATGTGACGTCAGATCAGCTGCAGTGGGGAGGCGAGTGTGACGTCATACGTCAGTGGTGGAAATGAGGGGGTGACGTCATACATCAGTGACGGCAGTGAGGGGGTGACGTCATACATCAGTGACGGTAGTGAGGGGGGGTGGGTGACGTCATACATCAGTGGGGGAGGGGGAGGGGGGGTGACGTCATACATCAGTGGGGGAGGGGGAGGGGGGCTGACGTCACTCATCCCAGAAGTGCCATGAACCTAACTACTTCTGTGGAAGCTCTACAACATTAAGCCGTGAAAGCAGTCTTGAGTACCAAATCACCATGGCTTTGCACTTAGACGAGTTTATCACCATGCCGTGCGATGGACACCACGATAGAAGGCCAGCAATCTCTGCGTTCAATGTCTCTATTGCATCCTTAACCCGGTCAATCGGCGAACTTATGAATATCTGCAAGTCATCAGCGTAGACCATAAATCTGCACTGGAGGAAGACTGAGGTTGCAGAATCAATTGCAAGAACAAATAATATGGCTGATAATACCGACCCCTGCGGGACTCCAGTTTTGGTGACTGACTCTTTTGACAAGCTGCCATCAGGGCTCTTAACCTTCTGCGAGCGATCAGAGAGGTATGAGGCACACCCCTGAACCATCTGCCGCGATATACCCACTGAAAAAAGAATCTCCAGTAGTACGTCACGTCTCACTCGATTAAAGGCCCGAGAGAAATCAATCATCACCAAAAACGTGACTTCCCTTTTGTCCATAGCAAACCTGACATCGTCGAACACTCGGATCAGTGCTGTCTCCGTGCTGAAACTAGTGCGGTACGCTGACTGCATGGTGTTCAGTGTCCGATTTGCTGTCAGGAAGCTGTTGAGATCCTGAAAAACTAGTCTGTCAAGTACTTTACCAGAAGCGCAGATAACATTTATCGGCCCAAAGTCACTTGCACGCAGCGGTCTAGAGGTTTTTCTTATTGGAGTGATAACATCCTGCTTCCTGAGTGAGAGAGAGAGGGAGAGAGAGAGAGAGAGAGAGAGAGAGAGAGGGAGGGAGAGAGAGAGAGAGAGAGAGAGGGAGGGAGAGAGAGGGAGAGGGAGAGAGAGAGAGATAGAGAGAGAGAGAGAGAGAGAGAGAGAGAGAGAGAGAGAGAGAGAGAGAGAGAGAGAGAGAGAGAGAGAGAGAGAGAGAGAGAGAGAGAGGTAGTGAGAGTGAGAGAGAGAGAGAGAGAGAGAGAGAGAGAGAGAGAGAGAGAGAGAGAGAGAGAGAGAGAGAGAGAGAGAGAGAGAGAGAATGAATGAATGAATGAATGATTTTATTTACCAAGGGAGAATTAGGGCCATGTGGCCCTCTCTTCCATTCTCCCTGGCTACATCACACTGTTACAAATCCTCCTACATTCGTCGTAACTCATTTAATTTATAAATACATTCCATTCACACCAAATAAATTACATTCATACATTAACACACTCGTCCATACATAAACACTTACTGACACAAACACTCACTGCCCCGACTTTAGAGAAGGGTGAGTACTTTGATATTCCTCCCCTTCTCCGCAGTGGATATCCTAATCCTAATATTTGACAAACACTTAACAAACAAGAAACATATAACGATTGACAACAAACTATTTACAATATAGGAGTGCGTGAAGACTAAATAAATAATATTAGTAAAGGTCCAACTAGAACACAACAACGATACAATCTAGTAGCTCTCAATTAATATTTTTTTAAACTTTTCTTTAAACACTTCTATCCTACCACACTTTTGAAACAGCTCTACATGCTCATTGTGTATTTTTGTTCCTTGGACTACGAAAGATCTCGCCAACATGTTCGTCCGATGGGCAGGAATCCGAAGAACACTGTTCTTGCTCCGAGTATCGCGCTGTGAGAGAAACTCGAACGATTGGTAAAGATATTGCGGTCTACGATGTTTCAATATCTTGAAAGCTAGACAGGCGATATGTAGCTTTACGTTCTCTAATCTTCAGCCATCCTAGTCGCTTATAATGGGGTGTAACGTGCTCGTCCAGGCGCAGTCGCAAAACAAAACGTAAAGCCGCGTTTTCAGCCTTCTGTAGTCGATCAAGCTCGCTACTCTTCAAATCGCAGATGGCCGCAGCTGCGTAGTCGAAATAGGGCATCACAAGACTATGAACGAGCTGAAGGCGCACATGATTTGGGAAATCTGATGCTAAGCGACGTAGCTGGTATACTGCCCTGAAAGCGCGACTGCAAGTGGCCGCAACTTCTTCGTTCCAGGACAATGAGTCTCCAACGAGGATGCCAAGGAGCTTTGTGGATCGGACATATTCCAAGGGCGAATCTTTCAACATCACTTTAGGCACCGCTGCCATGTCTACTTTTTTTAGGATCTTAGGATAGCCAATGATCATTGCCTTAGTTTTGTCCGCATTAATCTTCATCCCATGCCTATTACACCAACCCGCCACACTCGCTAGGTCTCTGGACAATAGGCTCACTGTCTCCCTTATGTCGTTTACTTTGCAGGACCTGTAAAACTGTAGGTCGTCTGCATATGCCATGTGCGAAGTGCCCTCTGAGAACGTTCCAACTAGCGATGTCGTGTAGAGTATGAAACACAGAGCTGACAAAACTGATCCCTGTGGGGTTCCCACGTCCAGAGCCCTCCATGTTGACAGCAAACCGCCGTTTCCCTTTACTGCTAAAAATCTTCCAGACAAGTATGAGTTGAACCATCCCAATGTGCTCCCCGACACCCCGACCGACCCGAGAATCGCCAGCATTATATCCCGTCTTAACAGATCAAACGCAGCACTGAAGTCCACAAGGACCGTGACTGTTAATTTCTTGTGGTCCATCGCCTCTCTTACGTCATCCAGTACCCTGATGAGCGCAGTCTCCGTGCTGAAACCAGTGCGGTAGGCAGACTGCCTGTCATCGAGGATTCTGTGCCGGTCTACATAGGCTTGTAGTTCTCTATAGACAATTTTATCTAGGACTTTTCCTGTGGCACATAGAAGCGAGATCGCTCTAAAATCGCTCGGGGTGTCAGGTGATTTCGATTTTGGCAATGGCTTAACTATGGCCTTCTTCCAAATATCAGGGTAAACTCCGGTATGCAACGAATGGTTGAAAATATGAGTCAAAATCGGAATCACAACGTCAGCGAGAACCTGTAGCAGCTCAATTGATATGCCATCCGCACCTACTGACCTCGACCGCACACTGAACAAAGCTCCTCTAACTGTTTCATCAGTAATGGCGCGCATGACGAATGATTCACTAGGCGGTCTCAAACAGCGGTAATGGTTAATTATTTCCGGACATGCAGGGGTCTCGGAGAAACGACAAAAATGCTGGCACAACTCGTCAGGTGAGACATTCAACTCGATTTCCGGATCTCGTCCTCCAATGCCCAGACTCCGTACTATCTTCCAGAACTCTTTTGACTCCTTGGTCGTTTTGAACAAATTATGGTAATACCTAATCTTGGCGTTTCTGAGCATTTGCTTAACCCTGTTTCTTATCTTCTTGTAGGCGATGTGCGTTTCCTCATCTTTGGTTTTCAAGAATTTCTTATATGCTCTATCTCGTTCCTTCATCAGCTCTCTTAATTTTATATTTATCCATGGTGCAGGTCGATTCTTGGTCTTCATCTGAATTATTGGGCAGTGTTTATCATACAGTTCGTGTAATGCCCGATTAAATAATTCTATCTTTTTGTTCAAATTTTCCTCATTGTAGACGCTCTCCCAATCGAACGCTCGGGCCTCTTCTATAAAAGACGGCCTGTGAAGATTTCGTCTATCTCTGACCTCGATGCACCGTCGGTCTGCTTTGTTCGACCTTAAATTTAACGAACAGAAAATTAAGTCATGCCTGGACAATCCGCATACAGGAAGTTGAGCGTACTTGCTCACCACGCTCATATCATTTACGATGACCAAATCAAGCAGCGAACTCGTACTCGCTGAATGATGGGTGGGACCAAAAGGAACATATTCCAGGTCAAGGGAAGTAAGAATTGTACGAAGCTGTCTGCTGTAGAAAGAATCCGTCATCAAATCTGAGTTGAGGTCCCCAAGAATAGCAATGTGGTTGTACGCGGGCAGCAACTTGGCGACCTCATCAAACACCTCATCAATTCTTCCAATCTTAGGTGGGCGATAGATAACTCCAACTGCCAACTTCGAGGTGCTATGTTCAAGCTCGATAAAAATATATTCTGGACTCTTAGAATATTCCGATGGGGACTTGCACAATACCTTGAATTTGAGCTTTGAATGAACAAGCATAGCCACTCCTCCCCTGCCACAGCCCGTGCGATCGTTCCGTACCCAAATATAGTCTTCAATTTTTATCGAGTTTGGGGAGATGCTTGGTTTCAGAAACGTTTCACTTATGGCAATCACATCAAACATGCTTCCTCTGAAGATCTCCCTAATCTCATCTAAATGAGCGACCACGGATTCGGCGTTTATGTGGGCCAAGCTAACATTTTTACGCACACCACCAATCTGAGAGAGTATTGCACTATTTGTCGCGGTCATAAGGATCAAGGGCAAAGTGGCCAATCCAGGGGCCTATAAATGCATAAACACATTCAGGGACAAGAGAAGCAAGACTGTATCGTTGACTAACTATAAATATATAAGCGCATGCAGAAACAAGAGAAGCAAGAGCGAATCCAAGTTGATACCATCCAAGGAGCACGGCCCAGGTACACGTGCTCAGCGAATAACTGGATCTTCCCCGTTTTTTGTCGGAATCATTCTCAAATCAGAAACCGTACGAATTAAGAACGGATGGGCACCCTCCTCCTTTCTCAGGAAAATATTCCCATTCGAAATCCACAAAAATTTAAAGCCGCGGTCCCTTTTGAACAGTTTTGCGGCATTGAGAATTTTCCTTTTTCCAGAACACAAACTATGGTTTATGAAAATGCGTGACAGGTCGCCGTCCATGAATCCAAGGTCTCGATTTGTCAGGTTGCGCTGTTTTCGGGTCGCCGACATGAAAATATCTTTGTCAATTTTCCTCACGAAGGACAGGAAAATAGAGGCCGGCGACGGAGCCTGGGGCGACTGGCGGCGTCGGTAACAATTATTAATCATGCCTTCCGTCAGGTCGACTTTTAGTCCAGATGCAACTGCCTTGACCAGGTCAATAACATTTTCGTTCTTTGTCAAAGGGATTCCGCTTATCTCAACGCAGTTACTCAATGACAACTGTTCACAATCGGATATGAGACCCTGAAGTTCGATGTTTCGAGCCTCGATCGCTCGATACCCCTTTGACAACTCGTCCACGGACTCTGACACGCCCCTGAACTCCGTCTCTAAAGACTCAATCCTGCTCGTATTTTTATCTATGACATCCGAATATTTGTTTAGATGTTCCTTCAAGTCCTTTATCTCCTCCTTACACTCTCTTAGCTGTTTTTCGAACGCCTCATTCGCTGCCTTAACGTCTGATCTAAGAGAGTTAATTGCTTGGAGCACCTGAGATAAACTCACCTCTGGCGGTGCGGGGGAGCTCCTCCCGGAACTTGCAGCGTGAGATCCGATTGATGAAATCGACCTTCGACGCTCTTTCGAACATGGCGGACAGGTGTAGGCCTTTTCGTTGTCGCGCAGATAAAGAAAGTCTTCTTTTGCAATATTCTGGCACTCAATATGATGAGTGAGTTTACAGACCGCACAAGTGACCCGATAAGCGTTGTTTGCGAAGCCCTTATGGCAAGAACCGCACTTGGAACTCATGATCGATCGACAAAATGAAACCAACGATCTACACTCGACGAAAGTCTGAGGACAACTGAGAGAGAGAGAGAGAGAGAGAGAGAGAGAGAGAGAGAGAGAGAGAGAGAGAGAGAGCGAGAGCGAGAGCGAGAGAGAGAGAGACAGAGAGAGAGAGAGAGAGAGAGAGAGAGAGAGAGAGAGAGAGAGAGAGAGAGAGAGAGAGAGAGAGAGAGAGAGAGAGAGAGAGAGAGAGAGAGAGAGAGAGAGAGAGAGAGAGAGAGAGAGAGAGAGAGAGAGGTTCCGTGTTTCCTTGACGCCAATTACTAAACAACTTTTCCTATCTATTTTTCCCTAGATTCATTCGAACTAGTAAAACCTACTTTACGTTCTATTCAGAAGTTACAAAACTTATTGTGCTGCTGCTACTAATTGTGAGAGAACCGATGAGCTAAAAAGCTTAAATTTTAAATCCAACTTGCAGGCCAACCCAGGACGCCAAAATAAGGGTTTGAGCAAAATCGATCCAAAATTAACTATAGTTATCATAGTGGTCAAAATGGTTTTTTTCTTAAATAAACGGCTCCGTCGGCTTCGGTCTAATTTTTTGTGTCGGCTGCGCCAAATAGCTTAACAGTAATTGGACTTTTCCGTTTGTGGGGAAATGACGCGAGCAGCACAATAACTCATTAAAAATTTCGAGATAAAGTAACTTTAGTGCAGTTTCTGCCTCATAAAGCACACTCATACGATAGTAGCATTCTAAAAAAAAAATCGTTTTGGTAGTACTTACTCAACTATTGTTTGAGGATAGCATAAGGTGATCATTGGAAATGAGAGGGGGGTCCATCCGGCCAGACGTGGTTCGTCCACAGTACCTATTGGGCCACCTCCCCATTGTGGGATTTCTCTGTCACTAGTCAAGAGGACTGTAGGAGAATATGCGAGAAGAACGCACCAGACAGTTGGAATGCTGAGGGAGTAAGGCACTCCAAACGCTTTATCACAGAGCAAACGTGAGATAAGACAGAACTGGATGGAGAGGAACGAATTGAGGCAGATGATTGGGGTGCACAATGAACGAACACACGTATGTTAAGGGTATAGTCGACACCCCTCGATGTAGATGGTGTGGCCTAGTGCCGGATACTTGAGAGAGAGAGCGACTTCTGGTCTTTGTTACCACTTCTCCCAAGGTGGATATCAATGAAAACTCTTGCAGGAATTACCTGGCTTTCCTAGGGAGGCTAGGCACGAACCTGTGATACATAAGGACTAGCAAAATAGGTCGTCTGGCCGCGGTGCATATCCCACTTGTGGGACAGCCAGATACTATGTACATGTATACTCAACTTTTGTTTGATGACGATTCTAAAATGATTAGGGACGTCCCTAGGAATCGCTTAATTCTAACTGTTGCGTTTTCCTCGACTGACTTTCTCCACTGCTCACCATATAATTCTAGAATATATTCAATAACATCTCAACAAATAAAAAATCAGAGCCTCATGCATTGCCGACACAACGGCCATTTAATAAAGAACGTCGTGGTATAAGTAGTTTGCTCGTGATGTCGAAAGCGGAAAATGCCGTGAAATGTCCCAAACTGCGAACTGGAGAGTCATTGACTTCGGCGAAAGCAGGTTAACTAGGTCATTTGAAGAGAAGGGAGGAGGTGTATAATTACGGAAAAATTCAGCGCTAAAGTAGCCCAAGCTTCGGGAATTACAAACACGCTGAACTCAGGATTAAATAACACCGGCAAGAAAAGCTTAAATGTCAAATCGGCAAGAAAACGAAGGTGTTTAATTAATCTAGCAAGTTGACAATAATGAACGTTTTTGTTATACGACTTCGTCGACAGAAAATAAAAAAGGCGCCAAAATCAGGTTGTTTATGCCGATAATTGTGACAGCGGGGGGCTAAAATAAACAAAAAAACACTGCAAATTATTACACAACGGTTTATTATTCGGATAATCAGCTTGACCTAGCATTAATGCTCCGAGACCCATCCTGTTCGATTCAGCATCAAAAAATATCATAATGAAACCCAAAAAAAGGTCGAAAAGAACTGAATCGTAATATTAAAATAAACAAAAAAAAAACGAAAGTATCTAGAAAAAACTGAATTTTAATATGAAAACATGCACGCTAAATACTAATATCAAAATGTAACCAAAAATCTACGAAAAAAAAAGGCAAAAAACGGCCCGGACGGCGGACGGACATTGCAAATTTGGAATCTCCATGTCTTGAAACGTAAAGTATCAAATTTTGAGGGGGGGTTGTAAAACATTTTTCGTGACCGAAAACATAGGGTTATTATTCAGAATGAATAATAAACCAAAAGAGGAGTTTTAGATTTTCCCCGAATGCGGTTCATATTCTTTTGATTAAACATTCAAATTACCTTACACTAATCAGCACCTAACACATTTTGTTATCAATTGTGACTGCATCGGTTTGTTCAACGATAAAAATGGCTCACTACTTCGAATACTTCACGAATCTTAACACTGTCTGTGCTGTTCTTGCTGTACACAACTGTGAAATAATATAAATGACCTGAACTCACGTTGAGAGCAGAAAGTTATAACTGTCACTGCGAGAAGACCCAGTCGATAGAGCAGCATGCTGACTGCTTTTCACAATTCGCTAAACAACTTCGCTTAAGTAACTACAGAATTTCTTCGCTACACCGTGCTCAGACACTATCGGCTCGAAAGGGAAAAAATAGAGCAGTAATTGCGAAATTGATAACGCCCGCAAAACAGGGCTCGACTCGTTTTGCTGGAAGCACCATAATTAATCGTAAAATGCTCACATTGCTTTTTTCAATATATAGAAGATAATTTTAACTCGTGTAACTAAAGTACGAGGGCAAGTTGTGTGAGACGCTAAAAACGTTGTTTTCAATTTCCTTCAGATCTTCACTTTTCGAAGGCGCCTGAGTCCCAAAAAACATCATCGGAGAAAATGGTCTGTGTGCGTCTGTTAGCTCGGTTTTAATTTTATAGGTAGCCTGCAGATCACCATTAAGTACAAAAGCTGTCTAGTTACTAACGGTATGCTGGGACTGGGCCGTGTCATGTAGGGTAGAAGGGCTCAACGCCATCTGATATTAGACAGGGTGTGTATGGTGGGCTGCATTGTGTGTCAAATCGCCCTTCAGAGTTCTGACTCATGAAGGATTTAGATGGGTAGGGAGAGTTACCCAGCTTGAGGCTTGGGCTACAGTATACGCATCAGGAAACATCAGGACCATGGGAACTAGGGATAGAAGTGAGATGACAGGGAGGGGAGGGAGGGGAGGGAGGGCTATAGTCAAAAACCCCGTTTACAGCTTACACTGGTTTTTAAATTATGGAACTTCGTGAGCTAGCAACCATTTTCAACGTCGAACGTTAAGTTCGCGCGATGAAAAATATATTGAATGAAGGAGAGATATTTTTCAAAGAGAGAGAGAGAGAGAGAGATAGAGAGAGAGAGAGAGAGAGAGAGAGAGAGAATGATGAATGGCGTTCTGTTTTACTAAAAACAGAGTGAGATTAGGACCATGAGGTCCTCTCCTACATCTATCCTGTAATTATTAGTAAAATAAAATTCCACGCGGACTATTAACCACTGCAAGCGGTTTTCTTTTAAAACAAAAACAGAAATACAGAACTGTAAAAAAAAACAAAAAAACGAATCAACAGTCAAATGAAACGATTTCTTCTAATACAAGGAACATGAAAAAATAGAAGCGGATCAAGTTGGGTCTTCGTACATCTTGAGGATCTTTTCTATAACAGTTTCGGAAACTTCTGGGACATATCGGTCGGCGTTGTCATTATAAAACTTGATGGATTGCATTAGGAAGGATTTGCTGAATAAATTAGTTCTATGGGACGGAATTTGTAGAGTGGATGAGGCATGGCGAGTATTAACATCATGAATATTGCATTGAAAGATGTATTGCTCGAATAAATACTTCGGTTTCCTGAATTTGAGGATTTTAAATAGCATAGTAGCCACTGCGAGCTTCTTTCTCTCCCTGATTTTAAGCCAACCAAGCTTCGCAAAGTACGGAGTTACATGGGTATCAGGCCGAAGGCGGAACACGAAGATCGCGGTAGGCGAGGGAAGCGCAGTCGAAGAGTGGCAGCAGAAGTGCCAGGGGTCACCGTGCTCTTACGTATTGTGGAAAATCTATGGCAAGTCTCCGCGGTTAGTACAGACTCTTGTACGCTTTTCCACAAACGTCTGCAACATTCACGTTCCAGTTAACTGTGCTGGTCATTAGTACACCCAGGTTCTTGAACGAATCGACTATTTCCTTGCCAAACCGAACTGATGGAGTGTAAGCACGAAGGATCTGAGATTTTAGCCTGGAATTGCCCAACAGCATGGCCTTACTTTTTTTTTGCATTTGGGGACATACCATGCTCGGAACACCATGTATGCATTCGCACAAGGTCCTCGTTAATCATCTCGACTGTTTTCCCTATCTCTTCCACCTCACACGTTAGGTGTATGTCATCCGCATACATTCCGTAATAGCAGTGCTGCAACACATCTGGCAGCGTAGGCATGAACCTGCGATACCTGTGACTCGTCGCTCATCCATTGCCTTCCTGACGTCGTCTAGTACACGAATCAAAGCCATTTCAGTGATGAAGCTTCTCTTATAGGCTGATTGGAGATCCCTAACAGAGCGATGGTCTAGCACGAACTGGTTAAGCGCCTCGTATACAATTTTATCGAAAACTTTTCCAGGATCGCAGAGTATGTTTATCCCCCGGAACTCACTTGCTGACTTAGGGTTAGCGCCTTTCTCAGTGGAAGCACAATCGCTTTTTTTTCAGAGAGTCCCTCTTCGAGAGACGCATTGAAAATGTGACATAAAATAAGGGATATAACGTCAACCATCGTGTGCAACACATTTGCTGGAATACCGTCGGCCCCTAGGGAGTTTGACTCGATCGTCAAAGCCACCTCTCGTACCCTTCCTCAGTGACTGTGCTCAGAGTGAACTACTCGATCTTGTCCGGCTTTAAAGATATTTCTGAACCACATTCGACAAATCACACCGAGGTATGCTCCCAGCAAAGCTACATTTATCTCGGCTGGGCACTATTTCTTGGAGAGGACATTGTTTCCGAATAGAGCCTTGAAGTGACGAATTCAAGGAGTCATTCATTGAGAGAGAGAGCGAGAGAGAGAGAGAGAGAGAGAGAGAGAGAGAGAGAGAGAGAAAGAGGGAGAGAGAGAGAAAGAGGGAGAGAGAGAGAGAGATTTCTTTATTTATCCACCAGGGGAAATTAGGGCCATAAGGCCCTCTCTACCATTCCCCCTGGAATCTATATACATCATCCTCTTGTGCTACAAAATTGCATTACCCCACTGTTTCATATAATTTTCGGCTACAGCGACAAATTTCTCTTCCCAAAAAAGCTCATAAACACTTACCTATTTGAGAGGGGTGAGTACTTTTATATTCCTCCCCCTCTCAGCAGGGCACAAACTAAAACTAATATACACAACAACAAACCTCATTCATGCCAAAATAAATTACACTCGTACCAAAATAAATTACACTCATATCAACACATAAAGACACAACTGCTGCTATTCGAGAGGAGCGAGTACTAGGATATTCCTCCTCCTCTCAGCAACGCACTAACTACCTTAACTACCATACACAAACACAACGAAAAAATCACCTTACATCAACACATTATACACTGGGGATCGAGAAATTTGCCATTACATTCATTTGATATGTACCGAACAACGTCACAATCAATCAATATTATATAATCCTCGGTAGTGTTCACTTTACTTTAGTTAACAATCCGGTTTTCAACAGAAATCTTTTTAGAATAAGCGAAGAAGAGTCTATACACAATAATTACACAAAAAACAAAAACAAACTGAACATCCACTAATCATATCCCGCCAACAACTTGTCTCTGAAAATATTTCTAAAATGTTCTGTCTTCAAAGAAAAATCAAACAGGTTCATATTTTCATTGTGAGAGAGAGAGAGAGAGAGAGAGAGAGAGAGAGAGAGAGAGCGAGAGAGAGAGAGAGAGAGAGAGAGAGAGAGAGAGAGAGAGAGAGAGAGAGAGAGAGAGAGAGAGAGAGAGAGAAAGAGAGAATTTACCATTTTCCATCCTTGGTATCAGCGGTAAATTTTGAGCGTGTCAAGCGTGTACGAATAAATTGATTCATCCTGGAGAGAAAAGCTTGCAGTCTCAAATTGAAAACAAACTCTTCGCCAGGGGGCAAGCCCCCTGGACCCCCAGAAGCTGTACCTGGCCATTTCCTACCGATTTCGAAGGCATGTGCTCCGCGCTCGAATTGATTCTCCCATTTCTAAGGCCACTTGTCTCGTTGTAAATACAGTTTTCCCGTAACTGACATTATCGATGAATACGAAAATGAATTCGAAAGGTTCCTCCGAAATTGAAGAAAACGACACGAGTCAAACTATTGTTTTAATTCATTGAAATCCTCTTTGCATAATTCTCTCATACATACAGCCTGTCCTTTATTCTTATTATCAGTCAATTGTCTATGACTATTACAAAATTAAAGCCGTACAAAGCAAATTCGACGAAATCCCGTGAATAAACAACATTTTTTGTTTTGTTTTTAAGACTACTTGTGCTAAATGCAGGTAAATTAGACGTGGGGTCGATTCTTGAATGTTTCGCAACGGTATTCTCGTCGCAACAAAATGTACATAGCAAACTTTCCCAAATTTCGTCGTTAACACTTCTCAACGTGTAATTTCGTAAACTATGACTTTAACCTTCTACTTATCGACGAAATCGTACGAGTGCGCAATGAAAACACATTTCACAATAACTGACCATCTACAACGTAACGTTCGGTTTAAGCGGGCAAAAACCATTTTGGGGTCGGGGGTGGGGTTTTCTCGATGAAATAAATTTGGAGGCAAATGAAATCAATTTCCGTTAATTGCGTAATAGTATAGACTGACTTTGATGTCAGAGGCTGGTTTTTTTCCCCTAGTTACTTTACCCGAGTGTTTTCCTGTATATAATTTTTCTTCGAATATGTTTAGGGGGAGGTGTGTTTGTCTTTTATAGAGTTTAGTATTTTTATCATAAGAAATTTATATTTTCAAGGCGAGCGTTGCTAATTTTTTTAAAATTTATTTCGTATAATAGAACAATCGTAAGAAAATAGCGTCATTCTACTGAACTTTTAGAGAAAGCAGCTCTAAATTCGACAAGTTACTTCCAATGTCCTGGAAATTGGTTGTTTTTCTGTTTGGGTGTTGATATTATGAATCAAAAATGCGCCGTGGGACACGAATTTTGTTGGTTTTTGAGGAAGGGTATTAGGTGGTGGAGGTGGAAGTTCATTCTGGTTGGAGCAATCTTTGCGATCTCAGGAGATGAGGACCTCTAGAAGACAGGAGCTGTTTATGGCTGCAACTGGCACGCTGAAGAGTTGAGCCATTGGAGCCCCTCAAAGCGAGGTTAGTAGAACTTCAGCGGGCTAAAGTACGTAACCACATGAATTACCTAATCTATAGTAGTTCATTGGAAATCCTCGAGCTAGGCGAAGGTCCTTAGCGTATGGAGTCCACAAAAGTTCCAATTGGAAAGTGCCGCTATTATGAAGCGGCAGAGAAAACATTCGATCATTTTCGTTGTTGCCATAATTGAGTACATTGATTCCTTCTGAAGGGAACACCCCAGGAAATGGGCTATCATCACCCACTCAAGGAGGTTAAGATGATCTAGGCACTATCATTTCAACAATGCGGGCGTACCTTCACCGTTTTGACATTTCAGAGGAATCATCTTGCCAATGAGTATGAAAGGTGTCGTGGCAATTCTGGACTACCTACTTCATGCTGCCAGTCGAGCAAAGTTACTGAGAAAGACGACACAGACGGAATGCCCATGGGAACGTTTAGTGCCAGCCTAACGTACTATGATTCCTTCCGACGAGACCAGCCCAGGGGACCGAGAAGGTTATCAACGCGACTGATCACCACGTACATAATGATCCAGGCACCACCTAGTCATAGCAAAAAAAACCTTTCTTTTTGACCATAGAGAGGATCCATCCAGCCAATGAGTTGGAATCGCAGTGCTGTCGAGGCAGCAACCAGTCCTGAACTGTCTACTTCGTGCTGTCACTCAAGCAAGGTTGCTTAGAAAGACTCGAGCCCATAGGTACCTACATTCGAACAGGCCACCATGGTTGAGCCATTTTTGACCTTCATCAAGGACAGATTTTACTCTATTTTGTGAGCATGTGCTGTTAGTAGCGCTGTGCACAAGAGGAAATGGGCCAAATAACGCATCACGCAGTAGCTGATTGAAAAGGTTGGCAGTTAGGTGTTGAAACATGAAGCCTACCTTCTGCAGATATTCTCCAGAAATCGAATCCAAGAGAACTGTTTGCTCGTATCGCACTTCCCTTTTGCCACGCGGCTTGTAGGAGCAGATCAACTGGGTACTTACTTGAACCACCCTGCTCTACCTCTGAGAATATGATGAGCTGGATCGGGAATATAAACTAGGCCACCTAGTGCACAAAATAAGACGCATTAGGCCTAGTTTCCTTCCAGTGAGCCTATTAATGCAAATTGTTTCTCTTTTTAACAAAGTAACCAAATTCCATAGCTAAACGTTCTTATTATCCTCTCCACTTGGCATTTGCTGACAGCAATTGCTTAAAAGCCCTGTTGTGAACGAAGCCTTCGCTGTATATTCCAAACAGGCTCACGCTCCAACTCAATAAATCGAAAAATGAGCCTTCGGCCAAATACTCCTCCACTTCTTGCGAATGCTCACTATTTAAAACAAAAAACCACCATTACCCAACCACAACCCCAACAATGACGCAGAATTTGTACGAATGTCAAGACACTTCTTAACACATTTTTATCACTTGAATACAAATTATTGTTGCACCGAATTAATTGCGGCTTTCGACGGTCTGTAACTTTACATTCAATTTTCATAGGACGATAAATATTCACCCAGGCACAATTACATCCAACAACACCTGTTTACAGTTTTGGGGTTTGGAAGCTTAGGAAACCTCACGTTCAGTCCACCGAACACAACAAGTAAGAGAATAAAAGCCAGCAATTGGTTTTTTTTAACACCGAACATTTTTTTTTTAACTTTCTATGTACAAATTGTTTAAACGTTTCGTAGAAAAGGTTATTTATTATTTTTCATTTTTTAATGACATAGTTTGTTTTTTTTAAATTGTTATATCGAGAGGAAAAGTGCTAACAATATACTTCCGTTTTTCCCTTTTGAATGAATATAAAAGAAAAACCTCGAAAAATCTAACAGTTAAATGGTATTGAATTTTAGGCACTTCATAATTCATAGCCATTGTACAGATTTATACTTTAGAAGCTTAAGAAACGTGTAATGCGCTCGTTAACTCGAGTAACTAAACGAAAAACAAATTACAAATTTTGCTGAATGTAAACTATCAGCTTCGCTACATCAATTTTGACGTTTTCTATTTCAAAATTAGGAATAAGAAGTCTTAAAAATATAGCAAATAGTTTTAAACTGCTTTAGCGGTTTTTTAAAACTGAAAAAATGTATTTTTCTCCCCCGTTTTTTTGTTTATCGAGCGATCCTCGTAACCAAAATAAAATGACTATACAAATGATCACATATAACATTTCCCTATGGTAACTATGTAAATAAAATTTTCCTTCTTTACAATGGTTCATATTTACAATGGTAGAATTTACAGAAGTAGGAAGCTAACCTTGCGATAAATAACAATTCGTTTTTTTTGGAGTTACCTTGTTATGACGTTCGAAAAGAAACTTAATTTCTTTTACGGATAATTTGACGTTTTAATTTCCCTTTTTTTTTGTAAAAATCAAGAAAAAAAAGAAGTTGATTCGAGCGCCTATGACGAGGCGCGTTGTTTCAAACCAACTAGTTGCTAATTTTTTACACATTAGGCGCACCCGCGAATCACATTTATTTCAAATGAGTTACAGTGTGGCTCACACTAATTTGAGGTGGACGTTCGTCTTTGAGAACCCGCTCGGTAATCGGGCCGATCGATAATTGTTCGTCGAATAAAATGGCGTAGTACGAGCGAATTATGGAAGGATACATGACTGGAGACTGCCAGGCTCTTCACAGTGGAGAGACCTCAGGAGCGCTCGCTTTTTTCGGGCTATTTCCGACAAAAGGGCGACATAAAAGAAAAGCTAAAGTAGGCAAATCATCCTGTCCCTCGACTAACATTTTTTGACGAGTTTTTGTTCACTTTCAATTTTTTAAAATAAAACAAGAATTTTATAAGATAAAATGAAATAGTTAGAAATAAAATGGCCTCATTTTTGCGTTTGAAAAAAATAAATTGAAGGTTTTTAATATCAAATTGAAATGAACATTGAAAAAATTTGGTTGTGTAACGCTAAACGGCACTTGAACTTATCGGGTGTCTGCAACAAAATGCCTTCCAGTTTCACTCTCAAAGCGCTGACAGCTCTTATGGTTACTACGTTCTTCGTATCCTTTAGATATCGCTCAGGCTCTGGAAAAGGTCAACCACACGCCTCAAGGTACACTGATGCACACGCCCTCCAGATTCTCACGGAGTATCCTCCAAAGTTGCACGAGGTGAAAACACACACATCAGCACTCTCGCAAAGTATTCTGGTGGAGTGAGTCTTATCTGTTCTTAGTGATCCTTCGACTCGTGGTACAAAAGCTCCTCTTGAGGGAAGTCAGGTAGAGCGAGGAGAGGACGAATGAGGAACCACAAGCAGCCCCTTCAGGTCTCGCTCTTCGAGCCACTTGCAAGAGTCTGGAGGGGCATGTACAGGTCAAAGGGAGTCGTAGAAGCTCCCAGGGGATGGTATTTATTGTTTGAAGTTTGAGTGTCTCTATTGAGATAAGCAGTTCTCATGTGTCACGGGGAATAACGTCAGCCTGGGCAACAGATGGCCCCTCGATGAGATAGCAGCTCTGTGCAGTTACCAAAGTTTCGAGGAAATCAGGAAGTGCCATAAATGCCCCGGACAAGCCTTCGCTAAATCGAAGAGTTCGGTTCTTCCTGGTACATGTTAGTTCAACCATGGATCACAAAACGCTCTCTGCCAAGTATCTAGACTACGCAAGTACGTGGTAGGGAGAGGACGAATGTCAAACCGGTTATGTGGCTATTATTAGTAGGCAGCTCAGCCTTTTTATTTTGGCTGGGTTGCTACAGCACTCTGATACAAATACGAGATGAGCAGTCTGACAATGACCTTATAGGGGGCCTTTATGCCCTCCCATACAGTCACTGACATGCCCATGGGGTTGTCATCACTTTCTTGGTTGCATATTTGATATACACTTTTCAAATCAGAGCTACACCCAAATACTTGACCTCACTGAGCTGAACTACCTCGCCCATTACTTCCTGTGGCCTCAGTCCGAGCAGTTGTGGTTTGTCATCCTGTATAGTGTAGGGCTGCACCCATCAGATCAGGGTGTAAACTTGGCCTGCCCCCAATGAGTACTGCAATATCATTAGGAATCAGGGACAGTTTATTGGATGGACTTTCCGTCAGCTGATGGGGGTGTACTTTGACGTACACCAGCCTGAGTACAACCTCATCGTTGGAGAGTTCTAGGACTCTTCAGCTCTCACTTCCTGCACTTCCACTGGTATCTTCAGGGACAAGTCACGAGCCTACTCAATGAAGGGATCATATCCTGAACGATATCGTACTAAGTGTGTGCAAAAGTGTTATAAAAAATAATTGGACACAATTACAGTTAGGAGATTTACCACCACAAACAAGGTGGGAGCAAACGTGAGACGAGACAACAGCTCCGTTCAGACTACCGCCGCCAGTGTTTTGACTAAATCAGGAAGTCCCTAGTCAGCACAAATGCCTCGGCTTTCGCTAAATCGAAGATTTTGGTTCATCCCGGTACAATATAATCAACAGAGGCTGCATGTAAATTTCAGGCCAAACTTCAGGAAATGAAACGAGAGCAGTCTGGTATACCCCTAAGAGAACCCTCATCTTAACTTCGATCGTCAATTTTGAGTACACTCGATCACCTTTTGGGGCCCACTGATAACTATTTCCTCGATAATTCTCATCATCTGTGCATGTGACTGGCCTTGGTCGTTAACATGGTCAGACAATTTAATTTGTTTTCTTCTTCTACTTCCGTTGTCCGTATCGTTTTACGCGGAATTTGCTGATAGCGTTTAATTTCTTGACAGGAGGCCATAATTATAAGTGAACCAAGAACGTAGTTTAATGTTTTACGTAATTTTTGATATTTCCATTCCAACTGACAGGAAAAGCTCAATTTTTATTTTGCGCTTTATTTAAAAAAAATGTAATTCATACTCAGTTAATTGGTGGGTTATTTTGAAGATCTTCAGCTCAGCCTGAACGGTATGAGTCAGTGCACCGTGTTGTGGTTTTTGTCCCACCTCGAGCAAGTTATAGGCCCTTCCAGATTCTCACAGAGTATCATGAGGAACGAGAATGTGAAGGTGGTCCTCGGTCCTTCCTGTTCATCCTCGCCTCGTTCCGTCAGACTTTGCTCAAGAGCAGATGCACGAGACTAATTCTGCTAGGATACTTTGCAAGATGCATGCGTTTTGGCGTACACACTCCTGAGGATGCGCTGGGAGAATGTGGCTGTACGTCCTTAGTTTGCCCTACTTAGGCAAACAGGCAGCCCGTGGATACAGAGGGGGCTTATGACAAAGGTAGATGAGATGGATTCACCCAGTCTCTCAACATCAATGTAAGAGTTGGAATAACCGCACTCCAACCGGAATATCCTTGCAGCCCAAGGCGGCATACAAAGAAAAACCTGAGTTCCATGAGGGAGACTTCGATAAAAGTCGATCCACCCAATCCCCACTTCCGCGTGAATCACATGTTAATAAATACCTTCATCGAGTCGGGCAGAAATAATCACCCACATGCAACTGCAGGCATAAAACTTTAAATTTTGTAAGGCTGATGTCCAAAAAAGACGAGTTTCAGAAAACATTTAACACGCGAAGAAATTACCTCCCATTCCAAACCCTATCAAGAAGAATCGCGTTCAACCTCGCCACAGGGTGTTTAAAGGCCCCTCCAGACTTATAAAGAGCAGTCCAAGCAGCTTAAACGATGCGGAGAGGGTTCCTCGGCCCTTCCTGTCGTCTGACTTAACTACACAACAAGGAGCGAGAGTGGAAGGGATTCCTCAGAACGTACTCTCCTCACTCTGCCCGACTTGTCTCAGTGAGTGGTTTTCGTACGAGTCAAAGGATCACAAGGGGATAATGCTCCAGTTCTTATACGTTCCCAATTGATATATCAATTTGAAAACAATTTTTTCAGCATTTGTTGTTCACTTTATTCGAGAATTTATTTAGTGTATTTGTTCACTAGTTAAGAACAGGTGATCCGAATTGTTGGCGGCAATGGCTCCTGTAAAACCTTTTAGAGGCCTATCGGCCTGAGCTAAGATAATCAAAAGCAACAAATCGTGGGTATATTAGAAAAGTAGTCGCGTGTCACAAATCTGGGGCTTCTAGTAGTGACGGTATTTTCAACTGTGGTTTGCTCGTGAATTGATGGACCAATTTTTGGTTACAGTCTACTACATTGGGCCTTAAGTGAATACACCTTAAAGCGCAGCATTGATGTATAGATAACAGCTTCAAATACAGCAGCTATTACAATGCAGTCCACCATCGCCAGACTGAGGCGTAGGTCAGAGTGTGGATGCGCGTTTTTTTACCAGCTTCACTTGAGTCAATGACTTCGACAAAAGCAGTAGCACCTTTGCTGACTTGCTTTAAAATTTTTAGATGTCACCCCCTTTTTCCCTTTTTTCCCTATTTTAATGCAACTGGGGGGGGGGGGGGGGTACGTGTGCCACTTCGTGTCCTCCCAGTTCCATCCCTGTTTGCTCCCTGGAGAGTTTGATAAACAGGCTTGACTGCCATCGGCCTGACACATCCCGCTTTAGGCACCCCTGCACTTCTCCTAATTCAAGTAGCCGTTGGTTGTTCCTACGAATGGCTCAGGCCCTTCTCTTGCCAAGTTGTCGGCCTCCTCATTCCCTTCTATTCCCTGCCAACCACAGTGCTAACCTGTTTCCCTTCGCCAAGGTCTTCAGGGCAGTCAGACATTCCTAAACCAGCCCAGGCGTGATGGTATAGGATGCCCGGGCCTCAAGTACTGCCTCACTGTCAGATGTCACTCCTAAATCTAGGGAAACGAACTATTCATCACGTCAAGTTTTGACAATTTCCATATTTACGCGCTACTTAAACGTACTCTCGATCACGATAAAGTACCCATTTGCTTTAAAACAATATTAACTACACTTTCAAATCGGCACCGATTCACATTGAGCCAGTCGCGTTCTCAAAGAGACCTCAATTAGTTATTTTCCTTACGTCTACAAAAATCGTGAGCTTTATTTAGAAATTAATTCCCTTATTCTTAACGGCTAATCACCTACTGCTATTGTCCCTTCAATTCATACCTAAAGCATTGTAAAATTATTAGCAACCTTATAACGAACTATATTAAACTAATTCTTGGTCAACCGCTGGTGGTCAGTAGAACGGTAATTTGAAGAGGCGAATTTAAGTGTGTTGAAATCAAATTAAAGAAACTCGTTGTTTTCGAGTGATTTCCGATTGATGACTTCGTGAACTAATATGGAATTCCGTACAAATTGTACAGAACCCGGACATCAGATTTTTAGGAAGCAGCTTCAAATGATTGACCAAATTTTTAAAAAAAGTGAGGGGGTTGAGGGTCGTATAATTGGGTGGACGTTTCCTCCAGGATGATGAAGAAGTAGGAACTATACTTACAATCTGAGCTGTGGACGTCATGTGCTATACAGCACAGTATAACCAATTTAATAAACGCATAATTAGTGTACAGTAGGAGAACGAGGAAAGACGAGAGTACTCCTCACTCCACCACCGAGGGGTGGAGTCAAGGGCCTGCTACGCCCTTGGACTGGAGAGGGGTGACATTAGAAACGATGTGGTGGAGATAGTCCTGGTCAATGGGAACCTTCACCTCTCTCGATTGTTCTCATTCTTGAACAACAATAAAGCCTCAAAACTGACGTAAATCCGCGCCATCAACCATCTTCAGGAGCACCAGCACACATGCCATCCTCGTACATCACAGGCAGGAACGCACTTACATGAGGACCCTTTGAAGAGCCTTCCATTCACCCTGGTACGTCAGAAACTTCCAGTTCCCCAAGGAAACAAGACCACCCCAGGAGGCAGTCGCTACCTACGCACTCAACCTCCGCAACTCTGTCGCCGTTCACTCCAACTCATCCACTGGCTAACTAGGTCTCAAATCCTGAGCTTCGCAATGCGCATGAGTCCCCCTGGACCTGGTAGGATGACTACCGACCCTCTTCTAGCTTAGAACCACCAGGTTGCCAAGTGTGTACAGGGAGGGTTTTAGTCAGTACGAATATGACATCACGGTTGTCCTTCTGAGTTCGATTACATGAATCAATAGTCAGTATATCGCACCATAAATATTTGCCTTTCTGGGGGTCGGCCTTGATGATATCTCTTGGGGCGTGTATTAAGTTACACCTCTGAAACAGCTGTTGGTGTACAATGCGCCGCCTAAAAGATGCCGGTACCTAAGACATTACACTTCATGCACGCGTAATCGACTCAGAACTGGTGCGCCATTCAGTGTGTGGTGAATGTATCTTATACCGTTTTCACATTAAACTGATTCCACGGGATTTTGCGCACAAAAGGGTCTGTGTGGAGTTAGAACAGAGTTGTTGAGGGATTTTAAGTGTAATCAGGAGTTGGTTTGTTGTAATTCTGCTTTGGTACAGAAAGCTGCCACTACAGAACGCCTCAGTCACAATCACTGGGCCCCTATTCAAGCTCACAGCGAAAACGGTCGATGTTAACGTACTTGAGAGTGGAGATTAAATTTGGTTAGTTCAAGACAAATAACGTAAAGCATAAAGCTCCAATTCTCGTCTTTCCCAAGTTGCACAGAATGTTTTCTTTCGACCAATTAATGATTCTGCAAGTCAGTCCTTACGTTTATACGACTCAAACTGACCGACCTGCAAATTAGGGCAATAAGCGCTATCAGATGGCTTAGAATCCTTGATTATACTGTGTACGCCCCACTTGAAATTCTGTGGGCAAGAACTTGGTTCTTGGTTGGTATAGACTCATAACCTGGCAATTGAAGCTGGACATCACAGCAGTGTTCTCAATAAAGCAATAGTAATACTCAACAACGAGCTGAAGCTTCAAGGATATGGAGACACTTCAGAATGGCCACCGATCTCAAAAACGGTTGAGGTTATACAGTTTACAGCCGTGATCATGAAACGGCGAGGCGACTTTTCACTGGAGTGCAATAAGGCCGCACAACTGGGTTTAAGGACCCCATTCTTACTAGTTAGGTTTCGTTCGAAAAGAATCATTTAAACGATTTTAGGAACATCCAGCTGAGAAAAAATCGAGCCTTTGGTCTTCAGGCGAGTCAGCTTCTGCTAGCTACTGTGACTCTTCATAGATACGTTATCTTTGGAAAACATGCTCACTTTAAGGTGTCCGGGCGTGATGAGCGACGTGTAGAGCGCGTGTTTCACTTAGGCGGAAATCGTTTTTCAGGGTCCCCACAGAAAGCTGCACTTGTCTGCATTCGCCTCTAGCACTGGCAGGAATGTGGTATATCAACTGCGTTGTGAAGCCTATTAAAATAAAAAGGCTACTGCCCTCCCAATTTAAGATCGGCAACCACTAGTGGTTACCTGACTTAGTTACCTTCAGGCGTGCATGCCAAGTGACACAAGGTCAGGTTTAAGGAACCACGCAGGCTCCCAATGTGATTGTCCACTAGTCGTTACGGAGGAGCATATTGAGGTGTTGTGAAGGCACAACCCTCCAGGCCTCAACACATTCCACCGGCTCTCTATTGATCGACGTATTTTGTTGAAATTGCATTCCTCCTCTTTGATGCTCTACCAGTTCGTATCACGTTGTGTGTGTATTTTCGTAAGATCACGTTTGTTTGTTACCCTTATGATGAAGTCTGGACCTTTCTTTTACCTCAATAAAGTTAAATATTAATTAATATACCTCGCCATGCGTCCATTTTTGCTGAGTCCGCTGCCCAAAGTGACTTCATCGACACTGCAGTGCGCCTCACTACCAGAGGATCAACAAGAACACACTATTCTGAGCTCGTTCAGACAGCCTTTAAGGCTCATGTGAAGACTGCACTTAGTTATTTCAAGAACATTCTATTTTGGTTTTTTTGCAACTTCCATCTTTTCTTTTTTTCCGCCCTTTCGGCACTTTTTTTTTGGCTGAAAGAACAGCTTAATTTTCTTACCTTCCCAGTCCAGTCGACATCGATGATTCCAGTTCTGTCACGTTAACCTCAAAACCACTCGAAAACAGCAAAAAAAAAACAAAAATTCAACACTGTGCCTATCGAACATTGAACAACAAATGAGCGCCTTTTCTCGACAAGTCACAACCAATTGCTTACTTAGCGATCTAATTAACGTAAAATGTAAACCCAAGTTGAGATTAACGTTCAAGGACAGCGCACAGCCCTAATCAATCGGCCAGCACCCCTTCGCCAACCTTTTCGACCTTCAACTTCGACAATTAAACGAACTTTGTTTCCGTATAATCTCTCCTTTTCACACTAACGTAACAAACCAAAGCCTCGACGAACAAACAATCACTGATATGCAAATCCGAGCGGATACGATCTATATGTACATCTTTAAATATATGTAACAAACTACTCAACAATATATATATTTACATTCTCACAGATGTTATGTACATTTTCATATCTCGAGAAATATAGTTAATATTTTTTTTTTTTCACAAAATTTGTCACCCTTAAACAACCATATAGTCATGCTGCAGAAATAGGTAATACTGTATAAATATATCTTTAAATTACATCTCCTAAGTCTAACCGTTATGGCAATACAAAGTTGGTCTTCTGCTCAGTTAAATAAGTGTACAAATTTAATGATCCGATAATATGACTTTATCATTCATACTTTGTTGTCGTTGGACGTACGAAATATTGTTCTACTAGTCTATGTTTTGTTTTCTTCAACTAATTTACTCAATATCCTCCTTTAATTAGCTTCTCTACGAAAGTTACCTTCGTATTTGTCACTATATATTTTTTTTGGTGATACATCAAACGTGTGTGATTTAATTCCGATCGGTCGACTCCGAACTTTTTTTTCGAGTTGAATTTCTTTAAATTGTGTTAATCGAATTTTGTTAGAGCACCGGGCGATGGAGGCTTTTTTTTCGGAGGCTCCTCGACGACGCGCAACAAACTTTGAGCAATACGCAAACCGTTCACTTGTAATTTGCCGTTTATTTCCTATTTTAGTACACGATAAAGCCGATTTTGGAATGGTCGGCCGAACGGACGCTTCTTTAATGGAGTCTCCTTCACCGCGTTATCTTTTAAGGTGAAAGTTGAAGTTGTTCGAAGGAATTAATGAATTGCGGACTGTCGTAATTAGTGTGAGTTGAAGATATCGAGTAACAACAGAAGAAAAGGGGTATGTTAGTGCGGTTTAATTGGTTGGGAGAACGGATGAAGTTGAGATTGGAAGAGGCCTTGGAGTTATTTGCGAATTTCAGTTCTTAACCTTCGGGACATTTAGGAACGTTGTTTACTGTAAATTACGTACACGTTGGTTACTTAATAAACGAATATATTCGATCTTGAAGGTAAGCAACGCCTTTAGTTTATTAAACATGTAAAAGTGCCTGTCATCTCGAAGGTAGGCAATCCGCCACGTTAATACAGACTCCTGTTTATTTTCAATTTCCTGTTACATCTTCCACTTTTCAAAACAGTTTCGGAGCAAAACGTAACTTTGAAAAGATGCTGAAGGAACAGGAGACTGAAAATGAACAGGAGCCTGTTCGAGCGCTGCAGGATGGCTGACTTTAGAATTGAAGGCTCCTAATACTATGGCGTTGTATGTTTGGGTAACCAAATCAACTTGAAGGCACCTTGCCGAAATGTTTCGTACATTTGCATAACTTAAGGAGTGTGGTGATTCCGTTCATAACGCATTTAAGGGCCTGGTTTACCACTCACTTTTGGTAATAAGTACGACAACGTCAAGGACTCTCCACTTCATAACCGCCTATTTCCGAAATTCTTGTTCGACACAACGTGAAAATAGTCACTTGAAAGCGCTCGTATCAAATTTGGATTTATGAGGTAGAAAACAGCACAAGTGAAACACCTGTGAACTTTTGTTTTTTATTGCTGTTCTCGTCATCATTCCACAAAGGAAAATTTCTCATTTTCTCTTTACCTACACCACAAATCGGATCAAATTGGTTTGAACAGAGCTTGGAAGAAAAATATTTACCGCTTTGATCACTATGTCAACTATATTTTTGTTTGAAAACCTTTCATTTTGGCGTCAGGTGTTGTTCAGGAAGTTGGATATCAAATTTGAGCTGATTGAACGGTTCTCTGGCAATGAGTATCGGCAGCTCAAGAAATTCTGAAACTAAGGGAACAATTGATTCGATTAGCACTGTGCTGTCTTTCATCCTTTAAATCTCCGCATGCGATCCATTGGTCGTCTTAAAGGCCTGCTTTATCATATCTGCCCTTCAAGTACATCGAATGGCTCACAGAGATGGAAAGTGACATCCGTTGTTGTGATATAGAATTGCTTTTGCTTAGGTCGAACAAGATACCAAATTACCCTTTGAGAAAAGTCATTTTCAGGGTTACCATGCAGAATTTAACATCAACGAACGAAGCAATTGCTAAAGAAGATCTAGGTCTCTCACTGAACCATTAGCTTTTA
Source organism: Pachypeltis micranthus (assembly GCA_020466155.1). Classification (NCBI taxonomy): domain Eukaryota; kingdom Metazoa; phylum Arthropoda; class Insecta; order Hemiptera; family Miridae; genus Pachypeltis; species Pachypeltis micranthus. The sequence continues at coordinate 37,082,382 of CM035773.1, forward strand.
CCGTAAGAAAAGTTTTGATTTTTCAGTATCTTCTGACCAACTCCATTCAGCTTACTATTGTGTGGCATACGTAAACTGCCTCGCGTTCTCTCAGTTTCACTCCCAGTTACCATGGAGCTGGTGTTCCTTGACGCGACGTCCCCACCGTTCTCGCACAAAGCGCAAGACAGCCTTGAAGTTCATCCCTACAACCTCATCCTGCCACAGCTGAGAAACCCCAAGCACTCTGAAAGGCATCTTAGCCACCCCCTCACATGTACACCGTCAAAATATGCAAGGTAGTAAGTTAGTGGCACCTGCTAGACTACCTCTCACTGATTCGTCGTGGCTGGGGGCTACTGCTCTGGTTCAAGAGCCCGAGGACGGTTCCACTAGATAGTCACACAGCTCTGTTCACTGCATATGGCAAACTCAGGCATGTGGAAGTGTTAGCTTTGATGTTGAGGCTCATCTTCATTCACGAAATCACAAAACACAACGATGTTCTCCCTAACCGCATGTTCTATTGTCTGTTTTACGACAGTTACATGGTGCGTGATGGAGATTTCAAAAAGAAGCGCCCCATACTGAACAATGTTCCAAATTTCAAGCTGTTGGTTTTTAGAATTTTGACAACTATCCTGTTCCTGCAGATTAAAATAAACAAGAAGTTAATGGAATTGAGTAATAATCGCTAAGGCTACGATTATTCCGTCCCTCGGGCCATCTACTCGTTAAGCCTCATCTAAATGATAATGTAATGAATAATAATAATTTTTAAGTAGAGAGCAACAGGGGCAGGCCATCGTACTATGAACTAGTCACATTAACAGGTGGTGAGGACTAATGAGCACTTCATTGAAGGGGGAGGTTGTGCCTTATGTGTTCTGGGCCATGTAAAGGCCTCAGCTGTTGGGTTGTAATGGTTCTGGCACGAGGTGAGGAGTTCTGCTGCTGATTGGCGGGAGGATGGGGCTGGCCGGCCAGTGGTAGGGGGAAGTCGGAGGAACGCTCCGGGAATGGCTCAGCAACGGCGAGGAACACGGCGATGTCGCTGGGACGAGAGCGGCCGACTCCGGGTGGAGGAAATTTCTTCTGTCGTTGTTCCTGTCTTGAGGGCCAATTGATCCGTTGTGACTGTTGGTTTGTTGAATACATCTCGTGAGGAGTTCTGGAAGCATTTCAACCTGCAACGCGACGATCAGGGCATTAATAATTGATAAATAGAGTATTATCGCAAATCTGTTTTAATTAGCGCTACATCTGAATCTTATTGGGTGGGGATTCTACCGTATTTCATGAGTAATACCTGCTTTTGCTAGCACAACCACACCCAGACCTGTGGGTGGTGCTGCAGAGACATCTTTTAACCAATACGTCCTAGTGCAACTTGAGAAGTGTGACCGATGGGATGCCCACAGAAAAGACCCCCCCCCCCCTTGGTCTTGCAAGCTACTTACATGGGGCAAGAGTTGAAGTGTGTTCGTCTGTGACCACCCTTGTCATCTCTAGTAAAGTGAATCTCAAACACCCGAACCTGCCTGAGCAACTAGCATCAGCTGACAGGTGGGTTCTTCCTCCTATATTCAATATCTCAATAGTTCACGCAGTTAAAAAAACACTCTAGGCAAAAAAATATGTTTCGTTCCTTCAAACGTAATTTCTGTAAAACACCCTCAGTTACCTGATCAGCTATGCTTGCTAGTTTTTCTTCCAGGCTTTGCAGTCGGTCTTCCAACGAGTCATACCGTGTGCTCATGTCGGAAACTATTTCGTAGACCGTATTCTGAGTCTAGAAAATCGAACGAGACGAATTATGTGAAATTGTACGACACGATTTGAAAAGGGTGTGGGGTGGGGTGTGTATGTTACGGTACCTTAGCCATGTCAGTTATCGTGTTGGCGTTGTCCATTAATTTTCGCTGATCCATCTTCACTTTTCTTAAGCTGCAAAAAATTAGAGGGCGTTAGTCTACAACAAGGAGGATGCGCACCACGTTAGGCGAAGACTACAGTTTAGTTGTTGCCCTAACTTCTGAGCTCCATGTCTCCAAGCTTGAGAAGACCCTGTGCTCATTCGAATAATTGACCCTGGATGTTTGTTGAATGCTCTGGTGCGGGATACAGTCCGTATGTACAACTTGAATCGCATATGGAATGTGTGGAGCATCCTAGTAGCCAATTAACAAATATTCAGGTGGATTTAGTTCCCGATGGTTGCTCTAGTGTTTCGGCTTCGCCTTTTTATTTCTTGTTTTATTTACCTTACATTAAATCTCTTATCATTACTGAAAGGTTTTCGAACCAGTAAGTGTACTTTGAAGTATTTTGACTTGGTTTTGAATCAAATGATAGTCTCATTCACCTCTGAAGAAGCCTCGTTTGAACCGTTCAGCTGGCAATGTACTCGATGGAAAATTGTATAATAAGAAACGAATTGTCAACCTTATTTTGGAGTCTCGCAGCGATATGTGTGCTGAATATTAAATTTGAGTCGACTCCAGCCATTCTTTTTGCTATCAAGTTCACATGCATAGAATGTAAATGGGATACCAACCATGCGCTACCTTTATTTGTAATGATAAATAAGAATGCCGTTGTAGTAGCAACAAAGTTTTAGCCAGTGAAGGTTAACTAGCATCTTCCTATGTGTTAATAAACGATACCATAAAATCGAATTACTTACGCATAAATAGCAAGGAGGAATTTCCTTTGGTGTGTTCTTACTCGACCAGCGTTGACCCGTTTCACTAGTCTGGTGTGCTTATAAATTAACCACGTTTCTCTTAAAACATTAGCTGCTGCATTCTTCAGCTGTAAAGAGCAAAGTGTGGGGAGGTCAAATGCTTAGCAAGTGTCTGAAAATTTACGTAATGTACAACTCATTGTTACGCATTGAAGATAATAAAAAAGAGGGCGGAGCTCCACATACGTACACAGTTACAAATTAAAGCAGGGGGAAGGAGAAAAAGGTTATCTCGCTGAATTGTATTTAGAATTGTTCGGACGGTGGAATTCCCTATTCTGGAGTCACGCTGACATGGTGTCATTCACAAGGTGCGGGAGCAGCATCCTCTCCAACTCCTTCCTTGCGGTATCAAGCATAGACAAGGGTGTACACGCTAAGAGTAAGCTTGTATCCCCTTTAGATTTTGAAACAAAGAGCCCAAGCCAGGCTTGCTTCCTTCCAATACTATGGAAACCTACCTGCTAAACAATAACCTGCCTAAAATACTGTCCAGGCTAAGTACCTTGCCACTCAGAGTGATCATAATGAGCTCCCCCTCAGTAAATAGTAAGACGCTTAGGGACTCCAAGTGCATCCTTCATCCTGGAACTAATCTTGCTAAGGCATGAAACTTCTTGACTATTCAACATCCAAGTTCAGTAGTGCTATTGAAGTCAGTAAAGGATACAGCTACCTCATCAGTTCCAAGCAATTAACACTAACTCTAGAGCTCAGCACTCACCACAGAGCTCTTCCTCTCCCTAGCTTCATCAAATTCATTTCAACTCATAGTACAAACTTAGATTCCAAACTGGCATATACACCCACAGACCTCTTGGCAGAGATGTCCCACAGTGGGGAATTGGCCTAATAGGTACAGTAAATGAACCTAGTCCGGTCTGATGGTCCACCCTCTCATTTCTACTGATGCCTAGGAACCCATTAAACGTTAACTTTATTCGTGTTAGCTAAATAGTGGAATCCCATCCTGCATTCCCTCACCAGTTTTGGAGTTGAGCAGTAATTCTTCAACGCCTTACAAGACACTTGACTATCAGTCATTATGTTGAAAATTTTATTACTGTAGCCTTCATCATACATTAACCCCGGAAATGATAGCATGAATCATTGCTTGAAAACCTGGAGTGAGTCCCAGGGCAATTGACGTCTCACTCCTCACCCAGAACCAGTGCCCTCCAGGGTTTTAGATCCATCTGTGTAGATGTTGATACCGTTAGGAGACCGAAATCGACGGGTTGTGTGCGTTGTATCGAACTCATACCTGTGCGCCATGCTGAGTTCCAAGAAGATTTTGAGGAAGCGAAAGTATTGAGATGCTGATGACCCAAAACAAGAGAAGACGAACTGAAGAATAAATGTGGGGTAGCGCAGACAAAAAGGCCACCACACAAAAAACCAACTTCACTATGAACACAATGAGACTGAATAAAACCCAAATAAGAAGATTGATCGGTAAGGTAATTCAGCACCTCCTAAACCGACCCAATACTAACCAACATTGGGGAGAAATGCTAATGTAGAGAGATCAAAAGAGTTGAACATGGCGCGAATGCCTATTCTGGTTCAGAACAGAACTGAAAGGCTTGACGCGTCAACAACGGATTAGACTGACACACAGAGACAAGTGTTCCAAACTACTCCAGTACGGGAGCTGGACTGGAAGATTCCAGAATTGCTAGAGCCGAGGGTAAATCCCATCAATCTTGAGGAGCCGAGGGGAACGAGCTCCTTGTGGTTGGACCTCGGGCGTTGTTCCCGCAGCCTCGCCTTGTACCTTGTTATCTCCTTTTCTTCATTGCATGCAAACAGTACAAATTTATCGCGTTCCCTCTTGGGAATCACCTCACGCATGTTTACATAGGCCATAATTACTTACCCGTTTCGTGAGCTGCGTGTCCATCATAAAATTGTGAACATGCTTCTCGGCCCTCGTCAGCTCCATTTTTCTAGAAACGACCGCCACTAATAAAGCTGTACAACCCGCTCCCTAAATTAAAACAAAAACATTAATTCAAATACGATACAAATTACGTAAACGCATTTTTAATAATGAAAGAGCAACACTGATTCAGCCTCACATTATCACTCTGTTACTGTACGTAGGTGTCACCTGAACTCATTTTCTGTAAAATAGCTGTCCTCAGCAGTGACAATAAAGCTGACTGTCAGTATCTTAGTATGACGTCCTCAAAATACTTCTTGATAATAACTACGACGTTAAATTGGGCAGAAGCGACTGTGAGGGTAGGACTAAAAGTTTACGGGTAAACAGTCAAACTTGGTTAACGTAGGGTGGAATGAAGTCCGTCATCAGATGAGGAAGTTAGCACTAGGCCCCAAAAGCGAGCTCAAGAGAAGAAAGAGTTCACAAATCATTATTTATTGAGTAATATTGTATTAAACCAAAATAACAATGTAAAGTAGAGTTAATAGAAACACTTATAACTCAAAAACGAGTGATTTTTAGGATCTTTGATTTCCTCTCTCCTTAGCCCCATGAACCTGAAAAAAAAAAATTATTTCTCGAGGTGTCCTCAGATTGTGAAGTTTTAAACACTTCCATGTCGGAAAAATATTTGAAAATATGAACCTATGAACGAGAATAAGAATCTCAAACGCCTAAGTCGAGAGTAAGGCAAAGTCGGTCCTAAACCAATTATAGTTATCGTAGTGATCATAACGCCCAATTTTTTCACTCAAAAGCTGCTTTGACGATTTCGATTAAATTTCGTGCGTGAGTATCTCTACGAAGCCTCATCCTGGAGCGGAGGTAGAGAACAGAAAATAAATGAAAGAAAACTAAACGAAAGAGGATGGTCGCAACACCGGGGCGGGAGAACTACCAAATGGCTTTTAACTAGAAGGATCCAGGGACAGAATGTTCCATATTTTGCCGTCGAAACCACGCGAGAGAGAGTGACGCTGCCAGGCATTGGGGAATCCATCGTGAGGACTGTAGAGCAACCACTGACCCAAATAGAGCTGGAAGGGTGTACGTTCGTGAGTGTGTGCCTCAAACGACCCACCAGGCTTCCACTAATCCTCCTTTCCTTCACTCTCCCAACCTTTCCATCTCTGAAGTGGGGGTAGTTTGGTATGGGCACTCTCACCATTTCGTCAACTTTAATTAATTTTCGTAATTTAAAAAAAATCTAGTTTAATCTTAGTTAATGCAACCAACATCAACATAATTAATAATGCCACCGTTCCTTTCACTATACGCAACAGTCAAACGTTAAAAAATAATTAAATTTAAAAAAACTTGTGTTGCCAGTAATTATCTTCGGCTTCGAAGTGTGGGAGGGGAGGGGTGGGAGCATGTGAGTTCTGAAAGGCCGAATTTTGTGACATGATTTCATTCCCTCCCTGCGTGATACTGTTTTATGCTAAAAACGTCTCTAGCTAAACCAAATCAGCCCAAAGTTATTTTCAACCCACCGATCAACGTGGAGCCTTATCCGTGAAAACTAACAAAAATTATCACAGCGATAAAAACAACCAATTTTTTTTCTTCAGAAACGGCTTTGAAGACTTTCCAAATATTTTTTCAGTGAACAGGAGCAAATGAGAAAACAGTAACTTCAAATTTTCACCCGTGGAGGAATGACGACAGCAGCACAATAAATCATCAACGTTTTTTTACGAAAAGCGATGTTAATGCAGTTTCATTCTAACATTCTCACAAAAATTGAGTTGGTAGTCCAATAAATACCTTATGCGCGCGTTTAATAATCATTATGAATTAATTACTAATAACCCAGGAAATTCAGAAACTGAAACTATTGTTGTTGACTATTTTTTTGTGAAACTAGAACAATAAATGAGAACTCTAGAACAATAAATGAGAAAATGAATAACAGCCCCAATGAGCCACCTAAGCGATGGTTACTCAATAAAACACGCATCATAAGTAGGAGTGAGTCAATAAATTCCGAAACGTTACGTGCTATCAGTTTCTGTACAGAACATTCGGCTTAGTTGGTATAAACGGAAGAAAAACATGTTGAATTGGCTGAAGGTTTGTGATGCGTCGCACCAACTACCCCCCCCCCCCCTCCATCCCTAAGTAATTAGAATATGCTCCACTACTCGCGCCCTTTGTCTTTACAACGAAAAGCGCTCGCCCACAGTACGCGGCCGGGGAGGATAGACTCGCTTAACGTCTTGGCGTACTTTCTTATAAAGTGGGCCGTTCTACGACATATTTAATACATCCAGTAGGGCACGCCTTTTAAAAACAGACGTAGCGCTCAAATAATCGATACTTCAACGTCTTTTAAATTATTCATCGGCTTCCTCGAGCCGCACGCACTTTTTATTACGAACGAGCAGACGCAATTATACAATGTTTCACTGCATTCACTTATTGTGTGACCCATATGAGTAGCGCGAGAACTATATTTTTCTAACCAATCAGATCCCATTATGCAAATCATTAGCGATATACAACCCAACTGTTGCAATCAGTCAAAAAAAGTGCGAATGTCCCTGTGCCAAAATACGCTTGCAGGCGTCTCACAAATGGAATTTGGAATGTTTGACAATGCTGTTTTGTTCTTTTTGAAGATCGGCCAACGATAACTCTTTCTTAGGCCGACGTTTCGATCGACCTACATCATCCAGCACACTATATGCAGTGGGACGCATCACATACCCCACACGTACCAACCTACGTTCTAGCTGCTAATTTCTTTTTTTTCACTCAGTTTATTTTAACGGGTAAAACGTAACATTCCGGCATTTATGGGGCTGCTGCTACTTACGCCACGACCTCAATCGAAATCCCATCGTGTAGGCAACTGATCACTCTGTCAATTCAATTTTTCCGGGAAAATTTGTGATTACAAGTAAGTTAGTTCTGGAATTATACATTAAACGCCGAGTAAAAAGTTAGTCGATGGAACGACGTTAGTTTGGATTCCAGAATTTATGAGGTTGCTCCCAATTATTCAATAACTATTATTAAACTTTCATCGTATAGGTAATTTATTGGATCTGGTCACCCAGATTTTTCTGACAACGCTAGTACCATTTTATGGAATCTCTTAGGAAAAATGTCCTAAAATAGATTTCCTTCGCTATTTTTGTTAATTTATTCTGCTTCTCTCGTCACTTTCCTATGAGTGAAATTGTTATGGTACTATTGTGTCGTCGTTTTCAACTGTTCATACAAGAAGTGTAATCAAAGTCGTTGGAGCCGTTTTCGAGAGGAAAAAATATTTATTGTTTTCAACTCATCATTTAAAAAAATTCAAATACGCAACTTTTCTTCCAATTTTCTCGCTCTGTAGGGCGAAGAAAAATAAAGGAGTGATGTTAATTTAAAGATTAATTCGAAAGGCTTAATAAACCATTCATAACCAGATTAATACTAGTGAAGTTGAGGGAACATTATTAGAATACTAACTAAGCGCGTAAAAAAACATTAATATCTTTTGACGGATAAACGCCAAAAAAAATTCTTCCGATCTCTTCGATAAGTTCATCAACTTACGAAAATACTCCAAATTTAATTTCGGAAAATAAACCAAATTTATAAATGTTGAGTCAATTACGTGGAATGAAAGGATTATTTTTGTGCCCAAGGAGATCATTAGCGCATCGAACGCACACACTATTCTGAATGCTTCGAGAGTTCCACATTTTCACCCCTTTGCACGTCTTTAATGATACTCCAGGCCCTGTGGGGTATCTCGGTGACTAGCCAAAGGCCCGGAGAATACATCAGACTGTTAGGTACGCTGAGGGAGTGAGGCCCAGCACGTGAGATAAGATGTAGCCTTCTCATGATGAAGAGGAAGGACTTGGAGCAAACGAACACATGTATGTTATGGGCGTAATAGACACACCTAGGCGCAGGTGGTATGGTTCAGATGAGGAAACTGCGAATCGTGGCCCAGTTCCAGAGACTTTAAATATTTGTCGTCTTCTGTACAACTTTATCGAAGGTTAACAACAAAAAAGACTCTTGCAGGCATTCCTTAGGAAGCTAGGCATGGACTCGTGAGACATTAAGACTGGCGCCACAGGACTTTAGGCCGCGATCCTCATCCAAAATAAGGGACAGTCGAGTTGTAAGAAAAGCATTTTTTACTTCTTTCACTATGAATGCATCGAGAGTTTCACATTTGAAAGGTTCAAAAAGCGTTACAATCGTGAGAAAAGCAAGTTAAGGCCTACTGAATTGAAAAAAAGCCTTTCTCGGTTTGTGTCTGTAGTTCAATTTTTGGGAGAAGAGGTGAAGCGAATGAGCTGGTTTTGTTCTTACTTATGTTTTGAGGTGCCAACTTTCAAATTATGTTCTCCTAACCAGCACTCAACTTTCGTTCTTCAACGTCTAAATGGAAATTCTGTAAACGAAGAATGCACCTATGAATCAAAATGAACATTTTTTCAGAGCAGGGAAAAACGGCGACGATTCTTTCAAACTCATGTGGATGTCCTTAACTAGTCAATACCTATATATTGTTCTCCATAAATGCTCTTTCGGTACTCTATTTTTTTCCGGAGGGCCTGCGGGACAAGTCCCTTTGTCACTGCGGCCACGCTTGGCCCTATTGTGACACTGACCCTTTCTTTAGATGGCGTCGTACATATCCGCCCCCCCTTAGGAAGCCGAGTATGTCCTTCACCGCAGATTCCGCTATGATTTGGGGTTCAATAGTTCCCTGACCGAAGAATTCAAAGCGTTTGACTGCCAAGGCAGGGCATTCACGTAGGTTGTACTCTGCTGTCTCGTCATCCTCACTACAAAGTCTACATTCCACCGCCTCTGAGATACCCATCTTGTTGAGGTGATACCTGAGTGGGCAGTGCCCAGTGAGGAAGCTTATCAGAACTCTCAGATCCTGCCTAGAGAGTGTCAGCATCGCCTTTGCCCTTTGACAGGAAGGAATAACGAGCCTTTTCGCTTGTCTCAATCGTGGCTGGCGATGCCAATGGGCGCTGTTTTCCTTTTTTCCCCCTTCGAGCCACCGGACGAATCAGGTCATACCCACGTAGGGTTCAGGCCCAATGGGTAGGGACTGACGCAAGGCAGTCAGCCTTTTCGTTGCCCTCATGCCCCCAGAGCTGGCATCCAGATGAGGGAGAGCCTGTTATGGGCTGCTTGAGCGCATGAAGGCATTCCCACGGCAGCTTGGACTTAAAACTATAGGTTGCAATCCGATCTACTCCATTGGTTAGAGAGATAACAATCAAAACGTACCAAACATCATGTTTTTTGTAGAGGATTTCCAGAGAAGTTCCCAACAACCCATACCCACATTGTGTTCCTCACAACTATTTCTGCATAAATCCGTCGAATACAATTGGAGACATTGCGTCAGTAAATGCGTTTTCAAGAACGCTAAATGATCGTTTTTCAACTTTTCTCCGAAATGGCTATCACTACTCGATCTAACTTATGAGGAGCTTTCAGTTAATATCTGTTGTTCTGCTTAGATGTGTCCGTAGAAATGCTTTGAACGAAAATACAGCAAATTGACGAGTTTACGGACTTTGTTTTCTTACGATTACAGAACTCGCGCGTTGTCAAAAAACGTCCACAGGGGCAATCCAATGAATTGTTGCAGAACAGCTATTTGGTGTGGTCACGGTTGTTTAGTTACTCCATCAGACGAGGTCTTTCGGTTCACTATACTGCATATAGCGAACGGACCAAAACTTGTTTCTACTTTGTCACAATAAATCTCGCTTCGATTCGTGATAAAAACGTTTCTTTTTTCATTTCCTCTCTTTTCTGCCTTCACCCACATTATAGTTGGTTGCTCACGATCGTCAACGTTGATGAAAATCGTACTGTTTGGAATGGGCGGGGGAAGGGGGCTTGGAAGACAAATCAAAATTGGTAAAAATTGATCGGGTGGAAAAATTGTGTTCTCCAGCTTCATTCACATTTTTGTTTGATGCTCAGTATCGTCGCCGTTTGTGAAAAACGTACTGGGGCACGTAATGGGGTAGGGGGGAGGGGCTAAAATTGATCGATTAGAAAAATTGTTTTTCAGCCTTCAGCATCTTTCGCCATTTGTCAATCATGGGGCATCGAACTGGACCCTTTCACTCAATGAAATCCCAACCTAGATCTCCAGGTTAGCGCTCCTGCTAATAAATATAGGAGAACAGAGCCAACATATCAGACTTACGAAGGACCGAGTGGGCTCAGCTCTGAAAGAAGATAAGTCCCCCCCCCCCCCACCGGGCTTTACATTCAATAGCTGGGCTCAGGTTGGGGGTTTTCCCTTTTCTTGCTTTTTCCCTCTTTATCTAGTTTACACCTCATTCCGTATCATCATTTCCTCTCTCTCTCTCTCTCTCTCTCTCTCTCTCTCTCTCTCTTCTATCACCTCGCACTACTTCCCGTTCGCTCTCCCTCGCCGTAATAATTTCCCTTTCACAATCCCATTTCTCGTCCTGCGGAGTTCCTTTTAGTCGGTTTTCAACGCGAAGAAGGGAACTATCGCAGGCAACGAATATAACATGAGTATATACGAATGTATTGTTAAACTGCTATCTTTCTAAGCGACATTAACGCAACATTAATCTGCAGTCCTTTGAAGGCAATCAAATCCGTTTATGTCCCCAAGCTCATTCGGAGTGAATCGTGCGCCAGAATTTCAATTATGCGGAAACTAGGCACCCGGCACTCTCTTTGCCTATCTAAAATTGCGTTTCGATTGTATAATAAAAGTGCTCTGCATGCTAAGTTATGAATTTCCTCACTTTGCGACTAAAGGAAGTACGCGCGTTGAAATGACACGAGACACGATTGGCTAAAGACTGCAGGAGCATTTATAAAAGCCCGGTTACCGCTGTAAAGTGTCTGTTGACAAAATGACGTGGGCTTCAGACATATCAAATTAGTTAGAGGCTTAAAGATCTGTTTTGGCAGCCGGCTTTCGCTTTAACTCCACCATTCCCCCTCAATCGTTTGGCTTGATAGTGATGTTCTTGATCTAGCAGCTTTAAGTGCGTTTGATCCACTGGTAGGCCATGCCTAGCCCCCACTTTCTTCTGTCCAATTATTTCCATACGTGACACGCCGAAATTGTTATAGAAATACAATTTAAAGAAATTCGCATTTTCTATCTTGGATGTTACAGGAGGTTGGATACATCCAAACGTTCCACCCCCAACCAAAATTATTGTGCATCATTCTCATAATCATTTAAGGAGATTGGGATGTTTGTGTTCCCGATTGGAATGATCTCCGACTTAGTATTTTGTAATCTCAGCGAACTGGGTCAATTTACCATGAGGTTAATGAGGTGAATTCTGATCACTTCTGGAGCAATTAACTCTGATATTTTCGTATTCAAGATATAATTTTAATTTTTTTAAAATTCTTTGTGCTAACATTTTTTGTGTTCTTTGGCTATCAGTTCACTGCGATCTCGGTTCATCACATTTAGGGAAGTCAGAGATCGTGAATTGCATGGAATACATTTATTCCTTCCAACATTTGGCCTGCCAGTTGTCCCGGAAACAAAATACCACAGAAAACAGTGGGTTTCATACATGCACCAGAAGCGACAAGCTTAGAAGTGAGCTTGTCCAACGATTTGAGGACTTTTTTTAACTTTGTAACAAGAGCCCCTATTCAAAATCAGATACTTTGGGGTGAGGGTGTTAAGTACAGAGACCTAGGGGTTCTACGTGATAAATACCAGCCCCAAATGAGCGAGTTTGGCTGCGTTCACTGATAGGGTTTGGAGATGGCCGTAACACGTTAGTGGAACCGAGAACCTTACACGACCCAAGGAAAAGAGCACTGTAGGGGAAATGTTAAACACCACGCTAGGGGATAATGGCCAAATAGCCTTATCGGTAAAGGCGAGCCATCAGATTAGTAATGTCTTGTGGCCGAATAATGGACAGTCAAATAACATAAAAAATGTCATAAACAATCACAGGTACACTTAGCACTGCGAATTGGAAGATGGAACTATTTCATTCTGGTAAACCCGTATATCTATCACTCAAGTATTTTTATAGCGAAATTTCGCAGAAAGAAAATTTTTTAATTTCCATCAACGTCGTAAGAAGAGAGCGCAGAGAGCACCTGGAACACCTAGTTGGTGAGTGAGGAACATATCATGAGACAAAGTATTTTTATATATAATTTTTTCTTTCGCTCTTCATTTATTTGATTCGCGACGAGATGTCATACCATCGATAATGACGCAAACAAATTTTTAATCACACCTAAGCTTTGGTCGTAGCCAGTCCCAAGTCTGGATAAGTGGGAAGGAATATTTGCTTCTTGAAATGAGATGTTCCTCTAAGTTGTCATTCCTCTCACAAATCCTTCCCCTTAACGCGTCCTAACGTGCTACTTTTCAGGGCCTATTTATCCTAACGTGCTGCGGCCTTGGGGATACCGAGGAGAGTACAATTTAATGGGCGGACTATGGAGGAAATTCGTATACTAATAAACTACGTTTTTCTTTTCTTTTTTTAAGTTTAATCAGATCTTCACCTATTTTGTAGCCCTACAAAGTAGGAAGGGAAGTTCAGTTATCGGCCAATCATTTTTTAAAAATTTTTAACAAATCTTCAAGGCCAACTGAGTTCGAAAAATTTGACGTTTTGCGTAGAGATCAACGTGAAACGACAAAATGAGAGTACAAGCAAATTTAAATTATCACAGTTGTCAAACCACCAAATATTTTTTTCTCAACAACGGCTCCAATGATTTTAGTTACATCTTTTTGCCTGAATAGTTTCAAATGACGCGACGGTATCATGCAATTTTCATCAGTCGGAAAATGACGTGAGTGGCACAATAGGTTAACAAAGATTTTAGACGTTTTTCCTCGAGTGATTGACCCTTTGAAAAAAAATCACGGGAGTTTTGTTCTGCGTAAAGACTAATCAGGGGCAGCCTCGGACATTTTTGAACTACAGCCATTTCATCGACTAACGATTTTAACTATCCCGACTCCATAAACTCAGTAAACGAAAACGCTTGAAAAATAAATTACCTACTTAGTGATCATCTAATAAAAGCCGTTACATATGTAGGAGGAACGCAGTACATCTTGGAACGCCGTAGAAATTTATTTAAACAGAAGAAGAATTGTGTAGTGCGTCGCATTAGGTTTGTGATGGAATGCAGTCATGAGCGTTACAATCCCAGGTGAACATTTGAACGTTTGACGTCTGTCTTCCACAATAGTAAAATAACTGGCATTTGAGGCGATGGAGTGTCCTGGCTCAAAATCGTTCATGAAAAGATTTGTATTGGTATTTAGTATATTTTGAACAGCTGTATTTGTATCTTTCATTGCCCTTAGCTCCAACAATGTAGAAAGGGAAACCACACAATCGACTGAAGACCTTTTAAGGCTACCGAGTGCAAAACACCAATTGAAAAAAACGGTTTGTGAACAAAATTTAGAGAATCAGGTTAGGTAACGTTAATTTAACCCTGAAGACTGTCTACAGTTGTACTGACTGACTCCTATTAAAGGCACTGGGCGATTGTGGTCTAGTGGTTAAGACATTGGTTCATAATTCTCGACGTAAGTTGGGGATTGTGGATCGGAGCTCCGGCGCGATTGCCGAAATTTTTGCCTGAGTCAGCAGCTCTTCAAAAGCATCTCCAAACTTACCTCAGTACACAGTTATTATAGTGATAGACTCTTTGGCGTACGTAAGAGATATTGTTTCCAAAATTAGTAAAATTAGGGCCGAGGGACGCCATGGGTCGGATAATTGGAAGAGAATGAGATTCAAATCGATTCAACGGAGTGGAAAGAGATGGAGAAAGCGAAGCTGGGAAATTGGAAACTTCAAACATGACCGTCATTTACAGGGAAAGACAGATTTGAACTTTGGAAAAATCGAATTGAAATTATACCGTTTCTGGTCAGTTCTGAGTTCTGTTCATGTCAGCCAAAACGGAAAGATAACACAGAATCGGGCAAAGTAGATGGGCCAATGACCGATGTCGTGGCCAATTGAGCTTGGTTTCCCATCTCCCCAGGGTTTATGGGAACTCAGAACAAGTGCTAGAATCTTCCTCGGTACCCTTTACTTATTTGAGAATCTTTCGCCATTCCATGCTCTCAGTATTGTGCCTTGTAGTTTTTTTTCGCCTCTTCATTCAGGATACCTCAAATAAAGCAGAGAAACTGATGCTATGAGGTAACAGCATGAAGGGCACAAACAATTCAGTAGGAACCGTAAAGCAGATAACCTGGTGAATAAGGCCAGTCAAGGCAGTTAAGGGAAACATAAGCCAAAAGTTATGGAATAGAGTAAGAGATGAGTTTAACAATAGTGGCAGTCTCGACTTCTCCAAGAGCAAAGGTACCACAAGGTTCAACTGGCAAAACACCTGAATTTGAATAAAACTCCAATAAGAAGACTGATAAGCATGCTAACTGGTCACTGGTGGGGGAAACACTAAATAGCTTCAATCCTACTATAAGAGCACAATTCTCGTGGGGAGAGAAAAACGATAGTGCACTTTTCATGTGAATGTTCACAATGGTTCCTCACCCAGATTAGAAAGGCTTGGGGGCCAAATGGTGGAACTGAACAATATAAAAATTAAAGAACGGAGAGCAATCCTCAAATACGTTGAGAGAACCGGAAGATTCCTGCGCATAAACTTTGGAGAGTTGGGAAATGGGCTCCCTGCGGCCGTGACTTCAGTCACATTTCCCTTGGCTTCGGCTGGCGCCCCGTTACCTTCATCTATTCCTTCCCCTAACCTGTCGGTTCTAGTTTCAAAAACCAATGGAACCTAACAGAAAGCGTTCCACTGCTTCTGTTTGGCCACACGAACACTGGGTTAGTACTGAGATTGATAACACACCCTTAATTCTTTTCAGTTGCATCTTGTTTAGGTTCAGCGCCCAGTTCATTATATTTGGTGATACTTCATTCACTTTGTCTCACATTTCCCCGTTTCTGATTCTTTTTTTTCTGCATTGTGATGGATTGGAACGACTCTGGCCCGCAGTACTGTTTGATGGACACTGCTTTGGCCAGCTCACCCGCTCTCTCATTCCTTTGTTAGCCCAAATGTCTGGGTATCCACTTTAGCATAATTGACATCCCTCGTGGTTCAAGTTGCCTACCATTATCTCTAGGAGGACACTTATAACGGATGGGTTTTCTAGTGTTTTTATGGTGTATTGATTATAATTATCAGCGTAGATAGCTATAGTATTGTTCGATATTGTTTGAGATTAGCTCATTAATACGTAGGTTCACTATGGAGTACTGAGGTACTCGTACATAGTTCCCTATCGTCCGCTCTTTACGACTGTTTGTAAACCAAGCGATACCCGAATCATGAACTGTTGTCCTATTTTCTCATATTGCCTTAGAGCACTCATGCTGTGTATATCTCTTTGTTCATCCGTTCCTCCGATTTGGACAGCATCAAAACAAATTGGCAAGTTTCACACCAATTTGTGCAATTAAGCGATAGCTCATCATTTAATATTGTTAATATTGTTAATTTGTTAAAAAAATAAAATAGATTTAGCCGAAACCTAACCGGAGGGAAACCCTATGGTCCCTACGGTCATTTAGGGGCTGTCCATGCTACCCGTTGACCATCTAATTAGGTACCTGGACTTTTCAGTTGCGAAGGGGTTTCCTCGTTGTGTCACCCCGCATCTTCACTATGAAATTTCCTGCGTTTCCCCGTCTTTCTCAATTTTACTTTTGCTCATCCGCAAATCGTTGTACTAGTTTTTCAAGAATTTTCAGAGTAAGCGTGATTCGCGTCAGCAGAAATCCTACTCTATCACTTCTCGTTTCTCGTATCACTTTGCAGGGAAATTACGCGTACCTGCATTTCTGTGTTTGAGGCGTCACCGTTTACCTAGTTAACATCGCCACACCGCTAACTATTACTGACAACGTACTCGTATATAGTTCAGGTCGACCAAGTGAACGTATCTAACCCGAATTTTATTTTCCTCAGCCCTACAAAGTAGAAATGGAAGTTAAGTAATCAGCCGAACTTAAAAAAAAAATGTTTTTCAAATTTTCAAGGCCGAAAAACACCATTTGGGAAAATTGTCTGCGTGTGTTCCTCTGAACCCGACTGAGAGGTTCAAATTTAGATATTTGACCCGCATGTCACCGTGGTATAGTTATCATACTGATCAAGCACCATTTATTTATTTTCATAAAAACGGCTTCACACGATTTGGATTAAATTTTTTGTATAGACAGCTCCGCACGACGCAACAGTCTCATAAAATTCTCATGTGAACTGCTGAGAGTGACACAATAAATTATCAAAAATGTCTAAGAAAATCGACTTCAGCGCAGTTTTTTCCTCATAAATGTCACTCATATTCAGAAAAATCAGGACGACAGACGAATTAACTCCGTACAAGTTGAGAGCTTATTCACGTCCATAAGGGGCAACCTTAATTCCGGAACTTACTTCTCACAGTTCTTGCTAAATAATTTCTGAACTGTTTAACACAAACCTCTCAGAAAAAAGACTTGGCAGTTGGATAAGTCACTTGTGTATTGATAAGCTCGTGACATAAGTAGAAGCGATTCAGTACATTCTGGAACCTTAAGCTCCATCGGTTTGCATGCAGAATGTGGAGCTTCGTTGTACCAACGGAACGAAAACTAGTTTATTGGGGTGCACGGAGAGGAGAAGAATATTGTGTGATGCGTCGCACCAAATATGTGTTGAACTCATTATTTTTCATTGTTTTGCGTAATATTATATCGTCTTTTTTTTCCATAGTTACGAATTAGCTTTCATTTGCGCTGCCGCAGAGTACAACAATTACGAAACTGGTCACAAACACAAGCTCCATCTGTGGGCATTCAGCTCCTTGGTATCATCAGCGGGGCGGGGGTTAAAATTAGCCGCCCTGAAAGCAGAACAGTTGCTTTTGTACCTACGTTCAAAATTGGGAATTCGCTTCAGAAACGTATCAGGCTGTCCATTCTTAGTGAACGCGATCCCATTCTGTCTGGCATCGATGAGCCCTGAGCGGATCAGCGACAAAACCTACTGTTCGAAGCTTCTTCAACGCCTCTGGAACCATTTACTGGTGCGGGGGGGGGGCAGCGTTTGCCGCATAAAAAGGCCAAATGAGGATTATCTCCTACTCAGCCGAGCCGCTACAAAAAGGCTCTTTCCGAACGACGAAAACTCGATCAACCCCCGAATGTCACGAGGAGATAAATTCGCCATATTTTCCATTTTGGGTGCTTTTCGTCGAATGAAAGTAGTTTTTTCTGCGATAAGGCGACAATGGGAGTGAGTTTAATCGGAAAAGATTAGGGAACCTGCGCGCGAATCCCTCAAATAAATGTTGAAGCAAGTTCGGTAGTGCGGATATAGTTTTAATAAAAACGTTCAATATCGACCACACAGCATGCGGTTTTGTGACTGGGGAATTTAATTCCCAAATGCTGTTGATACAATTAGGTGCTGCTGCTACTCCTACAAAGGAGTCTTGGGTATGCATAGCTCTCACACTGCGTTCAATATCAAAATATATCAAGGGACTCTTCAATCTTCCATAGGGCGAGATGGAGCCCAGGGTGTCTTTGGCATTTCTGACATGAATCTAATAAACCAACATACGTAGATAGTGTAGGAATCAGCCTCGGAACTCACAACGAGCGCAGATAAACCTCACATGGCATTTGAAAGATGAGTCCAATATTTAAAAAAAAAAACACGCATCACACCCACATCATCCACAACACACACAACTTTCCTCGACCCTAAACACATTCATCGATTTTTACCGCTCTAATAGGCAGATTACACGCGCCTCGTAGTACTTAGGTCAGTGTTCTGCTTAGCGCTTAACGCCATTAAATTTATTACGCTGCTCCCACTTATCCTTTTATCGAGTAAGCATTTCATACGTCGTTTATGAAAAAATGAGTTTGAGGTTTGTTTTCATTGCTTTGGATTCAAACGGATAAAACAGTCAAACTACTAACGAGTCGACATTAGTATGAACTCCAAAATTTCCATGCCTCTTCTTAGAGAACGTGCTCCCCTTATTAAACTCCATCGTCTAGGTATTATATTAGACTGCCAGTAGGATTTTTGGGAGAGCGTCAGTGCCATATAAGCAGGATTCACGTGAAGAATTCTACGCTAAAATGAGTACTTGTCTAAGTTTTTGATAATTTATTGCGCCGCTCTAGTTATTTTAGTCCACATTAAAAATCTTGCGTTAGGGTTGTGATATGTAGATTTTTTCATGCAAAAATTAAGATCAAAATTACTGGCTCCGTTTATGAAAAAAAAAAACAAATTTGTTTTAATCTCTTTAGTAACTACAGTTAGTTTCGTGCCGATTTAGTTCAAACCCTCATTTTGGACTGAATATCAAATTTGAAGCGATTTAATGCAGCCGCCTTCTCTCAATGGTAATCTCACACACAGAACCTTGACTCGAAAGCCTTCGATAAGTGAAAATCTGAAAGAAAAATCAATTTAAGCCGATTATAACATTGTAATTCTTCCTTTGTAAGTCAAAGGAAAGCAAACATATGCCGAAATACAGCGAAACCCCACAAAAACGACTTGGAATTCCGGAGTTCCAAGTTGAAACCTTCACGTTATGAGTAGTTTATTGGACTACCGCTCTGATATTTTTGGGAACTGTCGTACGAGTGATATTTATAGGAAAAGATTGCTCTAAATTGCTTTCTGCCGAAATGTTTGATAAGACTTCTTTCGTCATTTTAACACGGACGAAAATGAGATATTACCTTTGTTATTTTAATGAAAATCAGCGATGCAGGTTTTGGGGGAAACAAGTTGGTGTTTTGATCGGAAATACATCGATACACGAACTATTTTTGGCCTCAAGAACCTCGAAAAAGTGGAGATCTGAAAAAAAAACTTTTTTTTCTGCTGATCACATAATTTTTAATTTTTTGGGGGCGTCTGGTCAAGTACCCATAAATGTTCCGTGTATGTGTATATTTGATTAAATTCTTTATCGGTGACGGTTTCAACTTATTTCAGGGGCCAACGGGGCTCACCTCCACGCGCCCCCAAATCAATAGGCCGTATATTTTTTGATTCCCTAAAATTCATGCTTGAGAGCAGTAACACAGCGGTGTAACGCATGCATTATTTGACAAATGTTAGTTGCTGCCCAAAGTGTACAGAGCTCAGGCTGTGACAAGGGTGGTGAGGAAATGGGGTGAGGTGGGAGAGGTGTTTTCCAATTGGGAGACGTGACGAAGGGTGAGGGAGGAAGGAGTCGAAGGTCTCCGAGAAAAAAAAGAAAAACGAACAAAAAAATCGAACAAAAGCTGACAATTTATCACAAAATAAAACCACAAAAAGAGTACATCGCAGAGCATTCTGATGGTGGTATTTGAATTGGTCTCATCTTACCATGATACCAGTCGAGACGGCAATCCCCCTACCGCAGTACGTATTAGGCACAATATCCCCAAACCCGACGCTGAGGAAGGTGATGGCTATAAGCCACATTGAGTTGAGAAGGTTAGCGTGGTCCTCGTCGTGGAACCTGAGAAATCATCCGTATAAAAGAAAAAAATGACAGGAAAAACTGGAATGTCGTGCATTTTCTACAGAGGCGCGTGCGACTAGGCGTTCAAAAATATACGAGCTTTTTTGTTTTCTTCCCTCACGTTTTCTTCTTTTTTGTTTCTCACCATCCTCTTGCGTTTTTTTCCCACCTTTTTTTTGTCTCCTTTTGACGCGACGTCCTGTAGTTAGGTACAACCTTCCAGCGGTCGACGGGGGTGGAGGAGGAGGGGGAGTCGTAAATTAAGATGAAAGCCGGATAAAAAGAAGCACCGCAGGATGAGCGTGCCCGTGGTATTAAATGAGTTTCATGAATCAAAAAAAAAGAAGGTGGAATCAAAGTGGTTGGGACGAGGCTTCCTATTTTGCTGTAGAATAATGGGATCAGAGAGCGAGTGGAAGCTTCGAAAAAAATGAATAAAAAAATAAGATTGAGAATGAAATATCGTCGCCGCGATCAATAAATCGCTTCGTAACTTCAAAGGAAACTCAAACGTTCCATCGAGCAAATGCGTAAAAACAACGTGCACTTCAAGATGAGCTTGGGCCATCTGCTCACTGCTAATTTATCGTAAGAACTAAAAAATAAATATTGTAAAAAAAAAATCGTTACAAAGTTGAACTATACCCATAACATTCAAATAAGATCGTGGTAAAATAATTTCTACTCTTTTTGTACAAGTCGGACAATTATACTCATAAGCTGTTTTGTTTATTACGTTTTTATTGCGTACTAGAATGTTTATTTACCAGTTTCCCAATCTTAAGCGGTACCATGAAGTATAACTGTGTCTTACGTAATATTTTCTTATATGGGACGTTTAAAGAAGTTGCCATAACCCAACCTAGCTTCATATCTGTGTTTAGTTGAGGATTAATCAATTCTTCCAATTAAGTAAATCAGTAAACAAAATCAGAAGTTCTCACACTTGACCCGCCTTCATTCGCTCATAAGACGAAGAAATCCTCCGTTCGTCTTCCCACCGGTGTTATGCTGCTTCTCACTTTTTATACCAGCATGAGAAATTTGGAAGATCCTTCGAGATCTCTTGTCTGTCAACACTTACTTCCATTTCCAGCACAAGTCATTCCTACGTATTGACCCTAGTATCACGCATTGCCATAAATGTATATTTGTTCCGTCAGGTGGCATGAAGCTCTTACTCTCGTTTCTGCTTCCCATTGGCTCTCATTACTTAATGGCTGATTCTGGTACAGCCCTTTTCTAATCTACAACTAGTCGTTTCCGCTCGCGGAGATCAATTGTGAGAGATTGTTATCACAAGAGATAAAGACTGAGAGAAACAACCTTTGCCACACAAAATCTGTTAAAGATATGCGGGCTTAGGCTACAAAACCCACATCATTGTTATGATACTGACAACGGTTTAATTGCCGTAATCATGTTGACTTTCAACATAATCTGTGCAACAAATATAATTTCACATTGGTTTTATGTCTTGTCGCAAACCTGGTTTAACGTAGAGAGCGTAAAACAGAATTAGATGTGAGAATAACAGCTGGATGTCACCAATGACACTTTAAATGAGGGTATTCACTACGAAATTGGTGTGAATTGGGCGTTCGGAAAGAGAACTTTTGGATGATCGAGATAGGAATGATATAGCGCCCTTCTTAGCGTTGGCTAAAAACCTCTTCTTCGCCCTCCTCTACTCACACAGAGGTCAATAGATATAAAAAACCTTCCTAGCACTCATGCCAACATCTCACTTGCCTGCAAGTATTCCCTCATTGCGCGCCTTGAATTGCGTATCATTCATTCTTTTTTTTCAAACAACAGCCTGAATTAGTTTAGTTATAGTTTGTTAGTGACGACTGATCCACCGAAATTGGCATAACGTCATTAAAATTAGTGGACTATCACTCAGTTCGAGCTAAAGTTTGGTACACGAAGGATGATGAACTGAATCTCGTTCATTGCCCTCCACCCACACCCACTCTGGAGTGGTAGACGTTTTATGACCAGGTTAAACTACTACGTTTTTCTGAATGAGCTGTGGAACAGTTTTTTTTCAGGGAATGAGTAAGGACATGATTTTTTAACAAGAGACGAGGGCTTTAGTAAGAAATAAAAGACCCTTCAGGCAAATTTTCCCGGTTTGCAACATCCGAGACTGAAGGGAAATGCCGAGGGGAGGGGGAGGGGGAGGGGAAGGAAATGGCTCTCATTTCGGCCAAGTTATTATCAACAGGCGCCGTGGGAGAGGAGAGTAAAAAACTTCCGAACCGAAAAATCCTAACGCCCGTTTCGCAGTTCCCGTCGGTAATATGCATGAGGAGAGGCCCATCAGGGCGTTTTATGGGTCGAGTCAGTTAACATCATCTCTGCCCCAGGCTCCAATAAAATCATCCTTTTCCCCGTTCTCACCTTTTACCCCAAGTAGACGGCATCGTAAAAAGGTTAAAAGTCTAAACAGGATGACTCGATGAAGCAGTATGGTTTCAAGGCCTACTGTATAAAGAAGTAGACTATGACTGAAATTTTATAAAACCATTCACAATTTATTGATTCATCTACGACTATGGCTTCGCTTTCGATTTATGTCAGGCACATCCATCTCCTACATCATCGTCACGTTATACCTTGAACACAGTTGTGTCCAAAACCGACCTTATCAAACTTTTAGGGAGAGGAAAGTTTGAAAGTCTAAAAGAAACAAAAAGAAGAAGGCCAAACAGCGAGGTACTTTGGGATTGACCAGAGAACGTCTCATTTGTGCAGTACTTCAACTGCAGAGGAGAAAGAAGGAGCAATGTGCCTTCGGTGCCACTAAACTTCAGCTAAGGTTGGCTGCGAGGAGGAAGCGCTCTGAAGCCATAATTATCAGCCCAGCTCCAGTAGATGAGAACTGAGGTCCGTCCAAACTGAGGTCAGGGGGATTGAAACAATGTTTAAAGGAGATGTACTCTTAAGTTGGACTAACGGGGAGATCCTCAAGGATCAGGCTTCGAGCGGAGCAACTGTTTGATATTAAGGGTGTGGACGATGCAGGATGTCCAGGGACCCTGGCCCTACAGGGTCTTCCTGACAAGGGTGAACATTGGAGAGCAAGGAAAGGACAACGTAAGAATCGAATGGGTCCGCTGCAGGATCCACTCTTGTTATTCGTTAAGAAGTTTTTGATTCCCCAGTTATGGGCACTGTTCATCTCTACAAGATCTCCCAGACGTGTTACAACAATGGGTGGGCAGTGGAAGGCTCCCATTTCAATTTTCCTTAGCCCCGCGAAGTATGAACGAAATTGAATTTTCTCCAGATCCGAAGACTTCCGAGTTCGAAAAATGAGGTTACGGGCGAAATCGGTCCAAAGCTGCCCAGTTATCGTAATAATCAAACAAACAAAACTTTTTTTCTCTTAAAACCTCACTCTGCCGATTTTGACCTATTTGGACGTTAATTTGAATTCTGGAATTTCTGAGGTTGCTCCTGAATGTTTCATGACCATTATTAGCCTATTCGATATACTATTCGGAAATATTAACGCTAGTGTCGTAAGTCTTGAAAAAAGTGCGTAAATAGATTATTGTTGAAACGTTTGAAAATTCACGACTTAATTTGATTAAAAAAGTAAGAGCCGTTCTCGAAAAAATAAAAATTTGTTGTTTTAGGTTTGTATAATTGTAGTGTAGACTAATTCGATGGGTGTTGGCACGAATAAAATGTACGATGGACGGCTTTGTCTTTTGCTGTGCCTGACATTTATTTTCTTGCTTATCAACGTCTGAGACATTACGTGGTGTCAGGTGTTTAGTTTAAGAACACAAATATGCCGAAAGGTAAGGTGAGAAAGTAATATCTGGTGCGTTGCAACACACAACTTTCCTTAGCTCTACATCAATTCACTTTGTACATGGCTAATTCTATTTAATCTATTCATTTATCACTCAGTTCCTTTGATCTTGGACTTGAGCAACACGTCACAGCAGCAGGAAGCTGTAGCGCCTACAGTTATGGAATTTATTGTGCTGCTCGTACTCATTTTAGGACCATTATTGAGCAATTGGTACACAGAAAATTAATGAGGCTGTAAACGTGGGTTTTTTGAAGGAGGATAGTAATCACTTTTGCAGAGTTATTGGGTAATAACTGTTAGAACTGGTATTAAGCGAAACGGCGGTAGTTGAAATTCAAGAATTTATGGAGTGAGCCCCATCTATCTCATGAGCGTTTTTAAACACTCACCATATAGGTATTAGATTGGACTACAGTACCCATTTTCTTTAACATTCTACTAACATTCCAGCGGAGTTTAAGAGGAAAAAACCACGGCAAAAACGCTTTTCGTCGAAAAGTTTGATAATTTATTGTGCTGCTCTCGTCATTTTCCCACAGATGGGAATTTTATGGTGAAGTTACCTTATTGAGAGCTATCTACATAAAAAATTTATTCAAAATCGTTAGAGCCGTTTTAAGAAAAAAAAATTGGTGTTTTGATCACTATGATAGCTATAGTTCAATTTCGGTGGATTTTGTTCATGCCCTTATTTTGGCGTCCCATGGTAACCTGCGGGCGAGATATCAAGTTTGAGCTGATTTGGTACGGTGGTTTTCTCTAACAATCGTTCACAGACACACATACACACGCACAGACCATTTTCCCAAATAGTGTTTTCCGGACACAGGAGGGTCTGAAACGTAAAGATCTGAAGAAAACTCAAAATTTTTTTTCAACCGATTACATAACTTTCCTTTCTACTTCGTAGAGCCAAGGAAAGTAAAAAGATTTAGCCACACAAAAAAAGAACCAAAATTAATTTTGAAAACAGAAGAGAGGTCGGAGCATTGCCACAATTAAAGAAGATCAAATGTGGGTGAAAGATCTGAAACGAGGCTGGCAATTTGTGAAAAGCAGATTATCCTCGGTCGTATATCGTAAAGCTGTACAGAAACTCACTCCTTCTGCTTCAGGCGAACCAAATAACGGCTCGATCACAATAAACCATGCAGGGTCCGCAAAGCTGCGTAGAAGTGAACGAAATATGGTCAAGCCACTTTAATGTAATGACATTTGAACATTTTTTGTTTGTCTGAAGGGGAGATGTAGTGTTGGCTACTTCTATAGTAGTTATTATGAACGCCTTAGTAATCAGGCGTGCGGACGTGGATAAAATATGCGATGGACGGCGCTTGTCTTTTGCTGCCTGACATTTATCGTCTTGCTTATCAGCGTTTAAGATGTTACAGTAACTATAGCTCGTTTGAACAGATTTCACTCAAAACCCGTTTGCTATCTGCAGGTCGGATACATAATTTAAGTTGATTTAAAAGGTATTTTTCGAGCTCGGGAGGTCTTGAAACCGAAAAATCTGTAGAAAATTCAACTTTTTTTTTCTTCGGCCGATTATTTAACATTCCTCTCTCCTCCCTAAGGGAAGCGAAAAGGAAATGAGACTGGCTCTAACTCGACGAAGACTTGTGACCGAATAGGTATTCAAAAGTCGAAAATGTTTTGTTTTTTTCCACCATTTAATATGAAAATTTTACGTTTGAGTATCACTTGTTGTCAATAAAGGTTATTTTGAATTGGTTGATTGAGTAAGAACACACTTACGGAGGAGTGCTGCGCGAACTTCTTTGTAACGTTTCACGAAAATAAAATAACGCTGACCTTGGAGTTTGGAGTTGAGTGCTAATTTTGGGGGATGAACTTTTCTCTTTTAAGGCCGGCAACGTGGACTTTTTTTCCGGACACGAACCACAATGTGTTCTTTCCTAGCGGCTAGCAGGAATCTAAAAATACGAGAGAAATGGCGAGGGCGGATGCGTGAACACTAAGCCAAATCTATACGATTAAAGAGAGGCTTAGGCTCCTCACTCTCGAGCCTTTACTATTCGTCAAAAGCGAGAAAATGTATAGAATGGCCGGAGCCATTATGTGGGCTCGTCGTGATCACGCTTATATCCACGTTCCTCTCGAATATTTGTTGTTTTTTTCAGTTTATTTGAAAACTCGGGTGCTTCGAAATGTTCGTTTGTAGGATTTTAGGGTAGTAGAAAAAAATATACGAATTTCACGCAAGGTATCAGAAATGTCTTCCCTTCTCCCTTCCACCGAGATATTTAGGATCGAAAAAAATATCAGGTGCGACGCAACACACAACTTTCCTTAGCTCTACATAAATTCGCTTGTGTTCACGGCTTTTTCTACTAATGCGATTTATTTTTCGCTCAGTTCAATGGAACTTGAAAGAACGACACTTCACGGTGGCAGAAAGCGGTAGCTCTTAGAGTTCGGGAATTTATTGTGCTACAATTGGTACACAGACAATTAATGGATCTGTAAACACGATTTTTATAAAATAACTTTTGCAGAGATATCGGGTAAAAATGTTTGATAAATGGCAGTGCAACGGCGGTTGTTGAAATTCCGGAATTTCTGGAGTAGCCCCTGTATATCTTATGGCTTACGCTATAGGCACATGATTGGGGTATCATCTAAATTTTTCCGAAGATTCTAGTATCTTTTGAGCGGAGTTGATAAAGAAAAAACTGAACTAAAATCTTCGAAATGGTTGGTATTTTATAGTGCTGTTCTCGCCATTTCTCTACGGATGAAAATTCTATGGAATTGACGTGTCATCTGAAGCTGTGTATACAAGGAATTTAATCAAAATCGTCAGAGCGGTTTTTGAGAAAAAACAACTTCGTGTTTTGATCACAATGATAACTATAGTTACTTTTGTGTGGGTTTTTCTTTTATCGTTATTTTGGCGTTCTATGGTGATCTACGGGCTAGGTGGTTTGAATTGATTCGGTTCAGCTATTTTCTCTCAACAGCGTTCACGAGCACACGGAGCGTTTCCGAAATTGTGTTTTTTGGACTCACTTGGGTCTGAAATGTGGAGATCTGACGAGAATTTGACATTTTTCGCAGAGCAAAAAAAAAGTGAAAAAGGCGCGAAGCATCACACATTTTTCATCCAATTTTTACGGCTCCAGCGGATAAATTCAATGTTAGAATTTGATTGCGTTGCGACCTTTATGAGTGACCAGCCGATAGGTAATTTATGGCACTGTCGAGGCGCATATTTTCCCCTGGGGAAGGATCGTGTTAATCGTGCGGAGTTATACGGCGAACTGTGTGACGATTAAAGCCAATAAAACATTAGTTTGAACTCCGGCATTTATCGGAATATTCGTGGGGGAGCTATCTTCATGTGAGGGGGAATTATGAGAAAAACTACTGTAATCGCGTTTCGTCGAAATTGTTGATAATTAAATGACGCTCTTGTCGTTTCCCCAAGAACATCATAGTTGCGTTGCACGCACGAAAATTAATCAAAATCGTTATAGTCGTTTTCGAGAAAGAAGCGCTCAGTATTTTGGTTCGAAGAACGTTCGACATCGCACAATTTCCACCGAGAACGGAGACCATGAAGAACGGAGAAGATGAAACGTATTCGTTTCGTATTTCACTTAGATAACGCTTCTCAGGACTACAATAAAGAAGAATTTTAGAAGACCGATCCTGTAAAGCAGAGCTCATTAACTTGCTTCCCTCTGAGTTTATTGAAATATCATGTTGATTCCAAACTTGAAGATGGCATCAGTAACGGCATTTGCGAGAAAAGCTTTTCTAAGATAAAATTAATCCAAAATTATCTCAGATCTATATATACAGATGTTTGTAAAAACCTCTTTAATAAAAAAAAGTTGAAGGTGCGTGATAATTTTCTTGAATAGTAATTAAAATTTCTTGTATGCCCCAACTGGTCAAAGACCGCATGAAGCCAGCGGATAGTACTGACTGGTAAGCACAAATGTTGGTGTAATCGCTGTATCGTGGGACAGGTGAGTTCCTCTGAAAGGGGGTTGTAAAAGCAGCAGCGGGACCCAAGAAATGACTCCCCCTCCCCTCTTACCGGCGATTCGGGTAAAGAAGTTAGCGGTGAACACAACGAGGGAGTTTCCACACGATTGTCTTAAAAAGAAATTCATTTCACGTATACTCTACGGAGGTAGGACCTTGAAGCGTGGGGCCTTTCTTACAAACTTATTATCCTGATTAAAGACGCAGTGAAAGAAAAAAGAAGGTCAATTCGGGCAATAAGCAAATTACAATCATATGAGAGGGGGTTGGATATTCGATATGGTTCAACTTGAAAAGAATAACCCCCCTCGTGTATAGCAATCCCTCCTTTAAATGTAGACCACACACTGCCCACTATTTAGACAGTTGGTTCCACTCAGTAGCATCAAGATGGACTATGGAGAACTTACAATCATGTGACAGGGGTTAGTTGGCTCCATCAAGCGGTATATGGTTCAAATTACCAAAATAGCACCCCTTTCACCCGAGTTGGTACTCATATCCTACCAGATGGAGCCAACGAACACAGTTCACATGACAGCGAATTGCCAATAACCCGAATTGATGCTGCTGAATAGAAACATGGGTTACGGGTGGAAATGCCACACACGAGGGTTGCCAGTATGGAAGTTACAAGGAGGTCCCTTCAGAGAGTTTTGGAAGCAAGCTATTTGAGTTAAGGAAGCATTAATGTTCAGGAACAAGAACGTTTATATTTTCCGTGCCTCTGAATTTTGTACTGAACTGCGGTTTTTCCATGCAACAGATTTTAGTTTGGATTCAGCAGATATAAATACGAATCGAGTCACAATCACTGTCCCTGTGAAGGAAATGTTGAGTGTTCGTTAGTCAGTCATAAAAAAAAAAACATCACAGAAGAGTAGCGGTTTACAAGTTTGTCGTTCGGGCGTGTACAACACCAGAGCTCTTTCAAAACACAACATAAAATTCCAAATCAGTGTTGCTCTAATCAATCTTTTCAACTACAGAATCCATTGGGTTCCTCGATCACAACTTACCATTATACCGCACGTGAGGGTAATCCCGCGGCCGCAGTAAGTGTTTGGAACAATGTCCCCATAACCGACACTTAGGAGTGTTATGGCGATCAACCACATGGAATTTAGATAGTTGGCATGGTCTTCGTCGTGAAACCTGAACACAAATTCATTTCCGGAAGTCAAAGACCCAGAAAACCCAGAATTCATTTCAAAACAACGAGATTGTTAATTGTTTTGTTTGATTTCACTAGTCGAATGTTAGAAGGGGTTTGAGAAGATATTGAGAACAATAAAAAACGGAGAGTGGCTTCGATTCTTCTTTATGTTAAACAAAACAATAAGAAAAAAAAAGTTCATTTTGTAAACGTTGGAGTGAAAATGTCGATTTGTTCACAACAAATTACAACAGAGGCTAAAAATGGGGAGTAGGAAATCACACACCAAACACTATGCAAAGTTAGGTTAACGATAAAACTGCTACTACGTAAAATGAGAAAACGATGCAAAGGAAAAAAGTCACATTCATATGTAGGTTAACACTTAAGAACGCAATTCCTTTTTCGCACCTGTCGGACGATTCTCTTTTTTTTAAATGTTCAACTTCTTTAGTACTGAATACGAAACAACCATAACAAGATAAAAAGCGGAGGCACTAAGAGCCGCCTAACACATGCGTACATCGAGACAATTACATTGAACACTTCTAATGGGATACAGAAATAAGAGAAGTAGAAAAGGTCAAAGAGAGCGGAATGATAAATGCTTAAAGGGAACCCATAATACCCCACCAACCCCCATCCCTACCCCACCCATTTCGAGTTAAAATGGCGGCCATTTCCCAACCTAGCCGGAAGAGGACAGAAGAATTGAAACCTAACCTCGTAACGGCTTGATATTCCCAAACAGGCAGCTAGGACGTCGCTGCGACTTAACCTAAATGTGTCAATTGAAGTAAAAAAAGTCAACCTCGGAATGATACATAATAAACTGTTAACTCGTTTAAATCTCTGAATCCTAAAATTGTCTCAAATATCTCGAATGTGTGCGATAACGAAGGTCACAAAAGTTAGTTTTTTTTTTTAGTAAAAATCTTGCTCTCGATGGGTACACCATTTGCACCCATCGTAAGAAGTGCTGAGCGCTAAATTTTCTACAAATTTGGTTCCCACCAATTTTTCGTGCGAGTAACCGTTTTTAAGAGGGAGCACGAAGAGCGCACAGGGCTCAGCGGCACAAGGCCAACGGCTATGTAGCAGGATGTTATTAAATCACTAATAAAATATTATAACGGATAATTTGCATTGTTTATTAGTTAATACGCCGATTAAATACTATTTATTATTTATTCAATAACATATTTGTTAAGTAATACCTACTTTTTGTAATTAAAAAATCATTAAGTGCAATAGGTTAATTAAGTTTTAAATATAAACAAAATCTCTTTCTCTGACCTGTGTAGACTCTGCAATATTCCTCGTTTTTAAAACAGTTCACCTGAGCGTGCGGTCTCCTTTAACAAAAGCCACCTTTTATGTTTACGGTTGTAATGGTTTGCGGCGGGCTGCCGTTTGTGACGTACTTAGGGGATTTTTTAACAGAACTACCCGCGTACAGGACACGAGTGAAAGTCGTGTCAGGGCCCAAAAATACGAACAAGTTAAATATACTCGAATATACTCACTTGATGTAAAATAAACAAAATAGTGCCTCTCAGGAAAGTACTGGGAAATGAAATTATAAACCAAATAGGGTCCACTATAACTTAATCAGGAAAAAATAGAAATGGAATGAAATGAACTCCTTTTAGAATGAAACGAATAACCTATGCTCGGGTGTATTAAATGACAAATAAAGGGGCAATGGGAAAATTGATACACCACGCTTACCTTAATTCACACAATATAAAAGGGACTTTAAATACTTAATCACTGGCTTAAAAATGGGAACAACTCGTGAGCGATGCCAATAGCTGGTCTGCCGAAAACGTGACTCCTCCGCTTTTATAAACAGCGGCGAACTACACGGGTGGCGGCAACAGTGTTGCCACCATTGGCAGCTTGCTGCAAACCATTACACGGTCAGTAGAGACAGACTTTTTTTGTTCTTCCAGAGACCACTTTCTACTAAACCAATTTATATGGTAGTTTTAAATTATATCTTGGTAACGACGAGCGTACATTCTGAGAATTATAGCTAATTTATGTTTTATGTCTATTTGTGTATTTGCCTTTTATCTGTAACTTTGCGTAATCTATTGCTCTTACCTTTTACTTCACCTACTGCTTATTACTTATCTTTATTACTACTCACTTATACACTTTTATATTACAACTTACTCGTATACTTATATTTTTTTATCACTTAAGTTTTACTTAACTCTTACTTTACTCCTACTACTTTTATCCATTAAAAATATTTTAATTTACTTTTTAGTTTTTTACCTTTTAATTACATTTCCTTTTTACCCCTATTTTCGTATTTATCTGTATTTGTACTTATTGCTAATTTGTATTTTATATTCAATTTTAGCAAATGTATTATTTCACTCAATCATTTTTTATCTACAAGAAGTAGTCAAGTATTATACGAGTTTACAGCTTATCATCTTTCATATTTCGAGCTGAAAATTCTCATATGACTGAGCTATCCGTAGAAATGCGTTGACTGAAAAACACAATGCTCGCAAATGTAGGGCACTTCATTTTACCGAGGGGGGGGGGTGAGGTAATTCGTGGGATGCGTCATACCGTATATTTTGAAAGCGAGTTATTTCGCACAGTCCGAGAAAATGACGTCGGATCGAGCGTGTGGTGGGGGGCAATCGTAATGTTGGGAACACTCACTTCCATTGATTGATGACGAATAAGTCAAGGCCGCTCCCCGCTTCTTTCAACCCTCCCTTTGCCCTTCCATCAGCCTCCTCGTCATTTCACCGCAGTTGGCCTTCAAACGGTTCATATAACCGCACCCCCACAGTCTGGACTCGGAGCCGCCATTGAACATCGAGAAGATATTAATGTAGCGGAAAAATCCGTAAGTGGGAGATTTATGGCGTCGTTAAAAACGTACGTTTTGAAAATAATAATAAATAATTGATTGGAACATCGAAGAGCGAAACGTCCGTCCGCCTCCGCCATATGAGCGCCATACCCCTGTAGATATACCACCGGCAGATATACATGTACGAAAACATTTCATTTACAGTATTTTTGGCTCGCCTTGACAAGTTTAAACTTAGCTTCACGTTCATTCAGCAATTCGTACAGCTCTAGCACTTAATACAAACTCTTCAAGGCCCAAATGTATGAACTCAGCTCACCAACGTTCTGCGTAGAGACTGGAATTTATTCGGCTGTTCCTACTTATGCGAAAACCTCAATTGACATCCCAACTCGTAGGCAATAGTTGGAACTGCCAATATGATTTTTACGGTAAGGTTCGTTAATACTGTTTTGGAATTATACTGAAAAAACTGTGGAAAAAGTTTACAAAAAGGAATTCCGGTACTCCCGAAGACGCTCATGATTATGTAATGACCATAAATACCAGAATACCATATCGCTACCTTGTTTTTTTTGTGGGTACAATAGTGTCATATGAGCGAGATTTACAGGAAAAAATTGTCATTATTCCCATTTTCAGTCGAAAAGTTGGTCGATAATGTGTTATGTCCTCTCATCATTTTCCCACAAATGAGAATTTTCTGGTACTGCTATGTCAGTAAGAGCTGTCGGTACTATAAATTGAATGAACATCGTTGGAAGTGTTTTGCAGAATATAATTTGATGTTTTGATGAGTATGATAACCACAGTTAGTGTTTGCTTATATTCTTATTTTGATCCAATGTTGATCAGCAGACTGCATAACAAATTTGATTTGGTTTAGCCATGTTCTCTCGATCGTCTTCACACTCAAATCATTTTCTCAAACGGTTGTTTTAGGATTTAGAAACTCTTAAAACATCAGAATTCGAAGGAAACTAAACTGAAATTTTAAGCGTGCAACATAGTTTAGCTCGCACCAAACAGCAAACTGCGAAGGAGTAGCACAATAAACTCAGATAGGGGACGAAATTATGTCACAAAATAAGTTCAAAAGTAACGCGGTCTTCGGGCACTTGAACTAGGCCTCGCTCCCTCCTGCTCGCCCCTCCCTAAGGGTTGAGGGGGAAGGCGTATAATTTTTCAATCTATGCTTGCATGAGTTGAACGACTCAAGAAAATGGAGGTAGGGTAGGATCACTGGACAGGTCAGTTCCTCGTTGGATGAATTTAATTTCTTCTGTCCAGGTTAGAAGGAACAACATTATTTGTTGTTAAAGAGACTAAACAAAGGGTTTCATCCATTGAGTCTGTGCCCAAGCATGTTTTTGTCCGTCTCTATAACGTATGTAGTAGAAATGAATGAAGAATACGAGCAAGGGGTAGTCTCAAGATTCGGGTCAGCATCAATGATGTGAAACCTTTCGAGCAGGTTTTCATAAATAGCGTACGGCGTATTCACTTTCCTTTAGTGAATGTTTTCCAAAGGAATGTGTTTGCCGTACAAGGGTGAGCACTTCAAGGCTCGATTTTATCAGCACGAATTATTTCTAACATAAAAATTGTTAGCAATGGCCTGCTATTGGCGAAGGTAATAGTAATGTGAGATCAACGTAAAATCAGGATTTCTTTACTGCCAATGGACGTCAACTCCTTTCAAACCTCGCTTATAATGTTCGAGGATCTAATATTACATCATCGTATGCGACTTGACCAAGGTGCATCACCAACATCCTCACAACATCAAGCAGAGCATTTCCTCACCACCAACGTACCAGCTAGATCTACTAACACTTAACCAGGAATCACAATCCAGCTCATGCATCAGGTAGGATTTACATCAAGTCAATAAACGGTAACGGCATTTCGATGCACATGCCTCTGCAACAAGAAGGGTTTTCCTGTGGGAAGAATTCTTTAGAGCGAACCAAGATATGTTGAAGTATGATATTACGGTCCTAGCCTGAAGCTTGACAATGGAGGTAGTGTGATAATGAATAATGGCTAGCTATGATACGTGGTTGTAAACTGGGTGTTATGATGAATGATATGAAACCTTTACTAGATAATAATATCCTTTTACTAGATGGAAAACTAACTTCAGTAATCGTAGTAACCATAACGCAAAGTTTTTCTTTCTCAGTTGCACCTCCAACGATTTAGGACAACCCAAAATGGCTAGACGGTAACAACATTTTCATCAATGGGGAAAAAATGATATCAGAACAATAAATTATCAGAAGATTAGGAGAACATTTTCAGCACCCCTTCACTTAACCGCCAAAAAGCGTCACGTTGAAAGGGACCAAATCGTGTCACAAAATTAGAAAGTTGGTTCTTTGGGCGACATGCCTTCATTCCCATCTGACCAACTCCCTCGATTTCCCTCAGGCCTCCTTTCGTTAAAACGACAAATGCCAAGGGGTGCAAGACTGTGCAATTCCCTCCGATACCCCCCCCCCCCCCCCCTACGTGTTCGGAGTTTTTGCCGCAGGTGCCATGCATCCAGGGTGCTCCTTTTTCTTGTAAGTACCGCACATTTTGGCAACTAGATTTTTCAAAAAATCGTGTTCGGTGGCAATCGGGCACCTAAAGAATGGTAGTTTAATAACGGTTAAGAAATAAAGGCACTCCACGGCATGGTACATTCGAAATATTCTCATTACCGTGGGAAATATTTTTGTGATGTTTTCCCATCAGTTTTAGAATTACAAATATGAACGTTTCACAAAAAATCATCGACTGTCTCATAAATTACCTATGGAATGGTTACCGAATGGAAGTCGTGACATAACAACTCAATAAACTCCAAAATGATAAGCACTGTCAATTTCTAATAAAACGTTACGCCAAGTGTTGCCATGTGAATATAATATCAATAAATCCCCGATTTGAGCATCACAGATTGCACGCGTGGCTTTGGAAATTTGACGCGTCGCAGATATTTTAGGTTGAAAACTAACCTAAAGCGTCGATCAATAAAACTTTATGAACAGAATCAAACATGCTGCGTTTGCACCTTTATCCATTCTGGGCTCTACACACGCCATCAACACGATTCATCAAAATTGACACAGAATGTCAATTGAGGTCAGGGGAATTTTGAAAGCTAGTGGCTTTGGAGCAATGGGACAGTGGAGTCAGTCGGGAGTTTATACATGTGAAGACAGGGTATGAGAAGAGCAGAAGTGGAGGGAGAGAGACTGTGCTAACACTACATGAAGAGAATTGAAGCTGTCTAGCTGGTTGCTCTGAGTATTCTCTCCCCTACAACCCATAAAATTCCAAACTCCAACGGATTTGTTTTAGTATGGAACATGCTTTAACCATGATTCCCTTTTCCTCAATCGACAGGGAATGGTGTCACAAAAGAGAAGAACAAAAAATCTTTCTCTTGAAGTTGATATAACTGGTTGCAGGTAGTGAGTCATTGAATTGCAGCGAGATTGCGCAATAACTTCTGAGGCCCAGGGTACTCACGCACACAGTCCTTCTGTGCCATCGCTTCCTGTACATTTCTTGCCCTTGTTTTTTTAAATCTCCATACCAGCGAGCGTCATGCCTGCAGTAGTTCGGAGAGGCTCTGGCAAGGTCAAGAAATAAGATTACTCATTATCGACTCTGTTTGGTAATTGAACTACTAATGTGATTATTATGACAATGCATGAGATGCAGATGAACGGGATTTAAAGGGGAGAAGTATTGAGGTTTGTCGAAACCTTGAACGACTTATTGTATCGCTCTTATTATTCTCTTTTCTTTTTACTGCGTAGGGCCAAGGAAAGTAAAGATTAGAGAGCAAACTACAGGGAAGTAGGGAGAGGGAGAGCATGAAAGTAGATCATGAGAGAATGTGAGAAGAAAAGAGGAGTCCAAAAAGGGATTGAATCAGACGGAAAGAGAGATGAGTCGTACGGTTCAGAGAGGGAAATATAGATGGGGTTGAAGAAGGAAAAGGAAAAAAAGCGTGAGAGAAATGAAGAACAGATAGGAAGGGAGTAATTAAGTGGTGGGAAAGGGCAGATAGCGAGTAGGTAGTGATTGAGAGAAAGAAGAGATTGTAGGAGAGACTTTAAGATATGCAGAGGGAAGGAGCTGAGGGAGATTTAGGGGATGGAATAATACAGGGAGAGACAAATGGAGCATTGGCAGGAAGCAAGAGAGAGAAAGAGTGAGTTGGGTAAGGGGTGGCTCTACACACTCCAAAACATGTCCAGAACCCTTTTCACCAAGACTCAACTCATTACGCCACATACGCATTTTGATCGGATTGAATGTTTGCAGATCTTTTGACATGTAAGCAATACACTTATATAACAAATAATTTGACAGCGAGAAGTCTGTTCATCAGTTTAAAAGAAAGTTCAAAGAAAGATTGCTAAACCGGTTCATGTTTGTCATAACCAGTTAGATATTAATAAGACTTTCTATAATGACTGTAATCGCACTTTTACTATTATTTGTCATTTTACATGTGCAATGTGTTTTGCATTTGGTGTAACAAAAACAAACGAGTATAACTAGACTGAAAATGGGGTAGAATGCCGTCAATCGCACCTACCTGTCACAATCCATTGCCGAGATACAATTTTTTGAAATTTTCTTTTGAGCTCTCTTCAGTAAAACCCCCGATTTTCTCAAAATAACTTTAAAAAACCGTATATCTGTAACGGGTAGAGGTAGAGAGGTGTAGTCAGCGGCATTCTACTCAATTTTACCCTAATTTTACTCAACTTTTGTTATACCAGGAGTGAAACGTCCAGTATATATGTATATTATCATACTTTTAATTTCATACCGTTTGTACTCACAGTTTTCCTTTTTGAATTATGTAAGTGTCTGACCGATGCTTTGTTTCATATGACAACGATGGATAAAACAGCCAACAATCTCTCTCTCTCTCTCACTCTCTCCGATTTACAAATGAGCGTCCATGAGACGAAGAAAGTTGTCGGTTGTGCGGATTGCCAGTCTCAGTTTTCAAGACTCTCCCCCCCCCCCCACCCCGTAGCCGGCTTTTATCGACCTTCGAAGGGAATAATGTAGTCTTTCGACTCACCTTTTGATTGGACATAGTTGAGGTTTCTTTCGAGAAAAGTTAAATATTCAGAGACAGAAGAGAAAGAGCATAGTTTCAACTAGTGAGGGTTCTTTCAGTTCAATCTAAAGATAAACTCAATGAGGCGTTCTCTTCGGCGTTTCACAAGTTTTATCAACTTCTGAGGTCTCAGTGCAAACACTAAGAAAAAGGAGAGAGACACGATCTCTCCGATTTCATTCGCATAACTATTTTTGAACGAATGCTATTAACCCAGATCCTTCGCCTCTCTTTTCAAACAGATATTTCGTTAGGCTCATGATCATGAAACTACTGGTATCTCATTGGGATTCTTGTTCCGCCCTGAATTTAACTGATCTTACATTTAAAGTCATCTAACTTGAATCTTCCACAAGGATTCAGGTCAAACTGAATTGGTTCCAAAGAACGAGGTAGATTAACTACCAGATCCCCGATGAAAAAAAAAAAAAATATATATATATCTGGTGCGACGTATCGCGCAACTTTCCATGGCTCCAGGTACATTCAGTGATTTGCATGGCCGTAGCAACTTATATAACAAATTTTTATTTTTTTGCATGTGAGATATGTGCTGCACAAAGCAACTACAGCCCAGTGGGCATGTAGAAAGCTGTGCAGCAGATCTTGGGGCATAACTCCTAAAATGATGGAGTGGCTCTATAAGGGGATAATAAGACCCTGCGTCACGTATGCCTCCACTGTGTGGTGGAAGGTGACAGGCCGGCTGGCAGTACAGGGGCAATGGGTACCTGCCCTACTGCTGCAAGGGAACTCCTTTTGAACATTTCACCACTTTATATACACATTCAGCGGACTGCTTACCTGGGAGCGGCAAGGCTTTTGCGCACAGGAAATATTTATACCAGGGTCAAGGCGAGCCTCCAAGGAATAACTAAGCAGTTTAAGCTAGAAGAGGCAGCAGTCCTTGCTACTGACGTTATGCCAGAGGGGAAGAACATTCGGCTGCCATATGGCGTTAGCGCCCACTCACAGGAACGATGGGAGAAGAAGACGTTCTAGACTAAGGTGGGCGCCCTGGAGTGATATACTGATGGTTCAGTTACGGAAGGCAGAGCTGGACAGGGCATTGTAGGGCGCAATTACTGTCTCGCTAAGCCGCTGGGAGAGTACGTCACGATATTTCAAGCGGAAATCCTAGCTATAGAGATATGTGCGGAAGAGATCCTGACTAAAGGACTCAAGGGCAAGCGGATTTACATATTCTCGGACAGCCAGGCTGCCTTCAAGGCTAGTGCAGCCTATGGTTTTAGGTCCAAGCTGGCATGAGAATGCCTTCATGCGCTCAAGCAAATTGGCGCCCATAACAGGCTCTCCCTCATCTGGGTGCCGGCGCATAGGGGGCATGAGGGCAACGAAAAGGCTGACTGCCTGACCCATCGGGCCTGAACCAAACGTGGGTATGACGAAGAGTCACTTGGATCGTCTGGTGGGTTGATGGGAGATACAGCAAAACAGCGCCCATTGGAATCGCCAGCCACGATTAAGACAAGCGAAAAGGCTCGTTATGCCTTCCTCCCAAAGGGCAAAGGCGATGCGACTATTGAACCCCAAATCATAGCGGAATCTGCGGTGAAGGACACACTCGGCTTTCTAAGGGGGGCGGGTATGTACGACGCCTTCTACTACGAAAAGGTCAGTGTCCCAATAGGCCCAAATGTGGCCGCAGTGACAAACAAAAAAACTAATTTTTTGCTCGGCTTTTATGAACCTGATACATCATCATACAGAGAAGATTCGAAATTTCGGAATTTATTGAGTTGCTCCCATTCGTATAACGGTATTTATTGATTAATCAGCGCATAGGGGATTTATGACGCGTCTAGCATGATTTTTTTTTTTTTTTTTTTTAGTACCTTCGTGTTTTTGTGTGTTTTGTGCAATTACCGGGTAAAAACTACGTGCAACGGCGAAGGTTTGAAGTCGTGAATTTCTATAGCTGCTCCTAAATATTTGACAACGATCACTAAACTCTCGTCACACCGACAGCTTCTGGGGCTGCCACTGTGGGATTTATAAGGACGAAAATTGCGGCACTAACGTTCTAAAACAAAATCAAGGTGGCACTCCAAAAAGCGGATAAACCTCCTTGTTATAATTACTATTCGGACGATACTGTACTTACTCCCCTCCTCACATAGTGCGATATCGCTAATTATAACCCGTAACAATTCAATTGTCATTGCACAGAAAACTCAAAAACTCAGGAATTCAAACTAACGCTGTTTTACTTTGGTCGCAGTTTCCCCACAAAATATCCCGATAAGAGTCCCGTCAATTACCTATACGGAGGACCTTAACTGTAGGTCGCGGCATGAGTAGCTGCAGCCAAATCATTTCCGGAATTTTACGCGCAGTTTTCACGTTGAACCTCAAGTCATGTTTCACCAAGTTGTATCGAACTGGGTGAAAAATAGATAGGATTAGCAGTGAGAGGGATACAAATCGCCGAGGGAGCGTGGGGTTGAGGAAACCTCAGCACACACGTAGGTACGTCACTCCGGTACGGTTTTACGCGCCTATGATGAGCGTTGAGCCCGTACTGGAGAAATAATTATTTTATTACAAACGACAATCGTTACAACGTTACTGAACCCCACGTGCATCGAGCAATTTCTATCATAGTAGCGATTATTCGAATCGGGTAACCATTTAATTTACACGAAGCGGTACGACTAAGCACAAACTTTATATCTAAAAACTGGTGGAGCTTAATGTCACAGAATTTATTGAGTTGTTCCTACTCCAGCCAGCCACCACGATCGAAAAATCACGGCGATTTATGGGGCTGTCAATATGGGTTTTCCAGAAGGGTTGTGTTTATCCTTTCCGAGTGGGAATAGAAGTAAATAAGTAAAACAGCAACGGTTTGCATTCCGGAATTACTGCGGGTTGCTTCTGATTGCATTAAAACGTTATTGACTTTTCATCGTGTAGGTAATTTATTGGACTTTATTGCGCTAAAGTCTAGGAAATTTTTGATAATTTATCGTGCTGCTTTCGTCATTCTCCTAAGCAAGATGATTTTATGTCGTGTTATTTAAAACTGTTTGTACAAGTTTGATCAAAATCGTTGGAGTCGTTTCAGAGAAAAAAAAAGTGGACTTTGCTCGTACCCTTTTGACGATTTATAGTGACCTCCACGCTAAATACGAAATTTACATCTTCTCTCAATCGCTTTTACCTATCAGGGGCCCTAAAAATATACAGATCTGAAGACAACTTGAAAAAAAAAAATTGTTTTGACGGTCACCTAACGTTCTTATTTCTACGTATAGCTGAAGGTAGTAATTGATTAAACGTAGTTAGATAATTGAGTAAAAGCGCGACGAAAATGTTCAAAACCGAGTTGTTCGGAAAATAAGAGGGAAGTGTGAAAATTGTTCACGAATCGATTGAATAATGTAAGGAGGCCCAGTCGAGGCGGAAGTATAACAATTTGTTGGAATATTATGAAGTAACACAAAGTAATAAGAATATCAGGTGGGACGCATCGTGCAACCTCCTTCAGCCCCACGCTCATTCACCTATTGCTCCATCAATTAGTTTTTTTTTCAAAGTTTTGATGAAATTAACGTTCTAAATAAAAACTGGCACTTTTCAAGGCTTTAAAGTTTATTGGGTTGCCTTCACGTGCGTCACCATCGCGTAGGTAATTTATGAGGCTGTCACAAAACTGCGGCGCTTATCGCACAGCACGATCTTCATCGAGTAACCAGCGAGGTGGTTTACGGCGTTGTAAAACTTTTTTCTTTTTTTTTTTAAGGGGGTTGTGTCAATTTGGTTAAAGCTCCAAGCGTATCGTTAAAGCTCCTTCTCCAAGAAGTAAAAAAAATCGTTCAATTTAGAAGGTATCTTTGCTCACTGTGTTTTCACAGAGATATTGAGGAAGTCTAAAGAAGAAAATAAATTGCAGGAATAATGTAAATCGTTGGAGCCACTTTTGTGACAAATACCAAAAACACCCTCAGTTTTGCCCCAGTATCGTCTACGGGCATTGCTCGTACCCTTTTCTGTGTGCCTTCAAAATATAGTGAATAAGACAAAAAAAGAAAGAGCGACTTCATATCAATTGGTAGAGGATTGCGGATAAGGCACCTCAAGTAATGAGGGCTTCTGGCGGTGAGGGTTAACGCGGGACGTGGATTTACTTCTTTTTACAGAGTAAACCTATTTGGGAACTGGCGGAAAGTTGAAGGGGCGATAATACCCGTGGTGGTCTGGTGCGAAGTATCCGCGTTATATTTCCGCGCTCCTCGAATACAACACTCGACGCTACATATACGGGTACCAACGAATCACTGCTGGAGATATTTATGGAGAACAAAATGTTGGTACTAGTTAGTCGTGAGTTTAATCAAACCGTAGGAGCTATTTCGTTTAGACGATCACACAAGCGTAAATTTATTTTCAACTGTTTTCAGAAAATAGAAACGTCCAATTTGATATCTGGAGAAGTCGTTAGGCTCACGAGTAGAGTATAGAAGTAAGGAGCTTCAACTAAAATCCCACGTTTCGCCATAAATTCTAAGATATACGATCGAAAATCACCATCTTCATTCATACAAGTCACAACCGCACAAATAATTCACATCTCAAGCAAACATGCTGCAGACCCATAAATACGTGAGAATACGATCCAAAGTGCTAAATGATTCTGACCACTACAAGAAACGCAAACAAACCACAAACTGATCCTCTTATTCTCAATCATCTTCGTCAACACAAGATGGACGTTGTTAAGTATCAGTTGGAAGGTACAAAATAATTAAAACGCTGCAAATCGTTACACAACGGTTTAATATTATCTTGCACATTATGATTCCACACCCAGTTTCACATCTCTGAGACCCATCTCATTCAAAATAGCAGTTAACGGCACGAAACGACCTGACAACCACGAAACATGGAGAATTAACATACTCCAGACAATTGGTTCGACGTGACGAATCTTAATGATGGGCGGGAGTCAGGCGGGACGCAGTTCCAGAAACGAGCGCAGACTGGGGAGAAATGGTCACTTTTGCGATCTCGCCCCGCGTGCTACTTCAAGTAGTAGAATTTACCTCACTATATTTACTGGGATTTCACTGTTTTCCGTCTAGACAAAGAAATATATCTCTGTGGCCCGTCCTATTCAACTCAGTATCGAAAAACACCCAGGAAACGAAACCAAACACTACCCAATTACAAGAAAATGCGACAAATTTGTTTTCGGCTAGTTTCCTAAACCGTGTTTTGCCCATAAAACTCACGGGCTTCGTCTGATTGCAGGCTGGCACAACTAAATTGGAATTTTCGTGCAAGAGAACCTGTCTCACTCCAACCACCCATCAATTCGACTCCTCTTGTCGAGCCATTTGCCTAGCCGTAGCCTAGAATACGTCGATAGTCACGTTTCGTATCGTTTTCTAGTATTTTCGATGCTGCGTTCAATGAGATGGGTCTTGGCAGTGTGAAAGGCATCAAACTGTGCTGTCATTTATAATAGACCGCTGCGTATCATATAGAAGGCAAAGTATGGCCTGGACGACGGATGGGAATAGCACATTTGGAATTCCCGTGCCTTGAAGCGTTAAGGAAAAATGTTCTTACCAAAAACTGGTATTCTGAATAGTTATTCAACTCATACGGAATCATGTCCACTAAAATACCTCCGAAACGTTTG
Organism: Pachypeltis micranthus; assembly: GCA_020466155.1. Lineage (NCBI taxonomy): Eukaryota > Metazoa > Arthropoda > Insecta > Hemiptera > Miridae > Pachypeltis > Pachypeltis micranthus. Next base: position 37,125,278 of record CM035773.1, read on the forward strand.
TTTCAATAATAATATGGTATAATTTGGTAATGACGCGTTTCCTTTCAGCATCATCGAAAACAACTGCTATCTCATCGTACAACTAAATTTAACCTCGAGATTTCCTACTGCTCCGAAACTACTTGATCGAATGAAACACCCAACTTGGATGGAAGCACAAAAAAGGCTGGACCGAACAAATGAAACGGGCTCTAGGCGAGACTTTGAAAAACCAATCAATGTCAAAAAATCACCTTCCTCTGTCCAGTTATCTAAATCGACGGACTGGCCTAGTACCTCCTAGACAACATCTGAGCTCCACCATTTCTGCTCTCTTGCAGTAACTTGTTCTGGTTAATTTTGTTGTTGTGGTGTCTTTTCAACCGAGGAGTACTTTTATCTGTTCTGTATTACCTGCACGTGTTAATGCAATTCACAAGGTTTTCTAAAAAAAATCAAACTTTTTTTTTCTCATAAACTGGCAGTTATTGTTAGTACAGCGCTGGATGAAGAGCGATGACTATCTCAATGTTACTTTGTACCTGAAATTGAACAACAGCAAAAAGGTTTCTTAGCCTGTAACAATCAGATGGCACCAATAAATGAATATTCACAATGTAATATAATTGCAGAGGTGGAATAAGAAAAATTAAATTAACCATCGAGGACAAGTGAGGTGAAATTAGAATGATCCTGACATTAAGTGAAGCGGGAAGTGAATTTTGAGCCTATCAAAAGCTGATCTGACGTCACAATGTGGAGGTCTCGTAAACGATTTATTGCCAGACACAGAGTTAAGAATTGTTGCGAGAGAGACAGACGCTACGTTGCAATTTTAAGCCGTAGGAAGAGTAAAAAAAAACGTAGTTTGTGCACTTGATAATTGAAAACATGATTTTGCCGAAAGTGTGCTGAGGGTAGTCGGGGTTGTGAGAAATCGACTGAATATTTTGATTTCTGAAAACTACTGAACAGGGTTTTACCGCTCGTAACAGTTTATAAATAATTTGAAACGCTGACAAAGGGGGCTAATAGCCTACGCCACATGATGTCACAGAATTAGTAAACTGTCGTCTACCTCGAGTTAATTTTTGGGTTGGTCTAGAGAGAGAGAGAGAGTGTAGAGAGACTGCAGGGCGAACAGCGAACTGAGTCGTGGCCACATATGAGCCCATTCCCCATCACCCAAGTTATGTAAGAATGGGTACCGGAATCTTCCGGTTCCCTCCACAAATTTGAGGATTCTCTTTCATTCGTTGGGTCGTATATTGTCCCTATCTATAGTTCGTCCTCCAAGTCTTTTTAATCTAATTCTAAACCATATTGAGCATTCACATATGAAATGCTCAACCGTTTCTATTTCCCCACAGGAGCATTCAGCTCTAATTGTTGGGTTATATCTATGTAGTGTGTTCTGGACTGGGTAGTGTCCAGTTAACATGCCAATTAATCTTCTTAATTGTATCCTATTTAGTTTTAGGGCCCCTGGGTTGGCCTAGAGGACTTGCCCTATCCCTCTGCTATTGGACCGAGTTATCGCACCCTTTATCATGAAAATTATAGCCAATCGATGCGTTATTTGTTATCACTGTTCTGACCTCACTTGGAGTACACCATCTTCTTACCCCAGAGCAGAATGGAAGTGTCTCAAAGTGGGCCACTATCGCGTTGACTGATACACTTTGCAGTGTACTTGAATACAAGTACAAGGATTGAATAGCTTAACCATTTTTTTATTTGAGGATTCCTATAGTTTATAGCAGTAGAATCAAAGAGTGTTTGAAGAGAGTGGCTTGTCGAGGTTCATAACGAACCGACACACAGTCAATTCCCCAACTATGTCACTGGTGACCATTGCCCCACCCACTTGCTTTACAAAGAGAAGGGTTGAATGGTCAAGGCGCCAGACTAAAGTCCACTGGTCTGAACTCTACCATCAAGTTGCAACCCATTTGGTCACTAACCTGTCAATCTTAAAGATAGATGTAGAAAGGCGAACGTAAGTTACACAAAAAATCATAGATCCCAAGTTTTTCTTTGGTAACGAACCATACAACCTATTTTTAAACACACAAGGGCACATTTGAAGGGACTGTAACTGGACTCGGAAGGCAGACTTTACAATCAGGAAAAGAGTCAGTACTAGATACTTGCTACAGCAGGTTGTGAGCTGTAAGAGCCTGTTACCCTTTCTTCTCTGGTCTGGGAGAGTACGCCAGGAAAATGGTGTGCGCGGAGAGGTTTCCAGTAATAAGTTTGTTCTGCACTGCTATCTGTTTTCTTGAGTTATTCATAGTTGCTTTAGTAGGGGTAGGAGGTCTGTCACTCTAGTCAGAGGTTAGGAAGATGAGTGACCAAGAACAACCCGAAACAGAAGGCAAATCACGAGCCAACTTTTAATAACATCTAGACGCTTTTTTCCATTCTGGAAAAGATGGGACGATGCTTCGTAGTATGAAAGAGCTAAATAATAAGCCATTAGCTAGGATGGATGTACACTGTTCATTAGGTGGGTCTTCCTTCAACAGTGTTTGCAGCTCTCAGGGGTTGCCAGGCACAGGTGGCAAAAGAAAGCAGAAGGTTATTTGAGAGGAAGGAACCTGAAACAAAATTATGTCCCTCTGGACCCACCTGCACTGCCCTAAAGACTGAAGCACATTCAGTTTGAAGGGTAGTAGGAAATGGATTAGTGGACTCCCAACTACAAAGAAATCTTCAAGAATTTAAGTTAGCTAAACTGGGCTCACCCAACTAAACAATTGTCCTACCAGGTCATCGCAAGATCCCTGGTCACAATTTCACAGGGGGAGTGCGCCAGAAGAAAACATCCTGCTAGGATCTTGAAAGGATCGAAGGCATGTATTGAGGATGACTACATAGGATGGTCGTTGGAGAGGCCACATAAGTAAAGGTATCATCACGTGGCAGTGGTTCAGCCCCGGAATTGTGTCAGTGACTGGGAGAGGCTAGTAAGAAGGAAGTCAGCCATCGGATATTCATTTCTTGAAATAATGCTCTAGAAGTGGTTCCACAAACACTTCCCGAGACATTAAAAATTAACTCCCCCTAATTGTATCTCAACTAAGTTGCTTTCTGATTACATCTAGGGATCAAGAACACGCTTTCCTCTTTCAGCTCACCCTCCTATGCCTCTATTTAATGCTGAGTTCACGTCTGACCTACTGCCTGAGCGTGGGTGGATGGGCTCACTGGTACAGGCGCCTTCTTAACTCCAACAGAAAGAAGAGGAGAGGTTTTTAAGATTTTCTTCTGAACACCGTCGTAACCTTTGAGCGAACATCCTCAAAATGAGGCGAATTGATTTCCCTGGTTACCCCCAGCAGCAGTTTGACCACCAAATATAAGTCTGTCGGTAATTAACTCAACGTGAAACAATAATGAGGTTGGGTGCATTCATCAACATCGTTAATCATCATTCAAATAACTTTGTTTGGAGAAAAATAAATGATTAAAGTCGGGCAGATTTGAGGAGCATCTGATGAGAAATTTCTATAAATGCAGAAACTTATTTGTCGAGGGGTTAACAGCGAGGCGTTCCATCATGCTGTTGTACGAGTCGTCGAGAAGATCGAAGAAGAAACAAACTAGAAATGTTTGTAGAAATGTCTTTGGTTTTTTATTCAATTGGCGAATAGTTTGCTCGTACAGTGGGTTCCATAGCCAAAAAATGAACTCACCGACTCTTCACCCTCCGGACGATCAGAACTGGGAACTGAATCGGTTAAATATAATGCCAACCAATGCACGTGCCACAAGCACACTGTTACTCTTTTCAAGCGCCGGTTCATCATTCAAATACGCACTGAATTGTCCTAGAAGCGTTGTGCCCCTGTCTACTGTGTGTATCGTAAGGCATGTTCAGACCAATGGAGTTCAAGCGATGCAATTTCGTGAATTTTTTGTTTGTTTACCCCTCCCTCGTTCGTTCAAACGTGGTGTCACGTTTTATCATGCAGTACCGAAGCGATTGCAACAGGATTTTTCAAGTAAGGAAAACATTTTTGTGATGAAAAAGTACTTACAAGCGGTCAAGGCACGTCTCGGAAACGGCAAAGGGCAATTCTTACCTAAACTCAAAGGCTGTCCCCTAATTTAACGTACTTACCGACTGTTCACTCAAGTTTACAAATACTCGGTGATATACACGATACGACTTCAACACTTTGAAAGCCAAAGTTGCTAAGCTGAAATTTTCCACCTTCCAGTCAAGCGATCAAACTAGTCATTCGCTATGGGAAGTGAGTGGGCAATGGGGAGCAGTGTGTGAAAGCGCACCTCATCATACAAATCTCCAGGATGAGCACGTTCGGAGAATAATGTGGAGGCTCCTGAAGGCGCTTCAACTCTTACATCGTTATTTCGGATAGGAAGACTGGAACCAGGAACGTTACTTCGAGATGGATTGAGAGGAAGAGGGGGTGAAACGCTAAAAATGCTATTTTTTGGCACATGTTGGATTGCTTCCGTTCAATGGACATCCAGAGAAACTTCTAGTGAAAACAACGTGAAGGCATTCACTACTTGAATACACCCTGTGAGTTTGACTTGGTCGTAAATTCCAAAAAACCTCTTACTGCGCCACAGCCCTATATCTCCGTTCACCGATTTTCACGGAGATATTTGTAGGAAAAAATTGTGCGTAGAAGATTATTTGAAAATTTGATCAAAACCGTCATTTTGAAGAAAACAGCAAAAACGTTTTATGGTGGTAGTAGTTCCTATGTATCTTACAAGCGTAGTTAAATGATCATACTGTAAAGGTTATATTCGGCTACCGCTTAAACGTTGTCTCTAGTGACATTTGAGCGGAATTTATCGTTGAAATGCTTCGTAATTTATTGTGCTGCACTCGTCATCTTACTACAGATGGACATTTTTTGTTATAGTTGTGTTATTTCGAGCTGCATGTACAAACCGTGTAATCAAAATCGTTACAGCCGTTTTTGAGAGAAAATTCAGTGTTTTGATCAGTATGATAACTATAGTTAGTTTTGACAGCCTTATTTTGCCGTTTCACGGTAACCCGTGGGCTAGAGCTGATTTGGGGGAGCCATTTCTCAAACAAGTGGTTTCCTAGTCAAAATGAACCCTCATAAGAGATACAGACACACCACTCACACAGATAATTTTCTCAAATAGTGTTTTTCGTACTCAGAAACCCGTAAGATCTGGAGAGAATTCAATTTTTTTTACAGTCGATTACACATGATCGAGAGCAACCTCAGAAACCCCAGTGTTCAAATTCTGTGGTGTGAACTCCAGAGGCCCGAACCTTAAAAAAACTGTTGACAATCGGGTCAATTACTTATACGTTGACGACTCTATAAACATCGTGACGTAAATAATAGTAGCTCAGTACATTCCGCAACTTGAATCACCACTACGTGAAGTGATTTCTTACCAAATTCGTACGAAGAGGATTGAACGAGTAGCTAAATCCTTGAAAATGAGGAATATACGTAGGGTAGTGAGGGTGTTTCAACTTACTGAATGGGGTGTAACTTAGTGACAGTTTTCGAGCAATTTCGTAAGTATGTTTTCTTCTCCGCAACTATTTCTGTATGAACGGAGATATAAGACAAAACGCACACAAACAATATTTTCCGAACATTGCGATTCATTCATTTTTCAAATTTTCTAAAAGTGGCTGCGCCGATTTTGATCAAAATGACGGAATACGTTCAGCTAAATAGTGAGCACATTGTGTTTTCGATAAACGTTTTTGTTGAAATGCGTTGAACGAAGATACAGCGTCTTAATTAGTGGTGGGGTGAGGGAAGGTGCACTTTTTTCAGTCAATTCAGTAACTTCCACTTCTTTTTTTTTTTCGCACAGTTTGATGTTAGTACTGCAATCTGCTCTTGGGCAGGAAGTACATGGTCACCCCTCTCTCCTCGTCGAATCATAATTGGGCTACTTTGAGGGCGGTTTTTGACAAGCTAATTGAGAGCCAGAAATCAGAATTAATTTAGAATAAAGCACCTAAATGAGTTGAGCGCTTTAAGTTCAAACATTGAAAGCATTTTCGGCTCTAGGTTGAGATTGACGAGGGAGGGATGAAACGGGGAAAGAAGGTTGAGAGTTAGAGCCGCGCTGAGAGATTTGATGCTGCGCTACTTAGAAAATCCAATAGCAGGAGGCAGCTTGTTCTCCGGGCTGATTTGTGAGTCGCAAGGGCCCTTTTGATTAGAGCTTGGCACGACGCCAGAGCTACTTTCCTCTCGCACGGAGAACCCTACAGTTTAGCGGATTTAATAAATTCGTTCGCCGAGCGACCTCTCGATTTTTGTGGAATATCTGGATGACAAGGTATATATACTCAATTTCCCGATGAGGTGCCTTATATTTTTATTCGCTCATTTCTTCAACGAAAATATTGAAGTGTCTGCCGGATCTGGTGGGAGATAGAAAGGGAAGTTCAACGTTCATCAGGAGTGAAGTGGTATGCTTCCTATCTCTTCATCTAAGTGTCACATTGGTGCTAGTTTCCAACCACTCGATGAATTAAACTTCTGAAAGGCTCAAAGGTCCAGTAAACAGACTATTTTTCGTCGTTGTTCTAGCGATGAATGAAGAAAGAAAAGAAACAAGCCTATCCATGAACATACTAGATTTGATCCTGTCTGAGGATCTGAAGGTAGCGATTAGCCTTCTCGTTATTAACTTGGACGAACTCTTTGACAACTGAAGCATTTACTACACCGTGGAAAAATGCAACTTCTGTCCAGGCATCATAGACGAATGTCAGTCTTTTTGGAGGCTTTGAAACCTTATACAACGCATGCATCTCTCGAGAGTCGCGAGTGACTGTAGGAAACAATTAGCTGGCACTGAACCTTATGGTACGAACTACACAAAAATGTCTGAACGCGACAGGAGCTGGTCAGTCTAGTTAATGTATCTTATCACACTCAGTCAGAGTAACAATGGAAGAGCTACAGCCATGAGTAAGGTAGGAGCCACGAATTTACCAATCTACCCTTCTCCTTGACATCTGAAGTAAGCGTCACTTCTCAGCTTCACCGTCTTGTAATCTTACCCTATCTGCTGTTATCTCTGTGGTCCATTTCAAGAGCTCTCCCAACATGTTCATTTTTGCGTAAAGTTAACTTTTTTATTCTTCACGCTTTTGATTGAACTACGACCACAAGGCAGCTCTAAGGAACTGATGACTTCATTTCAGAGATACAAGAGATGATTGCAATGGCCACTGTATATTTGAGACTTCTGTACCGAGCAAAAACGAAACCATAACCATTCACTAACAGAGCACTGAGATTGGTGCCACTTCAAAAGCCATAGCCAGCAAACCCAGGTACTGCAGGAATAGAAGCAATCACCAGATATTCGCCAGAACAAGAGTATAACTGCAAAGAGACAGGGTTGTCTTGAAGAAGGTTGAGGCTTGGCAAGAATACAAAGGTGGTTGTTAAGAGGGGCCAAAGGGGTGGACTGGACTGGATTTGCTAGAATGTCAGGGCACGAATTAAGAGGTGAAGTAGTATGTCAGCTCCTAGTTTTACTGATGGTTCAGAAGTTATTTCGTCAAGACAGGAAAATTACACAAACTACACCAACTACAATGCAAGGTCAACTGTAGCATCAAAACATGATACGTTAATCTGCAGGCCCTCCATAATGGAATTAACCAGCACAAATCAGTACAGAAGATACAAATGACCTTCACCCAATAATACAGTGAAGAAGAAGAAGACTGCAGGGCATCAGGAAAAACCGAGGGAACAGTCACCTAAGTCGTGGCCACAACAGGCCCATTTCCCTTCACCAAAACATAGTAAAGGGATCTGACTTTGGCTCCTGGAATGGCTTCTAGAGTCTTCTGGTTTCCTCCACAAATTTGAGGATTTCCCTGCATTTCTTAGTTCGTATATCATCCCTGTCTATTTTACGGTCTCCTAGTTTTTCTAGTCTGGCCCTGAACCATATTGGGCGTTCATATGCTCAACCGTTTCTGTCTCCAATGGTCGGATTAACCCATTCGATGCGGGGAAAAAAAATTGGACAACCTAACGGTCGGAAAAATTGGCGAGGGGCGCTCTTATTGTTGGGCATGGCATCATATGATGCCACCTGTACGAGACAAAAACCACCATGACATCATATGATGCCATTCGCACTGAATGGGTTAAAACAACAAAATGTATTCCTAACCGCATAATATCAGGTTAGCATGCCTAATTGAGTTTTGTCCAATTTTAGCGCCCATTCCGTCTTTTATTAGTTGTACCTTGTGATCTGAACTATTAAAGAACTCAATCCTATGTCGTTTCAATGTCATTCCTAACCCTGTTCCAGAAGATATTATCAACAGCCTTTTTGACTGTTGCCATCCTAACTGGTATGTATGATTCTAGCCCATAAAATGGGGCAGCCCCATAGTAGCCCTTACGTCCAAGAATCCACTTCAATGTCAGAGTGTTGTCCCTCAATGCAAATTCATTCTCTTTGTTTGTGGTGTCCTCAACTAGTAGACTCCTAACAATTGGATTGGCCAGAATTTTTATTAACGATTGGTTGTCTGTAAATATCGTAATTGCCTAGTTACTAGTGAGTTCAATGCTACAGTGAGAAGAAGAAGAAGAAGAAGGGCATATACCATACTCACCTACACACTTCAAAACAATAAGCAAAGGTAGCCTTCAGCAGAGTTGCACTAAGAGATGGCGTGTGTATAAAGGTATCCCTGACAAAAAAAGAAAAAGACAGCCAGGAATGGACGAAGAAGCTAGGAGCTTATTTCCTTACTCTGCAAAATGATCAAATAAAAGTACCCTTCACTGGGGAGCGAGAGCTGAGTACTTCCTGACCAGGCCAAATAAAAATAATAGTTGAACCACGCTACAGCCGAATTTCCCGTCTTGCCAACAATGTTCAGTTGTTTACCTGACATCTGCAATAGTTTGCATATTCGTGCAGTGCCATCCGCCTAACTGAGTGTCAGCGTGACTCAAGCGTGAATGAAAAATAAATAAAACGAATACGATTGTAGCTAGCTCGACAAATACTTTACACATTTTCATTCCAACGATACTCTGGCGGTGAAGTGGTAATTACAGTGGTGGGAGGGCGGGAGGTACTCGGATAACAATGAATGTGAACTCATGTACAGCGAATTTTTGAATGAGGGCTGCTGCAAGGAACTCCTAGGGATTATGAGGAAGACAACATTTACCCTACGACTCAGTTTAGCGTGCACACTGAGAATAACGGCTCTTTTACCGGTCCCCAAACCTCCATTTCGGTCCTCGAAAGAGTGAAACAATGAATGAACCTAACTTTCAAATGAGGATTCTTCCAATGTTTTTAAACTGAATTAAAACCACCCGTTACAATTTTATTTACTTGTCGTTGTCAAGCGGCAGGCAAGCCAGTTTTTGAAGGTTGAAACAGCTAGTTTCACGGGGTCAGTCTGCATCAACGACACTGACGGGGATTTGTGTGTGTGGTTAGCATCATTAGCTACAATGTTCCAGAAAATCTCTTCAATTTTGTTGCCAAACTACCGAAAAAGCTTATGTGGTATTTTCACTTCTGTTGTGATTTCAATGTGAAGCATAACTCACACCCCCCTCACACCGGAAGCATTGGCTGGGTGTGGATAACCTCATTCAAAGAGTCCTAATGAATGCCAATACATAGTTCACGATATTTTAGGCGCGTCTTCAGTGAGTCAGGTAGTTCTCAATAACTTAACCCAAGTGACAAGTGTGTCAGGAAGGTTCTAACGTGCAACGGCTTCTTTAAAGATTAGTAAAAACGTTACATGTATTTATATTCTTTTGGTGTTCTTGATTGTTGAATAATAAATGGATATGCTTGGAGCATGTCCCTCCCAACTCACCCCCATTAGTGGTTCCCCCTTTTTTTAATAACTAATAATCGTGATGTGACTTGAACTTCATGATGTTTTCCTCTTTTATCTATTATAACTCATGATTATAAGGGAGAATGAAAACCTAAAAAGCAGTCACTGCATATGTGTCATTATTAATTGAGCCCCAACAAACATGTCGATTTATATTTATATATAACTGACTGGATACATGGAAGGAATATCAGTAAATACTGAATCTTCACGAATTATCATGATGCCTTATTATTACATTGAGCTGCCACTCAATGCTCGCGTGCAAACCATATCTACGACAGAACTGCACGCTTCTCCACTAAGAGAGCCAGAACCACACGGCTGGCGGCAGGCGTCCGCTGAGGAGAAGGGAAACTCCAACTCCCCTTACTGAGAGAATCGTCATCCGTCAAGATATGGACCGATTACCTGAACCATGGATGTCGCAGCTGTGTGTGGGACGAATACGCACGATCCACAGAAGATGTGTACGTCAGAGACTTTGTGAGGTGACTGTTTATTTGTAGTACTTAATTTAATACTCCCACCACAAACATGGGCACCCTTTTGGAACTTTATTCGAAATCCTCTCTCTCTCCCTCTTTCTATGCACAAGATTAGGTTCCCCTTTGTTGGGTGAACAGCAAAGCACTTAATCAAGGGCGGAGTGATGTACTGGGATGAACCAAAACCTTCCATTCAGTGGAAGCTCGTCCTGGGCAATTGTGCTGACTGGGCACCTCAAACGCCCTGATTCGCCTGAGACTTCGCTGCCGTCAGTTGAAATCGAGCCAGTACCCTCGTCGCCGTGTCGCCCCCACTCGCGTTCGCTCCCAGTTACCTGCTTGTGGTGGTTAAACTTGCCCGACTGTAATTGAGATATAGTACTTTCTCCCGAATCACTTAGTGCGTTATCACAGTTATTTACCCATAGCAACTTCGAATTAAACTCATTCCATGAACTTCGGATGATGCCTATGAGTCAGGTGATGATAAACAATTGACAGGAGATGTGTACACTGAAGACAAAATTGTGTTTTTTTCAAGCATAGAACCTCACCTAAGTGCCAAAAAGCGTCATGCTGGGGAGAAATGAAGTGACATCTCAGTCTCACACCCTGCCTCCTCTCACACTACCCCCTTACCACCATCTCAGGAGATCTGGTGCCTTCCTTTCTCTTGAGGCTGATATAGCTGGTTACAGGTAGCAATTATTCGCGCTCTTCCTTCCCTCACTCCCTTTCATTTGTGTTGAGTCCTAGATTTCCACGTTCCATGTTTTCGAATCTTACCCGCTGACTCTATGCAGCATGCATCTTGCGGCCCAGGGGGTTTCTTCTTACAGATTGGGTTACGTTTTGATTAGATCACAGCAGCACTCAGCTTACTGTACACGCCAGGAACCGCAATTTTGGTAAGTACTCGAAGACGATATGTGTATACGACTTTGTGATTTAGCGAGGCTTTTGCGCTAAACAACTTGGACTATTGTCATCAACACTTTGTCCCGAGATGTCTATTGTCGCCTGGGCTCACGTTCCTTCCAACTCAGTCCCCGTGTTTGAGGCGGTAAATCCTTTTCACGGGCATTGTCAATAAAAACCTTCTATTCCAATCACATTCGGTAGTTATCAAAACGATAACACGACAATATCGTGTCGACCGATCATATACCTGCCTCCATTCAAGGGTTCGTATAGTCTCCAACCCGATGGTCGTGGCCTAATCCCGTGAAAACTTGTGATCTCCAGAATATTATGTTAGTTCGGTCGGGTTCACGTGAAACGAATTTCATGGCTTTGAAGAAATAATAAACACATTCGAGAATATATCTTGAAGTGGAAATAGTTTTTGTAATCGATGTATTGATTGCATACATAATTTATACCTAGCCCGGGCTACACCTAGTTTCCTGTCAAAAACCCGCACATAACGTCTAAAAATTATTCTTAATTCGCTGAAGACGAGTGACTACTTCCGCCAGCAGGGCGTTCTAAGGAGAGAAGACTATGAGTTCAAGCCAAAGAGAAATATCTGAAACAAACGCAATGGCTTTTTAGTATTGATCATCTTCTGAACGCATCGCCTGACCTCGAAAGCCGCGGAATTGACCAGTATCGACGAGTCCATTCATAAATCAACTGCTTGGTTGCTTTTGAAGGCTTTGTAGTTCCCATCGGAGGGCAAACGCGAGTGAAGGCCGATTAGGACGCTCTTCAATTGGGTCGAAAAAGAGTCGTGAAGGGGCGGAGGGGAGGGGGAGAGTGGGTTAGAAATTTGCCAGAAGAGACGACTAAACGAGGCGTTTCAAAAAACATCTGAGACGGAAAATAAGCGTTTGAACAGACGAGAAGTTTCCACGAGCCGTTTATTTCGTCGTGACGCCAAACAGAACAAAATGGTCGACACTGCTGCTATCTTGAGGTGGAAGGGGTTCCTTAAGAATCATCCTCACTCATATAGGGTAGGAAGAAAAGTTATCTAATCGATTAAAAAAATGTTCTCACCTCACTTCAGCCCTTCAAGTTTTTATAGCTGTTGTATCCAAAAAACAACGTTTACGAACAACTCCTATTTAATCATTCCAAAACTAACCATAGTTATTGTACCGCGTACGAATTGAAGATCGAAATAAAAGACACTCGTTGAGCGTGAGGAGAACTGTATTAAACGTGCAATGAACTGAGTCGAGTTTGCGTACAAAAGGGCGACACAAGAGGACGACTCGGAAATATGCGTGAACTGGCGGGAAACTGTATCGGAAGGAGGGAACAAGCTGTAACTGGTCTGAGAATTGATGGTGGAAAGTGTATGAGTGGGCATACAGAGACAAGTGTCTTTCGTGAGAGTTGATAGGTGAATGAATTTTGGAAGAGCTGCCTGTTGTGGAAGGGAGGAAATGATATTTTAGAATGCCCAGACGAAGCGGGAAATCCATTGCTGTTGTAACTAACCACGAAGGTGGAATTCCGCAGGTACGAAGATTTTTGGGGAACATGAACGTTGCTGTTAAGGGCTAGGGAGTCCTGTTAAGGCAGGTGGTATTCCGAGTTCAAAAAACCCAGACTGATTTGACTTGCGTCGAACAGTAATGAATACACCAAATATTTCTTCTCTCAAAAACAACCCCGATGATTTAAATCAACTTTTTGTAGGAACAATGCTATAAAATTCTCATCTGTGGAAAAATCCCAAGCGTAACAAGATTTCGGTGCAGTTGATTCATTACAAACCTTGCGCATATGACACTTTGGTTTTCCGAAAGATTGGTTGGCAATGAATAAAAAGCCTGCCTTTTAACGACAGAAGCTCCATATTTATTGTATGATAACCAAAAGCAACGAGAGAAAGTCTGGAATTCGAACTAACGTCATTTTTTTTACTAACGTGTTTGGCAGAGTTTCCTAAAACTGAACAAACACGTCATCCACGAATCATCCGGTCAGACGCGTAATACGACTTTCTTCAGCTGTACGTGCGTTTAACTATTTTTTGTTACTCTATCAACTTTCATTCAGGTTTATATGAACTTGGCTCAACTGGTAGGGCGTAAGGTTCCGGAATTCATTGAATTGATCCTACTTATGCTAAGACTGTTTATCGAGTGATCAGTGCATTGGGGCCTTTGCCAGCAACAGTTCCCATAACGGGTTAAAGTTGAGCATCGAATCTCATGACCTCAATGAACGACCGTGGATCCCACCATATGGATACATCTTGTTGGGGTTTAGGGTAATGAGCCTTTCCTCGCCGAAATTTCAGTCACTGTTCTTGTACTAAATTGAAGTTGGGCTCAAATCTAGAAAAGCCTGAGAGGTAATTAGATGATTATATTTCTTTTTCATGTAGGTAATTTGATCCCACTATGTGGAAATTTTCCTAATCTTGTAGTCCTGTAGGGATATGAGGCTTTCCCCGCCACAATTCCATCACGTTTCTAAAAAAGGTGAATGAATTTTGGAGGAGCTGTCTGTTGTGGAGGGGAGGAATTGATATTTCAGAATGTCCAGACGAAGCAGGAAATCCGTTGCTGTTGTAACTAACTGCGCAGGTGGAATTCCGCAGGTACGAAGATTTTAGGGGAACATGAACCTTGCTGTTCATGATTTGTACTATTGAGTGTTTCAAACTTTGAAAAGCGAGAGATTCATCAAGTTTCAAAAATAACATCTGGAAAATAATTGAAGACAGCAAGTTACACCGAATAGTTTCCCTGCCATTGTTCCTGTATCAAGTTAAAGTTATTCTTGATCATAGTTAATAGTTAATGAAAGAGGAAAGAAACTAGCTCCTCTGCTCGCCGGAATTGAAAATATTTATGACGACTTTGGCCTGAGAACTATTCATAGTAATAATATTAGTGAGGCGTATTTTTGTCATAATACTTCCAGGCATGAAGGGTACAAAAAACGTTAGGTCTAACCTCATAACAGAACTTTCTTAGTGGGGCGTGACACTGATCTGTTCCTCGCAGCCCTGAAAATGGAGGGATATAGTCTTAATGTTGTCTGCGATCCCAAACTTTTAATAATAAGTAAATAAACGTCCTAGGAACGAAAATGTTGCCTGACTCTCAACCCCATTTCACTCATGATTGGTTATGGTTCGTATATTTGATGTGGAAGAATTACTGTGCATAAAGTCGTTGACAGATCGTTGACCTGATTTAATAATTGCAAACCTCTAAACATTAAGAAAAAAAGTTTGGGAGTAGGAGTACTGCAACATTTCTGTTGTTTAGAAAGATTTGGAATATCACCCCTTTACACCCCTACTACAGTAAGTATCCTCATACCAAGCGACCGAGGGACATTGTGATCTACGACACCAGTTAACTACACAACTTAAGCCTTCAGATAAGAAAAGATACAAAGAGAAGACGTATCGAGCAAAAGAAGAGTTGTTATAGTGAAGGGGGTGGGGGTGGGGTGGGGTGAGGGAAACAACGGAGGGTACTGTGATAAATGAAAATCTCACGACACTAACAAAACGAAATAAGACCAAGTTTAGGTTTTACGATGCAGAGGGAAGTTGAGATTGGACGCATAGATCAAAAAGCGATGCTCACAACTTCGTAGTACTGATTACTTGGGAAAGAGGGGGGGGGGCGGAATGCTGAATAATACTATTTTACACGGGCTGACCCAGTTTTGTGCGGGTCGCTGGAAGGTTGTACGTCGTTTTGTTGTACTACAAGGAAAATGACAAGTTAAAATAAATTGCACCCTATCGCAAAGAATTACGTTCCTTTTTTTTTTCGTATGAAGTTACTCGCCCCATGTGAATGAGACGACTCTCAGTTTGAGTGTCAGAGGAGCAAAAAAAAGAAAGAAAACCATGAGAGAAAAGAATAAGAATAAATGAAGAGAAAGATGGGGAAGGAAAAAAAAGTTTACGTAACGGCAAAATGGCGTCTCTAACAATTATTAATAATTTTCATGTTTCACACGTCATGTGGGCATCAATAACACAAATCATGCAAATATTGAACATTGAACACAGCTAGGAATGAAAAAGTGCTGTCAAAGCCACATTGAAAACTCGCACACACACTCACTACGGCAACATGCTTTTTGGTCAACAAAGCCGTTGGTGGCAAACTTGTTTGGAAAAAGTGTCCGCTACAGTGGCAATGAGCCAAATTTCATGCCGTCGCGTACGATTCCGCTTTTGAGGGGACTTCCTGATTTCGAAACGATTTCATTCACTTTTTCTGCCAACTGCGATGTAGAATTAAATTACTTTAAAATTTATATTGACGTTAATTCGTTGTTTGTGGACACAAAGTAGTGGAGTACATCCACATCTAAGATTGGCCCACATCTTATTTCGAAAACTCGAAGACAGCTGTTCGGTTGCACTTTTGAGGGTTGAACTAATTGGAGTTCTCTTTGCACATGGTGGCAGTCGAGGGAACACTCGTTGTAGATCATAACGTGGGTAGGTGAAGATTAGTAGATGGGATGGTTGGGTGTGAAGGGAGAAGGGGAGTTATAGTCAAGGGAAGAATGGAGCTGAACGTGAAGGACGAAAGGAAATGGTGGTAACGGAGGAGGGGAACTGACAGTGTGGGATGAGGGAACTGGTGGTGAAGGAGTAGGGGATGTGGTGATGTGGTAGGAGCGGAACTGGTGGTGAAGGAGTAGGGGAGGTGGTGATGTGGAAGGAGGGAAACTAGTGGTGAAGGAAGAGGGGAATTGGTGGTGACAGAGTAGTGAGGCTGGTGGTGAGGGAGGATAGAGCTGGTACGAGGGACTAGGCATTTCGTAGAACATACTACCTAACATCTATTTCGTTTTGTAAAACTGGCTTCACACACTGTTTGGAGATCTTTTCATTGGGATTAACGATGATAAACACTACTTGAGGTGGACGTATGCTAAGTTGATTGGAGCATACGGGTAAAATAAACCAACATGTAGGGGGGAGGATGGGTAGAGAAGTAATGGCAGGTTGAACTACATCCAGTTCGGAGGTACGGTATATTCTGGGTACATCATAACATAAAGCAGTGGTGAGCGTTGGCAGATGGACATAAATAGTACTGGCAGTCATGGGGTGCCCAGGGGTGGGTGGGGGTGGGAGAGCGCCGAGACAGTTCAGAAAGGGGGCTTACAAGGGAAGGGAACTCCGATCTCGGACGACCCTTGCTGCTACCTGCAGGAGACAGGGGACTCCCCAGAGACTCAGTGGTCACACAAGGGTCCTATCAATGTGCAGGAGAGTGAGGGGGCTAGGCAGGCCATGGAAGTTGCTCAGCCAACATTTTCCAGTAGTTACCAGAGAGGATGAAGGGAGGTTCAGGTGTTGTGGTTATGGATTGAGCTGTTTTAGCAATTGAGCTTTTGAGTAATTGAAAAAACTGAGGACAATGTGAGGCACGTTTTCTCCGCCTATCGCAGATGAGTCAAATCTCACTACGTACTTCAACCGTCGTAGGCAAGATGCCAAACGTCACTGGGAGACAATGGCAGGTGATTCATGTTCCGGCCAACTAGTCTCCTAGCATTCCAGAATAAGGCCTGTTGGGTTGAAATTCGTCATCATGCGCAAGAAAAGCTTTGAGAGGGACTGTAGTGCCAGTAGGGAGGTTACAAAAGAACCCCTTTTAGCCCTCACTTCTCAGTTCATTAGACTCTGATGATGTAAACCAAGGCTTCCTCGAGGCCCTTCTAGTCAGTGAGGAGGAACGATAAGTACAAACTTCTCTCAATTATCATTCTTGCCGCGAAGACCAGCAAAGAAAAATAGTAATCTGCAAATATCACTTCAACTGACGCCTGCACGCCATTGTATGAGGTGCTCCATTTATCCTGACAGGCTCTGCAGGGTGCTGGACCCAAAGGCAAACAAACTTACTCATTGCAGATCCAAACGCCACTGTATCACGATCTGCATACATCTAAGTAGCCGAGGGGTAACTGGAAGTACATTTTCCCTACCCTCCATTCAAAGACAGAATTACGTGAGAACGAAGAAGAATTACGACGGACGCTGCAAGGTTTTTACTAATAGGACAGCTTTCTCTGTACCAGTTTGGACATAATCCACTCTGTACCTAAAATGCATGTCAAAATATAAAGACAATAAACGACTACAAACATCGCTTAGGCAGACAAAGTGACATAAACCCTCATTTCCTTCGCGGTAAAAAAAAGAAGCGTACTTATCCGTTATGTCGAATAATTCCCAATTCACGACATATAAATAATAATAAACGCGTAAAATGGTCTCTGGGGAAGTGGGAGCGCGTAAATAATTTAATTAAATGCATTCGTTGAACAAAATGAACGTTTAATACTGTTTAGAGACTTCATTCAAACTCTGAGCGCATTCTGAAAAGAGGAAAGGTGCAATTGACGGTATGAAATGTTAAAAATTATTAAATTACGGTTCCGCATTCAAAACTGTCCATTTAGGTCAGTATTTACTATTTTGATACGCCTTGTCAGTGTATTTATTGTACTCATAACATACGCGGGTTAGGGTATTTTTAATGTATTCGTGTGACTGGGGGGGGGGGGGATAACACGGAAAGGTATTGGGGGGGGGGAACAAATCCCGTGTTCCAAACGTATTAAAATCACGACATGCGGTTTTGAGGGGTTTTCGAAAGGTGAAAATCGGATAATGATCAAAAGCGTTCGCTAATTAACGGCTTCGTGAGCTAAAAAAAACCTGGTGGCAAATCCTCATAATCGTCTACTGAAGCTGGAATAAGCGTTTCGTGAGGGGGGAAAAGGGGGGGGGGAAGAGGAGGAAACTGTGCTGTCTTCATGCTCCACTAACCTTTCACATTGGCGCAACGTCCAACTGGCGATGATCCAAAGGGAGACCATGAAAACCAAGAGAACGGTTCCCGGACAAATCGTCATCAGTGTTTTGAGCACGAACCGCGTGTTGAAATTAATTCGATTGAGGGCACCTGCGAAAGAAGAGAGGCCGATCAAAAAGTGATCTTTAGAAGAGTTGATAGAACGTTAAAACAGTTTACACACAAATACGAAAGGAAAAAGGCCAACGCGAGGAAGTCACGTAATGATAGCTTACCTAACTCAACATAAAGCGTATAGCAATCGGGTGAAACGCAACACATGTGACGCCTTGCACACTTTTATCAGCCCCACGCTCGTACTATATTTATCTGCCTTTCATTTAGCTCATTTGATCTTGTAAAATGTGACTTGACGAACTGGTAGTGCTTAAAGTTCCGAAATTTATTGAGCTTCTGCTACTCACGACACAACATCAACTGAAAAAATAGGTAATTGATGGGAGTGCCCTAACGATTTTGGTGGAGGGGGTTGTCTTTACGGGCAAACCGGAGTAAGAATGTCAAGTGCGTCGCATCACACAACTTTCCTTAGTTCTACATAAATTCACTGCTTAGCGTGACTTTTACTACAAATTCAATGTATTTTCAACTCAGTTCATTGGAACAAGGTAAAACACCACCACGCAATGGCAGAAGGTGGTAGCGGAATTTATTGTGCTGCTTGTGCTCATGTGCTGATCATTTTTGAGAACTTTGTACAAAAATAATTAATGATGCTGTACACAGGATTTTTTGATGATAATTATAATGTAAATCTGTGAGGAATGGTAGTAAGTGAAGTGGTGGGAGTAGGAAAACCATGGCTAGGCTGGGGGAGGTTAGCTGAACAGTGGTCCTCGCTCAAGAATGCCCTCAAAGGGAAGTAGTTTCACCCTTTCTGTGACTACTAGAAGGCACTGTAATTTGAAGCCTACGAAGTAGTTGCGTACGCGGATGATCTTGCAGTGATAGTCAGTGGAAAATGTGCTACACAGTATCAGAACGGATGCAAGGAGCTGTGAATATCATCCAAAGGTGATGTGTTAAAATGTGTGGGACTGTAGATCAATCCAGCCCATACCACCACGGTTACCGAACAAAGGAACCTTGAGATAGTGACAACCTGTGTGTAAGGGGTGTGACTCCAGTTGATAACAGAGGAGGAGTACCTCGGGGTCATACTAGATAAGCAGCTCACTTGGAACTCGCAGGTGAGATATGCGATGCACAAGGCAACCACATCTCTGTGGGAAAATTAGAAGAAGCGGTACTCCTTGCTACTGACGTTATGCCAGAACGAAAGAACGTTCAGTTGTCATTCAGTGATTGCATTCACTCGCTGGAATGCTGGATGAGGGGGCTGTTCCAGACTGTGGGAGGGGGGTGCACTGTCATGGTACTCAGACGGTTCTGTCATAGTGGCAGAGTTGATCTGGGCATTGTAGCGCCCAACTTCACACTCACCGTGTCACTGAGAGAGCTGCACAGAAGAGATCCTGTCGAAAGGACTCAAGCGTAAGCGGATCCACTTATTTTGGACCGTCAGACTGCCTTAAAGACCATCGTGGCCTACAATCAAATCCAGGCTAGCATTGGAATGCCTTCAGGGATCAAACGACTCGGTCCCATAATAAGCTCTCCCTTATCTCATAATGAGCTCGAGGGCAATGAAAAGAAGGACTGGCTTACGGAAAGGGGCACAGAATCCCTACACATCTAGTTTTACCTTGTGTAACACTCTCCAGATAGAATATAAGAGTCCTTACCAGCTGCCTCACTAGACACTGCCTACTTAGGTATCACCTCAACAAGGTGGGCATTTCAGAGGCAGTCGGATGCAGATTCTGCAGTGTCTGCAACATACTCGGCTTCCTAAAAGGGGCTGGAATACACGACGTTTTTATTGAGTAAGGGACATCATTACAATATGTGGCCGCAGTGACTCAGAAGAAAAAAAACAAAAGTGAAATGAAAAGTGAAGGTTTGAATTACTGGAATTTTTTGAGTAGCTGTTATTCATTTAATGAGCATAATCAAGTGCAATAAGTGCATGAGCACTTGATTCGACCACCACGTTTCAAGGTATCATCCGTTATCTCTCAATTGTATACAAAGACATACACCAATTTCCCTAATAGTATTTTTCGGACCCAGTAGGTTCTGAAACATGAAAATCTGAAGAGAACTCAATTTTTTTTCAGGCAAGGAAAGACGAAATTTTAAATTACGAATTTGTTGGTGATTTTGCTTATTTTACGTTAGTAAACGTCTACTGTATAGTTAGTGTGCGCCATTTGGTCAATTGACGAGCCGTTTTTGGTCATAGAGGTTTCCAGGGGGAGTTCCTGTGCCCAACCCTTCCTGACCTGAGGTCTGTGTAATGGAAACCGCTGAAGACTTCGAACTACTGGTGTAATAAGCTTCTCCTGCAGACAAAGGGCTTGAGGATTATTTCCGTAGCCGACATCGTATTTTCCCTGTTTAAAGTTACCGAAACGTTCAGTCGAGGATTTTTTCCCCTTCCTCCTTCCCACCACTCACTTTACTACCTTTCCATAGGTTGAGCCAAACCTGGAACTCAGAAAAGTGACGTTCTCGTTTAGCTCTCGTCCGTGTTCACAGTAGTGGCCTATAGTGACTTTTCTTAAAACTCTTTTCGCTACATACAGTCCTCTCTCACAGTCATCACGTCTATCAATTCATTCTTCAAACACAAACTCAAGCTCTTCCTCTCGTCCACCCAAAAGTTAGTTTTTCAAAACTCTAGTGCTGGATTTATTAGAGGAACAGTTAGATTCATGGCACTCCCATTCTAATTTGTCTGACATTTTAGTGTCAATTGACCGACATTTATAAAGAAAATACTGCGGTAAAACAGATTTTGTCGCGGAAAGTTTGATGGTTGTGCTGCTCTCGTCATTTCCCCACAAATGAGAATTATAGGGTACTGTTGTGTTATATGGAGCGTTACTTGCAAAAATGTTATTAAACTATCGTTGGAGCCATTGTCGAGAAAAATAATTGGTATTTTGATCACTATGATAACTATAGTTAATTCCCTTATTTTGACGTCCCAAGATGATCTGGCGGCTTCACATCAAATGTGATATGGTTCAGGCGTTGTCTCAATCGCGTTCACACGCCGTTTCCTCAAACCTTGTTCTTTAGACTCAGAAGCCACCCCCCATATGGGGAAGCCCTTATTTACCTTATTACTGCGTCGGTCCGAGAAAAGTGAAATTGTGCGGTGTTTTGAAGACTACGGGTTTCTTGATCATTCTTCGTGGTGGTAAAAACTGCCCTCTGGCACGCTCCGTAAAAAAAATATACAGGAGTTGCTGCCGAGTCCATAACATGACGCCCCAACTCATTCTCCCGTGGAAGTGATTACGCTTTCTTGACGAACAGTACCAAACAACTCAATTTCACCCCTACGCCGAACTGGTTTGAAAATGGAGGTCTTCCTCCTGAGCCGAATCAAATCGAAAATGTGGAAAATGGGATATTCCCCCGCGGTTTTTTAGTTAGCGAGCGATGAACACAACATCCATTGGATTCGAGGAAAAAATAACTCGAAGAGGAATCGGTTGGGGGGGGGGGGGAGAAGTAGTAATTGGACCCGGAAAATTGGTTCGTTTTGCCTCGGGGTGGAAAAAAGAAGAACGAGAAACCGCCAGCCAATCAAGTTTCGGTCATTGCGAAATTCAAAACGGCTCAGTAGCGTTTTCCTGGGAGTCCGGATTCACAAGTCGCGGTCACGTTGGCAGCTCTCGCTCGTGGCATAACGCGCACGCGGAAAAATCTCTCCGACGTCTTTGAATCCGTTTCTACTTTCCTTGGCTTTAGGAAGTAGTAATGTAAAAACAGTGAGTTCTCTTCAAAAGAAAAAAGTAAAGCTTTTAAGGCCTACTGAGTCCAACAAAGACTATTTGAGAAAATTATCCGTGTGTGTGGGTGTGTGGGGTGCTCTGCTGGGTGTTATTGGCTAGGCCTCCTACATAGTGTTCAGTGTCCGTACATTCACGCTCCAGTTGGATCTGGGGAACTAGGTATTCCTTCTCCCTACACCACTCTTCTGTTCTTGCGTCATAAGCGCATGCTTTCTTTGTAGGCATCGGGCTGGACGGTCGCGTGTGCGGCGGCTGGTCTTGGGTTTGTCCAAGATTAGCTGCAGTGATGTGACATGGTGTTTCTATCTGCCCCTAAGCCCAGTAATACTTCTGAGTTTGCACATGCTCTGCATAGTTTGGTTGATGGATGGGAACTCAGTGTCTTGATTCCCCCTACTCTTCTGCGTTGGTAGAGTGGGCTTCAGTGGCCATCCATGGGAAGAATGGGATACTTTCACGCCGTTCGTGTAGCGTCACAGCCTACAGCAATGACGTGCAGAAGAGGCTGGGATCGTGATATTGTGGACGCTCGCAGACATGCCTGTGGTGAAAAGTTTGAGTCACTGAATCATGTGGTGCGGGTGTGTCCGTGTACTCATGGGGGTCACGCCAAGCGTCATGATGCGGTCTACAAGCAGGTTGCTGATGCATTTTCATCCGAAGGCTGGGAAGTGTAGAGTGAGCGCCACTCTCAGGTTGTCTCCAAAGAAGGCATTGTCGCCATGGCAAACCAAGAGGCACTAATATCATAGGACGGATCTTCGTGTGGCAGTGATGAAGGCTCATGGAGAGGAGGCAGTAAGCCCTAGTGAAGCGTGTGGTGCAAGAAATGTGCTGAGAAGATGCGTCGGCTGGGCGCTCCTTCTTGGACGCCACCGTCCTATTACGACGAGCTTCGAGGGAAAAAGTGATAAGTATAAGGAAACAAAGCTTTATGTGAACGCGAGAATGGCAGAACCAAATCCGGACAAAGTTGCTATCTAGCCCACTGGCTACCATGGGACGCCAAAATAAGGGTAAGAGCAACACTCAACGCTAACTACAGTTATCATAGTGATCAAAACGCTCAGTACTTTTTGCACGAAAACCGCTCTAACGATTTCGGTTAAATTCTTTGTATAAGCATTTCTAAATGATACAATATCGTAAAATTTTCATTTGTGGGAACATGACAAGAGCAGCACAATAAACTACCAAACATCTCGAGGAAAATGTCGAGATAATCGATTTTAGCGCAGTTTTTTCCTTGTAAACTCCATCCAAATTCTGCTTGAATCTTCAGAAACATTGACGTAGTTCATCTAAGTACCTATACGAAGATAATTTGTTAACACTCAAAGGACATACTGAAGATATTCTGGAAATGCCGGAATTTCGACGTCAGCCGTTTCAGTTATCTCTCAGTTTTTAATCGATAATTCTGAAACGGTGGTTATTATCCGTGTTGACACAAATTCTCTGTATACTAATTGCTCAATAATGGTCTTGCTACTAGGAGCACCACAATAAATTCTTCAACTCTAAGCGCTTACACTTTCTACCTCCTACTTGAAATGAGATGAATGAAAAATGAATTGAATTAGTAGCGAAAGACTCATTAAACAGTGAATCACAGCTAAAGAATTTTGTGTGATGCGTCGCACCAAAATGTGTTGATTTCAAGTGACAATATGGTACTACTGTCAAATTTAATCAATGGACAAATTACGTGAGAAATACAGCTTTAGTACTGTTTTTCTCACATGCTGGGAGCGGCCCCATAATCATGCTGGTAGCCCATTGTACTTAAGCAATGTAAGTTAACTTTGGACGAAAGATAATTAGAAGCGGCCAGATAAATTCCTCTGTTGACAGCACGACGTATTATCCATGTTCAATTACGGTCGTGAAATAAATAGGAGCAGTGCGATAAATTTCGGTTAAGTTGGATTAGACGCTAGAGCGCCAATTATCGATGAATTCTCACGGCGGAGGAAAGTTGTGAGGTGTGGCGCATCAGATATTTCTACATTCCCTCGGGAAACTTTTCAGCCTCTCGCGATACTAATTTTCAACTTAGAATAATCAATTGGCTGTTACACGAGTTGCAGTATAGGCCGTTTAATTGGAATAGGTTGTTACGCCGGTATGTTACCTTGTAAACGTATGTGCTAACATTTGACAAGCTGAATGTTTTGAATTTTCCTTGACTTATTGCATATTTGTGTTGGTATGAAGCACAATTTTGAATTTTAGCGTGGGGCATGACGCAGAAAACCCTCATTTCGTAACCCCGTCATTATTACACTTCATCTGAGAGAAGAGCTCACTTAGTATGTATTACCTCTTTAGGTTCGGATCAGTGATAGCCTTTTGTTTAGCGTAATTGACAGTTTCCGCGGGAGGTTCCGAGGAGATTGTATGTTTTATTCAAAGCGGATCTGTAAAGGACGAAACCCACTCACCTATACTCCGGGAAGATGCATCGGTGAATAATTTGCTGTGGAGGAGCATAACTCGACAGATAAGGTAGAGCCTGAGGAACATGGGAAGTGAGAGGGTAACGTCGTAGGGAACCCACACCATTCCGATGCTTCCGCCTTTGTTGGCAAGACGCGTCGTCCATAGGAAGTAGTACTGGCCTGGGATGGGGTGTATTGCGCAGATCACGAGCTCAGTCGTTATTTGAGCTATTCGCTGCCACGTCATTGCTATCCGCCAGTCGTCAGCGCAGTTGTCGATCATAAACAACTGAAACAAAACATTTTACGTTTAATGTACGGTTGATAATAAAATAAGATCGATCAAACACGTCAAACAAGTAGCCCGATGCTTAAATTGAGCGTTTGTTATCGGGTGTTACTTACTAAGAAAAAGTATGGTGATCGTGAAAATGAATTTTAACAAAACAAAACGAACAAAATGTTAACTGAACGACGTTCATCGAATTTCCAAGGATATTTTTATAGAGAACAAATGTTAGGTACAGAAAGCGTCTTTGAAAGTAGGAATCTTGACAGCACAACGAAGGTGCAGGGTATCCTAGCAGCTCTGCAGCAGAACCTTCAGTGGGAGGGGGAAGGGGGTTGCGAAACTAGGGTATTCTTTACATAGGCTAATATGAAAGAACAATGAAGAGCCATTGCTAACATAGCAGCGGCTGCTGCTCTCCTGTAGGGGAAGGAAACAGCAGGAGTGGGTCAGATCTAGGGTCTGCCCGTGGATAGGCGTGCTGAGATGTTCCCAATACCTTGATTATGGGCCCCATTCCTTAGAATTGTGGCGGGGAACAAGGTCACAAGAGTATATAGAACACAAGAGGGTGGTGCATGCTTTGCTGAAGTTGGTGGCAACTGCCAGGTGGGTGAAAGTCCAAGGTGCTCAGGGAGGCCCTGGAGGAGGCTAGCTGCCAGGGCCAATGACAGTTCGTCTTCTCCAGGGTAACCTCCACCAGAGTACAATCACGTTTCAGTTTCAGTGGGAGAAGGTCGCTCGACTGTACCTGCCTCCATTGGTTCAAGGACGAGCTCGACACTACTGCTATCTATCTGGCTCATCGACGGAATGGAGATCAGAACTACTGGCCTCTATTTCCATTCCTTCGCTACCTGGTTTAATGCCCACAGTACTAAAACAGTGAGAGACCCACTTCGACCTGTTCTTCTTCACCATCCTCTCCCTTCCTAACGAGGTTCATTGGGTGGAGTAAGCACAAATATGAAACGCCCAGTAATCCTTCACCTCAGCCTTCGAACGACCAACTCAACTCACTAATTTTTACTCTAAACCCTGTTTGTTCTTCATGGTGTTGAATTAACACACTAGTGACAACATTCTTCCGTTGCTCACGAGATGGTTCACGTAACGATTGGCATTTCCTGTTGAACCTCCCCATACCATCATGACAATAATTTCAACCTCTGTGTATGACCAACTGGTAGGCTACCTTAATCGCTTGAACGTTTACACATATTCTTGATCACCTCAAAGAAGTGTTCCTTGAATAAGTAACTCAGTTCGAGTTCCTAGTAAGATTAATCAACAACCACGCCAAGAGAGTAGAAAGATGCCCAGAAATCTCGTTTTATTGTGAGGGAGAAGATGTAAGCGAAATTCTCCACAAGGTTGGAAGCTCAGAACAATCAAGAAACGAACAGCACTTCCTCAGAGATCACAGTCGAAGCTACAACGGACTCAGGACCTTATGAGGTCTTGAGTGGTTAACAGGTAATGTCAAACAATTTTGTTGTGATGAAGTTGGTAGTGGAGTTGTCTCTTCATCTCACGAACAAGATATTTACCTACAAAACAACCCTGTGCAGCCAACTTGAAGAAGGGACGGGTAGCACTAGCTTGGTACTGTAGCGCAGGTGTGCGAATTGCTAACCTTTACTTATGTTCCAAGCCCTTTCTGTTAAACACTTTCTCTCACTATAAAAAGTGACAACACAACACCTAACTACTGGCTAACTATTTTCTCGTATTGAACGCGCCTGCCCACAGGACCAGCTTTAATTTGCAAGGTTTTTGATTAAATGTCAGAACTCACAATAAGCGTCAATTAATCTCAAAGCATCTGATGATTCCTGGTGAGTTTAGTTCACCTGTCAAATATCTGTCTCGACCCTCGAAAAACGTTCATTTGAATCGGAGAAAGAAGTGGGACAAAGGAAGACAGCGTTGGCCGCAACGCCGTTTTATCCCTTTATCGTCTTATCCTCCAAAACCCCCCACACCCCAATCTATCCGACATTTATCTGAAAGGACGATAAATTAAGACGTCTCGGAGAAAAAGGATGAGGTTTCAGAAGAACAAGCAATAAAAGACCGTCAAAACTGAGTTACTCTTGTAAGCTCTCCGCTTCTGAATCTCGTCTTTCAGAAGCCTGTTCTTCCCTCTTCCCCCTCTTAGTCGACGAAGATCCCGCTTTTATGAATATTGCCCCAGTTGGATCGGCTCCAGACTCTTAGCGATAATTCTACGGAATATCTGATATGGAGTTGGTGGAGCGAAATTCATACTAGCCATCCTAGCTGCCTAATCTCGTTGAGCTCCTACACATTTCAAACGTCAACAGTCCTTAAACCGAAATACTAGACAACCCTCAAAGACGAAATTTATGGGCCTCGCTGGCTGCATGGAAAGTATTGTAAAGCGTAGGGCCTCAAGTCAACGAACTACGTTCCACTGACCTCGAATATTTTTCGAAAATCGCAGTTACGTGACATTGCGCCTCGTGGGCGCCATTTTTCATTGCTTGTTAAAATTTGACATTTCACTAGTCATATTGGCATTTTCACTGGCGTATCGGTAATATTATCAAATAAAAGAATGAGAGTCAATGAACCATCTCAAGCTTAGAGGTTTTGTTCCAAGATAGGGAGACTTGAACTAGGCCAAAGAAGTGAACTTGATTGAGAGCATGTGACGACCTGTCCGAGCAAGGAGACGTCACAGTGACAGGTTGAAGAGCAGAGTAAATGGATTCAATCCACTGAAGGATAGAAAACCCCAGTATGATCTTGAAGTTCTTTGAGAAACGAGAATTTTGGAAAATAGAAATACATTTGTGTGGGCACGTACTTGGAGGATTTGAAGAGAGGCAAGTTAACACGGGTCTGCCAGCAGATATTTGGAGGAATTCCTTTTAATACAGAACACGGACCTTCATCGTGAAAGCGGTACTCCTACTAACACTTGGTACAACTCAAGCTGTGCCAAACGACTCTACGTTAGAAATAAAATAGTTAACAAGTGGTGCCTCCCCTTAAGTTCGAACACCAGCTACAAATGCGGGTGCTATATCTTCGTTCCACGCATTTCTACAGGAGCATTTATGGAGAACAAAATGTAGGGGCTAGTTAGCTGAGAGTACTCCGTAAGTTTGATTGAAATCATCCGAGCCGTTTTTGAGAAATACCGATAAATTAATGTTTGACAAGTACCCTTTTCTGAGTTAACTTGGCTTATATTTCCGTTCAACAGATTGATACAGAGATAGTTGCACAGAACAAAATGTGGGTTTAGAATGCTATAAGACACTCCATAAGATTTATGACATCTGGTGAAGCAGTTACCTTAGAATTTACGGAAATGTTCGAAAAAACGTTATTTTCGACGCATTTTTATTTTTATCTTTGATCAGAGGAACATTTATCGGGAACAATATGTGGTTATTAACTATTTGAAAACATCTTGAAAGTTTGGTGATAATCGTTGAAGCCATTTTGACAAAAAGCGTGTAAAACCTATTTTTGCTGCATAAGTAATCTAATCATTTTAAATGTACAGAACAGTACACGCACATCAGCTCTGGGACTCAAATATATGCCTCCACGCCACTGTCATCCAGTTTTCACTCTAACGTAAGATTCTTAGCCTAAACCAGTTGAATAATTTAGTTCAACAGGCTGTTGAAACCAACTGAAGTCCGGCCCAGACATGCAGAAGACCGAGTAGTGCCAGTACACTAATTCATGCTCTCGAATATAGTGCGTATATGTGTAACTCTATCGTGAAACGAAAGCAAAAAATGCGGAATTCCGCACCGACCTTTTGTCTAAAACTATCTATCCATGAGCTAAAGGGGTTGAACAAACAAGGGTTTGTAGCGTAATTATTTGCGTAGCGCATTGATGACGAGAGAACATTCGAAAATAGAAAAAAACGGACTAAAAGTCAGGAACAAAACACACACACTAAGTTAAACAATGTTCAGGAAACACTTCCATCGATGGCGTGCAGGGTCGACGAGCACACGTGTAAGTCACGCCAGCGGGGGAGCTGATCGAAGTTGACTAAAAGTACCGAACTCAATCGATCGAAGTCTGACCTCAATGGAAGCGAAAGATGAGCACATTTTTTCATTGAGGAAGCCTATAAATCGGAATATACGTCAGCACGTAGCTTCGTATGAGGGTCGTAAAATTGGGTTGGTTGATTTTTAGCGGATTATGAGATGTTCATAAAAGTTCTTCGGATGGTACAACACTAACACTTCACTGGACGACAACCCACGGTGCACTTTATCATTGCGTGTGAAAGATGTTTGTCGTTTCCCGTTAATATACCTGTGCAAGATAACACTGACATTCATAAGAGCATGAAGGTTCCGAATGTCTGCTCGTTTCGCCGGAGAGTTATAATAGTAGTAGCTTCGAATTGGCATAAAAAGTCTTCAGGTTCACACGGCACACACAAATCTAAAAGAAGTCCCACACGTCTGTCACTGTGGTGACTCTAGACGACGCTGATGCGTTCAGATGAAGAATTCGATTCATTAAGCCGTTCGACAATTCATTCTAGATTTCCAACCCCGTTTAATCACGCTACCTTCGTTTGATCGTGTGAAAGGCACGCGTCGCCACAATTTACGGTTTTTAAAGTCGTAGCACCCGAAGTGCTGTTAAACCTGCTGCGAAAAATTTCTAATATGCATACAAGGCGTATCGTCCCCTGATTCCTTTCAAATTAAAAACAAAAACAAAATCTGGTGCGTAGCAACAGCCAACTTTCTGCCATCCCCCTGAGTTCGAAGACCAGTTACATTTGCAACGCATTTCTACATTTATGGAGGACAAAATGTAGGTACTAGTCAGCTGAGAGTACTCTGTAAGTTTGATCGAAATTAGAGCCGAAAACCGATTAATTAATATTCGACAAATCTCCTTTTCTGAGTTAACTTGGCTTAAATCTCCGTTCAATAAATAGATACAGAAATAGTTACGTTGAACAAAATGTGGTATATGTTGGAGGAGATTGCTAAGAGACACTCCGTAAGATTAATGAAATCCCGTAATGCAATTACTCGAGAAATTACAAAAATGTTCAAAAAAACGTAACTTTTGACACAATTTCATTTTTATCTCGGTTCTGTGGAATGCCCGAGGGACATTTATTGAAACACAATATATAGGTATTAACTTTTCGAAAACATATAGTGAGTTTGGTGAAAATCGTTGAAGTAGTTTTCACCTACCTCGGAAAAAGCGTTAAAAACCTATTTTTGCTTTTCAGGCCTATCTCTCCGTTCGCCGTATTTTCATGGAGATATGTATACAGAAGAAAAGTTAGATATTGACTGATAAAAGATAATTTGAAAGTGCAACCAAAATCGGTGGAGTCGTTTTAAAGAAAAATGCAAAAAACCCTAGTTTCTGGTACATGTTTGTCCCTCGCTCCTTTCCCATTCACTGAAATCGGCCATAACCTCATTTTGATGTTTACAAAAAATAAAAAAGAAAATAAAAAAAGAAATAACTCAATCGGTTCACCGTTCTCCCGCAAATCGAAATACAGACACACACGGGCCACGCGCCAAAATTAGGTTTTTTAGATTCAGTAGGCCTCACAACGTAAAGATCTGAACGAAAGAACTCTCAACTTTTTTTTTGACTCGGTTACAACGCTTTCCGTTCTCTAGAGGTAGCGGAAAGTAAATATGGATGCGACTCAATTTGAACCACTCATGTTGGTCCTTGAGAGATTTCCTTCCGGCTGCAACAAGATTTTTCTAATGGAACAAATATTTGCAGTTCATGACGATAATAATGGCTTGGTTTCTCGGAGAGAAACACTCCACACCAACTGCCACATCCTTGTATTGCCTCGGGACGCCCAGCCACAAACAGCTTAGCTGTGCATTCCATTCGAATTCTAAAAGAGCTGTTTCAAATGACAAAGTGCGGTGCATGAAAAACTACAAAAGATTCTGTTATAAAGCAACTCAACACACATGTGGACACCAGAGTAACTATACTTCCACGGATTTAACTGGACCACCTGAAACATTAGAAGCGACTGCCCCTCGAGCTCACTAAATTCATTGGAGGGTCCTTCAGGACACCTTGCCACAAACTGCTTCGCTGAGCGTTCCGTTCTACCCCTTTCAAAACTGCCTCAAATGACAAAACTCCGATAAATGATAAACTACACGATTCTGTTTAAGTACTGAGCATCCCTACGCTCTACATTTTTCCCTTCGACCTCAAAAATAAGAAACGACCATCCTTGCTCGCTTTAAGCGTTGAGGAGAATACAGGTTCGTCTGTTCCTGAACAGCTGATGCGTGTGGCAGTTGAGAAAAGTAACCAGGAAACTATGGAAGAGGCCTGGCTACCCTTGACTCATCCTGCCGAATACTGGAAAGGCAAATGGACCGAGTAAGGTAAGCTGGTGCATAACTCCATTCCCCGGCGTTTCAAAATGCGTTGGAGGTTCAATTCAGTCATGCGAGGAGCTCGCTTCAAATTCCGAATCACACAACTCATTCTGGTTGCCTGTTCTCATATGTGAGTTTATAAAAATGTGTGTACGTTTTCTTTTGTATTCAAATTCACAAGTCGCTAATTTGTGTTATTATCAAATTTGTCGCTCACGTGGGTGTTCGGGCGGATCCCGTTCTTTTGGACAAAAAAAGTCGTGCGGTCGGTTCAAATTTTTTACTGGAAAATACGAACTTAATCATCGTAGATCGTGCTATTACGAACGATTCTCGGTGTTTGAACTTGTTTCAAAAGGCTCCAACGGGTCGCAAACAAGAACCGCGTGTAATTTCCTCTAATTCGATATGATCTCATCATAATACGCTTCGCTATCAGCTCTTCCGCATTCCGTAACTGTGATTTGTCAAAGCGGGAACGACAATGAGCGCTAAGTCGATTCGCGGGGGATGAAGAGGAAGGTTGAAAAGGTGATCCGATTAATATGAAGACGTCTCTGGGGCACGGACAGGATATCATAGCCTCTACCTCTCGGTTGAAATGGTAAGGAGGATTAAGGCACGTTAATAAGACGGAGAATTGGGGCGCAGTGAGGGGACGAGGAAGGAAGCGGCGAAATAGAAGAAGAGACGAGCCGAGAAGAGGTTTTAGGAATGCAATTAGGGTAGGCCCGGATGCTGAGCCGCGGAGAAATACCGGCACGTCACAATGGGAAGGGAACGGTACCAGCTTCTCCGTACAATCGCGAGGTGAACAGGAGAAAGGACGTCACCGGTTGGCACTGAAGGAGAGTTGCCACCTTTTCAAGAGCTCTGAAACACGTCAACTCATCCAGAACAGAACCGCGATCTAGACTTTCATCTCGTTTTGTTGCTAAGTATATATTACCCGGCGCATAAACTCTTAGCAGCTGTCTGCAACAACGGAGCTCCTCCAAGACGACAAAGAGGGCCTAATCAGGTTAATCTCGAGGATATATTTTACAGCGAGTTAACAAAGGCTGGATGGAAATTAATACTTGAAACGAAGTTGATGACGATGACGGGAAAGCCACGAGGGTTGTTACCTGGAAAACAACCGGGAAAGAATTCTTGTCAAAAGAACTAATCCAAAGTTCCCGCTAGATCATTGCAAAAGTGGAAATACTGAACACAATCAATAAGATGTACGGAAATGCAAATTCCGTGTTTCCCAGTAACACTTTAGGGCCTTTAGGGCGGGGGACGAACCAATCCTGACTTCCACGCAGTGTCCCCCAGAAAACGCTCACTTACGACTGAGTAGGCTAACAGGGATTGGAACACCCAAGCCAAGGTGTAGGGAGCTCGTGCCAAGGCTGAATGGTACAGGGTGTTTAAACATGTGTATCGCTAACGACCCACTTGGGGCACCAGGCGACACCCCATTGTATTGTAGCCTTCCACAGGCATAGGGGGCTCTGCCTGTGGTGACCTTTTAGCTCCCCCGTACTCGTGGGACCAAAAATGGATACCAATTTTAATAATAAAAAACTTATAAATATTGAGGACTCCTCAACAGCGGAGAAATCCGATGATATCCAGTCAGTCATTGACTCAATGGCTGCACTGGAAAAGGAAGAGGGCTCTAGCGGGGGGGTTGAGGTGGAATCCACACCCAAACCTAAACCCCTGCCAGGCTCATCAGTTGAGAGACTTCCGGACGAGGCTTGGGGTGCCATGTCACACCAGCAGAGACGGAAGTTTCTCAAAAGGAGGAAGCGAAAGAGTTCCACCCCTGCTCCTGTTAGGAGAGAAGGGGGTAGAACTCCTGCACCTGTTAGGAGAGAAGGGGGTGGAACTCCTGCACCTGTCACCGGGGAAGCGAGTTCAAAGCGTCCCCGGGACCAGAAGGGGACTCCCTCCCCTCGCAACGAGGAAAAAAAAAGGAGGGTAGGACCCCTTTACAGTCGGGCGGTGAGCACTATTAAGGTGGCGGTGGTCTACGAAGACTACCCCACCAGTCTCCTGACACAAGACACTGCCAACAAGATTATGCTCCAGCTTATGGTGGAACTTCGTGGCCTCAACCTGGAGGAGCTAGCGGTCCACTTCAGTGGGCACTCCCTGCGGAATGGTGGGCTGGTCGTGAGCTGCGTGGACGAGCTGTCGAAGATTGGCTCATACAAAGCATCGCGCGATGCCCCCCGTGGGAGAGTGGCGACATGACGAACATCCAAGACTGTTTGGTGATGATTGGTGCTCAGAACACCGGCCTCAAGGTTGAGCGCTGGAAAGTTCTGGGCAGCAAACAAGGGGAAATGGGGCTATATTTGGTGGCCTCCATCCCCGAGTCACAATACTTGCTGGTGGAGAGGGCGGGGTTCTGTCTCTACTATGGCTTTAACAGCGTGGAGGTCAGAACCCTCAGCAAGGAGGCCAACCCGGACGCCGGGATGGATGTCGAGGAGCCGCTGGACGATGCTGCGGGGGCAGTGGGGGGCGTCTTTGCCCCGGGTGGGTCGGGGGTCTCGGTGCCTGGAGGTGCTGCGGCTGGTAGGATGGCCACATTCGCCCACTGGTCAGCGGCCGCAGGTTCTGGGGCCCCTGGTGTGCTTGGGGGGTCGCGGCGGTCCCCCCGCTTGCCCCAAACGAAGAGAACGGCAGATGCAGGCAGGGACACCCCGAAGGAAGAGGACCTGAGGCATGCTTAGGCTGCTTCAGGTCAATCTGCACCACTGCAGGGGTGCATCATGGGCGCTGCAGCAATATATGGTGAGTCAAAATATTGACATTGCATTAATTCAAGAACCTTGGATAGTTAAGAGCAGGGTGGCAGGTCTTGGGGTGCCGGGTTATAAGGTATTGTACCGTAACAGCAGGCGCCCCAGGGCTTGCATACTCATTAAGGCTAGTATTAAGTTCCTTCCGCTGTGGTCGCTGTTTTCCAGGGACTCTGCAGCGGTTAGGTTAACTCACGAAAATAGGGATGTAGTGGTAGCCTCGGTCTATCTCCCCTATGAAGACGACGTCCCAACCACAGGATTGGGAAAGATAGTTGATACAGTCCAGGACAATGATATCCAAGGGATTGTGGCAGTGGACTCCAATGCGCATCACACCATTTGGGGAAGTAAGGACATTAACCGCAGAGGGGAGTGTCTCTTTGAATATCTCGTTGCTAATAATGTGGATATACTGAATCAGGGTAATAAACCCACGTTCGTTATTGCTAACAGGGAGGAGGTTATCGACCTAACCCTAGCTCTAAAACTCTCTGGGGGGATTAATGTTTCCAACTGGCATGTCTCCTCAGAATTCTCGGGATCTGATCACAGGTATATTAGATTCAATCTAGAAATGGCAAGGAAGCCATTAGGTTCAGGAACCCGAGAAACACGGACTGGCAGAAGTATGGGGACAGCCTCAGGGATGCCCTGAGAAGTTGCCCTGTCAATGCCACACGTCCGCTGGAGATCGAGTTACTGAATACAGCACTGACGCAGGCAATTAGGTCTTCATTTGAAAACAACTGCAGGCAAACCATAAAGGCGGGCAGCAATAGATGTGTACCCTGGTGGAGCAACCAACTGGGAGCACTAAGAACCAGAACCAGAAGACTCTTTAACAGAGCCAAAAGAACAGGAGAGTGGGAACCATACAAGCGATCCCTAACTGAGTATAACAACAAATTACGAAAGGCAAAACGAGAGGCGTGGAGAAGGTTTTGCCAGGAAATTCACGATACCCGAACGGGAGCAAGGCTCAGCAAGGTGCTCTCGAAAGGGAACATGCCTCAGGCGGTAGGCTCTATTAGGGGGCCGGATGGTGACATCTTGGACTGTCACCATACACTAACCGCTCTGCTGAACACACACTTTCCTGGTTGTAGAACTGACCCTGGGTTATTGGCAGACGCGGGGATTGCTATGAGGCGGGCAGGAACGCCGGACTGGGAACTCGCCTGGGCAATTATAACCCGAGACGCCGTACGCTGGGCAGTAAACTCGTTTAAACCATTCAAGTCGCCTGGACCGGATGGTATTTACCCGATTCTGTTACAGAAAGGGATAGAGCGCATCCTACCCAGCCTCTTAAGGCTATTTAGGGGCAGCGTAGCGCATGGTTACGTACCTCAGGGCTGGAGGAAGGTTCGAGTAACCTTTATACCGAAACCTGGCAGGGACTCATACGAGGAAGCGACCAATATGCCTCACATCTTTCCTGCTCAAGACCGTGGAGAAAATCCTTGACAAGTACTTGAGAGACGGATGTTTGAGACTGACCCCCCTGGCAGATGGCCAACATGCCTACCGCGCAGGGAGATCATGTGACTCTGCACTGCATGCACTAGTTAGGAGACTAGAAGAGTCAATGGGTAATAGGGAGATTGCCTTAGGGGCCTTTCTGGACATAGGAGGGGCCTTTGACAATACCTCCATATGTAGCATTGAAAGGGTGTTGATGAAATTTAATGTACACAGCAATGCAATAAAGTGGATCATCGCTGTATTGGAAAGCAGAGAGATCCAGACTACGCTAGGAAACTGTACAATCAGGGCGAGGACTGTGAGGGGATGCCCTCAGGGAGGGGTCCTATCTCCGCTCCTCTGGAACCTAGTGATTGACTCCCTACTGGGGAGACTTAATGCGGCGGGGTTTTACGCCCAAGGATACGCTGATGATGTGGTTGTGCTCATTCGGGGCAGGGTGCAAAGCGTGCTGTCGGACCTGATGGGGGCGGCCTTGCGGATGGTGTGCCTATGGTGTGGGGAGATGGGGTTATCCATCAACCCAGCCAAGACGGTCACCGTTCACAAGACGTTCACAAGGCTTAGGCAATTGTCAGGACTGAGGCCGCAGTTAGTGATGGACAAAGAAATTCAGCTCAGCGAGCAAGTCAAATATCTGGGTGTGATTCTGGATCGGAAATTAGTCTGAAACAACCACATCAGATACGTGACCAAGAAGGCGACAACGGCCCTGTGGACGTGTCAGAGAATGTGCGGGAGAACGTGGGGTGTAAAGCCCAGAATGGCCTGCTGGTTTTACGAAGCCATAGTGAGACCAATAATCTCATATAGATCAATCGTGTGGTGGCATAGAGCTGCCATTGGAGTGAATGGCAACAGTCTAGCCAAAGTACAACGGCTGGGTTGCCTACTCATAGCGGGGGTGATGAAGAGTACACCCACTGTCACCATGGAGAAACTGTTCGATCTTCTTCCTCTGGACATTTATGTCAAAGCAGAGGCGATGAAGGTGGCTTACAGACTCACTAAGCTCGGAATAGCTAAGGTGCCTCAGGCGACTTATGGACACCTGGCTATATTTAGGGACTTGGAGACCTTCGAGGAGCTCAGCATGATCACAGACGCAATTGTGCCCATGTATGAGCTCGAGAGGAAATATAATGTTCAGCTATTGGGAGGTCCATGGAACAGCAATACCGCCAGTTTCGGCCTCCCAGTGGCGTCAACATCTACACACATGGATCAAAGACCCCAGAGGGGACAGGATCCGGGGTGTGGATAAGTGGCTCTGGACGGAGTGGGACTTATATTGCCCTAGGCTCCACTCCATCAGTTTTTCAAGCAGAGATTTATGCTATTATTGCTGGGGCAATCCAAATGCATGAGAAAGGCTATAGCAATAGAACTATCAATATATTGACCGATAGTCAAGCGTCGTGTAAAGCGCTACTGAACTACTGCACGACGTCAGAACTGGTGCAAGAGTGCAGGATGTGGCTTAACTCCCCAGCAAGTGCGAATAGAGTTAATGTGTATTGGATTCCAGGACACAAGGGGATCATTGGACGTGGTTCGTCCACAGTACCTATTGGGCCACCGCCCCATTGCGGGATTTCTCTGTCACTGGTCAAAAGGACTGTGAGAGAACACGCCAGAAGACTGAATCAGACAATCTGGAACGCTGCAGGAGTAAGACACTCCAAACGATTTGTCTCAGAGCAAACAAGTGAGACGAGAGACACCCTTTTGAGGATGGAGAGGAAGGACTTAAGGCAGGTTGTTGGGATCATAACAGGACACTGCAGAATGAACAAACACATGTATGTTATGGGTATAGCCGAAACCCCTCTATGCAGGTGGTGTGGCACGGATGAAGAAACTCCCTACCATGTTCTGGCCCAGTGCCGGAGACTTGAGAGGGAGCGATTTTTGGTCTTTGGCACCACTTCTCCCAGGATGGATACCAACGAGGACTCCTTCAGGAACTACCTGGTTTTCCACAGGAAGCTAGGCATAGACCTGTAAGACACTAGGACTGGCACAATAGGTCATATGGCTGCAGTGCACACCCCATTACTGGGAATACAGTCAGAAGATTATATATATAACACTTTAGGGCTGGTTGGGAGGACCACAGTAGAAATACCGATAAATGAAATATGAACGAAAAATGGGGTGAGAAGGGGAAGTTGAATTGGGGAAGAACAATAAGGAAAATTTCCTTTTTTCACAAGAATAAATTAACTTTATGGGTATAAAAGCGCGAATACAGTTGTACACTAGCTATTTGACTCTGGTAGAGCCACGATTTTGAAATCTAACATGGTATGAACGGATAATTAATAACGGATGATTAATAATATAATTGTGGAGTTTTCAGGTGATAGAATTGTGGTCACAGTACAACACACAGTGAAGATGTTCAGGTTCAGAAGGTGAACGGTGAACTAGTCAGGTCCATCGGGAATCATCACTTGACCGGAGTACCTTTTACGCTTTAATCCATCCATCTTAATGCACACTGTAACTCTTCTCCCGCCAAAGCAGTTCGGAATCCGATATCTCCATACCTGCCCCCAACAGCTACACCGAGTGGTGGATGTAATCCTCGACGCCTACGAACATGAAGAGGTCTGCTTGAGACTCTTCCTGGACGTCGAAAAGGCCTTCGACCGAGTGCGGCATCCAGGCCTATCTCTGACCCGCTCTACAAACTTCTTGCCTCGTATCTTTGTGGCCCTAGATAAGCAAGCTCCAGCCTCTCCTAGCTGAGCACTGCGCTGACCGAATGAGCCACGCACCTCCAGTTTTCCTCCGAATTTAACATGGAGCGGACGAATGCCTCGGTATATTCCACTGACCACCTCTGGCACGAGAAGATGGCATGGTACACGAGAAGATGGCATGGTAGGCGCAGTGCCAAACTCGTCCTCGAACCAGTGGGATGACTGCTAAGATGGTGCTGCTCGCTCAGAAGTAGCAAATCAACCTCCTTTTTCCGCTGAAACTGCCGCAGAAAATCCTGCGCTGTTTTGCTCTGGAGAAAGCGGCCCTGGAGGATGCGAACCGTCAGCGGCTGCGGTGACTAGCCTCCTCTAAGGCCTCTCTAAACACCAAGCACTTTACCTACCACACACTGACCCTTCAAGTATACTAATTGTTCTAGATAGACCATGTTATATAACGTTTTTGCATCATTGGCCCAAGCGCGTTCATAATTCCCGAGATTCACTCATCAAGAATCAAGAACACTGATATTCATCTCAATCCAAGTATGGATGGTTGGAAACCGCTCATTTCAAACTATAACTGTAAACAAGATTAATTCTCTCGAGTAAGAAGAGAGGAGGGAGTTCAAAACTACGTTTCTCAAACCGGTGGGTAGATGAAGAAGAACAAAGGGCCGCAGACTTGGGAGGTTTCTACATCCCTCATTAACAAAGAACCATATCGACCTGTCTAGTTCTCTCGCTCATAATTTCACCCTTTAGCTCGTTAAACAGGTTTCTCGTATCTAAATGTACGGAAGAGTTGAGAAGAAAGAATTCCGGGGCCCTGAGGGAGAAGTAATTGCTTCAAGTCGCTAACTGATAATCGCCATTATAATTAAAATTAAAAAATTCTCGCCCAGTGAATAGGGCACATTGCTCCGTCATAGTCTAGACACGACTCGACCACTGTCTCGTTTTCGGAGTTCGCGTGTGGTCTCATAGGTGAAACGTAAACAGACCACATACCATCCGTATACTATCTCTATCCAGGGCTCTTGGTGGTCCGTATGAAGGGCTCAGGTTCCACTAGTAAAAGCGCAGATCCTTTTCCCGTCCATTTTGTCGGCCCCCTCCTTCCCTTCCGTTTGCCAAGGTTTTCAGGTCAGTCAGGTATTCTCAAACCAGCCCTGACGTGATGATGGAGGAAGCCAGGGCCATAAGTGTCAGTCTAAAGACCTCGCAGCACCCCATTCTCATCTGGATCTTCCATGGATTCGTATCCTGAAGAGAAAGTTTGAAGTGAAAGTTGATCTGTATCAAGGCCCTGACATGCAGATCAATCCCCAGTGCAAGCACCGTATCAAATTTCTGGTGGTGCGGCGCCCTCCTTCCCCGCCTGACGAGACTCAGTTCCAGCATACGAGATATGTAAGTAAGCAGCTCTGCACATGTATGCGCAGAGGTGCAAGACCCAGTTGGACCTTTAGCGCAGCCATGGGGGCTGTTTGCATACAACCCGTTACAGCCAAGCAGGCCCTGTGTTGCGGTATACTCAACTGCAGTTGTACAATCTCTTTCTCTGTTCTGGTCCACTAAACAAGGCCACCATAGGTGACCACAGGCCTACCAATCTCAACCCACAGGACCATCCTGGGCCGCAGTCTTCATGTCTTGCCAATCATTTTCTGAATGGCCCACATCGCGGTTTTGTATCGCTCTCCTCACGAGTATGATCCTCGTGAGCCTTCTGCCCAGGAACTCCTGCCGTATGATACAACCGTTCAAGAAAAATTCAGGTGTCGTTCCATTCAACTGCCTATACAACGAGAATTTGATTACGCTCATGAAATTCCAGAACTAGCTGGAGTCTTTTTTGACCAATTTGATTAAATATTGTTTCTCTAGAGTTTGAAAACTTCAAAAACAAATCGAACTCGAAACAGTGAAACCAAGATTAATCATACATTGGTTTTCACATGAAGGTCGTGCCATGAGTAGTACACCTCAATACAGAGCAGGAACCTATGATAAGTTTCACGGCGTTTGCATGAGCTGAGAGAAAACTGGATCGGAGTTGCCAGAGCAATAAAAATTGCCTAATGTACGTGAAACTGAGAAAGATGGCGTCCTGAACCGCACTAGACATTCGCAAATGCCCATACACGTTAAAAGTACTTTGATCGATCAATTCACAAGAAACAAATACTGCTTCCAATAACAACTTGGAACTTGGAATTAGTTTTATTTGAAAACAGGTCAGCATTTTACAATCACAATATTGAGAGGTAGCAGTCAAACGAACTCGTAGTATTCAATTCGAGCCTGCATCTTTAACTATTTCATGACCTAAATGAAGCCTTGAAGTGGTGTTTTTGAATTCACCTCATTAGTATACATAAAACTGTAAGTTCAAAGTTAGGATGATTAGTTTAAATTGCATTGTAAAAGATGTGTGTTAAAAGTGATGCCAATAACAATAAGGTTCGGGTCTGCGCGGCACTGCGCATGAAGCACTTCGTGACTGGGTCTGATTCACGTTGTCGAGTGCCGCACTCAAGAGATCTGCCAGGGCTGAACCGGCCTTTCTTGTATTATATTATTAAATACCAATGGCTGCACAATTTTTTTTCGTTTCCTCGCTCGCTCTCTTCATTTTACGTACCCTAGTACTGAACTCAGCTCCTGTTGTAGGGTAGGGCGTGCAGTACAATTTACTCTTTACTTTAACTGAAGACATTGTCTCAAAAATCAGTGTTAAGTGTGTGCATAGGGGGTTGCAATGAAGATCTGAGGTTGAGGGAAAATATTTGGGTAGTCTAACATGGTGAAGTGCAACATTTAGATTGGCTTCTAAAAGGTAATTTTAGGGGGGGGGGAGCTCTTTTGTGTGAAGGACGGTGGATACGTTGGGCCTTTATCCTAACACTAAGAGGAAACTGAATTCTACTCAGCGAATTAAATGCATCAGTCTGAAGGGATTTACTAAACAATAGCCTCCGACTAGAAACATTTTGACCTTGTCGGGAAGTATCCACCACTTAGAACTTCGTAGCAGGGAGGTTGTTTAGTAGGGCGGGGCTATCCAATGCCAAAAAAATAGCACTGACTATACGAAGACGGCTACAACGATTCGAATCAAACGATGACTTCACTAGTTCCTACTGTATACCTCAATTATGTTCCCGTTTCTTGTTGAACTGAGATGAAACCAAAACCGTGACATTCTCATGTTTAACGGTTGAACGTCACCGTTTGCTCTGGATGTGAGTTACAGTTGCACCCTTCTGCAAGATGATTGAGGTGAAAATATCCAGTCGGTTATTGTGAATCATGTTTTCGAATAAATTGCGCCTAAAAGAGTAAGGAATCACCCAAGCGCTCTTACCTCGAGGAAACTGTCACGATGAAGGACAGGTGAAAAGAACGTTGAGAGTGATTGATGCGCAGATGAGCACACCAGTGACCCGAGTCAATGATTAACGACTCGAATTAAAACGAGCGATTACCTTCCTTCGACCCCCTTCAACAACATCATTGATAATGAATATCGATTATTCGTTAGTTCCATTTCCGTCCACGATGGTCCATTAAAAGTTCTCCGAATCGACGACCGGAGCGCCCCATAAATGAACGACTCGAATCGTCATCAAATGATATTCAACGGGGTAATTTGATTACGAGAAGGGATTGAGCGGCGATTTAATTTATAAACGTTGAGACTCTACAATGGGGAGATGAGATGTTTCCGGGTGGATTAGACTATTCACAAGGGGGTTTAGAGTAGGCTAAGCCTTCACGACAGAACAGCTGTGACGGCTAGTTACCGGCTCCGGATTGTTCCTCCTATAAGTTTCACTTACACGACAATTATGAAGTAATTAACATTTTATTTACACGCGCAATAGTAAGTTTTATTTTGTTACAACACGTACCTACTGTTTGTCTTCAAGAATTTATTATTTATCACGGATAATTTGCTTTTCATATTTATAATTGGTTGAAATAGCAAGCGAAACATTTCTTGCGTCTGGCCCCCTTCACTGGGCCCCTTTTATTAAGGGCCCCATCGGTCGATTCTGAGCGACAATGCCAGCTCAGACAACTTCCTCACCCCATTTCGCTCGATCTTATCTCACCTTTTTCCATTCATTAGCGATCGTGTGCACCTCCGACGTCCATCCGTTTTCGGTAAGAGAACTTTCATTGCTCCGCCTCCGATCTTCAAGAGCCCCAACGAGATCTCTTTATTTTTTATTTTTGAGCTCTAAAATATTTTCGTTCAGTTCGATTTCATTGATTCAATTCCTCATAAAAGAAGACATACTTTATTTCCGAATTACTTGTATTTCCTTATTTTCCTTGCCTTTGACTGTCATTTATTTTCTATCTTATTTAATTATTTATATATTTGCTCATTCAGGCAGCAGCCTTGGTCCTCCAGCCCTATATACTTCAGACGTTCAACCTAGAGGCTCAAGCATTGACTTCCCTCACGCCTAACCAATAATTAAACTCGGTGACAGGGGGAACTTTGTTAAGACGTAGAGCAGGGGTGTCAAACTAAAATTTGCAGAAGTTGATATATTACATTTAGAACGTGTAGGTGGGCTGGATTCAATTAAAAAATATCTGGTGCGTAGCAACACACATTTTCTCGCAACCCACGTAAATTCGTCAACATATACTGGCGCTATATCTTGGTTCAACGCTGTTATAGGAGACCATCTACAAAGAACAAGAACTTCGAGGGTACTCCGTCGAGTCGTTAGAACCGTTCATCAGATAATTGGCGAACTGATAATTTAATATTCGACGCATCCCATTTTCCGAGCTATCATGGCTAATATTTCCGTTCTACTCATAAATACAGAAATAATCACGCAGAACAAGATATGGGTACAGGTTGCTCAAAGACGCTCCATAATATTGAAATCGGGAAATTACTCAAGTGTTCTAAATAGATTTGATGAAAATCGTTGAAGCTGCTTAGCCAAAAAGCGTAAAAACACCTATTTTGCCTTTTTAGGCCAATATCTCCGTTCACCATATTTGCATAGAGATATTTGTGAAGAAGAAAGTTAGATATTGAGTATTGAACGATGAGTTGGAAGTGTATTAAAAATCTTCGGAGCCATTTTTGAGAAAAATTCGAAAAACCTTGGTTTTGGTACATTTTTGCGCCCTCCCTCCCCTTTCCCATCGATGGAAATTGCCCATAACCTGATTTTCGCGTCTACACAAAATCACGAACAAAACAAAAATTCATCTTTTCCTCTATTACCATCTGCCGTGTTTACTCACACACTCAAAATCCAGCTAACCTATTTTCAGCAAACTTTGTGTATATTACAAATTAAAAGAAATTAGAAACGAAAGAACCAGCTCAATCGGTCCAGCAGTTCTCCTGCAAATTGAACTGCAGACACACACACGCACGAACCACGCTCCGAAATGAGCTTTTTCGGACTCGGTAGGTCTCAGAACGTAAAGACCTAGAGAAAATGCAACTTTTTTTTACACGTTTACTATACTCTCTTTACCCTTCGGGTCACAGAAAGTAAAATTGTCCTGAATTATCATCACATTTCATTTATTTAATTATATATAGTACACGAAGTGTTACGGCCAAGAGATTGTCTCACGACTAAGGAGCGTCCGTTACTTTTTGTTTGCTCTTCGTTTCCTTCCTTTATTTATTTATCATGTTTCCTGTTTATTTATGTATCATGTTACCTCGGAGCTTCCCCAATGATCGCTGGAGCGTCGAAGGGCTTCTGACCGGACTGGACCTGACGGGATTACTGCCCCTTCTTTCGAAGACGTTTGCCGGCCTGGTGCGCTTGAGAGCCAACAGTTAGCAGTTGATCGGAATCGCCTTCTCTGTTTCTCAACGCGAACAGTGCTCCGAAGAGTAGGACACATACTCCAAATTTAGCAAGTCGCTTACTGCAGTCACACGGAATCGACAC
This sequence comes from Pachypeltis micranthus, assembly GCA_020466155.1. Lineage (NCBI taxonomy): Eukaryota > Metazoa > Arthropoda > Insecta > Hemiptera > Miridae > Pachypeltis > Pachypeltis micranthus. The sequence continues at coordinate 37,169,441 of CM035773.1, forward strand.
TCCTTCGTTGTCATCATCCAACAAGGTCAGACCAGCCCTATTTATACGTTCCGTGCCGAAGAAGATTTTTAATTTATTTATTTACGGACAGTAATTTTCAAGTATTATTTCATCGGTAGAGCCGCGTTAATTTTCATCTCCCAGTGTCAAATTTTTAACACGAGGCCCTCGTTTGTCGTGCTCGCCCGAATTAATTGGTGTCGACTTTCCCACCCCTGTTTGTGCGTGAGACTAGCAAAGTCGCTTTTGATCCGGCAACACTGGATACGAGATGCTTTAAGACAAATAGGAGTTTGAACTAGCTACCGTCTTTTCTTTGTCTGAAGCGTTAGTTTTCGTGAAACACCTTTTTCTTGTGCGTTCTAAAAATGAGTGGTGTCGATTTTGAGCAACGGAGTGCTATCAAGTTTTGCTTCAAACTTGGACTCAATGCAACAAAAACAATTGAAAAACATCGGCCGGCCTTTGGAGAAAGTGTGTTGCCAAGGGCCGAGGTTTTCTCGGCGGTTAAAAGGATTCTTACTAGGAACATGATCACGACGGGGGAAGCCTTCAAGTGCGAACACCGATGTCTACAGAGTCCAGGATTTTGTGCGATCACATCAACGTTTGTCAGTCAGAATGATCGCGGAACAGTTGAATTTGAATCACACTTTCGTCCATCAGATTTTCACCAATGAGTTAGAGATGGGAAAAATGGTTCTGACAAACTTTCCCAAGACTGGAAGGAAATGAGTTTTGCCTTCTTGGAAGCGATTCACAATAATCCTTTAGTTTTTCTGGAACTAAACCTGGGGCCGAGGTCAACCAAACGCCAGAGCATGAGATGGCATACTGGAATTTCCCCAAGGCCCAAACAAGGACGAATGAGCGAGTCAAAGATCAAATGCAGGCTGATTTTGTTATTTTCATAGCCGAGGAATCGCCCACACAGAGTTCGCGCCTCAACACCAACCACTTGCCCTTCGTGTGTGACCAAATTCAGAAACAACTGGACAACTGCTGTTGCATCACGGCAATACGCCACGTCACACTGTTTTGAGTTAATTCATTACTTAATATTTCATATATTAGTTTACATTTGAGGTTCATTAGCTTATCATTCATTGTGTATTGCTCTTCATTATTTATAATGAGCTTAGTCGATGATGAAATGTTTCCGTTTTAATTAGTTATTATTTAACGTTTACTGAATGGTGTTCGTCTGCCTAAAGAGGAAAAGCACACATTTCGTTCCCTTCACTGGTATCCAAATTCAAGAAATCGAAGTGCTCCTTGTACTGTAAACTCCCGAAACAAGTTTGATTTAGTGCAGCTCTGTGTCCTTACCACACTGAAAACTTTAATGTTGTACCAATTTTCATCTCTCTAGCTGACTCCTTCGTGAAGTCATTCAGATATAATTGCCTCATCGATATTACAGTGCTCTACATCGTTTCATTCAATTGTATTCACCCCAAAAACGTTGCAATTTAGGGTTTCACATGGGGAAGGAGTTTGGTACGAAAGCTCCTTGAAAATTCGGACCTCAGCAATTCAATAAAGGAACGATTTTGGCTGTTCTTCATGGAACCTTACAGACAAAATTCAACATTCCTAAAATAATCAGTTCGGAATAGAAGACTCACCTGAACTTCCAAAGCGTGATAAGCAACGATGAGGCCGAGAAGGATCACAGTGGAAACGGATATCAAAGTTTTCAGCGCCGTCGAATAAAAGGACGCCTGCAACATACAAACAGGGCCGTTTTAGAAAATTGATACAATCGACCGCTTTTAATATATTATTTAATGGTAGGCCTAATTTTCAATACCATCCTCCCGAAAATGAGTACAAAATGCATGATGGTATTTCAAACAATACTGAATTCATGCTAGGGCGCTAAGCACGCGATCAAGCAGGATTTTCTGGGAATCCTACAATATTCCTTACTGATGAGCCTTTATGAGACACCAATTTGTTAATGAAATTGAGATTATAGTTGTATCAATTAACAAATTGTTATTTTAAAAAAAGGTACACGCCGAGTTTCATCAGAGTTACTCAGCTAAGTTGAAGAAATAAAGAGATTTCCCAATTATTTTATTAACATCGAAACCTACGCGCGAGCCCTCAAAATACGGTTAACTCTGGATGAAGGTTGATCCGACCGGATTAGCAATAAGCCAGTTCGATTCATCTAGAACGGTAGTTTTTCTGATTGTTTTCGAAGAAGCACGGCGTTCCCGAGGATTTTCTCGTTTTCAGAACATTTCCGACCACCGCGCGGCGAGGGAGAGACGTGGCCCCTTGAATACCGAAAGGTCTTTCTCCCACAGGACGGGCCAACGTCTGGCTCGAGGATTGATGTCCTGCTTTTAGCTGGCGACGAAGAGCTTTCAAAAGCCTTCAACACGCCGCTGCCTCTTCTTAGCACCGACAGAATAAAAGTGTCATGGCAAAGGAAATAACGGCCTGCGGGGGAGGAGAAGGAGAAGGAGAAAAGAATCCTTCTTGTGAAGAAGATCTATTAGACGTTTTCTCCACCGGTCCCATTAGTAAACCGTTGTGTTCCGAACGTAAAAAAAAAGGTAGCGAATGGAGAATCAATAAAAAGCTTCAGTTGTTAGAGACTGAATGTGGCGAAAAGGAGCATCAGTGGGGTCTCCGCCGTTGTGGATTGGTGTATTGGAATTCTATATTCTCTCGAATTCTCTCCGACAATTTGTTTCCCCGAAACTCCCCTCACGCCGCCGCACTCACCGCATTTATTTATGTTCGCACGCTCAAACGCGGACCCTCGTTCTGGAGATAATTGGGAACTTGGTCGTTTGAACTGTTCGCGGCGCAACTCGAAATATCTCATTTAAATTCATTGTTTGAAACATGACGCGGCGCTGTTTTCATATCGAATGACGCGGAAGAGCACAATTGTTGAATAATGAGGACGCGGCGCAGCGCTGGGAAAGCGATAGAGTCGTTGCAGCGCGAAGTTTGGCAAAGAGCGTTAAACAGAGCAACATGAGTAGCTGAAATGAGGGCGCATTAGGACTGAATCCAGCTCCCTCACCTCATTCTCTCTAACATCACACTCTTTCAATCACCCTGTCAGCACCTCAAAATCGATAAATCCAGGATTTACAGAATTAAAATCGGTGTGTACATGTGAAGTGTGGACTAAAAAGCAAGACGTACCAAGGGGGTTTTCACTTCCCCTTGTTCCCCGCAAAACGAAGTGAAATATCATGTGATCAGTGAATTTTGTTTACCTCCACATCGATTTGGACTTTGGTAAGCAAAAAACAAAGCCTTTTGAGAAAATGGACACAGTCGACCTACAGCTATAGTCATCATGGTGATCGAAAAACCAATTTCCGACCCGTCCCCTCTCCAAACCAGCCGCCACAGCAGCACTAAATTGTCATCCGTGGGGAAGTAACGAGAGCAGCAGAATAAACTATCGAAAATGTCGACGGAATTTGATTTGTTAATGCAGTTTTTTTCATCAAAAATCTCGTTCATACGACACTTTTCGAAAAAATGTTCAAGTTGTACCATTTCAATCGCCCGTGTGCAAGACCCCCTCCCCCCCACTCACCTTTCGAAAAATGGAAAATTTTTTTTCTAAGTTCCACAAAATAACTAACATCGTTTTTTTTTAGTCATCCTCAGACCTCAGGCCGATGTAGAGGTTTTCAGTTAAAATCGTTCAACACTGAGTGTAATTATCATAGTGAGCGGGGCACGAAATGATTTCGTTCCTGAAGATGATGATAGCTATTTTAAACGAATTTTTCGTGTAACTGCTGAAAAATGAAATGGTGTAAGTTTTCCGGCTCGACATAGTGACCTACGAAACAGAAATAGGATGCTTTCACTTGTTGGCAAAACGGCTCACAGGCAAAGCATGTGTTCCTCTTACGGTCCACTGAACGGAAATAACAACCAAAATGTGTTAAAAATGGTTTTTTTACGTTTTAGAAACTTTGATCGTCACCGCATTCCATATTTTGTTCTCCATAACTATTTATGTATCCGTTATGAATTTCACCATGTCACAACCATATGGTAATAATTCGTCTTTTTGTGACGATAGTTGTGACGAAGCAATAGCTTGCTGGGGGCCATAACGAACAGGTTCATGACTGTGACCAGGGAAGAGGTTATCTGTGTATACGCCCCCAGAAATTCACAAACTTTCCTGACCGCTTATGGTGTACACCAGACTAACAATTTCCTTCAAGAACTTCCGTGTACTGTTTTCACCTCAACCCTGATAAGTACGTCATATCCAACTCAACGAAAAGTCTTGGAAAAGGTCGCCTCTGTTAAAGTTAACGTACCTTTTTGGCGGTGTCAGTCTTCTGTGGCTGGTAAAATGCTGCGGGCGAGCGCTTTTGATGTAAAGACATCACCGTCTGTCCGTTAGGTCAGTCACGACGGCATTTTATCAGCCGGAGAAGACGGACGCACCAAGCAGGCACGTAAATTTCAATAATTTACCTCCATGTTCTAAACCAAAAATCTCCTCAAGAATGAGGTATCATTAGGTTCACCTTGGGAACCCTTAAACGAACATAAATTCGTGACACTATTGTTCAACGTGGAGGTCAAGCCAGTTTCTCCAAAATGACTCGAACTCACGGAATGCTTTTAGCCAACGAGTCAATTAATATTCCCGTATAAGTGCGTTGAACGAATATACAGCACTCTTATACGTTGCAGATCCTCGAGTTAACGAGGGTCGTGGAAAGTTGTGTTTGGTCTTATTTAGTGTAACACTCTTCATTATTGGGTAATCAAGATGAAAATCGATTAGCAACCTGATCCACGTTTCCGGCGAATCCCGTGGTGTATACCGAAAGACTGACGCACTGCTTGACGGAAATTGTCCCAGACGATTGAATCAACCAAACTTTTATGAATCGAACTCCACGCTTGGTTCATGAGTCAAATAGGTTCTTAAACTTGCAATAACTCTTGATGTGTTCGATTGACTCAAGCTTGTGATAAAAACAAATGTTGTTTTTCAAGTGTGGTTGGGCGTCATGAACAGACTCAGGGCGAATGCTTGGAACAGTGCCTTCCAAGGTGATAAGGTTTAAGAAAGATTGAGGAGGCGGGTTCTTTTCTCAACCTGGACGAGTTTGTTTTGGTCTCTTCCGCGCGTTCCTTCTTTGTCAATATTAACATTACAGTTGAGCAAGAATTGTTTATAGTAATTTATAATTAATTTACGTACTATTTATGTTGGTTTTAGGTAAATAAACGTTAGGGTAAATTAATAGGTTATGATAACAAAAATAAATATGTGTGACGACAGACAATTCTAAAACTAGATAACAATCGATGTAGGCAGATGGATTAGTTGATCAAATTGTCCTGAGGCCTTTTCCTCTTGAGTCTCATTCTTTCTGGTGGTGGAGGTGGGTTCTGCGGTATGCTCGCAATTAGTGAGTATTCATGTTTTGCCCTGTTAACCTCTAGTCTCCTGTATTGTAGCTATATGGTGTATGGTAGGTATATCCAGGTCATTATGCACGGTTGTATTGCGAACGTACCAAGGTGCTCCAGATATGATGCGAAAGATTCGATTTTGGGTCACCTGTATTTTTTGACGTGGTTTGCAGATCCGGATGCCCACAGTCCACACGAGTATTCTCAGATAGGCCGGATTAGGGAGAGGTAGAGAAGCCGCTTTGTTACCAGACTCAGTGGGGAGCGATCAAGTAGAAGGGGCTTCAGTTGGTGGATTCGCTGTCTTATTGTGTTGACTAGGTACTTTACGTGGGTTTCCCAGGTCCCAGCGTCTTGTCCAAGAAGACACCCAGGTATCGAACTTTCCTGTCCTGTGGTATTGGGTTGTTGTTGATGAGGAGGGCATCCTGAAAGTTGACGCTTAGTGAATGGGATCACGACAGACCGCGTGTTTCTGTTTCTCGAAAAAAAACCGTTTTCACGTTTTGAACGAACGACTGCAATCTCGTTCTCGCGTTGCATCCCGAGTTTCCGCGTCAAAACTATTTACCCTGTATTGGGCACAGGTGGTTGTCGTTAATTTTACGAAAGTACTTCTCCATTTTAACTTTTTCCATGCTGGGAGTGCGAAATTAACTTTGGGGTTTTCTAAGAGAATTTTTGTTTTGTTCTTCAAATTTCTAGTGAGTTCCTTCTCCAGGCGTTCTGAAAATCCTCGCAGACACAATAAGAAAAAATAGGTAAAACTGAAAAAACAGTAGACCCAGTCTAGGGGCCTTTCTATCTTGATGTTGCTAAGTTAACCATACCTCTAGAAAGCCGACCAGATTTGCAAGTTTTCCTGAAATTTTACCAGCACATCTTTAGGAAACGCAATTAACGTCCAAGTATTCTAAGAAACTTTTTTTGAGCAATTTCCAATATTTTCAGTTGCAACTGCGGTCCTTAGAATTTCGTTTTTGAGTGTTAATGCGCACGAAGAGTATAGGAAATCTAACGTTGAATACAAAAGTGTGGTCGAAAGTTCAAACAATTGTTATAAAGAGGAGGAACTTGGATTTTTTATGGCAAAATCCGTGGGTTTATAAAAGAGCTGTAACAAATCATCTCGGAAGCGGATTGAGATAGAAAGGAGTCGTTGGTGGCATTTCACTCAGTTTCAGCCTTGATTACCCCAAGTTTGTCTTTGGTTTGTCCAAGTGATCGTGTGGCACCGACAAAGTTTGAGTGTATTCGCAATTCAAACGTCGAGATGGCGTATGAATTCTTCGCTATGTGATTCTTCGCGTACTCGATAAAACAATTATGCGACTACTTTATAGCCTTTTCCCCACCCTCTCACTCCTTCCGGCCTCTTTTCTTTATTAATCGTGATCATTATGACGAGTCTCGCGAGTCGAAAAATTCTTTTCGAAGACGGCGTTCGGCGTTGGGAATTTCCAGCGGTGAAAGGGAGGATAAATTCAACGGCGGGAATCAGTGAAGTGTCGCTACTATCCAGGTGACTCCCCCCCCCCCTTACCACCCCGCAACTGTCCGTCCCTATTGTGGGATGGTATATAAAGCAAAGAGCGGAGGCTCACGCTCTCAATTAGTACCTTCACGGCGATACCTTTCCACTCCTTCACTTTCTCACAAGAGGAGAACGAATTTTTCTTCATTATTTATTTTACGCCTCTTGCTCCTCAACACACTCAACTTATCTCTGGCCACCTCAGGTCGTCCTTTCTCACCCCCCCCCCACTCTTCACCCATAACCATCACCATCCCACAGCTCGTGACTCCACTTCACTAGGAACACTCTGCCTCTTGACCCTCTCAAAGTTTTTTCTGACCGCGTATTCATTTTCCTTCTGGCTGTCGACAAGGAGAGGTCGAAAGAAGAGGGGGAGAGATAGCAAAAGAGGAGGTGATGAAGAGAGGGGATTTTTCTTCCAATAAGACTTCCTCCCAGCTCTTCTTTCTTATTAACTTCGTCTCAACTGAATGAGGAGACTTTTCTCCTTCACGAGAACTTCAAGAACTTACTTCAACCGATTAGAGAAGAGCAAAAAGGTTGGCAATTGAAATATAATCGGAATTAAAAGAAAAATATTTGCGTAGGTTCTTTCGACAACCCTCAAAAATATCGAGCGAGAAGCATCACGCTGTTTGCCTCGACATCTCGTAAACTCGACGATGCGCCGTGTCTTTCAACGTATTTCCACGGAACCACGATTAGGCTGCTACAATTACGCCACGAGTCCGGTCAAAATGAGAAACTATTGAGAAAAATGATCGTTTTATTCTATGAATTTAATTTGATATATTTTGGCTTATAAAACAGGGAACGAAAGGTGGATCAAATTAGTCCCATGAAGGGTGTTCGATTTCGATGCAAACATTTTTCGAAAACTCCTGCACAAACACCACAATACTTTTAATGTCCGAGAAAATGCTGGCGACCAAATAAAATAAATGTGTGACAGTCACACTTGGTAGAAGTGAAACTTTAACGTGCAAAACCGAATCGCAACGGACAAGTGGAAAAACAACGGCTAAGTAGAAAAACGCATCGCAAAAACATTTTTACTCGAAGTTTTACGGACAGATTGTTAATGTACTTGTCGAATTTGAAAACCTGCCCGTAAAACTTCGAGTAAAAATGTTTTTGCGATGCGTTTTTCTACTTAGCCGTTGTTTTCCCACTTGTCCGTTGCGATTCGTTTTTCCACTTGTCCGTTGCGATTCGGTTTTGCACGTTAAAGTTTCACTTCTACCATGTGTGACTGTCACATATTTCTTTATTCACAGGTTTACTGCAAATTATGATTTGGTTAGGGTAGGTAATTTGTAATGAATGCATTTTTAATATTATTTAAACTTATTTTATTTTATTAAACAAGAAAACAGAATTCAATCCGGGAAAAAAAATCTAGATTCCTGATGTATATTGGTTTATACTTCCGTTCAATTGACAGCTACAGAAATAGTTGCGGGTAACAAAATGACGATATATGTTACTGTAATGCGGCCGGTTGATCAAATTCAGACTTGTACTTGTTTTATTGTTCAAACAAAGAATAGTGAAGGAAAAAAGACACTAATGGCGCGTTCTGTTCCCAGGCGGTCACCCATCAAAGTACTAACCACACCGGATGTTGCTTAACTTCGGTGATCGGACGAGAATCGCGGTGCGTTCGTCTTGCCCTACCACGTGAGCGGTAACAAGTTTTCGTGACTCGAGAATCCTAAGACCCCGTCTATATAGAAGTTTCACTTCAAAACTACAAACTCTACGACTGTTCTCCGGTGAGACTTTTGCTGCCACCAGCTCGAGCAGTTGACGTTGCGATGACGAGAAGGTTGAACATTAAATACCGTCATTTCAGGAAAAAAACGTCATTCGATCAAAACTGAATTAAAACGCGTATCCGTTTAAGCCTGGGGAGCGAAACACTTTTTTTTTATCAACTGCCACGGAATCGGAGTTTGAACGGAAAAATACTCTCTCCTCCCTTCTCAAATTCTCAATTCGAAAGACCAAAAGGGGGCTGAGGATGAAACGAGCTCAACCAAAGCCCGGCCTCAGGTCGAGGCTAAATGATGAACACTCAAGGGAAAGAGTGGTATGATGATGGTGGCGGTGAGGTGTTGAAGAGGGAGAGAGTTCGCTCTAAAAAGTTGAAGCGAAAGCGGTTCCATTCGTTGAAAAAGAAGGAAACCGGATTAGGGAAATGGCGGCGAAGAAAAGGGTATCGCCTTCTCTTAAAAGGTCCAGGATTTAGCACGGATTGGCGAATGAGAAGAGGAATTGAGAGGGAGGGAGGAAGTGGCGGAGAAAGAGTGTGAATGCGAGAAAGAATTCAATATAAATGGAACGATTTCTAGACTCGGAGAAGGGCGAATGAAGAAGGACGCTGGAGAGAGCAAATTGTGCCCCGCGGAGAATAAATTAGCCCTTCGCGCAGTTGAGAGAGAACGAGACCATCTGCTCATTAAAACAATAAGTTACATAAACGGTCCCTCCGATTTACAGCGAATCTATCGCTGTCACTAACCGTTTAAACGGTTTTGGTGATGTTCGACGCACCCGGCGCACGCTGAAGCGGAGTTATAATTCAGCCTAACTGCTGAACGAAACTCTCATACATAGAATACTCATCATAAAGTATCCTTATTAGTTTGTGGGGGGAGGGAGAGGGAGAATAACGACTTTATTGAGTTTATCTGACGCGATGCCACAACTGCACCTGTTCTCTTACAAGTAATTAACAGACCTAGAGTAGAGTGGGGACTTCTAATCGTCCTAGTTAGCATAAACCTGCGCTTCTCCAATTATGAAAGAATCAGGTGCGTGGACAATTTCTTGCAACCTGTACAAGTTTAATTATAATCATTAAAGCAGTTAAAGATAAAAGACAGTAAACTCTCGTCCACTCCTCCTCCACAACCTTGGAAATCACTCATAGCCATATTTTGGAATGTTTCGAGCGCACTGAATTATAACAATTTCTAGAACATTTTAGCGCAGTTTTTACTTCTTGCTACTAATCCTGTAAAAGAAGCCGCTGCAAATTACTACGTAAGAGTTAATTATTCACTTACTCAGCTTGACGTACTGTCACACCTCCGATATTCATCTCATTTAATTCAGCATCGAAAAATACTAGTAAACGATACGTTACATGACCTGACCTCCTGGGAAATCCATTGGAAGTGAAAGAAAAGGAGTGTAAGGGCAGTTTTGTGTATCTTAAATAGTCTGTTGGTTGTCGATTCTAACTCTTTTTTGTATAAGGTCTGTCAGTTGGTTGTTTCCCTTCGTGTAGTGTTTATGATCCGTCCATTGAAGTTTTTTTTTTTGGTTTATAGGCTTCCATGTTTTCTAATGTGTTCAGTTTTTTCCTTCGCATTGTTTACGTTATAAGATGGTGCAGTCCTGTATTTTGGAAGGTTCATAACAGGTACGTTAACTTCAATTCTTTTTTTTGTTCGTGGTTTTGTTATGATGGCGATTCTTAAAAGGTTACAAGCAATTTCTATTGATGAGTAGAGGACCTAAACCTAGGCAAGAGTGGAATAGTTGTGAAGACAAGTTCGAGAGTTGAAAGATGACGAATGCAATTCTACGAAAGATCAGACCGTGCGGTTACACTTGAGAACGATAGAAGTTGAGCGCAGAGAGTCAGGGTTTGCAAGGCATCGGCCAATAAAACCAAGGCCGTGGCCGTACAAAGCCCATTTTTGGTCACTCTAGAGTTATAGGGATCCGGCTTTGTCTCCCAGAATGAGCTCTTGAATCTTCCGGTGTCCTCCGCGTAATTGAGTCTTGCCTTTCTATTCCGGTTCTGAACCCCAGTGGAGATTTAAAAAATGTTGCATCGCGTCTATCTCCCTAAAGGAGCGCTGTACCGCAATTACAGCATTGATACTGTTCAATATTTTCAGTTCAGTTCTGAATGACAGGCAGCTCACGAACTTGGGAAGGGCGAACGCCGTTTCGTAAGAGGGGGGTTGGCTCCGAAGGCGCAGAAAACGATGACGTCAGACTTGGGCCAAGTAATGACGTCAGACAGAGTGAATCAATCGCGTCACTAGGCCACAGCACTCCGCCCACAGCTCCAGCCATTGCAAAACCCGGTCGCGTCTTTCCACTCAACAACCGCAATCTCAATCTCAACCGTCTTACTCGAATGATGACTCAAAAACAGATGATTAGAAGAGCCAGAGCGATCGATAAGGTCAATTATTTGACTCCTGTTAAACTGCAAACTATTTATACACCACTAAAGGAAGAAAAGCTCAGAAAAGGTGGTCTACAGTTTTCAAAAATTCACTTAAACTCCTCAACAATATTAACACGTTTTCTTAACAACACAAATGATGAAATTATATCAAATTCTTTCATTTGCCATACTCAAGGTGTTTGACAATTGTTAGAAACTTTTCAAGAAATAACAAGAATATCACTGTCAGGATGTAGGTTGAGATTAAGCACGGAGAATTCACATGTCGAGGGCGAGTAATCTTATAGCCATACCGAAAATAATCTAGTTCTATACCCATTCAGAAACTCGTCAAAGGGATAAAATACACCATCCTAACTGCGCACCATCTCAATCAAGCATCTAAAAAATGTCAAAACGTACCAGTTCATACGGTTCCAGGCATTAATTAGGCGAGTAAAGGGTATCTTTTAAGAAAGTAACTGCCCTGAAATCAATTTTCTTGGAGATTTTTGGGAATGTATAGTGCTGCTTCCTTAATTTTACCACAGTCGAGAATAATCTGGTGATGTAACGTTATGTGGAACAGTCTTGCTAAGAAATTGATCAAAACTGTTGGGGCCGCTTTAGAAAACGAGCGGTGCTTAGCAACACACAACTTTCCGCCACCCCCTTAAGTTCGAACACCAGCTACGTATGTGGGTTGATCTTCGTTCAACGCATTTCTACAGAAACATTTATGGAGAACAAAATGTAGGAACTAGTTCGCTGAGAGTGCTCCGTAAGTTTGATCGAAATCGTTATAGCCGTTTTTGAGAAAATTGGAATACCGATAAATTAAGATTCGACAAATCTCCTTTTCTGAGTTAACTTGGCTTATATCTCCGTTCAACATATATATAAAGAAATAATTATGGAGAACGAAGTGTTGGTATGGGTGAATATAAGACACTCCATTAGAATTTATCACATTTGAAGAGGTTACCCTGGAATTTACGGAAATGTTCGAAAAAACGTTATTTTCGACACATTTTGATTTTTATCTCTGTTCAATGGACTGTCGGAGGAACACTTATTGAGAACAATATGTAGGTAATAACTATTTGAAAACATCTTGAAAGTTTGGTGATAATCGTTAAAGCCGTTTTGCCAAAAAGCGTAAATAAATCTATTTTGCTTCATAGGCCTATATCTTCGTTCACCGTATTTTCATGGAGATATGTATGTAGAAGAAGGGTTAGGTATTGATTAGTAGAAGATAATTTGAAAGTTTAATAAAAATCGTTAGAGCTCTTTTTGAGAAAAATGCGATAACTCTAGTTTTTGATACATTTTCGTCCCCCACCCCCCTTACCATCGGCCGAAATCGCTCATAACCTTATTTTTGTGTCTACAAAATATAACAAGCAAAACAAAAAAACCAGCCAATCGGTTCAGCCGTTCTCCCGCAAATCGAACTACAGACACACACGCAGACCACGCGCCAAAATTAGGTTTTTTAGACTCGGTAGGCCTCAAAATGTAAAGATCTGAAGAAAACTCAAATTTTTTCTTGACACGATTACTATACTTTCCTTACCCTTTGGGGTAGCGGAAAGTAAAAATAGGTGTTTAATCACGATTACTATAATCATTTCAAACCCGATTAGCAGCTATTTTGGTGTCTCATGGTGACCTGAAATTTAGATATGAAATTTGAGTCGATTTAGTTCAGTCCTCCTTCAAGAGCGTTCCATTACGCTCCATATCACCAAGAAAAGTAAAAAAACGTTCCAAATTATTACCCAACACCTTATTACTCAATTGCAGAGCATGATTGCACAGTTTGGCTCAGTATTATACCACGAAGACCCATCCTATTCAATTCAGCGTCGAAAAATACCAGTAAACGACACGTAACATGACGTGACAACAACCTTACGAGGACATCTTCTAGGCGGCGCTACCCGATTGGCACGACATGACGAGTTGAACTGATGGATGGATGGAGTGAGATGGTACCCGATGCGGGAAATGAGCGCAGGTTGGGGAGAAACGTCCATATTCTCCTGTGAGTTCCTTCAAATAGTTGAATTCGCCTCACTACATTTACTGTGTTTTTTTACCTCTTTTTCAGCATCAAAAATACATAGAAGACATCCCAAGCACGACGTAATTTCAAGTTTCGCTAATTTCGTTGAACCATTTTCCGCTCATAACGACCATAAGACTAGTGTAAAATGGATCTGCTGGGACGTTCACCTCTAGATCCTGCGTTGGAGAGCAGTGTTGCCAACAAAATGACCTGTTTTCGTCGGTAAGGCGGTACAACTGGATCGCAAAAGAAATTTTCGTGCGAAAGAACAGATTTTTTTTTAGACATGGTATAGTCAAAATATGGCCTGGAAGGACGGATTTGGCAGATTAGGAATCCTCAAGTGTCAAGTTTCGAGGGAGTTTGTAAAAACCATTCCCTGGCCTAAAACAAAGGTGTGCTTCGGAATGAATAATACATCAAAGCAGGTAGGCTCGTCAAGTAAGATGGAAACGCCTCAAATAGGTTTGTTTATGCGAGAAAGTGCAAGGTCCATGCTCAGCCTCTTGCTCCAACTCGACTCTCCTTGCACCACTCTTCTTGCCACGTCAGGTTCATCCTTCTGCTCTTCATTGGCGATTAGCTTGCAGCCCGCAAAAACTGAACAGCATGGAGTAAACGTCAACGTTATTTTAGGGCTTGAGCCGAAGAGCGTATTTCATGCCCTTGATGGAGACGTCTCTCCCTCAACTTGGTCAAGAGCGTAATCCAACCTTATTGTCAAGTCCTAATGGCACAAAACCTGCATTGCAGACCTCGGCCGCTTTGGCAGACGGCAAAATGTTGTTTCGCATCTAAAATTAAAACCGCGGCCCCTCTTCAAGGAGAATTGGAGTTTTCACTCTCGGAAGCTGCAAGTTTTGCTCTTAGCTCTAATTTATTCCATTTCGTTGGTACTTTTATTCTTCCTTCGACCGTCGTCGCTCCGTCTCCTCAGAAACCACTTTGCTCGTTTCAATTGCCACTTTTTATTCCTGTTGAATCCCTTCTCTTTCTGTGTTCGTACGAGAAATCAACGTATAAAAAGCTGCCTCCTTCTGCGACAATCTCGTTTGCTACAGCGAGGTCTTTTCTCGACCATCCGCATCTTTATATCTTCGTTTCAACCTCGAAAATTGAGTGGAAGTTTACTGGAACGTTTCGTGGCAACTTGTCCAAAGAGTAAGATATTCGGTTTATTATGCGAGTTCATTGGCCGTGTGATGGCGAAATTGAGGCGAAAATCGTTGGGAGAAAGTCATAATTCTGAAGCATATCACAATAATAGTAGGAGCGATAATAAATGTATGTCACGCGCGTGTATCGTTCTTCAACTAAAAGTTGATTCAACAAATCGTAACGACAGTGCGAGAGAATTGAGAAGTGGTGGCCTGAGAAGCGCTAGAGTGAAGTACTGGGGAAAGATCTGGATATTAGTTTTAATTCCAGGAATGCAACTAGGAACGTGCTGTGGAGTGAGAGATATTGACCAACATGATTGCCAATGAGCCAGTAGGCCAAGCCAGGCCTGGCTCGTTACCCCATTAGGTAGTCTTTCCCCTCCTCCAGTGTTGAAGAAGTAGCGGAGGCTAGCCAACTCCCATTCCCACATAAAAGACGGTCCTGAGGACTCTTAAGCGATCTTCCCTTACTCCTCCCTCGTCTGAAAATCAGTCCAGATATCATAATTGACAATACACGTTAAACTGGTCTGACGTGGGAGTGTTCCTTCTCCTGGACAACTCCCTACCTAAGCCTGAGCGCTTCCTATCTGTCCCGGTGGTCACTCATTCCACGAATGGTAACCTTACTGTGTAACTACTAAGAACCTTCTATCGCATCAACTAATCCAGATCAGCCAGAAATTGTAAAATAGGTAGACACTCGCCCTCTTGCCACATCTGATAGGTTTTTAAATGACCTGCCTGCATTGGGCTGAATGCGCAACTCCTGATCAGATTAGATCTCCTCCCTTACTAAGAGCATTCCCTCTCTTTAAACGTGTGAAAACAATTAGCCAAGGTTGGCCGAAGAGAATGCATGTGTATAGTTATCCCCACCGCAATACCAACTGCCTTGAGACTATCATTCCTGCCCCTTCTTCATAATAATTTAGGTTGATCTTGGTGCCCAGGATCGTCCGTTAAACTGGCCCCATGACCAGTTTGCTATAGCAGCGCCTCAGTATGTTACTCGGGCTTAACGAGCCGTTTTCTAGAAAAAGCATCCGGTGCGACGCATCGCAAAACTTTCCACAGTCTCACATTAACTCCAGCTACTAATCCAATCTTCTGTTTCACTGAGGTCATCGGAGCTTGTAAACCACAACTTGACGTATTACGTACAAACTGAGAGCGTTTAAAAATCCGGCTACTCCTGTCAATACCTTCATTGGAAAGCCAAAGTATACACAACAATTCCCGGTGGGACAAGATATTTTGGAATTACAGGGGAAAAAATCCGAAAGAAGTCAGTAATTTATGTAGTTCCTCTTAATTACTCAATGAACACTGCTAGACGTCTGTCGTATTGATAGTTCACCACACGACTACCCTTTATGAGCCCTAATAAGAAAAAAACGCAATTGAGTAGATTTCCGTCGAAACATTTGCTAGTTTATTGTGCTGCTCCCACTGGTGATAATTCTAAGGTACTATCACACTATCCAAAACTGTTCGTAAAAAATATACAATGAAAGTTGTTACAGCCGTTTTTGAGAAAATAAATATTTGATGCAAGCACCTCCTTGGCCCTCCCTCTGGAGAGTCAGATGAAGAGTTTTGACTGTCTAAGGCCGGGCAGCACCTGGCAATGGGCAGCCCTGCACTATCCCCTGGCACCCACCACAGTGATACACTGTCAGATACTCTCACACCTGCCGCGATGTAAGACAGTATGAGGTTAAGGCCTTGAGAGTGGCCTGACTGTCCACCATGATGTAGATCCGCTACCGCTTCAGTCCCCTCTGCAGCAGCCGCACAGACTGTGACCGCAGCCACCTCTGCCTGGAACACCGTGGCCAGCGACCCCAATGGGATCGCCGCTCTAGTTCTAGGCCCAAAGATGCTTGCCCCTGCAAGGCCACCCTCACCGAGCCAGCAGTGTACAATACCAGGGCCCCAGCTTCAAAAGCAGGAACTCCCCCTTCCCAGTTGGATCGCTCATGAATCAGTATCCGAAAGGGTAACGCGAAGTTAATATAACACGGTGTTATATAAACGTTATTTCTGCTTCATAGGCGCCTCGAAAGTAAAGATAATGAGTGAATTTTATTTTACAAGCTTTGGTTTAGCTTCACGTTTCAAAATGAAGCTATTTCTGGTAGACGATCCCGACATTCTTTTATTAAAATTTAATCAGAAACGCAAACATAAGAGCAGACCCTATAAATATTGGAAAACGATTAGTTCAACAGGGTCGGCAATAGATCTTGGCGTGTCGAAGAACTTATAAAACGACCGTTTTCCAGATTATTTTAAAATGAGCGTGGAATGTTTTCCGTTCACGGGCTATTTCCGATCAAGCTGTTCACATATGCCGTCACGGCGTCGGAAAAAAGAGCGTATCGGTCGGAAACACTCGGTAGATTATTAAATCGATTAGAAGACCAAGGTCGCCCTTGAGAATGATGACCGGAGATAAGGAAAAGATGAGACTCCCAGAGAGGAAGCACTTTCAGTTATAAAAGAGACTGCCGTTGGAGGCAATGTAAAGCGAGAGCGGTAAATTACCTTCGTCAACCCCCATAAAACATGACCAGAGGCAGGAGCAGTTTCAGAGAAGTCAGTTTTACCCCATGAAACTTCTAAAGGTCTTGCGAGAGCGCTACGAAATTCCTCGCTCTTTTATTACTGAAATGGATCAAGGAGGCAGAATGGGGCATTAGGCAGCGGCTTGAAGTTGCCCGCACTTTGGCCAGGAACGCCGGGAATGAGGTTTGACGTTAATCCAATAACTTGTCCGAATAGCGTCGCCGGTAGGTCAATGACAAATTGATTCCGCAGGAAGCCCGCGCGTTGTTCACTTGAGAAGAATGGTGGACTCTGCTCAGTATTGAGCAACTTCATACACAATCTTACCTGCACTGACTAGACTGCTCTTCAAGACATTAACCGATCTTGGTCGTCGTTGCTGAGGCCTTATTTTGCAGAAGGGAAGCAACGTTATTTTTTGCGGCTTGTTCTCTGGGTTGGATCGGTTTCTTCCGACTGCGATTGGCATTCCTCCGAAAGGCAACCACCTGTATTCGTCTCCGTCTCGCCGCGACGTGTTGTCTCTCCCTCGACGACTACTTATCGACTCCTTCACCTGCTAGCCCCTTCCACTGAGCAGTACATGAACTGATGGAAACTTCGTGCACGATACTGATACCTTCCTATTAAATGAGCTCGTCCCCTGAACAAAAATAAATACGTACTGTGTCCTCACACTCGTCACGTTTGACTGATTTACAACAAGAACTCGATTCTTCGATTCCCGTGTATAGGCTACGCTCGATCTGACACCGGTTAATTAAATAGAGAGAGAGAGAGAGAGAGAGAGAGAGAGAGAGAGAGAGAGAAATAAAAGGAAAAATGATATGAGAAAAATAAACGTCAAAATTAAAGGTGAAGTGGACTGTATTTATATGAATAAGTAGTGGTATTATGGACGCTAGGACTAAAAGATCCAAGGAAAGTAAAAAGGGGATCTAATTAGGACAGAAACACTTAATAAAGGAATAATGCTCTCATTTAAATATTAAATATGGGTAAAATATATGGTTCTGAAAATAGAATAAAATAAAGTCGGAATGATCTGACCTGGACTGCAGATTGGAAACGATTGGAACCGAGGGAAATCCTGTTTTTCTCCTCCTCGCTCTCAACTGTTCCTTGTCGAGAAATGTCCAGCCTTCGGATCCACAAACCGTGAAATAGAAACGAATGGAGGACAGTTGAAACACATGCCACGTTACCGGTCGTAAGCGCAATGAATGTGGCAATAAGACTGGGGGCTGAGATTATTGTGTCCAACGAGTTCGTGCGAAAGGCGAGTTGTTGGGGGTTGGAAACATTGAGGAGCTTAGTTGGAGTCGCCAAACGGTCGAACGACTCGGCCGAGATTCGTCGACCTCAACACTAACATGCCTCACCATCAACGCGAATAATCAATTAAGCGTCTGAATGAAACTACGAATAAAAATATTCCTTCCACACCTAAAGATCCCGACGCTCTGCGCTGGTAGGAATAAACCGAATCAAATATACGACGGAACTGAATTCGGTGAATTGATTCAAGTACATCATGTTTCCTGCATTATGCATGAGCAAATAAAAGATCGGGGATCTTATCCCCTTGCAGGTGCCGTATTCCTCTGCGGGTGAAATGGACTTGAAGCTTCCTCTCTGAGCAGTTTCAGTTATGCGGATGCTTTATCCAAAAATATCGTCAAACGTCGTTTTTTGGACGCAAAAAGATGCCCATCTTCCACATTTATAATTTGTGTCAGCAAAAACAAAATATTTTGAGTTGACTTCATTCGGGTTCGGAAGCCCACGAATATAAAAACCCTGTAAATTATTACACAATGGTTTATTATTCTCATGAACAGCTTGACCTAGTATTACTGCTCCGAGACCCATCCCGTTCAATTCAGCATCGAAAAATACTCGTAAACCATACGAAACATGACCTGACTACAATGGGGCTACGGAAACTAAATATTCAAGAAATTGGGTTATATCCGCCAGTAGGCAAATTACTAAAGTTAACGTACCTGTTAGGTGAGTCCGTCTCCTCTGGCTTGTGAGTTACTGTGGGCAAGCGCTTTCGATGTAAAGACATCATCGTCTGGCCGTTAAGTCAGTACTGACTTAACGGCCAGACGATGATGTCTTTACATCGAAAGCGCTTGCCCACAGTAACTCACAAGCCAGAGGAGACGGACTCACCTAACAGGTACGTTAACTTTAGTAACTAAATATTCCCCTGGCGCCAGGCGCCCATAAACGTCTGTAGGCATTCATGATCCTTCGTGTGCAGAGGAAGTGCCAGCCTCATCGGCTCTAACCTTCCTCCACCCCGTTGGGAAAAAGTGTCTGGGAAATTGGGACGAGGACAGGACGTTGCGAGTCAAGCGGGTGGCGTTGCGAGACGAATGGACGGCGTTGCAAGTCGAGCAGTGGCGGGAGGGAGAGAGAGAGGGAGTACTAACGATGAAACGTTGACTTCCGCTGTAGTTCCCGAGTTGTACTGTGTTTCGTTAATTTTTTTAACCGTTTTTTGCCCATAACAATCATGGGCTTCATCCGATTGGATTGCCGAGATGGCGGGCACAACTAGATACCAAATGGGATTTTTGTGCGAAAGAACGAATTTTTTAGACCACGTTAAAGGCACAAAACGGCCCGGACGGCGGACAGTGAACGGACATTGCAGATTTGGAATCCCCATGTCTTGAAACGTAAAGTATCAAATTTTGAGGAGGGGTTGTAAAAAATTGTTCGTACCGAAAACATAGGGTTATTATTCAGAATGAATAATAAACCAAAACCACAACCATAGTAAATTGAGCCCAATAACCCCCCATTTTTTGGATGCATGTAAATTCGCTGTTTCAAAAACTCTTCAAACAAATAATAACGCCACACAAAAATTATCAGAATTGGTTAACCTGTTCCCTGGTAAAGTAAACTTCCTTTACGGAAGTCGCACATCCACACAAGTGCAGGACTTTGGACTCCAATTCAGTGCATACTGAAGATGCCTATGGCTTTGCAGGTTATTGAGGCGCTCATATTTGTGCCACGACCATTATTGAGCAATTACTGCATAGGAAATTTATGAGACTGCCAACATGATATTTTTTAGGAGGATCGTTGTTGGGCGCTTGGAGAGGAAGAGTTGAAGATCGAAATAAAAGATATTAAAGAAATTGGGTTATATTATGACTTAATGGCCAGACGATGATGTCTTTACATCGAAAGCGCTTGCCCACAGTAACTCACAAGCCAGAGGAGACGGACTCTCCTAACAGGTACGTTAACTTTAGAAATAAAAGAAACTCAGTCAGCGTGAGGAGGACTGTATTATATGTGCAATGAATTGAGTAGAGTTTGTGTACAAATGGGTGACAGAAGAGGACGACTCGTCGTAATATGCGTGAACTGGCGGGAAACTGTATCGGAACGAGAGAGCGAGCTGTATGGGTCTAGAGTAAAACGGAGGAAAATGTGTGTGAGCACAGGGAGACGAGTGACTTTCGCGAGAATTCGTAAGTGAATGAATTTGGGAGGAGCTTTCTGTTGTGGAGAGGAATCTGAAATTGAGGAGAGGGAAGATCAAGAAGGGGAAAAACCACTTCAGGGAAATCTGTTGCCATTGGAAATGACCAGGGAGGTAGAATTCCCGCAGGTAACAAGGGGGGTTCGGGGAAACAATGACTTTGCCGTTAGGGCAGGTGCAGGCATTCCGAGGTCAAAAAACCCAGACAGATTTGGCTTGCGTCAAACAATCTTGTTTACTGTTTTGGAATTATCGTGTTACTGTTAAAACTGGTGGTGGTGAAACCGCGTTAGTTGAAATAATCCAATTTCAGAAGTTGCTTCTAACTTTCTCATGAACGTTATTGCACTGCTTATTGGACTACTAGTCTTTTCTTTCAAACGCCATTTTATGGATAGAATTTATAAGCACAAAACTACGCTGAAATCCACTTGCTTCGAAATTTTTATTAATTTATTGTGCTGCTCTGGTCATTGTTGCGCAAATGAGAATTTATGGCGATGTAGTGTTATTTGCAGCTGTTCATACAAGAAGTTTATTCAAAATCGTTTGAACCGTTTTCGAGAAGGAACCAATTTTATGTTTTGATTACTGTCATAACTTGAATCCGTTTTGAGCCGATGTCGTTCTGTCGTTGGCTCTCAGTCAGTCGGGTTCAAACGAGCACACACAGACCATTTTCTCAAAAATTTGGAGTATGCTGAATACGCATTACAAGTCAGAACATCCTGATCAGGAACCGTTTATGTCTTTTTACACTCCTTAGCCCTTCGTAATATAGTATTTTATGGTTATCATAGTGATCAAAACACAAAATAATTTTTTTCTTGAAAACGGCTGCAAGGAATTTTGATGACATTTGTTGTGACAACAGATCAAAATTATGTAAGGCTATTGTAAAATTTTGACTCGTGAACAATTGACGAGAGCAGCACAATAAAATAACAAAAGTCGATTTTATTGCAGTTTGTTCTGAATAGATCTCAATTAAGTCAGGATGGTAGTCCAATCAGCTACCTACGATGGCTGTTTAATGATGTACACACAACCTCTCTTTGTAGAATGTCGAGTTCTATAACATAAAGATGAAACAGGCATGTGTCCAATGAAGAACGTATTGAATTAGTAACTTGGGTGGCGAAAATCGTGGATTGTACGTAGAGCTATGAAAAATTGTGTGATGCGTCGCATCAGATATTTATTTAGTGGTTACACTACAATAAAGTTTAACGATTTATCATGCAGGGGATTTGAGGGTTGTTGCCTACTACCGTCACTTGCTGTCTCTTAAGTTGATTCAACATCATAATCCAAAAGCATTAACGAGCCCTACTTCAATAATGGCTGTCGCTCTTTTCAGTTTGATTGAGAATCGTTAAGGAACCGCCTTTTCTCCCCGCCGCCAAAGGGGGGGATCCACTCCGCCTTCTCAACTCTTGTTTGCCTTTTCTTGATTTGAACCTTTTATGACCGACTTTAGCCCAATATTGGCTCAGCTCGTTGAGAGCGCACTTCATCACTCGTTTTGGCTTAGAGGATGGCGGCAAAGTTCAAAGTAAGGTTAATACGACGTTATAGAGGAGATATAAAAAAGGGGTAAGATCCTTCCGCGATGCGACGATTGTAGTTTACGAGGAGATGAGACGGTCGTGTTGGTTGGGTGCGGATCTAAACTCACCATCGAGACAATCTCTCCCGCGTTACGGCTTCTGAGATGCGATCAGAAACGATGCGAGGATTTTCGAGGGAAGAGGCCCCCAGAGAGCCTGATGTCTTTGAAAGAGAACTGACGATAGTTTTTCCGTTGGCAACGCTGAGTCTCAATAACGAAACACCGGGGGAAAGGCCGGATTGGATGGCGCCGTTATTAAACAGTTCTTGCTGAATATTCAGTTGCCGCTACGTCTAACATATCTGATCCGACGCATCTCAGTAATTTCCTCAACAACCGAAAATTAGATGATAAGCTGTACAGGCAGGGTCCATCATTGTCCAACGCATTCCTTACAAAAGGCCCACCCAGACATTACTGAACCGTTTGAGTTGTTTTGAAGAAAATTTGATAATCTCGCTGCTTTCAAACAACCATAACGGTATTATTGTACTCAATAAATATCTGAAGCGCAGCGGCACACAACGTTTCTTATTACGAAGCGCGTTTGAAGATTTTATGCAGCTACTAAGCAACTTTTCACTCTCATACGAACACTGTGGACACTGGTAGCTTTGTAATTCCGGAACTTATGGAGCTGCTGCTACTCTCACCACGGCCACCAACGTATAGGTAATTGGTGGGACTGCCAACATAAATTTACTGCGAAGGTTCGAGTTCTAATTTCGGGAATTTTAGATTTAGATCACTGATCCTGGTGGAACCTGAACCACTAGTCAGGAGTTGCGCAAGAAAGTTGCCTATTGGTGGGAGGGGGGAGAAGTAGCTCTCTATTGGTGGGATGTGTCTGGGGGCGTGTTTGACTCCTCGGAGCGATCTTAGGGAGAGTACGCGCGATACGAGACCTGTCTACGGGGCTATCCACCACCAGGGCAAGATCAGCAAGTCGGGGGTCGGAGTTGCAGATTCTTCAAAGGTGTACTGAGTACTAGCAGGGTATTGGGGCGTCGAACCGGGAACTTCCAACGCCGCTGAATCCTGGAATGGTACCGAGACATTAGGCTGCTCATGAATCACACAATAGGCCCTTTTGGGACCGCAGGCGGTCTTTTCTTCGCATCTGACCTCATTAAAGGAGCTCTGCTTATCATTTGTGCATAGTGCTGGGAGATGGGACTGTTCATCAACCTAGCTCCATTCTGGACTGAGACCACTGAAAATAACAGGTGCAGTGATTGAGCTCAGTGAGTTCGTCAAGTATCTTGGTGTGATCCTGCATCGAAAACTAACTTGGAAAGAGCACGTCCGATATTTACGACTAAGAGGGAGACAACACCCCAGTGGGCGTGTCAAAGAATATGGTGGGGCGGGGGGCATAGGTCTTTAAGCCAAGAACTTTCTGGCTTTGTGAGACCGATCAACTCATATGGGTCGATTGTATGGGCGCACAGCGCCGCCATCAGAGAACTGTAACAACCTGGCCAAGGTACAAAGGCTGGGATGCTATTATTAGCGGGGACGATGGAAACTACACTTACTCGTACTATGAAGAAAACTTTGACCTTCTTCCTCTTTACATATTTGTCACTGCAGAAGCTATGAAAGTGAATTACAGACTAACTAGTAGTAGCATGGAATACCAAAAGTGGCACAGGCTAATAATGAGCACCTGGCTATAGTCAGGATCTTAGAACCCTTTGCAAAGCTTGACATGATCACTGAGACGACAGTGTTCAGGTATCAATCCAACAGGAAATGCGAAGTGCAACCAGAAATAGTCGAAATGGTATGAACATCTACGCGGAAGGATCTAAAACCCAGGAAGGTCGTGAATAAATGGGAGGAGTGGGACAAACATTGTCCTGTTTCCCACTCCAACGGGTTTTCAAGTAGATTCATGCACCATCATGATGCATATAAAAGAATATGAAAATATAACTATCAACATAATGACTGGTATTCAAGCGTCATGCAAGGAGCAAAAAAATGACTGTAACGTCAAAACTGGTAAAAGAGTGCAAAATGCGGCTCAATTCTTTAGCAAACTGCGATAAAGTTGAACTGAGAAGCCGCGCCATCTGGCCAGAATCGGTTAGTCTGCTGTATCTATAGGGCATCCTTGTCACTAGTCACAAGAACAGTGAGAGAATATACCAGGAGAAGGCATCAAACTGTCTGGAAGGATGCGGAAGTAAAGCACTCTAATGCACAAGATGTAGAGATGCCTAGGGCTTAAGGCAGACAGTGGGAATCATCACGGGGCACAGCCGACAAACAAGCGCAGGTATGTAGTGGGTATAAGCGACAGCTCAAGACTTCTGGTCGTCGGTACAGCTTCCTCAAAGACACCTGGCATTAAAGTTAACGTACCTGTTAGGTGAGTCCGTCTCCTCTGGCTTGTGAGTTAGAGGAGACGGACTCACCTAACAGGTACGTTAACTTTAGTATTTGCCTACTGGCGGACACAACCCAATTTCTTTAATACACCTGGCATTCCTTAGGAAGCTGAGGACAGTACGAATGTGGTGCTCATCCCAAATGGAAGAGTCAGAGTTCAATAATGGAATCGTTGATCTCAGGAAAGTAAAAACCCTCCACGTTAATGATAGTTCCCCTTTGATCGATCGTGGTCAAAGAGTAAAGCGCGCTATGTACCAGCACGTATTGAGTCTGCGTCGAAGTTGGGAATTAAGCGAACCAACGAAACTCTCTGACCACACTCCATTTATCACCGAAGCGGCTCCGGCTTTCCCCGTCGGCGTTGAAGAGGGTCGAACCTTTACGACTCCAGGAGCCTTCAAAGGATCGAAAGGATTTCCCTGATATTCGTGCAGCGCTCTCATTTAATTTGAGATTTCTCAGCTTTCGCTCTCGTGATTCAGGTGTCAACAGAATAGAACTAAAGGTCTCGTTGAGATGCTGTAGGCTTCATTAAGTTAGTTCCAAGCGCAGGAAAGTGCCATAATGCGACCTAACTCATTCAGCTCACTCGAACTATCCCAAAGCAGTTACCTATGTTATCGTAATTCTCTGCATAAAACTTAAAATAGCTATTTGGCTAGCAAATACTCACTCGTTGTAATACAGAAATATTTTCTGAGGAGTTACATCCATTACAACTCAAAAGCGATTTATTCGAGCTTTCCACTTTCCTTGGCCCTACAAATTGTAAAGGAGAGTAACGCAAACGATTGAATGAAAAAGTTAGTAGAGTTTGGATTAGCAAGGAGGAAGGGAAAGGAAGAAAAGGGATGGTATTGAGTTGGAGTGCAGCATTAAGACACAAAGTAGCCGCACCTACCTCGGGTGCTTGCTCCTGGCCAGGAAGGATGCGTTGATTTAGGCTCAAAACAGTTTATGCACTGCGCGACGTACATAGGAAACTTACCGTTTGCGTCCATACACAAGAGAGGTACAGGTCAATATCGAGGTTTATAGGTTCGGAAAAAAAATCTGCGAATAATAATAATAGTTGCGATAAAAGGAAATGATTTTGCCATGTTGGGAAAAGGTCCCAGGTAAAGATAATCGTGAGAACCCAGCAGAGCCTCTCCCAAGGTGGTTGTCCTTAGCCCTCTTTGGTTCTGTTTTCCGACTCCAACTCAACACGGAATAGGATGACGAGTTGAATGAATAACAATAAATAAGGTCTAAGGAAAGAGGGACAGGTAATAACAAAGGAATTGTGGGGTAAATTTGGAAGAAAAAAATTTGGAAAATCGGCCTGTGTGTCTGTGAACGCGATTGCGAACAAAGGCTGAACCAAACCAGCTCAAGTTTGATATTTATCCTGCGGATCATCGAGGGACCCCAAAAGTTTGGGTGTGTGCTGAAGAGAAACTCCAATACCCATGTAAAAAGTTTTTATAATTTCCCGAGTTGCACGCGACACTGGGTTTCATCAATCTTATTGAGTGTCTTTAAGCAGCCTGTTGCCATATTTCGCTTTCTGCAATTATTTCTGTATATATCTATTGCACAGAGATATATAAGCCATGATATTTCGGAAAACGAGTGTTTGGCGCAGGCTGAACAAGTTGGAATCTTGAGCTCAGGCCTTTCCCCGGGGCATTCAGTTAACTTATTTCTGACCTGAAGCTCTTTGTTTGTAGCTGTGAGAAAGTCCAATATACTTTTTTAGTTATTTCCTAAGCTTGCAACAGGTTTTTCCTCTTCCTGAACTTCTAAAATTTCCTTTCCCACCCCTCACTTTATTTCCTCTCCACAACACCTCTTCCCAAACACACACTCCTCTCTCAGTTCTCGTGATAGACACTCATTTCACAGCTCTCTGACTAATAATTCGCACTCCTCTCTCCTACTCCGTTCAATCAGTTCACATATTCAGAGCCCCCTTGTCTGCGCTTAAATACTTACACTCATATCACTATTCAGCCACAGTGTAGTACAGTTTGTTTGACGCTAGCAGAATAAGTCTGGGTGTTAGGTGCAAGAATGGGGGAGCTGAGGATCACAATAAAACTGAAACTCAGTGAGCGTGAGGAGGACTGTATTACATGAGGAGATGGAGTACAAATGGGCGACACAAGGGAAGTGCACGGAACGTGTGAACTGACGTGGGCAACCGTGAGACAAAGTGAGAAGTTATCGGGGTGGAAGTTGGAAGCAGAATGATTTGGAAGAGCTCTGTCATCGATAGGAAAATGAAATTGGGAGAAAGAAATGAAGAAAGGGGAAAACCTAGAAAAGGGGACAGGGGGCCCGCAGCTTAGGAATTCCCGCAGGTTAGGGTCCGTTATTGAAACGGTTGGAGACAATTAGGCGGACGGAGACAATGACGCGGGGAAGCCCAAGGTCGAAGACCCAGACAACTTCGATGGTTTGCGTCGAACACTGGGGTTTTGACCACAAAATACCCACACCTGCCCTAATGGGAAAAGTCATTATTTCCCTGAACCCCCCTTGTTACCTTTGGAAATTCCACCTCCTCAGTTGTTTCCAATGACAATGGATTTCCCTGAAGTAGTTTTCCGGTCTTCCGTTTCCCACGATTCATTTTCAGATTCCTCTCCCCACCAGACAGCTCCTCCCAAACTCATTCACCTACAAGTTCTCGGGAACGTCACTCATCCACCAGTACTCACACAAACACATTATTCACCATCATCTCTCGACCCAGCCACATATAGTCCACACGCCGATGTAACACATGTAACTTACATTGTAATAGATCACCCTCTAGTTCCCAGTATCCTCAAAAATGGCTCAAACGATTTCGATCAAACTTATGGAGTACTTTCAACTAACTAGCTCCTGCATATTTGTCAGCGTGAATGTTAGTGTAGAAGTATGTTGAACGGAAACACAGCGCTCATATACATAGCAGGTGTTTGTGGGATGTTGTGAGTCGTTACGCACGAGATATTTTAAATTGTAACTCCGCAGGAAGGTTACGTGGTATCACTGTAAAGTTATTGCTTTCACGAATATTTATAATCTCCCCATCTTCTTCTTTCGAATAATTTGCACTAGAAGATCCGAGTATCGTGCTAACGACTTCTATATATTTCATTCTCACGGATAAGATTAAAGAGAACTCGCTTGGAAGAGCTCCGGATGGAGGGAGACGATCCACACTTTGGCTGATACAACGTTGATGGGATTCCAATGGTAACAGGTGCTCGCTTGAAGAGATAACCCGGCTCAGAAAAATACTAACGTTATCAATAAGTTGCGGCTGGTGCCGCTAACTGACTTTCAAACCAACTGGCGTCAAAGGCCCTTTCTGTTTCTCTTATCGTCGGGAAATTCTTTCGGTTGATTTATCACGGTGGCCTACGTCATGTGAAGCCTTCAAAAGGGGCCGAATAGTATCTCCGAAACTGGGGCAAAAGCGATATTAGGGAGAAAACAACTCGGTTCGAGACCCTCCGAAGATGTTGGAAGGGAAAGGGAGCCGATGAATAAGAAATAAATCAAAAACGGGAAGCCCTTTCTATTCCTTCCTCCATGTTCATTTTATTGCGAGCAACTTTAACTTGTCGTTCGAACTGTGGATTTTACGTTGTTTCGCGTTCCTCGAGAGAGTTCTCACGTTATGACTCTTGAGCCCCGAAACGCGTATCGCTCGACTTTCTTTGTCCTCGCGCACAAAAACTCGCGTGAATTCTCGAGTTGCCGTTCTTAAGTTAACCTACAGTGGCCAGGTTTTGAAAAATCGTGGTTTTCACGATTCTAAATCGATATTTTCTTACATTCGGTTATATTCATGATTGTGATTGATTTTGTTTTAAGAAAGTAAAAGTCTCTGATGAGAACAGGAAACTTGCTGGAGCAGCGAAATGAATTAATAAACACTCGGGTTAGCTCAGTTTTTCCTTCATGAATGCCACTCGTACGGTATCAGCGTCCACACCAGAATCAGGGTGGTGGTCCAACAAACCTATAAGATAATTAGGAGTAACAACGAAAATTCCAGAATTCAAATCACTACCGTTTCACTTACTACTACTCCAGGATACTATTTCCCCTCTTCTTACAACTTGGACTGCTCTCACATGCCTCCTCCACTCGTCAGTCACCATTCCCCTTGCCATGCTAACAGGGTCCGTAGGAGTTCCTCACCCACTCCAACCACGCAGAGTAGTTAGAGGAAATGAGGATTCTCTAAACGGATTCTCGGTTGTGAGGCACATGGTGTTGCCATCTCAGGTGGTCTTGAACAGACAAGACAAGCAGCAGACAGATGATTGTACGTGTCTCAGGACAGTACGCTCGAGGACTAGTTTAGCTTGTTCAACACAGACGCTGCCAAAAGACCCCAGGTTAGTTTTTAACCTCGTAAATGTACCTGATAATTAACCGCAACCTAACAGCACTTCGTTTGGTGACTTGAAATGAGTTTTCGCAACTTTTAGAGCGTGATAGATGGCAGGATTCGTAAGGCAAACTTAAAGAAACGAACCTAAGGAAACAATTCATTGTTCACACTTGGCCGTTACGGTCCGCTGCTTGAAATATCGTCATCCACTCTCAAGAGTGGCCCAAGGACATCCATTTTCTCTTAGGTCTTGAACGAACGATATAGGAGTCTGTCGGAGCTTCAATATTTACGGAGATACCTTAATAATCCCCTCCACCTCTCTCCCATCATACCTGCCATGTCAATACACGTGTCTAAAAGACAGCGTACTCGTCAGCATAAAATAGGGAAATTAAGTATTCACTATATTCCCTCAAACTCGCTTGCCTCCTTTCAGGGAGCACTCTGTTCAAATATGGAACGAATTCACTCCTGTTATGAGGAGGAGAGGGGAGGGGGGGAGCGATCAAGGGAATTTATTATTTTCAACTCTCGTAGGACATGCCGTCCAGGTATCTAAGTAAATCCGCTCCCGATCGATATGAAGGTCGAAGAAGGTTAGCTACAATCTAGAGATTTACGTTGCGAACAGGAATACCGTTGGTGCGACGCATCACACACTATTCCTCCGTCCCACGCCCATTCAGCGTTTTTTTATCGCTTTCCCAACTACTCCGATCTATTTGTCACTTTGTTTAGAGGAAGCTTCTACACCTGAGCGTTCTGCATGAAAACTGGAAGCACTTGCTGGGAGTTGCTACGACTAATGCACCTTCAGCTGGTGACCACTTCATGAATAATTTACGAGACTGTCGACACGGTTTTCGAGGCTTGTTGGGGAAACACTTGAAATATGTGGCGCAACACAAAATGTCCTCAGCCCCACATTACTATAGCAACCAATCAAATCTCTTTTCCCTTTGATTAGCCTTACGAAGTAGAAAGATAGTTACGTAAGGGCTACTGTCCTTAACAACCCACTTGGTCTGAGTGTGACCGCGATTGAGGAAAAACGGTAATAACAAATCGGCTAAAATTTCGTATCAAGTCTGTAGGTCATGAAACGCCGAAATGATGGTATGGATACAATTAGCACTGAATAAATATAGTTATCATAGTGATCAAAACACCCAATTTCTTCCTCAAAAACATATGGAACGATTTTGGTTACATTTTTGTGGGTTCAGGTCAGAACAGTGTGACACCATCGTCAAGTTCTCATTGGTGGGGAAATTACAATTACCAAACTTCTAGAACCAAATCGATTTTAGCGCAGTTTTTTCCTGAAAATTTCCTCTCAAACGACTAGAGTTCTCGAAAAAATTGGGATGATATCTCAATAAACTACTTATACGAAAAGCGTTCAATAACTCTCATAAAATATTCAAAACAACCTCAGAAATTCCGGAATTCCAACCTCAGCCATTTCACCATCTCACTGTTCATACCCGATAATTCCTAAACAGTCGGTACCAAAAGATGCCTTCCCTTAAATATCTTGTTGACAGTGTCATTAGTCTCCTGTGCAGTGGTGGATCAATAACGCTCGTGACGTAAATTGGACCTGCGCAAACAATTTGGGAACTTTAACCGCTACCGCATTCTATGTGAAACGATTAGTGATTACTAATGTTGGGTGCACGAGAGGGGGAGCTTGAGGATCGAAAAAAAAGAAGAAATTCGGTGAGCATGAGGAGGATTGTAATATACGTGCAGAAATGAGTTGAGTTTAAAATTGAGCGTAATTGAGCAGTAATTGGAACGTGTGAACTGGTGCGGTAAACTGTATGGGAGAGCGAGAAGTTACCAGGGCGATAGTTGGAAGCAGAATGAATTTGGAAGTGCTCAGTCGTGGAGAGGAGTGTGAAATTGAGAAGGAAATAAAGAAAGGGGAAAACCTGGGAAAGAGGGCTGTTGGAACCAACCGACCGCAGCTGAGCGATTCCCCCAGGGGTGAGTGGCAGGTAAAAAATACATGGAGACAATGACTGGGGAAGTCCGAGGTCAAAGACTGACCAATTTGACCCTTTGCCTCGAACAACCAAGTTCAAATGATCTGAGTGAAAACTTGATTGGATTATTTACTACAACCATGAAAATCGCCGAATGTACGTGCACTGAGGTAAGTTATGCGGAGCGTCCTAGATCTTCAACTTCTTGTGCTCTACGAAATTATGTAATCGACCTAAAAAATTGTCAAATTGATTACAACGCAGTTTTTTTCTTATAAATCTCCCTCACGCAACACCAGCATTCTTCAAAAAGCGGATTGGCGGTGAAATAAGTTAGCTATACGTAAGAATTTCAAATATCACGGGGGACACATAGACAACTTTCCTCAGCTCTAAGTCAATTCTTTTGTGTGCAACGAATTCAATTTATTTTTCGCCCAGTTCATTTGAAACATCACTTCACAGAGGCAGAAAGGGGTTTATGCTTATAGATACAGCGTTTATTGTGCTACTCGCACTCATGCCCCAACCATCATTGAGAAATTGGTGCACAGAGAATCAAAGAGGGCGTGGACCCGATTTTTTGGAAAAGAATAATAATTACTTTTTTCAGAGTTATCGGGTAAAAACTTTTAGAAATGGCGATAAGTGAAATTCCGGAATGTATGGAGTAGCCCCTGTATATTTTGAGAGCGTTATTGAAGTACCGCCCTAGTTTTTCTTTAAGAAACTAGTAACATTTGACCAGAGTTTACAAGGAAAAAACTACTCGATTTTAGTCGAAATGTTTGGTAATTCTCATCTCATCACGAGCTATCAAAAAAAATGTAATCAAAACCGTTAAGGCCATTTTTGAGAAAAAAAGGTATTTTTATCGTCATGATAACAATAGTTAGTTTTGAGCACAGTGCCCATTCTGGCGTTCCATTATTACCTGCTCGCTAGATATCAAGTTTTAGCTGATTCTGTTCAGCCGTTTTCAGTAAAACCCCTTCACGAACAGGCATACACATTTTTTGTTGTTGAAAAGTCTCCGTAAATGGGACGAACATTAAGGAAATGGGGAGAGCGCTCAGACTACCCTACGCCCGCACTAGGGATAGAAGGATTGGGACGGAGAAGGAGCATCATTGGGACATACACACATACAGATCATTTTCCCAAATAAGGTTTTCGGACATCGGACATCGGTTCTAAAACGATCTGTAGAGAAACAACCTCAGAACATCCGGAATTCAAAATAATACTTTTTTAATCGATAGTTCTCCAATTCTAAATAAGAACTTTCAAAATAATCACGTCGCCAGTCAGACTAATTACCTATACGTAGTGTGCTGACTGACTCCTATTATAGGCACCAGTCGTGGTCTTGTGGTTAAGACGGTGGCTCATAATCCTCGACGAAAGTCGGGAATTATGGATTGGAGCTCCGTGCGATTGCTGTTAATTTATGTCTGAGTCAGCTGCCTTTCCAAAGCATCTCCAAACACCCCCACCCCCAGTACTATTGGCACCCAATTAGTGGTCGAACTTCTTCATTCCAAGAAAAAGGAGAGGCCCAGAGAGAAAAATTAGAAAATTAAGAGAGAAATAATGAGACGGATTCTCGGGTTCGGGATTTACTGACGCTGTGAAAGTTTCAGCGCTAAGGGAAAAATGGGCAACGCGCCTAGTACAATGTGAAAGAAAAGACTTTCCTTGTAGCTACCTCGTTTCTCGAATCAAAGATCGGATTTTCCGGGGGTTCGCTCAACTCTCATAAGTTCATTCAATTAGAGTCCACTCCAGGAGCAGCGGCTAACGGCGAAGGAGAACATGTGCTGACAGACTCCTATTATAGGCACCAGACGATCGTGGTCAAGTGGTTAAGACATTGGATCGGAGCTCTGCACGATTGCTGTTAATTTTTGCCTGAATCAGCAGCTCTTCAAAAGCATATCCGAACCACCTCAGTACAGTAGGTTAGTTGAGGAAGGTTCTGGCATGAGAAGCAGCACCCCCAAAAATTTAGGAGCACTTAGCGCTATCAGTGTCTGAAGTTGTTCTACGTGCTCATATGAATTGCTACAAGTGAGGGTTGCTATTTTTGCCGGATCGACGATACCTCGTTAGATGGAGCCAACCCACATTGTAACATGATTGCAAGTTGCCCAAAGTTACGCTGATCCTGTAAAGCATGAGAGGGGGGGGGGCGCATTATGTGGATCGACAACGTAAACTATTGGAATTCCTACATGATATTTTTGGACGTTCGATGATTAATATTGTGTGATGCACAACAGCATACGTTTAAACATGAATACAGAGATTTATGTCGTACGCCTCATAAATTCAGTTACTTCAACTCCTCATAAATTACCATCAGGCCGTCCATTCGACGGAGATAATAACACAAATGTGTTAAAGTTAACGTATCTGTTTGGTGAGCGAGCGCTTTGGATGTGAAGACATCATTGTCTGGCCGTTAAGTCAGTACTAAATTCAGTTAGGAGGTCGCAGTTTTTTATATAAGAAGGGAAAGCCGAACAGGATGGTGTTGCGTCACCTGGGAGTTGGAGAGGTTCAAAGGGAAAGGAGCCTGGTCATACGCCTCCTTGGAAATCCGTTGAAAGTGAAAGGAAAGGAGTGTAAGGGCAGTTTTCTATGTCTTAAATAGTCTGTTGTACGCGTATAATATCACCAGCCAGAGAAGACGGACCCACCAAACAGCCACGTTAACTATAATAATTTGCCACTTTAATACCTAACAAAAATGTGCTCACAAAAATAAACGTTTTTTGGCTTGCCCGTCGGCTTGGATTTTATCATCGTTACGCACAGGCGCATTACGAAGGCCTCACCTCTAATACATCAGAAAACAATATCGTACTTGTAAATCTTCGTTGGATTCTTCACAGGTGACGCAGAATGTTATACTTCAGATTAGGTTCAGAAGGTCTTCTCGAAATTCCACTGTTTCGCTTTATCGTAAGTTAAACGTGCTGTATGAAACTGTTATTTTTATTCCAACCGACCCCGTTGGTTTATGAAATGGGTATTCGACCGGAACATCTGTGCCACGCTGTGCATTTGCGTACGGAAATGGCCTAAAATATTCTGGGTAATACTGAGAGCACAAACAAAAATGTTTATTTCAATTTATCACGTCCTATACGGCTGTAAAATTAACTTTAGCGCGTTTGAAAGTTTTCGTACATAAAAGGGGTTCAATTTTTTGTTGTTTTAGTGTCAGTGTTTTCGGTTTCTTAGTTTTATTTTTTTAACGCACTCATAAGACCAGCCACAAGTTTGTTAGAACTTAAGGTTGGTGATCAGAAGGAAATTTCCCTTACAATTTTGATTTCCCTTACTTTTCTTTTGTTTCTGTCAATAATGTGCATTCTATTCTATTCAGTCATCCAAATGGCTGTTTTTTTGGAATCTTATTCAGATGTTGATGAACTTCGCAGGTTGCATTTCGTCAACTCGTGTTTTTAAATGGTTTTTCTTGAAGAGTTATGAATAATTAAATACATGTATAGTGTACTCGTCGAAGAAGGATTGAAACCAGATACTCGGAGCTTCTGATGTGGCTTACGCATCCCCAGATTCACAACTAGCTTTTTCCCGAGATGATGAACGAGCCGTCAAGCTACGCAACGAGAGTTTTCCCCTCCTTTCATTGTTGAAGACTTTCGGAGGTAAGTAGCCCGCAACCTACTTCTCGAGTTTTGCCAAAAATCGGCATCTAAACTCCACAACTAGGCAGTTTTCATTCAAAACGAAGCGTAGAGCGACGAAAATGCAAAATGAGCAAAAACAATTTTTTTGAAGTTGATTGATGGGAGTTTTCGACGGTAGTTAGCTCAATTATAAATCAGCAGCAACCTCAGGGGGCATTCGGGCGACATACCACTTTCACCGACGTCGTCTCTTTTTCCCTTTAACCGCAGCTCTTTTCCTCCCTCTCGTTCATCAATTTTAATGCCCGGCCATTTTTTTGTTTTCTATCGGCGGAAATCTCACAGATGACACTGCCTTTTTAAGCAGCTACTGAAATATGGAGCTTCAATTTATTTCTACCGAAGTTGGGTAGCTCAGGTGTTAGGGTTATCAAAGAGACAGCGGGGCTGTTAAATGTTTCAGGTTGCGACACGCCGGTAATTTTCTCGAATTAAACCGTCAAAATAGAAGCAAAGTACCGAGTGTTCAGCACATAAGTGTCGTAAAATATCGTTACCTCTAAATGAAGAGGACACGAAGTCGGCCAGGAGAAGGGCGATAAAGGCCTGCCTAATAAGTGCGTGGCAAGAAAAGTGGACCGAGGCTGACACTGGCCGTTGGACGTTTGCCCCATTCCCGTCTGTGGAGGGCGGATTGAAAATGAGGTGGGCCTTGGATACTCCGTGTCTCAGCTGTTGCTGGGGCACAGGGATTTCAGGGTGAAGCTACACCGACTCGGTCTCTGGGACGAAGAGACGTGTAGCTGTGGAATTGCCCCTGAAACAGCGGAACACGTACTCTGTGAATGTTTCACATGGATAAGTCAGCGCGCACATCTGAGGGAGACAGTGTTCGGGGATGAGCTCCCGACTGACCTGACCTGGTAAAGTCAGCCGCTGGCTTCCCGGCGCTGGAGGAGCGTCCTCACTCAGTCAAATATCCGACCAGGGACCCTAGCCTCCCCAGTATTGCACCTGCATTCGACACCTCTTAGCTTCATTGCACACGCGATATAGGTGTAAGGAGGCAGAGGCTAGTTGGCACAGCTGGATGAAGCGGTAGGAGGCCCGACATTTTGAGAGGCTCTCCCCTCAGGCACTGTCAGATCTCCGAGGCACACCAGAAGGCTGATAGTGGGTGGTCGCTTAGCAACTGGTAGCACGGGCTGCTAGATCCCCTGATGAGGGGACCCACTGGCAGATTGAGGAAGGACCCGTGCTGGTCTGGTTCACTAAGTGCTGGAGAGTGGGCTCCTGAAGCCGTCAGGTCAAGGAGTTGCTTTCCCTCGTCTACGACATGCGGACCGTTAAGAGCCCCTGGGCTGACACAAATCGGGGCAGTAGAATTTCTCGAACCACAGTGTGAGACCAATGTGACTCCACACACAGACTTAGTGTGAGAGCAGTCTTCAGGTAGCAACTTGAAAAAATAATATGGTGCTACTCATCACTACTACTAAGTAGAAACTTGTGTCAATCAAGATTCCAGTATTTATCGAGTAGCTCTTACTCATGCCACAACCAAGTGCACAAATGTGCTGTCACCCCTTTCTACCGGCCCTCCACACTTACCAGCTCTCCTTTTCAGTCCACGTATCTCAGGTTGCACCTGTGGATTGCGCATGCTTGGCTTCATAAAATGGGATACTAGAGAACTCTCACATGTCCCTGACCTAGTGACTCCCATGCAGCCAATCCTGGAGTATGCATCGGTAATTCACGAGTGTCAGATTTTACAGCTCTAGCGTAGTTTTAGGGCATTTCTCCGTTACCTCGGCTACAAGATCTGAATTACCCGTGAGAACCAGTGATACCTTGACCCCCAGTGATGCTCTCACATCGCTTTTACTTGATGTTTCCCCGTGACCGTCGCTTGTGTGCCGATGTTTCTTTCCATCATGGTCTGCTATCGGGACGGTAGATTCACCTGATCTCGCCGGCTTCCTTGTGCCTCGCCTCACGTCCCGTAGATATCACCTTTTTCTTAACCAATTAATTGTACCACCGTCCCTTCTGCCGTATTCCTCGCGAAGTTAACCTGCTCTCCACGTCTCCTCTCTTCATCTACATTCTCTCTTCTTCTCAGTCAAGCACCTTCCGGCATCTCAACTCACATTCTCCTCAACAGCTCTAGTCCGAACTGCTTTTGTTGCTAATTTGTGAGTTTCGTGCGTGTGTTATCAGTGTCATCAGTTTCTTTCGTACTTGGGCTAGTCCTGTATCCCTATAAATGAATAAATAAATCATTATTCAGTGATCAGTGCACAGAAGCTCGAGAAGACTGTCAAATTTATTATTTTGAACAGGAACTTGATCTCCGTCTTGCGTGAGCTTCCGAGGCGGCAAATACGATAAGGTTTACCCGTTCCTTTACCTTTCTTCTTTAATAATTTTCCGGTAGTTCTACCGATGCTACATGAGCAAAACTATTGCCCCCTCCTTTTTCAAATTTTGTTTAATCCTTGTTCGGCGCAAACTGTTCTCCAGCCAGTGCATTTTCGCGTCCTGGAACATTTCATTTGAAAAGACGTTTTCTCCTGAATACGAAACCCAGTCGGCAGGAAACCGGTAATGCAGCTCCTGGAAGGTCAGTCCCTTTTCATTGTTCACCTTTACCGTATTTGTCATTGGTAGTGCCCCTCGCGGCGGATTTTGGTTTTGAGCTTTCCCACCCTCCTAATTACAGTCTACAGTCTTAATTGCGTTCTTATTTACCAAAAATCACGAAACGTTGGTGCTCATGATTACTTGACGAGACAAAAAAGTTTGAGGTTTCGATCAGAGGGATAACTATGGTGTGTAATAGAACAATTTAACGCATACATTTATTATGGCATTTTACGGTGATCTTCAGGGCGGACATCAAATTTGTGTCGATTTGGTTCTGCCCTACTTTCAATGGATCCACACACACACACCATTCATTCGAAATCACAATCCTTTAAATGTCTTGTGTAGCCGGTTACGTTAATCTCTTCCCATTCCGCAGGGCTAAGGAAAGTAAACCGCTTTACAACGTCACGACGTGCCGACAATAAACGTCCTACGAGGAGTAAAATAGTGTTCAGTTTGAGGATTTCAAACGGCAACTGCACTGAAGGGATTTTGTGGATTTGGTTGGAAAAGACGGGAAGAGAAATCGATAGAACTGAACCAGTCAGTTCCGTTACGGTGCTGAAGCTCGCACACTACAGACCATCAGCTGAGCCGTTCCCTGCCCTTTGGTCGGTTTCTTCGCTAACCAACCGCTCACTTTTCTCGCCCCCTTTCCCTTAATACGCGCCCTCCTCTGCTTCAACGCACCTCAAACTCCCTCAACTTCATAAAATATCCACGTGATGAAGGGAGTAAACTCGTTCCTTAGTTTCGGCCGCTCTCTTGCCTTCCCTTACGTCTCTATTACCCTCGGCTCGCTGTTGGGCTAAGCTCCCTTCACTCCCCAAAATTGAATTACCTCCTGCGAATTCTCGGAGAAATTTCCAAACTCGCGGCCGTTTGAATCGCCTTTTTCTTCTAAGTAAATGAGTTTTATTATTCAACTTGGCGCACGTGGAAGTTTTCAATTGGAGTTTCCCACGGCTCCTGCTTTAATGGGCGGTTGCCGGAGTCCAAAGTACGTGGTCGCGACAGAACTGATTGCTATCAATTTCCTATAACATAAGCTAGATTAGGGAAACCCGAACAAGAGACAACATTCGGAAGGGAAATACAACTATCGTTGAGCTTTCGGCTTCACTCCGCCATCAGAACTAATTTCCTCTCTTCAAGACTCAATGCAGCGGACAGTGGAGATAAACGAGTGTTTCCAGAAGTAGGTCAAGAGTCGGATTAGACAACAAATTTAACAGGAGCGTAGCAGAAAGTGAATGAAAATGCAGCTGAATACTAACAATAATAACGAGGTTAAAAGAACATATACCTGGAGCGACGGTTCACACTACTTTTCTCAGCCAAAGTAACAATCTAGAGCTGGTAGTAAGCGAAACGGTGGTAGTTGAAGTTTCTGAACTTCTTGAGTGACCCCCTCATATCTTATGGTATCTATAGGTATTCGATTGGAATACTACACCAACTTATTTTAACATTCTAGTGACATTTCAGCGGAGCTTATTAGAAAAACCCGCGCTAAAACCAATTTCCGCTAAAAATTGTGGTAATTTATTGTGCTGCTCTCGTCATTTTCCCACAAATGGAAATTTTATGGTACAGTTGCCATATTGAGAGCTATCAACATAAAAAAATTAATCAAAACCTATAGAGCCGTTTTTGAGGAAAAAAATTTGGTGTTTTGATCACTATGATAACTATAATTAACTCTCGGTGGATTTGACTCATACCCTTATTTTGGCGTTCCACGGTAACCTGTGGGCTAGATATCAAGTTTGAGCTGATTTGGTATGGTCGTTTTCTCTAAAAACCGTTGACAGACATACAGACCATTTTCCCTATTAGTGTTTTTCGGACTAGGTAGAGTATGAAACGTAATGATCTGAAGAAAACTAAAAAATGTTTTTTCAGCCGATTACATAACTTTGCTTTTTACTTTGTACAGCCAAGGAAAGTAAAAAGGCGCGTTTATTGAAAGGCAAACACAAGAGTAGGGGGGGACGATATACATCGATGTTTTAAAAATACTCGATGTATAGTAACGATGCTTCGAATCAAACCGATGTATTGTTAAGTTTTAAACATTGAGTATACATCGTTGTTTATTTTCTCGATGCATTGAAAAGGCAAACAATCAAACCTACCTACCTCTTACCTTCTGTCTCTTCTCTGTCTCTCTCTCTCTCTCTCTCTCTCTCTCTCTCTCTCTCTCTCTCTCTCTCTCTCTCTACGGTTAATAACTATTTTTTTGTCTTTTTAAATTACATTATTTAGCGAGTGCACCTTGTGAGTACGAGGTGTTACGTCAAAAAGTTGGTTTTTTACGTTTGCTGCATCTTCAATGAAAATTAGCGAGTCCTTAAAAGTTATGTTTGAATGAGCCTCAAATCTAGGTTCGTACGTTATTTCCCACAACCTGGATAAGCCTGATCCGTTAAAGTCTCACGTATAAATTAATAATGTGAAACAAAGCGCTCTCAGAGCACGGGGAAAAGTTTGTGAACGCTGGTATGTTGAGGGGAAGACCACGAGGGTGGAAAATACGAATATTTCTCTGCGAGGAATCAATAACAATAAGTTGCGTGAACGTTCGGAATTGATCACAGAAGCTAACTACGTAGATTGCCCGGTTTCGTCCGATTTCGCCCATTCGGGTGGACGGAGGGAATAATAGTTCGGATAAAAGCTGCGAGAAGCATGTCAGGTAGCTCGTCGAAAACAACCGTTCTGTTCATAGTTAAGTGACTCGTTCCAGGCCTGCTCATCTCTCTAAATCGAGTTTCTCAAACTTGCATGGGGATGAGAGGGACATCGGAGGAAGGGGTCGTCGCAGGCCCACAATTGCAAACCTCTGGGCAAAATCGATAAACCGCAAATCTTGTACAGCATTCACTACGACGAGCTTGTTATTGTACAAACGCCAATTTCGTGTTTGACGTAAAAACACAACAAAATTCGCTTCGTCATGTGCGCAACTTCGTCTTTGAATATTGCGCATATTTATGCGTGTCACCACTCTGGAACTTACACGCAGTTAAGTCCGAAGGTATTTACAAACAATCACAAAAATTACTACAGATCACGCTCGTGAACAGCCCTGGAACAGCGCTTGTGATGAAGAGGGCCAATTAGGAGAAATCATCATCGCATTTCCTCACCTCGTGTACATTCTAGCTAATTCGATCACGTGGTTCGTACGAACTCGTAAAACATAACTTACCGTCCGGTTAGAATTAGAAATAGGTAGCGCAACGTCGAGGTACCTAAATTTATTGGGCTGCCACTACATATGGCACTCAATTGAGGAACGGACATATTTATGTGGGTATCAACACAATTTTTTTAGTGTGGTTCGTGGAACATCTGGTGCGACGCATTACACAACTTTCCTAGGCTTCCCGTTCACATGACAGCGGGAGGGGTGTATAGCTTGGGAATTTATTGTGCTGCTCTTACTTGAACCACAACCATTATTGAACAATCAGCTCACATGTGATGTAAAGTACAGTTTTTTTAGAGTCGCGTGCACCGTTTTGGAATAATCGGGTAAAAACTGCGACAACTTGTTGTAGGTGACACGGTGGAGGTTGATATTCTAAAATTGGAAGTTTGAAGACGACAATAGTTCAAATTTCAGAATTTCCGAAGAGTTCTTTTGTATATATAGATCATTGGATTTACCATTATGGGTACCCGAATGTGTGAGAATGACCACTGTAATAAAATCGCGTTTTGTCGAAACGTTGGATTATTTATTGTGCTGCTCTAATAATTTTCCGACGGACGAGAGTTTAACGGTACTCTCGCATTATTTCGAAGTGTCCATACAGGAAATTTTATCGAAATCCTCGAAGCCGTTCTAGAGAAAAAAATATTGGGCGTTCTAATCA
The DNA here is from genome assembly GCA_020466155.1 of Pachypeltis micranthus. Lineage (NCBI taxonomy): Eukaryota > Metazoa > Arthropoda > Insecta > Hemiptera > Miridae > Pachypeltis > Pachypeltis micranthus. The sequence continues at coordinate 37,210,510 of CM035773.1, forward strand.
TTATGATCATCATCGTTAGTTTTGGGCCGATTCAGGTCAGACACACATTTGAGCATTACACGTCGATATGCAGGCTGACTGACGAATTTGAGTCGATTTCGTTCAGCTGATAGCTTCACAGTTTGTGTCTTTTGGACGCCCAAGCCTTAGAAACTTGAAGATTTGAAGAAAACATAATTTTGCGCGGGACCCCATAACTTTTTTGACTAATCTGAGGTGCTAAGAAAATTAAAATGTTCAAGGGCCCAAAGTCGCATGAAATGAGCTGAGGAATCGACGAATAAATCAGTGAATGGATAGGAAAAGGCTGTTATTTTTCGTGCAGCTTCAGTTTTTGTTTTTGTTGACCAACACAAGGTCTTGGTGAAGCACGCGACCAATTCAACTACCCCACATTGCTTGTACTTCTATTATTTAATTCTTTCAATTAAGCTGAAAGTAGCCAAATGTGGAATTGTTACAAAGAATCGTCAACGCGCCAGTTGGTGGTATTTACAGTCTTTCCCACCAGCTTGTCCAGAAGGTGGTCATTCTATCGCGTTTGCTCCTCGTTCCCTGTGACTGCGAGACTCTTTCGGTACCATTTCTGCACCCTTCTACTCCGAAAATGAGGCTGAAACAAGAAGAAATACGCAGCTCCACTACTCACACGTCCGCGAACAAAAAACGCAACGTTGTCGAACGATTTCCCGGTTTCGGTTAGAGACACCCGCTCATCCATTCAGAACAAGTGATCTGGCAGATGCTGCAATCCGTGGTCAACGTGCGAAATGATCCTCAGCTTTGTAGGCGGTTCTTGTACGAGAACGGGAGAGCTGAACGCGTTTCATCATCTCGTCAACGGATGCCTGGTGTCATAGGTGACATTCAGAGACCATTCGCACTGGCGGATGATGCTGCCCAAAAGCTGACGATTCTGCACAAAGCGCTCTTCCAAGCCCGGAAAGAGAGGCAGTTACATATGATTACCCCGGGCGTTTCCAAAGCTATTGATACTGTTTAATATTGGGGAATAATGAAACGACACTTCCGGAACTCAAGAATTTAAAGTGGACTGTATTTATTTACAATGGGAGTACCCTTTCCAGCAAAACGTTGTGGCACTGACGTACTGGGATGTCCACGGTACATACAGTTCCACATACCATGAATGTCCGTAATTTAGTGAACCGGTCGCAGATTACGCCGACCGAACGCGAACTCCGATACGCGATTGACTCATAACACGACGGTAAATTACGAACAAAACGGTAGAGATGGCGTATCACGAAACAATGGACGTTTCATAAAATAGGGAAAATGGTAGCGTGAAAAAAAAAGGCGGAATATGGCCGCGCACAGCGCGAGCAGGTGATTTGTAATATGCGTTCTTAATAAGTCTCGTGATGTCGAGATCCCGAACACCCTAGATCCGCGGAAAATGGGCAAATTCCGGAGGCGGTAAATAGAAGTCGCGGTCAACAGTAAAAGAAAGATAAAACAACAAACTCCAAGAACCGCAAATTAGAAATAACCGTGTTCGAACGCATACAGTGTAGCCAGACTTTGGCCAAATATCTTAGTGACGTCGGGGCTTCAGATATGTATAACAGCCCTGCAGGGTAGGAGAGAGATGTCAAAGGATGTGACAATAGGTCGAGGGGTTCGGCAGGCGACTCTTCGTCGCTATTTCTCTTCAGTCTTGTAATTGGCACTGCACTGGGTAACCATTCGCGCGAAACAGGTTAAAATCACATCATCAGGCTTTGCAGGTCGGCTTCAATATGTTGTGCATGATTGGTTGTGAATATGCAGGTTGGAGAATTGTAAGAAACGTGCCGTGTCCGGAGTGAATTCCAGTTCCAGAGGCGTTGTCGAGGTTGAGCTCCGCCACATCCTCGAATTTCTGTGGGCTCCCCCAGGAGAGTCCAATCACATTGCCTCATGATGAGGTCTGCAACCCTTTCAATAGAGTGAGGAGCAGGTGCTTCCCTTCTGTCACTATTCTTATGGAAGAAGTGCCAACCTCCCCTACTGGCATCTGGAGGGATATTGCACGATGTGGCTGGACTCCGTCTTTTCAAGACCACCTGTCGTGGGGTGACGCAGGCATTACCATCCTGAAAATCAATGACATCCAGGATGTTCAGTGTGGTTCCAGTTTGAGTCGCCAATTCATGCGATGCTACAAAGTAGAGGAGTCATGGTGTAAGCCGGATTATGATGCCTTGCCATCCGAGAACATGGCAGATATTTCTAGGGTACAGACGCAAAGCTGCTATCTAGAGGGCGACAGAAGCCTGTTGTCCTCACACGTCTGCAGTGATCAAACCGACAGTACCTGAAGCCATGAAGCGTAAATACGTCAAAACGGTTCATTCTACATGAGGTCAGAAGGTTGTACAGTAGAGGTCGATAACATGAGTGATGCAGCATAACCCTGCGTTAGAGCATTGTGAAGGGAAGTGCTGAAGTCTTCCTCGGAACGAGCGCGCTTGTAATCAAATGCGAAACACTTTTTTCACCACTTAAAATTTTGTTAATGCTTTTGAAAATAACTGAACTAACTTTACTAAAGAGCACAAGTTCGTACAAACGTATATAATGATCCTTCTCTCGCAGGAGGGGGGGGGTTGTTTGAAACAAGAACGATAGTTCGTTGCTCTGTAATAAACAAAAGTCTTTATTGAATCTCTCCTTCGAAATCATATTATAAACTAAGTAATGATTCAAAATAACTCACCTGTAATAAACAAAAAAACGAAAATAAAGTCCTTATTCCAGGGTTACGTCTCTTGAAAATAAATCGTAAATAGGGTTTAATAATGCGACTCGCGGATGGCTCTTCTTCCTCGCTCCGTGTAATCACTCCAGCTGTTCTCCTGATAACCGGGATTGATTACGCGGCATCTATTAATCGATTTGTCCAGTTTCGCGGCACATTTAAAGTGGTTGATAAAAGGGGATGTTTTCTTTACACGTATATTCTTGGTTTGTAGAGACGAAACCATTTTGGGTTTTTGCTCGTTTTTTACTATTATTGTTCAGTTCGATCGCCAAGTATCTTGAGAGGATTAACTCTACCTTATTTTTCCGAATATTCATCCGTATCCAAATAATTGCCGATTGGGGCGCTCATAGTGGGGACATACAGAAACCCCATTATCAAGGTCAAACGAACCGGAAAGGTGATCAGTTTCAGAAGTATCGGAAAGCTCATTATCGTGAGAAGTTTCTAGGTCGTTAAACAAATAACTTTTTACATCCGCACCAATGATCATTATGGGCAAAGTTTTCAATCGATGTTGGTAAAGTAAGTAAAGTTCTATTTCGGGCACTACGGCAGCGTATCTTAAAAAATAATCGATCGTGTTGACATTCCCGCTCGTGTTTACTATCAAATAGATTCGAACTGGAAGGCGAACGTGTGACACTGTCATCTACTCGACCTGAATTATTTTCAAAGCGATATAACAGAGCCATTAAATATATGAGTAAAAATTGTGGAGAGTTGAAACGTGAAGATTTATGGAAAACATGAGTGCTCCTGCATTGATACTTTTCTAACGTCTTTCGGGCTGCGGAATGTAAAAATAATGTGGATGGTTGGAAGTACGTTGTTCAGTTTTATGTTTTTCCGTAGTTCATAAAGTGGCTTAGCTATCATTTATCGACTAAGCCAGGGGTCGGATTAAACTATCTCGATGCGGCCTGCAAGAAAAACTTACAGAAGCACATGGCCGTATAAAGGCAACACGACTAGAAACTGAGTTCGTAAGTAGATTCACCGACTTTAAAATCACAAATGAACATGGTAAATTTGCAAGGTAAACTTGAAACAACATTCGAAGAACAGGCACAGTTCTACGGAGGTTTGATTTCTGAAAGCTTCAAAGAATCGAAATAGTTTGCTCGGCAGATTAACTCATTTGTGTGTGCAAACTTTTTCAATTCTCAACTACTGCAGAAATTATCGTTCGCGTTAACAGATGAACATTTAGACGCGATACTGCGTGTGTCTACGACTTCACTAGTTGATAATTCCATGTAAGTGTAGTAATTCAATTTAAATAGACACGATTGTATGAGTACATGGTTAAAAGTGTAGATATGCGTTTTATTTCTAATATTAAAAATCACTGATATTCTGGCTGATACTCGTGGCCTTGCTATATCAAAAGCTTGCCGACTAATGCGTCTAAAGTAATATGTCTGAAGTAGCTTACCTTAGTATAAACTCCGGCGCTGGATAGCTCGTTTTCTATAACCATAATGATGATACCGAACATGCCCATGACGAGAGCGTAGTCGCTGATTCGTTTCCTTTTTTCGAAAAGTGCCTTTCTACGCCCGAGCCGATACCCGACGTTGGGCTTGTGTTTGGACCCGTTGAGGTTGCCTGAAGACCCGAGGGACTGGCCCTTGCAGATGAGACCGCCGCCTAACGCTCGCTCCTCCGTGTACCTTAGGAAATAGACAAACGATCATTCCATCGTTTCGGCATGCAAATACGCTGAAATAATATTGGTTCCCTAAAATCAATACTATTACCAAAACGCGCAGCGTGGTTCAAACCCAACACAGCAAAACTGCGTTACGTGCAGGCATTTTATTTTTTCAAGAAAAAAATACCTGTTTGGAAGCTTCACACATCTTTCCCAAGCCCCACGTACATTTTGGTTACTAATTGAATACATCACTTAGTCCATAAGAAAATATAAATCGGAACTTAACTGGTACCACTTAAATTTATGAATTGATTGTGCAGCTGCCACGACCATAACTGAAAAACCTACGTATAGGCTGTTGATGGGATTGTCAACATAATTATTATGACAAAACTTCCGTTAGGAACAACACTGTGGTGGTTAGTTTATCCTGAAATTTCTGAACTCGCTCCCGGTTATTTTATGCCCATTAACGTCCCCCGGGCAGAAATCGAACTGGTATCGCAACCCCAATTTTTTGTAGTAGGCAATTTTCTCACATGGACGAAGTTGATAATAAAAGAAAGTTTCCTTTTGGGGGGTGTAACCATGGAATACTTTTGAGAATAACTGTACATAATAGGTAGATGAGGCAGGCATTACAAATCCTCCATAGGGAAAGCAAACGTAGAGCAGGTCTTAGCTGCGATGCAAAATGAGTCAGGCTGGGCATGCAGCATTGAAAGTTCACTGGAGAAGGCGTCCCTGACGACCAAGTAGCTCGAGATACTGAAGCCTAGAGGGCAGCAAAGGAGCAAGGGAACATGGACCCTCCGACATCCCATTGTGGACAACAGGCGACCTCGGCAGGTCCCTCGCGACATTAAAGCCCAACAAATCTCCCGGGTCAGATAGAATATAAAGCAATATGCTAAGGAAGGCTGAGCGGACAATCTCCAGCGGCCTCCTTAATTTATTTAATGACTGTCTGCAGGCCGGACGGTTCCCCACTCAGTGAAAGTCAGCGCACGTTGTCACTCTTCAAAAGAGAGGCGACCGCAATCAGTCAGACCTGCGATCATAGAGACTGCTCAGCCATATCTGGCAAAACATTAGAAATCTTGATGTTGCAGTCCCTCGAAGGAGTCTTTGGCCGCAACCTCACAGGAATGTCATTGTCGACATTCGGCGTGTTTCCCTGCTGGCACCGGCTAAGTACGTCGTAGCAGTTCTGATGTTCTGATTGACATCAGAGGAGCGTTTGACAACCTTTGGTGGCCAGCGCTCCTTAATGAGCTTAAATAAAGGAGAATCCCTCGCAACCTGTACTCGTTCATCAGAAGTTACCTGACAAACAGAACTGCTACGATCGAATGCAGGCATGTCTCCGTTCAGAGAAAGATTGAGAAGAGGTGCCCACAGGGTGGGGGGGTGTCCTTGGACCAGCACTCTGGAATGCCTTCTTCGAAGGTCTTCTCAGGCGACTCATGGAGACTGACTGCGAGCCAAACGCCTATGCGTATGCGTATGACTTGACTGTGCTGATCTTTGCAGAGTCAGTCCGCCAAATCGAAGAAAAAACCTCCCCTGTGCTCCGTACCCAATGGCCCGAGCATGTCAAGATGCAGGTGTGTGAGGAAAAAACCCAGCTAACCCTCCTGAAAGGAAAAGTGAATAATCCACTCTTAATACGCTTTGGCGGCCACAGGCTCCTTCTTGAAAAGCACGTCAAGTATTTAGGAATGAATATAGGCGAGAGGTGGAGCTTCAACCGACACCTCCAGCCCTCATAGGCACTACCATTGCAAAGTTTGCCTCACTGCGTGCAATTACCGAGGCCACTTGGGGTGTGAGTTACCATGACACTATCCTCATGTATAAGGCCATCTATCTAGGCGTGATTGGCTACTTCCCCATTGTCTGGGGTTGCAAACTTACAGTCAATCAAAAGAGAGTATTGGCCCAATCTCAGAGCTGCGCTTCTGTGGATCACCAAGGCCTATAAGACTGTATCAGCAGGAGTACTCCAGGTGATCACTGGTCAGTTACCAGTTGATTTGGCCGTTGAGTACATGGTTGACAAGTGGAGAGTGAAACGGGAGCTTCCCCCGCTTTGGGCTGAACTCCGTGCGGATCTCACTACGTAACAGAAACTTGCCGCCATCGACGAATGGGTGTTAGAGAAATGGCAAGCGAGATGGGAATCCTCGTCAAAGGGACGTGACGCGCCTGAGTTCTTCCCCAATATCCATGATCGTCTTCCAAGATAATGGATTGAGCCAGACCACTGGACGAGCCAGTTCCTCACGGGAGATGGAGACTTCAATACGCGGCTTCACTTCTTTTCTCCATCTTGCACGTCTTGTGCCTCCAGTGGGGAGGAAACAAGAAACCACTGGCCTGACTGGGAGACTGGCTAACGACAAAATGCATGCCATACCTCCGCAGGTCTGAGTTCGGTGGATGCTGCAAAGGCTGGCCTCTTGCATATTAGCGATACCGCAACTTCCATGACTGATATAACCCTCGTCGATAGTTCAGGAACAGTCCTCAAATAAGGAAACAGACCTGCATCATCTATGACCTCATTAAGGTAAAATTATTTCTTTCCACTGGAACCTGATGCACACACTCACAGACGGGCGTCCACTAAAGTAGTAAACTCTTTTAAAACCTATCGGGAACCAGGCGCACGCCTTTGGCTCCTCACAAAAGTCACCAAAAATTGCCGAATTAGCAATAACCTTCCCGCTGTGACTCATTACGTGCACGCGTTTTGCGGCATGCCGAACGATGAAACGAGGACCAACGTGGGAGTATTTGGGAAGATAAGGTTATGTGTGCAGTAGGTTAAGTGAGGAAAGGTCTTTCCTGCTGGAGTGCCCGGCTGGGAGAATCTCTCCTTATCTTACAATACCGTACGCTCTCCAAACCAAATTAACGCCTGTATAAACGTGTTTCATGTTAACAACGGCACTCTTTGCTAATTAACTACTTTGCTAATTAATTCTGCAGCTCTCGTGATTTTCCTATGCGTCTTATCGTTGTGTTATTCATATCAAAGTTCGTTAGAGTTATTTATGTGGGAAAAAAAATTGTGGCAACACTATAGTTAGTTTTCGACTGATTCCGCTAATATTCTTATTCTAATGCCCCATGCCGATCAGCAAGGTGAATATCAAATTTTCGCTGATTTTTTTATTAATGTTTTTCGAAACCGAATGCTCTTGAAAGTCTGAAGAAATATCTGGTGCGTTGCAACACACAACTTTCCTTAGCTCTACGTCAATTCACTTTCTATATGGCTTTGTCTACTTAATCAATTCATTTAACACTCACTTCATTTGACAGGAAGGGGTAGCGCTTACAGTTCCGAAATTTATTGTGCTGCTCATACTCATTTCAGGACCATTATTGAGCGATTGGTGCACACATAATTAATGAGGCTGTAAACATCAATTTTTTGAAGAAGGATACTAATTACTTTTGCAGAGTTATTGGGTAAAAACTGATAGAACTGGTAGTAAGCGAATCGGCGGTAGTTGAAACTCAGGAATTTCTGGAGTTAGCCCCATGTATCTCATGAGAGTTTTTAAACACTAACCCTATAGGTATTGGATTGGACTACAATACCCTCTTTTTTTAACATTCTACTACATTTCAGCGGAGTTTATAAGGAAAAAACCGCGCTACAAACGCTTTTCGTCGAAAATTTTGATAATTTATTGTGCAGCTCTCGTCGTTTTCCCACGAATGAGAATTTTATGGTATAGTTGCCATATTAGGAGCTACCGAAATAAAGAGTTTAATCAAAATCGTTAGAGTCATTTTTGAGAAATAAAATATTTGGTGTTTTGATCACTATGATAGCTATGGTTAACGTTCAATGGATTTTGCTCATACCCTGATTTTGGCATCCCATGGTAACGTCCGGGCTAGATATCAAGTTTGAGTGGATTTGGTACGGTCGTTTTCTCTAAGAAGCGTTCACAGACATAGACCATTTTCTCAAATAGCGTTTGTCGGATATGTAAAGATCCGAAGAAAACTAAAAAAAAAATTTTCAGCCGATTACATAACTTTCCTTTCTACTTCGTAGAACCAAGGAAAGTAAAAACAGATGAAATATCAGCAACTAAACAAAATATTATTCCAATTTAAATGAGTATTGTGAGGTTTATTGAGTTTCTCCTATTTATGCCACGACTAAGAAAAGAAAACTTAACAGCTGATTATTCAACTTTCCTTTCTACTTCTTTGGACTGGGTAAACTAAAAAGGCTGTTATGTAAGTTCTCTGAAACATTGCGTGGATGCGTTCCGGCTTCGAGGAAGTAACTAAATGACTCTGCGCGAATCGACATCTGAAACGTTCAATGGCACTCAAGTTGACATGGACACTCAAATGGGTCAAACGAGAGACTGTTCAACGCTGTGCCTCCGTAGGATGTTATGTTGAACGCCAGGACTTGAATTACCTGAGCTTCAATATCACGAAGAGATCATCGTAGCCGTACTACAGCGTCGAACATTTAATGAAATGCGGACGTTCAAAGGGACGGAACGTCGTGAAAACCAATCGCGATCAGGTACCTAGTCCGCTTGAGCTGATACTGAAGCTTTTCTGGATATCGATCGACGGAAATGAAAATCAGTCTGTGCGATTAGTAGAAATAAGATCAGAAGACCGGAGTAACGCAGTGCGCATCGTGTTGATTTATCTCTAAACTACGTCCGGTGTTGATTTGCAACCGGGAAATTCTGCTAATCCCAACCGGAGGGTTTGTGGTTTGCCTAGTGTCCTGCAGTGGTTTCATTATTTCGTTTATCTCTATTCCAAAGTCACTTCCTATTAAGTAGAGTTGCAATCATTCTGCCTCTGAAGAGCAACATAATATCCGCTTTCATTACATCGAGAGCGTTCAATTCGAGTTTCGCTTTGGAACCTGTTGATAAATACACGTGTTGAAGAACGAACGGATGTTTCTTGTGTTCATTAGAAACATGCATATGATGAATTGGCCTTCTGCAGTACTAAAGCTCTACTAGTTACTGAGCTAATACAACTCTGAGCGAGATGGAACTTCGAGATCACAATTTCCAGTTTTCGCATTCCACTACAGTACTATAAGAATATCTGGTGCGACGCTCACGTGCATTCAGCAACCTCACGGAGGCAGAAAGTCCAAACTGTCTTGTTCTAGGATGAGGAAAAGCCGTAAGTGCCGCGTTTTTTGACCCAAACATGGTACCACGGGAATGCACAGCCTGCGCTCTTGCGCCGGGCAATAACAGGTCGCTGCCTCCGGTGGGCTACGTAGGTAGGACTGAACAATCCAATTCCTACCCACGGCAAAGCCTGAAACAGCTGGAAAATGCGCTTGCCCTGCGGATATCCCATCCCCAATGTTATTTTTGAGCCTTCGGGCCTGAGAAAGGTGGGGGCCACACGGTAGGTGCTCCCCCGGACATCCCCAAATGCAGAATCGTAACTGTCAACATGACTAGAATAAACTAGGGGGGGACAGGTGCGGAAAGTGCAAGGTCGTCGCCATTCCGATCGTGGGTGGATGAGAAGATCGAAGAGGCCACTTGTGAATGGAATGGTAACTAATATAGGATTGGTGTGGTAGAAGGGGAGGGCATTTCATTGAGTTTCGCTAATAAAGCCTGCAACTGCCGCCAAACCACATGCTCCTTCCCGATAACGTGAACTAACATTTTCGTCTTTATCGCAATATACACACTTCAAGGCTTCTACATAAGCTTCTAGACGAAACCACTTCCTTCAGTTCTCAACTAAGACCTTATTTCGAGAGCGATATCTTGTTCCTACTGGCTCACTTACTCACTTTCTACGAATTCATTCTGTACTTGCGTCTACATTTCAACGGTACGTATTCACCAAACTCCCAATGAAATAGACGTTCCTTTAACCTGTGTTCTTATCAAACGATAAATGATAAAATTGTATCCCTATTGTGGGTCATTAACTATTCGCATGTTTATACACCCTGCACCATTCAGCCTTGGAACGAGCAGCATACACCTGAGATTTAAGAGTTCCAATCCCTGTTGGCCTACTCAGTCGTACGTGAGCGTTTCCCAAGGAACACTTTGGAGTTGAAATTGGTTTGATTACCGATACGATGAGCGTTTGGTGAAGCTCATAAAATGTATGAACAATACTCCAGAAATATCGGAATTTCAATCCCTGGATGCCTCTCTGTTTTTACCCGATAATTCTGAAACAATCACACTGATTCTCCGTACATTAACTGCCCAAAAGTCTTGGTAAGCACGAGAGACGTAAGCAGCAGTACACAATCAATTCTGGAACATTAAGCGCTACCGCGTTCTGCCATCATCAAGTGATGTTCGGCAAAGTGCAAATGAGTGAAAAATAAATTGAATTAGCAGAAAAATCCACGAATGTAGAGCTAAGGAGAGTGTGTGATGCGGCGCTCCTGATATTTTTCATTCGTGTTCACTGACACGACACACTGACCATTTTCTCAAATGATGTTTTTGGAATCAAAAGACCGAGGAAAATAATACCGTTCTCATGCACGACTGACAATATTTACGAAAGAATGACTGAATAGTACCTGGGATATTCTGAATGGACACCAACTAACGCAATGCCGGCCTCTTCGCCTCCGCCAGAGCCAGCCCCTGTCTTCATTGCCGACGGAATCGACAGGGTGGACACGGGCTTCCGCAGCTGAAAAAGAAACAAACGAAATTATTTTAAAAACTTGGCCACTCGCCGCAGATAGTGATGTAATCCAAAACCTGATGAGACAGTAGCTGTTCTCGTCCGCATAAAAAAAAAAGTGATCAACTCGGCTAAGCCGAGAGTGTTTAAAGTTCCGGTATTTATCGAGGTGCTGTTACTTATGCCACGACCTCCATTTAAAAAACGGTCGCATATTTGATGCCAGACAGTGACACGGCGGCGGGGTTTGACGGAGTGCGACACCATGTAACTCCGCGTGTGTTGAATCGGCGTTTCTCATCTCGAACCATTCAATAATGAAGCGAGAAATGCATCGGGAGAATTGGAAAATAAAGCGGGCGAGCCCGCCGGATTGAACGAGGCAGACAGTAATAGGCACAAACCCGCGTTGGGACGTGACAGGTGAAAGGTCCGAACGAATCGATAGCAGGCGATGTTCTGAATGAAACATCCCGGAATGAAACGAAGAGGAGGGATTCATGAATTGACAGGACTGCCCGTTAATAATTTACCAGCGCGCGTGCGTTTTTTCGGAGGATTATTGGAAGTGATTCGGGGCAAAGTGTAGATTTAACGGATCGTCTTTCAAGTTCGGATTGAACGGTTTTTGGGAGAGTGACGTCAACAGGTGAAACTCGAGAGGGCGATAAGGCAACTCCGTTCGTTTCGAAGTGCGTTGAAAAACAAGAAACGGCGCAATAGTGTGAGTCGTGATGGTATTCCGCTACTGTGCGGCGGCAACTGTAGATGTTCTCGTATAATTCGTAACTACGTGAATAGTCCGAAGCACGTTGACGCACTTAAAATGAGCTGACGAAAATTATTTCACGCGTTGAAGAAAAATCATAATTTTGTTAAAATTACTTATTGTTGAAATATCTCAACCATATTTTACTTATTTTGCCTGAGGCGTCAAATTCGTCGGAGAACCCCAGGAGACCTTGAATCAGTCCCGGTCATTTGTGCTCGTATCAACGCTACATCGTTTAGAGCTTATAGAATGTTGAGATTGGTTTGGAGAGCTTCCGAGGATATACGCAACATTCGTGCCATCGAGCTGAATAGCCCAATTGCTTATTGGGTTCTCCACTGTCGTCTGGTCTTTTTACCACGCGAATTCGTTGACAAGGTGCAACGGATATTCACTGGAATGGTTTGCTAACAGATAACACTGACCGATGATTGCAACCCCAGGAGCATTCTCTATTTCGTACCAGGAGGAGGCAACAGGATGCTGAGTCTTGGACTCTTGACAGACCACAATAAGTTACTTTGTTTCTTTAAGGCACTAAAGAGTATGGCGGATTCATCCCTCGGTATGGTGGAGAGAGAGAGAGAGAGAGAGAGAGAGAGAGAGAGAGAGAGAGAGGGGGGGGGGGTATTAGGGTACAATAAGGGGTATGAAGCCCTCTTTTTTTCCCTCTAATTCAAATTAAGCAATGCTTCCGGGAAAACCCCCTCTGCGGCCACAAATAGCCCATTTGTGTGGGTATACATGTCCTCAAAGTTCCATGACCAGCTCCTGTGGAGCCAGTGTTCTCGATCCGGCGTCTCCAATACGTCCCCACCATTCTCGCAAAAAATGCAGGGGGACGACCTTGAGGTCCATCTCTGCAACCTCCTCCCCTCACAAGCACGCAGTACATGCTCCACTTACTTCAGCATCACCTCGTAGCATTTGCAACTCTGATTTACCAGCCTGGTAGTACCTTAGCGGGCTGTGACAGGACAGGAGAAACCGATCATCAAAACAGTGACTTCCTGTAGCATATTGCGTACCTGACATCCTCTGATACTCGGATCAGTGCTGTCTCGGTACTGAAACCAGTGCGGTATGGTGTTGCAGGGTCAGAGAGAGAGAATGAATAAATGTTCTATTTCATCATCAGGGAAAATCCATTCTCCCTGGCTTCCATGCCGCACAACACTTCCTCATGATTTCTATACAAATAATTGTTGGATAAGGCTTGTTATTGGGTGATATTGATTCAACTGATGGCCAAGACAAAGAAAGATTGACCAAACGTATCAAATATTCAACAATACTTCAAAAATGTGTCCCTTCCCCCTTCTCGCCGCCATCATCAGTTAACCTACATATATTCACTCTAAATAGATTATATTCATACTCACTGAAACACACACACACACACACACACACAGACTCAGACACCAACATACATTTAGGTTTGGGAAAGACGAGTACACTGCTCAGATAATAATAATTTTACATTCCCAATAGACTGCAGTGTGTGGCGCAAGTCCGAACCGTACGAGTCCTTTGACATTTGTACTCTTGTCTGTCTCAGCGGTACTCCGCCGCAGACACTTAATGACAAGGTTATTGCTCCCTCTCAAACCCCTCGACCTGCGGACATTCCACCACCGCGGGTTTCCCTGATCTGGGGGTTTTTTCCTTCTTTTCTCCTCAATTTCAGGTACCTCTCCACCAAAGACAGCTCATCCCCTGTCCGTCTTGTTATAAAAACCTTCTCCCTTCCTTTTACGTCCAGCACTGTTTTACTCGCTTCTCCGTTCCTCTCATATCCACCTCCCTGTACAAATCTCCCAACGCCCAAACCTCGTGTAGTTGTTGTCTCATTCGTAACGTCGTAAACAGACTAGATTCGGCAGCGTTCAACAACGTGGAGAGCAGTCTAACGTTATCACATTCTCAGTGTTACACGAATTCCGATTATAAGTACTTTGCAAATATTTCCGTGATCACCACTCTAAATACAGTCCTCTTACGTCAATTAGCTTTATCCATTTGTGCCCAACGCTAGTAACGAACCAAACAATATATTTATATTTATACCTACAACAGGAAGGCGATGGAGGTGAGAAGGGTAAAATACTCGTTTAAACAAACAGAAATATCTGGTGCGTTGCAACACACAACTTTCCTTAGCTCTACGTCAATTCACTTTCTATATGGCTTTGTCTACTTAATCAATTCATTTAACACTCACTTCATTTGACAGGAGCAGGAAGGGGTAGCGCTTACAGTTCCGAAATTTATTGTGCTGCTCATACTCATTTCAGGACCATTATTGAGCGATTGGTGCACAGAAAATTAATGAGGCTGTAAACACGAATTTTTTGAAGAAGGGTAGTAATCACTTTGGCGGAGTTATTGGGTAGTAAGCGAAACGGCGGTAGTTGAAATTCAGGAATTTCTGGAGTGAGCCCCGTGTACCTCATGAGCCTTTTTAAACCATCACCCTTTAGGTATTGGATTGGACTACAATACCAGTTTTCTTTAACTTTCTACCAACATTCCAGCTGTGTTTTTAAGGAAAAACCCGCGCTAAAAACGCTTTTGGTCGAAAATGTTGATAATTTATTGTGCTGCTCTCGTCATTTTCCCACGGATGGAAATTTCATGGTATAATTGCCTTATTGAGAGTTACCAATATAAAAAATTTAATCAAAATCGTTAGAGCCATTTTTGAGAAAAAAAAAATTTGGTGTTTTGATCACTATGATAACTATAGTTAACTTCCGGTGGATTTTGCTCATACCCTTATTTTGGCGTCCCATGGTAACCTGCAGGCTAGATATCAAGTTTTAGGGGATTTGGTTCGATCGTTTTCTCTAAAAACCACTCTAAAATCGATTACGTCGATCAAGTTTGAGCTGATTTGGTACGGTCGTTTTTTCTAAAAATCGTTCACAGACACACAGACCATTTTCCCAAATAATGTTTTTCGGACTCAGGAGGGTTTGAAACGTAAAGATCTGAAGAGAACTCAACAATTTTTTTTCAGTCGATTACATAACTTTCCTTTCTACTTCGTAGAGCCAAGGAAAGTAAAAAACCAAATGAACGAGAACAAACTGGTGATCTATCTTCCTCATTACATCTCCTCCCCACCAAACTCACTCTGGGCACGTAGGTGTTTTCGAAAGTTGTTTTTGAATACATTTGCCTCACAGAGAAAGAGAGAGAGAGAAAGAGATTGACGCGTTGTATTTAAATAACCATAAGGACCTCTCTTACATCATCCCTGCAAAAATACAGTACACGTCACAAATTAAATATTGTGTAGCGTAAAGAAAAAAAGAAGAAAAGATAAACATAAATGATTCACTTCTGGAATATGGTTTTTTTCTGTGACTTCCGAGTGCTATTCTATTTTCTTCTACACGTCACGCTTCTCTAAAAGCGAGCTTGGGCATGAGTTTTTTTAACGACGCTACGCTCACGGAGGGGTCACATAAATTCGGGTTCTCCTCAAAAGTGCGAACATCTGGAGCGGTGGAGGACTTATTGATGATTGCGGTTCGATGGCGGGGTATTCGAATTAGGCCATATCGCGTCTCATGTTGGTGGACTGTGTGGGCGAAATGCGAAGTTTTCGGCAACGTAGGGAGGATTTTCGAATTTCAAGCTCTTAAATAGGAGAAGAGCGACCCTAATCTTCTTAAGTACGGTGTCCAACGTCAACTTGAATACAAATCGTACCTGAGCGTTCTGTGCCCTCTGGAGAGCTACCAGGTGCTCACCGTCGAGGTCACACAACGCCTGACCTCATGGCGGGCCTGAGGTTATGGGCGACGAGTTTTTGTACCACCCGGAGTCTTTAGTGGTACGGAAAATCGTCGAAGCTGGTACAACTATCAAAAAATTCTCGCTATTGTCCTCGATACCTGCGGCTACCAGGAGAGAGAGAGGGAGAGAGAGAGAGAGAGAGAGAGAGAGAGAGAGAGAGAGAGAGAAAGAGAGAGAGAGAGAGAGAGAGAGAGAGAGAGAGAGAGAGAGAGAGAGAGAGAGAGAGAGAGAGAGAGAGAGAGAGGAAGAGAGAGAGATTCTTGAAAACAAAACAGGATTTGGGCCATGACCTTCCTTACATTTATTATAAGGCAACATCATGGGGGCGTTTAAAAACGAAAAACCCTGCAAATTATAACACAATGGTTTATTATTCTCATGAACAGCTTGACCTAGTATTACTGCTCCGAGACCCATCCCATTCAATTCAGCATCAAATACTAGTAAACCATACAAAACATGACCTGGCTACAATGGAACTACGGAAACTAAATATTCCCCAGGCGCCAGGCCCCCGTCGGGCAAAAAGAGTCGGGGAAATTGGGACGATTTGCGAGTTGTGCGGGCGGCGTTGCGAGGCGAGCGGGGCGGGTGGTTTTAATGAGACGGGAGGGAGGGAGTACTAACAACGATACATTGACTTCCGCAGTAGTTCCCGCGTTATACTGCGTTTCGTTAATTTTGATATTTTATGTCTTTACTTTGCTTCATAAACTCGAAAAGTGTAATGGCCAAGTGTAACGGCCAAAAGCGTCACGAAAATTAAACTTTGAGGCCGATTGGACAAGGCAACGTTTTAACCCAAGTTGCAACTGCAGTCCCTGTGGCGTACTGCATAAGGCAATCGGTCTCCTACACCAGAGGTTGTGGATTCGAGCCCCACCAGGGTTAAGATTTTTTTTTTTTTTGTTGACATTTTAAGTCTTTACTTTGCGACATAAACTTGAGATTGTAATGCGGGATATGTAACGGATAAGCGTCACTAAATTTGTGTTGGGTTAAGTGCATGGTAACGTCTGTTACAAAAATGAAAAATATTTTTTGTGTTGTAATTTTATATTTCTTTATTTAAAATAAACAAAATTATATTAAAAGAAGAAGACGTAAAATGTCCCTCATAAATTGCATACTTGTACGAAAGCTGTACCCACCGTTTGTGTTAGTTTGAAGAAATTCATTCATACGAACCAGAAAAGAATGTTACGTAATCGACTGAATTTTTTTGGTGTTCGTAATGAGGAATGTAACAAAACTTTTCAACTGCTCCGACGGTTTAGACTAATAATTAGAGCCGAGATGGCGGGCACAACTAGATACCAAATGGGATTTTTGTGCAAAAGAACGAATTTTTGAGACCACGTTAAAGGCACAAAACGGCCCAGACGGTGGCCGGGGGACGGGGGGCGGTGGACGGCGGACGGACATTGCAAATTTGGAATCTGCATGTCTTGACACGTAAAGTATCAAATTTTGAGGGGGGGGGGGGTTGTAAAAAGTGTTTCGTGATCGAAAACATAGGGTTATTAGTCAGAATGAATAATAAACCTAAAGCGAAAATTCTCCACGAAACAAAACTTAAGGTACCATAACCTGAAATGAAACAACGGTTTTTGCCATTACCGAAAAAAAAGTCAGGATTATGTTTAGTCCTAGTACGTTTCAAAAATATATGTTTGCTAATTATTTCGGAAGCGATGAACAGAAATTGACAAATTAAATAGCTGACGTTATCGTTATAGAACTTAATTGTGAGCAACAGGAAGCTCTCAGCGTAAGTGGAAATGAGCTTTTTCCTCACTCGAGCAAATTACTGTTGTTCAGTTTACAATCGACCGAAAGTAGCCCGATGTTATATGCAAAAAATAGCAACGCGTAAGGTTCTAGAATTTATAGTTGATACTACTCATCAGTGTGCAGCTCATGGTATTGTTGTGGAGATATCGCGCAAACACTACAGGCCATTCTCGCTTAATCGCGTTCACATTCACACTCAGTCCATTTTTTTCAATAATTGGAGTCAACGCGTCGAGAGTGTTCAAATACTCATTGACTGTAGGGTACTCGACTTCCTCTAGCGGTATATCTGATTCAAGAGCTGCCAGCGGATGAGATTGACGAGTTTTTTTTCTTCGCATTTACTAGAGTCAATCATGACGTGTCAATCGAACTTGGGAAGAAGATTGAACGCGGACGAATAGAAGTTGCTCTCTCTTGGAAGCCGTCGACCAATTCGACGCTCTCGTAACTATATTATTCTGTCGCAATACAAATCCTTGGATCATTTCAAACCGAAAATCCTTACTATTTGACCGCGTTGCGTCTTGACAAATATGAAAGCGAAGAAAATCTGACAGTTGACGGTGGTGTTAAAACAGCATATTCGGCCCTTTACTTCGTACCGACATTCAAATATTCGCAGTCTAGACGAGTTAGGACGACTTCAGTATTTATCGGTAAAGTCTTGATTTATTTCGTGCTATTCATCGGATAACAATACACGAAGCTTGTCGTCAAACTGTCAGACAGCTTCTGTTTTGCGTGTGTACTTCATTGGAAAATTACCTAGACCAGTTTGGGACATATTAAAACTAAGGTGAAATAACTGGGTTCTTTTGGACAATACCGAGCTCCAAGCTGTGGTCTTCGATACCAATCAATAGGCTGGGGAGCTGAAAGTACTTGTCTCTCAATGGACTGGGGCAGTCCAAGAGCCTCTTGACCAGGCAGTCCGATCTCATAGTTTGCAGGTGCTCACTGGATATCTACATCAAGTATTTTTGAATGCTCCTCACGCCGGTTTACTAATCCTGTACCATTTTAATACTCCTTAATGACAGTACCGTGTGGCAAGCGAACTGAGGGCAAAACCACCGCTTCAAAAGGTATAAGGTAACTTGTGCACTTCAACTCCAAGTTTCCTCTTCTCTTCCTCAGAATTCGAATCAGAAATAAATACATATTAAAGTAATTGGGTTAGTTCCGCCAATAGGTAAATTACTTAAGTTGACGTACCTGTTAAGTGAGTTAGTCTCTTCTGGCTGCTGAGATACTGTGGGCGAGCGCTTTCAATGTAAAGACATCATCGTCTGGTCGTTAGGTCAGTACTAGTGTGAGTTAGTTGGTCGTGGTCTTAACTAGTACTGACTTAAAGGCCAGACAATGATGTCTCTGCGCTTGCCCACAGTATCTCACCAGCCAGAGGAGACGGACTCACCTAACAGGTACGTTAACTTTAATAAATACGTATTTATTTAAATTCGCAAAATGATCAAAATAAGAAGAGAAACATCTGTACAGCAACACAACAGAGCATATTAAAGTTTAGTAATTTAAGAGTTTCATGTTCTTTGTGTTCGTGACCAAATATGGTGCGAAGTATGTTCCATACACTGTGGCTATTAGTTCGATTTATCATTAACTCAGCTCATACGAACTTGACACAGATAACATGACGTTCTACGTTGAACCTGATAGTTTAGGAATTAATTAAGCAGCTGCTACTAACGTTATTAATTTAAAAACCATCGTGGGTAACAGATAATGTGGTTTATACTTGCAGTTCAGCAATAACGGGAGGAACTACAAAGACTTAGTCAACGAAACGACTTTAGTTTGAATTCCGGAATTTTTGCGACTGCCCCCGATTATTTTACGACCGTTATCAACCTGTCATAGAATGAGCCGAGTATCGAAATACAACTAATCGTTTTTTAAACGCGGGAAGTGGTTCGCGTCAACAGTTCTAGAATTCTAGTGTCAACACCGAGAAAAAAATCAGAAGTAACTTTTGACTTCCTGAATTTTTGTGGTTTCTGCACAGTATTTTATGGCCCTAGTAACATTCTGATCGTATCTATAACTTGTCGGGATAGCGCCATGATTTATTTGGGAGACAAAAGTCGCCTTTTCTCCAATTAGCCGAAATTTGATAATTTATTGTACTGCTCTCGTCCTTTTCCTAAGGATAGTAATTTCATAGTATTGTCATACCATTTTGAGTTGTCCATATAAACAATGTAATCAACATCATTCAAGACGTTGTTGAGAAAAAAAGCTAATGTGTTGATCAACACAATAACTATAATTAGGTCTGAAGGATCAGGTTTCCTCGTATTTCGGCGCCTCATAGTGATTTTCAGACTAAACGCCAAATTTTATTGTAATCTCGAACACAGACACTCCCAAGAAGGAGAAACTAAATGAATAATAAGTTGAAAATGTGTAGGGCGCCCAGAATGCCCTCTAGGGATACCCCTCGGGCTCTAGGGATTGAAGGGGTAGGACGGGGAAGGAAAGAAGGATAAAAGGATGTTCCACGATAGAACGACCACCAGTTACCACCTCGTAGAATGCCTGCTGACACACCCAACCGACGCTTCTTCTCAGCACTTTTTTTGCACCACACACCATGCCAGGAACACAGTCAATGCTGCAACCTGATGTTACCTGCCTCCACTCCATGAGTTTCCAACGCCGCCATACGAAGACCCGTCCTGTCGTATTTGTGCTTCTTGGCTTGCCATGTTAGCGCAAGATTCCGGTTGCCAGGTACTACCTGGACATCCAGGATCACTGCCGACTGGTTGGGACCAACGGCGACGGTGTCAGGTCTCAGTCCTTCTCCAGAGACACCCCGGTAGTGCCTCTCTCTCTCTCTCTCTCTATCTCGACTTCCCAGCCCTCAGATGACAAGGCACCAGCAACGTGCTTGCAGACCGCGTCATGATGTTTGAACAGCCCCCATGAGTACGCGGACACACCTGCACAACATGATTCAGCTACTCAAACAGGTTACCACAAACAGGCAGCGAGCATCCTCTGACCACCTCTGACACCTGTTCAATACTTCTCTTTCTTCTGGCCACTTCCCCGCTTATTGGAAGTCATCCTACATTACTTCGATCTTCCAGAAGGGTGATAAGAGCGATGTTAGAAACTACCATCCAGGTTGCTTCTTATCAACTATTCCCAAACTACTGGAGAAGCTGGTTTTGGCTCAACTCTCGTCAATTTTCAACTCGCACATGGCTCCTCAGCCTTATGATTTTGTCAGGGGGCGTTCTACGATGACTAACCTAGCAACTTTTCACGATCTTGCACTTTGCGCTATTGTAGGGGGGTCATCAAGTGGACCTGGTTGTGACCGATTTTTCTAAAGCATTCGACAAGCTGCCTCATAATGTGATCCTTGATGTACTCACATCTCTCGGTGTCTTGGGGCCATTTCATGCATGGAATGCCAGCTACCTCACTGCCCGACAGCACTCAGTGTGTGTAAGTGGTGTCGTGTCTCACCCTTTCCCTGCCACTTCAGGTGTTCCTCAGGGCTCGCATCTAGGCCCTCTCCTCTTCAACCTGGTGAAGAATGGCGTTGTTTCCTCCCTGCAACGTACACAGTTTTTGATGTATGCTGACGACCTGAAGGTCTTCATCTCCTTCCATGACTCATCAGATTACCACCTCATCCAACAGAACCTGGCAATGTCAGAGAGTTCTTCCAAGCACCAGCCCTTGTGACACTCTATATGACTCTCGTGCAGCCAACTCTGGAGTACGCATCGGTGATTTGGAGTCCTCATTACGAGTCCCATATTGCACAAATTGAACGCGTCTTCAGGGCTTTCCTCCGCATCCTGGCATATAAGCTCTCCATTCCTCGTGAGAATTTGGACTATGAAGTACTCGCTCGTCGCTTCAGCTTGATGTCTCCATGGGACCGTCGCCTGTGCGCAGATATTACATTCCTTCATGGTCTGCTGGCAGGTCGGATCCCCTGATCTCTTGGCCCGGGTCGGCTTTCTCGTACCTCGCCTCTCTTCCCGCTCTGTCATGCCTTTTGCCGTTCCATTTCCTTCCTCGCCAAGCAAACCTCCTCTCATCATCACCTCCCTTCATCGACATTCTTTTTTCGCCCATCTCAACCATTAGAACTCGACTGTTCCGTCACCTCTGCTTGGGCACCTCTCAATAACTCATTTTGTCTACTATTTTGTGGTGAACAGCGTTATGTCCAGTGTGGAATTTCAGTCATCGTTGGTTGTTTCTAATTACTTTATAATTCATACTACCTGTTCACTTTTTTCTTGTAATTGGGTTCGTCCCGTATTTTCTAAATAAATAAACAACATTATGATCTCATTGCTGTAGGAAGTGACGCCACACAAACTGGGTAAAAGTGCCGGTAATCCTTCCCATGGATGCCCTCTGAAGCCCATGCTGAAGGCTTACTGGGCTTGGGGACAGATGGAGTCGCCATGTCACACCACCACAGCTTATCCTGGACGAATCCAAACCAGCCACAGGCGAGAATAGTGGTATAAAAGAGAAAGAACACCAAGTGTCCCAGATTGAACCGGAGCGTGAATCAACGCACATCGGACGCTACGCAACCCCAAGCCAAGCACGAACAGCAGAGCGCACTATTCTAACAAGGCTTACCAACCTTCGGACAGTCAACCTCTCAAAACCCAACCCGTAGGTCAGCTGTGGGAGACACACACACTCAGACTGTTCTCCAAAATGGTGTTTTCGAACCCTTGAAATGTTAAGATCTGAAGAAACAAAGGGCTAAGAAATGCGAAGTGTTATACTTGCATCGAATAACCGTCCGATGCTCGAAAGTTGTTTTGCTGCTAAATTATGCAGTTCGACTCGGCAGGTGATAAATCGAGAGTGGGCTCTGAAGCGATCAATCGTCCGAGATCACAAAAGATAGAATACTTGTACGTGATTCGCGTTGATAATCGTTAACGAGGTAGCAAACGATTACGCCTCTTGAAGATGACGAATAATGATTAAGATGTACAATGCTGAACGCTCTCTCTTGATTGTTCTCAGTTGTCGTTTTCTTTATTTCTTCGGTTACCGTCGCTCTAACTTTTTAACGTCATTTCTTTAAACGTTGGTCTCGAGCCAGAGACTTAACCGAGCGCTAACAGCCGTTTAACGAGGGCGGATGTTTCGCGCTCTTAAATGAACTTTATGACTCGAGAAACGTTCAGGACGATTGCCCGTTAGAGGGAAGAAAGTAGGGAGCGATCGATGGAAGTGGTGGCAGGATGTAGAAGGGTAACTCGGAGAGCGAAGAGGGGGGGGGGTGAATGAGAGAGGAAAGGAGTGTTCACATGAAGAAAGAGCTCATAATGCTGTTAGAACTAATTTTATTTAAGCGAATTGGATTTAGTCTTAAGACTCCCTCCAATCTGAACTCTTGAATCTCAAACGACTCTCTTACGTAACGTGCAGACGAACCTTGGCAGCGCAAAACTCACGAGAGTCAGGGGCAGAGCCAATAAGGGGGCCGCAGAAAAAGTTCAAACCTAGCTATAGCGATCGCTTAATTGTACCACAAATCGTGAGTAAATTCTGTACAATACGTTGGAAAATTGAGATGAAGTCTACAATTTAGGATTTTAACAAGAAAAAATAGCTGCTTGTGTCATTTCTTTTTTTTTACACGAGAGCATACGGGACTGTGCCCCTCAATAACTGAGGCCACACATTGGGCCTATTGTGACGATTTCCGTTACATAATAGAATACGAGTGTTGAGACTCTGCAATTCAATTAACCACTGAGAAAAATGTTTGAAGCGCATGGAAGAAGAGAAGAAGAAGAAGAAGATTTATTCAGTAAATACATCGACAGAAAAGAAAATATACCTGATTAACTGAATGAATAATAATAGCTCGTCTTTAGGCAAAGCCTGTGTTGACGAGCTAGAGTTGCCGACTTCTATATTTAAATTTTAACTTTTAACAACGTAAGGTTATAAACAATGTGACTGTAAATACTTATTCTAAGGAATCATTACAATACTATTACAGTTTACAGGTTTTCTATATATTAGTTACTTACTATAAATACTATTTAAAATTAATTCTGCATTTTCTGGCCCTAGATTTATCAACCATGTAAATATTTTTCTCTTATATGCAGGGCGAGTTATCACTCCAGGAATCTTCAGTTGAGCAGGCAAGGAATTAAAAATTAAATAAATCAAGTACTGCGGACTTCTAGTAGTTAGCGTTAAATTTATTTTAGGTTCACTACATTTTGAAGAATCTGGAAGCGGGTTTGATGGTTATGAACGTAGGGCCTCTCAACAATGTGTGGGTGTTTGTAAAAGAATAGAGCCAGTCCCTTAATGAAAAGCTGCCGGATGGTAAACACTTTGGTCTCCTGAAATAATAGATCACTCAGAATATCTCCTCGGTTTATCAAGCATCACCTTTAATATGGCTTTCTGGATTATTATCAGTTTCCCCGTAAGTGAAAGGGATAGGCACCACCCACACCAGGATGCCATAGTGAAGCACTGATTGCACAAGAGACAAATAAACCAACCTCAGACGCTCCGAAGAAAGCACATACTTGGCATGATAAAATATGTGCATGAATTTGTGGAGTTTGGCATACAGATATGAGACATGATGGTCCCAGACAAGAGAAGCATCCACAATAACTCCAAGGTACTTATAGCCGGTCACTCTTTCAAGATGCATACAACAACATGGGACACCAGGAGCACATGAGTGAATCTGCAAACCACCACCTTCAGGTATAGTGCCTCCTCCAATTAGCATGTACTTGGTTTTTCCAACATTTAGTGTGAGAAAACTTCCAAGTAACCACCCATTGATTCTGTTAAGGAGCTTTTGCATATCGTCAAAAACAATTCCCCATGTCGGACCGGATATAAGCACTGCAGTATCATCTGCAAAAAGGAAGATTTCACCGGAGGATGTTAAAGAAGATAAGCTATCTATATATATTGAAAATAGAACTGCCCAAAGTGCTCCCTGGAATCACGCCGTAGGTAATAGGTTTCACCTCACCAGCAGACCCTCCAACCGCCACATACTGAGTACGGTCGGATAAATAGCTGGCAAACCACTCCAAACTAGAATCCACTACCTATTTCCTCCAAGCGTCCGAGGAGAAGAGACCTGTCAATCGAATCAAATGCTTTCTTTAGGTCCAGAAATACCAGCAAAGATTTCAACTTAGCATCCCTAGAACCATAAAGCTTTTGGGTGAGATGGTAAAGGGCATCATCAACTCCCCTTGACTCCCTAAAACCAAACTGGAGAGGGCTCAGCAGTTCATTCGACTCAAGATACTGGATGAGGCTGATTTTGACCCACCTTTCCAAAATTTTACTTATGATTCCCAACATAGATATTGGTCGATAATTATTGGGATCCAGTTTAGAACCCCCTTTGTAGAGAGGAACCACTTTCGCTACCTTGAAAGATGAAGGGAACTTCGCCTTGGCTAAAGACAAGTTACATAAATGAACTATTGGTTCAGCCAATTGTGAAGCAAATTTTTTTATGAGTTTAGCCGAAATCCCGTCAGCACCGGGGGCTGAATTACCCTCATCTGTGATACGACCCTATTAAACGCTTCTACAGTCATTTGAGGGATCACATATCTGGCAGAAACAGCACGTGGTGGTAGACAGGTACGAGGTGATGGATTACCAACGATCTCATCTGCTAGATTTTTGCCAACTGAGGTAAAGTATTCATTTAGAACATTGCTCGCCACCCTCCTTGCGGTAGAAACATCCAAACCATCCCTCCTCATGAGCTCGGTAACCAGAGGGCACTCATCAGCCCTCCGTCTTCTTCGGTTCAAAACATCATCTAATACCTCTCATTCCCTTCTACGATCACCCTCCGCATCCCGAAACCTGCGATCAAAGTAAGCCTTCTTCGCCGATCTAATCAAGGATCTCAACAAATTTCGAAATTTACGAAAGTACGACTTTAACCGGGTATTATACGGTTGCTGTTTTACCTTTTTTGTAATTTATCCCGTTTCTTCATAGAAATTATCAAACCTTGGGTAACCCAAGGAGTTAGCTCTTTTTAGCCGGAAACAAAATTTGCTTAGCTGAAACCTCAATACAGTTCCTGATTCCATCAATCAACGCGGATGCTGAAGCATCAACATCGTCAACTAGTACTCGCGTCCAGTCCCATTCTTGGAGTTGTACACCAAAGGCCTCATCATCAAGCACTCGTCTAATCATCATTTGGCCTCCTAAATGATACATCACAATCCTGCTGCGGATGAAAAGCCAATGCAGTAGCAAAGTGATCAGTTATAAAACATCTAATAACGCCCGAAATAAAAGGCATTTCCTTAGTTTTCACCAAATGTGATCAATACACGTTGCAGACTCATCCGAAACTCTAGTAGGTTCGGGAAATAGTTTGCAAAAAACTCAAGAGTTGACATAGACTCATCGTAGTGATTTACGATTTGATTATCACAGTCCAAAGTATCTATATTAAAATCCCCAGCCAAAATAACAATGTTTTTATTAGGCTCCAAGGATAATAATTCTGATGAAACATCTGCAATGAACTCATTTAACCCGCCACCCGTCCTGTACAAAGCGTAAATCACACAGTTTTGTTTCTGAATTAAGAATTCGATCCTTAGTGCGGTGGCTCCATGTAAACGCAACTCATTTACATTGTAGTTATAATCATTAGACCCATAAAAAACAACCCCATCATTTCGATTTCTATTGAGCTCCGTGACATACATGCTATAACCCGGTAAATTGGCTGGATCACCAATACCATCCGCCCACACCTCCGTAAGTACAATGAATTGCGGTTCAACTCGCTGAGAGTGCATCCAGACGCAAAATTCATCAAAATTTTTGAAACTTCTAATATTCAAGTGCAATAGAATTAAACTATTTGAAATTATTGAACATTCTTTAAAGATATCCAGAGAGTCATACGTTTTACAGTTTAAATACAAATTATTTTTTAAGGGGTTAATATCTAAGACATCCATTGCTACGACCTAATACAACTTTTCAAATCGACACATACACAACTGAGACGACTAGAACTACAGGCGATCAACATCCTCAAATGATTTGATGGTCCCAGCACGCTCGCCCTCAGCCTTCCTGACGCGCACGATGGAGTTCCTCACCCATACGTACTTAATACCCTTTTCTTTAGCCTTGACTTGGACAGCACACTCGCATATATGACGACTACAGTTGCGTCTTCCTCGCTGCACACTCTGCATTCTATGCTTCTCCCATTTTGTTGAGATTATATCTAAGTGGGCAGTGAGGAAGCTAATGAGGACTCTCAGTTTTCGTCTGGTGAGCCTAAGCATTGCCTTCGCCTGTTTTAATCGTGAAAGACCGAATTTCTCCAAGATATCATTGCAGTCAGATGCAAAACCCCAGTGTAATACGTACCTAAGAAATTTACGTTGCCTAACTGTGTGCCTGGTCAGCTATACTGGAGGACCGACCTGAAAAGTGCGTTGTATGAAATGACGAGCGCCTGGATGTTATCAAAATGGCAATTGAGCCACTTAAGCCAACAACCAACACTCTCCGATTACGGAGGATCTCAAAGGACTATGGTTAAATTGAATTGGACTCACAATGCGATGAAATGACGCGAAAACATATTTTTACTTTCTTTGGCTTCACGAAGTAGAAAAGAAAGTTATGTAATTGTGAGTAAAAAGCCACGAACAAAAGCGACTAAAAGCTAAGGAAAGTTGTGTGATGCGGTGCACCTGATATTTTAGTATTCCACCAGGGTTCTTGTGTATTTAGACAATTCTGAAGAATGAGGCAATCATTATTGTTGAAAATCTCCGCAAAAAATAAAACTTTTTTCAAGCGTTATGTTTTGACGGTGATTTTTAGGTTAGTTTTTGAACGACATCAAGTTTAAAAGCTGACGATGTGGCTTAGTTGGTCATTCAGCCCACCCCCACTTATCATCCCTGAGCTCGGCCCCCACTCTCCCTTTAACTCACACCCGCTCGTTCAAACAGTCTGACCCTTTAGAAACTCGGAACAGGAGGGGGCTACCAGTTGCTTTGATTTACAACCCTCTGACGTCAGCGACTTGATAAAGCGAATCTCCACTGCTTTCGAATTAACGGAATCAATTACCCTCCGTTAATTAACGCATCGCGATCCTCCGATTCGCGGGATCAGCCTCGAATTAAGAACGCCCCGCGATAGAAACGGCCTCTCATTTAAATAGCGTGTTGGAGGGATGTGAATGAGCGGTGGAGGGATAGCGTTTCGGACGGCTTCCGCAGATTTATAGCCGACGATGAAACGTAAAGCTGGAAACTCGAAGGCTGAGGCGAGGATTTCCGAATGGGTGTTCAACTTGTGTGAAATGACGCCGACTAAACGTTAGAAACATGTAGCTACTCAATGACACGTAATATAGCCATATTCTGTGAGTCTTTATACGTAATATGCCCATTTTCAACCGACTAGTCGACCAATGATAATTGATCACTATTCGAATAAGAGGCCGTCGCGGGGGACCCTCATTCGTTAGATAAGATTAGAATGGCTCAACTCCACATCTCTCAGCAGTCTTATCAGGAAGGTGAGGATTATTGGTAGCTTCCACGTTCCATAAAACGACTAATTTTCATTTCCCTGGTCCAACATTTAGGAAGTTACGTTATCGGCAGAAAAAAGGCGCATCGAAAGAAAAATATCGTTATCGTCATCAATGTCGATATTGCTATGTAACATCGATAACGATATATTAAACAAAACATCCATATTTATATTATTATTACTATTATTATCTTGTTACTACTCTTAAACTCTTCAGAAAAACTTGAAGCCGAGGAGGGAAATTCAGAAGTAGCCAAGAAACTCAACAATTGTGATAAAACAATTTAGCCAAATTGAAAGTGTTGAAGTCACTTTTGGACTCTCAATAGACAGCTTTCGCCAGTTGGAAAAATACCAGAAGCCCAAGCAAAGGAGAAAATGATTCCCCAGCCACTGATTCCGATTCTGACAACGGCTCACAAGAATGTTCCGCAGATAACGCGAAAATTGCGCTTGGAAGAAACCTTCTAACTCGGCTGGTGGGGATACGCCTGAGCAAAACAACCTTGAACATTTGGTCGGAACTGTTTTACGGCTCAAGTGGTAAAATACTACCTGTTCGGCACAGGCAAAAGTAGTTGGGTTCTTGAGCTTGGGCCTTTTCCCAGGTGTGTTCGGCCCAAAAGTATCATCCTTTTTCAAATGAGCCACGGGGAAATCCGAGAACTGCCTGTTGAGTCGGCTTCCCCTCCAGACAAAGGGATTAAGTTCGGTTCAACTGCCATCGACAACAGATTTCTCCTTTTGGACTTTCCAGAATGTCATTCCAACCCCCACAGCTCTGCCTAGATATACTCGTCTCCCAGCGCTCACTTCACATTTCTTTATTAACTCTCGGTGCAATCACAGCTCCCACTCTCTCCCTCCACTCCAGCCGGGGGCTGGCGCACCAGTTCACACGTATTCCAATTCTCCTTGTGTCTCCCTTATATACTCAAACTATTCATTTCACGTGCAATACAGTTCCCACTCACGCACACCGGTTTTCTTTTCTTTCCGTCCTTAAACCCACCCTCTTGTGCACCCCACACTACCTGTTATCTGCTCCACGGAAATATGTCTTCTTACATAACAGGAACATTCCCATTGCAGAAAGTAATAGGTTCAATTGAGCCAGTTTGACTACATGGTGTCTTAAGATTTGAGCGATTCGAAGACATTTATCCTCAGGAAGAAAACATTTTTTACTCACAATATATTGTTTTCGAACAATTTTCCCGTACATATGTACGTGACTGTTTTCCATTTTATAACAAAGCAGTTACACTCCTTTCTGAGTCAGTCATTCATCCCAATATTATCCGTACGAATCTTCGATTATCATCAATATCGCATACATAGTATTGATGGTTTTAGGGTTGTTATTGGTGCAGACCTTGCGTTATTTGGTTTCAATAATCTGAAAGCTCAAAAACTGGTTTCTTTGTTAAGGGAATCTTTCTTGATATAAAGAGGCATTCGACTAAATTAATCATGTAGTTCTGTCGAGGAAATTGTATAACAGTGGCATTCAAGGCTCCCCTTTAAGTTGGTTGGCATCCTATCTGTCTACACCAACTCAGGCTAACAGAATGGCCACTACTATTAGGATGCGGGGGTCAATTGTGGAGTGCCTCAGGGTTCGGTCCTTGGTCCGCTTCCGTTCTTCATTTCTATCAATGAGTTTTGAGTCTTAATATCGATGGTCGTGTTTTCGTGTTTCCTGACGACATTACTTTAGTGTTTTGGAATAAAAATTATCGTATGTTGGTCAAGCATGTCCATAATCAAGTATTGGTTAGACTTGAACCAGTTATGCTTAAATGTTGATTTTCATTGAGACGTTGAATGCTCCCTGCACTAAATCCCATCTGATCCTCCAGGTATTTGCCAGCGCCCCCCCCCCCCCTTGGACCTGATCATCGATCTCCCAGATCTCCAGTCCTACATCAAGTAGGACTGCTTGGCAGAGTACCGGTGACCACCAGCGGGAGGAGCTGGCCGAGCGAAGAGATCATGCATAGGTGGCAGGCGCGGTGAGACTATGGCCCCACAGCCCAGCACCTCCATGGCATCCTCCCTACAGTAGAGGTGGGGCTGTGGATGAACTGGTAGCGGCCGTCCTTTGCAGCAGTCCAGCTGCTCTCGGGCCAAGGAGGAGTGGCTGAACTTCTTCAGGCTCCAGCCCTTCAGCGACTGGCCCTGTGGAGAGGCCGCAAAGAGCGTATCTCACATGCTCTTCACCTACCACCTTTACGGCCACGCTCTAGAGCAAGCTCGTTCCCCTTCTGCGAGAGCAACCTCCCAGTTATTCTCCAGCAAGGCGCTGTTTCACGTCTTTGCGCGAGCACGGGCAAACCAGCGGAGGATCCTGGAGTTGAGTCGGTCGCGTGATGAGTCTAGGGTGCAGGAGGTGACTCCCACGGACGCCTGTGAGCGCCAGGCTGTGAGCGATTACTGCCACAGCATAGAGGGGTGTGTACATCGTTGGCCAACGAGCTGGTAGGCCAAATTAGGCTTGCTCGTTTCCCCATTTGTTGAGTTGAGTTTCATAGATTTTCTTGTTTGAGCGATGGGTCCTCTTGTTCTCGTCAACCACTTTTTTTTGTGGGAGTTTTCAAGTATGTGGGAGTGGTAAGTGATGAACAGATGTGCTTTGGTCTGCACATTTGCGTTTCGATCAAGGGATTTAGGAAGTTTTATTATTTATTTGAGGTAATCAAGAAGTTTTTATCAGTAACCTTAACTAAGCTAATTTACATTGGTTTGGTAGTAATTTGTGCAATTTGATGTTTTGGCTTGGGAAATGGTGGGCAAATGTTGTCTAGATGAGTTGCAGGTGGTGCAGAATACTCTTATTAAGGTCATATTGCATAACTACGGAAATTAACTTCCTTGCAGTTGTACAAATTGTTCAAAGTTTCCAGGGTTATTGAGTTGTTCATCCTACAATCTATTTAAGACTGTCATTCACTCTCAGCACTTGTGTGTTAAGTTATGTTTGCTATGATAATTGTAGTTCGCTTGAAATCAACTTAGCTCATATACTCATACACTTATTTTGGGATTCCACAGATACGTCAAAGTTGGTTCTCAGACACACACATCAATTTTCAAAACGATGTTTTTGTACTTTTTCGGCCCTCGACGGTTCCGTTGGTACTAATACGAGTGTACAATAGGTGACATGTGGGGGGTGGGAGTTTCTCATATGCTTATTTCGTGACATGATTTCCTTCCTTCTAATTATGACGCTTTTTTTGCAGTTGGGTGAAGGCTAAACATTTCCCAATCGATTAGTTAACTTTATTTGTTAGGTTCATGTTGCTCGAAATCAAAGTTCCTCGATCCTTCGAACCGAGAACCAGAGCGAGGATAGAACCAGAGAACTTAGGTTCGGTCCCCAATCAGGCATGCCCCTTCCACCAAACCCAGCGGGGTGAGGAAAGGAGTACCAGAGACGTAGCTGAGGACACTAGAGCGTGCTCCCCGAAGAGTCAGGCCCTAATGGCCACGGCGCTTGCTATTGTTCCCTCAGTTTCTGGTTTCTGCTGACTCCATGCTCTCTCTCTCTCTCTCTCTCTCTCTCTCTCTCTCTCTCTCTCTCTCTCTCTCTCTCTCTCCCTCTCTCTCTCCCTCCGTCGCTTAACTTCTGATTCCAAGCCGTGTCTATCATATCCTGATGTTCATTGTGACACGCTTCAGGTCTAAATTCAGTACAACTTACAATCTGAAAATCAGGAAAATGTTCTCAAACGGTGTCAATCAACAGTTGTTGCCGAATACACTGCGTAGTAAAGCAATACACCTCAAGAAAGATAACTACAACACTGTACTGCCTTTGCTTCTGTCCGCAGTTATATTTATTTACGAGGAATACACTTCAATTTATATCATTTACGCAGCGGGCGTGATGCTTGTTAAGTTCCCCATAAGAACATTCAGTTTGAGACTGAGTTTACGAAATATAGTGTCTCTTAAAAAGAATTTGGCACCGAGAGCGAACCACCTGTTAACGAGGACGGAACCGTCGGTAGAATATTCTGAAGAACAGAAAAGGGGGTTAACACGATTACGGTAATTATTAAGAAATCAAGTTCTTCCCCGTTGTCGCCATTTTGAGGGCTAGTTGCCTGGAGAGCCATCCGTGCAACAACAGAAGTCCCTCTCCAGCCCTTCTCCCGTACGTCCAGAGCTCCCTTTCAGACTGCGCCGCTGGGCTGCCATTGGATTCCACAAAGCAAACTAATGAGCTCACCACTTTGTGACGACGTCTGAGCACCAGTTGCTTTTGATTTATAACCGACTCTTCTCTCTCACTCACCCTCTCTTTCTCTCTCTCTTCCAACCTCCTGTAATTCGCTCTTTCTCACGCTCCCACCCCTTCGATCATTCTATCTCATTCCCTTTCTCATTCTCACGTTTTTCTTCTCTCTCTCTCTCTCTCTCTCTCTCTCTCTCTCTCTCTCTCTCTCTCTCCCTCAGGTTTATTCGTGTCGAGCCAGTCAGCCATCAATTTACAATTCGTTCCGTCAAAAGCGACCCGGACGGATTTTCGCTGCCAGCAGTCGGTTGACCGAGACCACCACCATGCCCAGTTCAGGACCGGGATCCAATAAGCGTGTTATTCAATTAATCAGCATTCCGCGGCTTTCCGACTGCCGAAGTTCAAGCTTCCTCGGCTTCTCTCTCACGTAAAGCTTTGGATGGTGTGGGGCTTGACGATAGCGTTAAAATTCGCCGTGACGTGCAGATACAGAGTCGGAAGAATAACTGAAATAACGCTGACTCTGGAAAAACAGAATTATTACTCTTGTCAACAGAAATGGACGGGTCTGTTTCCTTCTCGCTTTCTGACCTCTCAGACAGACATCTTGCTATCCATTAGTGTGCCTGCCAATGACCAGCGGGCTAAAAATCTCAATCAAGTGGGGGTCGTCAAATTTTGTAGCCAGCTGTGGCACGTGATGCTCTAATATACTACAAGAGAGGATGATTCCTGGTATGCAAAGGGCAACGAGACCACTGACCAGCGAGTATCCACGCTGAAGTATTCACTTCAGATCGTTTCAGTCAAAGCTTGGTTTGTGCTTCCTGGAAAGATCTGAGCTCTCCTACAGTCATCACCAGAATACTCATGGCTCCAATCACAACTTTCGTTGCCGACTCCCTTGAGAGAATCACTACAGGCAATCACAACTTTGTAATCAATTCATAAACATGGATCTGGAATCAAAACGCAGTTGGTCCGACACTAGTCCCAGTGACTGCTCGTCAACCAACTCCTGTGGGATGGACAGCAGTCTGGCGGTACTGGGCTTCTCAGAAAAACGCTGCTGAACCACCTGCATTCCATCCTGAATCACGCTCACAATCATAGGCTCATAATCCTCTCCTGAGGACTAAACCCAACCACACACTGGCACTCCTATGGAGTTTATAATCTGCAACTATGCAGCTAGTCAAGAGGACCCACTGTGCCAACCCATAGCAACAACTATTTCAACCGATATGCTTTTAGAATTTGCCTGCAATCTCCCACTGTTGGAAACAAAGGCGTTCCAAACTTTCCTGGGTTGTCCCAGTGGCTGCTTTCTTCCATTTACAGCGACGTGTTGCTTTTTCGAGGTTCCTGGATTTTCTGAAGCTCAACGAACTTCTACGACCACGAGCTTCAAGATCCGCCAAGGGCGTTATATAGGCCCTCACCGCCCCAAATCAGTCATAGTTATTTGTTCGTTTGTAATCCACCCTCAGTTCATCCTCCGCCTGACTACCCATCACCCGCCAATTGAGCGCTCCCTTCAAATGGAAAGTTAGTCGTCATTTTGCAGCCTTCACTCACAATACCTTCTTGTTGAAATAATTGTATCGAAAGAAATACGGGGGTAGTTTAAAAGTCGAAGCACTTCTGGAGTGTTTGAAAATTCAAAACCTGCATCAAGAACGAGATCCGAAACCACTTTCATTGTGTGCTTCACGCAACGGCTCTAATAACGCAGCTACAGGCGGAGGGAAGAAGAAAACGGAAACGAATACGGATTAAGACAATGAAACAACTGAACCTTAATTAGGAGGGCTGCTCAACAAGCCGTTGGCGGTTGGGAAAGAAGTTGCTTTCCGTCGGTTTGTAGTTGGTGCACGTTCCTAAGACACTGCAGCCACAATTACCGCGTCTCTCCCATTACCAGCCACTGAGCTTGGCAGTAACTAACGCTTAAATGTGCGTTATGCGTATCGAACTGAACTTGTTGATGGGCTCTTGTTCCTTTTGTTACCTTTATTTGCCTTCATAAAGGAAAAAGGAAAGTTATCTAATCGGAGGAAACAAATATTTTGAGTTTTCTCTGTATCCTTCGTTTATATTTCGTTTCGTATTATATCAAACGGATTCAATTTCCGATTAAATTGACATCCGCGATAACAGTCAACGAGTCATCGACCGTGTCTGTGGCTAAGATCTGGTCAGGTCTGTTTCCTCGTCAATAACACTGTAACTGAACCCTCTGCGAGATTTAAATCCGTCGACTGTTGCGGTTGCGCTATCGTGCAAGAGGTCGATCACTCGCTCGGCATCCACCG
Source organism: Pachypeltis micranthus (assembly GCA_020466155.1). Lineage (NCBI taxonomy): Eukaryota > Metazoa > Arthropoda > Insecta > Hemiptera > Miridae > Pachypeltis > Pachypeltis micranthus. The sequence goes on from CM035773.1 coordinate 37,245,196, forward strand.
AACCCAGGCTTGTGAATGTACGGTAGGTTTGTTATGTTTTTCGTGTGTTACTGCGCAAAGGTATGACCCAAGGGGAATCCCGTACCAACTGGGAGGCGTTCTAAATCAGGTTTCTCACCTTATCTAAGTATTTACAGTATTTCATCGTGGCTAACACCTGTTCCACGTTTCCTCTAACTCTGGAAGACTTGCAGTACTCGCCACATCAGTTCCTGGAGCTAGCTGCTTCCCCAAAACTCCACCAGCCTTTCCACTTAGATCGTTTGATGGAGTGGGGCAATTCCTTCTTCTCTTGGATGAAGGCAGTTGGTAGTGTCGCTCGGGCATCAGGGTCGCTACTGGTATATTCTTCTGGCTCTATTTACACTATGCTTGAGAGGATTAAGTTCATCAGTCCACCAGGGGACTTTGATCGCCTTGTACTTCTGTTGCCCAAGTACAGAAAGGCCCGCAGAGTGCAGTGCAGTGGTTATAATGTCGAATTTGCTGCCACCTCTTCGGCAGTTTACCTTCCAGAACCCTGCAGTTTAAAAAAGCTAGTCAGAATTTTTTGTATGGAATCGTTTTTCACTCGTGTCTTTGCAGAGAATTTTGTCGTCTGCAATGGCAAAGTTAATCACCTCTGCATTGCTCCACCCATCATCTTCAGAAGTAGGGTGTAACTATGCACGGCCTTCTTCTTGGCCCATATTTGAACCATCGCTCACAGTTGTAGAAACTACAATGGATCAGCACGTGGTTCATGGTTTACTTCAGACTGGAGGCGCAAGACGTGCATGATGAAGAGTCTTTGAGAGAAAAGAAGTGGAGCCGCTGATTGAGGAACTGACTCGTCCAGGGGTCTGGGTCAACCCACCTTCTCTTATGACGTTCACGGAGGTTTGGGAAGAACTCGTACGTGTCACGTACCTTTGACGAGGATTCCTATCTCGCTTGCCATTTCCCTAACATAGCTCCCGTCTCACTCACCACTTGTCAGCCATGCATTAAATGGCCAGGTCGACCGGTAACTGACTAGTGATCACCTGGAGTGCTTCTGTTGATATAGTTTTACCCATGGTGGTCCACAGGGGCTCTTTGGGCCAATACTCTCTTATGATTGACTGTTAGTTTGCTACCCCAGACAATGGGGGGCAGTAGCCAATCACGCCTCGATAGGTGGCCTTTTACATCAGGATATTGTCATGGTGACACGCACCCCAAGTGGCCTAATTAATTGCACGCAGTGAAGCAAACCTTGCAACGGTAGATGCGTTAACAGACTGGAGATGTTGGCTGAAGCCCTCACCTGTATTCATTTCTAGATACTTGACGTGCTTTTCAAGAAGGAGCCTGTGACCACCAAAGCGTATTGGGGGTTGGCTATTAACTTTTCCTTTCACGAGGATTAGCTGAGGTTTTTCCTCAGCCACTTACATCTTGACATGCTCGCACCACTTCAGCCATGTATCACACCCCAGAACACTAACAATATATTAGTTATTTTTCATTTGACTTCCAAAATACTCATTAGAAATAATTTATACGGCAAAACTACGGCGTGTTTTTAAATATTTAAACAGATGATGCAGATACTTCATAAATGTAGTGGAAACATTTTGTGCAAAGAGAGTTGAACACAAAGTAATGAGAAAGCAAACTGGTGAGGGATCACCCGACGAACCGACATGGATTAAACTAAGTCAAGCCCATCATTATCAAGTCCAGCCTTAATCAAGTTCTTTTTGACTAGGAAGTGGAGTTTGGGATGTACTGAATTCCTAGCGCATAAATGTGAAGCTTCCACTGCATCGGCCAGCAGGTATGAACTACTTCAACTAAAGGATTATTGTATCCTAAAAATATTAAGTCCTCCATCAAATGATCTGCAAATGACCGATTTCCTCTCCCAGCCTTTCATTCTCTCCAGTATTCACGCTATAACAAAAAGTCGAGCTTAATTAGATGATTTTTATCTGGCGTTTCTAATTAGAGAGACTGGAGAATACTGACAGTCCGTGTTATCGCTGTGCCGTCTAAAGACAAGCATACATTTGACTATCTGGGCAATACAGGTTCGTTTTGTAATTTTTTCGACAGTACAACTTTAACGATTTTAATGGTACTTTTAGCAAACAAGCGCGTATCTGGTGTTTTCGATAAACTGTTCAGTGGAAGTGATCGTGCATTCCATATAATCATCAGTTGAGTGAATGTTTGTGTTGGACGCTCGTTAGGGCGAACTTGAGAAGAAGTATGAAAAATAAATGGAAGTTAACGACTTGTGGACCTCGAACGCCACAATCGTCGCCGTCAACTAAGGAAGATATTAACCTGCCGACTAGGCTGATCTCGCCAGCATCGTCGGAGAAACGAACAATACACCCTTTGTTGTAAAAACTATACAAACCCCCTCTAACTCGGATCAGGAGCTCCACTTTAGCCCCGCCTCGCATGTAACGCTGTCCGTCGTTGACTTAAATTGTATGTATATAGTTTGATAAATACTACTTATAATTCGTATGAACGCTGTGAGCGTGAGAGAGGACTGCATCAACACATTGTTTAAAAATGTGAGTAAGAATTTACGTGACAGAAGGGGTTCTCTGAATAGACGAACTGGGTTGTGGGGATGCGAGTGGAGAGAGAGAGCGAGTGAGTAGCGCAAGAGCTTAGAGACGAATGTCCGTTTTTGGTTTGGCGTGGGAAGTGCCGAGAGTTGGTATATGAGGAGAGAAGGTATATAGAGTAGTGGGGAAGGAATATGCTGGGGAATTCCAAAAAGGAAAAATCCATGGTCGCCTTTGTACAGAAATCTTAAGTAGCTTGTCAGCAGGAGAATCCGACTGAATAGACAGTATGAACTTTCCCAACGCTCCCATCACCAAAGGGTTTGGGTCAGGAGCTGGAATTAATGCACTGGGACAGGGCCTGAGCTGCAGATTGCAACTAACTAGTTTTATTTAAAGTTTTCTGAACTGTCAACATTTGTGCTAGCACCAACAGATCAACGTGAAATTAGTTGAGTTGAACATCAGTTGCCAACAATAGCCTTTTTTTATGTACAAGGTAGTTTTCTTGAATCAAGATGAAACCGTACAACTCCTCCAACAGGTTCATTGACAAACGTCTAGAGCTCGGATGACTCGAAGAAGCAAATGACAGCTTGAAGGGAACAAGTGTCTCAAGTTGCCGGGAAAAGCTCGCTTTACCTCTTCTTGCCGAATGATGGACAGCAGTTAAATCAACTGATATGAGTTGGGAATATTGTGGTCAAATGACATCCCCCCCTCGCTATTTTAGACCGGCCGCGCGTCGAACTTTGTTGGGCAACTCAATTCATGTAAATTTCCCTTGTTCTCTGGCAGAAGTTTTGACCCGAATAGGAGTAACTTTGTCTTGGAGCAGTCGGTGGGAGTTGCTGATACCTTCATTTGAAGCTCCCTTCGCGGTTTAACTCGAATTTCCAGCCCGTCAGCAGCAGGTTTTTCGACGGCCAGTTTGACATAATTAATCGCGTTTCCGAAACTTCGTTCGCGAAAAGGAGAAATGTAACGGAAAACGATCTCAGGACGTGAGAGTGAGGTGTAAAATGACTAATTCCTCATCTGCGAGTCAGTAAATTGTTTTGGAAAACGGCGACTTAGCAAGAAAAAACAACTCAAAACCCAAAACATTGCGGTAGTAGCACATCTTGCGCAGGGATCTGAAACGGATAAGGGTATACATCACGTCGTACAGTCAGGATGCGTTTGAGGCTCTGGCTTCCTATGCCATCTCCATCTGCGTTGGGTGCTAGGTCATAGAGATAATGGGAATGAGGAGGCCGACCAACTGGTGAGAAAAGGATCTGCGCTCCTCCCGTTGAGACCTGAGCCCTTTGTAGGGATCGCCAAGAGGCACTTGATCAAGAAGGTTGGCAAGTGGGACAGGTGCAGGGTTGCCCATTTAGTGAGATGTTCCAGGCCAAAGACAGTCAAGTCAAGGCTACTTATCAAACTCCCCAGGGAGCGAACAAGAGAGATCCTCAGTCTGAACAGAGGAAGCATACGAATGGTATGCTACCTATTCACAGGTCACTGAGGTACCACCTAGCCAAGATTGATAGGTAGGAGTTTTGTGATTTTTCAAGGTGGAGCAGGTGTGAGTGGATCATGTACAGTGCTTGACGTTCCTCGGCGGTTAGAGGAGGTTGCAGAGTTGAAGCTCAACATTTCCAAGCCACTGAAGGATGACGCACAGTTTCCGGCAGCGAAAATTACGAGAGCAGCACAGAACAATTGCGACAGAATGCAATTTTAGTGGATATTTGTCGGTCTACATTATGACTAATTCAGCGTTGCCTGGAGGGGTCGGCTACGTACGTCGTAGTTATGTCTTATGTCGTCTACATTTATGTGGACTGACTGCACTCAGGCAAAAACCCATCGAGATCTCCGATTCGTCATTCGATGCTGTGAACGCGTCAAGTGGCAGGCGACTGAGAAAAAAACCCAGGTCGTCTTCTCGCAGGGAAAATTGAACAGCCAACCGTCAATGCCGCCTCTTGAGAAGCATGCCCAGTAGTTTAGCGTCAATATAGGAGATAGACGGCGTTTTGACTAACACCTTCAAAAGCACTACCCTCCCACGGTTCGACTCATTGCGAGCAGTTAGCGAGACGACTTGGGATGACACTATCCTCATGTACAAGGCCATTTACTCAAGCGTGATTGGCAGCTGTCCCGTTGTCTGGGTTAGTAAACTCACAGTAAATCAAAGGGAAGTACTGACCCAATCCTAGAGGGCGAAGCTCATGTGGATCACCAAGACTGGAGCACTCCATGTGATTACTAGCCAGATACCAGTGACTTGGACGTTGAGCGCGTGGTGGACAAGAGGAAAGTGAACAGGGAGCTTGAAAACTTGTTGCGCATGATGATGAGCGAGACAGGTACCGGGGGGTGAAGGAAGTAGACCTCGGGGCTTTTCTCCATCTTGCACGTCTTGTGCCTCCATTGCATAGTGAATAAGAAACCACGAGCTGCTAAACGGTTGTTTCTACTATTATGAGCAGCCAAGGTGTTGGAAGAGCAGCCAAACCTTCCAGCTTTGACTGCCATTAATCAAGCTTATTAATGTTTCGCGAATACCGATATGACACAAAAAAGTGTTCACAGCTGATCTCTCCCTTTAAAACTTCTTGCTACCCAATAAAATATATAGATCAGGTGGGAAACCAGATTGAGAGCTCCCCCCCCCCCCCAGGTGGTATGGGTTCCCCGAGACACTGAGTAAGCGACACCCTGCCGAACCTTCACACGTTTGGGTTAGGTGGATGCTGAGTGAGTGCCGATGCTCTCGCAAGCTAGTGAAACCACAAATTCTATGACTTTCGACTTAAGGAACAGTAATTTTGATAAGGAATCAGACCTGTATTTCTGTACGCTTTTGCCAGACACCTTTAGGCGTACCTGATAAAAGTCCCCCTGCAATCCTGGGCATTTGTCATACTTCTCGGTATGACCGGGTTGGATCTAGTGGCAAAGCCAGGTTTTGGTTGTTTGAGACCGGTTTTTGTTCTTTTTTCATTTGGCTCAGTTCTGAGCAGGGGAGCAGAGCGCGTAACAGTGCAGTTCTTCTGGCTAGGTACTCCTTCTAGGTTGGCTTCCTCTTCTCGGGTCTTTTCTCATCAAGGGTCGTCATCATCCTACGGAAGACGTCCTTGGTCCTGGTCTTTTTGAGCCAATGCATAAGAACAGAATTCGTTTTGAGCGAATGTTTCTTATTCTAATATGGAAGTGTTACGGTTGGCTCTGTATTTTATACTGCTGTGATGTTCCTTCCACCATTCGTTTTCTGTCTGTGCAAAAATTTTCGTTTTTTTTGACAATATTTTAGTCTATTTGTGTATTTAGATGCGCAAAACGTTTGTAACTGAGAGTTTTTACGAGCAAACAATTTCATTTGACGTATTCTTCTGGGAAGATTCAGCTAGAGAAGAGCCACCAGTTATGATTTATGAGACAGCAAAACGGCGACACCGTCACGAAACTATCACATTCCTATTACTCACTCGGAATGCCCTATACCCCTCCCCCCCTCACTATCTTGACGTGTGATTTATCTCTAGCCCGACTAGACACGATGGAAGCCTAGGGTAATCACCGTTTAACGCGTCGGATACCATTTTAACGGTCGCGTGCAAAGGCCAGATAACGTTCACTCTCGCGATTATGAGGGCTGGTCGCGCCTTCCGAGTATCAACACAGATTCGACATTATGGATTTTCATGAGCCTTCGAAATATGCGCATGGAGGATCGAATTGATGTGATGGCTTCAAAGGGGTTACTGCGTGTTTTGCGCTCGTTTTCCGTCTAAAAGTAATCAAACCATGACCTATTTTTTGTCCATTTTCCACTCAAAACGCACCTTTAGGTACACTTATATAAAGCGCATCCAACAATTCTCCTCGGTCCAACGATTTTCATGGCTGTAGCTGATGATCCGATCTGTTTTTCACTCAGTTCATTTAAACTCGAGAAGTTCGCGTTTTTATTGAGGTGCCCCTAATCACGCGACGACCATTATTCAGCAATCAGTAAGTAGTACAACTCTGCATAATTTTCGTTATTCGAAAACTGATAGGTGACTTTTCATGGTTTTTCAGCGCTGAGTTCGAATCCGTTGGAGTTTTCTCGCTATCACGTCTAGATCTTTCGCAATTCTCATATTAGGTACTGCAGAGAGATATTTTGCTTGGGTAGAAACAAGTGGCAACCATGAGTCATGGCGGTGGTTCTGTGATTCACATGCTTTAACTCCGTACTTCACACTTTTCTTTCTTCCAAGTTGACCCTTGTTCGATCAGTTTTGTCAAGTTCTCTTGACTTTTGTTGTGGACGCGAGTATTTTTTTAGTGTTTGAGAATAAACGAGAAGCGTAAGTGCGTAAACTTACTCATTCATGAGCGATCCAGGTGGGAAGGGGGAGTTCCCGCTTTTGAAGCTGGGGTCCTGGTATACTACACTGATGGCTTGGTGCAGGGTGGCGTTGCAGGGGCAGGCACCTTTGGGCCAAGATTAGAGCGGCGATCCCATTGGGGTCGCTGAAAACGGTGTTACAGGCAGAGGTGGCTGCGGTGATGGTCTGTGTGCAGCAGCTGCTGCAAAGGGATCTACATCATGGTGGACAGTTAGGCCATTCTCAAGGCCTTAGCCTCATACTTCCTTACATCGCAGCATGTGTGGGAGTGTCTGACTGGACTGAAGGTCCTGGCCATGAACAACAGTGCAACTCTGTGTTGGGTGCCAGGGCATCAGGGTATAGAGGGAAAGGAACGGGCTGATGGTTTGGCAAAGAAGTGATTGGCGCAGATCACTATTGGGCCTGAGCCCTTTGTAGGGCTGAGCCCTGGGGCCACCTACGTAGAGAGCTTGGAAAATGGGAGGATAGGTGCAGGGCTGCCCATTGGCTGGGGCTGCCCGGGCTTAGACAGTCAAAACTCAAGGCCAAGGAGGTGCTCGCACTGAGGAGGAACGATATGAGGATCATATGTGGCCTGTTCACAGGTCACTGTCCGCTGAGGTTGCAAATATTGGCAATTGCGAGGTACAGGTATGCAGGTTCTGCGAGGTGGGGCCAGAGACGGCAGAGCACGTGCTGTGCGTATGCGATGGACTCGCACCCGTTGAGTATTTGGGAGGCCCTTCCTTCATCCAGAAGAGGTGGCGAATATAGCACTTGCGGATATCCTCCGCTTCCTGCTGGGGTGGTGGGGGCGCACAGATAACGTCACACCAAGTGGGACCAGTGCTGTGGGGCAGGGGGTCACCTGGTGGCTGTAGAGGGGGGGGGGCATGATCTGAGGATCATAGACGCTCTTACAATTGACCCATTTGTGGCTGCAGTGAGAGTATCGCCTGCATCCACCGTTTCAAAAAAAAAGTGCGTGAACAATCCTAATGTTTTTCGCTTCATTTACGGTTCTTCCATGACCGAAAAACAGAAACAGGTGATTACTCCTTTCGTGATGAACGCCTACCAAGCCTATTTTGGGATGAAACTAGGAGATCAGGACAAACCGTAGGCTCCTCATCTGGTGTGTCGTACTTGTGTTTAACAAATGAGATCTTGGACCAAAGGTAAGAGGAATTCAATGCCTTTCGCCGTTCCCATGATATGGAGAGAACCTCAAAATCATGTCAACGACTGCTATTTTTACATGACGAAGGTGGTAGGATAGTCATAAAAGAAAAATAAATCTCTGGTTTATCCAAATTTACCGTCAGCTATGAGACCACTGCCACATAAGGAGACACTTCCAGTCCCTGTTCCACTGATAAATCCAGAAGATATAATTCTAGAAGATGAAGACACCCGTCTTGAAAATGAAAAAAGACCTATAGGTGATGCATGGAACTGTCAACATGGTTTTTTGAGGACCATTTTCGAATTATCTGATAACAAACGTGAGCAATGTCTGTAAGTTAAAAGACAGTGGTTTGGATCCGTAATTTTTAGCGTTGCTCCTATTTACCTTACGACCGTTACTAAACTCTCATTCTGCTAACAGCTTATTAGAATACGACGTTGATTATCCTGAAATCGTACCGTAGGAACTGGATTTTCACAGGACTATGCGCTAAAATAGATTTTACTACGAATGAGCGTTTCGTAGGATCGTATAATTAACTAAATACATCGATACAGCTCGTTGTAAATATGTGGTTAATAGGTTAATTCAAAATTCTACTGTTAATGTTTTTAAAAAAGATGGAATAAGTAAGTTAATGTCTGCATTGTCCAAAATTAATTTTCGTTTGAAAGGAAATATTACACACAGCCGGGGTTAGCCATGGGTTCTCTTTTGTCACCATTGCTCATAGACATTCATGTGGACCATATTGAAAAACATTTAACCAATACACATTTAATAACCTCTTGTATTGATATTGGATGGCGTTATCATGCTGTGGACATGAATCGAAAGACAGCTAAACTCTTATAACGATAGTATCTGTTCAACAGGCCACCTTAGCTGGGGCTTTGACCTCTAGAATGTCCGCACTAGCCCTACTCGAAAGTCATTGTTTCGCCAACGACCTCCGTCCTCAAGCTCTTTTGTTACTTACGGAAAGTCCACCTCTTCAGTTATTTTCGATTGACAACGAATTTCCCCCTTCTTCTGAACTTTCCAAGATTTCCTCTTCCCTCCCCTCAGTTTACTTCCCTCCAACCACAGATAGCTCCTCTCAAACTCATTCACCTACGAGTTCTCGCGAAAGTCGGTCGTCTCCCATTTCTCCCAACAGTTCATCTCTCAGCTCAACTCACCTCAACGCTATCTCTCTCTGTGTCCCTCTCCCTCCACTCAGTGTCTCACAGTTAGTTCACATATATTCAAACCCCAAGGCTCATTTATTTCTCAGTTTCAAGCTCCCTCATTTATGCGCCCAACAGGATCAATCGATTAAATAGGTTTATTAAATTCTCTCTTGAGTTGGGCAGTAATTCTCTTAATTTTCTTGATCTTTCTGTTCTGTGCCTGCCAAGAACACGAATCGCGAACTTTCTGGTCATAGAAAACATTTATAGCGATATTAATATTCATCACAGGTCGAACCACCCACGAGTTCACCAACACACTGCTTTCCATAGGATGATCAATCGAGTGTGGTCTGTACTAATGAATAAGAGAACATTGCTTAATGAAAAATCTGTAATTAAGAGTATAGCAGCGAGTAATGGCTGTAGTGGAGAACTCGTTAATTTTATCAAATCTTGTTAGAAAAATTGTAGTTGAAAATAAAAGTTGGATTATTATACCATATTATGGTGCAGTTCCCGGAAAAATAGCGAAAATTCTTTCATCTAGTCCGCTCCGACCCTTGATGTGGTTTTAAAACCCAAACAGTCTTAAATATTGATTAAGCTCAGCTAAAGATAGGATGCAATTTCGGGATAGAAGCGGGGTGTGTAAATTAAAATGTTCTTGTGGGTTAGAGTACTGTGGCCATAAAGGGCGGAAATGTAAGGGAAGAATTAGGAAGCACGAAAAGGATGATAAGGATGGCAAAGGTGGTTCAGCTTTTGCTGACCACCTGAATGAATCCCGCCATTCATTCGCTTTTGATCTAACGGACGGTTTCTCCATTTTTGCCCTTAGGGACGTATGTAACGGTTCAGATAAATGTTTAAACGAGGTGATTCCTCAATGTGTTCCTTCAACTGGTGCCTTAATTTCTGTAATAAGTTGGTTCACCTTATTGTAACCACCTCCTTTCGCCACCATACGATCCCGCCCTCCCGTCACTAGGAAATCTAGATCGACCTTTCACTCTTTGGTATTTAAGATGTTCTGTCCGTGTTTCCTATTCAATTGTGTTCTTGTTACTGATGATGATTTGACCGTTCAAATCGATCTAACATTGTAACTCAAAGTTAGTGGAAACAGACAATCATTCTTTCTCCATTTTATTATCATTAAAAACAGTTTAATGCTGATATGTGAGCAAATAACGAGCGTAGCATCATGAGTTATCTCAACAACCTCCGACTTTGATGAAGTTTTCGTACATAAATTTCGCTCGTTCGGCGCCAGCGTTTGGAGAACAAAAGCAGGATGGTATTCTAATCAACTTCTTGTTCAATGAGCGTAATTACACAATCATAAGCAAGCGCATCTCGGATTGGAACGTTTCTCCTATAATTTCAGAGAAACCTTGGTGACAGTCCCACCAATTTACTACTCGTAGGTGCTTAAACGAAGGTCGTTGTTTACATTGCGGCAGCTCAATAAATTCCACAACCAGTTTCAACGTGGAGCGTTAAGTTGTGTTCTACCAACTGAGTGAACATGAAATCGTATCAGCAGTTGGACTTAACGTGGGACTAAGGAAACTTGTGTGAAGCGTCGCACATGATATTCTCACGTTAATTCATGAAAACAAGTCGTTTTGACTATTTTGGAACGAAATCGGAAGGTTTTGGCATTTGTTAGCTTACCAGTTTTATTCATAACTTTTTTTTGCCGCGTTCCTACCATAATTTCGGAATTGTTGACGCAAACTTCCTCAGAATGTTGACGATTTCATTAATTAGCCAGAAATTGATCCTCAAATGAATGTCGTACATATAGTGGCAGCTTAATAAATTGCAGCGTTGTCAGAGTTACAATTTTCTAAATATAACTTTAAGTTTTACCACGAACTAAGTCGAAAGAAGATTGTGTTAGCAGCTAGAATTTACGTAAACTTTTTAAAACGTTACATTTGATATTACATTTATACTTGAACGTTCGTTAACAATATAGGAAGGTTAGAGTGTTCAACAGTCCAAGCATACCAAAACTAATGAGGCATTTTTACTTTCCGCTACCCGAAGGGAAGGAAAGTATAGTAATCGGCCCAAAAAAAAAATTTGAGTTTTCTTCAGATCTTTACGTTTCAGACCCTACTGAGTCTAAAAAACCTAATTTCGGCGCGTGGTCCGTGTGTATGTGTGTGTGTGTGTGTGTGTGTGTGTGTGTGTGTGTGTGTGTGTGTCTGTAGTTCGATTTGCGGGAGACCGGCTGATCCGATTGAGCTGGTTCTTTTTTTGTTTTGTTGGTTATTTTTTGTAGACACCAAAATAAGGTTATGGACGATTTCGGCCGATGGGAAGGGGGGGTGGGGGACGAAAATGTACCAAAAACTAGGGTTTTTCGCATTTTTCTCGAAAACGGCTCTAACGATTTTGATTAAACTTTCAAATTATCTTTTCCTAATCAATACCTAACTTTTTTTCTCCATACATATCTCCATGAAAATACGGTGAACGGAGATATAGGCCCATGAAGCAAAAATAGGTTTTTTACGCTTTTTGGCAAAACGTCTTCAGTGATTTTCACCAAACTCACAGGATTTTTTCAAACAGGTAATACCTACATATTGTTCTCAATAAAGGTTTCTCTGACAGTCCATTGAACAGAGATAAAAATCAAAATGTGTAAAAAATAACGTTTTTTCGAACATTGCCGTAAATTCCAGGGTAACTTTTTCACCAGATGTGATATATCCTAATGAAGTGTCTTCTAGTCACCCATACCAACATTTCGTTCTCCATAGTTATTCCTGTATATATATGTTGAACAGAGATATAAGCCAAGTTAACTCAGAAAAGGAGATTTGTCGAATATTAATTTATCGGTATTCCAATTTTCTCAAAAACGGCTCTAACGATTTCGATCAAACTCACGGAGTACTCTGAGCTAACTAGTCCCTACATTTAGTTCTCCATAAATGTTCCTGTAAAAATGCGTTGAACGAAGATATAGCGCCCGCCTATGTAGGTGGTGTTCGAACTTAAAGGGGTGGCGGAAAGTAGTGTGTTGCTACGCACCAGATATTTTGAATTAAAACAAGTTTTGTCAATTTGTGACGTCGAACGTTGTGGAGAATAGCTGACATGTAAAAAGTGTGGGAGAATAGCTAGGTCGAAAGTGAACCTTGAAACACTCTCAACCCACAAGAACGTTTCTTCCCTCATCCCCAGTTTTAGGCCTAAGCTTTTTGTTTTTCCTAGTTCCTATTTCTCTCCATGGCGAAGCCGGAAAATGAGAGCGAAGCCCAGTTTCGATGTAATCGATAAATCGAAACGAATGGATTATTTAAAGGGCAAGACGGAATGTTCGAGAGCTTTCGAAAGCCGGGAAATGGAGTTGTTGCCCGCGGGTTAGGCCGAGGAGGTTTAAAGGATTACGCGCTCGTTATGAAAGGCTAAGTAATTAATGTGAGTAGTCATTGCCAGGGCGGGGTTCGACGACGTTTCAGTTTGTCCGGTTAACCCGGGCGAACAAACATTTCGAAACTGACAAGTTTCAGAAATTAATTTGAAGTAATGAGCTCGAGATTGTGTAGAATGATAACGAACTGGTTAGGCGCACGTCGAGTAGCACGTTGTCCGTTGTCATTTCGCGAGCATAATTACTTTCTCAGATTTTAAATCTACGTCACGAGGCATCGCTTTCTTTTCAGAGGAATCAAAAAACACTTGACATTTGAGTAGTTTTTCATAGAAGAAATATGGTTAGTGTTGTCAGAATTAATTCTTAAGTTTTTGAAAGTATACGAGGTGGAAGGAAGGAAATGTGCAAGTTCAGGGCCGTTCATCGGTTTGCCACTTTCATAACTTCCCTAGTTGAACCTTGGCCAACAGGAACTCCGTAATGTCAGTGCGTTGCTAATCTGCAGGTGACACAATTGGGAGGAGACGGGTGTTGAGATCTGGGACAGCGTTGCACGTTTTTGAATTTGGAGTAAATAATTTTCGGTCACATGTAACACTTTTTCAATATCTTGTCTTTTCCCATACAATTTCGATTATCGTTATTTATTTATTTTTTTCGTGGCACTTAGAAATTGCGCGCCCTGGCAATGGGCGGGTCTACGAAGGCAAAATGGGCGGGAAATCCTAATTTTACCCTGAAGTGTGGCAATTTGGAATTTTTCTGGTTCTGAACCACCCAGCCAAATAGATGGAACTTGTTGAATAGTGAATGACCATCGCCTTAACTTGGAAGTCTAAATAAATGACCTGTAGGTCATAAAGCAAAGTAGTAAAGTCAGAAAGCCGAGGTAAGACGCAGCTTTCAAGCTTTATAAAAATCCTCAAATTGAAAACGCCATAGTCTTGTACAGTTGTACAGCATCATAGCGTGATGAAAAAGGATAAGAGTGAGAGAAGGAGGAAGACTTCTCACATGAATGAGGTGTATGCAGCCCCAAAAATCGGTTATCAAATGTCTACCAAAGAGAAAAAAAGAACATTGTCAGCTGACGATCCATTTGAACGTTTTCAAATAATGCCTGTTTGGTTCAGCTCACTGGATCACTGCCGTGGAACCGTTCCGATTTGCCAAGTTTCAGCTTTCTGTCCTGAAGCCGATGATGGGAAGCTGTGGGGGACTCTAAGCTACCCCTGTCAATCAACTCATTTTCCTATATGCTACTAAACACAAAGATTAGTAATTCCAGAGCCGACGGAGTAAGGATGGGTTTCCATACATAACCCTGCTCAGCTCGTTCTTCACTCCCTATTTTTGCCACTTCCTTAACTCCAGTCGTCCCCAGAACCCATACAGTGTAAACATTCTCTCTCTGCTCACTTTCATGCTGACACCAGTAAAACCATACAAATACCACCTGAGTCGCGTGAACTCGCACTCGCTCAATGCCAATTTTATTGGACAGTTATATCAGTTGAAGCGGCTCATAGAAACAATTCAAACATAATCGTTTGAATCGTTATCGAGGGAAGAAAAAATATTTGGTGTTTTAATCACTATGATATTCATAGTTAGCCATGTACAGATATTACGCACAACCTCATTTTGGCGTGCTGTGGTGACTGCCGCAACAATTGGCAGGACCGTGACCTATTGTTCCGACCGAATGTGCCACAGGTCCATGCCTAGCCTCCTAAAGAATGCCAGTTACATCCTGCTTTGATGTCCGCCCTTGGAGAAACTCCGTATCAAGTCAGCCAGTACGTGATAGGGAGTCTTCATCTGGTTTGCACCACCTACATTGAGGGGTGACGACTATGCCCATACACATGCCGGTTCATTTTGCAGTTTCCCTTGGTGATCCCCACTATCAGCCTTAGATCCTTCCTTTCCTCGATCAGTATGGTGCGTCTTATCTCGCGTGTTTGCCCAAAGATAAAGCGTGTGTTTGGTCTCCCATACCATTCAAGACTCTGATGCATTCCCTGGCATATTCTCTCAGAATATGCCACAGTGTACTCAATAGATACACACTCTCATTTCCAATGATCCCATTATTCCCAGGAATCTATTTGTGTTTGCTAACGAGTTGAGCCGCATCCTGTACTCCCTCAACAGTTTTGACTTTGTGCAATAATGCTTCAGCGCCTTACAAGACGCTTGAATATCAATCACTGTGTTGATAGATCTATTGCTATAACCTTTATCATGCATGAAAACCCGTTGGAGTGGAAGCCAGAACGATGTACTCTAGAGACTCATCCCAGAACCAGAAGCTGCACGCTAAGTGTGACATGTTACGATAAGGATTTTAGGTTTAGGTTTTAGTTCCGGGTCACGGCTTAATCCCATCGTGTTCGTAACAGACATTTGACTTGATTCGGATCACCCATTTTCTTTCAATCGTGCTCACAGACGTCCGTTTTCTCATATCAGTAACCCTTGAATCGTAAACATTTTTAGATGGCTCAACATTTAAAACAATATAATTAAGTGAAGGAGGAGGATCTTCAAAAGCGTTTCCGAGCAATTGTGAGGTTGTCTTGGGCGTTGTCATAAAACCGTCTCTATACAGAAATTAAGCCAAATTATTTATGTCAAAGGACATTTCGTTCTTCGAAACGAATTCATATAACTTGCCATGTTATTTGAATTATTATCCAATATCGGTGAGCGGTACGATTTGACAAAGCCATACAAACGAAATACGAGAAATAATTCACCCCCGAAGAGCGAACATTTTATTCAACGACCGCCCAAAAGGCGCCAACTGTCTGTACCGCATCACGCGGCAAGAAGTTACAAAAATGAACGTGTTTCGACTACAATCGAAAACCCTAGTCGACGAGGACCGCCGGGATTTATAGCTCGTACTCTTGGGATTCTCTCACATTTTGATATACGAGCCTCTCCGCCATTCATCGTTCTCCGCGACTTCAGTATCAATAAAACATTCTGATGGAAAAAGATAAAGACTGAGAGCAACATGCCCCGCATTCTCAAACAAGTTACAGCCTGTTCCGTCGATTTTTTTCGTTGGCTTTATTTAATAAAAATGCTCGGCGATTCACCAGAGGATTGATTTGTCGATTAAAATTTTTTTTCCGGGCAAAATCGGCTATTAAACCCCTTTCACGTATTTGATTGAACGGTTCGCCTCTCTTTCTCCAAACGTTCACTTTATGGCATTATTTTCAAGATAAGCCTAATCGGGCAACTCAAACTACAAAACAGATTTATTAGATTATCATGTTATCCCTTTACGTAGGCGTATTAAATAAATGTTTCCACTTACTGCACTCAACTACCGATTCATTTATGAAATGAACATTGCCAGGAAAGTACTTATCTTTCTAGTCCTAGTCATCGAAGTGCCAAAGTACTCAAAGAGGGGATGTTGCAAGGAGTGGCAGAGTTGTGTGTTCTAATGAGACAAAAAATAAAGAAGAAAAAGGAAAACCGGGAAGGAGACGAATTAATGGGAAGGAGAAGACAAGGGGGAAGAAGAAAATGAAGAAGATGAGATGAAGAAGAAGATGAGTTCGTCATTCAATCGAAAAAAGGACAGGTTTTACCATTTTTTAAAAAAAGTTCAATAACAAAAGATGTTGGGATTCGTTCCATTCCGGAATTTAGAATTCAATTAATATCCCAATATTCACGTAGAAATTTATATTATTCATTTCATGCCTTTTAATACTTGAAACGCGCTTCTTCCTGAGCAAAATGTAGGGCCCTGTCAGTTATTAATTAATTGACAATTAAACTCCATCTTCTCATAAATCCTCTCCAACTGAATATTTACGGGCATAATTCTCATTGTAACAACCGCAGCACGCTGAGTAGCACAGTGGCTTGGTGTAGCGCCGTTCCATTCGTAAACTACAGGCGAGATTAAAATGGCAAGTCAACAAGTGACGCCAATATGAGGGTACGAGAAGAATGGTTGAAAATCAAATATTGTCATCGGGCATTGTAGAGCCCAGTTACAGTGTTGCTAAGCCGATGGGAGAGTACGCGACGATATTTCAAGCGGAAATCCTAGCCATAAAGATCTGCGCCGTAGAGATCCTGCATGAATGACTCATTTTGCAAGCGGATCCACATATTCTGGGACAGCCTTAAAGGTGCAGCCAATATTTTTAGGTCTAATCTGGCATGGGAATGCCTTCATGCGCTTAAACAGCTCGGCGCCCGTAACAGGCTCTCCCTCATCTGGGTGCTGGCTCATGGGGGCATGAGGGCAACGAGAAGGCTGACCGCCTTGCGATAAGGGGTACAGAGTCCTTACCCATCGGGCCTGAACCATACGTGAGTATGACGAAGAGTCACCTGAATCGTCTGGTGGCTCGATGGGAGACACAGGAAAACAGCGCCCATTGGCATCGCCAACCGCAAGCGAAAAGGCTCGTCACGTCTTCCTGTCGAAGGGCAAAGGCGATGCTGATACTCTCCAGACAGGATCTGAGAGTTCTGACAAGCTTCCTCACCGGGCACTGCCCACTCAGGTATCACCTCAACAAGATGGGCATCTCATAGGCGGTGGAATGCAGACTTCGCGGCGAGGAGGACGAGACGGCAGAGCACATCCTACGTGAATGCCCTGCCTTGGCAGCTAGAAGTTTCGAATTTTTCGGTCAGTGGACCATTGAACCCCAAATCATAGCGAAATCTGCGGTGAAGGACATACTCGGCTTTCTAAAGGAGACGGGTATGTACGACGCCTACTACTAAGAAAGGGTCCATGTGTGGCCGCAGTGACGAAGAGACTTGTCCCGCAGGCCCTCGGGAAAGAAAGCAAGAAAGAAAAGAACTATTGTCATCATAGAGATGCCAATAACAATTTTTTTCTCCAAAACGGTTTTGACTAAATTTTATGTATCAACAGTTCCTGAAGAAATAACAACCAACAAGAAAAACCTTGGAAAAAACGAATTTTCCGTAGTTTTATCGCAATTTTGTATCATTTTCTAGGTATTTTTCGATGCTGAATCGAATAGAATGAGTCTCAAAGGTGGGTGACAGCGTTTAGACTAAAAACAGTGAAATCTCAATAATTATAGAGAGCCAAAGTCTACTTATTGAAAGAACTCGCGGAACAATACGACGAATGTAATTGTTCCATCATGTGCTTTCCGTCGTACGCCAACCACCCACAAACTCGACTAGTCTCGGTAATATTGCCTCGAATATGTATTTTCCATCATTCTTTAGAGGCAACGTCGTGTTTGGTTTGATTTATTGGTATTTTTTGGAGTAGAATCGAATAGTATGGGTTTTAAGAGAGTGAGACTAACTGCGAAAAAGGGATAATAAACTGTAGTGTAATCATTTGCGGTATAAGCGGAAGGGGCATAACTAATTCCACAAATTGAAGGGCCCCCCGTCAACGCGATTTTGTTCGGAAAAGTTCGCGTATTTTTTCTCTTTCTATCTATCCATCTATCTATCTCTGCAGATATATATTGACTCAACGCCCCACGTAAACTTCTCTCCCACCTTTCACGCATGTTCACATCTGCAGCTCGTATTGTTTATTTCCCGCAAAAATGGAAGCATGCCATGGTTACTATGATTCCGAAACCAGAAAAACCTGAAGATCAGCTAACATTTTACAGGTCAATCAGCCTTCTTTCCATTCTGGCTAAAATCTTTGGACTATGACCTACACATTCCATCTAATTCCTGACCAGCAGTTTAGGTTCCGCACTTCGCTTTCCTGCCCACTTCAGCTACAACGGATCACCAACTATCTAAAAAACTCATATCGTCAGCGACATGTGTGCCGTGCAGCTTTTTTTGATGCGAAGCAAGCTTTCGATCGGCTTTGGCATGACGGCCTCCTTATCAAAATCGGACCATGCCTTCCAAACAACTTGTGCTCTCTCTCGAAAAGTTAGTAGGTGAAAAATGGGGGAGCAAAACCGGAAATAAGGGGTTTTGGCACAATTGGAGAGGGGGAAGAAAACCACGCCCCCCGACCAATCACGTTGTAGTACGGCCTTTTTTATCCCCTCCATCCCGCCCCCTTACACCCTCCGCCATAACTATTAACCAATCGTACTATACTCATCTCTATACTCATTCCACTGTCACGACTTGCCTTTGCTTCAAGCACCCGATTTTTCTGAGACGGATGCAGATGACATTGTTGATGCTCTTTCTGGGCCAGATGCTACTCCTGTGGCGAGACACCTACAATCAAAAATAGGAATCCTTGGGCAGTGGTGTACAAAATGAAAAATAAAAATTAACCCACTGAGATCATATGAACCACCCCTCACGTTTCTAGGCTACACCATGCCAAATGTCCGATCTATGAGTGATCCTTGATAGACATCTGACATTCGAGGACCATATTTCTGTATTTCTGCGTCGATTACGGTCCCGTGCGTTCAAATTACAGTCTGTTCAGCATAATCCCACCACTTCCCTGCACAATACAGTACTTGTTTACAGTTCCCTTATCCGACTTACGCTATCGCTATTTGGGGCACGTGCTCGCCGTCGCAATTCCGCCGTATAGAGCAACAGCAAAACGCAACCCTTCATAAACATATTATTCACACGCCTTCATCTGTTCGCAACCTGACTATTTATAATGACTTCTCACTGGAAACCCCTACCACTCTTTTATATCGCATCGTGTCCACATTCACTACGCACAACCTCCATCACCTCAATCATCTGGTCCACGAAGGCTTCGCCAGACCATCGCATCAACGCCTGCTCCGCCATCTTTTAAATATTGTAGGAACGTCGACCCGCTTCAATGTCAATGGTTACTGTACTGAACTAAGTGGGTAACCTTCAATTATAGAAAAACAGTGTGTTCCATCACGCCATTAAGGTATATTTATATTTATAAATAGTTTTAATAAAGTTACAAAAAATATATATATATATTGTGTGTGGTATTCAAGATATTAATGGTAGTATGCTTTTGAACGATGATTTTGGCGTAATTCCAGGGAAAACGAGTGCGTGGTCGTGGAATAATCTCGAAACCTAGATAGTCTAGACTTGAACGAGGTTCAAGCTGTTCTTATGTTGTAGCCTTATAGTCTCAGGTTGCTCTTCGTGAGCATGTTGCTCCACACTACAACCATTCATTAACCATGCATTAACCAAAGATAAAACAATGGAGAGAGTTTAAACTGGGATTTACTTTGAAGTTGAGTCCCTCTCTATATACTAGTGCATGAGAGAGTCGCCAGAAACGTTCGACCAGTACATCTTCCATTGCACAGAACGCAGATATATGGCAGATCTATTCACGTTCTGGCAACGATGCTGCACAACAAGTTAGTGGAGCGCTTTACAATAGTAAACATAATGTTCCTAGTTTGAAGCAACAATTATTGGCCGTATTATTTAACGCTGACCCGAAGTAATACAGAAAGTAGTTCCGGGTCAGTCGTTCTAGAAGAAAGGGCGGTTTTTTAGACGGTAGAGTCTGGGTTATCCCTCCCTAGTCCAACTCCGTCATATCCTGTTGGTCCTTGCAGGAATCCATAAAGGATTTTTCCGCCCTTGTTAAAAAAAAATTATTTAATGCCAGTTGGGTCAGTTGATGACGATATTTCCAGTCAGGGGAAAGGGTCCAATTTCGTACAGTTTAATAAAATTATTTCATTCTCTCGTTCGCTCTCTTGACTCAGCTCGTTTCGGGAAGACGGATCAAGGATTAGGCTGAGTCTTGTCAAGTTGAGGTTTTATGTTGTTTCCGCAGTCTCTTGATTTCACGATTTGTTGATTTTCCTTTCAGTCAACTTTTTGGAGCCGTCTTAAGACGTCCCTCTGGGAAAAGCTCCGAAGTTTGAGCCTGAGGGAGAGCCGTTTGGAGGGTAGAGTTGACTGATAGTTTTCACTCATCCCATCCAGCCGGTATGAAAGGAATTATGAATGGTTAAATGTGTTTTATTTAGTTCGGACTTT
The DNA here is from genome assembly GCA_020466155.1 of Pachypeltis micranthus. Lineage (NCBI taxonomy): Eukaryota > Metazoa > Arthropoda > Insecta > Hemiptera > Miridae > Pachypeltis > Pachypeltis micranthus. Next base: position 37,265,859 of record CM035773.1, read on the forward strand.
TCTTCTTCTTCCATTAACTCGCGATATGTTGGCGCAAGGTATGGTAATATAGTGAAACGAGGAGGCTACACTCATATGTTTACTTTACTCGGCTTCACGAAGTATAAGTAATCGGCATCTGACAAAAACTATTTGGGTAAATGGTGTGTGTGAACGATGTTTAGGGCAAACGGATTGGTCAAAGCAGCTCACACCTTACCTAGCTTGCAGGTAACCATGGGATAACCATGGGATGCCAAAACAAGGGTATGAGCCAAATTCATTCCAAACTAACTGTGGTTATCATAGTGATCATAACACCAAATATTTTTTTTCTCAAAAATAGCTTCAACGATTTTGATTAAATTTTTTATATCTACAGCTCCTAATAACACACCTTTACTATGAAATTACCATCCTTGGGAAAATGACGAGAGCAGCACAATCAACTATCAAACATTTCGACGAAAACCGATTTTAGCGTAGTTTTTTCCTTATAAACTCCGCTCAAATATTGCTAGGTTCTTCAGAAAAATTCAGGCAGTACTCCAACCAACTAAAGTTAACGTACCTGTTAGGTGAGTCCGTCTCCTCTGGCTTGTGAGTTACTGTGGGCAAGCGCTTTCGATGTAAAGACATCATCGTCTGGCCGTTTAGTCAGTACTGGAGTCAGTCAGTTGGTCGTGGTCTTTATATACAAAGAGAAAGAAGACCACGACCAACTGACTGACTCCAGTACTGACTAAACGGCCAGACGATGATGTCTTTACATCGAAAGCGCTTGCCCACAGTAACTCACAAGCCAGAGGAGACGGACTCACCTAACAGGTACGTTAACTTTAGTATTTGCCTACTGGCGGACACAACCCAATTTCTTTAATACTCCAACCAAGTTCACATATGAGAAGTCTTTGCCCATAAAATATACAGTTGCAACTCCAGAAATTCCGGAATTTCAACCACCGCCGTTTCACATTTTACTATATCTATACGTTTTTCCCACATAACCCTGGAAAAATTATTTTCCTATTTGGAAGAATCAGGTATACACTCTTCTCAATTCGTTGTGCACCTATTGCTCAATAATGCCGACGCATGAGAACGAGCAGCACAATAAGTTCTCGATCTGTAAGCGCTACCGCTTCCGGCTGCCGTGAAGTGATGTTTCAAATGGACTGAGTGAAAAATAAATGGAGTTTGTTGAATAAGCCAAGGAAAGTTGTGAATGCAAATTGTAGAGGATTGTTGTCAAAGTTGTACTTCAAGAGAATAGAAGGGAGCGCCTCGTGACGCTAATACTCCGATTGGCCAAATAAACGAATCAATCAATTTAATCTCTCACACACACAACACGTGCTCAGATAAAACATACAATTTACGCCGAACGTGGGCGGGGAAAAATAATCTGTACTCTCATCATACATCAACGCAATTGATACAGGCAGGCGATAAAACGGTCTCACTAACAAGCTTCGTGTAAAACATAATTGGAGGCCATTTTCAAGTTGGGTGAAGTTCGTTGACTTAACACAAACGGCGAAGAGCATTTCGTCTCTCCATTATCCCCGGATGAATAAATAATGCGATTTATACCGTTCAATTTTCACACTGATGAGCGTACCTTTTAGGCGTGCCTTAACTTTCGAATGTTCAGAATAAAGTTGTCGCGATCGATCTTACGACATAGTAATTGGCGAAAGCGAGCTCCGTGAAAGTTGGGCCGAGTTGGAGCACCAGATGGGGCTTGTTCCCTCAAAACGTTCGACAAGTTTTCAAAAAAAACAAGGTGAGAGCCTACGAGGGAAACGAAGCAACGCTACCTACCGTCTTGGGCGTCTGCCGCCGGACGTTATCACCGTAGCCCAACCCTCTGTCAATAATTTGTCCCGACGACGACCAGTTTCAATGACCGAATTACGAGCTCCGCCTTTATCGACTCCAAACTGTCTGCGTCTGAGGAATTCCGTTGAATGAAGCGAATTCAACCGGAGGAAGTGACACTGAACAATTGTAAAAACTCAATTGAGCGAATTACCCAGTTTAAAGCACTTCGTAACAATTTTGACTGGTCATTTTTGTAAGCTTTTCAGTCTGCCTGCAGCCAGCTCATTTGAATATCAACAACAAGTACGTTGTCAGTCACTACACCAGGACGCTGGCGAACGCAACACTAGGTATACATTCCTTCGGGTAACTGCTTCGTGATCGCGACTCAACTCGCAACTTTTACGCCGTGTGGTCGCCACCACCCGTTAAGGGGGGAAGGATGGAGGTCCCTTTTGACAGAAGTACCATCAACCTGCTTAAAGAGCCAGTGTTCGAGTGTAGCGCCTGGAAGACTCAAAATGAGTAATTTAATTGTTGGAAATGCAGTGCAGCACAATACACAATTCTTGGATGATGTGACTCGACTGTACCGTGAAAACGGTTAATAGTTTCTTAAAAACCAACTAAATCCACGAATCACTCACCTACGCCAACGTTTCGGCCTTACCAATCTTTTTTGAGATTCTGTTAACACTTTTCGATCGTTGAAATAGCTATCACACAAAATTCTTCAGCCCCACGTACATTCCAGTAAGTAATTCGATCTATTTTGCACGCAGTTCGTACGCAAAAAAAGTCGCGCTTGAAGCTCCAGAATTTATTGAGGTGCTGCTACTCACGTCAAGGCCTATTTTGAACTCAGGAGACTAGAAAACGAGTTTCTTGATAACCTTTAAAGTTATAGTTCTCGAATTATGGGAAAAACTTTGCGTTAAAAGTCGACGTTAGTTCAGACAACCTTGTTCCTGTTGGTTTATTATTCATTCTGAATAATAACCCTATGTTTTCGGTCACGAAAAATTTTTTACAACCCCCCCCCCTCAAAATTTGATACTTAAGGTTTCAAGACTTGGAGATTCCAAATTTGCAATGTCCGTCCGCCGTCCCCCGTCCGCCGTCCGCCGGCCGGTTTGTGCCTTTAATTGTGCCAAGTAATTCCGAGGTGGAGCATACCACCAACCCCTCGAAAACGTTATTGGCAGAGTTGTCCGTAAATGGTGTGACATTAGTAGTGGCAGCTAAACAAGTTTCAAAATGTTAACCTGAGGCTGGTACAGCAGGTTGTATGTCATTTGACCGATTTTCTTGACCTGGGGAGTTGCGTAATGACAGTCATTATTCTAATCTCCTTTTACCCTCCTATTACAATTGATCATCTCAGTGTTCAACGGAGAGTTTAGCCCTAACTAATTTTTAAAAAAACGGTTCAAGTTGTACTTGAGCCAAGTCGGGGCTTCCAGGTTTGGTCACTCATCCAATGACATATTACTATTGAAGATGCTACAATGGAGCAGAATGTGACTTTCGTTCGCTCCATTCTGGAAGGGCAGACTGGATTTCGCCAAAGAAGCGAAGTCAAGTCGCTAATTGAAGTCCTTATGTACCAAGGAGCAAGGAACTGGCACATCCCACGGAGTGGCTAGCCCAGTTATTTACTAAGATGTTCGAGTGAATGTAAGGAAACTCGTCCGTGTGTTGAAGATCTCCATCCCTCTGCCATCTATCTAATCCCACTTCGTCAAATGCTACAAGTTGACCTCACCAGTTCGCCCTTGGGCCTATAGAGATCACATACATACATTTTTAACTCTCTCTATTTATGACAGGATTCCTGGAGCTACTCCCATCTAATAAAGAAGGCAAGGAACTTTACAGCCGATATTGTGGGCTGGTCACTATGGACAGTGTAGAGCATAGTTTCTTCGCATGTTACCTACAGGGCAGTGTTCGCTGGAAGCCCCTGTCCCAATTTCCCCGACTCTTGCCCGAAACGTTTACGGGCGCCTGGCGCCGGGGGAATATTTAGTTTCCATAGTTCCATTTTAGCCAGGTCATGTTTTGTATGGTTTACTAGTATTCGATGCTGAATTGAATGGGATGGGTCTCGGAGCAGTAATACTAGGTCAAGCTGTTCATGAGAATAATAAACCGTTGTGTAATAATTTGTAGGGTTGTTCTTTTATGACTATTATTAAACATCAATGGTAGTGTTGCCAGGAGCTTCCCAACGTCACCTCTTGTTGGTATCATTGATACTGAGAAAAATCGAAAGTCGGCATGGTTGTCGTGTGTGGAAGGGGGGCACTCAATATCTACACCCACAGAAAGCCAACAATAGGAAGAGGTAACCGCATAGAATAGCCGTAAAGGTTATTAACATCAACGTCTCGCGGGTTGCCGTTGTAGCACCACACTAGCATCTTTAATCATGGGAGGTGGGGGGTTACGATGGTTGTTGTTCGTTTTTTTTTTTTTATTAATTCCCTGGTGGCACTAGGAAAACCCCCACTGCGGCCACAACTGGGCCGCTGGTCTATGGAGCTGGTGTTTTCTGATGCGGCGTCTATAATACGTCCCCACCATCCTCTCACAAAACGCAAGACAACCACCTCTGCCCACAGCCCTTAGCACCCTAAGCAGTCTGAGGCACACTGCGGCCAGCCCCTCACATGAACGCAGTACATGCTCCGCTGACTTTAGCTCCACCTCGAATAATCTGCAATTTCGTACCTCTGACTTACCAATCTTGGGCTGGTGGTACTTTAGAGTATAGTGATCTGTAAAGAGGCCACATCCCATCCTTATACTACCACTCTCCAGACTGCGGTTCTCTCTCGTTCGCTACCTGGAGAGTTTGATAAACAACTTTGACGGGCTTTGGCCTGGCACATCCCGACAATAGGCAGTCTTGCACTTCTCCTGCCTCTTGCCAACCTCCTTGATCAAGTGGCTGTTGGTGATTGGTGGTTACAATATTTACAATGTTTGGAGAAGCATTTGGGCATGAAAGAGAGTGGAGGAATTTGTTTCTGCTGAGTTTTAAGTTTTACAGATTTTGGGGAAAGTTCTGGTATGAGGACGGTGTGATTGAACTGCTCCATTGTGAGGAGACGACAAGAAACTATGTCTGAGAACTGTGAGGACCTAGGGTCAATGTTTGGGATCTCCACGGCCTCAAGTCAACAACCCACAGTCAGTTGACCTGCTGTCTGTCAATCTGCTGAGGTAAAGAAACTTCTTGCCTTCTGTGATTTCTCCCGTTGGCCTTTCTCACTCGAATAACTGTGGTCCTTAGGGACAAACACCTGACTGAACCTCTCCTTCATGCCTCCTGTTTCTGCCACATTAGTCGTACGTTTGTCTGTACTCCCCTAAATCTCATGCCACCCACTCTTGACTACCTGATGGCTCAGATCGCTCTGTGCTCATATCAGTACTGTTTCTTCGTGACTTTGTTTGGAACTCTTCCACTACTTCACTAGTTCACCCCCTACCCACTGTCTTCCCTTACTCATCTCATTCACCCACTACTGCGTCCAACAGTGCTGTTAAGAATGCACATAGCATGTCACACCAAAATATAGTCAACATAATTTTTTCAAACAAAGTTATGACATGGATCTTGACACTGACTTCTTTCTCAGAATATTTTATATATTTCGTACAATTTCGAATAACGCTACGGTGGCATACATTGTTCCCCAGTAGATAAATGACCACAGTAGCAAATCTAATCCACCTTACCAGTAGGTCGTCGTGAGTAACTATGTGGTTTTAGGATGCTCGGCAACAGCATAGTTTCAATTCATTGTCTACCACCAAACTGAATGAACAACCTGACCTGTCTTCTGTCACCACAACTTTTCGACAGAACTACACGTCAAAATACGTCATAAAATGAAATCGTTCGACCTTCCGAAGATCGCTTTTTAAATTTTCTCAAAAAACGGCACTGACGATTGTGGATGAATTCACAAGGCGCTCGACAGTTTCTGTTCGACTGTATTCGACATACATCTTATCGACGTTTTCGGGGATTGAGGAAAGTTGTAAGACGCTTAGCGCTCAATATTTTTGAATAAGTTATTAGTCGATCGGAAAATGCCTGCCCCGAGCGTTGAGCGGAATTAACATCCGGAAGTCGATCCGCCAAGAAATTGGCAGGAAAAAAAAAGTTCCTCTTTCGGCTATCGGAGAACGCGATGGGGTCCTAAAGGGAAGAGTTAGTGCGAGAGATAACCGTGTTTTGGTAAAGTGCTCTCTAGATATTCATGAATAATACCGGACAGAAGCCCGGCGAAGCTTCCTGTAAAAAGGGATCGGCGGTCAATGGCGAAACTGGTTGTGAAATAAGAGGAGCCCAGAGCCCAGTGTGTAACCCTCGCTACGAGTCTTCAACAATTCAAACGAAGCCACTCGTTCGCGACGATGGAAGAACGGTTATGTACTAGGCGGCACGGGGCTCCTCCTTCGAAAGCACCGAAGAGCCGTTTTCTCCGGGCGATAAATGCATCATTTCTCGCGATAAATATTTCCAGCCCTGAGGACTTTTGTAGATTAGACCTACATGTTTCAAGACCACGTTTTTGACGCTCGTTTCATTTTTAGAACGACCCTCTGAACCTAACTAATATTTACAAGGCTTCTTCTGTACGAGAAATTGATTAATTGGGAGCGGAACAACTTCCACAACTATCCTCAGTTCCACGTACATTCGGAGATTTTCATGGCTTATAATCCGTTTGGAGTTGGTAGAACATAACGCCACGCTTTACGTGGCAACCGGTAGCGCTCAACGTTTCCGAATTTATTGGGCTGCTCGGATCTATGTCACGGCCACAACTGAAACATCAACGTGATTTTTTTCCGAAGATTTGGGTTGAATATTAAGGAGCCATATGGTCAACCCTGGGAAATGAGTTAGTAAAGAACCGACGGTGTTCTCTCTCTCTCTCTCTCTCTCTCTCTCTCTCTCTCACACACACACACACACACACTTACTCTCTCCTATTTTTATTAGCGCTCGTGGAACTCAAGGTTTTTGATTAGCTTTTGCGCAGCCGCACATGCTTTCCCGACTATTAAAATACCTGATATTAAAAACAGGAGTTTTTAATACAGAGTAAGAAATTCGATGACCCGCTACATACACGGGCGCTACATCTTCGTTCGACGCATTTCAACAGAAACATTTATGGAGAATAAAATGTATGTACTAGTTAGGTGAGAAAACTCCGTAAGTTCGATCGAAATGATTACAGCCGTTTTTCAAAAAATTGGAAAACCGATAAATTATTATTCGAAAAATCACCTTTTCTGAGATAACATGGCTTATATCTCCGTTCAGTAAATAGATTTAGAAATAGTTACGGAGAACAAAATGTGGGTAAAGATTGATGAAATCCACTGACTCAGGAAGTTACAGAAATGTTAAAAAAAAACATTATTTTCAACACAATTTCATGTTTATCTCTCTTCAATGGACTGTGAGAAGAATATTTATTAAAACAGGATATATAGGCATTAACTATTCGAAAACACGCTGTAAGTTAGGTGAATATCGTTGACGTCGTTTTGCCAATAACCGTACAAAACCTATTTTTTCTTTTCAGGCCAATATCTACGTTCAATGTATTAACATGGAGATACGTAAGTAGACGAAAAGTTTTGAACTAATTAGTAAATGATAATTTGAAAGTTTAATCAAAATTGTTTGGCCGTTTTTGAGGAAAATGCGAGAACCCCCAGTTTTTGGTTCATTTTTGTCCCCCATCCTCCTTTCCCATCGATGGAAATCGCCAAAACGCTCTGCTAAAGTGATTACTGTCCTCTAAAAACCAAAATCGTGTTTACAGCCTCATTAATTCTTTGCGTACCAATTGTTCAATAATGGTCCGGGAATGAGTACGAGAAGCACAATAAATTGCCGAACCGTAACCGCTACCGCTTTTTTTCAAACTGCAACACCAATCTTGTTCAAATTGTCCAAACTTACATTTTTCATCAAGCGGTAGCGGTCCGGTTCCGGAATTTATTGTGCTGCTCGTACTCATTGCTGGACCGTTATTGAACACTTGGTACACAAAGAACTAATGAGGCTGTAAACACGATTTAGAGAGAGCACAGTAATCACTTTCGCACAGTTACAGGGTAAAAACTTTTAAAACTGGTAGTAAGCGAAACGGCGGTAGTTGACATTTTGGAATTTCTGGAGTGGCCCCCTTATATCTTATGATTGTTTATAGGTATAGGATTGGACTTCTATACCAATTTTTACTTTCCTTGGTTCTACCAAGTAGAAAAAAAATTTATGTATTTCTTAATATTCTAGCGACATTTCAGCGGAATTTATAAAAAATAAAAATCGCTAAAATCGATTTACGTCCAAACTTTCCGTAATTTATTGTGCTACTCTCGTCATTTTCCCACACATGGGAATTTTATGGTATAATTGTCTTATTACAAGCTATCAATATAAAAAATGTAATCAAAATCGCAATAGCCGTTTTTGGAGAAAAAAATATTTGGTGGTTTGATCACTATATACTTTCGGTGGATTTTGCTCGTACCCTTATTTTGGTGTTCCATCGTAACCTGCGAGCTAGATATCCAGTTTGATATCTTATTTGGTGGGGTCGTTTTCCCTTTAAAAAAAAGGTGTTTCGAAGACTACAGTAGGCGCAGTTAGTTTAGGATTGATCAAATTATCACGCAATTTGAGGGAAAATAACGAGATAAGTACGATGAACTATCACGAAATGTCGACGAATATTACAGCGCCGTTTAACTTTTCAAATCCCGATCGTACGTTAATAGTCTTTTTTCAATTTTTAGTTTACGTGAGCCGATCAGAATTTAAACGTTCTATTGCTAGAAACTGGTAGCGCTCAACGCTTCTGAATTTATTAGGCTGCAGCTACTCATCTCGTTTACGTGTGGATAATTTTAGGAACTGCCAACATGATTTTCTTCTCGTTTTGGAATTATAAGTGAACAACGGCGAAAACAGCTCAAAACTGCTCAGTTGGAATTCCGGAATTTTTGAAGTCTCTTTGGGTTGTCTAATGAGCATTATTAAAATGTTCTCGGACAGATCGTATATTTGAATACCGTCCTGATTTTGTTGAGCACACTGGTGTGACACGTGCGATATTTATGATGAAAAACTGTACTAAAATCATTTTTCGTCGAAACTGTTGATAATTAATTGTGCTGCTCCCATAATTTTTAATTATCGTCGCGTCGTTCGAATCTTTTGACGCAAGTGATACAATAAAAATTGTCAGCGTGGTTTTTTTTTTCAGAGAAAAAATATGTCCTGTTTCAATCACTATGATAGATTTTGTAAGATTTGGGCCGATTTTGTTCATACGTTGCCAATTTTTTTTCTCGCTAAAGGTACTGTAACGATTTGGACCGAAGTTATTGTATGAACAGTTCCATATACCACGACAGTACCATAAAATTCTCATCAGCGGGGAAATGACGACAGGAGCACAAAAAATTAACAAACATTTCGAAGATGTCAACGCAGTTTTTTCCTTATAAACTACGCCCAAACGTAACAAGCTGTTCTAGTTCAGCGTTTTAATCATGAATCTCATTAGTGTGACAATAGTGTCCTCAGAAAAATCAGGGCGGCAGTCTAATAAAGCAACCACACGGTAAGAGTTGAATAACGTTCATAATGTATTTACCGCCAACCATAGAAATTCCGAAATTCAAACCTCCATCGTTTCACTGAATAGTATTTTTCACAATTTTTTGCTGAATAATTCCGATACAATAGATACAAACACAGTGAACCGTATTACCTACGCATGAATGAATGTCGTGAAATAAATAGGGGTACGCCAATGAATTCCGAAGTTACTAGTTTTTGTATAGAGCGTTGAGGTAAGTCCCAAGACGTTCATTTGAATGAAGGAGAAACAGACTGGTACACGTGTGGCTGAGGAATGTTGAGTGATGAGAAGCTCTAGATATATTTATTCTTTAAATTAAAGGAAGATCGACCATTTGTTCAAAAGGTTGCCCAATCCTTTTTCTGTAAGTCCTTCGACGAGATGTGTTAATCTTATGGTGTGCATCCAAACCCCACGCTCTCAGTTCTTCATTTCATTTGGCCTTAAAAAAGAACTTGTTTTGGGTTCGATTCCCATCCAATCGTTTCGTATCGTCCTTTTTTGCCTTTCTCTCTTTGCTCTTGTTATGCATCTATTAAACACCGCTACGTGCACTCCATAAGAGACATCCATCGAAGGGATCCATTTCGAGTTCAGAGTCATGAACTTAAACTTTCCGTCCGCCGTTCGTGTCGTGGTACGTTGGCAATGTAACGTCCGTCTTGGGATCGGTAATAAAGAGCTAAATATTAATCCTCCGGAGGTAGGAGAGGATGAAGCCGAAGGGGACACGAGGGGCTCTTGGTCAATATCCGTTGTCCCGCGGTTTTGGAATAGCGCGTTGGAAACGACCTTCCTCGAGCTACATCCAACCGCAATCCAACCACAACCTTTGGGCTCGATAAATTCCCTCCCCTCGCCCTCCTGAACACATCACCGCTCCTCATCGCCCCCTCCTCACCGCCTACACACCATGCTTTTCTCCTCCACTGCCGCCGATGTACGGACTCACAATAAAAATCAATTATCCTCGAATGAATCTACTGCTCCTCCCTCCACTTCATCGCTCAGCCCTCCCTCCACACTCTTCAACGCTCCTCCACTTCCCGTCCGCGCTCTTCCACCTTACACGAGCCTGTGTTGAGTGACCCCCGTAGTCAACCGCAAACTTTTACGACAACTCTCTTCCACCCATTATCTTTATTGACCAGCGGAATGGGTCGATTGTTCGGTTTCTACTTAACTTGGAGCTGTGGCGCCTCCTTCCCGTCAATAATGCAGACGCTATATCATATTTAATGAAGTTGGAACTATTCAGTCAGAAACTAATTGGGCGATCTTGCTCGTCGTTGCTGAGTTTGCGGAGGATTAGTTTCTCTCGAAGTACTAAGCCCTTCAATCCGTGGCGTTCTCTCTACCAGAGAAGTTGACGTTGGGTCAAAACTCTGCATCCGGGAAAATCCGCAAGATGAAGTTACATACCGGAATAATGTTACCAAAAGCATAGGGATGACGCTTCATCACAATTCATTTCAAACTAACTGTTTCAAACATGCTAAAGCCCGAAGAGTCGGCAGAGAAAAACTTATAAACGGCAGATTAAACTCAGAGCAGAGCTAACTCCATGTGCACAACGGACGTAGAATTGAGAATAACAGTTTGGTATAACAATATAACAAGCTACATTATTTCGGAAAACAGTGCAATTTTGGCTTTGAGGACGTTCGAGCTCAACTATTCGAACTATCAAGAACGATGGAAAGATGTTAAGCAAGGAGAAGCTTAGGAAGACAAGGTCAAAGGGGGAAGGGATATCATGGAAAAGACTGCCTTTCGATAAACGGAAAGGATCGTGGATAAAATGGCGACTGGCGAAAAGCCAAATTACTCTCGAGTTCAAAAGCATATCGGGCGTAAGGTGATTTCTGAGTTGCCTTAAGGAGAACGTTAGGCGCTCTTGTGGCGACCTTCCAGGCACGTCTGAAAGTTCCAACTTGAACTTGGGCATCCTTCCGTTTCATTCCGTCATTCCTCATTCATTTTAATTAAGCCAAGGAGTGCACTAAGAGCTACGGAGGTCATAACCACAGAAATTGCAGGTGTTCGGCGCATTGCCTCTGTAGATAGCTCTGTGGATGCAGTCATTCCAGTGCCCTGCAGTCGCCTCGTCAACATTTTTTTCGCTTTTAGTACCTTCGTTCTCGTTACGTTCCACTCGTTTTTAACGTGATCCCCCTACTTGTTCAATTGGCTCCAATACAGATAACGCTTTTCTCCGCCTTGCTAAGCCCTTCATTCCAAAGCATTCCATCTGCTCGAGAAATTGACGTTCGGTCCTTGCTCAAAAGGTACGATGCGCCCCAACGTGAAAATCAGGCGGGAGTTGGCGTTTACAACCCATGGGCCATGGCCACAATTGGAGGATGCAGCATCACAATGAAGGAATGCCTGTCTTAAATGGTTCTGACGCTTTCTGAAACGTATCAAACGAAAGTAAACCTAGTAGATCCCAGGACATTAACGTTCCAATGTGCAGAGGCAGGGCTGACCTCTCGGCGCCAGACTGCCTCCGCCCTACCAAAGATAAAATGAATGGGGACTAGAACTAACCGTACTTCCAGCGACCCTCAACCACTGCGATATTTGCAGGGACCCTTACTAGATCGCCTTTCCCCTGACGCGCAGCGTAGCCTACTGGTGTAACGTCAAGGACTGTGCACCCCTGCAGAACTATTTTCGGAAAAATATCCCTTCTGGCTTGACTGTCGCTAGCCCACCCAGACTTACAGCTTCGAGCCCCTCCACTTAGAAGGGGTTTGTACTTGCACCTCTTTGCTGAAGGCGCCCAAGTCCCTGGTAAACAAAAGACCTCTCCAGACCAGCCGCACCCTGCAGCTGGCTGGAGCAAGCGATTTCCGTCCCCTGGGAGTTTTGGATTCCCTCCGCCCCTTCCCATTCACCCCACCCTGTACCCCAATACGTTACATTCATTCTTCCACTTGAACCTACATCCCATTCAATCAATAAATTACATTCATTCCACGTTCATACCTGCCGGCTGTGGGAGGGGTGGGGATAAAACCCCAGCTGGCCTCGAGCCCATCCACGCAAAAATGGTCCTGTACTTCAGGGCTTTCTTATCGCCCGGGAGATTTGGATGGTCCCCATGAATGAATAAAATGGCAACTAAACTAAGGAAAAACGCAAATCAAATAACTCAAACTCTTTGGAAACAAAACAAATAACTTAAAAATGGTGATGTGTAAGAATAGGTTCAAGGACACAAAAATATCGCCTCTACAGAAAGACTTATCGATGCCCTTAAGTGACGAGATCACCCGATTGAAACTGAAAATAATTTGAACAGCACTGGGACTACAATACATCACTTACTAAAAACCCTGCAAATTATTACACAATGGTTTATTATTCTCATGAACAGCTTGACCTAGTATTACTGCTCCGAGACCCATCCCATACGGTTCAGCATCAAATACTAGTAAACCATACGAAACATGACCTGACTACAATGGAACACTGGAAACTAAATATTCCGCCGGCGCCAGGCGCCCGTAAACGTCTGTAGGCATTTATGATTCGATGGAGATGCGTGCGAAGGAAGTGGCCCTATCCTTCCTCCGCCCGTAGCCAGGCCTTCTTTCTCTCAGAGTCGGGGAAATTGGGACGTCAAAGTCGGAGAAATTGGGACGGGGGCTTCCAGCGAACCCTCGCTCGGCAGTTGGCAGGACGTTGCGAGTCGAGGCGGCCTTGAAAACGATACGAAACACGGCTTATTTGCGATTATAATGCGTTTCGCTAATTTTTTAAACCATTTTTTGCCCATAACAACCATGGGCTTCGTCCGATCGGATTGCCGAGATGGAGGGCACAACTAGATACCAAATTGGATTTTCGTGCCAAAGAACGAATTTTTTAGACCACGTTAAAGGCACAAAACGGCCCGGACTGCGGACGCACATTGCAAATTTGGAATCTCCATGTCTTGAAACGTAAAGTATCAAATTTTGAGGGGGGGGGGGTTGTAAAAAATTGTTCCTGACCGAAAACATAGGGTTATTATTCAGAATGAATAATAAACCAAAAGCGTTGTCACTACGAAATCCCAACCACACAGCCACTCCAGGAAGCAGATAGTTCGATTGAACAGAATGAGAACCGGCCATGGCCGAACAAACATTGCCCTTCGTAAAATTGAAGAGGCCCATTGACCAGAGAGAGGCGATCACCACGAAATGACACCAAATGTGTTGCATCCGATGACAGAATGTCAACTATACTCGAAAGAGAGGAGCAGGCTTTTAGAGTGAAAAGTTCAGAAGTGAATTTTGAGGCGGAAAGGACTGAATTTCAACAATTGAAAAACATTATGCGGGAATTAATTCGTCACGTCTAGATAAAATGATAAATAATACGTCGTGATTGAAAAGTACGAATCTTACATGAGGCCATTTAACTAGCCATTCAGGTTGAAGCGTACCTGTTAGGCTTTCGGCACAGAGGGTTTTGTCAGAACCCTCTCACCACCTCATCGGCCTATTGCATTAAAGGGAACACAAAGGTTCGGGGAAATGTAGCGTTCACTCAAGAAGCTAGTTGAACCGCAAAAGGTAGGAAGGCGGCCAAGTGGTTTGAAACTGATAAAACAGATGAAGGTAGAATAATGAAAAATAAAAATAGAGAAGAAGAAATAATACGTTAAAACATGTTAGTTTTAGTAGTTTGTATTGGGTACTGAAATTTTCATCGCACAGAATATCAATTTCCCAATTGATTTTTGATTAGTCTATATTGTAGAGGTCGAGGCCGATCGTTATCTTCCTCTCTCGTTGCTTTCCAAAAAATCTCCACAAGTTTTTTTTGTCGAACAACAAGGAACAAGATCGTTAAAAAAAGGATAAACTCCTCCACCTCTTGCGAATGCTCACTATTTCAAACAAATTTCCGAAGATATTACAGATTTGAAATGTAGGGATACGCTGCGCTGGTGCCCATAAATTGCGCGTCGAAGGCCGTGCTTCCCCTATAGCACTTAATGGTTAGCAGCCATCGGATTAATCGGATAATTATCGAAAATTGTAGTTAACTTAAAAAGTACGCAACCACGAGGGACATTTTATGTCTTTTTCTTTAAACGTAAAATTTAGGTGTTTGGAATGCTCAGTGACAGAGATATTTCTCGAGGTTCAGTCACAGTCATAAATAATTATATAAGTTTGATACATTTTCAAGAGCGTTCTAAATATTCCTTTGTGCCGACTGTGCTCACTTGAACTCAGTAGATCAGTTCCCATGCTAATTCATTGCTGTACGGATGACAAAACGAAGCTAAATGTGCGTGTACCTTCTGAGAGGGTCGAGGAGAATGTTGTGGTACAACACCTGGTTCTTTTATGCAACAGGTAAATTAAAAACTACTTGTAATGTTGAAACTAACAAAAACGGTGGGTACAGCATTCGTACAAGTACGCAACCACGAGGGACATTTTATGTCTTTTTCTTTAAAATTACCAAGGGTTAGATTTTGTAACAGCCGTTACCAAGGTAACATCTCCCGCGTTACATTTTCGAGTTTATGTAGCCAAGTAAAGACATAGAATGTCAAAAAAATCTGTTAAACCCTGGTGGGACTCGAGCCCACAACCTCCAGTTTAGGAGACTGATGCCTTGTGCATTATGCCACAGGGGCTGTGGTTGCAACTCGGGTTAAAACGTTGCCTTGTGCACTCGGCCTCAAGGTTAAATTTCGTGACGCTTGGCCGTTACATTTTCGAGTTTATGTAGCAAAGTAAAGAAGTAAAGACATAAAATGTCAATACTTTGTAGAGCCAAGGAAAGTAAATGACCACACTAAACGCATAAATCAGGCTGAAGATTTAGATCGGGGGTACGGTGTGTGTTGGTGTGTGTAAAACACACGAGTCAAACGGTGGGTGCAGCTTTCGTACAAGTACGCTACCACGAGGGACATTTTATGTCTTTCATTTTTGTTTTTATGCAATGATAACTATGGCTCGTTGATGGTTTCGGTATAATGGCCGCGTCAATTGCAATTGACATCATCACTTGGTCACTGAGGTTATTAAAAGTGTGATGTTACCAAGCGTTACATTTTGTAACATACGTTACCAAGCTAATCCAACACAAATATTTCGTGACGTTTCTCCGTTACATATCCCGCGTTACATCTCCCACGTAACGTTTTTCGAGTTAGTGTAGCAAAGTAATGACATAAAATGTCAATAAACGAGAACTTCCCAATATTAACAACCACTAACACAAATCGGCTAAAAACAAACAACAAAATAGGCAATTAAGTTAATTAACCAAAATAATAAACCTTTGCGCGATAATTTGCAGCAATTTTTTTTCGAGAAGCATCGAATTCACCGTTTGGGAATAATTAGAATAATAAGAAAGGTTGGGAGGTTTAAATTCAGGAATTTCTGGTTTATTATAGGCACACCGTACTGCATAATAAGCTTATAATAGAATTTGAGCGGAGCTAATAAAAATAAACTGCAATAAAATCGAGTTTCGTCGAAACGTTTGGTAATTTACTGTGCCGCATTCGTCATTGTGTTATTAAATCTAAATCGTCGAGGCCATTATTGAGAAAAAAAGAATGTTTAGATCAATATAACTATGATTAGTTTTTAGTGGATTTTTCTTCGATCGATTACATAACTCGTACTTCGTAAAGCCAAAATGTAAAAATTGAACTGAATGCTGTTGAGCTAATGTTTTTTCATTAATTGCACTTTTTTATAACGACAGGACACACTCGTATTCGTTTGGATATACTAAGTGCGTAGCAGCTACGACGAATTGCAGTAATAGATGACGTGGCTACTCACGGGAACGCGGACAACAAATCAAACGTTTAATAATGTGCGTATTAATTTCAACCAGCAAGTTTTTGGTATATTCACTCGTATTTTCCTATTATTGTCCCTTCTTGAGAGAATTATAATGTTTTAAAACCTTAGCTGACTTTCGAAAGAACTTGAACAATTTAACTGCTTCATGTTGGTTTTCTTGTGGTTTTGCTCTTATTTTTGTTATCTTTTTTTAGTTTGTACTAAAATTGTTGAGCTTTTCCGTGATTTTTCTTTTGCTAACTTCAATTTCGGTAGTAAGTTGAACCAGAAAAACGGTTCCCGTTTTTTTTTTACCGAAAAAGTATTTCGAGCGTTGGTTGCCTCGCTTACCACATGTCTGGTGGATAAACTTGCTATACTCAAGACGCTTAGCATCTGTCTGTAATGACAATGACGGTGCTACGAACGTATTCAATAATTTACAACAATGCGGTACCTGTGCGGAATAGTTTTTGATTTAACGACGTACGTCACTCGTCTTCCCAAGGAAATCGATTTTTCGCTCGAAGGACTTTCAAGGGCTACCCGAAGACGTTCGACATTGTTCAAACGAAAATTTCAGGAGCCACTCACGAACTACAAAGGCGCACAAGGGGTTTTCACTAACTGACAAACGAGCTCGAGTGCTCCGAAATGATAAGATATCGGAGAACCGGTACGATAAGGTTGGTTCGAAGAAAATAACGAACGATAGGTTAGGGGAATCGCTACTTCATTTTTTCGCCGGGTAACGAATTATGACGGAGGAATTCAAGTCGACGGCGTTGCAATTTCTTTTTTTTTCTAATTGAAACGCGACACTCGATGTTCATTACTGTTTATTACAGTAAAACAAGGCAACGGTGGAAATGTGCAGGTTGGGAGATACTGTATCAGCGGTTTCTGAAGGTATCGACTGAAAAGGGGCACACCCTATCACCCCAAAACACAGCGCAGTGGCTGAGTGCGTTGGGCAGTGGACAGTTCGATCCCTGATCAAGCGTCTTCCCTCCTCCGACCCATGGGGGTTAGGAAAAAGGTACAGCTTGGGGACTGGAGCAAGTTCCCCAACGAGTCCGCTCCAGGGGACATCTGGCCATTTCTTCTCTTAATCCTTGGTGTCGAAAACAAACTAAAAATGCGTGAGCAGGATCGTCATTATGAATTCTCCTCACCAATCCCTGTAGATAACCGTCCCCGTTAAAAATTCCACAAACAAGTTCAGAATCATCGAAAGGAACGTCACTATCAGGTGCATCCCTCAATTTCTAAATCAGAATGCATTTCAAATTACGGGGAAAATAAGGTAGACGTAATAGAACAGCGTGCAACTTACACCATAGGAAGCCTTACAGGTTATAGGCTGCCACTCGTCGGGAGGCCACACTCTCTCGCTCACCTGCAAACAAAAACAAAGTTCTGTTTAGAACACGCTCCGTAGAAAAATATAAGTTTATGTACTTCATGGATATTTAGGTTCCGAAGGTGTCAAATATTACGTATTACGTTTCAACTCAAAACATAGAAATGACTGAAACAACTGCAAGTGCACTTAGTGTCAACGAAAATTACGCATTAGACTTATTCAAATACTCCCCCAATCAAAATCCATCGGTTGCTATCCCTGAAAAGAACTGCATCAACTGACTGATTTATTGTGAGTTGAAATTCGCGCAATCCGTTGATCTTGATTTAAGACTTCAAACTGCAGTAGAAGACGGAGTATTGAGTAATAAAAGTCGAGTTTCCCTCAGATATTTACAATTTGAGGTCTACCGAATCCCGAAAACCTGATTTCGGCGTGTGGTTCGTGTGTTTGCACTTGGAAGACGTTCATGAACCGTCACTGCCTACAGCGATGAGGTGTACAAGAGGCCATAATGGTAATGAGGCTGTTTGCTCAACCACGGGATGCAGGCGTCATCTGTCATCATAGCGTCATCAGTGAGCTGGAAATTAGAGAGAGATAGAGAGTGGCACTTCCGGGTTGCCCCAAGAGAATGACTGAGGCCTAACCGCGTACTTGGTCCAGTCTATAGTCCTGGAAGTTCAAGGAGGTAGTTTTGGAAGCGGAGATATTGCGCTTCTTGGCTTGCCAAGTAAGTGTAAATACGACAAAAAGGCTCTTTGTGTGTCGACGTCCGAAGCTTGTGGAGTGGAAGGAGATGAGATCAGGGTTGTAGCATTGACCGTGCTCTGGCTCGGCGTGCGTTGCAAGAAAAACTTGCAACTATTAGGCGTTTCATCGTGGAACTTCCTCTCATCCTTCGTTCTATCCCCATCAGCATGCATGTTATAGTCAGGATACCCTCCCCATTTCATTAATTTTTATATATTTAGTTTTCTCTGCCGGGTGCCCATTCACCCCTCCACCCCGAGCCAAAAAAACTCAACTAACAAGAGAATGGCTGGATCTTTTTATTAATCTCGAACATCGAAAAAGAAAGGAAAGTTATGTCATTGGCTGAAAACAAAAACAATCGAGGTCCCTTCAGAGCTTTACGTTTCAGAACCCACTGCGTCTAAAAAACTCTACTAGAGAAAATGGTCTGTGTGTTTCTGAAGGCGATTGAGAGAAAGCGACTAGATCAAAGCAGCTCAAACTCCATACTAACCATGGGGAACCACAATAAGGGTACGAACACAATCCATTCAAAACTAACTATAGTTATCATACTGATCGAAACATTTTTTCCTCAAAAACGGCCGAAACGATTTTTTGTATAGACAGCTCTAATCAACGCGACAATACTATGAAATTCCCATTCGCGGTTAAATGACGAGTGCAACACAATAAATTGCCAAACATTTCGAAGAAAATCGATGTTAGCGCTGTTTTAGTTTATTATTCATTCTGAATAATAAGGATATGTTTTCGGTCACGAAAAATTTTTACAACGCCGCCCGTTTCAAGATATGGGGATTCCAAATTTGCAATGTCCGTCCGCCGTGCAGGTCGTTTTGCGCCTTTAACGTGGTCTAAAGAATCCGTTCTTTCGCACAAAAATCCTATTTGGTATCTAGTTGTGCCCGCCATCTCAGCAATCCGATCGGACAAAGCCCATGGTTGTTATGGACAAAAAATGGTTTAAAAAATTAACGAAACACAGTTTAATCGCAAATAAGGCATGTTTCGTATCGTTTCCAAGGTATTTCTACATCCTGGGTCGAATGGAATGAGTATCAGACGTGTACAACTGCGTATAGGGAAATTACAGTAATTATTAGAGTCAACTAATTGAAAGAACTCACGGAAACTACAGCAGAAGTCAACGTTTAGTCGTTTGAACTCCCTCCCGTCTCATCAAAACCACCCACCTGCTCGACTCACAACGTCGTGCCAATTGCCGAGGGTTAGCTGGTTGTCCCCGTCCCTATTTCTCCGACTCTTTTGACCCGATGTGGCGGAGGAAGGTTAGAGTCGATGAGGCACTTCCCGGCACTACCCTACTTCGGATTATAAATGCCTACAGACGTTCACGGGCGCCTGGCGCTGGAGGAATATTTAGTTTCTGTAGTTCCATTGTAGTCAGGACATGTTTGCTATGGTTTACCAGTATAATTCGATGCTGAATCGAATGGAATGGATCTCGCAGCAGTAATACTAGGTCAAGGCTGTTCATGAGAATAATAAACCGTTGTGTAATAATTTGCAGGGTTTTTTCTTTATAAACTCTGCTCAAACGTTACTGGTTTCTTCGAAAGAATTCGTGCGATAGTTAAAAGTACCGGAACCCCATAAATTCCGGAATCACCCGGATCAATCACCCTATGGATCCTTCTCAAGAAATATTGTGTCTACAGAATCATCAATCCTATGTCAAGCAATAGGATTGAGTAGGAGCAGCACAATATATTTCGGAACTGTACTTTCTACCGCTTTCTGCTTCCTGAAGTGTAGTTTCACCCAGTTCAAATGAACTGAGCGAATGATGAATTGAATTAGTGGGAAAAGCCATGAAAACCAGTAATTTGTGAGTATTTGTGAACCAAAAAGCTACGATAGCTCGGGAATTAAGATTTGCCGAACATTAAATGATGGTTCCTTCGGTTTTTTAATAAACGAAGCGGACAATTTTGGTCAAACATGCGAACATACGACACTCCCAAATAAGCAGTGTCACATTTCCGTTAGCGTTGCACGAGAATACAGAGGTCGATTGCGGAAAGTTGTGCACGAAACTTGATTTCTACCACACGCCAGATTGTAAACAACCTGGGAACCCCTCACGTTTCAATTGTTTCTTCGCATTTTTATTATTATAATTTAATTTTTTTTTAGACGGAGATGTACCTTCTCGCGTCGCAAAAAAAAGCACAACCACGTCGATTTTTATTTTTATGAATACAATTCTTCATGGTAATTCACAAGACACCAAACAGCCGGAGGCCTTCTATTAAAACGCGGATGTATACGAATTTACGCGAGTTTATGGAAATCCGAACGTTTCGTTCCCACAAACATTTTTTTGACGATGGAAACTGTTCATAACCTTATTTTCAAGCCTACGAAAAATACTGAACAAAAAGAAACGAAAAAACCGAGCTGAATCAGTTGAGTCGTTCTTCCGCAAAGCTGATTACAGAGCGCGCGCGCACGCACAGAAATTGTTTACGATTCGTTTTTTCTCTGTCCTTTTTTAGGGAGGTAGGACCTAACAATCTCACTCGAAAAGTGCGGTTGATTTTGAGATTTCCTCAAAATTTTCCGACGAACAGATTTAGTGAAAAAATGAACGCTGCAAATTATCACACGCTGGTTTATTATTCTCTTGCACAGTTCGGAGCTTGGGGCGGGTCTCGAATGTCGAAGGCCCATCAGAGTCGATTCAGCATCGAAAAATACCAGTAAAACATACGAAACATGACCTGACATCGACCAAACGACGAAAACTAAATATTCTCGGAGCCCATAGGCGCTTTTAGGACATTTGCACGACAGCACGAGATGGCAGGTGGTTTTAATGCGTTGAAGGGGAGGAGGGTAAAATCATGAAACGATTACTTTCGCCATGTCGTTCAGCGAGTTCTTTCAATTAGTAGTCTTTGGTTCACTATAATTTATGTGATTTCACCGTTTTCGAACTATACGCAGTCTTCCACCTCTGAGACTCGTTTCATTCGACTCAACATCGAAAAGTACCTAGAAAATGATACCAAACACGACGTAATTGCGATAAAACTGTCAAAATTGTGTTTTTGTTAATTTTTTAAATCATTTTTTGCCCATAAGAATGGGTTTTGTCTGATCGGATCCGAGTCGGCGGACACAACTGGATACCAAATGAGACTTTTATGGGAAGGAAGAGAGATCATGCAAAAGGCATAAAACGGCCTAGACAGCAGACGGACATTGCAGATGTCTTGAAACGTCAAATACATTTTCCTGACCGAAAACGTAGATGTGTTATTCATGTTTGAATAATAAACCAAAACCACGACCATTCAATTTGGTTGAATAATCTAACCGTTTTTAGGTACCTGCCATAAGTTTCAGAAGATAAGGTATATACTATTTTGTGTCACACTATCGCCCGATAATATAATCCAAAGTAATCTACTAAATAATTGATCAATCGCTTGACGGCTAGAAATTCCAGTTATATGGCGCAGCGTGAGTGAGAGTATAAGTTCAAGCGACACGAGAA
The DNA here is from genome assembly GCA_020466155.1 of Pachypeltis micranthus. NCBI lineage: Eukaryota > Metazoa > Arthropoda > Insecta > Hemiptera > Miridae > Pachypeltis > Pachypeltis micranthus. The sequence goes on from CM035773.1 coordinate 37,287,816, forward strand.
GAGTCTCTGGATAGGTGAACTGGAATAGGAACGAGATCTGGGGAAGCGTAATAAAGAAAGGGGGCTGGAAAATTCGAGGTCGAACACAGTCATAAATTGTGTCGACAAGGCTTGAAAGTCTCTGAGAAGAAGTACATTGGTGACTGACTTTCGGATCTGGTATTTGCAGTTCAGAATAAAAGCTGTGAAAGATCCGAAAGCCAGAGGTCACTGCACTGGTAAAGGAGGAGTTGCCTTTGACGAGCGTAGATATTTAGGGAAGCTGGAAAGGTTTAGCAAGAATGGAACTAACAACCCCCCCCCCCCCCCCGTCAAGTAGTTTGTCAGAACAACACAAATTGTTATCTTTCGTCTAATTAGTTAACGTTAGCTAATAAACCTTCCTGAAATCGAGACAGGCGCTTTTTAGAGTTTAATTGTGCTAACACAAGATACAAAAGGTAGGAAGGGAAGTTACGTTATCGGCAGAGAGTTTGGGAAAATGCTGTCATTTCAGTTACTACCATGCCTCCTAGTTATTACACGATACATTCAAAACAGTTAACACTATTCGTCTAAAAAAAACCGTGCTGACAGTCTTAAAAATTGATCTGGTGTGGATTCTCGAGAGCCAGTTAGGATGAATGAAAAGCATTCTCTAGGCTGACGTTTCACTTAATTTATTAAGCACCATCAGGGCTCGGGAAATTGCTAATAGTTTCTTAAAATAATGACATTTAGTGAAAAAAGAAAAAAAACAACCTTAATAGTAAACAGCAGATTGGACTAGAGGAAGCTTTTCATTCATTCCGACTGGCTCTCAAGAACCCACACCAAAGTTAACTTCTAGTCAACAACTTGTGCACTGATTGCTCAACAACGAAAGTGGCATGAGTAGGAACCGCTCAATAAATTTCGAAACTTTTTGCACTGCCAGATTCTATGTAGAACTTCAAGTACAGATTTGACTAGCTGCTGCGGGCAATAAAAAGTGCTGAATTCACGGGAGGGTGTACTGTGATGCGTCGCTGATACTTCCGTCTTCAAAACCACAGCCTGCTGTATTTGAGGTTCGGTACTTCACTAAATTGTGCGACCAGAAAAAAACCTAAGTCTGTTTCAAAGTCGCTCAAAGGTGAGACAATCAAAGAGGCAGCGCCTTAAAAGCTGCGGAACAGGAGTTGTCAGTTGAAGTAGAAGTCTGGGAATTCCAGGAAGAAAAGGGAGAAAGTAATTGAGTGATGTTGAAGAGGAAAGCGAGGCGTAATAGAAGAGAAAGAGAGAGTGAGAGAGGGAGAAGAAAAAAAAGATACAGAGAAGAAGTACGGTCTCCTCCTGCCATCTGTCGAGTTCACACTTGAACTTCGTTTTAACTTAGTTCAGAACGTGTCAAGCCTCCAGTAAAGCCGGGGAGAAAAGAAAACTGGGTGAGTAGTTGTGGGGGGCGTGAGGAAGGGAGAAGATCCTAATCGCATCACGACTACACAGATGTTTCAGCCATTAAAGGAGAGCTACGTTGGGACGGAGGTAGTTCATCTATTCGCAAGAGCCCTAGCGATCAGATTCTCTCAACCTTCAATCAAAAATCCATCCCGATCCTTCCATCAACTTCTCAGAGAGGAAATGGAAGGTTATTATTTTTCACTCTACGGAAAGCCGTTGGGAAAACGGACGATTCGTAGTTTGTTATTGTCACCTCAACCAAACGTATATTCGATACTGAACCCCTTCACTTGGTATTCAACTCACTTGTGTTGTTGGTTGCTAGAACTTATATTTTGTATTTACTCGATGCAATAAAGATTTCATGCTCTCATGTTTTCACGAACTTACTGACAGATATTATTTCTCATAAAACACCCCAACTTGTACTTGTACCGCGAAATCGTCCCGAAAACTACGGACTAGAAATGCAATATTACAGGTCTGTTTCCTCGTTCATAGGACGGAAGAGCTAGGAGAGAGTTACGAGACCTGTGGAGGTAAGGCAAGTTTGGTCATTTGGCCAGTCTTACGGTCGAGAGCTGTTGCCCGTGTGTTTCCATACGAAGAGATGACCCCTAGTCTGAGAAAACGGCCGAAAAAGGTTGTTTGGTTTTGGGAAAGACTACGAGACAGCATCCACATCCGTCGCATCTGTGAAGACAGCCCTGAAAATGACCTGACTTGGGAGGTGGTACTGGGACACACCTTAGTCTTCTTGGGGATATTGAAGGATGGTGAATGCTATGAATATTGAGTCCAGTTCACTGGAGTACCAATGCAAAACCCGGATGACCAATGCGGTCAAGATGACTTCCACATGTAATTGGAACTCAGAGTTTCATTTACAATTAACCACCATGAACAGCTACTCCCAGGAGTGTATGTGAGGGCAGGCATCAATGGAGACTTCTAGACGTAGCGGTAGGCAGAGGCAGTAAAGCAGTTTTGCTTCAAACTGAGTGCACCACACCAAGGGAAAAAACCCTGCAAATTATTACACAATGGTTTATTATTCTTGACCTAATATTACTGCTCCGAGACCCATCCCATTCGATTCAGCATCAAAAACTAATAAACCATATGAAACATGGCCTGACTACAATGGAAACTAAATATTCCCTCGGCGCCCGTAAACGTCTGTAGGCATTTATGATCCAATGGATAGGTGTGCGGAGAAAGTAGCCTTAACCTTCCTCCCTCTGTTGGGCAAAAAGAGTCGGGGAAATTGGGATGGGGGCTTCCAGCGAACCCTCGCTCGGTAATTGGCAGGACGTTGAGAGTTGAGCCGGCCTTGAAAACGATACGAAACACGGCTTATTTGCGATTATACTGCGTTTCGTTAATTTTTTCAACCATTTTCTGCCCATAACAACCATGGGCTTCGTCCGATCGGATTGCCGAGATGGCGGGCACAACTAGATACCAAATGGGTTTTTGTGCGAAAGAACGAATTTTTTAGAACACGTTAAAGGCACAAAACGGCTCGGAAGACGGGGGACGGACATTGCAGATTTGGAATCGCCATGTCTTGAAACGTAAAGTATCAAATTTGAGGGGGGGGGGGTTATTATTACATAGGGTTATTATTCAGAATGAATAATAAACCAAAAACGCTGGGAGTGGCAGAACCCTACTTCCACGACTCCTTGGCCTTCGTTATACCTGCAGGGCCCCTGAGTGAGACTGAGGCCCCAAGGGTAGAGATCGCATTACTGCTGTACCCTAGGACCCTGCAGGGGAACCTTACACGACCATAACCTTGGTGCACTGGTACAAAGCTGTGGACTGAGGTGCACCTCCACCCCCCACCCTACCATGATATGCATGTGCCATCAGCCTTAGCTGGGTATTTGAACCGCTAGACATCGATTCTCAAACTAATAATGTCGTTTAACTGAGATCATCGGAAAGGTTGAGGCGTCCAGTCACTAAAAATACGGAATCCGCCGGATAAACGCGTTTGGTCGTTATTTGGCAGGCTTCATTCCTTGACTTGTCCGTTAGTGGTCTTTTATCGTATGAGATTATAAAGGAGTCGCAGTGTCGCTACAACTCGTTACTTTCCACGGCGGCTCACGATTTGCACTATACGGAAATACACCGATCTCGACTCATACTTTTCAAACGCTTGTTCCCTCATGAAGTGAGTGCTCCCTTTCGGTACTTGCTCATTGTCCCGGATTTTTAGTTTTAAAGCGCGTTTATCAGGGGCTGCAGGTGGCTCACGTTGAAAGCCCAGCGAATACAGATAGCGCCGCGAAGATGAATGTTAGTCCTCTCACGCAAAATTTGGCAGGAGATCAACTCGTGAAAATATAAGGGGGAGAAGCCACTGGGAAGGTTTAGGGGGGAGAAAAAAAACAGAGATAACGCGGTGAGCCCAACTATAATTTACGGGGAGGAAGAGGATGGAGGGAGGGTGAGAATCCATCTTGTCAGTGACGCTTTAACAGCGACGGTTTCTCGCTTCTGGGCGCTATTCGTCAATGACTGGAAAACTGGATTCCACTGCCTGAGCACGAACCCACCACATGGAACTAAGTTTTTTTTATTTTTTCCTTTTTTTAGCGAAGAAGAGGGGGATTTTATGAGGAAGAACATCAGGGAGCATTCACTACATGGAGAGTGTGATGAATGTAATTCAGTATTGAGAATGCATCCATTGACTAACACAACCTTTCAGAAGTGCCGTGGAATACACAGAGCTTGACAACCAACGGGCATTTAGGATGAGTATTGTACAATCTGAAGACCCAAAAGCCAACCATCTCCATCACAAGGTCCTAAGTTTAGTTGGACAGCGAGCTTTTTCCTGGAATCCTGGGACAGTGAATTGGGCGAAGAGGGTGAATTCACTGGAAAAAGAGAGGAAAGAGTCCCAGGAATAACCTCTTCATCTAGCCTTGAAACCTTGTAAAGAGAATGGGCTTCAGATTAGACAATAATCGTCCCACGAGCCCTAGTCTTGGCGTCTTTCATAACGAGGGAGTTTCTGACTCAGGGCCAAACTACTCCAGAGGGTGGCGTCTGGTTCTTAAACGACCTTCCACTCGCGTAATTGTTTTATCTCTTGTCACCTGTTCACCGCTAACTCTGCTAGCCATGGCTCGAGTCGATTTTTATTTCCCACGAAGTTGCATCGCTATTGGAGCACGAAAGAGAGAGGAGCCATCGCTTGTAGCCCTAACGGCGCTACAGCTTTCTTGTAGAACCAGGTTCTACTACTCCCACAGCTCTTGTCTCGTTTTTTGCGGACTTTGGGTTATCTATCCACTGCCTTCCTCATTCTCCAACATCCTGCTGGTGAGACAAGTGTACAGTGCTTGGTATGAGTGGAGTTTGGGCACCTGTGCCAGTGACGAAGCACATTCTGGCTTCTTCTCGACCGTATGTAGATAGCCTCACTCGGAATTCAGTGGATTAAAGATTGCTCCTTTTGAGTCCCATAGTGAACCATAGTTATAAACAAGACGGTTCATAGCTTTGGAATTTCCACCTCTTTAGAACGTCCTTGAGGCACCTCTGAGACTAACACAAAGATGGAACCCAGTCAGTAGATGCTGATAAAGGAATTAAAAATTGGGTGATTTTTACGGGCCAATACCACATCAATGTACTGCCAAAGTGTATAGGCAGCTGCAAAGTAGTCCATCTCTGAGTTGATCAAGAGAAGCAAACTGTCCTAACACATAAGATATTGAAAGGAATGCCAGCATTATCTGAAAACTGTACAAGCCGGAATGGCAAGGACACGTATGTTGTCAATGGTTTGTCCAGCTTTTACTACTTCTGCTGCACTGGAAGAAGGAGGCGCTCTGAAGATCTCCGGCCACTCCCCAACAGGCTTGGAGCGTTCAAGGCGATTTTCTTTAATCTTCATGGATCAACACATCGGTACTACAAGATTGTGATCACGATTGCTTCAGAATTCCAACTGAATGGTTCTTCAGGCATCCCAGAGGACCAATAACAGCAACTTACTCAAACAGCAACAACAGTATTGTTTGGAACACCTTAAAAAACCTGTTCTCTGCTGAATTTACTTTTCATTCAACATTCAACAGACTAAGTTTACCCAACTATCTCGGGAGAAAAATGTCTTCATCCCTTCCAAGCCCCATAGCTTTCCTCAAAGTTTAAGTTTTTGACTCTAACCTCGGTCATATCATATTTTGAGAAGAGTCACATTTTTATGTATATTGTGGCATCTTTGTCACTATTTTAGGGAGATTTCTGCGATTTAATAATTATACTGCTATTTGCCAATGAGAGCCAAGAATGGATTTTAGTGTTTTCATATCCCCTAACCAATAGCGATAGTAACGAGGAATATAGTGAACCATCCCTCTCCGTATCTTGGACCAGCTACCGCGAACCAATGAAAAGTTGTCATCCAAATCCTGAACGCGACATCTCTCAACGACTTCACAAGATCCAACCCACGAACTATGCAACTTGGAATTACGTCCAACGCGCCTCTGCCACCTTTTTTGAATCTTGGGGTTATAGTGCAACGTCTGGTTGTTTTAGATGCCTTCATCAGCAGTTGCTCCGGCTAAATTGTGGTCTCGTTCCAACTGATTAGGTAAAACCTTGGCGTACGTGGTGTGATACTAAGTTTGTCATGAAAATACCGTGAGGATGTACATTGGTAAAGTCAGTTCTCTCCCGAATACAGTTTCAGCAGGTTGGAACCTTGTGAGAGTTGTTCCATATGTTGGTAAAATGCAAAGACGTCTCGTGTACCAATCCCTTTGTTTCTCTTCCAGCACCGTTGACACCGTACTCCACAATGTTTGGCGAACCTTCCCACTTGACCGTCTCTTTGTAGCCTGAATGGTGTGCATCGAGTCTTGTGTACACCTAATAACTTCGGAAACCCGGTGAGGTAGGTCCCTTGGTCGGCACGAAGTTCTCTAGGAACCCAAAGCCCTGACATCGATGTATGCATAGTATTAGTCTGAGATTTACAGTGTTAAAATGTCATGCGCATCAGGACTGTGCAGCTGAGTGAAATTGGATGTTATATCCCCATGGTGGTTTTCCTCATGTTTCGGCTGTTGTAGTTCTGCTGCACTGCCCTGGGCTTGGACAATTGGATCTTGTCCCTCACCTTCTCTATCGTGTGTGGTACTCTCTCCTCGCAGATGGAGATGATTTAGGAATGGTCGTCCAATAAGGAAACAGGCCTATAGACGCGCTAATTCATTGTCTCTAGAAGTAGAAGAAGATATCAGGGAGGCAGCTGCGGTGCCCCAGCCGCTGCCTGTACCCATTGCATCACCCCCCTGGGTTTTGAGGAGGGGGGGGTGTCCAGTGGTTCTCTCCCAGCTTGGCTCGGTAAGCCTCACACCCCAACGCGCTTGGCCACCGCGCCCTCGTTCCAATTTTAATGTATGTACCGCCGCCTTGTCTCTATCAAAGATATCCCGCTTCTGATAGGAATGTTGAACCCTTATCACAGAGATTTCCACGAGCTAAATCGTGTACTGCTATTTGGCTAAGAACGAATGGATAATGTGGATAATAATTATTGAAAGCTAGAACTGTAACTTGGATTGATACGCATCTTACTAAGTAACGAATCGAATAATGTTAGTTTCCATAGCGAACCGACATTGCCGGTATCGATTGGGTAATGTCTGACACAATAGTCCTCCTTTGCTTAGATTGAAACCACATAGTCTTCAAAATATGACGGTGGTCGACGAATTCAGCCTGAACGTCGAAGACATACAGGAACCTACTAGGGCTCCTCATCGGTCAGGCTCGGTTGGCAAGGCCACAAGGCTATGGCTGGCCAGATGGAATGCCGGCCCAACTGCAAGGCAACTCCATGGTATCGTTCCGCTGGTAGGGGATCGAATCAATAAGGAGTGTGATGGCCGTCATTTCCAGAGGTACAGCTTCCCCCTGGGCATGGCGTGTTCAATGAACGGCTTCATTTTTTCTGGCGGCGGTCTTTTGAGGACTGCGCATGCGACACAGGGCAAAGTGAGAACACAGCGCACGTCATCTTCTCCTGCCCCATTTACTGCCGATGTGCGGTAGAGGGCACAGCTTCCTCCAGCTGGCCTCCTCCTCATAGACAAAGCCGCAACCCGCCAGTTTTGCGTATTCCTGCAGACATGGCGTTGAGTCGTGGTGTCCGACACCCACCCACCCCTGCTCACGATCCAAGTCAGTGACCCCCTCCCCCATAGTAACATGAGGTGCTGTATGCGGCTGTGCATCCCCCCCCCCTAAAGCATGGAGCCGCGTTACGGTACCTAGCGCCTGAAGCCATAAATAAACATGGCAAGGCTCTCTCTCTGCTAGCCAATGAGCCTATAGGTCTCCACAGGCCTGTCTCATGTCCCCATTTGGTTGGTTGTTGCGGAACACAAATATGTATAGCGTGCTGAATGTTTGAGTGTTCTGCTGGGTGTTGTAGGGGTTGATTGTTTTGATCTGGGGCAAACGTGACGCGTACTGGTTTGATGTTAGGTCTTAATTGATCGATGTGACGATTAAATATGTGTAGGCTGATCCTGAATCCACTTCGAATTTTACCGGTTGTCTAGTGATGTTAACTTTCACAAAATAGCGGTCACAATTTTGAGGGAACTCAAAATTATGGTTGATGTCCACCATGTGACTGACTCCATATCTGGTTTAAGTCAGAGGTTGCAGCTCGAGTTTGTTCTTGAATCTGGCGGGTGGAGCGAGCATTTGATGTCTGGTTGAGTAATGTTGTCACGCAAACATTGGCCACATGGCCAGTGGGGTTGCATGCAAAACATTCGAATTTGTCAGCCCGGCAATGTTTTGCTGCATGGTTACCTTTTCCACTTCTCAAGCAAACTCCGTCAAGGCCTGGAGCAGAATAATCAATTTTGGGCCTTCGTCTCGATGATGTGAACCTGGTTGTTTCTTTTTACTTCGATTTGTATTATTAGTCCGTTGATATCAGTGGCCGTGGATGGCTTAGAAGCCAGTACTTGCGAGTCGATTCTGGAATTTTCCAGCGCAAATTGACGGAGAAAACGTTTTTTTTTAATTGGAGGACGTTTTCTCGGATTGCGGCGGAATTGACACCCCTAACAAATTGAGCCCCGAGAAACATGTCAGCGATCGAAGCCTTGCACTGACAGGGAGATATAAAGTTACAGTCCCCTATTTCAGAACGAAAAGAAGTCACGAAATCTGCAATCGTTTGATTGTTCTGCTGGAAAATCGCCAGGAGTTTGTGTTGGGCAACGAGTTAGTTTCTTCGAGGGGATAGAGTGACTTCGAGCAGAGCCATCAGTTCCTGGTAAGTCTGGTGTGTCGCAGTCTTCGGAGAGACCAATGCAGCGATCATGTCAAAGTATTTGACCCCTACCGAGTTTGACAATAAGCGCGCACAACATGACTGGTCTCCAGATGTTGATTTCATCTCGAGATAATTTTCGAATCGTTGCTCGTACGTTTTGAATGAATCCTTGAAGGAGTCAAATGTTTCAAATTTCGGTACGAAAGCTGTATTTGCATCTGAGTTTGATGATGAGCTGATTGTCAAAGGCGATGTTCTCGTTGATCAAAGTGCCTAAATTGAATTTGTCATAACGATGGTGTTACAAAAAGGTTTTACCTCGTCGCCACTTAGTTGTGGCCTAATAATGTGGATAACAATTATAACACGCGAACACGATATACGTTTTAATAATACTGAACTGAAAGCTAGGACTGTAACTTGGAGATTGATACACAGCTTACTAGGTAACGAATAGGATAATGTCTGACACAATAGTAACCAACAGTGTTAATAGCCACAATATTATTTTCCATCCCACTCGCTTTAGATTCCTAAACTTCTCTCTCCTTTTGTTTTAGTCTCGATTCAATCAGTTATACTCGTGTACCCCCCAACGACGATACTTTCATTTAAAGTCTTGTGTGTGACAATTCACTTTCTTGGTTTCTCTTTATTTAATCTACTGACTGTACCGCAATTGGGATGTGCACCACGGTCAGATGAGCCAGTCCTAATGTCTTACAGGTGAATGCCTAGCTTTCTGAGGAAAGCCAGGTCCTGGAAGAGTTTTCGTCGGTATCCATCCTGGGAGAAGTGGTGCCAAAGACTAAAAGTCGCTCCCTATCAAGTCTCCGGCACAGGGCATGGTAGGGAGTCTCCTGATCCGTGCCACACCACCTGCATCGAGGGGTATCGACTATACCCATAACATACATGTGTTGGTCCATTCTGCAGTGTCCGGTTATGATCCCAACAATCTGCCTCAAGTCCTTCCTCTCCATCCTCAGAAGGGTGTTATCTCACTTGATTGCTCTGAGACAAAGCGTTTGATGTGTCTTACTCTTGCAGCATTCCAGACTGTCTGATGCAGTCTTCAGGCGTGTTCTCTCACAGTCCTCTTGACTAGTGACAGAGAAATCCCACAATGGGGCGGTGGCCCAATAGGTACCTTAGATGAACCGTGCCTGGCCAGGTGGTCCGCCCTCTCATTTCGAATGATCCCCTTGTGTCCAGGAATCCAATACACATTAACTCTATTAGCACTTGCTAGCACTCTAACACCAGTAGTTCATCAGCGTCTGGCACGACGCTTGACTAGTCAATATGTTGATGGTTCTGTTGCTACAGCCTTTCTCATGCATTAAGATTGCCCCGGCGATAATATCGTAAATCTCTGCTTGGAAAACCGTTGGAGTGTGGCTTAGGGCAATGTGCTTCTCTTTAGTTAACATATCAGAACGTCCGTGTTTCTTGTATATAAATAAACTTGCTTCTGTACATGTTGTCCACGCAATGACCAACCTCGGCATGCTGCAACAACAAAGAACCGTTCAGATTCTTGCGTGTTTTGCCTCTCATCCTTCAAGGGGATCCCTTCATTTTCACGAGCAACGAAGAACAGGAATCAGCAAATAAAAGCCCTGCCTCGAGTGAAGGCCCTCTCTTCACACTTCGGGCTCTTCAACCCTATTCATTTCCCAAGGTGACTGTACAATCGGCCCTTCACCAGATCAGCTCACACTCACCTCAACAACGCTCCCCATTTCATGCTCAGAAGCCGCTTAATAATTCGTATTTTCATTTTGCCACTATGATATCTTCGTTCTGAGAAAACCAACTTCATCGCATTTCGCAATGTTCGTTCATCTTAGCATCATTGTGATAGTTAATAATGCACTCGGATAGAATAAGACATGATGATAAGAACGAAAAAACGTTTTCAGGAATGAACAGTTGCACTCCGTCTCAAATGCTTCGGACTCATGCAAAGGTGTGAAGGTTTCCTATAATGAATGTAGCGAATTGTAGTACTAAAAACCAACGAGGAGTGGATTAGGATGTCGTATTACAACCCAAAAGTTAAGCATGATGAAGACCCGGTCCAAATTGTTTGCAGGGAATTGCGTCAAGCCTGCGACATGTTACCGTATCAATTCTAATGACGCGTCATACGAATGGCCATTGTTCACCTTAAGAAGGGGCAGATGCTCAATAACAACTAACGTACTATGGTGCGAACGAGTTGTTTCTTCCTATGTGTGACCAACGATAAGGACGAAGTTCCTCAGCGACGTTGGACAGTCCTGGAAATCCCCAGCCTGCAATAGCGTTCCCACTAAATTCAGAATCATCGTAACCCAAAACGTACAGAAATGAAATTTCAGTTGAAGGTAAAATATTGGTCCACAACAGCAGTATTGTTGGAGAAACAGTTGCGGGGAGATTGCCGTACTGAACCCGTGATAAGAAGTTTCCGACTTCGAGCTACCACAACCTCGAACAAAGCCGTGTCGACCACCATTATCAATCAACCCCCTTCTCTGACGCCTCTAGGAAACTCATAACAGTTGAGTATTAGAAAACCCCATGTGACGCTCTTCATGAAAAAATGTACAGGGTTTTTCCAAACATTTTGGTATTTTAGAACTTGATCGTTCTTTGGGAAACGCCCTTTGTACTCCATCTCCCCGATAACAGGTCTGTTTATTTATTTGATGACTGTTCCTAAACCTGGGTGTTCCTTGACGAGGGTTATATCAGTTATGGAAGTTGCGGCTTTGCTAATATGCAAGAGGCCGGCATCTGCAGTATCCACCGAAGTCAGACCTGTGGAGGTACGGCAGGTATTTGGTCGTCAGCCAGGCACCCGGTAGGGAGCTGTTGCCCGTGTGTTACCGCGTGGAGGTGGCCACCTGAAGAATCTCGTGCCCTCTTGGAGGAGTTCTTAATCTGGTTTCCTACCTGATCTATTTATTCACTTGGATGGCAAGTTGCAAAAGACAGATCAACTGTTACCACGTTTCTTAGCCATCACCTTCTTAGCGAATAGACTTGCTTTGTAGCAGTCAATGCTAAGTTCGTTTGCCCTCCCAACAACCGTCGCTCACTGTTGTAGAAACTACAGTGGAGTAGCACGTAGATTCTTGTTTCCTCCGGACTGGAGGCACAAGACGTGCAAGATGGAGAAAAGGAGTGAAGCATTAAAGTCACCATATCTCGCGAGGAACTGGCTCGTCTAGTGGTCTGGCTCGAACTATTTTCTGGAAAGACGATCACGGATGTTGGGGAAGAACTCATATGCGTCACGACACTCTGACGAGGATTCCCATCTCGCTTGCCATTTCTCTAACGTCCATTCGTCGATAGCGGCAAGTTTTCGTCCAAGTTCAGCCCAAAGCAGGGGAAGCTCCCGTTTCACTCTCCACTTGTCAACCATGCACTCACCGTCCAAGTCAACTGGTAACTGACCAGTGATCTTCTGGTCCCAACTTAAACACCTGTGTTCCAACGCAAACTTTCAAATTCATAGTTACTCCTTCATTCTTTAATTGCATTTATTAGCCAAGAACAAACTCTTGGTCTCAAGTTCCTGATAACTCTCGTCTCCTGAGCATTTCTTGTAAATATATTAAGAACTAAAGAGATCCTCTTGAGTTTATCTGACGCCAGTCTTCCATTTTATAAATACGCTCTTGTGAACACTACAGCCTTTGTGTTCTTTTCAAGGTCACTGCTGAGCTTGACAGTTAGCCTGTCCTGCAACCACGTTTGATCTGATAGACCAAATAAAATGCAAGTAACGTAACGGGTAGGGCAGGTTCACATTCAGTTTATTGTGAACTACTGAAATATATTTAAATGTCGAGGGAGGATAACATTTATTTAGATTTATTTAGACGTGGTGGCAGAATAGTCATAAGATACCAGTGAGCCAGTAGCATAGTGAGTATTATGACAAGTGAACGATCCGTTATGCATCAGTCGAATAAGTTGCTTCTGCGAGCTGTACCGACGGCTTTCACATCTTTCCCTTCCGTCGCCATTATCCGACATTCGCATGCTCCTGCGGCAGTACGTAAGACACCTCTCAACCCCAGGTGCGATAATCGCCTGCTGATCAGTCACTGCTTGAATTTTGATGAGACCCTTCTTCCGCCTCTTCGAATTGCCACATTATCTTGAAAGTGTCGCAGCAATTTTTGCCCACTTGAGGAGGAACTAGCGCCTCGAGTAATTGTCCCGACCTCACGTTTCCTCTCGAAATATTTTCATCCCCGAAGACGACCCCGAAAGCGGATTGTCGTTTTATACGAGGTCGTTTTCTCACTTCGTGACAACTATCAAGGCTGTTTCGACGCGAACAACCAATTTCCTGCGGAGCTATTTGGAATCTGCGCACGGAGTTACCAGCCGCGTAGCTTCAACGCCATGTAACGCCCGGCCATTCGAAAGTCACACTCGAAATCCTGACAGGAGAGCGAATACCTGAAATTTCTTCACATCTCTTGAAACTACTCAGAGCTAAGCACTATAACTTTTTCGCTGCCACGTTAATTCAATATGGTATGTATGCAGGCACTGCAACTTCTTTCAACGCATTTCTACGAAAATCCAGGTGGGTAACAAAACGTAGACACAAATTGCCCGTACAACTATGGTTCATCGGTGACCCTGGGAAAGACATTTCTACTTTTCTCAGCTCTGAAGCAGGAAGGAAAGTTTGGCAAACGACAGAGAGAAGAAATTTGATTTTCTTCAGTCTTCAATGACCAGAGTGTATTCCTCAGCGACACTTTAGGACGGCAAGGGAGCTGATCATAATCTACCCTCCGAACGTTCAGCGGCCACTGTGACCTTATAGCCCAACGATTCTCCTGAGCCAGGTATAATAGGAAGCAATATGCTAAAGAAAGCTGAGCGGACCATCAAATTTATTTCTCAATTTATTTACTAGCTGCCTGCACGTCAGAAATCTGCGCTTGTCGTCGCTTCAGACAGTTCCGCGATCATGGAGACCATTTTGCCTTTTTTCTACGTTGGGGATCCTGTTATCATAGTCCCTCGAAGGACTTTTTGGCAGCAACCTCACAGGCAGACTGGGTGTACTAAAGAAAAGTCCACGCAGGACGTCATCAATGTTTCCTTGGAATTCACATCAGAGGTCCATTTTGCCCATAGTGGTCAGCTCCTCAATGAGCTTAAAGTGCGAAGTAACGTGTAATTGCTCGTTAGATGTTACCTGACAAATTGAACTGCTACCATCGAACGCAAGATACGTCTCTGTCCAGAGAACCGCAGAGGCAGTACTCTGGGATGCTTTGTTCGAAGGTGTTCTCGGGAGCCTCATGGATACTCACTGCGAGGCATATGCCTATGTGGACGGCCTGACTGAGCTAACCCATGCACAGTCAATCCACCAAATTGTGGCAAAACCTTCAAGGGCTGGAAACCATTAGTCAAGAGTGCAACGCTAAGCCGCAGGTAGCCGAGGAAAAAGAACAGCTAATCCTCTTAAAAGGAAAAGTCTCTCAACCACCGATACATTTTGGTAGCCACAGACTCCTGCTGAAGCAAGTCAAGAACTTAGGAGGGAGGTGACATTTTCGCCAGCACCTTCAGTCTCTCAAAGGCACTACTCTCGCAAGGTTTGCCTCATTACGAGCACTTGACATCTTCGTGTACATCGTCCGTTTGCCTAAGCGTGATTGGCTACTGCCTCAGCGTCTGGGGGCGAACTCAGTCAATCAAAGAAAAAAACTGGACCAATCCCTATAGATCACCTTGCCCTGCAGGACAGTATACAATGAAGTCCAAGTGAGAGCACAACTCAGTTACCAGTTGACTTGTCGCGTAGAGTACAGTGGAGTGTACAAACACCCCTCTCTGGGCCAAACTCCACATATACCTTCCTACTAAACTTGTCGCACTAGATAAGTTGGCAATACATAAATGGCAAGAGAGATGGGAGTCATCGTCAAAAGGACATGGCGCGTATGAGTCCCCCAACATCCGTGAACGTCTTGACAACCGTCGTCTTGACGTCGTGACAACCTGCCATACCTCCACAAGTGTGCGTTCGGTGGATGCTGAGCGAGTCCCTGAGCTTTTGTATGATAGCGAAAATGAAACTGCGACCTCCATTACATTGGACTGATATAACTCTGTCATGAGAGCTTCGAGACAGTAATTTTGATAAGGAAACAGACCTGTGTATGTGAAGGCGATTAAATGACCAAAATAACTCATATTATATACTTGAACTAAAAATCAACACTCAACAACAAAACAAATGTTTGACCGAAGTCGGTTTGAAACATAGTTATCATAGTGATCAAAACACCAAATATTTTATTTATCAAAAAAGGCTCCAACGGTTTCGGTTCTTTTAAAAAACATGTTAAAACGCTACATGGATAATTGGGAATGTTCAATGTTCAAATATGTGTGATGTTGTAGTGTTCACTACAGCAACTCAGTAAATTATCAAACATTTCGACAAGAAGTGTCTCTAGTGCCGTTTTTACTTTCCTTGGCTCTACAAAGTATAAAGGAAAGTTGTGTAATCGGCTGAAAAAATTTTTTTGAGTTTTCTTCAGATCCTTTCGTTTCAGACCCTCCTGAGTCCGGATTTGGGAAAATGGTCTACGTGTCTGTCCGTGAACGATTTTTAGAGAAAAAGACCGTACCAAATCAGCTCACACTTTATATCTAGCCCGCAGGTTATCATGAGCCGTCAAAATAAGGGTATGAGCAAAATCCACCGAACGTTAACTATAGTTATCATAGTGATCTTTATATACAACGAGAAAGGTAAACGGGATGATGGAGTGTTGGGGAAGAGGGAGGTCATGTACCTCTGGAGGAAATCCCCTGAATGGAACGTCTTGAAAGATCTGTCAATTGTGGAATCTAAGTATTTTTTGAATATGGTGGTCTGTTAACCATCTGACAGACTCCAGCACTGACTTAACGGCCAGACGATGATGTCTATACATCGAAAGCGCTTGCCCACAGTAACTCACCAACCAGAGGAGACCGAACAGGTACGTTAACTTTAGTACTTTGCCTACTGGCGTACATAACCCAATTGCTTTAATACCAAATTTTTTTTCTCAAGAACGGCTATGAGATCCTTTGTTAACTTTTGTATATTAATAGCTCTCAATATGGCAACTATACCATAAAATTTCCATTTGTGGAAAAACGACCAGAGCAGCACAATAAATAACCACGATTTTTGGCGGAAATCGATTTTAGTGCGGTTTTTTCCTTATAAAGTCCGCTGAAATGCTACTACAATGTTAAAAAAATTGGGATAGTAGTACGACCCAATAGCTATAGGGTGAGTGTTTGAAAACTCTCATAAGATATATGAGAGACGCTCAGGAAATTCCGGCATTTCAACTACCGCCGTGTCGGTTACTGACAGTTTTACAAGTGTTTACCCAATAACTCCAAAAAAATTATTAGTATCCTCTTCAAAAAAATCGTGTGTACAGCCTGAATAATTCTCTGTATGCCAGTTGCGGAATAACGGTACAGGAATGACTACGAGCAGCGCAATAAATTCGGGAACTGTGAGCGCTACCGCTTCCTGCTGCCGTGAAGTGTTGTTTGACTAAGTTCAAATGAACTGAGTGATAAATGAATTGAAATACATATAAGTAGAAATAACCATGTACGAGGTGAATTGACGTAGAGCTACGGAAAGTTGCGTCTTGCAACGCACCAGATATTTCGATCAGGATGGTCATCCAGTTAAAAACATATACGATGCAAGTTAAATACCGCTCATGAGAAAATCTCGAGCAAATCCAGAAATTCTGGAATTCGAACTAACGTCTTCTACCCGTTTTCCCCGCGTTTTACGTATAATTCCAAAATAGGTTGCTACTACCAGACAAGTCGCGTTTACAGTTCCATCAATTATCTGCGCTAACAGTTTTTACGTAGAATGTTATGTTTTAAAATTTACGTGGGGACGAGGAAAGTAAAGGGGTGAGTCGCGCATAGTTCACGAATTTTCGCGAATGCTACTCACGTCATTGCAATAGTTTTCGGAATGGATTCCAGTGACTTCCCAAGACCAGTTGCGGACTTTCTCTGCTCCTATTCGCTCAGATTAGCGCTCTCGGTGGCTCATCAGCCTTAGTTTGGTCGTACACCAGAAAGTCTCACCTGCCATACTATTTTCATGGCTGGCGATTCCACAACTGTCCCACCTATATAAGCGTATTTCCATTGCCACACCCATATTTCACTGAAATACAATTGGATAAATGACTGACAACAGAGAGTTTGTTGGCACGAATGCTAATATTTTGATAAGTATATTGATACAATTTTCACTCTCAAATATAGTAATGAACGCGCATGTGCAAGTAGTTATTCGTTCCCTACTTCAAGTACGAATCAAAAGGTGTGTGCCCTCAGGTAGCTCAACGCTCCAACCACGAAATTAAAGCGGTTTTACTCTCGATACTGCGTTGTTTTCCATCGGGTCGTTGGTTTTCCGTTGTGAAAGAGAAGTTTACATGAACGGGGCCGCTGGAGGCCGAGGTCGGTGAAATGATGTGAAAAAGGAAGTGTAAACGTTGCTATGGCGGCGAGGGGGTCAATCTTTCATTCATGGGACTCCACACTGCGAAGGTGAGGGCGATCGATTTTCCATTGACAGGAGACTGAGTCTTAATTAGACGCAGGGCAGAAGAGCAGCGGCTCAGGCGTAAAACCAGACTGGAGGGAGCGGGAATTGAAGCTGAAGGAGAGGACACGAGGAATTCAAAGAGGGAAGTCATTCTCTCGCCTCGCCTTTTCCAAGACCCGCCAGTGACAGCAAAATCCACCCAATTACTCGCTGCCCGACGATACTTCGAGTTCGTTATGTGATAAACGGGCAAATTCGACATTTGGAAACGCCTTCCATCACTGGCATCTACGAGAAAATAGAAAAATCTCTCCTCAAAACGCCTCAACCGCTCTATTCACTGTAAATTCGTGTCAACACCAGTAGTGAATATTTCAGGCCACGTGAACAGTGAACAGTGAATTTATTGAGGTTGTGTGATACTTCGTAGCAGATCTTTTGGATATGTGAACGGGTACTGTTATTTAGTGAATTATTGTCTCTGCACATTATTTGCCGTCGTTCCAACTCATTTTGTTGTGTCCTGGGGACTGATGAACTGACCTCTACGAAACTCCACGTACGAAATATGTCGCCAGCTGTTTCAATCGTACCAGCTTGTTTCAACATCTCTCGAGAAAATAAAACGACCCTGACGACAAATCGAGCCCCCTTTTCTTCGGGCAATAACCGAGAAATCATTAAAGAGAATTGACACCTCAAACAGCCCTCGACCCGAGGCGATAAGTCGGCGCAATCAATAACTGAAAATTGATGCACGTAATCGTCGTTGGATGGGGGGGGGAGGGAGGAAAGAGCATCTTTGTCGTTCGAAGGGTGCCAGAGCCCCGGCGGTGCGGGTTTATTGGCTGCAGGTCTTCTCTGGAGTCCACTCCGCTCGTTAACGACCGACCCACCTGTGCGAAGACTGGTTTGCCCTGCAGGATTATTATCGCAAGCTGTAACGCCATTGAAAGAGATGATGGGGGGATGAGGGGGGGATCATGAGCCCCTTGTTTGCTCATTGGGGAATTAATCACAACGCGGAAAAGGGGATTCGGTTCTAATTCATGAAAGTTAACACATCATGAATTAGCATTACATCCTACAGATTATCAAACACCTATCCAGTTCTTCACTGCCGTTCACACCAAACAACTTTATTACTGGTGTCTGTTGGCCTGAGAACGCGAGCTGTTGGGTGTTATACTTGCGATCATGACTGGGACGTGGACAAGATGGCTATCAAATAACACCATTTATTATTAATCTCAGGGAGTATCGATGGCACTGGCATACTCGATCACTCGATGGTTACCATTGCCGCTCACAGCTGTTATACCTTTCACAACGAATATACCAACACACTAATGATGCACGCAGAAACACTCTAGAGGAGTGTAACCTCTGATAATGTACAGTGGAGATTTATGCACCTAAAAGTTTCACCAAAATATTGTTCTCTGGCGTGTGTCACTTGATACCTCATTGAATGGTTAAAAAAATGGTGAAAAATGTGAAAACGTCTCAGGCAACGGATCAATTAACGTTCTTCGGTGACACGTGCAATCGCCGGTTTTTATAACTTTTATAACTCATCGAACTGGGTTTTCATTAAATTTATTTGAACTGTGTAGAACGTAGCTGAACAGTCTACTTAGAAACTGTGGGCGTGGATGATTTCAAAATTTAGTGTGTTGCTTTTCCTCATGCCACGACCGCAATTAAGTAATCAATGCATAAGCGACACATGAGAGTGTCATTCAGTCCTTTTTTTGTGGAAGTCTGCGTTTAGAGTTTTGGAATTATCGGGTGAAAACTGTGAAAAATGCTAGGAAATGAAACGGCAGAGGTTTGGATTCCGGGATTTCTGACGTTGCTGATGATTATTTGATGGACGTTGTGAGAGAGAATGCGGGGGAGTTCGTCGCTGTAATTCGACCACACTCAGTCGCGCCTTCTCAGTCACCACGCCGAACCAGGTCGCTCGTTGTCCCTTTCCCACTGCCTTCCATCGTGAGCCAACGGTCGAATATTATTGTCATCAGTTCATTCATAGAATTACAATTTATTTTCCTATTTTATCATACGACAACATTTTGCCAAACCTTGAGTTTTATGTCCTTCCACCGAGTTCTAAACTACTGGCGACAAAAGGACCAGCGCTTCTCATGATGGGGCTTGAACTTTACGTAGAGACTACTGATAGCCACTTGGCGGGATGTGCCAGGCCAAAGACAGTCAAGGTTGTTTATCTAACTCTCCAGGGAGATCCTCAGTCGGCTAACATTGGAAAGTCAGAGGTACCAAGTTGCAGATTCTGGAAGGCGGAGTGGTGCGGCTCAGATTGCTTGCGGTCCCTCCGCTGCGGCCAGCGGAGGTTGCAGGGATGAACCTCAAGAGCGTTTTGCAACTAGGAAGAGAATGGTGGGGACGTCGCATCAGGGAATACTGGCTTCACAGGAGTTGGGAATGGAACTGAGAGGACATGAGGTGGCTCACACAATAGTCCCATTTGAGGATGTGAGGCTCCATTGCGTACACTGATTTCTGAGAAAGCGATTGCGACACGAGTAAGATGTATCATGAAAAAAAGGCTGCAAATTATCACTCAACGGTATATTATTATGTTTGAACTGATTGAACTACCCTATTCATACAGGTATATCAGCAAGCTGGAAATGACTATCCCAACACCCCGTCCGATTCGATTCAGCATAAAAAACATAGTGTTATTATTCAGAATGAATAATAAACCAAAAATGACTATTAAACGATACAAAACATGACATGACTGCAATGGAATGACGAAAGTTGATGTTTTCAGGCGATGCTGGGCAATTGATACGACGGAACGACTCGAGCTGGCAGGCTGTTGGAGTGAGGCGGGAGGCAGTGGGAGGAAATGAGCGCAACCTAGGGAGAAAGAGAACTTTCGCTACATCGTCCAATGAGTTCTTTCAACTACTGCGCAATATGGGTTCCGAGTTGCTCGCGGTGTTGATGATGCCCTCTTCCATCTCACACGGAGGTTGTATGAGATCAGGGACATGAGGCAGATGGCGGCGGTTGTCTTCCTTGACCTGCAGAAAGCCTTTGATTCTATCGATAGGGCGATGCTCCTCTCCACTCTTTCTGATGTGGGGCTGGTGGAGGCAAGCTTGAAATGGTTCTCCAGCTACCTGTCGGGTCGTGCCCAATATGTCGCAATTGGGGAGACTGCTGGCACTCCAAGACCTATAGATTATGGTGTCATTCAAGGAAGTACACTTGGGCCAATCCTCTTCCTGATCTACATCAACCAGTTGGCTGCTTTGGCTCCCGCTGGCGATGTGCTCCTCTTCGCGGATGATGCGGCTGTTGTAGTCTCTGGCTCGACGTGGGGTGAGGTTCATGGCAGGATGCAGGGTCTCCTGGACAAGATTAATGGCTGGCTGCTTGGACGTTTCCTCTCTCTGAACGTGATGAAAACCAAGTGTATGTTTGTTGGTGGGGGCAGCATCCCTGACGTTCGTGGGCTGAGAATCCATTCGTGCCATGATCCTGCTGGCTGTGACTGCGCGGAGCTCGAAGTAGTGCCACAGTACAAGTACCTAGGGGTAATTGTGGAGAATTCTCTCACTTGGGAAAAGCATATCTGCCATCTTTACACCAAGCTCCGCAAATTCCTTTATGTTTTCCACCATGTGAGGCATCTCCTATTGGTCGATCGTCTGGAATTGGTGTACACGTCACTTGTTCAGTCCTTGCTCCAGTATGGGATTGTGGCGTGGGGGGGGGGGGTGCATTCCCGACCCATATGAGTAAATTGGTGACCTTACAAAAAGGAATTCTAAAGGTGATGCTTACCAAACCAAGAAGGTTCTCAAGTGAGCTCCTGTTCCGAGAGGCCAAGGTATTTTCGATACGTCAGCTCTTCGTCAAGGCCATGGTCCTTTTCTTCTATGCCAACCGTTGGGCCGTCGAGAGACCGTACGTAAACCCCCATCCGACTAGATTCCAGTTCCTCCGGCGTGTCGTTCACCCTAAGATCAACTTGTCCCTTACCTCTAGAAGTCCGCAATACCTCATCTACCTAGTTTATAATTCTCTTCCGGCTTCTCTTACGGACCCTTCTACTCACTCCCGGTCCTCCTATAAAAAATGTATATACTCCTGGCTTATTGCCCTGGGGTCAAACGGCGTAGAGGATCTCCTAACGAGCCCTTACGTCTAGAACCCTCCATTTTTTCAGATTTTTCAGATTGATATGAGTGAATCATAGCACACGAAACATGCGTAGTCACTTGCTAGGCACTGTAATAATGTTTTATAGGTACATGTTTATCCTATTGAGTTTGTGTTTGGCATTATTTTTATTTATTTTTCAATGTGATTTGGTATCAATAAGGAATTTGATTGTGTCAGTTATGGGAATGGTGGGAAAATATCGGAACTTATGGAATTATTATGATATTGGAGCTACTCTGGCCCGTCAATACAGGTTTACCTACAGACGGGCCACACTATTCAGCGCGTAATTCTGTTTTTTTCCTGTCTTCAAGAATATTTCTGTTCCGAATAAAGTTTATTCTATTCTATTCTATTCTATTCTACTAGAATTCACCTCACTATACTTACCGTGATTTCACTATTGTCCATCAACAGGCAATCCTGCGCCTTTGAGGCCCGTTAATTCGACTCAGCATGGAAAAATACCTTGGCAACGATACCAAACGTCTAATTGCGATAAAACTGCCAAAATGTCGTCTTCTTTAATTTTCTAAACGATTTTTTGCTCATATTAACCATGCGTTACGTCCGTCCTGATTGCCGAGTAGACGGGCACAACCAGATACCATATAGAATTATGGTGCGAAAGAAAGGATCGTTTAGACCACGGTAAATGCCTAGAAGCGTTAAGTGCTCCTCTCCCGGCCATTGTAACACATTTTTCCTGTATAATGATGAACCAAAACTGAACTAGAGTTCAATCGACTCAAATTTAATAACTAGTCTATAGATTAACGTGAGCTCCTCACGAACCTAATCGGCCCAAATCTATTTATAGTTATAATGCTCAAAACACGAATATATTTTCACTTCAACGATTTCTGTGAAATTATTCGTGTCAAAAGATTCGAATGACGCCACGATAATTGGGAACGTTTGCTCGTAGGAACATGAGAATAGCACAATAAATTATCAACGGTTTCGACGAAAAACTATTTATGTAACTATTTTTTTGTTCATCATAAATCTCACTCATGTAACGCTGACGTTCTCAAAAAAATTAACACGATCTGTACGACGGAATTTTTCACAAGAAAAACCGAAAAGACTTCCAGAATTCCAAATAAACTGAGTTTTTTCAACGGTTTTCACAATTTTTTACACTTCCATAACTAAGATGACGAACATCATCAGAAAAATCGTGTTGACAGGTCCATACGTCAACCTACGCGTTGATTGCTCAATGGAGGAGGTGACATGAGCAGCTGCGGCCCCTGCTACGGAGCGTTCCAGTTGTACCTGGCTCGCTTAAGGTGAGTGAAAAATATATTATGATAGTTGGTGGGGCGAGAAAAATCTTGGAAATATAACGTGGCGCGTGTCAAATATTTCTGAAAGTCCTAATGTAATATTATTGTAGTGTATAAAGAATAATCTTAAGTCACGTAATTATTTTCTGAAGAATGAACATTTAACACTTTCACTCAAATGGGATCGCCCTCACGAAAAATGTAATCAAAAGCGTTACGGCGTGTCTTGATAACCGTTTTGGATCAAAATTCCACGTCTTTTAACCTTCCATGTCAATTAACAGGACGAATGAGTTTCGAAAGGCACATAAAAAACATTTCCTCGAATGCTATTCGTTTTGTACTGAAGAGAATTCTAAGTACTTTGGGCACATTTATGGCCCCATACTCTTCTTCCGCTTTCAACGAGGATGATTAAAAGAGGGAAAACGTTAAAACATTTCGGTGTAATCGTTAAGTCAATGAGAGGCCAATAATGAAAGAGCTGCAGGCCTAATTCGCTCTTCATCGCAATCGAGAGGCGATTAAAACCAGCATTACTGCGAGAATCTGTTACAGTCGAGCGAGCAGTTGGGTGGGTTCCAGAAGGCTCATCGGATGGAGGAAGAGATGAGGAAAACCAACCAGGGAGGATGGAGCGGTAATAACAGTCTATTGTCGATGGAACGAGAGATAGACAGTGAAAAGTGTTGAAGAGAATGACGATGGAAACGTTTTGCGGAGAGACCTTCACGGGTTGGGCCCAATTCGAGCGGCGGAAACGAAAGGGAAGTTTCAAAGGAAGTTGTCTGGCTACGCGTAGGGAACAACAACAACGGTAAACCTCAAGTCCGGTAATTTTATAGCCCCACCCCAACATGAGTAAAGAAGAATAGATGCGGCAGAGAGATTCAAAGACCTTTCTTCATCGAAACTATCGCTAAACTCAAGCCCGAACTTCAGCAAATAAAGCGCATCTTTCGGTCAAAATCTGGCATCCACGTACACTTTTCATTGGGATAATTCCCCAGAAACTAATGTTGTGTGCCAGCCCACCAAACACTGGGTAAAAGTTTAACTACCACTGCAGCCTCTAATGGGCGTATTGTGTGACGTCCATGTCTCAGCTTCCTTCAACATTCTCCCACGAAGTACAAGGCAGCCGTGAGAACATCATCTGGCTGCAAGATAGTCACTCCAAGCTTCACAAAAATTGTTGTTTCACGTAATCAGAGGTGTTTGCGATTAACATGCTGTGGCACATTACAAATACCTAAAAACGTTAGGAGATACATATAGAAGATATAGAAAAGTGGGGAGTTTAGTACAGATGAAGGAATTCAGGCCAGTGAGATGACTATATTGTTGTGAACAACGGAGGTAATTTACTGGATAGAGCATGTGAGAGACAGTGGGCACATGGAGGTCTCTGGATAGGTGAACTGAGTTAAGGACGAGAGCTGAGAGGGAATGGGGCGAGGAAGAACCCTCTGGGCAAACTGTTAGAGAGAAATGTCGGTCGCTCGGGTCATAAAACTGTGTTGGCAGGCCTTGAAATGTCAAGGAGTTGATTAAGAGGGGGCTTTGTGATTCCTGGATTAGCTGTTGATAGCTGGGGAAAAGCCCAGAGCTCAGGATCTTCTGTTAGGGCCACAGGCACTGAACGTTATATTTTCCTTTATGGATGATTCCGACAAACTTTACAACTGTTATTTAGTATCACAACAACTGAAAGAAACAGAGAGTTCATTGAGGTTGAGCTCCAAAAAGTTCCTGCAGGATGAACTCTATTTTCTCACCGACGAACAACCCAAAATACACTCCTTTCGCTCTCCAAAATGTTTAACTCGGCGTTTCAATTTTGTACAGTTATTCGATCCCCCCTTCCCCTTTTTGTCTAATTGAGGGCAAGCAATTAGAGAGCCCTAGAGACGTTTTCTCTCACGGTCCACCTTCTCTCTTCCGTTTTCCCGACTGCTCTCACTTAACCAAATCACTAACCGCCTTAATTGTGATTATCCTAGCGAAAGAAGATATTCTGACACAGTTGGAAGTTGTTTCATTCGTCAGAAGCTCGCTCTAGATGACGAATCTCAGTATGCGTCAACATTTGTGAACACTTCAACCTTACACTACACTTCACCACTTCATTCTTACGTTACATTTGCACGCGGGTTTCATATCGAATTTTTATGTTTCAGAAAAGACTGAACTTATTCTGAGAATGAACTTTCCTGATAAGGGAAGAAGCCACAAATGTAAGCCTTCGTCTCACAACAACGACTCCTGTTGGAGAGTTATTGAGTTCCCCTAACGATGAATAGTACGTAACATATTCCTGTAGCGGATGTGATACTCTCTCTAATTTCCTGACAGAGAATCACTGAAAACGGAATGTTAAAATCCGCAAACCAATAAATGACCTCGGAACTGATGAAATGGTCATAAAGTGTATGAATAAGTATCGTTTCCTCTTGAGTCCCAGAATCATCATTTGAGAAAATGATCTATGTACGCTATTGAGAGAGAACGGCAGAAGCAAATCGGCTCAAGCAGTTACTTTTTGATGGATTCGAGACAGACAGTTTCACAGCAGACGACCTGGCTTTGATGGGTGTTATTAACATTTCATGCGAGGACCACAAACGATCAACGGGGGGAGGGTGTAAAATCTGTGGAAGGGGATCCAGTCACCTTATTAAACCGTCAACAACTTTTCAACGGCTGTAATATATGGGTTGACTATCAATCACGGCATAACTCCTCCTCTTCCTTCGACTCTTTCTTTTGCTCCATCCAACTGGTTAGTTCTCCTACCTCGATTATTCTCAAGGTCTGAATCTTGAATGGATGCGTCGCAGGGCATGTCACTGTGCATCGACTACCTGTTTCTCATCATGCTAATAAACTGAGCTTGCTTGTATCGATATGACCTCTTAAGCCGTTTAACGGAACAGACGCGACTGTAGTTATGAGGGGGGGGGGGAGGAGTGTGTTTCAGAAGCAGCTCAGATTTAAGATAGAGGTGGGGAAGGCTGTGTGATTCCCTCGACAAGGATACGGCAAATCTTTACTACATCATTTGTGTTGGAATGCTCTTTCTAAAGGAATCGTCTCAGCAGTGTCATCAATCATAAGTTAATTGCTCAGTAAGGGGCGTCGCGTGAGTAGCATAAGCACAATAAATTCCATTATTAAGCGCTACCAGTTAGGTGCGTTCGCTTCAGTACACATTAAATGAAACAATAACACGTTTTATTAGCTGCTTGAGCGTACTTCTGCTTCTGAAGGTACGTGGGGTTAAGGAAAGTTGTGTGGTGCGTCGCACCAGATATGTCTTTGTATCGTTGATTACAAATCCCCTCTAAATATACCGACTCCAATTATTGAGCGATGTAAGGGGATGAGAAATATAGCAGCGAAACCGGTAGTGGGGTTTCGGTACCAATTTGGATGGGGCGAAAACCACACATCGTACTGTAGTATGGCCGTTATTACCTTCACCCCATTGCCTAAATTTATGGAGGTTGCCCCCTTTCCTTCCAACTTTCCAGCCTTTTCCCACGAGCCTCCTGCGAAATGTACCATAGTAGGAGTACTCCCACCAACTGATATTCCCAAGCACTTGGATGATGGCACATGAAAAAAATATCTGGTGCGTAGCAACACACTACTTTCCGCCACCCCTTTAAGTTCGAACACCATCTACATAGGCGGGCGCTATATCTTCGTTCAACGCATTTTTACAGGAACATTTATACGGAACAAAATGTAGGGACTAGTTAGCTGAGAGCACTCCGAAAGTTTGATCGAAATCGTTGGAGCCGTTTTTGAGAAAATTGGAATACCGATAAATTAATATTCGACAAATCTCCTTTTCTGAGTTAACTTGGCTTATGTCTCCGTTCAACATATATATACAGAAATAATTATGGAGAACGAAATGTTGGTATGGAAGACTAAAAGACACTCCATTGGGATTTATCACATCTGGTGAAAAAGTTACCCTGGAATTTACGGAAATGTTAGAAAAAACGTTATTTTCGACACATTTTCATTTTTATCTCTGTTCGATGGACCGTCACAAGAACATTTATTCAAAACAATATGTAGATATTAACTAGTTGAAAACATCCTGTGAGTTTGGTGAAAATCGCTGAAGCCGTTTTGCCAAAAAGCGTAAAAAACCTATTTTTGCTTCATGGGCCTATATCTCCGTTCACCGTATTTTCATGGAGATATGTATAGAGAAGAAAAGTTAGGTATTGATTAGTAGAAGATAATTTGAGAGTTTAATCAAAATCGTTAGAGCCGTTTTCGAGAAAAATGCGAAAAACCCTAGTTTTTGGTACATTTTCGTCCCCCACCCCCCCTTCCCATCGGCCGAAATCGTCCATAACCTTATTTTGGTGTGTACAAAAATAACGAACAAAACAATAAAGAACCAGCTCAATGGGATCAGCCGTTCTCCCGCAAATCGAACTACAGACAGACACACACACACACATACACACACACACACACACATACACACACACATACACACGGACCACGCGCCGAAATTAGGTTTTTTAGGCTCAGTAGGCCTCAAAACGTAAAGATCTGAAGAAAACCCAAATTTTTTTTTTGGGCCGATTACTATACTTTCCTTCCCTTCGGGTAGCGGAAAGTAAAAAGAAGTGTTCCTTCTCTGGTATTGAACGCAGCACGTCACATACGATAGTGGACTCTCTATCCACTAGGCTATGAATATGAATACGAATACGAAATCTTTATTGACATGAATTGTGTACCAAAATTATTATTATTAAATAGTTTGAGTAAGGAATGGGTAAAGCATCAATACCAGCATAAGACTGCCTCAATTGGTCTTACATATAAGTCAGGTGGAAACAAGTGGGGTACTATAATTAGGTAAATTAGGGTAAGGAAAAAATTATTGAACAAAACCGTAAGACGGAGGGTTACAATATATTACCAGTTAAATTAAATTAAGGTATTCGCTAGTACATGTAGGGGGAGAAAAAACTTAAATCCGCCTTCTTATGGGTCTTGGCTTACAGCAGGGTTTCTGGGGGGCGTTAAGTTGTTTTACTAGCGGATTAGGGTGCGTTCTAAGTTTGCTTGTAAACGAGTAAGGTAGATGGTGGATGAACGGCGAAAGCATTTCCAGCGTATACGTCCTGGGTGGGGGTGGCCACATCTGTGCGTACAGGGCTGGCAGTTGCAATGGGCAGGACTTTGGGTCGTTTGTAGTTTCTCTTGGTGGGTGTGCGCTGCGGTATACCATATATCATGGTTGTTCTAATGATGGCTGTGTATATGACTAGCTTGAGCTTAGTACTTAGAGCTCGTGCTTTCAGTAGATGACGGTATCTACCGAGTTTGTGTAATGCCTTTCTGTTCACCGTTTTGATGTGCGTACTAAGCGTGAGTAGTTTATCTAGGTACCAAGGTATTTCACTGATGGGAGGAATGGAATTTTTACCCCTCTTATCGTAATTTCTTTGGGAACCTTACGCTTTGCCGTGAATAATATGGCCTCAGTTTTGCTGCGTTAATTTTTATTTTACGGTGCTCCAGCTTCTGTATAATCATGTGGGCAGCATTTTGGAGTCTATTTGTGGCCTTGTTAGGTGATGTACTGGATGTGTACAGTGCGATATCATCTGCGAATCCCCCAATGCGGACATGGGGTGGTAGATCATTGAACACATCTGCTATGTACAAGCTAAACAGTACTGGTGATAGAACAGAGCCCTGCTGTACTCCAGCTGAGATTCTTTTCTTGATGAGCTAGCTTGTCCTGTTGACTTGGAATTGGATGAGTCTGTCCTTGAGGTATGAGTGGATAATCTAACATATTCCCAAGGAGATGTTGGATCTGCTCAAGCGGGTGATTACTCCTTCTGCCCTGACTGAGTGGAAAGCTTTCTCAGAGTCCAATAGGAGGAGAGCAGTAGTTTTGGCCTGGGACATCTGGAGCTTTATGTGGTCTGTAACTCTTGCAAGTTGATGGGAGGTTGCATGTTGATGCCTGAGCCCCATTTGGGACGGTGGGATGATGTTTAGTGACGTGATGTACCTCAGCAATCTGCTCAGGATGACTTTCTCGAACACCTCGGACAGGGTAGGGAGTAGGCTGATGGGACGATGGCTTGCTGGGATAAGAACGCCAAGACCGCCCGTAACATCATCCATGTGGGACGCTGGATCCCAAGTGGAGGGGGTAAAAAATGAGATACTACAACGTGATCGGTTGAGGGGTGGTACGAGGCGTGGTTTTCTTACCCCACTCCAAATTGAGCCAGAACCCCCATATCCGGTTTCGCTACTCCATTTTTCTCCAAATCATCACAGATGATGATAATAGCTTTCCTTTTCGTAACGTATTTGACTGTTGGTTAGTTAAAAACCATTTGGCGAACATGTGGTTCCTCCAATTTATATTTAGGTTTGTTGTGTTTCAAAACTTCGGAAGGAAGTGAAGTTGGTATTTGCGGGTTGCACTCTATACCACCCTCCTCGGAACTAGGGCTAGACAGAAGGTGGTTTATTGTTCTCCACTCAACAGCCAGGAAAGTCTCGTAAAGCTGCTATTCGCAGCGGGTTCCAACTAAGAACGGAAACAACGAGAAAAAAAAAAAAAATGCGGCTCCCGTTCTACGGCATCTGGAAATACGACGCGGTCTCGAAATTAACGGGCAGAGAAGACGTGATTCGATAGATGGAAGCGATGGAAATGGTGATTTCAAAACTTTTAAGCCATGAAAAGAGCGATAAAGTTCGGCAGAACCATAGCCAGACGCTTCGTCGGTTTACGATATCTAATTTTCATCTTTAGAGGTTCGACGGAGGCTTTTCATCATCAAGCCGTCTCGAATAGTAAAACTGTTGGCGCCTGGATGATGGTACTATGACATTTATACTTGCGCACCATTCCACGATCTGCAAGTCACAATCGAAATGTGAGCTCCTGCTGTTCAACCGTTCTTCGACAGGCAATCCATTTTCTTCGTATTTTGTTACCTCAGCATTTGTCTCTATGATACAGGATTGTATCATTTGAATTGCAAAACTTGAACAAGCATTAACTTCGAGGTAAGACCCAGCAGTCCGACTGGAAGAGAATATGCGTTGCGTGTTTTGACCAGGGTAGACAGGAACGACCACGAAGACGGGTTTTAGCTTAGCACGAACTTGTTATTGAAGAGTTGGAATATCACAAGATTTGAAGAATTAAATGAACAAAGAAGAAGTGACTAGAACAGGATATGATTTGAGTATAGAAGTGCGAACAAAGGGTGCTCTGAAGGAAGGGAGGAGAAATCCGAATTGGATGCCGGCGAGAGGTGAAACAAGGGTCTGTTGGGAAGACTGGGAGACGACCGACTTTCGCAAGAACTCTTAGAAGAATTAATTTGGTAGGAGCTGTCTATTGTGGAGAGGAAAAGAATATTGGGGAAAGTCCAGAAGAAGGGGACATTTTTTGTCCATCGGAATTAACTCGAGAGGTGCTTTCCATGGGTAAAAAAAGGGCTTGAGGACAGAAGGTGTTCGGGGAAGCAATGACTTTGTCGTTAGGACCAGTGAGTCCCATTCGGGCAAGTTCGCATATTTGAAGGTCAAAGACCCAGCTAATTCGGCGTGCACCGATCATTGTGCGTGAAGGATAACGACGAAGTATTTGCTACTTTCTGCCAAAATCCTAAAATGTATGGGGCCCCAAACCTCACCATAACCATCTTTGTGCGTGGAGAAAGGACAATCTTCGAAATTTGATGTTAGGAAATTGAAAATGGAAGGAGATCATTATGGCCGATTGTTTATTGAATATTGCCTTTGATGAAGGACTTTGAGCATCGCGACAGTAATGAGACAGGCAATTACGACAAACGAAGGCGGGATTGTTTTGAGGTGAGGATATTTACAGAGGAGAAAAGTCTCCCCTCCAGCTATCATGGCCTCTTCAAACCAGACGAGATATATCCAGTCAATTTTCAACTTGCTAGGCGATAGAGCACCTGTAGTACATCAAACATCACTGAATCGTTGCAATCTCAGTGGGCACAGGATTTGAGACCAAGAAAACCTCAAAAGAATCGTTTTTACAATGAGAAACCGCAGCAGAGAAAACTGCTCGTCGTTTTTATATATCACAATCGTGTTATAACTAGTTTCCAAATGTTCAAGGTTGCACACGAAAGGATTTTAGTGGAACTTTTTTCTCATATGGCACAAAAAGCGTACGCCGATGAGCTATTAGCGCACAGGTAGGAAGTAGTCGCTTCTATGCATCAATACACAGAAGAAATGCCGTCGACTTGTGAACGGCCATCAATGCACGTCTGAATCAAACACTCCAGCCCCCTCTTCAACCCGCTCCTACGGCCAACTGCCTTCGTATTGAAACCGCATTGTCCGCTCTGTCGTTCTGGAGCACGAGGGGCTGGTAATTTTTTGGCCTACTGTTATTGAGTCGTGTAGGCTGCGAGGCATGTGTGGATTGGGCGTGAATCCTGAGAAGTGCGGTTCGGTCTCCTTGGTGCCGCCCTATGGAGGTTACAACGTGAGGGTCGTCGACGAGGGTGGTGGTACTTTGGAATCGAGTTTCGCAGAGCAAGCTCTGTAAGCCGCCTGGACCTCAGTCCATCTTCGGAAAGCTGGACAGTTCCACTGAAGCCAATTCAGAAAGTGCACTTTCTTTAGACTTGCTCCAAAAGCTGTCGTACGTGGTTTTTGGGAGGTTGACCGTTCGGAGACTAATAAGACAGGATAGACTACTACTGTGCGTGCTTGCCTAGGCCTCCTACATAGCGTCGTACATGCATAATTTCACGCTCTGATTCGATTTGGAAGGCTCTCTCCTCTCTCTACCGTTTTTGAGCAGTAAGCGCTTGCTGGCTTTGAGGCTGGTTTTGGATTCGTCCAGGATCAGCTGCCGTGGTGTAACATGGCCCAGTAAGCCATCAAAGTTGGTTGCTCTACATGGTTTGGTTGGCAGATGAGAACTCAGGCAGTGCACCGACCCCCCTACTGGTGGGTTTCGACTAACTTTGTACTTTGCTTAGTCCTAGGGAGAAGGGAGGGGAAAAAAGTTAATAGCATGGAACACGCTTCAGGCAAATGACAGAAAGCGTCACGTTGGGAGGGAACAAAATCTTGTCACGATGTAATAAGAAATTTGGCCCTTTCAACCACCTTTGGCCGTTTCTTACTCACCCCACAACTCCTACTTCCTCGCATGTATTAACATAATCGTTGTCACACTTCCAGTTTAGTGTTCACCAGCTCTAAGTCTTTCAGGGGATAATTTGAGATCTTAACTGCACGTGTACATTTGAAAACAGCGTTGTGTTCGACTTGAACGATTTTTACTACGCCTGTTGACTGTTCTTGTTGTGGGATACCAACCAATCATATAGTATCATTTACGTTTTGTTATTTATTGCATCAATGCGTCATACTTTGCGTAATTGTGATACTTTTAGTATGGACGTGCTTACGGTCGTTTCTGTTCATGTTAGCCCGAGAAAAAAAACTCACGATTGATATTCCTTTCTCTACTTAGAAGAATGGAGACATGGAACGTTGGATTGGCTGGCGCCACGTTTTTCTCTCTCCCCCCCCCCCGTTTCACACTCGTTTCCGGCAACCTGATAAAGTTGGTTGGGCTCGAAAGGCGTCCTTTGTTTTCGTCAAACCTTTCTTTTCGGTCGTCGGGACAAGCCAGTTTTTGTCGTGTTCCAATCCGCGCCAAATGTGGAGCTTCGGAGTTCGACGTAAAAAATCAAAAGAACAAATATCTTCGTTTCATTTACTGAGGCGGCTTTCTGAAGGGAAAGAGGATGGCTCGATGGTGGGGGGGGGAGGTTGGGAAAAGTCGGTAGATTCTAAAGGGTTGGAACATTAGAGAAGCTTTTGATCTTTTGTAACTGAAGCCAGGCGGAACTAAAAGTGCGAGACCTGTGAAAAGCTTCTTTTTTTTACTTCTTCGTTCTTCAATGGAAAATTATTCGAGTCCCGAATGTTTTAATGCAGTAAGGACTAGTGTATTTGCCCGGGAGGTGGGGGGAGGACTTTTTTTATATTTTCATGGCGCTTTTCTGAGCGACGCTCCTAATAAATATGTTTCTAGCCGCGGGAAAGGAATTGCGTTTGAAATCCTTGAGGGCTTTGTGGAATCCGCAAAGTGTTTTATTCAATTTATCTTTCGAGTGGATTCTTTGTTCCTGAGCGAGCATTCATTCACTCCGCGTAATCCTCCAGTTGAGTCGCTTTTTCCTTTCACGGCTGCATTTGCACGTTTCGATTGAGAGGCTGAGCGATGAATCAAGGGTAGTATCGACCGTTGAAGTAAAGCCGGCGAGTAATGAGGCGGTTAACGGATATAATCTGCATTGTACGAAAGACTAAAATATTTCACTTCTCACCATCAAACATTTCAACGAGTCAGACTCAATCCGTGGCAGTTTTATTTTTCGACGCATTACGTTCGAGGTATTTATTTCGACTCCCAGCTCACTTTTCATGTGCATGTCATCTCTAATTGAGCTCTCAGAACGTTTGGTTATCAACGTCTACGGTTATCGTTTTTTTTTTCTGTCCTTTAACGGCCACAAATGGAGTGCTGCTCGACGGCGTGGTACCCATTTTATGCCAACGGGAAGAACCAGCTGGAAAGAATCCAGCGGATATTCCTTCATTGCTACTCGCGCAGGGCCACACTTCGCCCTATAGCACTTTATGATTAGCAGCCATCGGATTAGTCGGATAATTATCGAAAATGTAGATAAGTTTAAAAATAATTGAATAGAATTTTTTGTTGTTGTTGATAATATAATTATTGATTACCTTTTGTTTTTAATCGTAAGAATGGTGAGTTAAATATTTTCGACTGCAGCGTTTACTAATAGTTTATGCAATTTATTCATAATCATACAAATACTTTTCAGGTGCATTTCTGAATATTAAATTGTTTACAGAAATTATAATCATGTCTGGAAGACGTCGTCGTTTGAACATAGGTCGTAGTGCTGTGAACGACAGAAGAGCAGTGCTAGGTGTAAAAAACAGGGCCGAGAACGTTTAAATAACTCCTAGCAATGAATCATGAATTAATGCTGCGTATCTGGGCGCAATCTGTTTGGCAGGACTTAGCTGGGTTGTTTTTTTACCTCCAAACGTCCACGCATGGTTTCACCTCAGCACCCACCCCCTTTGTTTGTACCTGTGGGAAGTCTCGCTCCTCCGTTATTTCCAAGTGACAACGGATTTCCCACTTTTCTGGACTATCCAAAAACTGTACTTTTCCTACCTCTATTTTCACGTTTCTCTGCTCCTACCCCCCTTTTTACGTTAGAGCTCCTTACAAGTCAGACATCCATCAGCACTCGCGAATGACAGTGGTCTCCCAGTTCTCCCAACAATTCTTCTCTCAGCTCACGCTACTCACAACTCAACTCCCTCTCTCTCACTCACTCTCTCTCTCTCTCTCTCTCTCTCTCTCTCTCTCTCTCTCTCTCTCTCTCTCTCTCTCTCTCTCTCTCTCTCTCTCTCTCGCTCACTCTCCCTCCACTTACTGTCTAAAGTATCACAACCAGTTCACGTGAATTTAGAGTCCCTTGCTCACATTTATACACTCACCCTCAAACTGATAACCCTATTCTGTAAAGTACAATGGAGTCCTCACTCACACTCACCATGTCCATTTATTTATCAGTTTCGAGCTCCCCTCTTTGAGCCTCCAACTCCGTCTAATGGCGTTAGTCCACAGTTATATTATGAAGGGAAAATACTTGTATCTAATAACTTAAAAACTACTCGACTTACAAGTTTAATTATCTTTATTTTTCCCAAAATGTTTTTATTTCTTAATTTCCTTCCAAGCGAAGCTGAAATGGACCACTAGTATCAACTAAGTTGTTTTTGATAACCAAAGAAGGGATTGTGAAGAGATAAAGACCATCAGCACTCCAAATCATATCGAGCATGCTAAGAACATTTGGCACATGTTGTGAAAACTAAATTAGTTTAAAATAAAAACTCGAAAAATATCTGGTGTGGTGGGTCACAAAACTTTATCCAGCCCCATTCCATTGTTTCTTACAATTCATGCGAACTTGTTAATCACGACTTGAAGTACTCCGCAGCAACTGATTGCGGTTAACGTACCAGAATTTATTGGCTGCTGCTTCTCACGCGACGACCTTCATTGAAAATTCAGAGTATTGTTAATTTATTGGTCAACATCATTTTTTGGGCGAGGTTCATGTCAAAGGTAATTGTAAAGGAAAAAGTGCTAAAAATGATTGTAAGAACCGGCGTTGGTTTGACTTCCGGAATTTTTCGTTAGCTCTTTGTTATCCTTCATTCATTGACTGAATAAAATCGTTCGTGTACCTCTTTTGAGCACCATTCTAATTTTTTCAAGGGAGGTAGCCTCAAGTGAGCGAGATTTATGAGGAAAAACTGCCTTAAAATCGCATTCCTTCAAAGCTCTGATAATTTATTGTGCTGATCTCGTTATTTTTCCTCTGACGAAAATTGTATCCTACTGCCTCATCATCAATGATTGTTTATGAAAAGATTTTAATCGAAATTGATGCAGCAGCTTTTGACTAAAATAAATCCTAAAGTTCTTAACTTGCTGTTGATTTTCTTTTAAGAATCATTAAACTCCCATCGTACAGGCAGCTCATTGGTTCGCTACGATTTGTTGGTGATCACTGGTGTCGCATGAGCTAAATTTGTGATGAAAAAACTGCGCTAAAATTCGACGAAATTTCTGATAATAATGCGTTGGTATCTTTTCATCATTCGGAAGTGTACATACAACGATTGCAGCCGTTTTTTGAGGAAAAATGGGTGTTTTATATATTATAGCGTTTCATATTGAGATCCAGGCTAAATATCGAATTTTAGACGAATTGGTTGAGCCGTTCCCTCTGAATCGCGTTCACGGGCAAGGATCATTTTCTGGAATGGCATTTTTTAAAGAAGCCCTTAAAACGTGGAGGTCGGAAGAAAAATAGTACAATATTTTCGCTAACTTAATGCCGGGGGGAAGTGTGGACGTTTGAAGGCGTTTCGGCCAAAACCGGAACTAACGTACAGCTGTTTAAATGTTCACTGCTGAAACAGCTTCAAACGTCGTTTCGTTTTATCGTTCCTTCAGCCCTATCAAACACATTGCATAGAGTGAAAGAACTTGCAGAACTCTAACTTAAACAAACTCCGCTTGGACATTTTGTTAGATAACTTGAGTACAGTTTTCTTACCCAAACACCATGCAAAAGATTCATGCTGACAATCATTTCCTGACCCCCCCCCCCCTCTCATAACACTACCTTTCTCTGACCTGCCAATGTGCCTCGCTATGGACAGTCAGGGCTCAGGCAGTGTCGGGAAATCGGGTGAGTAAACGCGAGACAAAACTAACAGCGGAGCTGGGAAACCCTCGAAGAGTTATTTCGGAAACCCATATTTGAACGTTATTAATGCCCCAACTATTGTGCTAAGCGTGAGATATGAAATTACAAGGTAGATTTGAAACCGCCCAACTTTGGTTATCATTATCGCTCGCTAATTAACTTCGGATTAGCTAGTCGACTAACAAACGAGGGCCAGGAGTGGCGGCGGAGAGAGAGAGAGAGAGATCATCAATTCAGGTTCACTAAGACCTCTGAGCCTTTGCTCTCACGCATTAATATGCTAATCGTTTGAGATGTTCACTATTCTGCTCCCGAGCTTTGTTTCGGAGCAAGTCGTCCGGAAGGTGATTCACGCTCCCGCAAAACATTTAAATAGTCGGGTTCTCGTCTATAACATAATTTCGCTCAGTCTATGCCGACTGCTACGCAGTTTAAGTTCGTCGA
The DNA here is from genome assembly GCA_020466155.1 of Pachypeltis micranthus. Classification (NCBI taxonomy): domain Eukaryota; kingdom Metazoa; phylum Arthropoda; class Insecta; order Hemiptera; family Miridae; genus Pachypeltis; species Pachypeltis micranthus. Next base: position 37,324,560 of record CM035773.1, read on the forward strand.
TTAATTCACGCTCTGTCCAAACAGAGTTCCAACAGTTCACACTTTCTGGCCGACATAACCAATCATACAGTTGAATTAAAAATATCTCCGTTCTCTTCACAGAATCGACACTGTTCGATACCCGAATGAAATTTTCTGTTCAAACCACAAAAATTATAATTCCTGTAGCTATGCGAAGGAAAGTTGCGTAAACACTTGCTGAAACAAAATTAAGTACTCTTCAGATCTCTTTTTTCTAGAAGAGTCTGAGTTTTTTTGTGTTTGAGTGAATGAGATTAGGAGAGAACGGCTCCACCGCATTTGCAAACAATTTTATGTTTAGTCTGCAGATCAACTCAATGTTTAGTCCACTTTTATCAATCAAAAATATTTCTTTTCCTTGGCCCCACCTGTATTCAGCGATTTTCATTACTCTAGCAGCTAATCAAATCTATTTTCCATTCAGTTTGTATCAACTTTCTACATGACAACTAGAGGTACTTAAGGTTCCGGAATTTATTGGGCTGCCCCTACTCGTACCACGGTCATTATTGAGCAATCAGTGCACCGGTGATTTACGACAATGTCCACACGTTTTTTGTTGAGAAAGATCGTATTCATCGTCACGGAATAATCGGGTAAGAACTGTTAGAAATGGGGAAACTTCCAGAATTTCTGGAGGAGATTCTATATATTTTATGAGCAGTACTGACTGCCCATCGTATTGGTACTTGATTGGTGTACCACCTCAATTTTTCTACCGAATGTACCAAAAGTTGAGCGGAGTTTATAAAGAAACAAATGTTCTAACGATTGTTAATTTATTGGACGGCTCTCATCATTTTCCCACAGATAGAAATTTCATGGTATCGTTTTAGAGAAAAGAAAATTTAATGTCTCGATCAGTATGATAACTTGCTTTTGGTCGAATTCGCTCATACCCTTATGTAGAATACTTTTCTTTCCCCAACGCATGCTGTAAATAAGATGGTGGACACCCAAAATAGGAAAGTGAATAAATAATAATAATTAAAAAAAATGAGGAAGGCAACTAAACAAGCCTACACTAGTTCTAAGGATAGAACGTCTGGGAGAGGGAAGGATAGAATAATAGGAGGATTTTCCACGATAGAACTATCACCAGTACGAACCGAGTAACATCAGTGCTGATGAAACCTCGGAGAATGCCTTCAAATACAATTAGCATCTTTTCAACACTTTTTTTTCTTCACCACATGCCGCACCAGGGCATGGTCAATACTGCAGCCCTGCGCTTCACGAGCTTCCCAGTGCCAAATGCAGATTCGTCCTATCATATTTGCGCTTCTTGGCTTGCCAAGTTGGTCACTACCAGAGACTACCTCGTCATCAAGTATCACTAATACGAAATACAGGCATGGACCATTTACCCAAATTGTATTTTACAGTCAAAATCCCTTGAAACGTTTAGACATGAAGAAAACCCAAACTTTCTTTATGCCGATTTCATCAACTTTTTTCTTTCTACTGTGTAGAGCCAAAGAAAGTAATAAGTTAGATGATTTAATATATCATCACTATTTGGAGAGTTGAAATAATAACCCTAACGCGCACATAAAATATTAAACAGTTGAATATGGATATCCAGGGACAAAAATTAAACAATCAACCAACTCAGACTACAATTTGTTGCTGAAAGGCATCTTAATGAGGGGAGGACTCGTTTTACACCACTGACTGAATGGGGAAAATGTAAACAGACTGCAAAAATCGCTAGTTTACTAGTTCAAGCACTCAGTCCGCTATTTCAAGCAGATTTCCAATGAGCGTCTTCACGTTTTTTTTAAGAATTCAGAGTTGACTGGTTTATGTTTGAATAAATGTGACTGGGAGAGAACGACTCAACCGCACATGCAAACCATTTAATAGTTAGCCTATAGATCAATCCGATGATAGCCCAGTTTTATCATGTTATGTGATTCCTTCAATACTTGAACGAATACCCTAAACACAGATTTGAATTATTCGACAGTTGAATACGAACATGAAGGGTCAGAAATCAAACAATCAAGCAACTCAGATTACAATTCAGTCTTTGGAAGACATTTGTAATAAGGGGGAGAACTCGTTTTGCACCACTGAATAAGGCAAATGTAAGCAGACTGTTAAAACGGTTGCTTGTTTGTTTAAGCATTCAGCTCTCTGTAACAAGAGTGTCTATGCCAGGTTATATAAGCGAGAAGATATGACAAATATGCCGATCATATCACATTCCTTTACGCCAGTGGAGCAGAAATAAAGAAGTGAAGCTGCCTATTGAAGTTGGTGTGCGTCGTAAGGATGTAGATGTCCAATGGCCGAGCTGGATGCGTGTACTTGGATGTACTTGCAATGAACATGTGGAGACCACACTCTCCGTTCAGCCCAATCGCAATGGTAGCCCGCACCATACGCCCTCGAACCGTGACCAACAATAGTCTAAGAGACGGAACAAATAGTGTGCAAGTAACTACGAAGTTCGTGAACCTCGAAATGAGCGGCAAACTATCTTGAGCGCCATGTAAACAGTACGAGAGCATCTCGTTTAACGACCGCGGTTTCCGAAGGGATGTAGAATAGACGAATTCCATTCATCTGCTCGCATCCTTCCGTCATTAATGAATCTTCGGTGAATGAGGCTTAACGAAGTACTGTCAAGCACTCCAGAAGCCGACTGAGACAGCTGGAAAAAGACCGGGTAAGGGAATGTAATGGAATGGCCCATGACCTTATGACCTTTGTCGGAGAGAACCCCCGCTGTTTCCATGGGAACGGCTGCCTCCTCCCGGCCAGGCCACTCTCCTATTATCACTCACCCTCTCTTCTCACCATCAACCATCACCTCACCCTCCTCGTGATATCACACCTTGGGAACTTGGGCCTCATTTATTAAGACGCGGGGAGGGGAGGAAAAAAAAAATCAAAATGATTGCCATCGTTAACTCCGCCGTCTCAACTCAATTTCACGCTGCAATTTTCCGAGATTAACCGGAGAGAGGAAAATGGAATGCAAAGAGAAATTCGGCGAAACAAATGACTGTGTCGAGTTTCCAACAGGATGATAAATACAGTCATTAAACGCAACAACAAATGATAAACACGATGTTTCCCTAACGTTGCATTACTATAAACTGACAAATTAACATAGCCGGCTATTCTTCCTTTAAACAAGAAACCTCCAAACGTTGTGTACGTGGTCAGTCTGCAACTGTTCCCTTGGCGGAACATACTTACCGGAATTAATTACTGCCAACTATGACGGTTACCCCTCATGGCACAGCCCACCAAAAATATTGAAAAACCCGATTCGTGATTGAATGAACTAGTGTGCTGTTCAGTGTGTTAAAAAATAACTAGAAACGGGAAACAAATTATTTGATTTGTTTTTGATTAAATTTTGTCAAATTGTTCTTGTGAGTCCAAAAAAACTATTTGAAAAAAATGTCTGTGAACGCTATAGAGGAGAGAGAGAGAGAGAGAGCGGCTAAACCGAATGTGCCAAAATGAGAGTACGAGCGCCTATTAAAAACTAAAGTCGTCATAGTAATCTACTTGAAACTCGTTGGGTAAGGGAGATGGAATTGAAAAAAACTGGCCCTTTGACTCTCCCAAATCTGGGTTGAGCACCGCAACATAATGACATATTGTGCCAGTCCTTATGTATCACAGGTCCATGTTTAGACTCCTAAGGAATGCCGGGTATTACCTGCAAGAGTTTTCTTGGGTTCCCACCCGGGGGGGAAGTACGAGTAGTACCAAAGACCGCTCCCCTTTAAGTCTCTGGCACTTGGCCAGGACGTTGTAGGGAGCCACCTAATATGTACCACACCACCCACGTACACAGAAGGGTACCGATTATGCCCATAACATTCGTGGGTTTGTTCATTTTGCAGTGCCCGACGATGGTCCACTCATTAAGTCCTTCCTCTCCATCCCCAGTAGGCTCTGTCTTATCTCATAAATTTGCTCTGAGATAAAGCGTTTAGAGTGCTTCACTCCCGCAGCATTCCAGACTGTCTGAGGCTGCCACAGTCCTCTTGACTAGTGACAAAGAAGTCCCGGTGGCCAAATAGTATCTACCAGCAGACCGTTTGGCCAGATAGTCCGCCCTCGCATTTTCAATGGTCACCATATGCCCAGGAATCCAATACGCGTTAACTCCATTTGTGTTTGCTAAGGAGTTAAGCAGCAATCACAAATGGACTTCACTCCCTCATCAGTTGTGTTGGTGCAATAGTTCATCAGCACCTTACACGACGCTTGACTTATTAGTTATTGTGTTGATAATTTTCACTTGCATTATGATGGGCCACAGGCTTGGGCTGAATGTGTTAAGAAGCAAACAGTTTTTGTCAATTTACTTACGACTTTACTCCGGCTCCTTGTTAACTGCACACTTTCTTAAATCGCTTTTCACGAATGACAAAAACGTATACGTTCAGGAAAAACACCCTCAGCCGAGCATTTGGCAAGTTTACCACTCCAGAAACTAAACCAATCTGTTTTTCTCTCAGTTTATCGAAGATTGATAGAACTTCGCAATCTTTATGGAAACTGGCAGCGTTTGAGGTTCCGGAATTTATCGGCGCTCCCCTACTGATGTCGCGAACTTTATTTACAGACCAATGAGAAGGCGATTAAAAGGATTGTCAACGCGATTTGTTTGGGGAGGGTTCTGTTCTTTGTTCTAAATTATTAAAAAAAAACGTTGAATATCGTGAGTACATGAAACGACTATTCGCTTCAGAAGAACTTATGCCCAATATGAAACGTGTAGTTTGCTTCTCGCGTTTGATAAATTATTGTGCCGATCTCGTCATTTTTCACAGGATCGGTACGTCATTCGGCACCATCCACACGTTGACGCTTTTTTTGATTAAAAATAACTGGTGCGGAGCGTGAAACAAACGTCCTCAGCCACAGCTACATTCAGACATTTCGTTCGGATCCTATCTATTTTTCACTCAGTTCATTAAAACTTAGGAAAACATAACTTTACGTTACTAACGTCTACTCCATACCCTACGTCTTGTAAAAAATTCCGCTACATATACTCACCCTCCCAGTCTCTACCTATACAACACCGCAAGGAATCCTACCTTCCATACAGGAATATTTTCAAACCAAGTGACCAAATAGTATCCTCATTTACACCGATGGATCGCTTCAAACGATCGCTACGACTCCAAAAATGAGGTAATTCGCGGTTTCAGTTTGTGGAGCCGAAGCTCCATCTACACAGTCGAATGCTATGCCATCTTGCAAACACTGTTATATGCAAACTTCACCGAGTTTCAGAATTTCATACACAGGGTCTACCGAGTCAGGACAAAACAGCGATCACTAAGCTTCACAAAAAATCACGTAAGCAGTCTCATGGATCACCTATGCAGAGGAAAGTTCCGAAAATTCCGGAATCCCTAAAAGTTTCTCAGTATGATACGACAATTTCTATCAAACGCTTGTGAACTGAAATAAAAACGCGGCAAATTATTACGGAACGGTTTATTATTTATTTTCTTGCACAGCTCGACGTAGTCACGCACTTCCAAGGCCCATCCCATTCCATTAGGCATATGAAAACATCAGTAAAAAATACGAAACATGACCTGGCTCCAACGTAACGACCGAAATTGACATATTCTAGGATGCCCCGGACGGCGGATGGCAGATTTGGAATCCTAACGTCTTGAAACGTGAAGTATTAAATTTAGAGGGGTGGTTGTAGAAAAATGTTCTCCAACAAAAACATAGGTTTATTATTGGGCTGAGGATAATTGAGTGATGTATCGCTCCAATTATTTTTGAATCAGATAATATGAAATCGGTGAAACTCAAATAGCTAGTAGTGTTTTATGAAGCGGCTTCCACTTATGTCCCGAACTTAATTTATTGATCAGCGTACAGGTAATTGATGGGACTGTCAACACGATTTTTTCTGAGTCGTTCGTGACTACGGTTCTGGAACTACAGGGTCAACACAGTATTATGAATGTTCTGGGGTGGTTTCTGTCTAAATTATACGGGAAACACTGTGAAAAAATATAGTCAATAAATCGACATTACTTTGAGTCAGGGATTTCTGAGATTGGCATGATTATTTAATGACGATTATTGAACTATATTCCTATATGTACCTTGCTGGATTTAGCATCCTCATTGTTTCGAGATCGCTAAGACCACATAAAAGAGATTCATAGGAAAAAGACGATACCCGTGTAAATTTACTTCTAAACTTTCGCTAATTTACTGTGCTGCTCTCGTCATTTTTCCTCAGATGAATATTTCATAGTATTGTTGTGTCGGTTACCTCCGTCCATACAAAAAACGTTGTAAGAAGGATTCATGCCGTTACAAGCAAAAATGTGATGTTTTGATCACTATGACAACTATAGTCAATTTTGGACCGGTTTTGCGCATAACATTATTTTGGGATTTCATGTCCATGGGGCGGGTATAAAATTTGACGTTGACAGTCGCATACACACAGGTCTTTCTCAAACGGTGTTTTTCGGAGTCCTTTTAAAATTAGGGAACTCTTTTTCTACCTCAGGCTAATTACATATCCTTTTTTCCAATTCACTAAGGAGAGTAAAAAGTAACACTTTCGGTGCCGGTTTTGAAATATCACAAAACTGTCACATATTATGTAACATCATCACGCTCTAGAGTGACGTGCATGTTCGGCAGGAGTAATTCGCTCCCAAATCCCTCCCGTTAATTGAAAAACGTGGCTAAGCGTCGGAGGCGGCATTGGAGGCGAAGTGTTTAAGTGCTGGAAGCAATGCCAAGTGAAATGAACCAAAGGGAATGTTGTGGAAGGCTGGAAATCTTCATTAGGAAGTTCGGATCACAGGGCCCCGTCCTATTAAGGTAGTTCGCTGGGAACCACCAATTGCCTAATCCTCTCCGGCCTCAAAATTGCGCCGTGTTTTACTGTGTCGCCTCACGTGGCAGCAGTCCTGCGCTAGTTTCATTCCCTGGCGGCAATTCGCTTTCATTCACGGCCAAACGTAAAGCAGAAATCGCTACAACCTGTACATTCTTTCGCCCGTCACGTTATCCTTCAACTTTCAAAAAACCCGTGGAAAGTTCCGTCATTCCACCTCCGACTAATGCTATTAAAATTTCAATGACTGAGCGATGAAAAAGGAAACGCAACGCAACAAAGTTTCCGTAGAACAATAGACCAGTTTTCGCTTCCCTTTCACATCAAACTTATTCAATGAAAATTAAATGAGATCGTCCTTTCACGAGTTTGGCCCGGACCGATCAATATAACCACAGATTTGCCAGATCCGAGTATTCGGAGAAGCATAATGTTTATTCTAACCCACTAGAGCCCGCCGGGGCCATGCGGGTACAGTATAACTACTTTCAAAGGGCTCCTACACCGTTCTGAGCGATACCAGAGGTTACAAATAGCGCTCGAGTTAAACTTCGGTGCCTTGTGCTCCAAGCTTTGAGTTCTCCGTTTGTTCTTCGGTTAAACACCGTCAACGATGAGTGACGTATGGCATTGGAGATGATTTAAAAAAGTATCAGTTCTTGAAACGATAATTTTTTTTCTAAAACTCTGTGAGAACGGTAGATACGCCAGAGGGTTTTATAAAGCCAAACTAATTAAATCGAATACTGTGCTTCCCTTGTCATTTTCACACAGACACACACTTTATGGTGCCTTTCCGTACTGTCACACTTGTAAACGATGGAGGTGGAGAATGGAATAGACGTGTGAGGGACAGAGCGGGGCATGTGGGGTGTCTCTGGATACGTGAATTGAGTTAGGGACAAGAGCTGCGAGAGAGTGTAACTGGGTGGAAGCTGAGAGTCGACTGTCTGACGAATAGAACTGCTACGATCGAATGCGAACATGTCTCAGGGCAGAGAGTTAGAGATAAAGGGTGCTGTAGGGCTCAGTCTAGCCCTTTGGAACGTACTTCTCAGGATCCTCATGTTTCAACCAACACCTCCAATTCCAGCAATAAGCAAGATCACTTAGAGTGAGAGATTAACCTTATGTACAAGGTAATTTACTGGGGGACTGGTTGAGTAAGAACTGGCCATAATTCCACAGGCCTCAGTTTGGGGTCTATTCTATCGCATGCTAGCGAACCAGCGATCTCCATGACTTTCAAATGATATAACTTTCTTATGCGTGTTGGGGAACAGTCTATTTGAAGAGAAAACAGAAAGATCTGAGCAAGAGCTTAGGAGTAGGAGCTGACAAGTTAGGTGATGGAAGGGGTTGAGGAAAAACCCACTCAGAAGACAGGGAGAACAGTTGTTGGCTTGGAGCATGACATCCTGTTGAAAGGGCTTGAAATTTAAAAGAGTTTATCAACAGGGGGGCTCTGGAATTCCTAGATTAGCGGCTGAAGTTGAAAGTTCCAAGTCTTCCATCAGAGGCAACGACGCTGAACTGATCTGGCTAGAGCTGAGCCGAACACATTGTTTTTCATTATAGTTAGCGTACTTGTTTGTTGAATCCGTCTTCTCTGGCTGGTAAGATGCTGTAGGTGAGCGTTTTCCATGTAAAGACATCATCACCTGGCCGCTTTACATCGAGAGCACTCGCCTACGACATTTCACCAGCCAAAAGAGATGAACCAACCAAACAGGTACATTAATGTTAGTAATTTACCTGCAGGCAGAATTAACCCAATCAATTTAATACACCGCTTTTCCTTTATTGGTGAAGGTATTTCTCGATGCTGGGTCGAATGAAACAAGTCTCGAAGGTGTATGACTACATCTACATCGAAAACAGTGAAATCACAGTAAGTATAGTGAGCCAAAGTCTACTAACTTAAAGAAATCTCTGGACAATGCAGTCAATATATACGTCACATATTCCATTCCGCCTCCCGTCTCACTCTGTTCGCCTGTCACCTCGACTCGTCATGTCCTGCCGATTGCCTGCAAGCGCCTAGAGTATGTTAATTTCCGTTGCAGTCAGGTCATGTTTCGTGTCGTTTAGTGGTATTTTTCGATGCTGAATCGAATGGGATGGGCCTTGGAGGTATGAGATTACGTCAAGCAGTGCAAGAGAGTAAGAAACTGTTTTGGAATAATTTGCATCGTTTTTTGGGAAGCTTCAGGTTCTTTATTCCAAAATTACAGGCTAATAATGTAAAAAAAAAGTTCGTGAAACAACAGTAATTTGAGTAATTAATCGGGTTACTAGTAATTATCGTATGAACAATCTGAGACTTCCAAAGTATAGGTAGCTTATTGAACAACCAGCTTGAGTTTAGAGAGAATGGTGCTTTTGTATGAGCTGGGTTTGTGAGAAAATAACTGTAATAAAACTTAATTTTGTCAGAATGTTTGGTAATTTGTAGAGTTATTATCGCCATTGAGCTATTGAGATTTTAATACTGTGTTAGTTTGATGAAGTTTGTGAAATTATTAGAGACACAAAAGCCTGGACTATTAAATACCGTCATTTCTTTGATTATATTTTTTCTCGGGGTGCGACATTTTCGCCTGATTGGTGAACACTAACCTAATCAGAAACCGTCATGTTGACGGTCCCACAAAATAGCTGTGCACCGGTTATTCGGCGGACGTCGTGACACCAGCGAGTACAACCCAATACTTTTCGGCATTTTAAGCATCTCTAGTTTCTCATAGGAACGTAACCACCAAGATCAAATAACTGAGCAAAGAGCCGACTGCGTTATTTGAAAGATACATTAAAAAGCCAAGGAGAGTTATGTGATGCGTCTCGGCTGATATTAAAAAATAATATACTCAGGGCCGGTTTATCAATGTCATTAGCTGGCTTGACTAAAGGTTGACTAAGTCAAATCGTTCGTTAACTCCCGAAGACGCGTTCATCAATTCACTTTGACACCGCGTTAGCGCTAGCTGTTAGTTATGTTTTAACTCGTCTCTTCGCTCTTTAGTTATCGGATAACTAACCGTTAGCGGTTAGTTTGTTGGCAGCCATTTTCGGTTGTGTTTCGCTAGCCTCGTTCTGTTTTCGTTTGCGCTTTCACGATTTTATTATTATTCTATTCTATTGGGTTTTCGTCACCTAAATTTTAAATCATTGCATAAACAATGGACTTCGACTACGATCTGTCTGACTCTGATTTCTCCGACGAAGAGGTACACGCGTTTCTTGAGTGGGAGAGAAGGCCGTACCAGGTCCGTCTGAGAATTGAATATTTTGACACTATCGACGACGTAGATTTCCATTCTAGGTTCTGGTTGTCGAAAGAAACATCGGAGTTTGTACTTTCGCTAATTCGAACGCGAATAGAATCGCAATCACGCAATTACGCCTATGACGAAACTCCTCTTAACGCTCAGGTTCTACGGTATCGGTAAGTACAGACCTAATATTTTATCGACCTACCACGTTACTTATGTGCATGATATAACTTACGTCAAGTTCGAAAAGTAATTGAGAGCTTTCATCGAACGTTTACGTTTCAATTCTTTTAGTCCTTTTAGTCTGGGTTCGACTAATCACGAGTTCTCTAGTCCCCGCGTACGTTCAGCGCAATGCACTAATAATGCAGCATAGTGCAATGGTGTTCACAATGTGTACGTATAAACTGATAAAGAAGAACGTCGAGGAATCTATAGTTTTCCCTAATTACATTATGTCATTGTTTGAGTAACCAATAATGAGTAACGTTTGACGAGACTATGCCAAGACGATTATGTTGTGGGAAGTAGTTTTGATTCTTTTGGAATTAGCTGTTCGAATGCCGTAATTTGGTTGTTGCTTATTATGATTGAAATTCTATTTCGTACCTTATTGGATTCCCAACACGAATTTGACGTGAACGATGGCGGTGATAATTATGCGTTTTGACCACAATGAAAACTATAATTTTGTGTCACCGTCTAATGTGAGTGTGGGATCGTGAATATCAAGCGTGAGTTGACTGGGTTCAGTCATTCTCTCTCAATCGTGCCCACAATCGCACACACCATGTTCTGAAATGGGGGCTTTGGAAAAGTTTGAAACGTAAATATATGAAGAAAACTCAATCAAATTGTCTTTGTTGCCAATCACGTAGCTCTCATCCTACTTTAATGAGGCTGTATAAAGAAATTGGGCGTTACAATTCAATGCAATTATTCGTACACATTTTAGAATTATGTGGTAGTAGAGCACGTAAATAACCATTTTTGTTTGCTCTTTGCAGGTTCGATGCTAATAGCTGTAGGCGACTTTGGTGGCGTTACTAAAACTCCTGGCTCCCTTATTGTGAAACTAGTTTCCCAGACCACTGTTCATTTGCCCCTACTTTGTTAAAGACGATGTTCGGAGAAGAAAAAATCTCAAAAGCCCAAAGAGCGTTTTACCACTGGGCTAGAATTGCACTGACCACTGGTGTTATCGACTGTACACACGTGAAAATGTCAATTTGAGTGAAACACACATTTGGTGTTGGGAAGCATCATGTATCGTTTTTCAAATTTTTTTAAAGTTGCTTGGTGTATGATTAATTTTGAATAATACACGTGACGTTTTCTGTAAGGAACATTTTTTTAGGTATTAAAGCAATAGGGTTATGTCCGCCAGAAGGCAAATTATTAAAGTTTACGTATCTGTTAGGTGATTCCGTCTCCTCTGGCTGGTGTGTTGCTGGTGGCAAGCGCTTTCGATGTAAAGACATCATCGTCTGGCCGTAAGGTCAGTACTCCCTTCCCAGACGCTCAACCATCCCGTTTACCGTTCTCTCCGTATATAAAGACCACGACCAACTGACTGACTTAACGGCCAGACGATGATGTCTTTACATCGAAAGCGCTTGCCACCAGCAACACACCAGCCAGAGGAGACGGACTCACCTAACAGATACGTAAACTTTAATAACATTTTTTTACTTATGCTTGCCCCACTCACGACGGAAAGTTATAAAATCGACGGAAAAAATCACGACAAACACTTAACAAAAATAATCACAATACGAAAAATGAGCTACACAATGAGAAGAGGAGTAAGAAAAGAATGAGAAGTAAGGAAAGATAAGAAAAGAATTGGAAAAAAAGAAAAAAGTATCAAGTAAGACCACAAATATATTATTTAACAATTCTGCAACTGATATTTTGGGTATTCGAATGAAAATGTCAAATAATGAAATCCAACCATTATTTTGGAGGAAAACTCGCCAAGTCGCCTCTTCGTTCGAGGGATTCTCGTTTGAGCGTAGTGAGCGTAGTTCTTTTACCCCGCGTTAAAACTCTCGCTAGCTAACTATCAGTCAATTGCCGATTGATGAACGCGATCCGAGCTCAAGAATTGTTTCACTCCATGATTATCGTTAATAGATTATACCTAATCAACGTTTTAACTAAAGAATTGATAAACCGGCCTTCAAGGTTTCGCTGCTGATCTGAAAGGTTCTGCTGAAAAATGCTTCATGAACCCTGTACCGCATAAGTTGCTTAACATGCTTTTTTTTCGCATGAGTAGAACCCAGCACTGTTTGATCCGTTGAGGTACTTGAATGCGTACAAGCAGAAAGTTGTACTAAGAGAAATGTCAAAGGTGAAATTGCTAGCAGATTATGTAACTTTACTTTCTGCTACCTGGGGGTGAGGTAAGTAAAAAAACGGCCCAAGGTCCCGATATTTTCTGGATATTTCTTCCACCAATTCTGGGGTAGGGGAAGGAGGGAAGACCTTTTTCAGAGCCAACTCAGGGTTTTTACCACCTAATCTCCCATTTTCATCAAAATACCTTTTGCGGAATTTCAGGAAAATCCCGACGCAGGAAAAATCGAACGACATAAAGCCGCTTCGAATTTATTATTTTGACCCATTTTACCGTCGGAAGAAAGTGATAGGAGGGCGAAATGAAAGGAACAGCAGGACTGCGGGTAAGAAAATCGTATCTTCGCCTCACAAGGATTTCCCCAAGATCGTGAGAGCCCCCCACCCTTCCTCCGACAAGCCTTTTCTTCATCGCCAGTACACGGCAAACCTTTATAGCTATACGCTATTCATGGAAGAAGCCCGTATACGTTTCCCTCGGGTTAAACCTTTGATCCCGATACCGAAGGTCTGTAAATTGGTTCATTGCGTAATAACAAGTTCAGCGGTTGAAGAAACCCCGTAGTAGGTAAAGGAGTCGATAGGAGCGGTTTCCTCCTCAGTGAAAATCTTTCAAGAGGTAGAAGTGAGGATATATTTTACTCGCTCTTTTTTTTCAGCATGCAGCAGAAAACGAGAGGGAATCCCAGTCGAAAAAGAGCTCGGGAATCGATTGAGAAATTGTTTGAAATTGCGTTGAAACGGTACTTTTGCTAATTTTACTAGATCGGGACTTGGAACCTGTTCGGCCACTTTTAAGAAGGAAATTTGTCTATTGGCAGAAATGGGAACTTTCCATTTAAATCTAAGTAAAACTCAATGGAGTTTGTTCGGTGAGTCGTCGGTTGTGTAGGAGACTCGTGAGAAGGGTGGTTTCTTGTTTATACAGCTAGACGTACATTCAAAAAGGCCGAGTAGTTTGAAGTTATGTGATACGCTGAAAGCAGGAGATATTTTCGGAATCACAACACACACCTCGTTCAGTCAACAAAAGAACGATTTCCGAAAGTAAATTAATAAGTAATGTCATCAGTCGTTTGAACTTACAGTCCCTTGAACCAACCCTGTGTCTTCTTTATTCTGATATTCCAAGCCGAACACAAGGATCAGTATTTCCAGAGCTAACAATGCAGTTTCGTTCTCGTCCAGACGGATTTCCCGTGAACACTCCCTGACTCACAGGCATGCTTTTCAGCAACGCCAAAATCAACTTCATCCCCCAAACGACCAGGGAAATTTAAAATCTTGACATCGTGTGTTAGTTGTCACTATCATGAAACATCTGATTCGCCAAAGTGTGCAGCAGTCTGTACTGTAGTCTGCACTAGTTAATCACTCCCATTGGTGGAACGAGCCAGGCCTGTTGTCTGTGTTGTTACATGCGCGCGCACAAGTCTATGCCCCTGCAGTTATGATCCGCATGCAGCGGAGGCGCAGCGCAGCAGGCTTCAGAGGCTTTAGGGAGGGTCGGGGGAGGATGTTGTGTCTCTCCCCCCATCTCCTGGGCACCATGACTCCAGACCCTTCCACTGGTTTGCCCACGCTTGGGCGAAGACGTGGAACTGGCGGATTCCCACTTTGGTAGACAGGAGCCAGGAGGCTCCTTCCACTGGAGGGGTGCCGAGCACGCTGCTGCACATCCAGGTACAGCCGACAAGCAAAGAGCACATGGGTGGCGCTCTCCATGGCCTCCCCACTAGGGCAGTCGTCGAAGCTGCAGCGCCTGAAGTAGTGGAGCCGCTCATTGAATGCTCCGTGGCCTGAGAGCAGCTGCACCACCGCAAATGATGGGCGCCACCATCTCACACACAGCCTATCCTCAACCAACGAGAGGATAGCGTGCAGGTGTCCCGCGGTGGGTCCGCTGTCCCACTGCGTCTGCCACATGCTCATGATCACCTGTAGGGCGAGGGCAAGTCGTTGCTCAACTGTCTCTTCTTGCAGTAGTGCGAGAAGTAGGGCTTGGAGTGGTCCACGGTAGTCGACTAGACTGTAGTCCAGCCAGGTCAAGGGCGTGATCAAGCGGGGGGGGGGGGGCAGCGAGCACCTGGAGAGTATGATGTGATGTAGTGCGGTACGCCGGCAAAACGGTAAGCAGGATATTCTGCTGGAGTGTGAGTGCGAACTTCCTGTCACGGCATGTGGGGGCGGCCAACCATGTCACTGCAGGGTACTGCACCACTGGGATGAATACGGCCCGGTAGTATTCACACCCTCTGCCAGCTCCACCCAGGGAGTGGGCCCGAGCGCAATACTACCAGCTGGGTCTTTGCCATGGATAGGCGTAGGCGTGCGCGGCCATAACAGGCTAAGACCAGCATCATTGCCCGCCACAGGTGGAGCTTGATTAAGCCGAGATGCTCCGCCTCTACCACGATCGCTACATCATCTACGTAGGTGTATAGCCATTGCCCTCTAAGAGGCGGAGCAGGGGGTCAAACAGTACAGCCCTCAGAATTGTGGACAGCACTGCGCCCTGGCTGCAGCCTGAGGTGACAGCAAGGGTCGCCCGCTGATCACCTGATCCAGTAGAGGTGACCCTGTCCTCGAGGAAGCTGCTGATGAGTCGGAAGAAGTTGGGCGGCAACGGGAGGACACGCAGCGAACGGAGCATCGCCGGCCACCACATCGAATCAAAGGCCCCACTCACGTCCAGGAACGTGCATCACTCCCGTTGACTTCCCGTTAAATGCGCACTAACAGTTGGTCCAGTCTAATTCATGATCTTATTAAACTTCGAATATCCTGCAACCGCTCTCACTGAACCAGCACTTATGAGACGGCATTATGAAGAGTTCTGATGATCTGAATACTCAACACAAGAGTTGAATTTCATTACAATCACCAGCAATCGAGACGCACGGAATAATAATAATAAAATACTTGTAACACCTGCACACCATACCGGCACGCTCAAGCGTTCCTTCAAAATGCAAGCTAATTCGTACTTAATTTTTCCAAAAAACTATCGAAAGAATCAGTCATCTGTTGAGGGACGTAGTGTTGTTTCCATGTTCTAATTTTTATTTTAGCATGAAGATTTATATTACGTCAAATATTAGTAGAAGAGATCCAACAATATCTCTCTCTCTCTCTCTCTCTCTCTCTCTCTCTCTCTCTCTCTCTCTCTCTCTCTCTCTCTCTCTCTCTCCCTCTCTCCTTCTGGTTAGGTGGAAGAATGGCCAAATATGGCCAAACCTCGCCAGATGTATAAATAAAGACGTTTTCATTCATTCTCCCTTTATGTTACACCCAACACAAAGTCATTAACTCAAAATCAAACAAGCGATAAAACACGCGTGGAATTCATCACGAACCGAACATCTTCAACGTGAACCCAATGGGCGCCCCGTGAATCAAAATGGTAATTATGTTTCTCGTAACTCCTTCCTTCAGAAAGCCGCTGAGGCCTAACGTTAGGGTGAAGTAAATTTCCCAGGAGGGAAGGGAGAGATGTATCGAGCAAGCAACGCTCCGTGGAGCTTCAATAGCCCACGGGCGGGATATGAGAGGGATTTGGTGCTCTTGGCCACTTTATAAAGGGTTATCGTCAGAAAAGAGTTATGCGAAGAAGATTAAAAAAAAAAGTGAGCCGCCATTAAAGGGAATATCACGTAGGAAATTCTATTCCGCAGCTTAACGTTTACGCTAATATTATAAAGAAGTAAGTTTTGTATGGCACGAAACTTGAAAACTACTGGGCCGATTTCAAAAATTATTTCGCCGTCAGAATGTTACATTACCTTCGAGTAACATAGGATATATTTATTACTAGAAAAAAAAAAATTAGTGATTCTCAAAAATTCTGGCTAAAATCAATCGGAGGAACAAAAAATTAGCCACTGAATGTCTTTCATCGCAGGCGAAGCGGAAAGTGTTGATACCCACCCGCCAGTGTTGTCATATCCATTTTCACCAAGAAACGACTGAGTGATACGATCATGTAAAAAATACCCTGAGATTTTAAATCTTACAAATCTGTTGAAGCCATGACCAACAACAACAGTGCTGTTTTGAGCATGAAAGGGGGAGCTGAAATAAAATGAATAGGAACGACACAGGCTCGAAATACGCGTGAACTGGCGGGGGAAACTGTAGTGGAAGGAAAGAGTGAGAACAGCTGTGACTGGCCCGAGAGTTGACAGAGGAATGTCTGGGGAGAGCTGTGTGTGGGAGAAGGAGGTAAATGCAGGGAAGGAAGGACATTTTGGAAAGTCCGTTGTCGTTGGAAGTTAAACCGAACTTAATCTTTTTGTCTGGAGAAGAAGCCGACTGAACGGGCAGTTCTCGAACTTCCCCGTGGTATAACATGAAAAAGGCTGAACGCCCAAGCTCATCCCAAATACTTCGGCCTGCGCCAAACAAGTGCACTACCTACAAGAATTTTTAAATTTCCTCAATCCTGCCACCCCACGAACTAAAATTAAAAGTAGGTGTTCCTTTCATGCTATTGAGAAACGTAAGCCTTCCCAGTCTGTGTGATGGTGCAAGACTTTAAATAATTGAATTAAGTGGTTGCGTGATTGTTGAAACTATCGTCACAGGCCCCGCGGCCAGCTCGATCACACGCCTTTTCAAAGGTTACAGTTTCCAATATGATAAACAAATTCCATGGACAATTTATCTTGAGTGTTGGCATAAACCTAAGGAGATAGTGCCTTTCTTATGAAAAAATTGCCCTTTCTCGAGTGGGATCTCCTAAAAATCAATATGTTTTGTTGCCAATTACAAATAACATGGCCAACATAGCGTACAGTTAAGCTTTAAGGTTGTGGCGAATTTATGAGCTAGGGGATTAATTCAATGGCAGATCAGCGATAATTAATAAAGTGAAGAAAATTTTGGACATTATGAAAACGATAGGAAATAAAACAATTATTGAAAAGTAAATAAAACCTACGATTTAATTGAAATAAATTAGGGCTCCGATAAGGGTAAAAAATATACAAAAAACGAACGAAATATATAAAAGAAAAAACTTACCAAAAGAAACAAATTCTAAGGCCGGAATAATAATAAATAGAGGGCAACTTCATTCCGTCCTCGTCAGTTGACGGTTGGAGAGATGGTTCGGCGAGACGATCAAGATTCGGGAAACTGGAGAAAGAGAGAGACAGAGTCCGTGTGTGTGGAAGAGATGAGAACCACTTGGTTAAATTCTCGGGAGGGACTTCAATAAAATCGACCCGGAATTAACACAACTCGTTATAACGACTGATAATCGCAGCTCCGTTCTTGCGCCGTTTGCCATTAGTCGATTCCTTCGCGAAACCGCTCTCCCTCTGAGATGTTTTGCGTCACAAGGTTAAAATGTAAAAACTAAAAATTAAGTAAAGCTTCGAAACGAACACACGAATAAAGAAAATTTAAAAAAGCACGAGCAAAACAATTACATTTCCTACAGATAAAATACATAAAACAAAAAATAAATAAAATGCAAAAATAACTAAATAAACCAAAGGTTTATGGTAAAAAATATGAAGCGTTGAATAAATAAAATTTTAATTTACTTCAATGAAAATTAGTTCGAAGGTTAACTTTTTTGTTTTAAATTAGGGTAAAAGGAGTCTTGTACGTTATAATGGCCGTACTAAGAAGTTTAATTTCACCCATGCCTAGCAGGAATGGGCCACTAGTTTTGAATAAGAGGAAAACCCTTCAATCTTCTAATCTCCATGCCCCTCGCTCGAGAAAAACCCACAGGAAAATCCACTCATCAAACCCCATCCTTTCTCCTCAACAAGGAAAAGTGAACAACATTTAGTACGAAAGTTGATAACGCCCAGTGCTGGTGGTCAGTGTCACTACAGTAAGTTTGTCAACCTATGGCCTGGATAGTTCATAATTATCGCAGCGATGATAGTTGATTTCGTTCGTATCATTATTGTTGGGTCTCCTGTTATTCCGCGCAGGAAACGTAAACTAAATGGCTTTCGTATTCCCAAGTGGTATTGTTTCAACTGAATGGGCTTTCGAACATGAAGATTAGAAACTTATTTAAGGCGATTACTTAACTTGCACGCCTAATTAACGTCTGAGCGTGTGCATTCGTCGCCATCGAGGCAATAATAAAACGCCTGACGACAGGTATTGCTGCAAAGAGCCTCGGTATTGGATTGAAGATGCCCTCAGGATAAGTGGACGGGAGAAGAAGACGAATAGATTTCTGAAGGAATGAGATGAGATGAACCCGTGATTGAGGGAACGGTACGTGAATACGAATGTTCTTCCGGCGCCAGTCGCATTTCCCAGTAAAAACTCTTTCAATCTCTTCACCAAGTATGAAAGAAGTCTCCCAACCACTTCTTTCCGCCTTACCGCATCGATTCGAATTTTCTAACGACCTTGAAAGCGTCCAGCGACCAACAAATGTGCAGCGTCTAGTTCAGAGCTAAAGTATGCCACTGCTACACCTAACTGAAAGTTTGAGCAAATTTTATTGACTATACTTATCGCAGTGATCATAACACCAAAAAACAAACCGCTCTAACGGTGTTGATTCGTTTTTTGTGTGCAGACATATCCAAATAACAGATGTTAGCGCCGTTCTGGCAATAAACTAGGTGGGTGCAGGGCTGCACTGTGTGAGGAATACCCTCCGATGTTGTTTCTCGCAAGGTCAATAAAAACCCGTACTACACTTTCGTTCTTTAGTATTTCACGTGTTCCGTACATTTCGTTTATGCTGTTTTCTTCCATTCCTTCTATTCTCTTTCCTGCTCCCTACTTCTCCTTCCCCGACAGACGAGCTTTCGCGGCATCCTGAATTCGACTTGGTGAGTCTAAATTATACAGTCCGCACTAACACCAGGAGTTTTCTTCAAGGGGAAATGTCTAAAGCTGCACAATAAATTAACGAACACTTGGAAGAAATTCGATTCTACCGCTGATTGTTAACTTGAAGAAATGCTCAAATGCACTTTATTTTAACTGAAAGAAAAGGCTCATATGGGACTGGGACCTCATTCCCTGGCATTTCTGCGCTATTTCCGCCGAATTGGAAATCAGAGCGACAAAAAGCTCGAATTGTCCAGACGATCAAAATCTCAAATGACCGCAGAGAGGCGATCGACTTGTAAAATCGCCGATTCGGAGCTGCGCTTGGCGCCAGATCATAAAATGGCTTGGAGAATAAAAATGTGAACTTTTCCCTCTTACTCCCTTCCCGCAACAACCACTCAACCTATTCCACCTGACTTCCCACGAAGCCGCCGCAAGAGAAACGGTGGAAAGAAATGGTAAGATCTTACTGTTATGGCAGAACTGCTACGGGAGTAATAGCTCTTTCTTCTTCCCGAGGGGACAGGTTAAACGTGCCTTTTCAAGAGATAATTTCACCAAACGGAAGGCAAAAGTCTAGGCGTGCCAGGGAAATGTGGCCCGAACCCGACGCCCCGAGTAGCAATTGCCGGAATTTATCTGACACCACTCGCTTTACCGTATTTAGCGTCTCGTGTGGATTCGCGAATGCCTTCGACTTGGCAAAGAGGGGAGTCGAGAAGGTATTCACGTATTCCGAATGTTATCTCGAGTCAACGCCGAAACATAATTGGGACGTGAACTTGTAGTGTGTTGTATTGTACGAGGGAGAAAATAGACCCGTGTAGTAGGAAGGCGATGTGGGCAGGTGCCAACTCAAAACAGGAACGATTTATGAAAACTAACCATAAATAGCATCTCTCCAATTGTGTAGCAATTCTACTTTGCCCCTTCTCCCTCACTCACAACTATTTGAATGTTTGCACAGCAAGTCGAAGGCAGTCCGTTTCAGTAGTGGATGGTGTGAGGTGTTCAACATTTAAATACTTTAGGTTATCATAGGTTAGGATTTCTACATACCAGGGTTATTGTTTTATACGAATTATGTCAACCAACGCGTACAAAATTAACATAAATCTTAACAATGGGGAGAAACACATAACTTGCTAAACTGGAGAACCTCTTTTGGACCCCTGATTAACACCAGGTTGAACCAATAAAAAATTAGTGCAAACTGATTAAAGACGAGTGGGCTCGATCATCCACTTGGATTGGATGATCAAGCGAAATCCAAATAATAATTCACGTAATTTGGAAATACAGTAAATGCCTTTTTTATTAAATGTTAATAAAATGAAATGACTCCTTGAAACGTTGGGAGAAAAAACCATAGCTTTGACTTGAAACATTCAGCAGCTCAATACAGGAAGACACAAACAGACACTTTAAATCAACTCCGATTGTGACTGGCACTTTCTAGGAAACTATATAATAAAAGGGAAGACTCACTTCACACGAACAATCCAATTTGACTGCGCCTTGCTCCTTCGAACATTCAGGTCGTTTTATCATGAGAGCAGCCATCAAATGCCTTAGGAACCAGATTGATACATCAATCGAGATAGAACTGCTTGAGACGATGAACCCAGCCAAACGCTGGGGAGAATTCAAGGCAAGCAATGTGCCCCTCATTTCCTATTTATTTACAGATGTCCTGATGATTATAAACTATTAACAATAGTTATCTAAGCCCCACTGTGATCCCCCACTTCTCAAGGGAGAGAGAGAGAGAGAGAGAGAGAGAGAGAGTGAGAGAGAGAGAGATTTATTGACCAGGGGAAATGGTAGAGAGGGCTCTGTAGCCCTAATTTCCCCTAAAAGTGGCAAAAGAGGGATCATCAAGTGAGGGAAGAGCATGTTCCGGGCCGGAGGGTGTCTCCGAGTAATTGAGCATTCAGGGAAAACAGGGTTCGACACGACCAGGAAGTTTTTGTGGAGTCGCTTGCATTGTAAACCCCACGAAGAAATTCAATGAGAACGTAGGCGTTGGTGGTACAATAAAAAACTACGACCAAGGAGACAAATAGCTTAGTTCAGAATAGCAGAAACTTTTCTAATCTTTTTGCAGCCTGAAATAAGGAGTAATAAAGTCGGTTCGGTCAGAAAATATCGTCATAATACCAATCTTGGTCAATAATGCCATGAAAGTTTGCTCATATACACGATCATTCTACAGAGGAACTTCAGCACACACTGGGTGAATTGGAAAGTAATTAATCCACGGTTTTCAAGTGGTAGGATCACTGATATAGATATTTATCATCCGATGAGCCGAGTAGCGAACAAAAAACTAACTGCTTTCCAGAAATTTTTACGGGGAAGCTACCAAGGTTCCTAACTCGTCGAATTATTTTTTCTGAAAATGATTGACGACCTAGGACTTCCACATTTGTGTGATAGATGGCCGACAACTCCGGCGAGTTTAAAAGCACTTATTCCGCGACCTTCGGGAAGGCTTTGCTTCAATTAGCTCCAGGTTCCCCCGCCATCGGAAGCTCCTAACGACTTCTTCACACTTCTCCCCCACTCTAATCGCCTCCTCAAATGTTTACCTTCTTCCGTTCTCGCGGACGTTTCGGGCACTTGGCGGCTATTGACTGCATTATCTGCGTTAGAGCGAAAAGGGCATTAAGTAAACGACGCGGAAATTCCGCGATTTGCATAGTACCGTTTACGACGTCTGCGACAGAAGCCGCCCCTCGATGCGGCCGTTTGAAAAATATGCTTCTGACACGCGAAACGACTTTTCGTGTTTCGAGAAATTTCACTTCAATTGAACGAGTTGAGCCATTTTTCTACTATAATTGGGAAGTTTCGCGTGTTTTGAAGGAAAAACTAACTCGAGACGACGTGATTCATTACCGAGTCGTGAAGGTCGCCTCACGCCGGGTCTCGTTGGCTATTTATTTTAAGCACGCAGAATAATAACGCTGTCGAGCGTGGAAGAAGTTTCTGCTACAGAAGCCACGCACTTACCCGAATTTAAAGAGTAAAATGACATGAAAAACGATTATGTAAACCACCAACTTAAGAAAACCAAACGAGAACTCAACCGTATTTTTCAAGAATAAACAGCAACAGACTAACTAGGGAAAACCTTAATTCGGCTTTCGAGAAAAATTCCGAACAAAGACGAGGAACGAGCTTCACAACTCGCGAAAAGTTGAAAAATAGACGGCCACACAAGCAGACACACTTTTAGGTGGAATGCACGAACTGTTACCGAGTCAAGAGAAGGTCGATGGAGGGCAGACCAGGAGTCGATGATCCAGAGAAAAGGAAAGCGACTTGAAGAAATGTTCCGGAGGAAGTTATCGAACTGAAATCAACATTTTGGAACGCTTTTTTACCTATTTTACCTGTTTCTTCTGGAATTGGAAAAAAACCTAATATGTGCTTGCCTCTAAGGGAAACTCTAAGGGCATTTCAGTTTTTTGGACCTCAAAAAAGACGGAAAGAGCCCTTGGAAGATGCAACCACTTGAGTGCTTCATTTGTCACCACGACGCATCGTCAAGACTTTGTACATAACTTCTAAACAACTTCTGAAAGGCGAAACATAGTGGTGCAACTTTTAGAATACATCAGATGTAATCTTCAAGAATGAGCGACTCAGATTTACTGGCAGAGATACTCACAAGCGAAACAATAAACGAAAGCGTAGTTTTCCTTATTTGCAGTAGCCCCTTCTGAGTCGATATGGTGAACTGTGATGCTGGGACTTGATAGATGGAAGTTGGAGTCAACACGACCGTTGCCAAAAACATAATCGAACTGGGTTCTCTATTGACGATGGAATTACGTGTGGTGAGTGCACCACTCTATGGAGATTGAGCTGCCAACGATCCTGGAATAAATTCGAATGCGGAATAAATGTTGAATCAGCTGGACAGAAAGAGCTGACAAAGCCGCTTCCTTCCACATCAACCTGCATTCATATGGCTGTAAGAAAACGCTATGATCTACCATCAAGTCCAAGGGTTCTTCATTTCGTAAGCTCTACTTAAAGGATGGGAAAGTTGGCGCCTTT
Organism: Pachypeltis micranthus; assembly: GCA_020466155.1. Taxonomy (NCBI): domain Eukaryota; kingdom Metazoa; phylum Arthropoda; class Insecta; order Hemiptera; family Miridae; genus Pachypeltis; species Pachypeltis micranthus. Next base: position 37,347,966 of record CM035773.1, read on the forward strand.
CACTGCCAGAAGTACGTACGGAAGAGTCAAACTTCCACATCACATTCTCCCAACAACGTATTGCAATCTGGTTATCAACTTTGAGGTCTACAAGAGTGGGGGTGTACTGATTCAGTGGAGCAAATAGTATGGCTACAATAGCAATAGCAGGAAGGCAACCCACCAGTCAAGTACATCCCCCCGCCCCCAGGGGTTTAGCTACTCAGAGAAACAAACGTACACTGAAGGACAAATTAAGCATTTAACTGTGTGAAGCTTTCCACGAATCAAACACCGTGCGTTTGGATGTGTTGGGCAACGCTTGTTTGAGATTTTTTCCAGCGATTTGGGTCACAAAAAAGTGAAAATATTTAGATAAACTGAGAAGGAAATTGTCGAGAATATGGATAACAATATTTCTTAGTGACTTACATGCCGGAAGAGGCCGTCAAATATCGCAGTGATCTTAATTCTAACCGCTTTTTTTCACGTAGTTAAGTAACTAAGCCCCGAACTGTCAATATGGTATCAATTGTACGATCCATTATTATACTTTGGTTGGGCTATTGAGAGCCTTGTCCTGATGAACAAGGGGAGACTTCTAATATGCCGCTATAGAAAGTGTTAACAAACATTTTTAAAAAACAGATACGGCTTATATAATGGAGAAACAAAATATAATCGAACAGAAACAAAATAAACACTTCAATCATCCGATAAAAAAATATAAATTAATAAAATAAAACAGTGCTTTGGAGACAATTGCTTGGTTAACTTCACTTCTTCCACCCACGGATAACTCACAGCAGGTAAAGTTTTTCTAAGCTTGTGGATGAGGTTGGTGTTGAAGAAAGCGGAAATAATCGATGTCCAAGATCAAATTTGTTAGTAGGTATAGTTGGCGGTGGTAAAAGAAAGGGATAAAACGGTATGTAAAAGAGGTATAAAAACACGGCGATGATAGATATGATGATGATGATGATGATGATGATAAAAAACCCTGCAAATTATTACACAATGGTTTATTATTCTCATGAACAGCTTGACCCTACCTTATTTGAAGTATCAAAGTTTGAGGGGGGGTTGTAATAAATTTTTTGTGACCGAAAACATAGGGTTATTATTCAGAATGAATAATAAACCAAAAAGGAAGGTTTCTCCTCTGCATGGTTTTCGTCGGTGGCGGGCGAGCCTACAGAATCGATGACCCTACGCGCTACATCCCGTTACGAATCGTTCAATAATAATAATAACAGAAAACACGGATAAACAAAGCATTCGCTTGCTCTTGTGACATTAACAATAAAATGCTTCCTTCTTTCCTAATTCGCAACCTTATGTCTGGTCCCGTTCGAAATATGAACAGCCAAACCATACTCCTTTTACTTGAGCGAAAGTTACGAGTTTTTTCACATTTCCACGCAATTTCAAAAGCGTCACGATGCTTAAGAAAACAATAGGATAACATGAGAACCCCAATTGAGCGTTGCTAGTCAAAAGACAAGATAGCGAACCCGTCAACCGCTTTTAACTTCGTGTAAGAATCCAATGGCTTTGCAAAGCTCGAAAGTAAAATATCGGACTCGCCCTTGAAAAACGGACAAAAATCCCATTTGGTGCCCGCCATCTCGGCAATCTGATCGGACGAAGCCCATGGTTGTTATGGGCAAAAAATGGTTAAAAAAATTAACGAAACGCAGTATAACGCAGGAGCTACAGCGGAAGTAAACGTTTCGTCGTTTGTACTCCCTCCCTCCCTCCCGTCTCAATAAAAAACCACCCGCCCAACGCATCCCGCCTCGTCCTTGCATCGCCTCGCAACGCCACCCACTCGACTCTCGACTCGCAACGCCCTTTCGACTCTTTTTGCCCGACGGGGCGCCAAGGCCACTTCCTCCGCACACCCCTGCATCGGATCATAAACGCCTACAGACGTTTACGGGCGCCTGGCGCCAGAGGAATATTTAGTTCCCGTAGTTACATTGTAGCCAGGTCATGTTTCGTATGGTTTACTAGTATTCGATGCTGAATCGAATGGGATGGGGGAGCAGTAATACTAGGTCAAGCTGTTCATGAGAATAATAAACCATTGTGTAATAATTTGCAGGGTTTTTACGAGTTGACCGGGTTCAAATTTGAAGGAATGGATAAATATTACATAATAATGAAGGAGAAAACGTGGTGTTACGGGGGAGATTAATATTGAAAGCGATATCGCACTAAGAGAGTTGGGGAGTTGGCACGATGTCAAGCCAAATGCGATTGGAACAGTGTTCTAATAAATGCCCCAGACGAGCCTCCGCAGAATCGAAGAATTTGGTTCGTCCCGTTACACCACTTCGCTCTTGATGAAGTGCCTGTCCTCAGGTACTCATGAGCACTGCAGTTCGGGGGGTTGCGGTCCACCCAACAAAGGGGAACCTAATATTGAGCATAGCGAGCGAGAGATAATTTTGATTAAAGTTCCAATAGGGTGCCCATGTTTGCGGTGGGAGTATTGAATAAATGCAAATAAACAGTCACTCACAACGTCTCGGACGTACACATCTTCTGTGTATCGTACGTCTTCTTCCCACGCAGCTGCAATACCCATGGTTCAGAGAATCGGTTCATCTCTTCAGAAACACGTAAGGGGAGTCAGAGTCTCCCTCCTCCTCAGAGGACACCTACCCTCAGGTGTTCCAGAAGGGGTAGTGCAGTGCGAGGATGCTGCGTCTACTGTGCAGTGGTTGGTTTCACTTTTGGGAACAAGTGCGGCGTCCTGGCTCATGGGCTGGGGCAGGGTGTGATGCCTGTGTTGAAAGCATTCACGCGTGTAGTGGCAGTTCTTGAGCGTGTGTTAAGCAGCCAGACAATTCGTACACAGATTGTGCACTCCCACGTAGGTTCTTCAAGCCTCCTGGCTGGAGTTGAGGAAACGTGGGCACTTTTTTACCCCATGATGTTTGCCCCAGATAGGGCAGGGATGTGGCTCTGGAGTTTTGTCGTCACTAGGCCATTTTAAAGGCGCGTGGTTTCCCCGGACTCATTGTTTGGGAGGTCGTTCGGGGACACACACACGAGAAGATGTCGATGTTGATGCATTATGGGAAATTGAGTAGTTGTGAGGTGTACAGTCAGTAGGTTTCCGCTGCTGCTGCGATGCTAGGTAAGACGTGCGTAAGATGCTGGTAGATCAGAAGCTCCTTTACATCTGTCCTGCTTTCCTCGAAGCAGCCGTCGTCAAGACAACGTTCGAACATAATAGAGAGAGAGGGAGAGCGAGAGAGAGAGAGAGAGAGAGAGAGAGAGAGAGAGAGAGAGAGAGAGAGAGAGAGTAGGTCACAGCAGTAGGGCAGAAAACTTGAAGGTGGGGGATCAAAAATTCCCATCGCATTAGAAGAACCTTCAAGTTTTTCTGCGTGGTCGGCATCTCGAACTAATGTTGGGGAAGTTCGACCACTAGTTGGGCGCCAACGTTACAGGGGGGATTAATATTGAAACGATATCGCACTAAGAGAGTCGGGAAGTTAGTAGGATATCAAGCCGAATGCAATTCGAACACAGAGTTTTATTCTCGAATTACATTCCAGGAAGTTTTACCACCACAAACCGAGAACTGGGTGGGAGCAAACGCGAGCGTGGACGACCTGGCGACGAGGGAATCGGCTCAGTTACAACTGACGGCAGCGAGATCTTGAGCGAATCGGGGCATTTGAGGTGCCCAGTCAGCATAAATGCCCGAACGAGCCTCTGCAGAATCGAAGGGTTTGGTCCTCCAATTTTTTAGTTAGAAAGGCTAACCTCTTGACCATGTTTTCTTTTTCTACCAAACACTTTACTGTCGTAATATTTACAATTAATAATAATAATTAAATTACATATTATAGCTATTTAACAATATCGGCATATGTCTGGCTGCCTCGCTTGCTTATATATAGTGGGTATGTGGATCTCAGTCGTGGATTTGGTAGATACGTAACATAATACTGAATACAGAACTAGAAAACTTTAATGGCGAAAACCTAGAATCTTAAGTTAGTTTTGCTTAAAACTAAATATTCACGCACAATCACTCTTTATTCACCCTTTAAATACATTCGACCATTCACACAGTTTGATAATATGTACAGTATTTACAATAATTTACAAGAGCTGTTCAGATCCGCTGCTCTCGCCTTGTGCTTCTCCATTGAGGTCTCCTGAGGGTGTTAAGGTTTCTAACTAGTGGGTTGGGATGTGCGGCAAGTTTGTTTGTGTATGATTGTGTGATGCGCGTGACGTGATCTGATACGTGTTCCATGTCGTGATGCGTTTGTGCGGAAAGGGCTGTTTGTGGCGATCTGAAGGCATTTGTTCTGTGTTACTTGAGCTTGTGTATGTTAGTGGATACTGCTGTGTGCCAGACAGGACACGCGTATGTTATTGTGGGTCTGATAATGGCTTTGTAAATGAGGAGTTTCAATTGTGATGTCAGAAGGTTGTAGTATCTGCCAAGTTTCCCCAAGGGCTATTTTGTTGACCTCCTTAATGTGGTCACCGAAGGATGGCCGTTTATCCAAATAAACCCCTAGGTACTTGACACACATGGAAAAAGGAATTTTGTTGCCTCGGATCGTAATGAACTGTGATGTCTTGTGATTGACTGTGAAAATGATGTCTTCAGTTTTAGCAGTAATGATCCTGACCTTCCATCTCTCCAGTTTCTGTATGACCTGATGTGCGGCATTTTGCAGTCGGCCTGTCGCTTATTCTATGGACGTAATCGACGTATAAAGCGCCAGGTCGCCCAAAAAGCCCACTATGTGAACGTGAGGTGGTAAGTTCTCAAAGGTATCAAAGTATGGGAGACAAAACTGATCCCTGAGGGACGCTTGCGGGAAGCAATCGCCTCGATGAAACTGAGCCATTTACCTTAACTTGAATTTGTCGATCTGTTAGGTATGAGTGGATGATTTTCGTGATGCTCAGTGAGAATTTGTATTTGTATAATCTATGTATGAGTCCCTCTACCCATACCGAATCGAAAGCCGTTTCAGAGTCCAGCAAAAGGAGAGCAGTTTTGTGTGCTTGAGACACCTGGTGTATGATTGAATTAATAGATATAGATATAGTATTCATTGATGTGATGGCGTAAAATAGAAATTCAGAATTGTGGCGTAAAATAAATGTATCGATCAACATTTAATTATTGCATAGTAGCGCCAAGTAGACAAAGGAATCTCTTGCACAGGGCCCTATACATTTATGACTCATCATAACAAATTCGCCATAGCAGAGCTTTACCCTGTCCACTCTCTACAGTCTGAGAAGTACGCAACCTAAAGTAACCTCACTCAATTGCGGTTATATTTGTACACAAGTGCCCCAGCCCGTAGATAAAGAGCTGCAAATTCCAGGTTCGAGCAGCGTTCCATTCCATTTTACAACGAAGAACCTTGAAAGTTCAACAAGAAAAATGTTTCATTTAGTTCGTTAGGAGTGCGGGAAAGAGAAGGGAGCTAAAACACAAATCCGATAACGAGAAAACATTCACGGCCGACTGTTGTTAATTCGCTTGAATCCACAAAAATTAATTCCGAGGTACGCGCCGAGGACAGGCGACATTGCCTGCTGTCGAGGACTTATCACTTGCACCGCATCGCGGATATTCGTGTCAACGTCGCCAGATTGCTTGCAGCCAATTAATATATCGAGGCCACTAACGATTCCGTCGCCCAAAGTTTAGTCCCTCCCAGGGAGAAATTAATTAACTTTGCTGCTTTTCCTCCTCGGTTTAATTAGGTCGGGACCGTAGGGTGGAATATTTCTCAATAGCCTGACAATTTAGGTTAACACTTGATAACTACTCGTTACGCGACGCTTCTCTTGGGCAGCAGCGATGTCCTCGGAATTTGAATTTAGACGTCGTAAACTCACCGCTAGTAAACCCGATGATGAGCAGGCAGGTGGTACAATGTACTTCAACAGGACGGTGTATGGACGAAAACAAAATGATGACTAACACGTACTACTTAACGCTTGCGAAAAAGTGCCGGTACTTCCTTCTATTCCGAAGCCTATTCCATACTGAAAAATGCTAGAGGTCGCGACACTGCCCGAATTTGCGTTCATCAACCGCAACTTGCAGCTCTGCCTCGCTAAACCACTGCAGCCGGTCCTGAACAGATCCAAGACCAAGCACAGTGCTGGATAAGTAATGCAAACAGGAGTAATCAGTATCATGTGAGAAATAAAGCTTGAGAACCCTTTTCAAGATTTAGTCGCATCGCGTTTTATCTCAGATTTGGCTTAAAAATGATCTGGAAGGGTATAGTCAGTTGTTGCTCAACCTTGGGTTTTTCCTTGCCCACAGGCATTTCTCTTGCACACATTTTCACTAGGGCTTAGCTAAAAGGGGACGTCTTTGAAAGTGAATGAAACCCGTCGCGATAATATCAGGCTTGCACGAGCGTGAAAGCCGGAGCAATTAACTTTCATGAGCCCCACTCGTCCTCACTTGGAAGTGTTATTGTGAATTCGGTAACTACTTCTGTTCAATGCATGCGCTCGAATTCCCAGAGCTTGGCGCACTCGCATAACCGTTAGAAACCTTAACTTGCGCCAGAACCGGATCCTATTCATTTGGACGATCATTTCGAACGCTCCCTCTTAACCTAAACCGAACCGTCTTATCGTCCCCAAATCTCACTCCGTTTGAGCTTCGTCATATCTGAGCAAACGGTCGGACCCTTTGAAAGTGCTGACGCTGATCAAATCTCTCCGAGTTGAGAAAGCGGTTTAAAATAGTCGCAAAACCCGAAATCTGAAGTTTCGAGAATCCCTTTTAGAAACAGTCTGCTTCCCGCTTATCCTACCATAATACCGACGGAGAGTACTGAACCCCTTGGCTTAAAAACACGCTAACTGACCACCCTTTTGAAGAACACAACCAATAAACTTGAGTTGTGACTGGAACTGGGAATAAAATCAGTTCGCACGACCATAGACCATCGAGAGGCTTCATGCTCGTATTCGCGTCCGTTAAAGCGTGGTCTTGAAAGAGGACTTGGGTACCTTTCGGCTCATATGTGGCCAAATTAGTTCGCTGGTCTTAGCACTAATGAGAAAACCCTCAGGCGCGGTTTTTTCTTCTTACCTGATAGGAGCTCAGTTAGCCTCTCCTGCTAACAATAGGTTTTTAAATTATAGTCGAAGTCGACAACGAGCGTTCACCGTCGGAGTTACCAAAATGTTCACTTCAAACCCCTCCAATACCGCCTCATCATAAGATTCCTACTCGCAGCACCTGACTCTGAACCTAGACAGTCCACAATCAATGCCCATAGTACTTATTAGGCCTCTGCTCTCTTACTAACACCAGTTCACATAGCTAGAGACCCACCGCGTCGTATGAACTGCATTAACCTATAATGTGATCGTTTAAAACCAGTGCATCAGTCTAGTCCTCGATATCGTTCGGCAATCAATTCAAATAGTCATTTCTCTCTCTTTCTCTTGTACCCAACAGGTAAGACTCCCGCATGAAGAATCCGAAAAATGAGTTAACAATACTACGCACATTATAGAAATATTTCAGCGCCAAAATATGTTTCAATTTGTTTCACAGCAGATCCTATTTTTTTAATGTTTCGTTGCTGATAGTTATGAAGAAGCAATCATGATAAGTCTCTCCTATGTAAAGTTAACATGATGACTGAATTTCGATGTTTCTCATCGCAACAATTGACAAGAAAAGGGAGATTCAAATGTGAAGCATTCTGCTGTTTTCGGTTGAGAAAGACGTACGAAAGTTAGAGAGACGAAAAAGGGATTGAGAAACGGAACATGGTAACAAACGTCTCACTGTAGTCAGCTACCCTTTAATCCCCTTTCGACGCTTTTGTACATTATTGTCAAACAAAACTCGCCCGAAAACCCCACAATTGAACCCCCCACTCTTTTTTCTCAACTGTTGCGACAGTAAAACCCCAAGTTGAGTCAGTATACAACTGGACAGAGTCCAGAACTTGAGGTTTTTAGGAACAATACAATAAACGAGTTCCTTGACGGCAAAACGCCAGCTGATGATAATGGCGCTATGCATGCAGCCATTTTTCACAAACTGTGTAAACCCTGTCACACACTTCCTAGGCGTTCCACTCCTCAAAAATGGGCTTCACAGGATTGATTAAGCTGTAATTCCAATGAAACGTTAACCATAAATATCTAGCGCGTAGCAACACACAACTTTCTGCGTGAAAATTAGGCACCAACATCAAGTTTATTCGTCTTCATTAGGCTCCAAAATGTAGAGAGCCATAGAAAACTTTTTTTGACACGATCACTATAGTTTCGGTGGCGGAAAGTAAAAATTGGGCGATTAGCCCTAATGTTATCTTACTACGTCCTCACACCCGGTCTCCACCACCACGCTCCGTCGATTATTTTCTTCTATTGTTATTTCTATTATTATTTTTTAATAATTTATACATGTTTTTGAATAACAATAATTGGTAGCCATACACGAGCAGATATCTGCGGCAGATTTGGTCGCCCGATCCCATCTGACAGATATCGCTAACGATCTGGAGTGACCGATGACATCGGTCGTTGCCCCTTAACACGAAAAACTTATCGGCCGATCTTTCATGCCCGAGATCATGCCGAGATCTGCCTGACCTGCGCCCTATGTCATCTGTTCGTTCGTGGATGAAATCTGACAGATTCAGGTCCGTCACCGAGGTTCGTCTGACAGACTCGAGTTATCGGTCGAATCCGAAATTTTTTCCAGATCGGTCACACATTCCGTAAGTTGATGCCATGGGGTTAGTGACTGTCCGTTGTAAAAAGCGTAAATTTGTGGCTTTTGCGGCGAGTATTTTTTTTATTACCCATAAAACGGCTAAGCCAAAAGAAGACAAGTTTGGGAGAAGTCATGGGTTTCGGAAAGGAGAAAGTTCGGGCATAAGAAGTTGTCGAAGCACCTTAGGGAGAACAACCCGCAGGATTTCCACAACTACCTACGGATGAACGAGGAAGACTTCGACATACTTCTTCGTAAGTACCTATCTACAAAGTATATCTATTCATCCGGTGACCAGAGGTACTCCTTTTGGGAGGGCAGGTACCAACTAAGTATGTACTTTTCGAGTTTGGGTCCTCACATATTTCTGAAAACACGAAAAGGAAGAAATGGTAGGTACTCCTTTTTTAAGTGGTACTCCCAAGGTCCTACTTTTGGAAGTTACTGGTAGGTGGTAGACATGGGCGTCCTAACGTTTTGCAATTTATTACTTTCCGCTACCCGAAGGGAAGGAAAGTATAGTAATGGGCCCAAAAAAAAATTTGGGTTTTCTTCAGATCATTACGTTTCAGACCCTACTGAGTCTAAAAATCCTAAATCGGCGCGTGGTCCGTGTGTGTGTGTGTGAGTCTGTAGTTCGATTTGCGGGAGAACGGCTGATCCAATTGAGCTGGTTCTTTTTTTGTTTTGTTCTTTATTTTTTGTAGACACCAAAATAAGGTTATGGACGATTTCGGTCGATGGAAAGGGGGGTGGGGGACGAAAATGTACCAAAATCTAGGGGTTTTCGCATTTTTCTCAAAAACGGCTTTAACGATTTCGTCAAATGTAAGGAGTACTCTTAGCTAACTAGTCCCTACATTTTGTTCTCCATAAATGTTTCCGTAGAAATACGTTGAACGAAGATATAGCACCCGCATATGTAGGTGGTGTTCGAACTTAAAGGGGTGGCGGAAAGTTGTGTGTTGCTACGCACCAGATATTTTTCTATCACTACACGGTCAGCAACCGGAATCACCTTATTCACTTCGGTCTCGATCTAGTCGAAAGTCATGTTTTTGACGTTTTTTACTTTCCTTGCTCTACGAAGTAGAAAGGAAAGTTATGTAATCGGCTGAAAAAAAAATTTTGAGTTCTCTTCAGATCTTTACGTTTCAGACCCCCCTGAGTCCGAAAAACACTATTTGGGAAAATGGTCTGTGTGACTTAGTGTGTGTGTGTGTGTGTGTGTGTGTGTGTGTGTGTGTGAACGATTTTTAGAGAAAACCACCGTACCAAATCAGCTCAAACTTCATATCTCGCTCGAAAGTCACCATGGGACGCCAAAATAAGGGTTTGAACAAAATCCACCGAAAGTTAACTATAGTTATCATAGTGATCAAAACACCAAATATTTTTTCTCAAAAACGGCTCTAACGATTTTGATTAAATTTTTTATATTGGTAGCTCTTGATATGATAATTATACCATAAAATTCCCATTCGTGGGAAAATGACGAGAGCAGCACAATAAATTACCAAAACTTTCGACGAAATCGATTTGAGCGCAGTTTTTAGAGAAAACCATCGTACCAAATCAGCTGAAACTTGATGTCTAGCCTACAGGTTACCATGGGACGCAATAATGAGGGTATGGGCAAAATCCACCGAAAGTTAACTATAGTCATCATAGTGATCAAAACACCAAATTTTTTCTCAAAAACGGCTCTAACGATTTTAATTACATTTTTTATAATGATAGCTCTCAATAAGGCAATGATACTATAAAATTCTCATTCGTGGGAAAATGACGAGAGCAGCACAATAAATTATCAAAATTTTCGACCAAAAGCGTTTTTCGCGCAGTTTTTTCCTTATAAACTCCGCTGGAATTCTTGTAGAATGTTAAAAAAAATTGGGATTGTAGTCCAATCCAATACCTAAAGGGTGAGTGTTTAAAAATGCTCATGAGGTACATGGGGCTCACTCCAGAAATTCCTGAATTTCAACTACCGCCGTTTCGCTTACTACCAGTTCTGACAGTTATTTTCCAATAACTCTGCACAAGTGATCACTATCCTTTTTTTAAAAAATCTTGTTTAGAGCCTCATTAATTATCTGTGTACCAATCGCTCAATAATGGTCCTGCAATGAGTACGAGCTGCACAATAAATTCCGGAACTGTAAGCGCTACCGCTTTCTGCGGCCGTAAACCTTTGTTTGAGGAAGTTCAAATTAACTGAGTGATAAATGAATTAATTGAATAGAATTAGCCATGTACAAAGTGAACCGACGTAGAGCTAAGGAAAGTTGTGTGTTGCAACGCACCAGATATTTTCATGTAGTATACATGCTTCAACTGCCACAGACAAGGTCTGCCTCTATTCATGTCGATCAGCATTTCAATTAACTCGGCCACTCTTTCTTACTTTCCTTGGCTCTACGAAATAGAAAGGAAAGTTATGTAATCGGCTGAAAGAAAAATTTTGAGTTCTCTTCAGTTCTTTACGTTTCAGACCCTCCTGAGTCCGAAAAACGCTATTTGGGAAAATGGTCTGTGTGTGTGTCTGTGAACGATTTTTAGAGAGGACCACCGTACCAAATCCACTCAAACTTGATATACAGCTCGCAGGTTACCATGGAACGCCAAAATAAGGGTATGAACTAAATCCATCGGAATTTAACTATAGTTATCATAGTGATCAATACACCAAATATTTTTTTTCTCAAAAACGGCTCCAACGATTTTGATAAAAGTTTTAATATTGATAGCTCCCAATATGAGTACTATACTATAAAATCCCCATTCGTGGGAAAATGACGAGAGCGGCACAATAAATTACCAAAACTTTCGACGAAATCGACTTTAGCGCGATTTTTAGATAAAAAAACCGTACCAAATCAGCTGAAAATTGATGTCTAGCCTACAGGTTACCATGGGACGCAAAAATAAGGGTATGGGCAAAATCCGCCGAAAGTTAACTATAGTTATCATAGTGATATAGTGATCAAAACACCAACTATTTTTTTTCCTCAAAAACGGCTCTAACGATTTTGATTAAATTTTTTATATTAGTAGCTCTCAATATGGAATATGGCAACTATACCATGAAATTCCCATTCGTGGGAAAATGACGAGAGCTGCACAATAAATTATCAAAGTTGTCGACGAAAAGCGTTTTTAGCGCGGGTTTTTCCTTATAAACTCCGCTGGAATGTTAGTAGAGTGTTTAACAAAATTGGTATTGTCCATTCCAATACTTATAGGGTGAGTGTTTAAAAACGTTCTAAGATACATAGGGGTCACTCCAGAAATTCCTGAATTTCAACTACCGCCATTTCGCTTACTACCAGTTCTCAAAGTTTTTACCCAATAACTCTGCAAAAGTAATTACTATCCTCTTCAAAAAATTAATTTTTACAGCCCCATTAGTTCTCTGTGCACCAATTGCTCAAAAATGGTCTTGCAATGAGTACGAGCAGCACAATAAATTCCATAACTGTAGGCGCTACAGCTTCCTGCTGCTGTGACGTGATGTTTGACCAAGTTCAAAGGAACTGAGTGATAAATGAATCGATTAAATAGAATAAGCCTTGAACAACAAGGTGAATTGTTGTAGAGCTTAGGAAAGTTGTGTGTTGCAACGCACCAGATATTTACCCATTGTTTGGTACCACACAAAAAACAACACCAATAGAAACTGATTTCTTTAGAGGAGAGATCTCACAGGGAAAAACACTCAACAACTGAAAATCTTAACGTTAAGGTACTCTGCCCGATCTAATTGAACAGTTCTGTGAACCACAGACATCGCTTCCGAGAAATCTGCAGGTTAAGGGGGACGCCCGACTACCATCTGCCAGATTTGAACTCTCTCAGATATCTCTGGTCGATTTTCACATGTTTCATCATTTTTTAACGCCCACTAACGCACAGATCCTTCCCACAGATATCGTTTGAAAACGCGATATCTATCGCAGATATCTGCTCGTGTATGGCTACCTAAAAAGAAACAAAATTGTCGTAAAACCGTGTAAAATTCATCGGTTGAGTAGTTTCAGAAAAAACTCAACTCCCCCATCTCACCCGGTGGGCCACAAAAAGCCACACGAAATGATGAACTGAATGGATATCACATTTCCTTGCGCTGCCTTCGATCTTTCCTGTTCTCCCTGAGCATTCTCCCGAACGAATTTTTTCTCCTGCTGCTTCAACAGTTTGAGTTCGCCCATTTGCACTTCGTGCTCCTCGCCAGTCTCAGCTTCAGAGAGGTTAATGAGGTCACTTGGGCTTCTGATAGTTATTAGTGTGAAGGATACAGCCTCAGATTCCACCTGCTCTTCTTCCTTAGCCCAGAGAAAGGCGTTGGGCGTTGAGCTCCATTTTTCATTCGGATTCTTCACACGCCCTGCGACGTACTAATCGATTTTAACTTCAGTATTTCCCTCCCTCGCTCGATTATTGTTGGATAAATGTGAACAAACCCCTGTTTATCAATCCGTTGTTCCGACATTGTCTTTAATCACGATTCGTGCATATTAGGTTACATTGATTAAATATTGAAAGGAGTTCGATTCATTTATTCGATTAAACTCAAAGTGGGTCTTATTACGTTCTGAATTTAATTTCCTTATTTTCTCCTCAGGAAGAGTTGCTTGTTTATGAGGTGAGTTTCATAAGGTCTTGTCTGGTTCAGTATATTTGGCCCAGACACGAACTACTATAGTACAAAACCACTAAATAGGGACGGCATCACCGGATTACGGGGCTGTTCACGTTTACACAACACAGATGTTCAATAGACCAATTATCTTATTTTATTGTAACCTCAGTCCATAACATCAGTCCACTGCTTTCTCGATTTGACTTAAACCAAACGAAATAGGTTAGCCTTGATTTTCTTATCTAAACCCGGTCTGATATATTATCGTTGTTTTGGTTAAAATGGCTCATAGCGATATGACTCGATCGTTTTTATAAGTCGCACTAAATCTCTTTTTACGGTCGTTTATCGGTAGGCATTGTGAAATACTCCGAAAATTTGGGATGAATATGAATTACTTATAGCTGTACTTCGAAAAACATTGATAGTTCAGTAAAATTAGTAATTGTTCAGATTTATAATTATAAACGAATTTTTAGGTTTGGAGTTCGAAAAGAGCACTTAAAACGATGTAAACGAGTCGAAGGTAATGCAATGATTGAGGGGTGGTTCTGAAAAGAGTCACACCCGCGCACAAAGCGTTTTTTCCCCCAACAACACGGTAAAGTAACGCTCAAAACAAAATTACGATGTAATGAATATACTACTCACATCATTGGTAGTTCTTTGTCAACGGTGCAGGATATGAAATCGTCCGCTTACCTATGAACAAACAAAGAACACGTTCACAGAATACAGTGAGAATTGCATTGCACGCATATATTAAAAGAAGCGAAGCGCACCATGGGGATGAATCACACACGACTGTCAAGCTCGATTTCCAATTTGTTTCAAATATAAACGTCACAATGGGAGATTTTGTTGACACAGCCTAAGTACGCGCTCTGGAATTTGGTTTTTATAGTGGCGAAGTGAATTATCCCTCGTCGTGGCAATGGTTGGTGGTACATGCCAAGCATCGTGATAAATCCTTTGAAGTTCAAACAGGTTTTGAACCGATTGCAGGGAATCGATGACGTTTTGGTTTATTATTCATTCTGAATAATAACCCTATGTTTTCGGTCACGAAAAATTTTTTACAACCCCCCCTCAAAATTTGATACTTTCCGTTTCAAGACATGGAGATTCGAAATTTGCAATGTCCGTCCGCCGTCCCCCGTCCGCCGTCCGGGCCGTTTTGTGCCTTTAACGTGGTCTAAAAAATTCGTTCTTTCGCCCAAAAATCCAATTTGGTATTTAGTTGTGCCCGCCATCTCGGCAATCCGATCGGACGAAGCCCGTGGTTGTAATGGGCAAAAAACGGTTAAAAAAATTAACGAAACGCAGTACAACGCGAGAGCTACAGCGTTTCGTTGTTTGAACTCCCTCCCGCCCAGTCCGTCTCATTAAAAAAGCAGTGCGCCTCCCGCTCCCTTCCCTCCCAACACTCAACTCCCCTTTCGCTGTCGCTTCGAGCGCCCCCGTTCCCATTTCCCCGACGTTTTGGTTTTAATACGATTCAATTTTTTTAGATTCTTTCGTTTCATTCTCATTTTGTTCATTGTCATAGATTTTTGGTTACATTTTGATATTAGTATTTAGCGTGCATGTTTTCATATTAAAATTCAGTTTTTACTAGATACTTTCGTTTTTTTTTTGTTTATTTTAATATTGCGATTCAGTTCTTTTCGACCTTTTTTGGGTTTCATTATGATATTTTTCGATGCTGAATCGAACAGAATGGGTCTCGGAGCATTAATGCTAGGTCAAGCTGATTATCCGAATAATAAACCGTTGTGTAATAATTTGCAGGGTTTTTAGAAGTGGGAACGTTGAATTTTCTGTTCCCCGTACGGTACTCTGATTCAGAAATGCTGAACCACTTCAAAAGTGTGAATCACGTTTGTGTTCGAACTTGAAATAGGAGAACACGTTTTTACATTATGTAGTCCTACGTGGGAAGGATAGTTACTTAAACGACAAGAGGTACTGAGTTCAAAAAACACCGCTCGGGGAAATTACCTCATTATTTGTGTGTGAGTGAAAACGATTCAACCAAATCGGCTCAAATCTCATGTTTAGCCTGCAAGTTACTATTAAAATCGGCTTGAAACTAGGTATAGTTATAGTAATTAAAACACCAATTTTTACTTTCCTTGGCTCTACAAAGTAGAAAGGAAAGTTATGTAATCGGCTGAAAAAAAAAAATTTGTACCTTCTTCAGATCTTTACCTTTCAGACCCTACTAAGCCCGAAAAACACTATTTGGGAAAATGGTCTGTGTGTCTGTGAATGGGTTTCAGGAAGATGGTGGTACCAAATCAGCTCAAACTTGATATTTAGCCCGCAGCCAAACGCCAAAATAGGGGTGTGAGCAAAATCCATCGAAAATAAACTATAGTTGTCATAGTGATCGAAACACCAAATTTTTTTTCTCAAAAACGGCTACAACAATTTTGATTACATTTTTTATACTGATATCTCCTAATATGGCAACTATACCGCAAAATTCAAATTCGTGGAAAAATGTCGAGAGCAGCACAATAAATTACGAAAATTTTCGACGGAATCGATTTTAGCGCGGTTTTTAGAGAATACGACAGTACCAAATCAGCTCAAAGTTGATATCTAGCCTGCGCGTTACCATGGAACGCCAAAATGAGGGTATGAGCAAAATCCGTCAAAAGTTAACTATAGTTATCATAGTGATCAAAACACCAAATTTTTTTTTTCTCAAAAACGGACATAACGATTTTGATCAAAGTTTTTACGTTGATAGCTCTCAATAATGAAATCATACCACAAAATACACATCCGTGGGAAAATAACGAGAGCAGCACAATAAATTATCAACATTTTCGACGAAAACTCTATTTTAAAACTGCTGAAATGTTACTAGAATGTAAAAACAAATTGATATAGTAGTCCGATCCAATACCTATAGGGTGAGAGTTTTAATACGCTCTTAAGATATATGGGGGTCACTCAAGAAATTCCGGAATTTCAACTACCACCAGTTCTCAAAGTGTTCACCCAATAAATCAGCAAAAGTTAATATTATCCTGTTCAAACAAATCGTGTTTTACAGCCTCACTAATTCCCTGTGTACCAATTGCTCAATAATGGTCCGGGAGTGAGTAAAAGCAGCACAATAAATTCCGGAACTGTAAGGCGCTACCGCTTCTTGGTGCTGTGAAGTGTTCTTGACCCAGTTCAAATGAACTAAGTGACGAATCGATTAAGTAGAAAAAGCCACGTAGAAAGTGAATTGACGGAGAGCTGAGGAAAGTTGTGTATTGCAACGCACCAGATATTTTTTTCTTAAAAACGGGTCTGACGATCTTGATTGAAACATTTGTGTGGCCAGCTGACAGTACTATAAAATTGACGTTTTTATGAATATTAAGGGAGCAGAACAATAAATAATAAAAAATTCGAAGAATAGCTTTTTCAGTCTAACGCTTTAAATCTCTCTAAAGTAGCGTTTCCAGACAAATCAGATTCCGATTAGTGCTCTAATAGACTATAACACAATAGTTCCACGGAATTCTCGTTCTCAGAAAAGCGCGGAGTATGGCGCAATAAATTATCAAGTATTTCGAAGAAGATTCTATTTTTGAGCAGTTTTGTCTTAATGAATGGTCCTGGAATGAGCGATGTGCGATGAGCATTCAGTAACCCCCTTAAGAAAATTAGGTGAACCACCAGAAATCAGTTCCTGGTTGAGTTTCACTTACAACCATTTCTCACACTTTTTACCCAATACTTCTAAAAAAAACATCACCCTTCTCAAAAAATCATTTAAGATTCTCATGACTTTGCTGTGCACTGATAAATTAATAACGACGGTATAATGAGTAGGAGGATCTTAATAAATCCCGTTACTTTAAGCGCTTTCATATTCAACGTAAAACTCAGTCATGCTCTACCAAGTTGAAATAGACTAGATTACTAACTAGCTAAAGCGCTTAACGCGTGTAGCGCTTAGAAAATTAATGTGATGAGTAGTGCCAACTATTTATAATACTTTAAATCATCATAAAAGTGAGCTAAACGTTGAGTTGATCTGCAGTACCTGACATTTTTCTCGAAAATCCCACTCAACAAATTGGGGAGTTGCCGAATGGCGCGTTGCTTGACGTTGCTCGATTCGTCATGATGCAAGTATAGTTAGTTTCATACCCCATGGTAACGTTTCACGTTAAGCTTCAGGCAGTTATATTGCACGCTTATGTGCAAATTTATATTGTAGAGTTCGGGGCCGATCGTTTTTCCCCCAATTTGATCAAATGAGAACTCCTTCTTCTCGGGGAAGGGGGCGGACAACCAACCACTGACAATTTGGAAAAAGGGGAGCCTGATCCGTGAATGAGAGCGTCTCACAACACAAATGGGCTCGAAGGGAAAAATCAAAATTTATATTAAAAAAATATATAAAATAAGTTTCTGCGGCTCACCTTGCTCTCGCACAAAACGGATGATAATGTGAATTATGCTCAATTCCCTCTTTACGGTTAAATCTCTTTTTTCAAGTCCTTTTTTTCAAAAACGGTTCCGAAGCGACAACGGGCGACCACGGCGGCAACATGCGGAGGCTCCGCCGGCCTCGTCAACCGCAGGGCCCTGCTTCTCCATCCCTTAGAGGGGCTGTCGCTCAGTGGGGACGCGGCTTCCCGCGCTTTTTTTCGCCGCGTCCCAAATTGTGCCTTCACAATACATTATGCATTATAATCACGAATAATCATCGTGAGATCTTTACGTCCATGCAGATTAGTATAAACTGAAATTTCGCACCTTTTGGAACATTAAGCGCTTTATCAGTTTCTGTCTAGAACGTCGAGTTATCCAAGGTCATACGAATATAGTGAATAATACATTATTCGCGGGCAGAGAGACAGAAATCACCGAATGAGGAGAGTTGTGTGGTGCGTCGCGCCAGATATTTTGACGACGCTCGTCGTGAAGGGGAAACCCTAGACCCCCACACCTGGCATATAGGTTGTGGTATTGATAAGGCCAACCGTTCACGGTGCACGAGTGTACGTTTCGACTGTTCAAGATTGATACGTACAGAATAAAAGAAAATGATTTTGAAGACTGAAATTTTCATATCTTCGAAGGCTTTCTGTATTGATAACCATTTACTGCGTATGTCACATGTATTTGCGTCATTTTTCACTGATTTTTTCCCATGTTAATTTCTACGGATTCTTGAAGAAAATTCTGTTCTTTGAGGATTGTATTAAACAGGTGGATGACATGGGTCATCCACCCAGCGACGTTCGGTTACGTGAGTTCGTACACAGTTACCGCGCTAAGCAAGATCGTGACCAATGGACCAATCAAGCGATGCAGCACACAGAGCCTCATGTTTCACAACAACCACACTATCGAAGAGAAATTCGCTCATGTCCTGAAATGTCGGTTAAAATGTCTGCAGACGAAATCATTTTCAACTTCCGCGCAAGTTTGACGATTGACCGACGTTGTCAGATGTTTACAGTGTAAAAGAAGGTTAAACGAATATATAACGCTACTATTAGAGTTATTTGGGTTATTTTCTCACGCATTCCTACAGCAACAATCCTCTTCAAAGGGACGAGACATGTACGAGTCCCCCCCCCCTCCTCCCTAAGTCAACGTTTTAGGAGTTTCTTAAGGAACATGGCGACTTCAAACTGCGGTCGCCCAATGACTCTCCATTCTACACGCACGTCTAAAAGAAACTGCCTGTTGCTCCACCGTAGTTACTACAACAGAGCGATTAGCAAGGCCACTTAGGGTGTGCGTTACTTCCCCAGGTTCAAGGCCATTTATTTGGGCGTGATTGAGACATACTCATTGCCTTGACAGCACACTCACAGTCAATCCCAAAGAGGTGTGCTCTAGTTGTTCAAGATCATAGCGTGATGGACAAGTGGAGAGTGGAAAGGGCTTCCCAGGCTATGGATCAAACTCCCTATAGACATCCGCCCCTGAACGAAAACATGCCGCACTACATGAATGGGCATTTGACGAATGGCAAGCTGGAGGAGAATGCGTTTTTCCCCAACATCTGTGTGGCTTCGGAAAAATAGGATTACGCCAGATAAGCCAGACCCTTACGAGACATGGTGGCTTCAATGAAAGGCTCCGCAAAGACTCTAAATTCTGCATTTCTTGTGCCTCCAGTGCGGCGTCAACAGTAAGTGACAGCTGTTGGAACAGCAGCCAAACCATCCGGCTCATACCGCTATCAAGCACATTTATAACAGCGTCGACCAGTTTGCGAACGATATAGTGACAAAAAACGTTGCCCCAGTTGATCTCCTCTTTTGAAATTTGCCACCCAAGTAACTGGATCAGGTGGGAAAGCAAATAATGAACTCCTTCCAGATGGTGCGGATTCTCCAGAGCCATACCTCTGTGAGGTAACACATGAGCAACAGCTCTCAACTGCTTAAACGAAAACCAGCTGTACTTCGACAAGCCTTGGTTCGGTGGACGCTGAGCGAGTTCCCGTACTCTCGTGCCAGCAAAACCGCAACCTCCATTACTTTTGACTAAGTCATTTTTATACAGAAATGGACCTGACCAATCAGCAGTTGGTTACTTGTAGTGTTTCTTGATGCAGCACAATGAATCAGTGCTCATCTAGCCATGCGCATGTTAACAAAAACTGAAAACCCGTTGATCTGTAGAACTAAAAACTTGCCTGACAAGTATATGCTAATTTCAGCCTGCGAGCTTGCAAAAGCAGCTCCAATGTATGCCACGGCAGTATCAGGGGATCCATGTGATAACAAACAGATTGTGAAAACGGCAAATAAATTGAATTTTTCCACACAAATGATGAAGTTATGGCTCATAATACGTCATCAGAACAAATTGAATTTTTTCATTCGTCTCGATCATTCTGCATAGAATGGGTTCTATTTGTCCTGACCACGGTTTAAACCCTAAAACACGGCTATAAACATCATCTTTTGTGTGGACCACAGACTATTTCTTTCTGTTTTTACCATTCGTGTGTTATAACAAGGATCTTCGCCGTTTTACATTTCGCTACTCTGATAACTTTGATAAAATTTCCATTCGAAATTTGGAGGTATCGTTAGTAATCGTAGGTATTGCAACCTTCCCCACATGACAATCTCATCGGATGGTTCGTAATCGCACGTAAAGCGCACCTACGAAATAATTGTCGAAGCGATTAACAAATCCTGTCGAGCGAGAGAACATCCCCTCGCTTCCTGAAACCCTCGAAACGGAGCTCTCGTCTCATACGATTGGAATCTGACGACGACACGATGGGAGACGAAGATTAATTAACCTTATCCTTATCCCGACATCTCCCAGAGCGTCTAATCAGACGGGAGGCCCGAGCTAGGGAATCCCGGCTCTCTCTAACTCGCCCTATCGCATTGAACCCCGTGTAGCTTATTCAGCTTTAGAGGGCTCTCGGATTCATTCCTCTCGCGTCTGAAGGTACATCACTCTCGCGGATTATAAACGTCTCTTCGAGTGATAAATCCGTTCTCATGATGGCAGCGCCCGATGGTTAAAATCCGGAAAGAGGGGCGACCGAATCTGTGGCCGAGCGCGAAATGCGAAATAACTGGGAGGTCTACGCAGATTGGATTAGTCGTATTATCGGATTGAGGGGAGGTTCCGTTGAGTAATTTGAGAACCCCTCATTATAGAGTTTCACCATGTCTTTACGACCCAGTGAGTGCAGCTAAATTAGTTCTCTTCCTCGGTATTTGGCAACACTGCCCTGCATCCAAATCCTCCCTTCAAATGAACCGAGTTTAAGAGCACACTGTGAGTCAGACCAAACCCCTGGAGCCATTAGAAAAACGATAATGTCCGCTAATCGTCTTACCGAAGTTGATTGGCTTAACTCTTCATTCAATGGTTAGTTACAAATATCTTTCTCTAGCTACACAGAAAGATGACAGGATGATAGGTTCACAAAGGCTCAAGGTTGAATATATTCAAATTAGCACGTGAACAACTTTCGATTTATAAACTTGCAAAGTAGCAATAATCTTTCTTTACATTTTATTGGAACCTCGGATTTGGACTGACGCTACATCTTCTGTGCAGTGGACCACACACTAAGTCGGCTAAACTTGCCCTCCAAGGTTCGTTCCTAATGAAACGAGGTCAAGGCTAAATCAGTTTCCCCTGTTATTCCAGCTTTCTCGAGCTTCCAGTTAACCTTCATAGTTCATTTAGTATTGTGTGACGCTCGAAGTAGCATTAACGTATCGACACGTCATCCACATCATTCTGTCCCCAGAGAACGAGTTAACGAAGACGAAAAAAAGGACATCTTACGTTCAAGGACCATATTCCTGTATTTCTGCAACGATTACAGTCCCGTGTGTCAAGCTTTCGGTCTCTTCTGAAAAATCCACACTTCATCTATCTACCCAATATGGAATTACGCCATCGCTGTCCGGGGCACGTGTTCGCCATCGTAATTCCGCCGTATTGAGCAACATCAAAACATAACCCTGCTTAAGCAGATCGTCCACACATCGCCATTCGTTCGCCATTTGACTTCTCATTGGAAACTCCTACGGCCCTTTTACATCGCATCATGACCACATTCACTATGCGCAACCTCCACCACCCCGAACATCTGGTCCAAGAAGGCTTCGCCAGACCATTCTATCAACGCCTAATACGTCCCCGCCATATTTTAAACATTGCAGGAATGTAGCCCAGCGGCTTCAATATCTATTATCACCGGTATCACGTTGTACTGAGCTATGCGTGTAACCAAAAGTTTTAATAAACAGTTTGTTCTAAATAAAGATACAAGAAAAGCGAGCCAATTAATATCTATCCAAAGTGTGCCAATTTTCCGTTGTACCATTTGAAGAGTGGGATACAGTTAATTTAATGAAAAATAAGAATTCGCTTATGTATCTCACATTGGTCCTTCAGGCCGGATGTTTAGGGTCGTTTTCACCAAAACAATACTGATCACGGCTAGATAAGTATATCAAGGCAAAACTGTTTCGTTCCCACCACGCTAGCCAAGATCACTGTGGGATGCGATTACGAGAGCCGTGATTACGCCGTGATTAAGCCATATCGAAAAGGCAGTGGACTAACGAGGTTACAGTGAAGTAAGGAAATTGGGCGTCTATTCAACATCCCGTCATGTAAACGTAAACGGCCCCGTAGCCGTTCATCCCGTAGATGTCCAACCCTCAAGAATCCAGATTAGACGAAATTATTGTTTCTAATAATTGTCAGAAGACAAAGTGGCCGCATTAACCTCTGCCCAAGCTGAAACTGGCGAGGAGTGTAAAGTGAAAATGCGCGTATTCCAACTGTAAGAGCTGCTTCTAAATCCACCCAGGTAAGCTTTCTAACACGACGATGTGACGTCTAGAATTTTTTCTAAAACTGGGAACAACAACTTATTTTCGGCGATCATAATACTTTTGTTCGCACAAAATGTAAATTCATACAGCTTGTAGTCGTCGGAACGCTCTCATATCCATTTGAGGCGCCAGGGGAGATGACGATAACCTAACATATTAGATTATGATCACAGTGGAAGAGCAACTGCAATAACCACGCCTTTGTGAACAGCATCTTTGTTTATCATTATTATTCCAAACATACGTGAATTATTCACACGTCCTTTCCCATTGGAGAAACGAGCCAGGTCTGGCTTGGCCGATCGGCTTGTTGTTCATTCAGGGGCGCGTGCGTCTACGCTGCGGCAGAGGCACTGCGCTGTGCTGGCGATCGAACAGTAAGGACGCAGGGGTAGACTCACTCGTCCTAGCTTCATCTAGTGGGAGGCACCTTGATTCCAGGCCCACGCTCGTGCGAAGACGTGGAATCGGCAGACCTCCGCCTTGCTAGAGAGGAACTGCCCTCCCATTGGCTCAGGAAACCGAGCGCACTCTCTGGCACTGCTATAAAGGTGGCAAGCGAAGAGCATGTGGGATTTGCTTTCCAGGGTACCCCCACAGGGCCAGTTGCTGAAGAGGCGGCGCCCAAAGAATTGCAGCCGCTCGTTGAAGACTCCACGGCTGGAGAGCCATCGACCACCACCACCAGCCCCTCCCCTACCTCCCCTCGATGGAGGGGAGTATGCCATGGAGGTGCCACACAGTGAAACCCTCATCCCATCGCACCTGCCACACGTTAATGAGTGCCGCCTGAGCGAGGGCGAGTCTCCTCTCAACGAGTTCCTCCTGTTGTATCGAGGGGAGGAGGCCTGGAAAGCAGTCCCATTTTATGTAGGACTGGAGCACCACTAGGTAGAGTACTAGGTCCAGTGGTGGCATGCCTGCGGCCATCTGGAGGGCCAAATGTGAAGTGGTGCGGTATGCCAGCAGGATAGCCAGCAGCGTGTCTTGTTGGAGTGAAAGGGCTAGTTCCGGTCTTGGCGAGTGGGGGTCCATCACCATCTGGCCGCAGCCTACCGCACCACAGGGAGGAATACAGCCCAGTAATATTGATACCGGGCGTAGGAAGAGGGCCTCTCAAGGTCAACCCTGCTAGGGACCTTACTTGTCCCGTGAGAGCCGTGCACTTAAGTCTCAGGAGTGACAAGTGCCCCGTTGGGTGGCCACGTGGACTGAACTTCGTGCCGCGGTATGGGGCTGTGGCCCTCATGGCGACCCTAGTCCCCCCAGCCAGCTCCACCCTCTGCATGAGGAAGGACGGGCCAGACCGCAGTAGGACGAGTTGGGTCTTGGGTCTCATTCACCTAATGGGTGGAATGGCGTAGGCCGCTGTGCTGTGCGCTGGCCCGTTCGCTCTTTGGACAGGGGTTTTGCGTATGGGGAAGGCGCAGTGCGTCTGTTGGACTGCGTCCAGCTGCCGGGTAGTGAGGGTTTCCTGTTGTGTTTTGGGTGCAGGGTGTTGGGTGCGCACCCTGCTGCCGGTAAATTGAAGATTTCAGTTGTTCTGGGCGCTGGGTGTCCGTTGGACTGCATCCTGCTGCCGGGTAGTGAGGGATACTTGATGTGTTTTAAGCGCAGGGCGTTGGGTGCTCACCCTGCTAACAGTCAGTGGAGGATTTTGTTTGTTTTGGGCGCAGGGCGTTGGGTGCTCACCCTGCTAACAGTCAGTGGAGGATTTTGTTTGTTTTGGGCGCAGGGTGTTGGGTGCGCACCCTGCTGCCGGTAAGTAGTGGATTAGGGCGGGTTATTTTATTTATTTTTTAAAGAATAGATTACTCGACGGAGACGGTAATGGAGGACAAATATCACGATATAAATAAAGAAAGATGAGAGCTAACCGGACCTAACCACCCAATTTTAAAGGGTTAACGCTTGATCAGGGCTAGAGCTTAACTCAATTTGATGAATCCCGTTTTTGCGGCGGGAGGCGGTTAGGTACTGTTAATTGAGTCTAAACAAGATCAATGCAGTTGGTGAAAAAGGCCTTCAGAAGAGCAATTTGCGTTTGCTATAAATACTTCGCACACTTGAATTAGTCTCATAACTCTACCCAATATTGTATCATATTCATGATGGTTGAAAAACGGTACTCCGTAGTCCGACACGACATATTTTCTGTTTTACTCGCGTCCTCTTCGTCTTTCCATGGCAACTACATCACCACTGCGACACATCAATATATTGTTTTTTTTGCTATTTAATTTCCTTTCCCGTTATTTGCTGCTAAGGAAAGCCAAACACTCAATTCGAATTGTTAAAAAGTTTGATAATATATTGTGTCGATCTCGTAATTTTCTCACGAATAAAAATTGTTCGTAACTGCTCGGTAACTTCAGTTTGGAATATATTTGGCTCAAAATCCCAATTCGGTAACTCCTGGCAGTGTTTCAGTCGGACGAACTCATCAGCAAATCAAAACGTTGAATGAGGAGTTACTTGGGATATCAAAGAGTCGACGAGGAGGGAACACAGACAATCCTTAGACGGTCAACCAACTCAGATTACTGCGCTTCATACACACAGTTCATAATCGAGAGGAGGAAAACGCAATTAACGCCTCTGCATGTTTGAAATTGCAGGGTGGACAGGGACATTCGCATTACGACGAAACCACCACAACATCGCCAGTGATTGTAACTTTTTTTCGTATAATCCTGGCAATTTGTAAAAGCCATGACGAAGCTTGTCTATTATTGGGTTATCCGTGATGATCCGTGAAAGTACGTCGAGCTGACTTTTGGTTCATCACCGTGTCCTCTACGCAAACGGATTTCGTTCGAAACGGCTCTGTCGCATCCAACGCACATACTCAATTTAAAATCCACGGTTTTTTGTAGTCCATCCATAATGTGGAACGGATTTTGGTACCAATGATTTCCCCAAACTATTTTTTGGTCGCTAAACCTTATTTCTCTGAGCACTAGAAGCCACTTGTAAAGTGTATTGAATGAGTTGAATCTCCACGCATTTGAACTATAGGCCGGCAGTTTCCAACGGGATTGAGAAAAAAAAGAAGACAATTCTTGACCAAAACAGAAAGTGATGTAACCACACGACTGCGGACGTAATCCGATAAATAAGGCGTTCGAACGTGGCAGCCGGAGAGACCGAGTTAACTGCCCGCTTTGCCTACCGGAGCTTCGAGTTGTGTAATTCTCTCGACATTTTTGTTGTTTACGTCATAACTACTCGGGTATTTGAGGGAAGAGAAAAAGGGAGAGACACTTCTCCTCCACTTCCGAAAACCGCAGTTCCAGGCCCTTCGCCCACAAAGAGGTTTGTCAATGTTGTCCCTCCAAGTTTTTAGGAGGACGTGACACGGTATGTCACTTGCTCCCTCTGGTAGAAAAAGGGGAACGCGGAGGAAAGAGGAAATCACATTTACTTTTGGAAACTCCCAACGACAAACTGTATCGCGGAATGACAAAAAGAAGAGCGTCCAGCGTATTTTACTTCGGAGTTTTGTGCGCACATTACGTAATCCTTCTGCAGTGACATAACTTCCTTGCGGTCCAGTGTATTGAACATGACACGTACGATGTGCACGCCTCCGGAAAAAAGTAATGTTGAAGACGAACAAGACTGGAAATCCTCTAGCTGGCGCGTTAAAAACTTCCACGCTGATCCCCGTGACGTTTTACACAGTTGAGAGCTCTCGTTCGCGTTCTCCATTGCCCAATGCGCAGTCCTATTAAAACCCCACGCTCCCAATGAATATGTGGAACGTAACAGGGCACACGTCACAGTTACGGGCGCGATGTTGACAGCAGTTGGTCAGGGGCACCTTTGATTCAAGCCAAAACTAACACAACAGCCGCTGCTTTTATTACAAGAGCTTGGACTTCATTGGACAGTCCTTTCATTCCATGCTCCTCTACTGTCGACAGAGGTCTACTGAATACCCCCCGCGGTTCTACCAAGTCCCAAAGGAAATTAGCACCAAGTCCGGCACTTCACTCTTAAGTGCGTGTGATTTTGAACTTTCACTTTTGTTTCATTCTTGTGATTCTGGCCATATTTTGCCTCTGACATGGTCGAAAAATCCGTTCTTTCGGAAGGAATTTACTTGTGCTTGTCTAATCAGACGAAGCCCATGGTTTTATGAGCAAGAATGGTTTAAAAATGTTGCCAAAAAAGAAATTATGGCAGAGGTATTGCAATCACGTCGTGTGTAGTGTAGTTTTTAAGGCATTCTTCTGCTGAGTTGAATATGACGGTTCTCAGAGGTCAAGGACTTCGACTAGATAGAAAACGGCGAGAACACACTAAATATACTGAAGCAAACTCTACTTCTTGAAAAAAAATCGCAGGACAATATAATGAAAGTCATTATGTCTCTCCAGCCTGCGCTCATTCCTCGTACTGCTTTCCATCTCACTCCACCCGCCCGTGAGTTAAGACTCGTCACAATTGCCTAGCGTCGTCAAGAAAACGTCAAGTTTCGACATTCCGTTGTACTCAGGTCATGTTTCGTATCGTTTACTAGTATTTTTCTATGGTGAATCGAATGTGTTAGGCCTTGGATTAGCTCTCTGGAACGCCTCCTTAGAAGTTCTTCTCGGGACGATCATGGATTCGAAGAAACAACCCTACCACGTGCTCCACACCGTCACCCAATGGTGCGAGCATGTCAAGATGCAGGTGGCAGAGGAAAACACCCAGCTAACCCTCTTAAAGTAAAAGTGAATAACCAACCCTCAATATGCCTTGACGGCCACAGGCCCCTTCTTGAAAAGCGCGTCAAGTATTTAGGAATGGATATTGGTGAGAGGTGGGGCTTCAACCAATACCAAAGTGGGTGCAATTACCAAGGCCACTTGGGGCGAGTGTTACCATGGCACTGTCCTCATGTATAAGGCCATCTATCCAGCTTGTTACTTCCCCGTTGTCCAGGATAGCATACTAACAGTAAGTCAAAAGAGAGTATTGGGCTCTGAGAGTTGCGCTCGTGTGAATCACCAAGACCTACGAGAACTGAAGAACTCCAGGTGATCACTGATCAGTTACTGGGGAGGGTTATCGAAAATATTGATGGAGATGTCTGATTGAAACTTCATATTTATTTATTTATTTATTTATTACATATACGGGCAGTGCCCAAATTAACAGTGAGAAACAAAAAATAAATGAAAGTAGGACAATGTAAACCACAATAAATAGCACAAATCAATCAGCAGCAATCCTGAGCCAACAAACGGAGATCACAATAGCCGTCGAATTTTGGACCTAAAAGAGTCTTTCGACAACAACAGTAGGTCCTCCGAAACACCGTGTGACAACCTATTGAAGTCATCCTGGAAGCGCACCATGGGATTATTGCGGAGATAGTTGGTCGAAGAGGTATAGACATAAAAAGGCTGATGGAGTCTGGTAGCGTATGGAGGGGCGTAGAAGTTCAACTTGGAAAGCAGGTACGGACAATCCAGTCGACCCGCTGTCAACCCATGCAGGAGAAGCATGTCCGCCTCACGTCGCCGATTCTCCAAAGAGGACATGCCTTCTCTCCTGAGCGCCACTGCATAGGAAAAGTCCTCCCACCTATCGCCTCTCTTGTAGGACACATAGCGCAGGAAGTGGCGCTGAACACGCTCCAAGGTATTCTTGGCACTGGTATACCACGGTGACCACACAGGGGAGGAAAACTCTAGAGGTGTACGGACAAGGGAGGTGAATAGCAGCTTGAGGGCGTTTGGATCCTTGAAATCCCTCGTATTCCTTTTGAGAAAGCCCAGTTTTCTCATTGCTCCCGAGCACATTTCATCAATATGGGCCGAAAACGTAAAACCTGAATCGATCAAAACTCCGAGATCCCGCACCATGGATTTACGCTGGAGCAGCGCCCTCCTATCAAGTAGTCATGCTGTAGGCTGGATACACCTCGATGGAAAGTGACCACTGAGCACTTATCAATATTCAGTCCAAGCTCATTCTTCAAACACCATCCGTGCAAGGCTGTAAGAGCATTCTGAAGAACCAAACAATCACTCACTGAGGCCACTCTCAAAAAAATCTTCAAATCATCAGCGAATAACAGATGTTTCACAGTCCCCTCAAACAGTTTACTCACGTCATTAATGAAGATGAGAAATAGTAAAGGGCCCAAATGTGATCCCTGGGGCACACCTGATGAGGCAATGAACGAATCAGAGACCACGTCCCTCAGCCTGACAACCAGACGACGACCCAGCAAATAACTCCTCAGCCATGCAAGTAACGACCCAAGAAAACCAAAAGCCTCCAGCTTTTCAAGGAGAATCGCATGGGAGACCCTGTCGAAGGCCTTAGCAAAGTCCGTATAAATACAGTCTACCTGGACACCATCAACAAACGCATCCATGACAGTATGTTGAAATGTCAACAGATTTGTTGCACAAGACCTGCCAGACATAACAACGATAGATGGGGGCGCAGCAAGGGTGCAATCTGTTTCACCATAATCTTCTCCAATACTTTAGGTAATGTGCTCAGAGAACAAATTGGACGATAGTTTTCTATTCTAGCTCTGTTGTCACTTTTCGGAACAGGAGTCACATACGAGCACTTCCAGCAGTCAGGGACCACACCCAAATCCAGTGATCTCATAAACAAAGAGGAGACTGGTTCAGCTAGCGTATCAGCACATTCCCTTAGAAGAGAGGGAGGCACACCGTCAGGGCCCATTCCCTTAGATGGATCCAGCGAACGAAGTTCAGCCCTAACCATATCCGTGGTGATGCCGACAGAGCTCAAAGAAAACGAAGATTGGGATGGGGCGGCACCCCACCACAGACAGGTCGCACTATAGCAGCGGAGAACACGGAAGAAAAATGGTCCTTGAATAAGTTGGCAATATCCTGAGTCGTATCTGCAGTAGCGGCACCCAAGTGAAGGACGGACGGCATTGAAGAGGTGCCCTTCGCGTAATTAACATAATTCCAGAATTTCTTAATGTTGTCTTTGAGGGATAACTGAACCTCCTCAATATATTTGGAGTAAGCCAGTTTAGAGTGAGCTTTACTCTTCATCCTGAGCTCCGAGAAGATCATATAATCAGAATCCAGCCGAGTATACTTATAGCGTGCATGAGCGTAATTTTTCCTCTTCACCAGCGCCCTCAATACGGGGTCAAACCATTTGGGAAAATTTGAATTAATAGCAGCAACATGGGGTACATACTCCTTAATAGCCGAACCCAAAACCTCATAAAATTTCCGAACAGCCCCATCTAAGGGCAACAAACGGCAAAAAGCCCAATTTACCGAAAGAAAGAAGTCATTCATGTGCTCAAAGTCAGCCTTCCTGAAGTCGAACGAGAACTTGCTAGGTGTGAAGAATGAGGAGGCATTAGTGATTGAGAAGGTGCACTCAAAAGGTGGGTGATATTGGTCTATGGGTAAGCTAGAATCGGACTTACGAAGTGTGACATCTTGCAAGTCCGTAAGACAGAGATCCAGTACATTCTGTGCAGGGTTACGCAAGTTGTGTCGCATGTGTTCATATGCGATAATATTCATTGAAACATGAGGTGGTAAATAAGGTAGGTCCCTGATCATGCTGTAAAGAAATTCGGAGCGTTTTTTCAATATATTTAACCATAACTAGTAGAAACAGAATTCTGTAAGCATTTAAATCGCTCCCAGATGTTGACGTTTCAAACAAGTTCAGTTTCTACTCGTGTTTCCGAGGATTATGGAAGGGATGTTGGCGTGTTCCTATTTATCCGTCGGTTGCATTTGTAAAATCTTTTAATTAATCTCACATGAGAAGCAACAGTCGAATGATGTGTGAAGCCCAATCCGGTTGAACGGCGGACATTTGCGTGTCATGATTGGTGTCTGTTCGAATTCGATACTCTGCCTAATTCCTGGTGAATGACCGAAGGATGGAAACTCGAGGAATTCATGAAGCGACACTCACTTATTTAGAAATGTGAGGGCTGGGCGTTGGAGAGCTGGCATTCCGCGCTCTTACAGTCGACAGGGAGGATGAAATGCGACGGTGGTGGGCGGGAGAGAGGTTAGCAATGGACACTAAATCCCCCTCAGTTCGAGAGGAGCGTTATGCAAAGAGAGAATGAGGTATGAGAGATTCGCCGCCGAGGTTCAACAGAATACGCGAAATGTCTGCTCGACGCCGCGGCATTGAGGACGGATCAGAAAATGGGTCAATGATTGAGCGTGAACGGACTCAAACTAAAATCCTGAATTATCTCGGTCGAGACGGGGAGTAGCTAATGCAAGTCGCAATTCGACTCGTCAGTAAAACACGCTGTGGCAGCAACAGCAGCAGCAGTCGCATTCCCTCTCCGTCCATCTCTCTATGGAAATGAGCAACAATCTCCGGTCGAAAATTCCAACAATTCGTCCCTCATCCACAGTCGCATTAAAACGTGTGCTGAGTGCAAGACCTCAAGAGATAAAACCAAAGACATGACTCACTAGGGACTTACGAATGTTGACAGATACTGACAACGGCATTCCTGCCTACGCCTCTCTGCTTGAATTCCATGCGTTCGTCACTGTCCAGCTGTCAAGTGAATCAGACGTGAGGCTCACAAAGCCTCTATTCCCAGGGCCCAGTTAACCGGCCTTCCACACCCAGCGAAGCATTCCAGGCAATAAATATCCGAAAAGCAACCACAGTCTATTCCCTTCTTCCATTATGTCTTCTACTAAAGCCTATTTCTTCCTATTAAAGCTCATGACTGACTGACAAAGATCTAGCGCTGACATTGGATTCTATCAACCAGAGAAAACTCTCTTCAGTTTTTCCTTAAAAAAAACTTGATAGTCTCAAGTGCTTAAGCATGGTTACTCTTTAAGGTCGTGACATGAGTAGGAGCAACTCAACAAAATAAGCACCATCTGCTTTTAAATGGTACGTTGAGGTTATTGCTGTTTGAAAACCCGAATGGATTAGTTGACGGGTTAATGAAAACTCTGCAAATTATTACACAATGGTTTATTATTTTCATGAACAGCTTGACCTAGTATTAGTGCTCCCCCATCCCATTCGACTCAGCATCAAATACTAGTAAACCATACGAAACATGTCCTGGCTACAATGGAACTACGGAAACAAAGCGTGGTTGCTTCTTTAATGAGACGGGCAGGGAGGGAGGGAGTTCAAACGACGTAACGCTGTAGCTCCCGCGTTGTACTGCGTTTCGTTAATTTTTTTAACCGTTTTTTGCCCATTACAACCACGGGCTTCGTCCGATCGGATTGCCTAGATGGTGGGCACAACTAGATACCAAATCGGATTTTCAGGCGAAAGAACGAATTTTTTACACCACATTAAAGGCACAAAACGGCCCGGACGGCGGACGGGGGACGGGGATGGCGGACGGGGGACAGGGGATGGCGGACGGACATTGCAAATTTGGAATCTCCATGTCTTGAAACGTAAAGTATCAAATTTTGAGGGGGGGTTGTAAAAAATTTTTCGTGACTGAAAACATAGTGTTATTATTCAGAATGAGGGAAGGGGCGCTTAACAGTCAATTCGTCAGAGTGTAGTTCACAGAACTGACAGAAAGCAAAAATGAACTTCTCGGCTATTTCACTCTTATTATGTTTAATTTATTTTGTTTGTGAAATAAACAAAAAACTTCAATGGACAGATCATAAACGAACAATTCAACACAAAATGCGACACGAAACAACCAACTGGCGGATTTACAGACCACCCTATACAAAAACGACTAAGAATCGACCACTAACAGACTATTCAAGGCGTTCCTTTCACCTCTAGTGGGTTTCCCCAGAGGTGCGCGACCTCCATCCTCCCCACCCCTTCCCAGACGCTCAACCATCCCGTTTACCTTTCTCTTCGTATATAAAGACCACGATCAACTGACTGACTCAACGGCCAGACGATATGTATTTACATCGAAAGCGCTTGCCCACAGTAACTCACCAGCCAGAGGAGACGGACTCACCTAACAGGTACGTCAACTTTAGTTATTGTACAATATTCCTCATTAGTAGATTGTAGAGCTTTAACACTCACTGTTTCTTGTCCTTTCGCTTGCGCTCACTTAGGAAGGGACGAGGTCATGAACGTGTTGTGGTCGTCTGAGGCGGCGAAAGTCTGGCGGTAAGAAGCTTTCATTAACGAGAAAATTCGGGTGTGCTAGATTCCTCTCGATGAAATTGGCGGTGAATTGAGTGAGAATAGCGGGACACATTTCGATGTCGAAATATCGATAAATAGTTTCGTTTCTGACGAACGGCGGAGCTCTGACTATGCGCCGATGGAGGGTCGCATTCTGTTGTCGGGAAACTCTTCTAAATTGCGATTTAGAGCACGTTCTCCCTCCGTATGGGAAAGGTTACGTCCAGATCGGGTGGATCAGCGTATTACATTAAAATGTTGTTCGAGACTGACACAGTTGTGCTACGAAGCAGTGGAGTGAGAGCTTTCGTCTGAGACCTCAGCCTTTTTAAGAGCTCGTGAAAAGTTAAGCCTCTGTGTAATATCGCTCCCAAGTATTCGTTTGA
The DNA here is from genome assembly GCA_020466155.1 of Pachypeltis micranthus. Classification (NCBI taxonomy): domain Eukaryota; kingdom Metazoa; phylum Arthropoda; class Insecta; order Hemiptera; family Miridae; genus Pachypeltis; species Pachypeltis micranthus. The sequence goes on from CM035773.1 coordinate 37,381,233, forward strand.
TGGAGCATTTGTGATACCATAGGCGAGGCACTGAAGTTGTGAATCAGAGAATTTCCTTCTATAAGTGTACGCCACTGACACATATTTAGAGGCGTTCACCTTTATTCTCCACTTTGTCCACCATTGACTCAAAGGTTCTAGGTGAATTTGCGGTCGTCCGCTTGTCTCTTCGTAGTTTGCATTGCTCACCGCATAAAGCAGATCGTCGGCATATAATGCAGAAAAGTCAGGAGAATTAGGTAGTGGTATATCTGAGCAAAACACGGAATATAAATACGGCCCCCACACACTTCCCTGTGGGACGCTCGCCTGGATCGGTCGAAACGATGATTGCTCGTTCTGCACACCTACCACGAGATCGTTCGTCGCAAGAAGATGAAATAAATTGTTATCGAAATGACTTCTCATTTTGAATAACAAGTCTCTGTGCCAAGTTCTATCTAAAGCTTGTTCCACATCAAAATAGGCGGAAGGAGCTCTTTAGGAATGCCGTGAGCCGTTGGTGATGCAGTGGACAGGAATGTGACGATCTAAACCCGAATTATTGGTTAGGGATGACTTGTTTTGTGTATTGTAGGAAATAGAGTAACATCGGCCGCTCAAACATCTTAGACAAAAGTGATAGGAGGCTAATTGTTCTGTATGAAGTTTGCAATATATTCAGGCTTACCTTTGGAATCATACGCACGGTCACATGTCTCCATTTCTTGGGGAAATAACTCAACTTTCTTTACCTTCTCCCTCAGGGGTCACAATGAATCCCATTGTGAACCTTTCTCGGGAGGCTCCATTTCAGTCGTGTATAAATTTCAAACCACCTCTCTTGTAACTGTGGGGACTACAGTCCATTTTCAGCAACTCTACTGCGTGCGCTTAGTGCCCCACTCTGTCTTAACCCTCTGCAAGCCCAGATAGACCCTGCAGGCCAATTCGAGTTGAGCTTTCCTCACGACCTGATAAACTTTATCCCCACCTGAGCTGGAAGAATCCGCGCTAAAACTTCAGAAATTATCTCTACCCTCAACACGATCATATTTCACTCAAAAATTTCGTTCATTCCACCCTTCTGAACCTCTAACGAAAATTGGGATGAGATCCGATACTTTCAAACCCCTGAGAAGGATTTCCACCTTGCTTATCACGACATAAACTTCGGCTCTCCTAACGCTCCGACGATATCAAAGCAACAAACTTATTAAAAGTTATGAGGGACTTGGGCGATTAATCTACCAAATCAAAGCTGACTTGCCGTAACTGCCGGTTATTGAAACAAGTTTTTGTATAATTCGACGAAACAGAAACTCTGCCACTTGGAGAAGTTTTGTAAGGTGCTGATGAACTAACTTCCTAATTTAACGCGATTGATGTTGTTTCCCATCCTAATTTCAAAAGGAGGAAACCAACCTCTAGCAGGATGCCCATAAACTGATTGCTGAGTTTGTACAGTTATGGTGTATAGAAATAGGAGATTACAGGTATTTGAATAGTGGTAATAGCGAGAGATGTAAAGAACTATGAGATCTACCTGACACTCAAGTTGACACCCACAACGAACTTGTTTTTCATACAACTCCAAATGGCGTGACAGCATTGGTTAGTCTGTATTCATTATAACGTAACGGGAACAGCATAATAAATTATCGAAAATATCGACGAATATTGGTGGTTTCATTCATATGACGCATTCTCAAAAAAAAAGCATAGGGGTCTAAAAACAATCTACATATACTTCAGAAGTTTATTAACAATCCAGAGAAACCTACAAAATTCTGGAATTTAATGTCTTTTTTTTTACTTTTGTCGTAGTGTTTCCCCTATAGCTCCAAAACAGTAAACCCGAACGCGGCATTATTGGAATGTGATCACCAGATATGCGTTCATTGCTCAATGTCTTAAGTTGGAGCCAGAACTGCAAGTATATACGTTACGTTCAATCAAGTTCGTGTGAACTGATTTGAAAGTAGCTGAATTCACGAAAATCGGTGAGTGTACACGGGGTGAGGAAAGTTGCCTAATGCGAAGCACTAGATAATATTGTTTATTGCATTACTCCTGTACGCAAAAATGAGGTTACGATAAAAGGAAGGTGGTGGACCGAAATGCACCAAGAATGTTAATATTTTTTGCGTTTGTTAAGGAAACAGACGAACGACATTGAGTAACCTTCCAAATTGATTTTCTGTTGTTCATAGATATTTCTGAGAAAATTCGGCACGCGGAGATATAGTCCTATGGTAGGCGCACGAATGGGGGAAGCATGACACTGCGAAATAAATTAACGTGGCGAGCGCGAGTGAGGGCTGTATTACACATGACAGAGAATAGTCGTCCGGTTGAGTATGAGTATACAAACGCGCACAAGGGACTGTGAATATGTGAAACTGGTTGTGAGATACTAAGTGGAAGGAGAGGGAGAGAGAGAGAATTGAGTTGGGTTGTAGCACGAGTTGAGAGACGAATCGTTGGGAGAACTGGGAGACGACTGTATCGTGAGAGAGGAAGGACGACTGACTTGGAAGGAACTGTCTATTGAGAAGAGGAACGTAAAATTGAGGTGTGGGAAAAGATAGATGAGGAAATTCATAGTCAATATGAAATACCAGAAGAGATGGATTCTCCATAGGTAACAAAAGGGCTTGAGGACGAAGGTGTTGGCCTAGTGCAGACATTTTGAAGGCCTGCCAAACAGCCTACGCATCTCTATGAAGCATGGTCAGTTGTTATGATCAAATTTAACCCATTAGCAAGCCCATATATTTAAAGTGTCGAATTGTTTTTATCACACTTACCATAACTCCATCGTTGTTGTGCAGTAATTGCTCTCTGGTTTTGAATGATACAGACTATAATACCCGGTGACACTTTTTTATTTGAGTTTCAGCTGGGTTGTTACAATCGCCGAATTGGCATTTGCATCAACTTCAAACGTTGCTTTCTGGTGAGTTGTCCTAAAACTTGTACAAGTACTAACTGACCTTTCATTGTTGTGAACGCTTCATTGAATTCAGTCCGTAGCAAGGGAAGCTCATATTGAGCTGTATAAACGGCTTCAATTTTGTCAGAAATGTTTGGAACAAAGTTTCAATAGTATGCACTAAAGCCAACTAAAGACATCAGCCTAACTGGTCATTCTACAATGTCTTCTTTTTCTTCTTGATCAGTGTGGATTCACTCGAACGATACTTTTTCTAGTTTTTCAATAGAAAAACTTAAGTATTTTAATGAAACTCTTAAGGTACATTTAGTTAGATAGTGCGTACGTTATGTGATTCGTGTGTATACTGCATCTTCGACATTAAAGGGGTTGCCGATAGTTGTGCGATGCTCGTGATGATCAAAACACCGCATTGACGTTCCCATAATCAACTTGGGCGTTGGCAGTTCAGAAACGGTAGCAAGGTGATCTGGAGAGTTTCCGGTTAACGCGGTAATAGATCCCTTCACCCGATCTGGTTGTACCGATCACCAATTAAGGCAATACGGTGTGCCTTTACCACTCGCGAGCTAAGTTAATGACCGGATCGGCGAGAAAATTGAAAATAATTCGTCAGGACAACATCAATTGCGCCGCATCGCACAACTTTCTTAAGATCTATACGTCAATTCACTAGTTCCGTTCATTTTTCACTCTGTTCGGTTGAATTTGGTCAAACATTCTTCACGGGATAGACAGCGATAGCTCTTACAGTTCTGGAATTAATTAGGTGCTAACACATGCGATATTTTTTAGTACGAAGTTAGTTAGTTATTTAGTGTACCAAGGGAAATGATGAGCTTGAACTTCCGGAATTTCCAGAGTAGTCCCTATATATATGATGATGATGGTTATATAAGCCTCATCTTTTAGACCTGAGTAACGCATCATCACAACTTTCACGTGCATTCAGCGATTCTCTTGACTCCAGCAATCAAATCTGTGTTTCATTCCGTTTATAACAACGTTCTACAGTACAGCAGGAGTCACTTACAGTTCTGTAATTTATTACCACTAGCATTATTGATCAATTGGTTCACATGTGTTTAGGAGACTGTCTACCAGACTTTTTTGAGAAGGATAGCAGTCACCGCTTTGGAGTAATTGGGTAAGAACTGACACAAATGAGTATTCTCGAGTAGCTCCTATGTATCTATTGAGCGTTATCACAGACTCAGTGTATAAGCACTTGATTATACTACTACGTCAATTCCTATGAAGCTTCTAGTAACATTAGAGGGGAGTTTATAAGGAAAACCCCTGAAAATTATTACACAATGGTTTATTATTCTCATGAACAGCTTGACCAAGTATTACTGCTCCCTCATCCCATTCGATTCAGCATCGAATACTAGTAAACCATACGAAACATGACCTGACTACAATGGAACTACGGGAACAAAACGTCTGATGATTTTGCCCCGTCAGGTCGGGGAAATTGGAACAGGGGCGCTTCGAACCCGTTGTGAGTCGAAAGGGGAGTTGAGCGGTGGCGTCGGGAGGCTAGCGAGCGAGCGGGTTTTTTAATGAGACAGGAGGGGAGGACAAACGACGAAACGTTGACTTCCGCTGTAGTTCCCGTGTTGTACTGTGTTTCGTTAATTTTTTTAACCGTTTTTTGCCCATAACAATCATGGGCTTCGTCCGATCGGATTGCCGAGATGGCGGGCACAACTAGATACCAAATGGGATTTTTGTGTGTAAGAACGAATTTTTTAGACCACGTTGAAGGCACAAAACGGCCCGGACGGCGGACGGGGGACGGGGGATGGCGGACGGATATTGCAAATTTGGAATCTCCATGTCTTGAAAGTATCAAATTTTGAGGGGGGGTTGTAAAAAAATTTTCGTGACCGAAAACATATTATTCAGAATGAATAATAAACCAAAAACTGGGCTAAAATCGTTTCGTCGAAATATTTCGTAATTTATTCTGCTGCTCTCATCATTTTCCCACGGACGAGAATTTTGTAGTATTCTCGAGTCAATTAGAGTTGCCGGTAAAAGAAATTTAATTAAAGTCTTTAAACCGTTTTTGAGAAAAAAATATTCGTCGTTTTGATCACCATTAGAATATAGTTAGGTTTAAGCGGGTTTTACTCATAACCTAATGGCATCCCATGGTGACCTGAGGTCTGGATGTCAAGTTTGAGCTGATTTTCTCTCAATCGCGTTCGTGAACGAATGTTTGGTGTTTTTTTCTTGGCTCTGGCACGTACAGATCTGAAGGGAACTCAAACAAATTTTTTTGGGCCTATTACATAACTTAACGTTTTACTTTGTGGAATGAAGGCAAGTAATAAGATTTGAGCGAATACTCCCGATACAGTGAGTAGCAAAAAAAAAAAAAAGAGAATCACAATCGGGCTAAACTTCCTCAATTTAGCTAGTGCGCCACTCCACTCCCACTATTACATCTACCCCGTGCAAATCGAAATAGTAAACGAATCAACACCACAAACACCAAACAGAAAAGATACAGAAAAAAATGCCCCACGAAATCGCATTCCGTTTCGGCTGAAGATCAGTCAAAACGGTGTCATACTTGACACGGCATGAACCTTGTTCTTTCATTGATCTTCCCGAGAGGGTATTAGACGGCCACAGGTGGACGTCGAGCGCTGGACGTTTTATTTCATCGAAAAACGTGACTGGTGTACTTGATATTTCACCTGGGAACCACTTGTGAGTGAAAACGCTGATATGGACTGGAGCTTCAACATCATATGAGGAATCATCGAGTCAACGCTAGATCACGTAAGTGCGAATTCGTGAGAATTATTTGCAATATTCTGAATTTCCGTTGAAAACAAATAACCCGAAGATTGAAACTCGTGCGAGTTTGTAGTTACTAAGCTAACCAATTTAACCGGACAAAGCGATTTGGCAGCATCTTGTGAGAGCTGTGGCTCAAACAACGACAACCACTAGGCCATAGAGTACAGGGCCACACTGTTACGTCCACGATGTTTGTGTTTCGTATGGTTTCCTAGGTGTTTTTTGATGCCGAGTCGAATAAAACGGGTCTCAGTGTAGGACTGCGTCTAGATGGAAAGTATTGAAATCCCAGTATAGAGAAGCAAATTATATAGTCTACTTTTATGAAGGAACAACTCATCCAAAAATTATAGTTCTGACTACAGCGTCAAGCCAAAAGCTAAACAGTAATTACGTTCACCTCTTATATGTTTAATATCCTTTCGGTTTTACATCTACTTCAACTTGTAATTATTGTTCGACAGGCCGAATTAGCAGGGTCTTTGACCTCTGGAATACCCGCAGTCGCACTGGAACGTACTCACCCACCAGCCCTACAGCAAGTCGTTGTTTCCCCAAACACTTGTTTATCTCAACCCTTTTGTTTGTATCTGTGGCAGCCACCATTCCTCAGTTATTTCCAACGGATTTCCCACATTCCTAGACTTTCCCAATTATCTTTTCCCACCCCTCGATTTTAGATTCCTCTGCTCAATAGATAGCTCCTTTCAAGTCGTCATCCTTCAGCTCTGGCGGTACAGTCGTCTCTCATTTGTCTCTCTCTCCCAACTCTTTCGTCTCTCTCCCGCAACTCATTCATCTCTCTCCCGCATCTCATTCGTCTCACTCCCGCAACTCATTCGCCTAATCTCTCTCTCGCACAATATCATATGAAAGATCATTCGTCTGGCAGGCAATCAAGGTCCATAATGAAAATGTGAACCTGTTTGATTTTTCTCTGAAGACCGAACATTTCAGAAATATTTTCAGAGACAAGTTATTAGCGGGATATGATTGGTGAATGTTCATTATTGTGTTTGTTCTTTGTGTAATTATTGTGTATAGACTCTTCTTCGCTTATTCTAAATAGATTTCTATTGAAAACCAGATTGTTAACTAAAGTAAAGTGAACACTACCAAGGATTATATGATATTGATTGATTGTGACGTTGCTCGGCATATTTCAAATGAATGTAATGGCAAATTTCTCGATCCCCAGTGTATAATGTGTTGATGTAAGATGATTTGTTCGTTGTGTTCGTGTATGTTAGTTAAGGTAGTTAGTGCGCTGCTGAGAGGAGAAGGAGTATCCAAGTACTCGCTCCTCTTGAATAGCAGCAGCTGTGTGTTTATGTGTTGCTATGAGTGTAATTTATTTTGGCATGAATGGTGTTTTGGTATGATTGAGCTTTTTTGGGAAGGAAAATTTGTCGCTTTAGTGGAAAATTATATAAAACAGTGGGGCAATGTAATTTTGTAGCACAAGAGGATGTTGTATATTGATTCCAGGGGGAATGGTAGAGAGGGCCTTATGGCCCTAATTTCCCCTGGTGGATAAATAAAGATAATCAATCTGTCTCTCTCTCTCTCTCTCTCTCTCTCTCTCTCTCTCTCTCATTCCCAAGCCACCAGTTCACGTTGTTTGCGTTTATATACTCGTACTCAAACTGATATCGCTATTCTGTCACATGTAATACAGTCCTCACTCATGCTCATCACGTCCACTTATTTCTCAATTTCAAGCTCCCCCCATTCCTGCGTCCAACAATTATATTGACTCGAAACAAATAACGAGCGGCGAATTAAAACAACAATAAGACGGACAACTGGACAACTCTTGTCCATTTTTGCAAACGTAGAAAAAATTGATTTTTGTGAGGCTTTTGGTTTATTATGCATTCTGACTAATACACCTATGTTTTCGGACAGAAGACTCTTTTTTTTTTCTCTCTCTTGTATTTGGAATCACTTTCTAGGTATTTTTTAGATCATCGGTCGAATGGAAAGAGTCTCAGAGGTGTATGACTGCGTCTGGACCAAAAACAGAAAAATCACAGTAATTACACGAGCCAAAGTCTACTAATTGAAGAACTCGCAGGACAATACAGCGAACGTAATCGTTTCTTCGTTTGCACTGCCTCCCGTCTCATTAAAACTACCTGCCCGCTCGACTCATCATGTCGCGACGAATTGCCTAAATGTGCCACTTTTGACGTCTCGTCGTAGTCAGGTCATATTTGGTATCGTTTATTAGTATTTTTTTAATGCTGACTCAAATGGGATGTGCCTCGGAAGTGTGAGACTGCGTCAAGCTGGATAAACATGCTGTGCAGTGACTAGAATGGAATAATGAACCCTTGTTTATGTCTCTCGCATCATATTTTGTTTACCACATTATATCCGCAGTCTGTAGCATTTCACGCGAATCGGCTGTTTAGATTCCCCTTTCATTCCCCCTACATTTGCGCATAGTCATGATTTACATTCGCTTTTACTACAAAATCTCCCTCAGTGGTAACCGTTACTGTCACCTCACTGTTAACACTAACTCACATCGTTCCTCATCAACATGACGTTCAACACAGGGCCTCAGAAGTAGCATTCAGAAATAAAATGAGGTACTTAGCCCTGTGGAGCAGAAGGGAAAGTAGTTGTATGTGAGTATTTGTAGAGCTACTGAGTCCAAAAAATACCGTTTGAGAAAATTGCGATTGGAAAAGAACGACTGAGAAGGGTTAGGTCTGACACTGAACCAACAGATCAACATGGGACGCCAAAATAATGGTGTGACGATATAAACTAAATATAGCTATCATAGTGATCGAAACACCTAATATTCTTTTTTTGGAAAGTTCTGATGGTTTCGACCTGGAATTGTCTGTACAGACAGCTTCATAACAAATTACAGGCGGCAAAATTAAGAGCAATGCACTTATTAAGTGATTTTAGGGCAGCTTTTCGTTTATTGTTCATTCTGAATAACAACCCTATGTTTTCGGTCACGAAACACTTTTTACAACCCCCCCCTCAAAATTTGATACTTTCTGTTTCACGACATGGAGATTCCAAATTTGCAATGTCCGTCCGCCGTTCAGGCCGTTTTGTGCCTTTAACGTGGTCTAAGAAATTCGTTCTTCCGCACAAAAATCCCATTTGGTATCTAGTTGTGCCCGCCATCTCGGCAATCCGATCGGACGAAGCCCATGTTTGTTATGGGCAAAAAGTGGTTAAAAAAATTAACGAAACGCAGTATAACACGGGAACTACAGTGGAAGTCATCATTTCGTCGTTAGTACTCCCCCCCCTCCCCCCCGTCATATCAAACTCAATCATCCGCTCGCTCGACTCGCAACGCCCTTTCAAATCCGATGGGGCGCCAAGGCCACTTCCTCGGCACACCCCTCCATCGGATCATAAATTCCTGCAGACGTTTACAGGCGCCTGGCGCCGGGGGAATATTTAGTTTTCGTAGTTCCATTGTAGCCAGGTCATGTTTCATATGGTTTACTAGCATTCGATGCTGAATTGAATGGGACGGGTCTTGGAGCAGTAATACTAGGTCAAGCTGTTAATGAGAATAATAAACCATTGTGTAATAATTTGCAGGGTTTTCATCATAAATCTCGTTCGTGTAACTAGCAGATTACAATTCTCGTGTATAGAATCATTGAGCAGCTTGAGGCAGTTTCACACCTCCGAGACCCACCCCAGTCGATTCAGCATTGAAAATCACCAGTAAACGATACGAAACATTACCCGACTACTACGAAATGAAGGTGAATTGCTGGAGGTAGTTGGGGAAACCCGTGCAGGCCAGGAGAAACGTTAACTTTCGCCGCATTGTCTCACAAGTTCCTTCAAGCAGTAGAAGTTGACTCCATATATTTACTAATATTTCGTTGTTTAAACTGTATGAGGCTGTTTCACCGCACTTTTTGACTAAAACGGCCCACTCACAAAAGGCTGAAGCTTCCCACATAATACGTGTTCGTCCATTATGCCACATTATAGGAGTTTATTGAGATCATAAACTTGGTAGGAAAAACCCACTAAATCACAGAACTAAAATTATTGGCGTATTTTTTTTTACTTTCCAAAGTCTGAGAAAAGAATCGTGATAAGAACCTAATTCGATGCATCACACAACTGTTCAACCAGAAGAAACCCTGAGTAACATCGAAAGTCGTACATACTGGCCGTTTGATGGAATTAACATCTACGATGGGGTGAGGAAACTCCCTGTCACGTCCTGACCCACTGCCAGAGACTTGAAAAGGAGTCATTTTTGTCTTTGATGCAAATTCTCTTAGAGTGGGCCAGTGAGGCAGTAGCCCTTCAGGCCGCGGTGCTCATCTCAAATAAGGGACAGTTATTTTTATGAAACAACATGAGAGTTTATCGACGAACATAAAGCGCATAGGGAAATCCCACGAAATTTTTTTTTAGTTTTAATTACTTCTACAGATCGTGAAATAAAACTGTGCTACGCTTCACACAACTATCCTCAGCCCCTCTAGCGATTGTCACAGGACGAACCAAACCCTTTGATTCAGCGGAGGTTCGTCCGGGGCATTTATGCTGACTGAGCATCTCATATGCCCCGATTTGCTTGCGACTTCGCTGCCGTCAGTTGTAACCGAGCCGGTTCCCTCGTCGCCGTGTCGCCCGCGCTTGCGTTCGCCAGAGAACAGAAAACCCTCGAAATGATGGGGGGGGGGGGCAATATGCTTTTGATTCACCTTCAATCGGCGTTTAAGTATTGTACCGAGGGAATACATCAGCGAAAATTCGTTAAACGGATACATAAGTCTAATAAAACGGAGAAAGAAAGATTGTGAAGAGCGCCACTCTTATTACTGACAAGCTGTGCCTGCGACTCGTCAGAAACGCTATCGCGATTATCTTTTCATTGTTCACGTTGGTTTTTGTAATTATGATCGTGAATGAGAAATTTTTTAAATAATATGTTTTAAAGTAGGTCAGCGTAAATGATATTTTTAGTTTTATTTTCTTGTGGTTGAATAACGTACCGAATTTTCCCCGCAACCCGATCTTGACAACGCGACATCGATTTGGCCGTGTGAAAAGCAATCTTGACATAAATCGATTCCTACGTGTTTAAATGTTTGCCTCTGTGGTTTATTAATTGTTACCGCAAAAGACAACTCAACGGGAACATTGAATTCTTTTAAAATTAAAAGGTAAATCATTTGGAATCATTGGGATGCGAAGTATAAGCACTGTTTGACCAACTGCCGGACCAGTCAAAACTGTCGACGATCACGTTATTGCGAAGGAATTTTACTTGAAGTTGGGTCCCGTTGCAAAAATTTGATGTTTCAAGATTTCTGAGTAAAGTTATCCCAGCACCTACTTTCACTTTCAGCTACCCCAAAGGGAAAGGCAAGTATACTTATCGTGTCAAAAAAAAATTTGGGTTTTCTTTAGATTTCTACGGTTTGACGGCTTTTGAGTGTAAAAAACCTAATTTCGGCGCGATGTCCGTGTGTGTGTGCGTCTGTAGTTCGATTTGCGGGAGAACGGCTGAACCGATTGAGCTGGTTCTGTTTTTGTTTTGTTTGTTATTTTTTGTAGACACCCAAATGAGGTTATGGGCGATTTCGGTAGATGAGAAAGGGGGGTGGGGGACGAAAATGTACCAAACACTAGGGTTTTTCACATTCTTCTCGAAAACGGCTCTAAGGATTTTGATTTGATGACTTACAAATATCTTTTACTAATCAATACCTATCTTTTTTTCTCCATACATATTTCCATGAAAATACGGTGAACGGAGGGTATGTAGGCACTATGAGCGAAAATTGTTTTTTTAACGCTTTTTGGCAAAACGGTTTCAACGATTTTCACCAAACTCACAGGATGTTTTCAAGTAGTCAACACCTACAAATTGTTCTCAATAAATGTTCCTCTGACAGTCCATTGAACAGAGATAGAAATGAAAATGTGTCAAAAATAGCGTTTTCTCGAACATTTCCGTAAAGTCGGAGGAAACTGCTCCACCAGATGTGATAGATCTTACAGAGTGTCTTTTAGTCACCCATACCCACATTTCGTTCTCCATAATTATTTCTGTGTATATATGTTGAACGGAGATATAAGCCAAGTTAACTCGAAAAGGAGATTTGTCGAATATTAATTTATCGGTATTCCAATTTAGTCGCCGCATTCGAGACATCCATTGATAATCTTTATTTCCTATTTCGACGATATCGGGGTAAACTTTTAGGTAAAAGCAAAGAATATGGACCGCTCCCTCTGATAAGGCAATATATCGGTATATCACGACCGAGGTGAGGTTATCGATATGCCCGACATCGTAGGCTCTGGCGGCATGTTTGAAATTAGAAATAACGACAGCTGTACGATTATGCCAATGATTTATTGTTCATTATATAATACGCCATTATATAATTATTTTAAATGTACAAAAACTATGAAAAGGAGTGTATTCAATGATATTAAGAATGGGTATATGAAATAAATATGAGATAACTAACAGACATGCAGTCGTAGCGTTATCAAGCGGTCGGTCCATATTCTTTCTTTCACCCAACTTTTAATATTAAATCCTCATTGGTAGTCATTCTTCCTCCTGAATCGCGATAAATTTCAATTTTATTTTGAAAATGGGCTATCCAACAAAAAAATAATTTTTCAAATCGGACCAGTAGTTCCTGAGATTAGCGAGTTTAAACAAACAAACTCTTACGCGTTATAATATTAGTATAGATTAAAAAGGAATAATTCTTTTTTACGTACTTTTTGAGTAGCTTGCACTGTTTATGCAGAGCACGCAACGAAAGTCCTCAAATGTGAATAATTTCCCCCGTTTTTGCAACATTTCCCACTGACACTTTGCTCATATTGGTCGCAGTGTGATGTTATATAGCCTAAAGCCTTCTTCTATAAATGTACTATCCAACAAAAAAAGTATTTCTCAAATCGGACTAGTAGTTGTTGAGATTAGCGCGTTTAAACAAACCCTTCCGCTTTATAGTATTAGTAAGTTTAGTATAGATGATGACTTAACCGTCTGAACGGAAACATATGCCAAACCACATCATATAATAAAATCATCTGAACGTTAAAAGCACGTTTGTCACATCGCAATAACGAGCCATCGCGATTCTGATCAAACGTGCAGAATATATTTCGCTAGTAAGCGCCCACATATTGTTTTACATGAATGTTTCCGTGGAAATTCACAGGGTATCGTCGAATTTACGGTAGTGGACCTTTGGTGTGGTGCTACGCTATTTCGAAAATGTTAACGTCCATTTCGTTCAGAGAGTTTCGTTCTACATTTGTCGAATAATGCAACTAATACGATCAATTTTTCACCTAGTTCATGCGCACACGGTAAAACATAACTTTACAGTTTACGTCGTACGTGGTAACCACATCCAATTTCAAAATTTGTTGAGGTTCTCCCACTCATTCCACGAGCGTCATTCAGCGATTTATGACGCTGCCCACATCATTTTTAGTCAACGCTTCAGAATTACGGAGTGAAAACTCTAAGAAATAGTGAGTGAAATTGAAACTCCTGGATTTCTGGGTCTGCCACAAATTATCGTATGAGCGTTGCAGGTAATTAATTGGACTCCCGTCCTGATTTTTCTCTTGCAAGAGTCATTTTCAATACATTTATGCGGAAAACCCGCACTAAAACCGATTTCTTCGGGAATTTTTAATAAATTATCGCGCTCCTCTGGTCATTTTACTACGGGGGAGGATTTTATAACACTGTCGCGTTATTTAGGGTTGTGCGTACAAAAAATTCAATGAAAATGGTTGTTATTGAGCAAAACAAGTATTGGTGTTTTGATCACTATAACAAAAGTTAGTTTTCAGTCGTAGTGACCTGCAGACTGAGTCGATTCGCTACTGCAGTTCTCTCTCAATAGCGTCCAGATACAAACCATTTTGTCAATGTGTTTTTCGGGCTCAACATTTTTGTTTAGTTGAATATATAACTTTCCTTCCTACTTTGTAGAGCCAAAGAAAGTAAAATGATCTAGTAACAAATCTTGTTTGAAAATTGCAACATTGCTTATATTTTGTGGCGATTCAAGAATGTCGTTGCATTTCTGCGGGATTGGAACTAAAATGTTGTTGTTGTGAGGACATGTTTGAACGTGTTGTACATCAACTACCAAAACAATGGCGTACAATCGAAAAATTTATTTAAATAAAAAGGGATTTCGAGCGGAATGCGGCGTGCTGTGCGTTACCTGGTGCGTTTCCGATATTAACGGTTCGTTTTTGACGGCGGTTTGCCCCATTGTGTGTCAGGGGCGGAGGAGTACGGCGGGGTCTGACATGCATTCGGGTGCAGAATGAGGGTTGAGGAGCATTGTTGACGTGTAGTGTGTCGTGTCTGGTGGTGTAGGAAGTGGTACGGGGGGGGGGGGGAGTTTGTCGTGTAGGAGGAAGAGCGAAGAGAGTCTCCTACCTTAGCAGGAATGAAGGTAGCGTCAACGAAAAGGACTAGCATGGACTGTTACAGGTTCATGTTGGTGCGGCCGATGTCGATGTCGATGGTCAAACGACGAGATGCTGCAGTCGTCGCGATGGACAGACGCCGCCGCCTCCTGGAGCGCGGCTCGCTCTTGCATTTCCGCTCCTGGGCGTCATTTCGCGACAAAAACGCCGTCCTTTTTTGTTGCAGGAGAGTTGACGGAGCCGAGGGGAAGGGGGTTTGAACACCCGCGACAGACGGAAACTTTTTTATAATGGAGGGGGGGAAGGGGGGGAATGAACCGAATACGAAGTCGACGAGTGAGAAAAACGGTGAGTCGTTTTCGTGAAGAGGACAAGGGAAGTCCGTCCAAAAGTGTCAACGAGAGGAAATCGAAATGGGGATCAGGGGGAAATATTGAAAACACTGGGGGGTGTCCTTGCACCTTGAAGTGAGCCCTGACCGGTAGAGGACTGGGGAGCGGGACAGCTTGCACCACATCCCAACCCAACACTGTCGAGTCTGCCGCCCCTTCCAGGCCGTTCTCCCCTGGCCTTGTGGGAAAGGCGTATTGCGCAGGACGACGAAAGTTCTCCTTATCGGCTCCTATCACCCTCCGCTGCCTCTGCCGTGCCTCCGCTTCTTCCCACCGCGTTTCTCGTCCTTTGCGAACCTCCTGCCACTTCCACGATTTTCATCCTTCTCCGTCCGTTCCGTTCCGGCTTTGTCAAAACCTTGCAAGGGCCGCGGAGGATGTCTTTCCCAGACCCTTTCCATCCCTCGCTCCCGCCATCGCTCCCTCCGCCGTAACACCACACCATCGCTCCTTCACACAACCTTTCTCTTCTCTTCCATTCTCCCTCATTCACCACTCTGAGCCTTCCGTCTTTCCAACTCCTTCCTTTCCCCAAATTCCCTTCAAGTATTTCGTTGAATCAAATGAGCGAAATTTCCTCTCGCCTCCGGGACTTCCCAGCATCCCTCTGAACCTCATCGTAATTTGTCGAATCTTCTCTGCAAAGTCGATATTGAGAAGGTGGTAAAAAACATCAAAAGCGACGGATCACACAACTTTCCTCAGCCCGAAGTTCACAACAACGTCCTACAAACTGGTGGTGCTTAAGGTTCTGGAATGATTGTGCTGGTTCTACTTGGGTACGAAGTGTGAGAAATGGCAGTGAGTGGTTTGAGTCCCGCAATTATACTAATGCCGTTACTAAAATTACTTGGCGTTTTTATAACAACGATAACTATAGTTAGATTTGAGTGTATTTGGCTCAACGCCTTTGTTTCGCGTCCCATCGTGCAGTTCAGATCAAGCTTGAGCTGATTCGGTTCAGCAGTTTCCTCGCATTCCTCCATTCACCCGAATAATGGTTTTTGGACTGAATAGGCTATTAGACGTGAGGATCTGAAGAAAACACAAATCTTTCCCCATCCGATTATGCGTAACAGTCTTTTCTGCTTCGTAAAGCCAAGGAAAGTGAAACAATGCGCCAAAATTTAAAAAAAATTGTGCGATACCTGTTCCCAGTACCTTGAAAATAAAGGTTCTAGTTACGCATAAATGCCCAGCTCAGTACAGTATGACAAATGCCAGTACAGGAGGAGTGGATTCTTGTAAACCTGAGCCGAGTTTATCAGGGGAGTGAGAATATTCTTACCGTCAGAGAATACGAGATGGCAAAAATACACTGATTTTACCTGACAGAAGGTGATTGTGACAACGCCAGGGCCAAAACAGCACATTCACTCCCTTCCCTCGATCTGGAGGCTGTTGAAAATCTGTTGCTGGGTGTAGCAACACTATATAACGGTTGCACCACACATATGTGTCTTATACACTCTCAGAGTTGTATGTGTCGTCCTAATCAAACTAGGAGCAATGGAGGACTCCCATACGAATTTGCCTGACTAGAGGCTAGCAACACTACACGGAATGAAAAGAACCATGGTAAAGGTGGTGGCAGTCTGAGGAATAGGCACAGTGAAGAGCAACACACGTAGGATATTGCAACGAAATACGAATAATGAATGAGAAATATGAAAAGCAATAAATGAAAATAATGTCACACTATGTAAACTCAAGTGTCTCTGGACCAAAAGTGATTTTTATTGTTTATAACATTCTACGGTAACGTTCCCATAGGAAAGCGTTGCTAAGCTATCTATTCACAACATCTTCCTCCTGCGTTCTTTCAGCAGTCGTAAACAGCACTGATCTGTGTGCATGGATGCGACATGGCCCTATCCACGGAAACTGTAACTTCGGACACACTCCAACTTTACGTTGGGTCTGAAATACCAGATTAAGCCAAGTCAGATTAGCGTGGCCTTTCCTTAACAATTTAGTGAACCTAGATCAATTCTCAATTGACCATTTGTGCATAGGGTGATTGAGGGGTTGATATAGAGCCAACTGAAAGGAGTATCAGGTGAACTAATTCTCGGCCCAACACTGATCGAGCAACAGAGTATCTTGTGGCAGACTGTTCTGGTGCTTTGTACACCAAAAGAATTGCAGAAAGCCTCACATCCCAGTCTTTTTGATTTTTGTCTACTACTTTTGCTAGGACATTCCACAAGGTGCAATTGAATCTTTCAACCAAACCTGAACTATGGGGATGATGCGGCGTTCTCTGGCCTTGTGTACGTTTAGAAGAGCCGTGACCTCTTCGAAGACTGTTGACTCAAAATTTCGTCCTTCGTCTGAATGAACTCGAAAAACACCCCTAACTCCCGCCAATGCCTCCTTCTCCGAAACTGTTAATATTTTATTGTGCCGCTCTTGTCATCCTTTCGCAGAATGAGGAGTTTTGAGGTTGTGTCGCGTTATTGGGAGCTGTACAAAAATCGTTATAACTGTTTTTGACGAAGAAAAATATTTTGCGTTTTGATCGCTAGAATAACTATAATTAGTTTGGCGCAGATATCGCCCAAACCCTTATTTCGGCGGGTCATGGAGAATGCAGGCCGATTAAGCTGAGCAGTTTTCTCTCAATCGCGTTCACAGACGCACACACACTGTTTTCCCAATTAGTGTTTTTCGGCCCAGTTGCCCTTGAATTGGAGGCAACTCATAATTTTTGTTCTTCGACTGATTATAAACTTTTTCTTCTGCCTAGAACTAAGGAAAGAAAAATATTTCGCGTGATGCACCACACAGCTTTCTATAGCCCCAACGACATCCATCCAGCAAGTAATCAGTATATTGAGTTTATAAACAACGTTTTACATAAAAATATCTGGTGCGTTGCAACACACAACTTTCCTTAGCTCTACAACAATTCACCTTGTTGTTCAAGGCTTATTCTATTTAATCAATTCATTTATCATTCAGTTAATTTGAACTTGGCCAAACAACGCTTTACGGCAGCAGGAAGGGGTAGCACTTACAGTTCCAGATTTTATTATGCTTCTCGTAATCATTGCAGGACCTTTATTGAGCAATTGGTACACAGTAATTATTGAGACTGTTAACACAAATTTTTTGAAGAAGGATAGTAATTACTTTTGCAGAGTTATTGGGTTTACTTTTAGAACTGGTAGTAAGCGAAATGGCAGTAGTTGAAATTCAGGAATTTCTGGAGTGACCCCCATGTATCGCATGAGCGTTTTCAAACACTCACCCTTTAGGTATTGGATTGGACTACAATACCAATTTTTTTTAACATTCTACGCACATTTCAGCGGAGTTTATAAGGAAAATATCTGGTGCGTTGCAACACATAACTTTCCGCCACCCCCGTAATTTCGAACACCACCTACATTTGCGGGCGCTATATCTTCGTTCAACACATTTTCACTGGAAAATTTATGGAGAACAAAATGTAGGTACTAGTTAGTTGAGAGATCTTCATAAGTTTGATCGAAATCGTTAGAGCCGTTTCTGAGAAAATTGGAATACCGATCAATTAATATTCGACGAATCTCCTTTTCTGAGTTAACTTTGCTTATATCTCCGTTCAACGTATATATGCAGAAATAATTATGGAAAGGAAAATGTGGGTATGGGTGATTAAAAGCCACTCTGAACGATTGATCGAATTTGATGAAGCAGTCACTCCAGAATTTACGGAAATGTTCGAAAAAACGTTATTTCCGACACATTTTCATTTCTATCTCTGCTCAATGGACTTTCAGAGGAACATTTACTGAGAACAATTTGTGGGTGTTAACTACTTAAAAACATCCTGTGAGTTTGGTGAAAATCGCTGAGGTCGTTTTGCCAAAAAGCGTAAAAAACCTATTTTACTTCATAGGCCTATATCTCCGTTCACCGTATTTTCATGGAGATATGTATGGAGAAGGAAAGTTAGGTATTAGTTGGTAGAAGATAATGTGGAAGTTTAATCAAAATCCTTAGAGCCGTTTTCGAGAAAAATTCGAAAAACCTTAGTTTTTGGTACATTTTCGTCCCCCACCCCCCTTCCCACCGGCCGAAATCGTCCATAACCGTATTTTAGTGTCTACAAAAAATAACTAACAAAACAGAAAAAGAACCAGCTCAATCGGATGAGCCGTTCTCCCGCAAATCGAACTGCACATAAACACACACGGACCACGCGCCGAGATTAGGAAAGCGGAAAGTAAAAACTGCGCAAAAAACGCTTTTTGTCGAGAATTTTGATAATTTATTGTGCTGCTCTCGTCATTTTCCGACGAATGGGAATTTTATGGTATAGTTGCCTTATTTAGAGCTATCAATATAAAAAATTTAATCATAATCGTTAGAGTTGTTTTTGAGAAAAAAATTTGGTGTTTTGATCACTATGATAACTATAGTTAACTTTCGATGGATTTAGCCCATACCCTTATTTTTGCGTCCCATGGTAACCTGTAGGGTTGACATCAAGTTTCTGCTGATTTGGTACGGTTGTTTTCTCTAAAAACCGCGCTAAATTCGATTTCGTCGAAAGTTTAGGTAATTTATTGTGCTGCTCTCGTCATTTTTCCACAAATGGAAATTTCATGGTATAGTTGCCTTATTGAGAGCTATCAATACAAAAAATTTAATCAAAATCGTTGGAGCTGTTTTTGAGAAAAAAAAAATTTGGTATTTTGATCACTATGATAACTATGGTTAAATGTCGGTGGTTTTTGTTCATACCCTTATTTTCGTGTCCCACGGTAACCTGCGGGCGAGATATGAAGTTTGAGGTGATTTGATACGGTGGTTTTCTCTAAAAATCGTTCACAGACACACACGGACCATGTTCCCAAATAGTGTTTTTCGGACTCAGCAGGGTCTGAAACGTCAAGATCTGAAGAAAACTCAAAATTTTTTCTTCAGCCGAACATTCCTTTCCACTTTGTAGAGCCAAGGAAAGTAAAAAGTGCTTGAGGTTCCGAAATTTATTGAGTTGCTCCTGCAAATTCCAAGGTCATAATTGAGTTATTAGTTCACATGTGATTAATTGGACTACCTACATGAATACATAACACTGTACATGAATTTCGTGTTTAATGTTTCAGTACCATCCGGTAAAAACTGTGGGAAATGGTGTTTTGTTTACATCCAGATCTTCTGGGGTCATCAGTAACCATCTAATGTGTGATATTAGATTAGATTAGATATTGCAACGTATAATTACTTTATTATTATTCAATCCTGACCGTCTCTTTCGGAAAATCGTCAGAACTCATGCGGGAAAGAAGAATAGGTGCGGGGAGAAGACCTCAAGGCCACCCATTCGGTTCTTAGGGTTTTGAAGCCGCAGCTAACTTGAATGGCCCCATGGGAGGATTCTGATCTGTGTCACTTCCCGTGAAGCCAAGGAGTTGGACTCGTAGGGGCTGTTGTTCCACGTAAATTAACGTGTTGACAGTAGAGGGGTAAAGACCGCAGGACTAGCTATCCCCTCCAACTACCAAAGGTCCTTGGACCATACTATGCTTAACAATTAATTTACAAACGCAGCAGATTTGACAGAATTTACGGACGCTGATGAGTGATGATTTTCCCGGCAAAGCCTTTAATGTCAATTTCTAAAGACCTCTTAGTTCATTGGTAGGATCCATGCATAATACGCGATTTTTCAGGGACCTGGAGGCGTGCTTGGGGTATCCTATCCCCTTCTGGAGCGTTAGTTTCCTTAACTCATTCAAGTCTTCTAGCCAAGCCCTTTTTCTCTGGTGCTGTCAAACTTTGGTACAGGAGAGGAGTTAAGTTCTTTTTGGAGATCGACAACGGGTTGCGACATGATTCGCAACGTTAGGTAAATTGCGATACAGTAATTGGAAACTCTCCATCTAAACTATCAATTTCTTTCTCGGATTATGTAACAGCGATTGCTTTGTGTTTGCTCTTGGACCAATAGAACTCGTCTCGATTTGTTTCTTATCGCGTTCGGTTTCCACACTAAATAACGACCTCTTCGACGTCAGACGTTCCCCCGGAAGCTCCCAAATATTCGCAGCGTCGAATTACAGGAAAAGAATAAGAAAAAGATAATGCGATTTTTCTCTTTCGTCTTGTAGAAGAAAGAGAAAGAGAAAACGAAGGAGGAGAAGCCCCTTCAAAAGAAAAGAAGCGAAAGAAAGGGGTTGTTGAAAAAGAACGGGACGGGAGTTGTCAGAAAGCCGGAAGGGCAGAAGGAGGCGTAAAAAGACCGGGTCTGACAATAAAGAAGACTCAGGGGAGGAGTGGTATGGAGGCAAGGGTGGCCTGCAGGCGAGTAGAGGCGGGTCGAGATGGAGGATACTGTTGTTTTACCGAGTGCTTTCCGCGGGGGAAAGAAACAAAACCCCGAGCTGGAATAACAAGAAGTCCCTACAATGTGGCCGTTTTCTATTTCTATAGCTGATGATGATTACATTAAGTTTAATGTCGGCCTCCAAAGGAACGAGAGGCGGCGCAAATGAATTTCCAGACAAACGTGGAAAATGTTTCTCTCGGTCTGACGCATTTTTCTTCCAGTTTCGTTCCACTTATCGAGAGACGGCTGGCGGGTTATTGCTATTGTGCGAGCAAGACAGCTGACCTGGTGACAGGCGGAAGAAGGTTGTGAAAACGGCTGGTGCAACATCGAACTCTGAAAGGGATTCTTAGGATGAAAGGATTCTGCAGAAGGCTTTTGAAGAGTCGAGGAAATTATACCGTTCAAAACTTGTCTGGATGCGCGAGGTATCGGCTGGAGCAGGGTCTCATCACACAATGATTGTATCTTCACCCCGTGACTAAACTCAGAGGATTCCCACAGTGCCGTTGCTTTTAAGTTGATTGCACAGGGTCGGTTGTGTTCTATCAAAAGACGGCCAAAGCGTTCACTCAGCAGTTACCACAGCAAGGACTGAGTCAAATATAGTAGATTTTCACCTTAACTCTTCTCACTGAAACAGCAAAAGTGTGTATGCCGCTGCATGAGGAAAAGCGGCGAAAGGGGAATTCTGCACTTCACATTTTGGGCTTGATCTCCCTGCTCCCATCCAAACTACTCGCAAGGAACTTGTCAATCATCTTCAAATGTTCCCACGACTTCCCTTCTACTTAACGAAGTAGAGTTGACAAAAACGTTTGACAGCTGAATCCGAAAAACGTCGTTTTGGATATTGATCTACGTGTGTAACTGTGTCTGCGGACGATGGTGGCCAGCACTCCTAAATGAGCTCAAATGACCTATACTCACACTTCCTCGTTAGAATTATCTGACAAATAGCTCTGCTGCGATCGAATGCAGGAAAGACGATAGAGAAGGTGCCTACAGTGCCCGATCGTTGGACCAGTACTTTGGAACGCCTTCTTCAAAGGTTTTCTTCAGAAACATCGTGAAGACTGACAGCGAGCCATATGCCTGTGTGGACGACTAGACTGGGCTGATTCATGCACAGTCAATCCACCGCATCAAGTGTTTCTAACTATCACACATTGTTGCGACCACGTCAAGATGCCAGTGTCGGAGGGAAAATTCCACCCATCCTCTTAAACTGAATATTAAATAGCCTACCGTTTTTCGGCAGCCACAGGCTCCTTTTTACTTTCCTTGGCTCTACAAAAAAATAGTGACATTCCAGCAGAGTTTATAAGGAAAAACCGCGCTAAAATTAAGAAAAATAAGAGCTAACCGGACCTAACCGCCAATTTTTACTTTCCGCTACCCGAAGGGAAGGAAAGTATAGTAATTGACATTTTATGTCCTTACTTTGCTACATAAACTCGGAAATATAACGCGGGATATGTAACGGAGAAGAATCTCGAAATATATTGTGTTGGGTGACGTCTGTTACAACGAGGGACATTTTATGTATTTTTCTTTTTAAAATCTGTTAAATTGATCGTGCTCGTTGATGGTTTCGATATAATGGCCGCGTCAATTGCAATTGACGTCATCACTTAGTCACTGAGGTGATGTTACCAAGCGTTAGATTTTGTAACAGACGTTACCATGCACTTAACCCAACACAAATTTCGTGACGCTTCGCCGTAACATCTCCGCCGTTACATTTTCGAGTTTATGTAGCAAAGTAAAGACATGAAATGTCAAAACGCTTTTTTTCGACAATTTTGATAATTTATTGTGCTGCTCTCGTCATTTTCCCACGAATGGGAATTTTATGGTATAGTTGCCATATTGGGAGCTGCCAATATAAAAAATGTAATCAAAATCGTTAGAGACGTTTTTGAGAAAAAAAATATTTGGTTTTTCGATCACTATGGTAACTATAGTTAGCTTTCAGTGGATTTTGCTCATACCCTTATTTTGGCGTCCCATACTAACCTGCGGACGAGATATGAAGACCATTTTCCCAAATAGTGTTTTTCGGACTCAGGAGGGTCTGAAACGTAAAGATCTGAAGAGAACTCAAATTTTTTTTTCAGCCGATTACATAACTTTCTTTTCTACTTTTTGAGCCAAGGAAAGTAAAAATGTAAAAGAAAAAAAGCAAAGTTATGTAATCGGCTGAAAAAAAAATTTGAGGTCTCTTCAGATCTATACGTTTCAGCCCCCCCCCCCCCCCAGGCCGAAAGCACTAATTGGGAAAATGGTCGTGAACGATAACTATGGGTCGCCAAAATAAGGGTATGAGCCAAATCCACCGAAAGTTACTATAGTTATCATAGTGATCAAAACACCATATTTTTTTCTGAAAATCAGCTTTAACGAGTTTGATTTAATTTTTTATATTGATAGCCCTCAATAAGGCAATTATACCATAAAATTCCGATTCGTGGGAAAATAACGGGAGTAGCACAATAAATTATAAAACTTTTCGACGGAAAATCGATTTTAGCTCGATTTTTTCTTATTAACTCCGTTGAAATGATACTAGAATGCTAAAACAAATTGGTGTAGTAGTCCAATAGAGTTTTAAAACGCTCATAAGATATATGGGGGTCACTCAAGAAAATCCGGAATTTCAACTACCACCATTTCGCCTACCACCAGTTCTGAAAGTTTTCACCCCATAAACTCTGCAAAAGTGTTTACAGCCTCACTAATTCTGTGTGTACCAATTGCTCAATAATGGTCCAGGAATGAGTACAAGCAGCACAATAAATTCCGGAACTGTGGGAGCTACCGCTTCCTGCTGCTGTGAAGTGTTATTGACCCAGGTCAAATGAACTAAGTGATAAATGAATCAATTAAGTGGAAAAAGCCACGTAGAAAGTGAATTGACGTAGAGCTGAGGAATGTTGTGTGTTGCAACGCACCAGATATTTTAAAAAGTGAGTCATGTACTTAATATAGTTTAGAAGTGGCGTTTCAGCAACACCTCCAGTAAGTCAAAGGCACTTGTCCTCGCAAGGTTGCCTCATTACGAGCAATCAGAAAGGCCTCATATTTAGCAGAACTCTTTATACACGGCTTTACTGAACAACAACTTGGCAGGATAGACGTCTTGGCGTCAGATAAATGGCAAACGACATGGGAGTTCTCGTCAAAAGGACGAGACACCTACGAGTTTTTCTTAACACGCGTGAACATCTTAGGAGAGAGCGGCATCTGCCAGACGACTAGACGAGTCAGTTCCCAACAGGGCTCCACTTCTTTCTTCTCAGAGACAAGAGCGAGCTTATAACTGCTTAGCGTTGTTTGTGAAGAGGACTAACAAAAAAACGAGGCCACAGTTGAGTAAATAGTAAGATCAGAATGGAAACCAGATTAAGGACTCCTCCCAGATGATATGTATTCTCCAGCGTCGTATTCCCGCTATAACTCGTGTTTAGGTACAGTAATCTGGTTAGGAAACAGTTCTGTCTGTAAACACGATTGTGAGCTGAACCAAATCGTCTCACATGTGGTTGCTCGTCTGATAGGATTGAATACATTTCCTCACTTCGAGCGACGACTCCTTTGATTGTTCAGTGATAGAACCCATGGAAAAGTTCTCCTGGTCCTCGTGTTTTGGTCGCGTCACGTACTTCACTATTTTCTTCCACCCATTGAAACACTCTTTACACAAAACACACTACTCTTAATGAAACTGTCGTTGGCAATCTTTTTTTTTTTCGTTCTCCAATGAAATCCTATCTCAACTGGCGCACAGCAACAATTTTTCCCCAGCAAAAAAGAACCCGCGATTTGATAAGATTTACGACACAATTTGTATTTCAGCTTATCCGGTTAAAAGGGTCTAAACGCCCTTCCTCCTTCACTCGTGAGAGCTAGCGAGAGAAGGGAATGACTGGTAGCAACAAAAAGTATGTGGCTTGCAAACAGGATTTCGCGTTATAAGATGAAAATGCTCCAAGTAAATGGGACGAGAGAGGGGACTGGGGAGGCCGTTAGTGGAGACCCTGAGAGCGGAAGTGAGAGAGAAAGGCCTTGACTTTAAGGATCCGAGAATCAACACAAGGACACGCCCTTGGTACAATAAAAAAAAACCTCTGGATTGGGGCGGGGGACGACTCGAATTTCATGGTTTTTTCTCTGAGGAATTTGGAATTTATCTACTTCATTTTCAATGTTCAATTGAATTAATGCGAGGAACGACTTCACAATGTTTGGCCCAGGATTTAGATTTTTCCGACAAGAGATTCACAGCAACCAGGAAGTATAAATGAATGAAATGAGACTGTCGGCCAGCTGTAACTAGTTGATGAACACGGTCCGGGGCAAAATGCTCGTTGAAAAAAGTTGATTGGAGCAACTCACAATATATCAAGAATAGAATTAATGTGATGAGATGAGCTCAAGAAAGTGTGAGTCGAGAATAAAATTGTTTCATCACATTTGGAAGCGTAGGATCTAATTAGCGAAAGGCACCGAAAAATGGGAATATGTGAGAACCTGTTGGTGGAGGGGAGGGTCCAATTTTTATTTTCCGCTACCAGAAGGGAAGGAAAGTATAGTAATCGTGTCAAACAAAAAATCTAGGTTTTTTCCAGATCTTTACGTTTTGAGGCCTACTGAGCCTAAAAAGCCTAATGTCGGCGTGTGGTACGTGTGCGTGTGTGTCTGTAGTTCGATTTGTGAGAGAACGGCTGATCCGATTGAGCTGGTTCTTTTTTTGTTTTGTTCGTTATTTTTTGTGGACGACAAAATAAATTTATGGGCGATTTCGGCCGATGGGAAGGGGGTGGGGGAAGAAAATGTACCAAAAACTAGGATTTTTCGCATTTTTCCTTTGTTAAAATACGGTATCTTCGTATGGGGAAGTGCATGTAAAATGAAACTAAGATCCTTGCAGGTTACACATAATATTATCCTTAGGATAGCCCTACGTAAGAGTCCCCGATATCCTACAGTGCTGCTTAACAATGAATTTGATGTGCTCAACGTAAAGCAATTGTTTTTATTTCAGTAATGCTTGCTGGTCTATAAGACTGGTATTCAGCGTAATCATAGGGGCAGTGTCTCACATACTCGTTGTGCTGTCTCATCAAATGTAAAACTACCTAAGCTTAATTCCGAACGTTCCTCTAGTCTTCTAAAATCAATCCTGATTTGTTCAACAGTTTTGTAAATTTTAAGAGACACATTTTGAAGAAGATTAAGTAGTTATATCAACTTATTGAGAGTTTCCTTTCGTAGGGTTTTCACTTTATTACTTTGTACATGATTATATTAATACCTAATTTTGGCTAAGACCTGCTCCGCCAGCCAAGTTCTTATGAACTAATTTGGTTAGTGGGCAGAAGGAGATTTCTCTTGTTTTGTTGGTACGCCATTTTGCTTTCAATTTGTTTCATTTCCTTTCTGTCAATAAATTTCTATTCTATTCTGTCGCCCTTTTGATTGTATCCGGTTATCCACATCGAATTCACCATTTCTCACACCCATCATCACATATTAGTTTTTGAAGTTGGTAAGCTGTGTGGGGTTGTAGTCAATATTAAACGGCAGGCCCGAAGCATACTCAAACAGAGTTCAATATGTAGATTTGATTAAAGACAGGCGAGTTTACTGTAACATGTCAAACGCTGCAAATTATTGCTCAACGATGTATTACTCTCTTGCACAACATGATTGGGGCCTATCCTATTCCATCCAACGCCGAAAAATATTAAGCACATAACTTGGGTACATCAACAATCCGGAAAACGACCACTCATGTGCAAACGACTGTGTTTGTAAAGCACTGCCGGGAAAGCATACCGTTAGATTCTGCATCGAAAAATACAAGTGAACTATACGAAACATCGACGTTTTCTGGGTGATGCTAGGGAATTGGCACGAAACGAAGAATTGAACTGGCAGGTGGTGAGGAAACGAGCGCAGGCCGGGGACAAAAGATAGCTTCTCACACGAGTTTCTTCCGTTATGGGAATCTTGCACTATCGTCCATCTAGACGCAGTCCTACACCTATGAGATCCGTCTTATTTGATTCAGTAGCACTGCGAAACGCTGAACGTTCGAGGGTTGAGGAATGTTTCGTGATGCGTCACGCAGGATATTTTACTTCCCACTCTACGACGGGACTGAATATAAAAACCTAAGTTTCGCGAATGGCAAGAAACGAATAAACCTGTTTAGCCCGCTTTATGTGTGATTTGTTGATTATTGTTTTATAAGCGCTGTATAAAGATTGCAAGTTCCTTTCGAGGATCATTCTTCTATACGCGTATGTCTGCGAATATTTGGCATATAACTTATGAAACAAAAAGTGGTTTGTTTAGATTATGTAAAAAATCGTTCATTCAAAAACTGACGAATTTAGATTCTCGGTCCCTAGCCCGAGCCGATTTACGTCTCAGGACTGACCAAATGGGAACGTTAGCGCCTGCACGGTTTATCGCCCTTCCAAAAATCCCGATGTGGAGAATTGACAGGGAAAACGTGGCGAGGGATTGAGTGGGAGCTGTCATCATCCTCGAACGCGCTTGTTATGAAAAGTTCTGGTCAGGCAGCGGGGCTGAAGCTGATGAATGAACCCGTCGTCGTCGACAAAAAATAGAATGGCAGGTAGTAGGTTAAAGGTCGCGGATGTTCGATGGCAAAGGGCTGTAAGAGCTGAAACCTCAAAAGCCACGTTTTATTGATAAAACGCCCGAGGTCGATCTGGAGGTCTTGGCGTAATGATTTTCGGGAGCTCCCCGCGCCTTTTGAAACGGCCTGAGTAGAAGAAAAAAAAACGTTTGTACAATTAATTCGTTTTTCTCTCACGATGTTGACAAAATCTGTTTTCGCGGTCTGGAAGTGTTTTTAATTGAATAAAAAAAAGGCTGTCGAGGAGAGGGGAGGCTTTTTTAAAACGCTTTGGGAACCCTTTTCTTGCGATTGTCTCCGCTCTGGTGGGCGCCCGTCGTATAACTCATGGACCCCGTGGCCGCTTTGTTTTCCAAGTCATTTCCGACATTTCTACCCCCTCGTCGTAATATTTGCATTCTACACGTTTTAACTTTTCATAATAGAAACCATAAAAAAAATTGTAAAAACGACGAGTCGGGTGAAGTGACTCGAACCGTCGTTCATCGTCGTCAGGACTGAAAACAAACAAACGCTCCTCCAAAACGTTTCCTTTTGTTGAAGCAGCACGTTTTTGTTCGCCCAAGTCGACTCACTGATATATTGTCGGGTTTAAGTCAGTAACTGCGGTTTTAATTGACGATCTTCCGGAGAAAGTTGGCGCTCGAATTAGTTCGAGGCAGTTTGTTACTGGAAAACTTGGAGGCTTTACGATGGGCCGTAAGGCTGTACTCACTTCTTGCGGTGAGTTCAGTGAGTCAATTGTTGAATGGTAAATAATGCTAAATGAAAACGTTTATTTGGTCAATTCTACACAGTCTTCTGACACATCCTCGGTACATACAGGTCGGAACGTGGATGGCTGGTTCAGGTTCAAATGGCATTATGGTATCTGTGAATGTTGTAAAGGGGGAATCGCATCTTTTCCAGGCTGTCCCGACTAAGAAGCCAACATAACCTACGCAAAGCACCTCTACAATTGAGTAATAGTGTGGTGATTTAGAAGATTTCAAACATTCGTGGCCTCCAATTCAGCACCTGTTGGGTGCAAGAAGGAAAGAGTGGTGAAGGTATTGAAGTAATTGAGTTAGATCCGTCAGTAAATAAATTACTAAAGTTGACGTAACTATTAGGTGAGTCCATCTCCTCTAGCTGGTTAGATACTAAGGGCGAGTGGTATCGGTTATCTGGCCATACGGACTTAACGACCAGACGATGATGTCTTTACATCGAAAGCGCTCGTCCACAGTCTCACACCAGTGACAGGAGACGGACTCACCAAACAGGTACGTTAACTTTAGTAAAGAGAGGTGAAGTTTAGTATAGGTGGGTATGAAATGAGAGTAATGGGGCAGGTTAACCACATTAGACACGATACAGATTGACTTCAGAATGCAGTATGAAAGAGTCAGAGTTGAAGAGACACAGGAAGATCTCTGGATAGGTGAACTAAGATAAATATCAAAGCTGAGAGCGATTGAGTGTAGCTATGCCTAGAGTCGTGTATATATAGCTGGCGAGGGCTGAGAAATGAAAAGAGGAAAAGAGGTTGAGGAAAAACCCACTGGTGGAATCTTAGGAGGAAAATGTGCTATCAGCTCGGATCCTTTGGGATCCTAGGATTGGTCGCTAAAGTTGAAGGCTGGGGAAAAGGTCTGAGCTGTGGATCTCTTGTAGGGCAAGGACTGATCTGATTTGGTTAGAGCTGAGCCGAACACTGAAATATGATGTTTGATACGTTCGCCAATTCAATTTTTTTAAAATTTATTTATTAAATATGTATTACAATACAAAAAAGCTATACAAATAAGAAAATGCTACTCCTTACTATAAGCACGAGGGGCGTGGTGGCTAAGGGTGTTGGGGTGTGAGGCTTTCTGAGTCAGGCAGGCTAGAACCAGCGGACTCTGGTTCGATCCCTGACAGGCCACTCCCTTCCACAAACCTAGGAGGGTGAGGCAATGGGTACCAGCGGAGCTCGTAGGGGAGTTGGGACGTGGGCTCGTTTGTGGCCACGGCGAAATGCCATTGGTCCCAGCAGCTATGCCGGGTCCATTGGTCCGCAGCTGCCTCCCTGGTATCTTCTTCTACTATAAGTCATATGCTGGTGATGTGGAGAGGAGTAGTACAGAATCGGCACACCCATTCAATTTCTTATTCAATACGCTTTATGAGTAAATATAGTTTTTCAGGTTTTTTATTGAACTTTTCAATTTTTGGAATAGAGCGGAGCTCATGGGGTAGGGCGTTGAACACTTATGTTGCCTGCTAATCATACGCCTGTTGGCTATGGCGAGTCCTACAGAAAGGCAGTTTAGAGAGAAATTGCCCACAAGTTCTTGTTTTTCCCTCTTCTAAAAATGTCAAGCGGTTGCTTAGTAAATCTTTGTATGTTTCAATTATAGTTATCTTGTCAATTAGCTCTCTCAACTTGAGTACTGCAAACTCTTTAAAGGGAGCTATTATCGAATATCTAGTCCTTTTTTTTAAAGTAAGACTTTGAGTAAGAGCTTCGGGTCAGAAACAATGAATCAATAAGTCAATTTTTACCATTCTACGTCTATCAATGTCTAAAAAGCTTCCCTACACACATGAATCATCTTTCTCATCGAGGATGTAGCTTTTTTTCAGATGTTCGTCTCATCGTAGGTTCTGGTCGACTTCCACGCCTAAGTATCGAACAGAAGCGATTCGCTGTATGACTTCGCAGCAGAACTGAAGGTTATCTATATAATCCGCTACATGGCATTTTAGGTTCTTTATCTGCAGGATGCCACTTTCTCTGAACGTAAAAGTTAGGAAATTAGTTTTAGATAAATTGATCTGTATTCTCATACCTTGAAGACAATTGAGGATTTGGGTTAGACATAATTCCGCTTTTATGATGACGTGTTCCCAGGAATTAGCTGTTATTATAAAATCAGTGTCATCGGAAAATGATCCATGTTAAGAAGTCTGTTCATGAATACTATAAAGTAAGTCGGCTCGAGTACCGTTCCTTGAGTAATTCCACAGTTGCAAAATGCATGGTCATCAATAACAACATCAAATTTGATGAAATGAGATCTATCCTCTAGATAACTTGCAGTTCACTTGATAAAACCTCGGTTGACACCCGTTTGTTCTACTGCGGAGATTAGTTTTGAATGTGCAACAGTATCGAAGGCCTTGGCTAAATCCTGATATATACACGTTATTTCTCCCCTCCCGCATCTAATGCACGCAATATAGTCTTTGTCATACAACAAATTGCGTCATCAGTGCTCCTACCTTTTCAAAACCTAAACTGCCTATCACTAATCTTCCCCCGACTCTACAAATACTGCACAAAATACAGCTTAGCCAAAGAAAAGACGGATAAGAGAGAAATCGGTCGATAATTTGTCACATCTTCTGGACCTCTCTTTTTGGAAAGGGGTATGAGCAAGGCAGGGAAACGGTTTTTGCTGAAACTACGGTTAGCAATTATTGTTAATGGAGTTGCCAAAATATCTTTAATTTTCTTAACTAATTATGTACTGATATTCTTTATACCCGGACTCGTGCCACCTTTTAAGCCACCTATTGTTTTCTTGGTATCCTCTAACGAAACCTCAAGGAACATTTTTGTAAGGTGTTATGGGGGATTAATATGGAAGCGATATCGCACTAAGAGAGTTGGGGAGTTAGTACGATATCAAGCCGAAAGCAATTGGAACAGAGTTTTATTCTCAATTACATTCGAGGAAACTTTACCACCACAGACAGGGACTGAGTGGGAGCGAGCATGGACGACACGGAGACGTGGGAACCAGCTCGGTTACAAATGACGGCAGCAATGTCTCGAGCGAATCGGGGCATTTGATGTGCCCAGTTAGCATTAATACCCTGGACGAGCCTCCGCTGAATCGAAGGGTTTGGATCGTCCCGGTATATCACTCCGCCCTTGATGAAGTGCTTGCCCTCAGGCACTCATGAACACTGGAGTTCAGGCTTTTGCTGTCCACCCAACAAAGGGGGGGGGGGGCTAATCTGAGCATAGGGAGCGAGAGAGAATTTTGATTAAAGTTTCAAGAGGGTGCCCATGTTTGTGGTGGGAGTATTAATATTGAAAGGTGAGTCGAGAAGTAGTACGATAGAAGCCGAATCCAATTGGAACACAGAGTTTTATTCTCAATTACATTGGGGGAAGTTACATTACCACCATAGACAGGGAACTGAGTGGGAGCGAACGCGAGCCCAGACGACACGGCGATGAGGGAACCGGCTCAGTTTCAACTGACAGCAGCGAAGTCTCGAGCGAATCAAGACATTTGAGTTGCCCAGTCAGCATGAATGCCCCGAACTAGCCTCCGCTGAATCGAAGGGTTTGGTACATCCCGTTGCAAAAGTAATTGTAGTAAATTGTCCGCTTAATTTTAACGAAATAGTAGAGTCAAAGAAGGAAGAAGGATTGTAATATAAGAATCTGACACTATAAAATATATAAAGATACCCTGGCTGTACGGTAACGTACTGATGCGAAAGAAAAATAAAAGATCGAGACTACATAATAGATACAACCAGTGTATTACGTATTTATGTACTCATGTACTCGTATTTATCGAGCAACACACCGGCGTATGGAGCGCCCTCTTCACTCGTGGCATTACTCATGAACACGTTTTTAATCCTGAAAGGAGGATGTCGCGCTGGGACGGTGAAAACCTGCCCTTTTCAAATCCATTAGATCAGATTCTGTAACGTCATCCTTCAGAGAGGAACAAACTGAGCTCTCATCGATGGCAAGGCCAACAAATCGACTCTTCCTCTTTCTGCCGCTTTTCCTTTCTGCCTTCTCCCCTCTCAGTATTTTCCGTCGGTCCTGAGCACACAACCGCGTCAACGCCCTTCCGTCTCGGATATAATGACCTGGTAAAGGAAGTAAAGATCGGCTTGAAGATCAATAGCCGGTAATTCTTCAAAGCGAAAAGTAATATCTCCTTTCGGCCAGGCTCCTGAAAAAAAAAATCCCTCCTCGCCGCTGATTAGTCGCGCCAACTTGGCATTTTATTGGACTTTTCGAGCGTCGAAATTAAACCCAAAAGCCCTTTCGAAAAAACAAAAAAAAAACGAAAAAGTGAACCTTTTACAGTCTCGTTTGCTTTATCAAAGCGAAATGACTTCTGCTCCGCTTCCTCATTCAGATCGCTCCACGGAATTTCGATTGACTGTCATTCGGCCTTTGGAGACTTTTACTACTTCAACCCGCAAATTTGCAGAGCACGATTGCCTCGTTCTTTCTGCTGGGAACGATAAAATAACGGGAAAACCACGACGTCACTGGATCTGATGAGACGTATCTCTGGTTAGCCACACGATCATTTTAACCACTAACTCACGCTATTTTTCATTCGGTTCATGGGTTAGAATGTATTGAGCTGTCGTTACTTATCCCTCAACCTTAGTATAAACGTACAGGTAATTGATGGGGCTGCCAACGTGATCGTTCGGGGAAAGTTCCTGTTCTTGGTTATAGAGTTGCAGAAAAAACGCTGCCTAAATATGCAGTGCGTCGCACCACACAACTTTTCTCAGCATGCTTTATAATTACGGAACTGCAAACACGAACCACTTCAATACCGTCATGCTGATAGCCCCACTCTGGTTTGACTTTTTGTGAATGTTGTGGTATAAGTAGCAGAAACTCAAAAAGTTCCGGAACTTTGCGTGAATCGGTTGAAAGCCTACTCCGGAAGGCTGCATGGTGAGTATTTCAGAGGAAATAATTTAAACTGCGCATTAACATCGTTGTGTTTCGGTTGGAACTGGCTCGTCCAACGTTGTAGCTCTCCAAAGGCGTTCACAGATGTTGGGAAAAGGAAAGTGCATGGTGTATGTCACTTGACGTATTCCTATCACTAATTGCTATACCGCTCTTGAAACTTACCCAATTCACCCACTATTCCTGCTACACAAAACACCCATAGAAGTTATACACATTGTGTTTTAAAAGAGAGCGGCATTGTGCATAAAACTGGAAATCATTGAGTTGCGTTGATAAGAGCGAAACAGTGCAAGCAACGATGTGTCAAAAACAAGTGAGAAGGTAGTTCACGGGGTAGTAGAGGGAAATTGGAAAATTGAGAGTAAATAGAAGACGAATTGTGGGGGTTTTGGCCCAATTTAAAGAGAAAAAGAGACTGATAGCATTACATAACTAGTTTCAGTGTTATCAAGTAATCCAGAGTGAGGATTTCCTGAGACTAATACAGGGATAACTAACTATAATTATATAAGACTGTACTATGCTGTACTGTCCAAACAGCGTTCGTTTTCAGTCATGAAGCCCCACCACCAACGCCATGGCGCTGTCATTGTGGCATTCACCCCAACAAGCAGAAGACCTGATTCTCAATCAACAATGTTTGTTAGGATCATCGAAAACCAGCTTTGTGTTCGGCGGCTTAATGACACCCTAAAAGGAGAAACATTTCATTTTCCAAAACAGGCAACCTTCGCGAATAATAACTCCCCGTGTAAACTTATATTCTGCCCATCACTCTCTGAAGGAGGCGAGGATTTGTATTGAGCTGTAATAGTGACGAACAATTAGTTCTACTCGGCCAGCTGTCTCATGTGTTAAAACCGCCTCTCCCATTGCATGAAACCTCCATACCAAATCCAAGTGTTTATAGATATACCCTTCTCGATGAGCCAGCACCCCATCCCTTTGATTGATTTTTCATGTCTCAGTTTTTGACATTTTATGTCTTTACTTGGCTACATGAACTCGAAAATGTAACGCGGGATATGTTACGGAGAAGCGTCACGAAATATCGAATGGTTGACGTGTAACGCTTGGTAACCTCAGGATTGGTGGGTTGGAGGGGAGGAATAAAGAGTACTCGCCCTCCTCTCACCATTTAGTCTGATAAGATGTAAGCAGGGGGCGGAATATCCAGTACTCCCTCTGCGGTATGAATGTAATTTAAGTGCATGAATGTAAGTTATTTGGAGTGAATGCATATGTAAGTGTTTGTGTTAGGTGTGTTGTAAATGTGTAGATGTTAGAGGCGGGGATGGGCTAGAAGGACATTTATTCCTGAATATCCGCCAGGATCAGGCAAAGATGGGAAAACTCCAAGACACAAGAAGAGGGAGTAGAGTACCTAGCCCGACGATCCAATCAATCTAGGCAATAATGGGAAAACCCCAAGTTATATGAAGAGGGGGAAGAGTACCTAGCCCGAGGGACTGTGTGCTGATATCTCCACCCCTGCCCGGAGAAACAAAAATAAATAAGAAAAGACTGAAGAATCTCCGTCCCAGCCATCCAAAATCCTGACGCCGCCACGAGGTCCAGCCTGGA
Organism: Pachypeltis micranthus; assembly: GCA_020466155.1. Taxonomy (NCBI): domain Eukaryota; kingdom Metazoa; phylum Arthropoda; class Insecta; order Hemiptera; family Miridae; genus Pachypeltis; species Pachypeltis micranthus. Next base: position 37,416,126 of record CM035773.1, read on the forward strand.
CATACCATGACGAAAGTCAGGAGGGCAGGGGGACCTGCTGTTTCCCAGGTGTGCCGGAAGGCACGTCACTGTAAAGGGCAAGGGTTCCTTTACAGTCGAAGAGAAAAATGGGGTGACCGGAAAAACTAAATGAGGAAAGGATGAGAAAACATGGATGAGGTCACTGAGGTGCTGATGGGTTGTTATGGGCCACGTATGAGGCCTAGGTGCAACCGCCTCCCCCCGGTCTGGAACAGCAGGTAACCTCAGTGACCAAGTGATGATGTCAATTGCAATTGACACGGCCATTATATCGAAACCATCAACGAGCACAATCAAACGTAGTTAATCATTGCATAAAAACCAAAGTAAAGGACATAAAATGACCCTTCTTCAAAAATGGTTGCGTAATAGTACGAAAGCTGTACCCACCGTTTGTGTTTCTCAAAAAATTTAATATAAATTTGGATTTAAGTTAAGTTAATCCAAGAGATTACCAACGCGATAGACGAGTAATATCGGGAATAACACAGAACCCTGCTCTGAATGATTCCAGTTTAAATTCCAAATAGACGCAGGCAGGTTTAGCTGAATTTTTGAGTATCGAATATATTCCAACTGAACGGAATGCGGCAGATACATTCACTAAGGCCCTTACATTTGATACATTTTTGACTAACTGTTCCTTTGTAATTCCAGTACTCCTAACCTGAATCTTAAACTATGATATGATTTAAAATACATCAGAAAACGATATCTGTGGAACATTCAATTTTCAAGTTTTTTTGTTTTATTTTTATTTTTTCATAACATCCAAGCATAACGGTTTGAATTTATGATAGAGGAGTTATTTATACCTTGAATGTCCTTATTTCGGCTTCCCACAGTGGCCTGCAGGCTAAATATGCAATTTGATCCAGCCGTTTTCGCTCAATCGCGTTCAGTCGCACATAAATGATTTCCTCAAAAAGTGTTTTTCAGACTCCAAAGCTCTTTAAACGTAAAGGTTTGGAGGAAATTAAACTTTTTTCTGTGCCAGATTGCAGAACTTTCCTTCCTACTTCGTAGAGCTAATCACTAACCTTCTTTCTTTTACTTCTAGCTTGTCGAGTTTCTTAATTTTGGTGAATTTGGGGGAAGGCCTTCAATCCCGACATTATTGTACAAGCGTTTGCATAATAAATAACCTACAGAATCGCGTTTCTTCGGGACGCGCTCCTCCACAAACTAAAAATGCTCACACTTCGTAGTCGGTTGTATCATCAAATGCGCAATCCAGTGTTGTGAGCCGTCAGTGTTGAGGATCGTTGTTTTGGCGGACTTGGTCCTTTTTGAGAAGCAAGTCAAGTACTTAGCGGTCGATGTAGGTGAAAGGTTGGGTTACAGTCTCTCAGAGGCACTACCCTCGCAAGGTTCGACTCATCGGGACAAACTAGCAAGGCCACGCTCACTTGGGCGTGATTGGATACTGCTCTATCGCAAAGAGTTACGCCCCTGTGGATCACCAAGGCCTACAAGACAGCATCCACTGAAGCGCTCCTAGTGATTACTGGCGATTTATGTGCTGGCGCGGGTAGACAAATAGAGAGAGTGAAACTGGAGCATCCCCCACTCTGCGCCTGAAATTCGTATAGGCCTCTTCACTGAACGAAAACTTGCCCCACTAGACAAATGAGCATTGGATAAATGGCTAGCGAAATGTAAATACCTATCTGAGGGACGTAACACGTTTTTGTTCTCATCATCCATGAACATCAGGATAAAATGGTTTAAGCCAGGGCACTGGCCAGTCAGTTCTTTGCATGACCAGGATGTTTCTACGCGTGGCTCTCTCAAAGACTCAGAGAGTCCTGCATGCATTGCACCTCCACTGCAGAGGGAACCAAAAACCACTTCCCGCTTTTCTGCAGTTTCTACACGGTTGTTGGAAAAGCAGCTAAAGCTTCCAGTCTTGACTGCTACACCACAAGCTTGTTATCCTTTCGCCACAGTTGGTTTCTCCCTCTGAAACTTACCACCCAAGGAGATAGTTAGACCAGATTGGAAACTCCTCTCAGATGGTGCGGATTCCCCATGGTAATACCTCCACGTAGCAGCGGAGGGTAACAGCTGTCTACCGGGAGGCTGGCTAAATCAGCCGTGCTTCCACGGATCTGGATTCGGTGGATGCTGAGCGAGTGCCCGATATCCCGCTCCCTAGCAAACCCGCAACCTTGATTTTCGAATGATATAACTCTCATATTCAAGTTTTCAGAAACAGTCATTTTGATGAGGAAAGGTAGATTTGTGGAGAACGACAGTGTTAAGCTGCCTGGAAATGAACGATTTTTAGAAACAGAGTGGATTCAAGTGGAGGTCTGTGGGTGATTATTACACTAACTGACTTCTTGAAGAAATGGAACGGGAGCGTTGTATGTGGGAGACTGGTTTTCAGTGGATTCTTCGTTCAGGTAATTGTGTGGTATTTTGAATGAATTCCCGTTCCATACCGAAAAGGAGTCCGTAAGCTAGCATCCTTCGCAGGAGGTGTAAGGGAGGTTGACCAGTTTCCGCAGTCACCGCATTGATTGGAGAAGAGCGTAGGGCATCCATAATGATTCTTAGAGCTCTAAACTGAATTTTATCCAATTTAGCGACCACCGTTTTGGCTACTGTGACACACCATATGCTTCCCGCAGTATAGAGCAGCGATTCACTGTAGTAAAAGTGCACAATAACTGCACATGCTCAACGCACGCTCAACGCTTGAAACTCCAGCTTGGATGTGTGAGTTTTAGCGAGAGTAAACCCCAAGAATTCAACCTGTGTGGCACATTCAAAATGTTGCGTCATCATGATCAAGTTTCTGATTGGGAGTCGTTTGCGAGAAAAGGGGAGTGAGTACTACTAGTAGGAGAGCCGGGACCAACTTGAAAGGGTGGACCTGCTTGAACACCCACAGCAGCGCCAACGTACGAATAAAGTACAACCGTTCACGTAAGAGTTGAACCATAGTTCTTCAGCCAACATCACCCTAGTCCCACCACGTTTTCATCTCGATTCGTTTTTGGGATCGTGACGTTTCTTCATGACATAATACGTTTTACCCTTTAAATTTCACTGGAGCGCTAGTTTTGTACACCTGTCCACAGTACAATAGTCTAGTAAAGAAGTAAAATAGGTGCTCTGGAAGATTTCTAGTGATGGGTGGTGGGGGGATATTCGCACCGAAACACTGTAAAAGAGGAGCGGACATTGACGTCAGTGCACTTTTGAGGTGAGTGTTTGTGTCGAAATTCACTGATAAATTTATAGTCATTCATATTTTCATTCATACGATTCGGGTCATTTCAAAAATAAAAAGGTGAATAAAACTGAACTACGTGACATTGTGAGACTATGATTGAAAGCATGACTGTGCCAAAATATGGAATAACGAGTTGGTAACAATCAACTAATACCGTTTTGACAATGGTGACAGTCTCGCCGGTCGCATCAGTGAATGCTCGTCTCAGCTTGGCCCTCCTCTGCTGAGCTAAGGTGTTGGGGTTGAGGAGAATTCCCTGAATAAAGAGAGCCTTTTTTCTAATATCGACCATTATGACATATTTCGATGTACAGGAAAACAAAATTACCACCTTCTTGTTTCCAACCTTTAACTTCGTTAAAATAAATGTCGGAAATCCGACAATGAGAGACAAAAATAGTGAAATGCGTCGGGAATCGAGTTGCTCTTTCTTCTTTTTGGTGCTCAAGTATACACAGTGCGCAGTCTACCACCAACTTGACCGAACGCCAATTAAACGAGCTCTGCAGTACCTTTAACATTCCCTCTCGTTCGTGTTGATTAATACTTTAAACCGCTTCAATATGAAGAGATTGAGCGCGCAAATCCCGACGTACATTTTGGCCATTGATTCAATATATTTTTCACTGAATTCATATGAAATTTCAAATTATAACGTTCTACTTAAAAACAGGTAGCGCTTAAACTCCCAGAATTTATTGAACTTGCTCATGTCACGACCTCAACCTTAAAAATCCCCAAGAGGTTGCAATTTTAGTTTTCGAGTTGTCGTCATTCTTTTTGAGCAGGTTCGCTTTTACACTTACGTAACGTGCGAAACTCAGCGAAAAAAGTTATTCAAGAAAATCAAGTGATTGCTCCCATTATTACATTGCTATAAAACACGTAAATGATTAGAGTACCAGCTAAATTTCTTGAAAAACCGAGTATCATGTTACAGATGGGTTTGTATCATCGTTTTCGTTATTGGACTTTGTCCAGAGCATATTTAAATAAATAAATAAATCATTCAAATTATCGGATAAAAACTCTAAGAAATAGTCACACGGGTGGTTAGAACTTTGGAACTTTTGTGGTTGCTTCTAATTATTATGTAATAATTTTTTTTGAGTGTTTGTGTGTTCACAACTTTGAAATTCTAAAAGAAAAACTGCGAAAACGTTCGACGAAATAACGACGTACGTTTGAATCCCGGATTTTTGAGGTTGCCGATTATTCGACCATTATTCTTAACGGAGAACGGTACGCGGTATAATTTTGACGATACGAAAATTATAAGCGCCTCGTAATTTCTACGTTCCCATTTGTCGAAAGTTTTTGGCAGGCAATACGACCTCAAAATCGGTGCGTCACACGTTCCCTATCAACTCAATCGGAGAAACAAAGGGCTTCGTACCTAATTTTAGTGGTTACTATTCCGACGAAAGCTTAAACGACCTAATTGCCGTCGAATTTGTGATAACTAATATGGAAATTTCAAGTTGCTCGTCGAACGACATTATCAAGAATATCTTCGCCCCTCGATCGCTCAAAGTGGCCAGCGGCAGGCGATAGTGCCTGTCACGAACGTCAATTAAAAGTATCAAAACCTGCCATTTCGACGACAGATTCGAATGCGATTTGAAATTATATAATGAGAAGGTTATACGTCGTTTTCCCGGATGTGTAGCCTGTAACGAGTTTTTGGATATTAAGCGAAGACTGGAGCGATGGAGCATTTGCGCATTTTTCATTCGAACTTTCAGAATGTCACTCAGAAGCCTGCGAAGTTATTTTTAAAATTGATTTTCATCTAATGGTATGGAGATGGCATTCCAATCACTCCTCGCCTGGTAAACTATCTAGACTTATGATTGTGTCGTCGGGGTAACGATACTGGAACACACAAGGCTGAGAATGATGTACCAGGACGAACTGAACTCGATTTTGTGCAGGTTCGTCCGGGGCGTTTGTGCGGACTCATGTACGATATCGTCAGTCGTAAACGAGGGGAAAACGAAAATGTTTTTACGAGCCCCTCCCTCTCTACTATCCAGACATTATATTACCTAAAACGTGCCTGAAAAATATGTTCACTAGCATAAAAATTCCTTTTGGGATCAAGTTGTGCTCGGAAATCGGCTGGGACGAAACCCATGGTATTAAAGGACAAACATAACGAAAAATACGGGACATATATTCATAACACATTGAATCTCTTAGTAGGAACAGAGAGGACTCAAATTTTGCCAACTACCTCACGACAACGGGACGCCAACCTACCAAACTACAGGACTCCACCACCTTACTAAACAATACAGAAGACGAAAACTGAACATATTAGAAAACATGGAAATCTATAAACATAAAACTTCATCGGACAGATCATAAATGAACAAAATAACACAAAACGCGACACCATATTTACACCACTCAAGACACTACAAAAAACGACCAACCAACAGACGGATTCACAAACCACCCTATACAAAAAAGACAATCGACAGACTATTTAGGACATACTAAACTGCCCGTGCATTCCTTCCCCTTCCAAAGGATTTCCCAGGAGGTCCGTCCTTCCCATTCCAAAATGCAACTCCATCCCGCTCACCATTATCCTCTTACATAAAGACTACAACGAACTAACTGACTTTAGTACTGACCTAACGGCCAGACAATCATGTCTTTACATCGAAAGCGCTCGTCCACAGTATCTCGCCAGCCAGAAAAGACGGACTCACCAAACAGGCACGTTAACTTTAAAAATGTGTAAAAGATGGTTTACAAAATTAGCCCAACACGAACTTTGGTCAGTTCTGCCGCAATTACGTCGTGTTTGGTATTGTTCTGTAGGTATTTTCAAATACTAAGTCAAATAGGATGATAAAACAATGAAATCACAGTAAATATAGTGAGCCAAGTTCTAGTACTCGAAGGAATTTGCGGGAAAATGTAGAGAAAATAATCGTTTATCCCAGGTCTGCGCTCATTTGCCATAACTGCCACACGTCTCAACCCAACCACCAACCACGTCGCGGCTATTGCCAAGATGCACCTAAAAAATGTCATTTTCGTTGTTACGTTGTAATGAGGTTACGTTTCGTATCGTTCACTAATATTTTTCGAGCCTGAAATACGAATAATGGGGTAGGTCTCGGAAATGTGAGACCCTATCTTGATTACCCAGAAATTATTGAAAATATTTATAGGTACGTTTATACGGCATTCGAATCGGTTGAGGGCCATAGGATGTAGGACAGCGCCCTCATTTAAACTCTCCTCGAATCATATCAATCAGTTTTATACTTTCCGCTACCCAGAGGGGAAGGAATGTATAGTAATCGTGTCAAAAACGAGCGGTGCGAAGCAACACGCAATTTTCCGCCGCCCCCTCCGAACACCACCTACATATGCGGGCGTTATATCTTCATTCAACGCATTTCTACAGAAACATTTATGGAGAACAAAACGTAGGGACCAGTTAGTTGAATCATTCGTAAGTTAAATCGAAAACGTCTGAGCCGTTTTTGAGAAAATTTGAATACCGATAAATAAAAATTCGACAAATCTCCTTTTCTGAGTTAACTTGGCTTATATCTCCGTTCAACATATATACACAGAAATAATTATGGAGAACGAAATGTGGGTATGGGTGACTAAAAGACACTCTGTAAGATCTATCACATCTGGTGGAGCAGTTTCCTCCGACTTTACGGAAATGTTCGAGAAAACGTTATTTTTGACACATTTTCATTTCTATCTTTGTTCAGTGGACTGTCAGAGGAACATTTATTGAGAACAATATGTAGGCGTTAACTATTCGAAAACATCCTGAGAGTTTGGTGAAAATCGCTGAAACCGTTTTGCCAAAAAGCGTTAAAAAAACAATTTTTGCTCATAGGCCTATATCTCCGTTCAACATATTTTCATGGAAATATGTATGAAGAAAAAAAGTTAGGTATTGATTGGTAAAATATATTTGTAAGTTTAATCAAAATTCTTAGAGCCGTTTTCGAGAAAAATGTGAAAACCCCCCTTTCTCATCGACCGAAATCGCCCTAACCTCATTTGGGTGTCTACAAAAAAAAAAAAACCAGATCAATCGGTTCAGCCGTTCTCCCGAAAATCGAACTACAGACGCACACACACACGGACCACGCGCCGAAATTAGGTTTTTTATACTCAAAAGCCGTCAAAACGTAGAAATCTGAAAAAAACACAAATTTTTTTCTTACACGATTACTATACCTTCCTTTCCCTCTGAGGTAGTGGAAAGTAAAAATAGGTGCTACGATAATTTTACTCAGAAATCTTTAACCATCAAATTTATTCAACGGGACCCGACCTGAAGTAAAATTCCTTCGCAATAACGTGATCGTTGCAATCAGTTTTGACTGGTCCGGCAGTTGGTCAAACAGTGTTGATGACACAAACAGTCCGAATGATTTGCCTTTTAATTTTAAAAGAATTCAATTTCCCATTAAGTTATCTTTTGAGGTAACAATTAATAAATCACAGGGGTGAACGTTTAAACACGTAGGAATCGATTTACGTCGATTGCTTTTCACACGGCTAAATATACGTCGCGTTGTCAGGATCGGGTTGCGGAGAAAATCAGTATGTTCTACCACAAGAAAATAAAACTAAAAATATCATTTACGCTTAAGCACTTTAAAACACATTATATTTAAAATTTCTTATTCTCGACCATAATAACAAAAACCAACGTTAAGTTATCGGTATTCCAATTTTCTCAAAAATGGCTCGAACAATTTCGATCAAACTTATGAATGGCTCTCAACTAACTAGTCCCTACAGTTTGTTCCGCAGAATAGTTCTGGTAGAAATGCGTTGAATGAAGATATAGCGCCCGCACATGTAACCAGCGTTCAAAGCGGAAAGTTGGGTGTTGCTACCACTCGTTTGCGATTTGGAAATGTTTTGCTCTAGAAAATCGTCGTTAGCGTTTCGGATCGCCAATATGTTATGTAGCCGATAGTTTTCGACGTATATGCTGCGCAAGAGAATAATTAAACGTTGTGTATACATTTGTAACGTTTTTTAAGGGAACTAGTGTCTTACGATCGGGCGGTACTTGTGAATACAAAACCTCTCTAAAATCAATAACCCTCGAAATGTTTGACAGTTTATTATTGACGAATGAGGATTGTGTTGTACTGTTACGTTATTAAGAGTTGTCCGTACAAGAAACTTATTCATAATCGTGGTAGCTGGTATTGATGGGGAAAAAAAGGAATTTTGGCCACTTCGATTAGTATTGTTAGTTTTGCACCGATAGTGTTCAGAAGAAAACTAAACTTTACTTACTACACAATCGCAATAAAGATCGCTGATTATAAGTAGGGTTGTGAAAAGTTGCGGGATGCGACAGGCCAGATATTTAGCCCAGCATTGTATTTCTTACTTAGCAATGCTGCTATCGTGTATGTTGAGATAAACGAATGAACAAGTAGCGTTCCCAGTTTTTAAATTTCTTGAATAGGAGGCTCTTAAAGACTGGGATTCTTGGGGTTTCATTTCGAAGAACCGAGATGGGATATGAAGAGGTATTCAAGAATTAGCGAGGGAAAGAAAGTCTAGGGTTATGTTCGTTATCATGAATTCGTTGAAAAATATTTTTTTTAAATTTGAATGGATTTTCTTGGTAATCTCAATTGCATTCAAATTCGTTTTTTTAGGCAACCTAATATAATTCGCAAGAATAGATGTTAATACCACCACCGTCCTAAACGACCCTCTTTCAAGCTTTAAATGTTTTGAAATAACGTTATTTACAAATGTCCCCGTTGCTATGTTGGGGGGGGGGGGGTCTTTGAGATATGCAGGTAGATATTTTAAACGACAGTCGGACGAATAAAAAGGTAAATATTAGCGATGGTTGAGTGCGGTAGGGGGGGGGGGGGGGTGCTGACAAAGCTGGCGATATGCCGGAGGAGATAAGACGATCCCTCGCTATCTAAGCTGCCTACCGCTGATTGAGTTGCGAGCTCATTTCCTCTCAAACTCACTTTGTTGGCTTATCGAGTGAGATAGCTTGGCAGAAGCCACTTAGTCGAAATGAAGTCGAAAATAGCGACGGGCCGCAGAAATACCGGGGACAACAAAGATGAGGGATCGATAGGTTTGCGAAGAAAAGGGCTGAGGGATTCTCACTGAGTTTATTAAACGAATAATGTCTTTTTTTTACTTTCCTTAGTCCTACGGTTCTTCACAATTTCATGTTTCAAAAGAAGTCTAGAAAATAACGTTTGGGAAAATGGTCGACGTAAGAAAAAAGTATGACGCATTCAAAGATTCTTTTACTTTAGCAACTAATCAAATCTATTCTTCGTTCTGTTGATATTTATTGCGCTCTTCCAACTTGCGCCACGATGCTGATGCTTTCTTTCTACTTTTAGGAAAAGAACCGTTTTGGAATAATCTGATAAAAACTAAGGGAAATGGTAGCAGGTGAACCAGTGGGGGTTGAACTTCTGGCATTTCTGGAGTAGCTCTGGATTCCAGTAAAACTGTGCTAAAATTTTCGTCTACATGTTTGGCAATTTATTGTGCTTCTCTCGTCATTTCCCCAACAGATGAAAATTTTATGGTATTATTGAGTCATTTAGAGCATCCTATACAAAAAATGAAATCAAAATCGTTGAGGTCGTTTTTGAGTGAAAATAAATTTTTGTTGTTGTGGTATAGTTAGTTTTGGGCGGATTATGTGACGTGCGGGCTAAATATCAAATATGGACTAGTTTAGTTCGGCCGTTGTCTCTCAATCGCGTTCACAGACACACACACTCAAACCATTTCCCCGAATAGTGATTTCAGTCTTTATAGGCTCTGAAACGTAAAGCTCTGACGAAAACTCAAAAGTTTTTTGTATAACTTCCCTTCCTATTTCGTAAATTCTAAAAAATATTGCAAGTGGTTGGGTATGTGAACACGATTGCGAGAAAACCCCGTAACTAAATCGAATCAAAGTTTGTGTTTGGCTTGTAAATCACCTTTGAACACCTGAAATGAGGTTTTGACCGAAACATATTTATAATATGCAATAGTTCTTACAGTCATAAACGAAGATAGCTCTAACGATTTGGACTAAATTGGTTGCGTGTATAGTTCCAACCAACACGGCAGTACCACACAATTTTTATTTGGGGGAAAATGACGAGAGCGTTGCATTACATTATAAAATAATTCCAGAAAAATATATTTTATCGCAGTTTAACGCAAAAATCGAGCTCGTGGTTTAATAAACTATCTATACGGCGAACACTTAATAACGTTCTCAAGTCAATTGGGAGCAACCTTAGAAATTTCGGAATTCCACCCACCTCCGTTTCGCTAACTAACATTTCTTTCTGTTTTTACTCGATGACTGAGTGAACACGATCTTTCTCACATGTATATCCGTGACAGTCTCATGATTCCGCTCTCGACTGATTATTCATTGGCCATTGCGTTAGTAAGAGCAACTTAATAAAATCCGTAACTTCAAATGCTACGAGGTCTGAAGATGACCTGTAATAATACCAATTTTGTATGAAATAACGAAAAACGTTAATTTTTAGAGTGATGAAAATCGATGAATGCGCTACGCATGATGGGCCGCCTCCGTTTTTGTTTTGTTTATTGACACGGTTTAATAATTGAGTCGCGAGAAGAATACATTTCGTTTGTAGCGGTCCTCCGTCATTTTGTACTGCTTATAATTACCTTAATCAACGTCGCTCTTACGTATAAAATGGACAGTACATCATTTAGATTTCCAAAAGACTAAAGAACACTCCAAACGAGCGGTGCGTAGCAACACACAACTTTCCGCCTCCCCCTTAAGTTCGAACACCACCTTCATATGCGGGTGCTATATCATCATTCAACGCATTTCTACAGAAACATTTATGCAGAACAAAATGTAGGGAATGGTTAGCTGAGAGTCATTCGTAAGTTAGATCGTAAACGTCTCAGCCGTTTTTGAGAAAATTGGAATACCGATAAATTAATATTCGACAAATCTCCTTTTCTGAGTTAACTTGGCTTATATCTCCGTTCAACATATACACACAGAAATAATTATACAGAACGAAATATGAGTATGGGTGACTAAAAGACACTTTGTGAGATCTATCACATCTGGTGAAACAGCTGCCCCAGAATTTACGGAAATGTTCGAAAAAACGTTATTTTCGACACATTTTGATTTGTATCTCTGTTCAATGGACTGTCAGAGGAACATTTATTGGGAACGATTAGTAGGTATTAACAACTTAAAAACATCCTGTGAGTTCGGTGAAAATCGCTGAAACCGTTTTGCCAAAAAGCGTAAAAAACCTATTTTCGCTTCGTAGGCCTATATCTCCGTTCACAGTATTTTCATGGAGATATGTATGTCTATTATAAGTTAGATATTGATTGGTAGAAGATAATTTGGAAGTTAAATTCAAAATCATTAGAGCCGTTTCGGGAAAAATGTGAAAAACCCTGGTTGTCGGTACATTTTCGTCCCCCTCCCCCCTCACCGTGGACCAAACTCGCCCATAACCTTATTTTGGTATCTTAAAAAAATAATAAACCAAATAAAAATATCTGGTGCGTTGCAACACACAACTTTCCTTAGCTCTACAACAATTCACTTTGTACATGGCTGATTCTATTTGATCAATTCATTTATCACTCAGTTAATTGGAACTTGGTCAAACAACGCTTTACGGCAGCAGGAAGCGGTAGCGCCTAGAGTTCTGGAATTTATTGTGCTGCTCATACGCATTTCAGGACCATCATTGAGTATTGTACACAGATAATTAATGAGGTTGTAAACACGAATTTTTTGAAGGAGGATAGTAATTACTTTTGCAGAGTTGTTGGGTAAAAATATTTTGCTGGTAGTAAGCGAAACGGCGGTAGTTGACATTCAGGAATTTCTGAAGAGAGCCCCATGTACCTCATGAGCGTTTTTAAACACTCACACTTAGAGTGAGTGTTGGAGTGGACTACAATACCAATTTTCTTTAACTTTCTACTAACATTCCAGCGGAATTTATAAGGAAAAAACTGCGCTAAAAACGCTTTGCGTCGAAAATTTTGATTATTTATTGTGCTGCTCTCGTCATTTTCCCATAAATGGGAATTTTATGGTATAGTTGCCTTATTGAGAGCTATCAATATAAGAAATTTAATCAAAATCGTTAGAGCCGTTTTTGAGAAAAAAAAAATTTGGTGTTTTGATCACTATGATAACTAAAGTTAACTTTCGGTGGATTTTGCTCATACCCTTATTTTGGCGTCCCATGGTGACCAACAGGAGAGATATGAAGTTTGAGCTGATTTGGTACGGTGGTTTTCTCTAAAAATCGTTCACAGACAAACTTTAGTGACACACACAGATCTGTTTCTTTATTTCATGACTGTACCTAAACCCTCGACGAGGGTTATATCAGTCATAGAAGTTGCGGTTTCGCTAATATGCAAGAGGCCGGCCCCTGCAGCATCCACCGAACTCAGACCTGTGGAGGTACGGCAGGTATGTGGTCGTTAGCCAGTCTCACCGTAGAGAGCTGTTGCCCGTGTGTTACCGCGCGGAGGTGACCACCTGAGGAATCCCGTACCATCTGGGAGTAGTTCTTAATCTGGTTCCCTACCTGATCTTACTGTTTACTTGGGTGGCAAGTTTCAAAAGGACTGATCAACTATAACCACGTTTCTTAGCCATTACCTTCTTTGCGAACTTTGCAAAATGGTTATAGGCTTCCTTTGTAGCAGTCAAAGCTGCTAAGTTCGTTTGCCCTCTCAACAACCGTCGCTCACTGTTGTAGAAACTACAGTGGAGCAGCACATGGTTTCTTGTTTCCTCCGCACTGGAGGCACAAGACGTGCATAATGGAGAGTCTTTCAGAGAAAAGAAGTGGAGCCGCGCATTGAAGTCACCATGTCCCGTGAGGAACTGGCTCGTCCAGTGGTCTGGCTCAACCCATTTTCTAGAAAGACGTTCACGGATGGTGGGGAAGAACTCATACGTATCACGTCCCTTTGACGAGGATTCCCATCTCGCTTGCCATTTCTCTAGAGCCCATTCATCGATGGCGGCAAGTTTCTGTTCTGTGGTGAGATCCGCACGGAGTTCAGCCCAAAGCGGGGGAAGCTCCCGTTTCACTCTCCACTTGTCAATCATGCACTCAACAGCCAAATCAACTGGTAACTGACCAGTGATCACCTGGAGTGCTTCCGTTGATACAGTCTTGTAGGCCTTGGTGATCCACAGGAGCGCGGCTCTCTGGGATTGGGCCAATACTCTCTTTTGATTGACTGTTAGTTTGCTACCCCAGACAACAGGGCAGTAGCCAATCACACCTAAATAGATGGCCTTATACATGAGGATGGTGTCGTGGTAACACACACCCCAAGTGGCCTTAGTAATGGCACGCAGTGAGGCAAACCTTGCAATGGTAGTGCCTTTAAGGGACTGGAGGTGTTGGTTGAAACCCCACCTCTCACCTATATTCACTCCTAAATACTTGACGTGCTTTTCAAGAAGGAGCCTGTGGCCGCCAAAGCGTATTGTGGGTGGATTATTCACTTTCCCCTTCAAGAGGATTAGCTGGGTTTTTTCCTCAGCCACCTGCATCTTGACGTGCTCGCACCATTGGTTGACAGTGCGGAGCACGTGGTGGGTTTTTTCTTCAATTTGGCGGACTGACTCTGCAAAGATCAGCACAGTCAAGTCATCCACATAGGCGTAGTCAGTCTCGCGCAAATCGAACTACAGACACACAAACACACGGACCACGCGCCGCAATTAGGTGTTTTAGACTCAGTAAGCCTCAAAACGTAATGATCTGAAGAAAACCAAATTTTTTTTGACACGATTACTATACATTCCTCTCCCTTTCCCTGTTAGATAACTTTTCTACCTTCATTGTACAGCTAAGGAAAGTAAAATGCTATTTTAAAACTCCCAAGTTTGTTGAGTCCTTATTTTATAACCGGCTTCGATGTTTACCATCACATCTTTTGGCGGGAATTGTGGAGGGTTATTAAACCTTAATTGTAGACCGTAGAGCTTTTACCACTATCCTGAATGGAGTGAATTGGCTTCTTCTACAAAGGTTTTGATGCGCGACCTTAACATATCGTGCTGAGCTTGTTAACCAAGTTAATAGTCCCATTAACGTAGCACCTGAGTTAATTTTTTTGTAAATTTAATGTAATTAGTTTTGTAAGTATCATGTACCTTGTTAGCACCCTATAACTTGTTTAGCTCATCTAATTAATTCGGTTTGCAGACCTCTATGGCTCATCACACCACACACGTACACATTTGTCGTTTCTTTATTTATATAAATAATAATTTTTTCTTCTTTTTAATGGGTCCTTATTATTTTATAACTCCCATTTGGTGGCTCATTTCTTGTGATTTATGTGAAAGCATGGCCTTTTTTGGGGGAAGAGAATTCATTTTTTCCAGATTCCGTCGGGATGTTCATTTATTCGACTTGAAGGTCCGTACTTGTGAATTTATTGTGCTCTCGTAATTTTAACCCACAGTACAATTTCCTGTTCCCTCAATGAGACCCACAGATCTGCCGATTGCTTAATTTTCCAACAAAAAGAAACAAAAGAACAGTTGCCACACGCTAAGGAACTCTGGCCCGTGGAGATCGTGACCAGTTGATCCTAAAGTTTCTCCGGCCTCAGCGTGATTTACTCGGCTCTGCGTCTTCGAGAACGGGGGTTTATTGGGTGCCACCTGCTTGAGGCAACAGATGGGAAAGGAGGAAAAACGTCCTTTAAAATCTACCGCATTTATCAGAAAAGAACATGAAAAACGGGAGTTTGCGAGAAACACTTTTGTTTCCCTTTTTAGCAACACGTTAGTTCCATGAAGTGCTTTTTGTTGGGGAAAAACGAGGTTATCGGGGCGATTCCCGCCCCAGTTGAAACACTTTGGAGGGGGCTGGAGAGTAGGGGAGGGTACGATATGAAAGATGTACTATGGAGAGTTAAGGCGGTCTCTATGAAGAAATATGTTTCCAGAAATTGTACATTACATAACGGCTTATTATTACTTTGCACAGCTTGACGCAGTTTGAGACCTGGACGCAGTCCTATACCTCAGCTTGTCGTAGACCATTTTTTCCCATAAAAACCATAGGCAAAGTAGCAGGCGCGCACGACTAGATTCCAAATGGAGTTTAATGAAGAAGAAGGGGTACATCAGGCCAATCGATCCAGTAATCGTTCCCATCGCAGAAGTATTGTCAAACTTCGCTCTGACACTGTCTGTTGCGATGTGAACTGATTATGCGAGTAATAAAAAGAGTTTGAAGTTACATATATTGCACTTTGACGGTTCGCCAAACGACCACAGGATGCCAGTATCTTCGTTTGTGCTCACCTACCGGAAAGTATCCGTTTGCGCCAACTAAAAAGAAAAGCTTCATCATTTGTGTGGTGGGTGGTTCAGATCCAGTTGGTGTTCGTGCTACTCCACAATCAGAAGTCATGTCGGTAAAAGGTAGCTCAGCAGAAAAGGCTGTTGAGCATTCATCAGCGCTAACTCAACGTGAGAAGTCTTGTCAGGAAAAATAAATTTAGGAAAATAGGGTTGTGGGAGTCTGACTGCTTCTATTTGTGCCAACTCAATTTGAGAAACCTTGCCGGGAGATCATCGGCCACTCTGGTGACTACATCGTCCAAATGAGGAATTCTTCAGACTCAGTGAACGAGGGAAGGGGGAGTAACTTATGTAGTGGGAATAGCGACACAAAGGCTTGATGGGAGAGGGATGTGGTTCTGATTACGAGGCGGTTGAAGAGCTTTAATCCTTGAAAACGATTTTCCTTTGTGAATAATTAGTCTACTGGCGTTTATCTGTGTAGGTGAGCCACACCCAGTCCAGTACGCCTTCAGAGTGCTCACTCAGGGGGCCCGAACTCCCTCCACTCTTCAGTGAGGGTAGAGTGGGCTTATAGACGTCGTTGGTGTCGTGTATGTGCCTTCAGCAGTGAGGTGTACAGGAGGTCAAGAGCTTAACAATGTGGATGCTGGCTGCCGTGTCTGTTATAACCAGCTTTTGGCGTTGAATTATGGCCTAGGATTGCCCATGTACCTTTGGTGGTCTCTTCAAGCGTCGAAGCCGAGTCTGCAAGCAGGTTGCTGGTACTTTATCCTCTGAGGGCTGGAAAGTGGAGAGAGAGCAGCACTACCAGGTTGTCTCCAGAGAAAGACTGGGGTCTTACATTGTCGCCGTTGGTCCCAACCAGTCAGTTGTGATCCTGAATTTTCAGGTAGTATCTGGCAGCCGGGACCTTGCGCTAACATGGCAATCCAAGAGGCGCAAATAACACAGAACGTATCTTTGTATCGCGGTGTCAGAAGCTTGACGAGACGTTCGGTGCCACAAAAGTGCTGAGGAGGCTCATTGGCTGGGTTTTCCAGCAGGTGTTCACCGCGGTATCACCGCCCATGTGTTGCTCAGGTTATATCCAAAGTGGTTTTCGTTCCATTTCACAACATCCTCATATCCTTCTTCCCTTCCCCTTCCCAATCCTCCTATTGTTGGAGCTGGCGTAGTGTAGTCTGGGTGCCTTCCCCATTTCATTAATTATTATTTATTTAGTTTATTTTTTAGGTGCCACCATCCCATTCCGAATGAGCTTTGATTCTGGAGAAGCTTGGTAGCAGTTGAATCCAGCTCTCCATTCCTCACAAAGCTTCTCCTAGTTCATATGTATCACAAATACGAATGCAGGTGAAGAGGGGAACATAATAAGGTTAAACAAATCTCGTTGCTCCCCTTAGGTGAGTTTGAAGTGCACTTCAACCGTCAACGGTTCCTCGTATTTTGAGACAAGTGCTCTCAGAAATTCACAATGATGGGAAACGCATATTGCAGTCTGAGCGACGACTACCACTTAAGCGTTTTGGTTTTGTTGTCGACATCCCCCTTCCGTAAAATGTAACTCCCTTCCAGGAACTATCCCTTAGTATAAATCCAATCTCCTCTGTTTAACCGCGAAGATTCAAATCATCTCTGTCGTGCGGGGTTGAGTGGTGAATTTCCTTCGACGTCACGAACACCCTCGCAGCTTGGTAACTTCTCTGTCTCCTTGAAGGACACGTCAGCTGTCATTTGACAAGCCCACGATGGGAGTTTCGAACCTTTCCGAACGCGAAAAAGGCAATGTTACTTTACTATTCACCTGCCCTTGAGTTGATTATTTATTGATTTGTTGATTCATCTAGAAGGGCTTTCTGTGTCAGTGTTATTTTATTGTATGAACTTCTTAATCGATATAGTCGAGTCGCAAAGAGCTTCCCGTAGTTAACACTAGGCTTATTCAAAGGACGATTCTCTTGTAAAAGTGAGAAATCGCGAGTTAGAAACAACAATTCAATAGGCTTTTAGATAATCAATTACAAATGGTCGCAATAACTCGAGTTTTTAGTACTCACGTTTAGTGAGGGATTATTAAGGACAAGCTAAGGGAACTTCCGAACTTCTAGCTGGATCATTTTGAGAAATTAGTTTAAAGTACTTGCGTGATGATCTACACAAAGTAGAAAAGATTTGTTTTCTTAATACATTCATTGAAACTTTTTTTACTATTTCCTTTGCCAAACCTAGTTAAATGGTATCAAATCTCATCATGTCAAACCTTTTTTTTTTCTATCCTCGGCTCTACTATGCGGAAAGGAAAGCTATGTAATCGGCAAAAACAACTTCAAAAACACTATTTGACACACATCAAAAACACTACCATTTGGGGAAATGGTCTGCGTGCGTGTGAAAAAAAAAAATTGTGCTAAAAAAAAAAACGCTTACTAAAACGCGACTGAGCGAAAACGGGTGACCCAAATCACCTGAAACTTGATACCTAGCCCGCAGGTTACCGTGAAACTCCAAAATAAGGGTATGCGCACTGTCTACCAATAACTAACTATAGTTAAGAAAACAAAATATTTTTACTCAGAAACGGCTCAAACAATTTTTATTAATTATTTTATATAAAAATCTCTAAATGACACAACAGTACCATGAAGTTCTCATCTGTGGGGAAATGGCGAAAGCAGCTCAATAAATTGCCAAACGTGTCGAAAATTTTGAGCAGTTTTTTTCTCATAAACTCCGCCCAAATGTTACTGCAATTTTCAGAAAAAGCGCAGCTCCAACTAAGTGCCAATACGATGAGCGTTCGCTAACGCCAGAATTTGAACCCCCCACCGTTTCATTTCCTACAGTTTTTACCCGATTATACGAGTACGTATTAGGCGGTGAATGCAATCCTTTTCAAACGAATCTCGTGGCAGAAGTAGAAGCAGCACAACAAATTCCAAAACCGAAAGCGCCCCCTGCTGTCATGTGGAATGTTGTTATAAACCGAATGAAACACATTTGAAAAGTTTTTAGCGTCAAAGGAGTCACCGAGGCCGCAAAAATAAGGTTATGACCGATTTCGTTCAGTGAGAAGGAAGGGGCTCGTTCGATTTTTTTTTGTAAACGGTTCCAACGATGTTGTAAACCTTCAAATAATCTTCCATAATATCTCAGCAAAAAATAGGTAAATGGAGATATAGTCCAATCAGGCAAAAATACGCCCAAAATCCAAAGAGACCCTACCGAATAAAACGAAATTCTGGACTGGCCTGTGTGTGAAACATCACTCTGCGGGGGAGAATACTTTGTGGGGTATCGTCCAACCTCCAAAAATAGCAACCCCTAACATGTTTGAACATTCAAAAGTGGAATTGCCACATGGAAGCGTCGCATTTTTGGTGTATATTGTTCTTTATAAATGTCCATGTTCGTTTTTATCGATCACTTCACTGCTGTTGGTCCCGAAAAAAACCAATATCAAGCGCAGCGCTTGCGACGTACTAGCCCGATAGTGAGATAGAAAGAGAGAGAGAGAGAGAGAGAGAGAGAGAGGGAGAGCAAATGAGAAAGAGAAAGAGAGAGAGAGAGAGAGAGAAAGAGAGAGAATGAATGACGGCGTTTATTTACAAAACAGGATTAGATTAGGACCATGAGGTCCTCGCTTACATCTATCTTGTAGTTATTAGTAAAATAAAATTCCACGTGGACTATTAACCACTGAGAGAGGTTTTCTTTTAAAATAAAAACCCTGCAAATTATGACACGATGGTTTATTATTCTCATGAACAGCTTGACCTAGTATTAGTGCTCCCCCATCCCATTCGATTCAGCATCGAATACTAGTAAACCATACGAAACATGTCCTGGCTACATTGGAACTACGGGAACAAAACGTCTGATGATTTTGCCCCGTTGTCGGGGAAATTGGAACGGGGGCGCTTGAAGCGAACCCGTTCCGAGGCGAAAGGGTAGTTGAATAGCGGCGTCGTTGGGAGGCGAGCGAGTGAGCGGGTTTTTTAATGAGACGGGCGGGGAGGGAGAAACTTCATACGACGAAACGTTGACTTCCACTGTAGTTCCCGCGTTGTGCTGCGTTTGGTTAATTTTTTTAACCGTTTTTTGCCCATTACAACCACGGGCTTCGTCCGATCGGTTGCCGAGATGGCGGGCACTACTAGATACCAAATCGGATTTTTGTGTGAAAGAACGGTTTTTTTAGACCACGTTAAAGGCACAAAACGGCCCGGGCGGCTGACAGGGGACGGCGGACGGACATTGCAAATTTGGAATCTCCATGTCTTGAAACGTAAAGTATCAAATTTTGAGGGGGGGTTGTAAAAAATTTTTCGTGACCGAAAACATAGGGTTATTATTCAGAATGAATAATAAACCAAAAATAGAACTGGATCAAGCTGGGTCCTCGTACGTTTTGAGGAGATCTTTTTTATAACAATTGCGGAAATTGTAAGATCATATCGGTCGGCGTTGTCATTATAAAACTTGATGGATTGCATTAGGAAGGATTTTCTGAATAAATTAGTTCTATGGGACGGAATTCATAGAGTGGGTGGCGAGTATTAACATCGTGAATATGGCGTTGAAAGATGTATTGCTCGAATAAATACTTCGGTTTCCTGAACTTGAGAATTTTAAATAGCATAGTAGCCACTGCGAGCTTCTTTCTCACCTTGATTTTAAGCCTGTCAAGCTTCGCAAAGTAAGAAGTTATATGTGTATGAGGACGAAGGCGAAACACAAATCTCTCGATAGAATTGAGAGCTCTTTGCAGCGTCGTGATCTGCGCCTCACGCAGTTGGCGAGGGAAGTTGGAGGGGTTGTAGTTGAAGAGTGGCAGCAGAAGTGCCTGGATTAGTCGAGAGCGAAAGAGAGAGGAAGAGAATTGGAATTGGCCACTCGCCTGTAATCTTATAACTTCCTATTCATCTCACATAATGGTAATGCACCCAATCGCACGTCATCGATTGGGTAACATAGCATTGTACTCTTGCAGTGGCTTACCCAGCTGGATTGAGAGAATATGGGACAGAGAGTTTCCCTGTCACCCCCCTGTTGCCACATTTACGACAGTTTCTACCGACGTCTTCCATTTTCCAATTTAATTCTCCACGTTGAGGAGGTTCACAGGATAAATAGCTGACCACGAGGGAGCTGTAGTTTTCTAATGGAAAGGGTCGAGCCGAAGGCCACTCCTCTCCCGGCAAAAACAGTTGAGCTGAGATTTTTACTTTCTGCTACTCAAATGGCGAGGGAAGTATTGTGACGGCTGCGCGATTTCAACTATAACTTTCCAACTAGTCAATACCTACATATTGTTCTCGTCCTTTTATAGAGGTACATGTTTGCACCATTTGTTTATCAATAACTTCTAGTTATTAATTTTTGACCGTGATGAAGCTTTTTGTCTGCGCCAGCGCCTCTCCGAAGATCGACTGTTCTCATTTTAATTTCAGTTTCTTCTCTTCTCTCGTGTTGGGTGATTCCCCGGGTGATCAGCATCCCAAACCAACACAACCGTGTCTTCAGCATCCCTCCCGGTTCTCACGAACATCAATCGCCGACTTCTCTAAACGGTCAGACGTTAAATTTGTTACATTTCAAAAGCACAGTAGTTTTAATAGTTTTTATTTCAATTGTTCAGGTTTTTTATTATTAACTTCACTTAACTTTAGATCCTAATTCACGGTTTTTTCTCATTTTTACGTATCATACGACTTTTGTTGGTCACATAGGTTATTGGCTTGTTATTAGAGAAAACTGCGTCTCTGTGTCGGCATACATTACCAACCCGAATGTGTTTGAAACCCCTCAGTAAACGCATAACTGAGTTCAACCAACAACGAGATTCAAAAAATGTAACAAAATGTATCAACTTTTTCGTAATTTCCGAAGTAAATTAGACTGGATGAAGTGTGGTTAAGCGATCCACATTTCTGTACGTTGAACGGAGATATAATAACGAAATTCGTCGAATGTGTAACGATTTCGATCAAACTTACGGGGTATTCTCAACCGTAAATAACGTAGAAACGCGTCGAACAAACAGACCTGTCGATTGAACCACGAGAAATAGTCAACATTCAAGTTGAAATGAGTTGCAGAAAATTATATCGAGTTAACAGCGTAAGCGACGATAAATGAGTGTGATGAGCCGCACCTAATAATCGAGTCTTATTTAAATGACCCACGAGTCAATTTCAAGATCTTCCCATTGAAGATGAAAAGAACCTTCTTCGCTTTTTCTACCCGGAAACTCTCTGATACCTCCCCCCTTTCCCCTCGCCACTTTCCAACTTCCCCTCATGATAATTATCAACTACTTGAGGAAGCTCGACGAATTCCTTCCTACATTTTCCCGGACTACTAAATTTTCTCGAGAAAAGGAGTTTAAGGAAAAGTACTCGTCATGAATGAGGCTGTTCCAAGTTTGGCTTCTCGCCAACGAGGAGGAGGTCTACTTAATGCCAAGCCCCCCCCCCCCCCTCACTACGATGCTTAATAAAGTTGAAAAGGGCGTCCAATTCCAAACTTAATCAATAGCGGCGCAGAAAGGTTTTTATACCAGATTTTCTTCTTTCTCGCAAAACGGAGGTTTTCTTTATGACCTGGTGGTGGGGGGGGGAGCTTTGAAGTGAGACTTGTTCGAAAGAAGTTTCTGGCGACGATGCCCTTCTTCTTATTGTGTGGAGTTTTCAATGTGGAACAATGAGAATCGGTTGAGTATATCTTTCAGAGAGGGAACGAAGCCTCTTATCGTTGAAATGGCGCTTAATACTACGGGTTTTGTGTTTCAACCTTCGGAAGTACGGGAGTAACGGAGATGTTTCAAAACATACATTTTCATTGTAGGAGAGTGTTTGAGGTTTAATGTACGCACAAGAGACGATTGGATTACACTCGATTAAGTCTGATACCAAAAACCAAAGAAACTTTATGTAATCGGTAACAACGAAGTTGTAGCCTTTTTCAGATCTTTACTTCTTACATCCTTTACGTTTTAGAATGTAGTCTTGTGTACTGAAAGTTTTATATTTAGCGTTTCGTACCAAAGTCCACGTACAAGTCCATGAATGTTTAAGTCCATGTTCTTGTGTCGTACTAAAATAAGGTACGAACGACATCCGAAATATAAATTGGCTCTATGAAGTAGAAAGGAAAGTTACGTCACCAGCTGAAAAAAAATTGTGAGTTCTCAGATTTCAGTCCCTACTGAGTACGAATCGAATCAGGCTCAAACTTGACATCTAGGCCACAGATTCCCACGGAACGCCCAATAAGAGTAAGAACAACATCCACTCAAAACTAACTATAGTTATCAGAATGCTCAAAACATCAATTTTTTTTTTTCAAAATTGCTCCAACGATTTTGATTTAATTTTTTCATTAGACAAGAACATGGTCCTAATCAGACCATAACAACGTAAAATTTCTATCCGTGGGAAAATAACGAAAGTAGCCGTGTTTTCCTATAAACTTCGCTCTTAAAGTGATGGAATCTTCGGAAAAACCCATGTGGTAGTCCAATCAAGTACATATGCGTTTAATGAGGCTCACATGGTATATAGGGAGGGATTCATTGGATTTGGAACCGTTCCTAAAAGTTTTTACCAAATAACTATGAAAAAGGGATTGTTATCCTTCACAAAAAAAATCGAGTTTACAGCCTCATCAATGCTTTGTGTACCAATCGCTCAATAATGGTCAGAGCATGAGTACGAGGAGCACAATTAATTCAGGAACTGTAGGCGCTACCTAATGGGTAATAGTGAGCTGGACATGAATGAACATCCTGTGGGCTAAATGTATACGGCATGGTGGGAGAGGCAGTCCACCCTTCTCTCCATCTTGTCTGGAAAGAAAGAAAAACTGCGCTAGGTAGGTAGCGCAGTTTTATTCTTTCAAATTTATTCTATAAAAGGTTGGTTGACTTTGTGGCCTGGATGCTTGGCCTACTTGTCTACAGTACATTTAAAAAAAAAATTATTTACTGCTTAGGTCGCACCTGCCACTGCTGCAGTTAGCGTGGAGGCGGGGTCTTCGGCTTCTGTTTGTTGTCCTGGCCTAGTGTCCATGTTTCAAAGTGACGGCGCCTGTCCGCCCTCGCTCGGGCAAACTTGGTGAACCTTTGTATGGCCGCGTTTGAAGCAAAGAGTTACCTCGCTTGTGTTCGTTCTGGGAGACGTGCTCGTTCATGTGCACTTTGGTACAAGTGGCAGTCGTAAAGGACGTGGGCCGTGTCTTCCAAATCACTAGTACTGCACAATCAGACATCAAATTGGCGTCTTTTAAAGAAGAGTAGCCTGACGTTGAATGTGCTATGGCCGGACAAAAACTGGATTCCCGGGAATGTCGGGTGCCACCAAACATGTCGCCGGCGCTCCTGGATGGCAGGCACAAGAGTGTGCAAGTGACGGGTTGTGCTCGTAATATTCCGCCTGCCAGCGATCGATTGTTTACTCATGAGCCAGCACTCCACAGTTGCTTTTTCTACCAGCGCTGGGAGGCAGTGCTGAAGTTCGCCAAGGTAGGATTCCAGGGTATCCTTAGTACCTCCAGGTCCAGAAGAAAGTCGACCAGTGGGGCTCTGGCAAGCACCCATAGGGCCAGGTGGGAAGTGGATTTGTAGGCTAGTAGGACAGCCAGAAGCACGTTCTTGCCCGTTGTCGGTGCATACAGTACGATTGGTTGGAACACTGCTATGTAGTATCTCATGGGCGTGTGAGATTAGGCTCCCCACATAGGTGATGCTACCCAATGGGGAAACGAGCCTGCCGGCACGTTGTGCACACGCATGCCCGCGACTCTACGCTGCAGCCTGTGTACCGCACGCAACATAGGCGCAGAGCAGCTGGAGCATTAATAGCTTAGGTGGTGGGATGGGGTGGAGGTGGAGGTGGGGTATCTGTCGCGCCTTACCCATCCCCACCTGAGCACCCCGACTCTTGAGGGCTGCTGCGAAGTGGTGTTTTACCAAGTTCAAATGAACTGAGTAAAAAATGAATTGAATTAGTAGCAAAAGCCATGATAACCAGTGAATTTATATACAGTTAGGGAAAGTTGTGTGATGCGACGCCCCTGATATTTTTTTTGAAAGAACGCCGCACACGATTTTGATCAAATTGTTTGTATGGGCACCTTCGATCAATAGGGAATTACCATGAAGTTCTCATCTGTAGGAGAATGACAGGAGCAGCACAAGTTGTCAAACATTTTGAAGAGAACCTAATTTAGCGCAGTTTTTTCCTTGTAAATCCCGGTCATACAGAACTGACTCAGGATTATTATTGTGGTAATCCAATAAACTAACTACACGATGAAAGTTTAATAACGCTCGTAAGATAATTGCTAGAGCCTCCCAAAAATTCCTGAATGCCATTCATTACCTTTTCACTAACTACCACTTCTCACTGTTTTATCAGATAAATCCAAAACGATAAACACAATCTTTCTAAAAATACAATCTCACAAGCTCCTGTGCACTAATTACTAAATAATGGTTGTAGTGTGAGTAATAACTCAATGGATTCCCAAACTTCAATGCGTTGCAACATTCTACGTGAAAACAGTCGTCTTTTTCACGTAGGGCTAAGGAATGTAAGGAAGTTTAGCTGGGACTGAGGAAAGCTGTGTAGGTGCGTATAAATGAACATGAGACGCCGCTATAAGTCTATTGCTGGTCCACCTTTAACTCGGCAGTGATCAACTCCCGAATATTTTTGTTCGACGGTTCTTTATGGTTCCAACGACTTTTGATTTGGTTTTAGTCTAGTTCCTTCTATGATTCCGATGTATAGACACTCACGTTGAAATGAACCCACGACCCTAAAGAAGTAAATATGTACACGCTACATCGAATCAGAAATGAAATGTAAGAATTTTTTCAAAACTTGTAATGAGCTAAATCTATTGGTAACTTCTGCAATTTTAATGTAAAAGGCCAAATAGAAAGTAAATTTCTCTAAATTTTAGGAAAGTGGCACGTGGAAAAAAATCTTCGGAAATTTCAAGAGAAAGCCTTGAGGGCCAGCATGAGAATTGCTTTGTGCTGTAGGAGTATAATAATGGAAATTTGATTGACAATGGAATATAATGGTAGGGAAAAGATTGTTAATATTCCTTTGGATGTTTGGGACTACTGCGTTCGACTGCATAAAGCGCTTTTATGAGGAGGAAAGGCGTGATATGACAGTTCATATTAAATCGTGATCGTTTACTGCTATCACTGGAATCGGTTCTTCTAATCATGTGAGAGAGAAAGTAATCGAAAATTACGAACGAAACTGACCAACAAGAGGAACGAATGTATTTTTCCCTCAATGCCTTTCTACGGCAGTCCCAACCTCATGGAAGTCTCTTAGTTAGTTTAGTTTTCGTCTACCAGCTCCACTGTCCACCTAATTTAGCGGGATCTAGTTTATTTACGCCCCTCAAAACCCTCAAATTCGCTTTGAAACTGAACCTTCGTACGTACAAAATCTGGAAAAAACGACGATAGCGACTCCCGAAATAACAAACCTGAACCCGGTAGGCCGGAAAAAAAACTGTTCCTTCTCATCAACCCAAACAACGGGAGATATGGTTTCAGTTTTTGACGCATACGTTAATCAAATTCACGTGTACGGAACGTACTCGAATCAACAACCGACGAACGAGCTTGTGGACTCGGCGAAGTTTTCGAAGGAAATGAGGAAAAACGAGCGCGGGGCGAGCTTAACGAACAGATGAAACAAAGAGAAAGGCCGAATACGCAAACAGAACTGAACGGTCTAATTAAAAGAGTGGATCGTTGAGAACTTTCAGACCTAATTTTCCGTGGCTTCGTGAAAAAAATTGCAATAAAGTACACGCAATTTTAGCCATTTTCGAGGATGTTGAATACTTGCCAAACACAACTTTCATTAAATGTTCAAAATATTTAGTTTATTTATTGCTCCACCGATACGTATAGTTTGGATTTCAAGATCAACGTAGTATTATTCAAGATTTAAAGTGTTTGTAAAATCAAGTTTGAGTGACGAGCAAAGGAGATTAGAGCAAAGTTATCGTATAGTTCACCTCATGAGAGGAGCGGAAAAAAGCTACGAGAACTGTAGTAAAATGTGGATTTAGAACGAATGAACGGTATCAATGTTGGAACAAAATGAACGCGCACAATATAGGTAACTGGGGCTGAAGTTAACCACATATTCACAATCGAAAGTTTGGCCGTTTGCCCAGCAGTCCTGGATAGTCACAGCCGTCAATACGAAACCCATTTCGGATCAGGGAAAGAATATCTAGGTGGGACGTTGTTTAGTTTCTCAAAATTTGACACCAATGGCTTAGACCGTTTGCCTTGAAGTTGTGAATGGTGGCACAGATGAATATCATAAGTAAGATAGTAATAGTTCAGTATCTCGCGCCACACATGAGCTCGAGCCTCTTCGAAATGGGTGAATATTGAGGGAATTGGCTTGAGGGTGGGTGACAAAAATTATTATTAAAGCGAGAGAGACCGACAAAAATTAAGGGAACGTTCGAGATATCGAAGAGGGAGGTGGAGGTTGAGAAAGTGCCATACAAACTTGAGCCCTTCCAGAAATTGATACGACTAGGAACATCTACCGAGTTGAAAAAAGGTGAATTATTTCCTACAGCAGCGAAGGTACGATGAGAATTCTGACGCTATTGAAGAGCGTCTCTCGTTCCGCGGAAAGAGTTACTGGAAATCACTTGGTTTGTGTCGGAGTGGCCAAGCCACAACTCAATCATGACTTGAATGCAAATGGGTGCGAACTTAGTAGAAGAAGAAAGGATTGAAGTCAATTTGGGGTTTGTTCGAATTCCACAATTGGAGTGGAGTGCTTCGCTTGGCACAAGCTGCCAAATGATGCATACACTTATTGTTATCGTATCATGCCACTATTTTGCTTACTCATATATTTTGAGGATGAGCGTTACAATTCAGTGAGAAAATAAAAAGAGAAAGAAATAACGTTAGACAATGGCTGCAGAATTGTTGCTCACGAAGATAATAGAAATGAGGCCTCTAAGAGCTCTTGTACGCTTTGCGTTCTTAACTGATTTTCTCGGCTGCTCAAAATCGACAATAGTAGCTGAAGGTCGAAAATATGGCGTTGAAGGCATTTCACTGGCATTATGGCATGATAAATGTATGAAGAATCATTTGAGTGGATGACAATACACATCCAGGGGTCAACAGTATACTGTAAGGTATATCTGAGTCACAGCTGAGTAAAATGAGGGTTAAATATCTGAAATATTGGTGTGTAGCCCCAAAGGTTAGAACGACAAACAAGTACAGTTTGCTTTGAGGCGACTCCACACACTATTTGAATGTATGGAAAAAATCCTATTTGCGATCCTCAGAAAATGCACCCCTTTCCTCGAATAGCTCACCTAGCAAGCTCAAGTTTAAAATTGTGTTAGGCGCTAAACTTCACTAATCAATTTCTGATGTTCTCGCGCGGCGTCGCCGAATATATCCATGCATGAGATGCAAATAGTCGGTTATCAATTAAAAATTAAATTTTGAACCCGAGGCTCCACCGGCAGGCTTAATCAATACTCATGATGAGTTGCCTAAGTAACTTACTGGAATTTTAGCGGCGAAGAGCAACGTAATTAGGGAGAAATTTAATAAGTTGTGTGGATGGAAATCGTGAAAGCTGCTCTTGGAATGGTAGCTCCGTCATAGCGTTTAACAAGAATCAAATTATGAAAAACGGTTTCATCGAAAATGAGCTTTCGGCTGTATATTACATACAACACCCACGTATAAATAAATTGTTCGGTTTGGCGAATGGGTAATTCACAACTTGATTCACTACAGCTGTTAATAATCAACTCGTTCAATTCAGTTCAGTAGACAACAGCAGAAGATGTAATTTGAGATACCAGGGAAATTGTGACGTCACAAATGAAATCTCGAGAGTTTGCTTACTAATGGCATGGTTATCATATCACTGTATTATGGCACAGCCCCCTTTGAAAAATCTCCCCCTACTCAGCTACACGTTTATTAAATGAGCCTCTAAACCTTTCTTCGGCTATAGCCCTGGCCTCTTCTTTCAGTTCTCTCCCTTTGAAATGGAAAAAATAAAAAAGTTCAATCCTTCAATCGTAATTTGATTATTTGAAAAACAAGCTAGATGAATCTTTCCACGTCATTATATTACAAAGCCGCCAGAGATATAGGTTTTGTTGGGCACACGAGTGGAGGAGCTCGAAACTGAGAAATAAATGGACGTGGTGAGCGAGAGTGAGGACTGTATCACACTTAATAGAATAGCCATATCAGTTTGAGTGTGAGTATAAAAACGCGAACAAGGGACTCTCAGTAAACGTGAACTGGTGGCTTGGAAAAGATGGGAAAGAGAGAATTGAGTTGTGAGTAGGGTGAGACTTGGGAAAACTCATTGAGTTGGGAGAACTGGGAATTCGACTGTTGTTCGCGAGTGCTGATGGACGACTGAGTGTTGGGAGGAGCTGTGTGTTGTGGACAGGAATTTGAAACTAAGGGGTGGGAAAAGATAGTTGTGGAAAATCCAGGAAAGTGGGAAATACGTTGTCGATAGCAAATAATTGAGGAGTGGGACTGATAAAAACAAAAGGGTTGAGATAGAGAGGTATTTGGGGAAACAATGACTTTCCGTAGAGCCATTAAATACTAATAAGTGCGAGTGCGGATATTCCAGAGGTCAAAGACCCACAATTCGGCCTACCGAACAATATGCGTAACCAAAAGTTTGACCGTTTGCCCACATCCCGATGATAGTCGCAGATATGAACAAAAACAAAATTTAAAAACAGGGAAGTTTTTAAACACGTCAGGCCAAACCACCCACGACTTCTTAGCAAACGGTCAAAACCTTGGGATATAAGGAGTAGGTATAGGGACTAAGTACAGTGTAGTCCGACCAAGATATTACAACCCCTAGATACAATTTTGTTTCGCATGCAGGTTTGTGGTAAATTGTGAAAGGGGCTACATTTTGAAAAACTGAAAACAGCCCAATCCACATGCTGTTTCCCTGCTGGTAAATTTGTTTCCAGTCTGTATATTCTTGTCTGCGACCATTCATGTCTTCTGGGCAAACGGTCAAACTTTCGATTATGAGTATCATTTCATTCAGCAGACTGTCAGAGGGAAAAATTCAATTGCAAATTTTCTTGCACAGCAGACCTCACACCTCCGAGACCCATCCCATTCGATTCAGCATCGAAAAATATCAATAAATCACACGAAACATGACCTGCCTAGAACGGAATGACGAAAACTAAATATTCCAAGTGCCAGTAGGCACCTATAGGCAGTTGGCACAGCGTGGCGCGTCGAGCTGCCGGATGGTTTTAACGACACGGGAGGGAGGGAGTATAAATGATGAAACGACTAGTTCCGCTGCAGTTACTGTCCAGCGAGTTCTTTCATTTAGTAGAATTTGGCTCACTATAATTACTTTGATTTCACTATTTTCGCTCCAGGCTCATTGTACACGTTTTGGAATTGTTCCATTCACCCCAGCATCCGGATATACCTGGCAAACGATACCGAACACGGCGTATTTGCGATAAAACTCCCAAAATTTCGTTATTGTCAATTTTTTTAACCATATTTGCCCATAACGATGGGCTTCGTCCGACAGGATTGCCCTCGTAAGAAAATTGTTAGAATAGACATCTCGGGCAGTGGTTCCTTTCAATTCGGGTTCGAATTGAGCTATTTTCAAGATAATCGGGAACCAATGATAACTATGGCTCACGAAACAGAATAACATGTTGTGTAAGGACTCACCTGTGAAGTCTTCAAACTGACGAAACATTCCCTGCGGGAGTGTGTAAGTTTGACTAAAACGCCGGGATAACTTGCCGCGCACTGAGTTAAGGTATGTCCGTGGAATGGTTGAACACGGAACGAAAATTCATCGACCAATAGCCCTTAATTATGGAGAATCCCGCATTCACGTCGGTTTCAGGAGAAACGGTGTTTATTTCGCGGAACCGGAAACACGACCGCGCCAGGTGCCACCAAACTTATCAAAACCACATTTAATAATTTAAATCGGAATTGTCTGTTATTAAATCGGGTTTCTCTAACGTGATTTGAAATTACTAAGCGATCAGAATGAACAAACCTACGGTTGATTCGACCAGGTAATTTTGGGACTGGGCATCCTGCGAAATCAACGATTTATCAACCACTTTTATCCGCATATGTTTGTTTAAATCCGCGAATGCCGGAGTACACGAACGTACTAGCCTATTTAGCTAGAACGAGTTGTTTGATAGACCTAGTCGTCTTGATTTGTAAGAGATATTTTAACTTTTTTGAGTTCTCAGCAGATTTGTAGGTTTCAAGGGCTTCCTCATTTCTGTTCCTACTTCTACAAAAATAAGCTGTGGTAGAGCATTTCAGTTGGTATTAGCAGCCGTTACTGTCGAGGACCAAAGCAGACCCAAAGACTTCACTGTGTATTCGAATGTTCACAGGACATATCATTGCACCAGAATCATTTTATTACGAACCATCCAAAGGAAATCGTAACCTTCTCGTTTCCTTGAACAACCAATATGAACCATCTAATTATCGTCCTCCTTCCGTGCGTTCCAGTAAGCAATATTAGCGGAACGATTCAAGACAAAACGAAAATCAGTCATAAAACTCGTATTATTAAGTTAAAGGCAGTCCCCTGTCTGTAAAACGGTCTTCATTTGGCGAGCGGTAACCTCGACGCATCGAGTCAACTGTTAACCGCTACGACTCCGTTTTAAAGAATTCGCGGGTTGTTATAATGTTCTAATCGTAAACCACGTTGGTGAAACCCGTTATATTGCATAGTAAATCTCAAGTCAATGATCATTGAAGATTGTTTTAAACGACAAATGTGAGCGTTTGGTGAAACCTCCCGGTGACTCGTCGGCCGTTGCGAGCGAACTGAGGCGGTTGTTGGGCCGGTGCCCCCGGCCGGGGTTAGTCGACCCGCTGAGAAGAGCAGCTCGCGGAGCTAACTGCAAACGCTCGAACAAACGAAAGGACCGATCGTCCCGTCATCCACATCCTAAGCGACGCGTTCATTTACAAGACTTCGGCTCACTATAAATACTGTAATTTCACTGTTTGCGAACTACAGTCTCATTTTATTTGCCACATCATCTAAAAGTAGCTCGGAAACGGCACCAAACAGGGCGTATTTGCTAGCAAAGTGCCTAGATAACGTGTTTGTTAATTTTTTAACTCATTTCCCCCCCATAAACACCATGGACCATCGTCCGATCGAATTGACGAGCAGGTGATCACAACTAGATACTAAACGGGATTTTTGTGCGATAGCACGGATTTTTCAGTCCGCATCAAGAGCATTAGCCCTGCAAATTACTACACGACCACTTATTATTATGATAAACAGTATGACTGTTCATGTATGGTGTTGTGAATGTGTGGTTTTTTGTACGCTGTTGGAAACTTGAACATTGCAAAGTTCGCAGCAACTGGTGTTTTGGGTGTTTTTTTGTTTGTTTTTTTTTTCAATCGCTCAACGCTCGTACCATTCGGCACATTGGTTTCGACGAGCATTTTTTCCAATTTTAAAACACCAATCCTCTAATTCAAATAAAAATTGAGTAGCACAATTCTCAAAAGCATGTCTAAAACACACGAATTGAATAGGGCTAATTCGATTATAACGAAAGAGCTGCACCCGTTGGTGCATTTTCTTGTGTTACTTGCGTCCACACAGCGTTAACAGGCATTGTGATGGTTCATTGAGTCAGGAATCAGGGCGGGTTTGCCACAAGTGGTTACGAGACACGCTGTTGCAAACAACTTCTACATGCCTGAAACTTTCAATGCTTCTGAAAAAAAGTCTAATCTCTGTTAATGGGGCGTTACCAAAAAAACCAAAACGCTGCTCCGATACAAAACATGACCTGACTACAAAGGTCCGACGAAAAGTAAATATTCTAGTCACCCGTAGGCGCCTGTAGGCAATTGGTTTTGAGGTGAGGGAGGAAGTACAAACGATGACACGACTACTTTCGCTGTAGTCATTGTCCCACGAGTTCTTATATTAGTTGACGATGGCTCACTATAATTACTGTAATTTCACTATACGAATTTGTACACGTCTGATACTCATTCCATTCGACCGAGGATCTAAGAATACCTTGAAAACGATACCGAACACGGCGTATTCGCGATAAAACTGCCAAAATTGCGTTTTTGTTAATTTTTTAACCGTTTTTTGTTCATAACAACCACGGGTTGGGTCTGATCGGATTGCCGAGTTGTCGGGCAGAACTAGATGCCAATTGGGATGTTTGAACGAAGGATGGATTTTTAGACAACGTTAATGGCACAAAACGCCCCGGACGGCGGACAGACATTGCAGATTTAGAATCCCGATGTCTTGAAACGTAAACTATCAAATTTTGAGGGTGGGTTGTAAAAAATGTTTCCTGACCGAAAACATGGTTATCAGATTGAATGGCTAATAAAACAAAAGCCTTCTCTTCACACTCTTATGACAAATTTTACAAATGAACGAAAGTTCGGTTTGGCGCATTTTTACTGACTGGGTGGAAGAAAGGTGTTTGAGAAAACGATACCGAACACGGCGTATTCGCGATTAAAACTGCCAAAATTGCGTTTTTGTTAATTTTTTAACCGTTTTAACCCACGTCTCGACATCTGCATACCATTGTCTCATTGTTGCAGGACTGCATGCTCATGGGTGTACCTTTGCCGAACACGGTATAATACAATTCTGCTTTTCTACATCCCGAAATTCGCGAAATCCAATGCGCACTCTGAATTGTCTGGGTATGCCTCATGGGCACCCCCAGGGCCAACTCTTATGCCGATAGTCTTCTTTACATTCATTAATGACGTGTAACGAAAAAAAAAAATGACTCTTTTTTTGCCTGGCAAGCCTCTTTCTGCCGTCATCGTTTAACGGGGTCGATGAACGGTATATTGATTCCGTATTCTCTCTCTCTCTCTCTCTCGTGTAATCTTCTTTTCAAGAGGTAGCCGGATCGAGCACTTGGTGCTAGTGTGATCTAAATGTGGTAATCTCACTGCTCAGGTTCGATCCCTGTCGAGACACATATGCGGAGCCTCCTCGCATACCCGGACGCTCTATTACATATCAGTACTCCAGCCGAATGTGTTGTATGCTGCAGTGATATAGTGGATGCTCCGTGCCAATAAGAGAGACAGAGAGCATGCACCATCCTGCCAGCGCACCACACTATGTACCTTGCACCTCGTGCTGCAAGGGTTTGCAGGCACGCCGCCTACTGGTTCTTCCGCTCGGCCTTGCAGTCTTGCAATTGTATATCTGGCAAGGATCCTCAGCTACTTACTGGAGAGCGTAGGAATCCCTGATTCCGGTGCTTATGCAAGAAAACTCAACTTGCCGCTGCCTCATGGGACAAGATCGGGTCTGGAATTTGTGGCAGGCATGGGGGGGACACAGGCCCCACGTCTCGACATCTGCATACCGTCGTCTCATTGTTGCAGGACTGCATGCTCATGGGTGCACCTTTGCCGCTACACAGCTCCTCCCCATTTACGACGCATTTCATTTGTGCCCGCCGTTCTTCAAGCATTGTACATTCGACAGCCACAGAGGACGCCCACCATGTGCTGTTTCCCTGCCCCCTCTACCAGGGAATATGGGTGTGGGCTCTACTTGGTACCCTGGAAGCGGCTCTGCAGCTCCTCAAAGTAAGACGGCATTAAATAGATTGGTTGTGCCAGGCGTGGACGAACTCATGGCACAGCCTGGAGGTAGCAACCCCCCGCCACTTGCTTGTCAAGAGTGCTGGTAAACCCTTCCCTCCCCTCTCAATAGAGGAGCTCTGATGGTCTATTGGTGTCATGAGATGTGTTGTGGCTGATATATTGTGAATTACTTGGAATGGTTGACGTATTTGTGCCAGGCTGTGATCAATATGAGATGGAATTTAGGTGGTTGTTGTCCTCCAAAGTTGACAAAAAGGCTTCTGTGAGTATCCATTTATTATGAAGCAACTCTACTGTTACTTTGTTAGTAATTCTGTTATACTTTTGAGGCATGAAAATAATTATTGTCATATTTATTTTGTAAGTATAAGGATAATTATTGGGGGGTGTTCGGTGCGAGAGAGGAAGAAGTGTACTTGAACAATGTAAACAATTAGTTGATGAACCTGAAGAGCGAGAGGGGGCTGCATCGAGAGGAAATACACCAGTCGGGTAAACGTTTACATGACATGCATGACAGATATATAAAGTTCAGAGTAACAGCCAAAGTTGATATGGTTTCTGTATGAATTCTAGGGGCGACTGGTCGTGAGGTAGCGGAAGTAAGGTTCCAAAACTGAGGTAAGGGGAAAACAATGAGGGAAAGAACTGATCGACTCTGGAAATATCAAACCTTCAGTGCAGCAGTGCTCAGAATATTTAAAGAAATGTGTTGATTGACAGGGGTAATTTGGAGTTTCTCGTGGCTCAGGTCAGAAAGCTCGACCTCTGAAAGACAGATCGACTTGAGGACTGGTTCCAATTCAGCTTGGACTGAGCCGAAAAGTGATGAAGTGTCAGCCAGCTCATTTTCTTCCCCGCCATTATTCCAATAAATCCGTGAGTGTCCTAACTTTTGTATTATCAAGGCTGTAGCAAATTATTCAATATTTCAAATTTATCTGCAATTTCGACGGTATCTGGAAATAGTGGATTTGCTCGTATAGTCATAAAGATGGGAACCATCACTTCGCACTTTACCAGGAACGGAGGTGGCTTTCTATTGTGTAGCTTTAGTAAAACCCGGGCCGGTTGCCGCAAAAGAAACGCTGAGCTTCAGGAGCATTGTGTAGGATATACGCTCGTATAAAAGAGTTAATGAAATTTTCAGCGGACGCTGAAGAAGGGGCTTCAAGAGTATCCAATTTGTCTGTCATGCGAGCCATTCACGGTTCCTTTTTGCCTTATTCTTGTTTTATAAGAATAGAAAGACTGTTAAGACGCGATCGAAGGAATAAAACATATAACCCGGAGCTGTGGCAGATCAGGACAAGCTCTGCAATGCCTTCCAAAAGGGCGGTCGTCATTTATCAACCCCCGCGCGCCCCGTCAGTTATACAAATCTCGGAAGGAGGATGAAGGCTCTAATGGATGTAGTGCTGTGAGAACGAGGGAGATGTCCCTTTCCATTCGGAGCCTCTCCTTCATATTTTCCTCAGACGTCTCATCATCAACCGCTTCTTCACTTCTCTTCGGGGTGATCTTGATATGTGATTATTGTGTGACGAGAGATGTCAGAGCGTCTCTATCAAATTCAGTTTGTCCTCATCCCGAGGCAAAGATTCTCATCTTCGTCCATTTTACACGAGAAGCTTGAAAACCCTTCCCACAATTGTCAATCACAGAACGCACCCTTGGGGACTCCGAAAATCAAACTTTGATTGAGATGATTTTAGGGGGGAAGGGGGATACGACCGAGGTCCACTTTCGGTTGATCTAGGCTTCATCTTTAGCCTTCTCATAGTAGCCCAATGGCAACCCAACATTCAAACTAGTCTTATAGCTTCTGAAGCCATTCATCATGTACACAGAAATATTCAACCTCCAGTGGAATAATATAGTGGATCGACGCCAGCCTACCCTGCTGACCCCACACGTGACATGACGTCATGCACTTAAAGACTGTTTTATCTGTTACCCTAAACATTTTTTGGTGTTGAACCAATATAATTTAAAAAACAACAAAAACCTAAATTTGATGATTATTTTAATTTGTACGCGTTAAATGTTTAGGGATTTATTAATTTCGCAAGAATAATGATAAACGGAACATACGCTGCTGCTAGCCATATACTACCAATATTTTTAGCGGGGGCGTACTCGTAATTTGCATAGTGGACTGCGTAGAGTTTGTCAGGAGGGTGAGGTCACAATGATACATTTTTTGTGAACTGATTGCTACGCCGAAATACGATATTTCGTTGCAATCGTTTTGGAGCTCCACATGTACTCGGATTTTAGTTAGCATGCACACGTGGACTGTGGGCGTAAGTAAATTGATAGGTGAGGCGTCGCCTAATGAGGGCTGACACACTCAGAAGTTATCACAATGGTTGGGGGTTTGGGATCACATAAGAGAGTGGTAGTGAAGGGGGAGATCCACTCAGAAGTTAGTGCAGTAGAAAGGGTTTGACGTCACATGGGTGTGTGGAGGGGGCGGGGCTGACCTCACTTCGCA
Organism: Pachypeltis micranthus; assembly: GCA_020466155.1. Lineage (NCBI taxonomy): Eukaryota > Metazoa > Arthropoda > Insecta > Hemiptera > Miridae > Pachypeltis > Pachypeltis micranthus. The sequence goes on from CM035773.1 coordinate 37,453,012, forward strand.
CAAAGGGGAGGGGGGATGACATCATGTCACCTGGAGGTGAGGGAGGTAGGCTGACGTCAATCTAACCAGATGTACCATTTCCTTAACTACTTACTATTCAATTGAACTCTAACCAATTTTTACTATCCTCAGGCCAACGAACTAGGAATGAAAGTTATGTTATCGGCTAACTTCTGTTAACGTTTTTCAGAGCGTTATGTTTTAAGGGCTGCCGAGGTCACAAATGGTGTGTGTGTTTGTTGGCGTACTTTGAGGTATCACGACTCTCATGTTGCTCAACCGTTTCGAAAATTACTGCATGAAAATAGATTCTTAGTAATATGGAGGAACCTATCAACTACTCTCATTCGTCATCCAATGATGGAGGCACGTAAATCTGCAGAAAGCTGAGGATAAAAGCTGCAAACCATAGCACCAAGGTTTATTATTCTTTTGAACCATTTGACCAAGTCTCACTCTTCTGAGAACCATCACATTCGATTCAGAATCAAAAAATCCCAGTAAACCATACAAAACATCACCTGACCACGGAAAATTTCATATTCCAGGCGCTAGTGAGTGTGTGTAGGCAATTGGCACAATGGCTCGATTCAAGCTGACAAGTGGTTAGAGTGAGGCGATGAAACAATTAATTTCGCTGTATTGTCCCGTGAGTTCTTTAAAGTATTACAATTCAGCTCGGTCTAGTTACTGTTATTGCACTGTTTTACATCTAGACGCATTCGCACACCTGTTAAACTCATTCCATTCAACCCGGCTTCTAAAAGTACCTTGAAAAAGATACCAAACACGGCGTACTTGCTTCAATACTGCCAAAAATGTGTTTCTGGTAACTTTTCAACCATTTTCCGCCATAACCCCGAATGGGATTTTTGTGCGAAAGAACTAACGTTAAGGGCGTAAAACGGCCTGGACAGTGAACCGACATCACAGATTTGGGATCTCGATGCTTTGAAACGTAGCGTTCAATTTTGGGAGTGGGTTGTAAAAAAACTTTCCTGAACAAAAACAGGGTTGTTATTCAGAATGAATAATAAACCAAAAACCTAACGTTTTCGCAGCCGCAGGCTTTCTCTTGAAGAGGAAGTGACTAGTGAAGTACTTAGGCGTCAAACTAGGTGAGAGGTGGTGTGGTGTCCCCTAAAAGGCAATATCCTCGCAAGATTTGCCTCATTACGGGCTATTAGCAAGACCGCTTGGGGTGTGTGATTGTGACTATCCCCACGTACAAGATGCTTTACTTAAGGGTGATTAGCTACTGCTCCGTTGTTTGAGGTCGCAAACTCAAAATCGAACAAAGGAAAGCACTGTCCTAACCTCAGAGAGGGACGCCCTAGTGGATCACGAAGGCCTACAAGACAACATTCACTGAAGTATTCGAAGTGATCACAGGTCAGTTTGAATTGGACATTAAGTGCATGGAGGACAAGTGAAGAGTGAAAAAGGGAGCCCCACTTTGGGCCTAAACTCCGTATAGACCTATTCACATCGGGCGTTGGATAAATGGAAAGCTAGATGGGAATCCTGGTCAAAAGAGGGGTATAGGACGAGCAGCCAAACCATCCAGATTTGAGTGATACTAAGCAAGCCTATAACTGTTTCGTCCAGTTTGCAAAGGAGGTAATGACAAAAAACTACATCGAAACTTGCCACACTAGTAAATAGTTAAAGTGGGCGTGAAACCAGATTAGGAACTCCTCTCAGATGGTACGGATTGCCCAGGGTGAATCTGCTACGTGGGAAGGCAAGAACACAGCTCTACCAGTGACTGAATGAAAACCTGTCGTACTTCCACAGGTCTGGGTTTGGTGAATGCTGAGTGAAATTGCAATATCCAAGACTTTCGACGATATAACGTTCTTATGCGTGTTAAGGAACAGCCATTTTGAAAATAAAATGAAATATCTGGGCAAGAGGTTGGTAGTAATGGCCGGCAAGTGAGATGATGGAAGGGGATGAGGAAAAATCCACAGGAGAAACCGTTCGAGAGAAAATTCGTGGTAACAAATAGTCAACAACTCTCTACCAGGAGACAAGCCAAATGACGACATGCCGAACCTCCACAGGTTCGGTGGATACTGAGCGAGCGCCCGTTTCACTGAAATAATCTCAATAAGTGCGCGTTGGGTGAGTTCATTTTCTTTGGCAGGCAGTGCAGACCTCACCCAATGGCATACGTTGACTTCGATTTTCTGTGAAATTTTTAAAGAGCGCGTTTTACAAATCCCGCGCAGACCGAGCTCTAGATGATTAAGCCCTTCGAGGGAAACCAATTCCACCCACCTAAACCGTTTTCATTTCTTCGGATAAACCTATCACGTACCCGCGAATCAAAGTATCATGAAGATTGTACTCACAGGGCATCCGTCGTTGCTCCCTCTGAATGGCAATAAAAGCGAAGATTTTCTTTCCCCTCCGCTTTGCGGTTCGAAGAGCTGTCACGTATTGAGAGTCTCGCCCTGAATAAACACCGCGCTTTTCCTTCGAACGGTCTCGAGGGAACTTTTTCAAAGGGAGGCGATATGTCGTGGAACATCTTGCGGAGCTTCTCGCCTATTTGCTTTGTGGATACTGCAAGCCCCTAGTCTCGACAGGGTTTTCAATGCAAATGGCCTTAACAACGGGAATTTGAATGAAAACTGTATCTCATGAAGAGCGATGTATCGTATGATCAGCCCTCGATATAAGTTGAGGTGAAAGCTCGAATAACAAAATAAGGGGTTGCTTGGACTGGTGGTGAGTTCCAGGCGCGCGCCTCTCGTCATCAGCGAATTGTCCCAGATTATCCTTAAGTAAGGAACAAAACCTAAGGGTCGGAGTGCAGTTGATACACTCATCACTCGTGCTCACTCTCACACTCTCATGTTTTCTCCTTATTCAAGTACTGTTCTTCTGACCTGAAGCCTTTTGTCTGTAGCCGCAGAAGGTTCAGTTTATTTCCGAGCGGGGTATTCCAAAGTATCCACTCCCTACTACACAGTTTACCTCTTCTCCAGCTCACAGATCTTCCCAGCACTAACCCGAAAACATCACGCGTCAGTCAGCTCTTGGTCTTTCAGCTCACCGTGACCAGTTGACTTATTCAGAGACTCTCTTGTGCAGCGAAAATAGTCTTTCACTCTCATATCGCTATTATACCACACGAAGTGTCTACCTCTCAGGCTCACCACATTCATACTCATTTATTTCTTTTAATCCAACTCATGCTCCCCTACTCATGCGCCCTACACTTCTCCTGTTTCATAGACAGTTTCCCCCACAACCGCGAACTCAATGGTTTGAGTTCAACACACAACTTTCCTCAGCCCTATGTGTACATGGCTTTTTCTCCTTACTCAATTCATTTATCACTCAGTTCATTTGAACTTTGAGGCTGTAAACACGATTCTTTTGAAGAGGATAGTAATCACTCTTGCAGAGTTATTGGGTGACAACTTTTAAAACTGGTACTAAGCGAAACGGCAGTAGTTGAAATTCTGGGATTTCTGGAGTGACCCCCTTATATTTTATGAGCATTTCTAAACACTCAACCTATATTTTTTTAATCGTTCCAGTGACATTTCAGCGAAGTAATAAGAAAACAATCGCACTAAAATTTATTGTCGTCGAAACTTTTGGTAATTTATTGTGGTGCTCTTGTAATTTTCCCACAAATAGGAATTCCATGGTATAATTGTCCTATTACGGGCTACCGACATAAAAAATTTAATCAAAACCGTTAGAGCCGTTTTTGAGAAAAAAAATTTGGTGTTCTGATCACCATGAAAACTATAGTGATACTTTGGGTGGATTTTGCGCATATCCTTTTTTTGGCGTCCGATGGTAATTTGCGAGCCAGATATCAAGTTTGAGATGAGTTGGTACGGTTGTTTTCTCTAAAACATTTTCACAGACACACACAGAACATTTTACCAAATAGTGTTTTTCGGACTCAGTAAGGTCTTAAACGTAAAGATCTGAAGAAAACTCAAAATTTTTTTTTCAGCCGATTACATAACTTTACTTTTTTCTCAACTTCAATCGTACAAAGTAAATTGATGTCATGTAGCATCAAAGTTTATTATTTAAGCCACTTAATTTTTTACTAATAAATAAATAAAATATTAGGAATGTCATTACAGCCAATTGAATGAGTAAGGAGGTACTCACGAAATCACCAAAGAGAGAATTAATATTTCTCTTATTAAATGCTGGAGAAATTAATCCTCCAACTCCATTTGCGATAATTTAAACCGAAGAACACCATTTGAGGAAATGGTCAGCGTGTTTGTGAATACGATTAGGACAAAATGGCTGGATCAAACCGAGTAGTGTGTCATACATGGTCTGCATGTAACTCCAGGATGGCGAAACGATGGTACAATCGGTTCAAACCCCCCTATAGGTATTGTTTACAAGCTCTTGAAGGAAGTGGGTGCCATTCTAGGATTCCACCGTACTCGTACTACTGCATTACACCCACAGTCAGCAGGATTGGTTGAGAGGTTGGACCGCTCACTCACCCAGCACATGCGCATGTACGTCAATAAACACCAGGACGATTGGGGTACCCAAATTCCGTAGTTTCTCATGACATACAGAGCCACTCCTCATAAAACAGCAACGTTTTCCCCAGCTCAGTTGGTGTATGGGTGGGATTTAAGACTTCCTGAGGTATTGATTCGCCCTCCTTCACAACAAATACCAATTGACGCGACGTACGCTTTAGATTTGAGAACCAATCTAGGAACCATGAGAAGGTTCGCACTTAATGAGGCAAAATTAAACATGCAATGCCAGAAGGAGTCGTTTGATAGACGAGCACGAGTGCCCTGCTTTGAACGAGGAGACTAAGTTTGGGTCTATGAGCCAAAAAGAAGACGTGGAATATGCCTGAAACTTCAACCATCGTGGACGGGACCATGGGTCGTTGAAAAGCGGCACAACGATGTACTATTTGACGTTCGCTTAGGAGTAAGGAAAAAACGTCTGCATGCCAACAGGTTGGCTTTCGCTAATGTTCGTCCGAAAAAAGAAGGAGGGGATAGTGTGGAGTCAACCAACTCCACATCGTAGCTAGGTTGCTTGTTTTGTTGCTGTTGCCTTGTTGTCATTAAAAAAATAGGATTCTCACGAGATTCCAATCGTGAAGTTAATTGTTGTTTTTTTTGTTATTTCGTCTATTACAGTATCATAGTGATCACTCAAAAATGGCACTTTTTTATGGGCAGTTCCAAAAAACACAAGAATAGCTTAACATTTTCATTACTGGAAAGATGACAAAAGGAGCATAAAACAATTTTTGCAGATGAAGTAAATAGATTTGACCGATGTTTTTCTTTATAAATGCCTTTACGTGATACTACCTTTCTCAGAAATATGTGCGTGGTGGTACAACCTATACAATTAGAGTGTCGTAACTTTCATTGGATAATTGGGAGCAATCGGTAAGTTCCGGACTCCAAACCGCTTCCGTTTCACTGTCTACCTCTCCCCATAGTTTCTGCCCTAATAACCGGAAAAAGTGTACACGACGTTTATCGGGAAATGGAGTAGACAGTCTCACGAATTACGAATGCACTGATTGCTCAGTAATGGTAGGATCAACTCGATAGATCCTGGAATCTTCTGGCGCCATCAGTTTCTACGTAGAATTTTAGTTACTTTTTGCCACATTCGTATAATCCGAATGAAGAACTAATTTGATTAGTTGCTAGAGTAATAAAAATCGCTGAATGCGTTGTACTGGAAAGTTGGTGGCGTCGCTCATGGTATCTTCAAAGGGTGTGTTTCGGACTCAGAAGCCCTTGATACGTAACTTTCTCCGCGGGACTGAAGTTATAACAGAACTGTTTATTATTCTCTTGGACATCTTGACGCAGCCCCTTACCTTCAAAACCTTTCGGTTCGACTCAACATCGAAAAATACTAGCAAACGATACGAAACGTGACCTGACTACAACGGAACAACGAAAATTGACATTTTCTAGGCGACGCTAGGCAATTGGCACGACGTGACGAGTCAAACTGACGGATGGTTGAAATGACACGGGTGAAAGTGAGGGAAATGATCGCAGACCGGTGAGAAACGATAATTTTCGCTGTATTGTCTCGCGAGTTCCTTCGAGTGTTAGATTTTGTTTCACTATATTTTCTCCGATTTCACTGTTTTCCAACTACACAGTCTTACACCTTCAAAACCCATCCTATTCGTCTCAGCATTGAATACCTAGGAAATGATACCAAACATGACGACTGCTAAAACTTTCTAAACTAGCTTTTGTTATCCTGATCATCAATTTTTTTCAAACATACAAATCTTCCAAAAACGATTTGTACAGCATCGGGAGGGTGTCTTCCATTTGTCAATAATTAGGACTCCGCCTACTTTTTTCTCACAATCCGTCAGTTTGAGTTCACACTGACGTACTGAGAACTTCATAATTTTAGTCGGCGTTGCGATATTTCTCGTTGTATTCCCTTCAACCGTCAGGTGTAGAACCGCTCATAAAGCGGTATATATCTCCTCGAGTTTAACGTGGAGCCGCTGCTTAGTTCACACTCGATGAAGACTCATTACTGAGGTTGAAAGCTAATTCAGTCTATGAACTTTACTCATTTGTCTGGGATCTATCATGCGATCTGCTACTCCGCTTTTCATTGCCAGCCCTCCCTTAAACTCTAGTGCGAGAAGCTCAACTTCTACAACCACTTATTAGGCCCCTCCCATCTCGCTCCCCTTTTCATCTTCTAGAGCTTCGTTGGAACGAGAAAGCCCGTTTTCCAACTAACGAGTAGATAGACTGGGAAGATTGCGCTGGAGATTTGGCAATTTGAGGAGAAGCTTAGACTTCCGGGAGTAGGTGTTTTGGGAATATTTGTGAGGAAAACTCTTCATTGCGATTATTTAATTTCTCTTAAGGACAATACACGTTATTTTGTAAACTGGCTAAGTAAACAGGTACACTTTTAGATCAACCATGATGTTTCAAGGACATTTTCGAAAAACGGTAAGTTACTGCACTCAGGTCAACAAAGTTCGAAAAAGTGTTTCAACTAAAATCCATTTAATGTCGTTTCGTAGCAAATACAAGATTTTTGAGTGATTGGGAATATTTATGTTGTACGAATCAACCTAAAACTCTACAAAATCCATTATTGTAGTTCATTCACGAACACGCAATCACAACAACAACAATCCTCTTTTAAAAACAACCACATTATGGAGATGTAGCATTATTAACAGGTACGTTAACTTTAGCATTATTCGTTAGCAACTGATATTGAAGTTACTACATTATCCTCCATCTCGTCGACTACGGGCCGGACATCTGCTTTCGTCAAGCGATTAACATGTAGTCCTCGTTTTTTTCGTCCCATGGTGACATCGAAAATAATGTTTCAGTTTCCCGTTTATAATCCAGGGCAAATTCCTTTCCGTCTCTTTGGATCAAACACCCATACCCAACCACGTACAAAGTATGTCGTTTCATCGGCGTGTCTGTCGATCCTTTCCTTTTGTTAGCGCGTCTGAAGTTTAGCTTCCTGGACAACGTAGTCTCTAACATCTTCTATTTTTGGAGAGGTAGGTTCAAAAGGAGATCTCACCAGAGTAGATGGAAGGCGTAGGTGCCGACCAAACACAATCTGAGCAGGAGATAAACCAGTTGTACTAGGACCACGGTGTTCAAGGCAGAGGTGTCTGCGGTGAGGGTCTGTGCGCAGTGGCTGCTGCAGTGGGGACTGAAGCGGCAGAAGATCTACATTATGGTGGATAGTCAGGCCACTCTCAACGCCTTAGCCTCGTATTGTCTTACGTCACGACAGGATGGGAGTGTCTGACTAGACTGAAGGCCCTGGCCGAGGACAACTGCGTTACAGTGTGTTGGGTGCCGGGGCATCAGGGAATAGAGAGAAACGAACGGGCCAATGGGCTGGCAAAGAAGGGATCGGCGCAGATCTCTGTCGGCCCTGAGCCCTTTGTTGGGATTACCAGAAGCCACCTACGTAGAGAGGTTGGAAAATGGGAGGATAGGTGCAGGGTTGCCCATTGGTGGGGGTTGCTCGGCCTTAGACAGTCAAAAACTCTTCATCCGACCCTCCAGAGAGAGGGCCAAGGAGGTGCTTGCACTGGAGAAGAAGAATATGAGGATCATATGTGGCCAGTTTACCTAACAAGCACCTTGCTAATATTGGCAAGTGTGAGGTACAGGCATGCAGGTTCTCCGAGGTGGGGCTAGAGACGGCAGAGCATGCGTTATGCATGTACGATGGACTCACCGCATCATGCCGTCAAATGTTTGGAAACCCCTTTCTTCAGCCGGAAGAGGTGGCGAATGCAGAAATTGCGGATGTCCTTGGCTTTGTATAGGAATGGTGGCGGTGTTGAAGCCCAGTGCCGTGGAGTCTCAGGTTGGAGCAGGGAGGCCATGAGCTGAGGATCACGGACGCCCTTATAATAGGCCTGTTTGTGGCCTCAGTGAGGGTATCGCCAGCATCCACACACAGCATGAGGTGCAGAGCGATATGGCAGCAAAAACAGTGGTACTTATGTGTCCCAATCAAACTGATTTTTATCCACGAAAATAGCTAGGTTTTTGGTAACTTTCCTGTTGAGGCGTTCTACTAAGCCAGTAGATTAGGGAGTAGAGGTGTTGTTAGGGTACGATGCATTGCCAAAAGAAGAGCAACTTCAATTCAGATTCAAATTTGCTGCCCTGATCCGTATGTATTTCAAACGGTACACCAGTTCGACAGAATATTTGTTCCACCACAGCTGTAACAACTGTTTGTGCATCTTGGTTGGGTCGTGGAATAGCTTTGGGCCATTTTGTACAAATATTTGACTGATACTAGTCTACACAGCGGTTTCCTCACTCGTACAGTGCTCCAACTTGAAAGGACTGCTTGAAAGGAGCCGTGGCTAGAACGAGGAAAGGCACCAAGTTAGACCCCTGAGTGACATCTTAACGCATGCCTTTCTTGTTGAGTGTCATGGAGCTGCGTCTCGCCCAATTATTGGTGGTTGGAGAGAATCTCTTCGGTATGATGCCTCTTGCCCTCAGAGTGCCCTTATTGCTAATAATACTACAAGATTGATAACATTGAAAGATCCCTGGGAGGCACCTGGTGAAAAATAATGAAGCATTGACCTCTTCCCTGAAAAACCCCTAAGTGTTCCAAAAACGGTATCCAATAATGCAACATCGCCGATCCTGCAGCAACTCCGAATGAGATCCCAGAGGAGCTGTGAGATTGGATTTGCCATGGTGTTGTAGTGTTGTTTGAACGTCAGCGAAGTCGGTTGAAAACATGAAGGAGCTGCCTTAGTTTAAAATTAACGTCCCTGTTTGGTGGGCCTGTCTCTTCTCTGGCTGGTGAACTGCTGCTGGGGAGCGTTTTCAATGTGAAGGTATCGTCGTCTGGCTGTTGTGTCAATAGTCAGACGATGATGTCTTTACATCGAAAGCGCTCGCCCACATCAGTCTACCAGCCGGAGAAAACGAACCTACTGAACAGGTACGTTAACTTTAATTACTTACTTACTGGCGAAACCGACCCAATTACTTTAAGAGCTGAAATAAATTTTGAATGTACGACGCATGCTTTCATGATAATTTTGTTGCTTACAATTTTCTGTAAGAAAAAAAGGCTTAAGTGTACTTGTTACAAAACACTAAGTTACTTTCGTTGATTGCGGGAGGACACTGTTTTCGCTAGCAGCGGGAACATTAAGGTTTTACTGGACGGAAAGACGAGGAAATGATTAAGATAAATATCTTTGGAAGTAAACAGTAGATTGTGCGAGCCTCTTCTCGTGCCGTTCTCGTTCGACTCGTCGTAATGTTGAGATCCAAATCGGCTCTAATAAAGTCGAGGCAACTAACTAGACGGAGCCGCTCCTTAGTGGAGTAAACACCGCTAAGAATGTGACTGAAGATGATAGCGATGGTGGTGATAAGGAATTTTGCTTGTACCTCCCTTTGATAGGGGTTTCGTGTGCTCGGACTACTTATCTAAGTGCCGCTACACAGTAAGGCTTCTAAAGTACAGTTTCTCTAAAGACAACACCAACTCACGCAATGGTATCCGTAGAACTGGGAGAGCGACTTGGTCGGGGAGCAAAAATGTTACACGCGCACATTTCGTATAATTCGTTAAATACAATTGATACGTGATAACACCAAACTAAACGATCAAGTCCAACATACCGTGCAACACCAATTGTCAATCGAATGAGTCTAAATGACTGAGTTCCAGATGCGACCCTGTAGACCGAGCGTTTTACTCGCATAATGCACAACCCTGGAATAATTCGCTAATTTGAAAGGATGACTGGTAGGTGGAGTAGGTGTGAGGGCTGGGGGTTATTAACCAAATTATTGGATTCCGATAATCCAAACGTTCCGTGCAAAATCGTGTAACTCGTCTGCACCCGTAATGGAGGCAGGGAGGGAGTCACTTGTGCGCGAACCTCGAAAAAGTACCTGTAATTACGCTTATCGCACGTAAAATGTTGTTTCGGGTGGCCTTCAGTGGTCCTTTCATCGATACATGTCAAATTAAGGAGTATCAGGTGGAGAGCATGGTCATACAGATTTGTGGAGCTCGGTATGGTCTCTCATATTGAACAGGGCTAATAGCAGTATCAACCTTTCTGCCCCCTACAGTCAACTATGCCAGCGCTCTGCACGTTATAGGGCAGAACAGAATTTTATCTGTTTAAAATGCTGTTCATCACATCTCAGTATCGGCCGCCTCAATGATCAAATTCCATATTATCTCTGCTATCTGTCCAGTATATTCACACTGCGAACCAGTCACTACTATGTACAGCTTTGCAATTTTATTGTTAATGCACCTATACTGCTTACAATTTATGTAACCTACTTATAATCTCCTCCGTCGATTAAATTATCCATAATTTCCCCGCAACACATACTTCGAAATTCTCCCACTTTGGCATTTCAAATCCAAACCTCCTAAAAACAAAAAAAAAAACTTTCTGAAAGTTTCACTCACATATTAGTCCCGGCACAGAACCTCCTGCTGTGAACTTGTATTTGTATCGTACGAAATGCATGTTCATCTCGGCTGTACTTGTGAATATATTAACAAATACTTGTAAGTGCTTAAAACGTACTGTATACCGATGTTGATGGTAAAATGTTGTTTCTACTTCTTACTGTTTGGCATTCGAGCAAGAAAGGAAGGGAGATAAAGAGAAAGAGTGATTGAGCTACGGGTGGAGGTGAAACTCGTGAATTAGATAAGAGTAACGTATTTCAATAAGAGTGGGGGTCGGCACAAAAGAGAACGACGTCCTATTCGCGAATAACAATTCGAGTGTGGTGGTGCAAATTGAGCTAATAATTTACAAGTTGGTAGTTTCTAGTTCAGCGTTTGAACGATCGGGAAAAACTGAGTGAGGAACAAGGTTGGAATCGAGAAGGGTGGATGGGATCCGTGAAAAACCCTGAAAGTATGAAGGAAGAGATATTGATTGAATTTGTTCACGTATCGACCAAGGAATGGTTCTGTGGGTGAAAATGGGATCTGCCTGACAAAGACGAAGACTAATACGAGCGAGCAACGAAGAGCCATAGTTAAGATGGAAGCCAAGGCTGCTATTCTCCTCTTAGGAAAGGGACAGTAAGAACCAGATGGGTGAGCTTTAGGGTCCATCCCTGGGTTGATGTGCTTAGATGCTTCTGGTGCTTCTGATGCCTAGACGATGCGCATCGAGCAGCTAACTTAAACGAAGCTGACTGCGCCCTTCTCTGCTAATGCTGCTGGGAACAAGGCAACAACAAGAGTAAGTGTACAGGACCCCTTAGGTACATGGTCTACTCAGGGCTGAGAGTCATAAGTGATGAGGTGGCCCATCTTCCTGATGGTGGGAAGTGTGTGGTTTAGAGAGGTCCTGGAGGAGGCTAGTCGCCACAGCCGATGATAGTCCCCATCCCCCAGGGAAACTTTCTATGGATCACAACAGCACAGGATGCTACGGATAACACGTCCCACAGATTCAAGGACGAGATTGGCTCTGCGGCTATCTGGGTAAGCCCCAGGGCCATCTTCTCATACCAGAGGGGGTAAGCGGCACACTGTGGAAGACACAACTAGTCAGCTCACGCCAGAAGCATTCGTCGGCTCCATGCTGCATTCAGAGGAAAACTGTTGGGGTACATAGCTCAATTTGCCAGGGCGGTGCTCAACCAGAAGAGGCTGGAGCTTGCTGATCCTGAGACAGTATCTCGCGTGGTGGCCAACCTGATGCAATGCGTTAAACGGTTCCAGGCCCCAGATCAGCAAGCTCCAGCCACTTCTGGCTGAACACTGCCCTGGAAAATTGAGCACTCCCAGTTTTCCGCCAAATGCAGCATGGAGCAGACGAATGCCCCTGGCGTGAGCTGGCCAAATGTGGCATCCACCGTCCAATTTTGGCTTGGACCATAGTGTAGTTGGTATATTGGTGCAGTTCCATAATACTTCTAATAAACATCCATTCGAGTGCTTCCCTTGAATGTCAACGAATTTCTTGTAATTGCTCAAAAAGCATTACAGAGAAAAGTACATTCCGTTTTCTGTTTGTTACATGATATGAATAGAGTCAGCTGATAAAAGTGTTTGTTTGATTGGACGCTATGTATCTCATCACCTTTAAGTGTGCTTATTGCTTATCAATAGACATTTCAACATCTTACCATCAATTTCATGCTCTTTATTTATAAGAAATGTAGAAGTGAACGATTTAGACCAGGTCTGGGGTCGTGGCAAGTGTCTTCCTGAAGTACCAGCCATTTTATTCACCTTTGACACAATTACAATACTTCCCGATCACAAGTGTGTACTACTGTTTCATGTCCACCACCTGAACCACCTCACGGAATCAAATTATATTTCTCTTACTTGCTGGCAACATTAGTACGTGTCGTTCTCCTCATAAAACATGATGTGGGGTGGTACAATAAGAGACTTTCTTAGCGTTAAGGTGAGAACATAACAGACCTATGTTGAAGACTGTTGTGGGTGGATCTGAAGGTGAGAAAAGAGGAATAGAGACCTTTCCCTGAGGGGTCTGTGATCCTAAGTGAAGGGAAGGGTTTAAGAATTAGTGGGATGCGTGAGCTGGCAATGAGAAGTGTCGGAAGGTAGATGGAAGAGGGAGACAAGAGGCAGAGGGCGGAGCACACGTCACTGTCCCAGAACAACCTGAATACCTCTACTTTCAATATTTGATTTTTCAGTGACAATTCGGTTTGGAATTAAGCTAGCAGTCTGAATACCTACAACAACATTTTTATCTCTTCGTCTTCAGCACCTAAGGGATCAGAAATAATCATACATTCTGATCATTCTTATTTAATTCGTGAGCATCTCTCAACACCAATATCTGATCTCCCGAAAGTATAAAGGTAAATTTTCTACCTTTCATTTCGTTATCTAAAGTTAAAGTTTGGAAACAAGGTGGTTTTTTGAAGAAGAAAAAAACATGGTATCACATGATAAAACGAAATGGCGGAAAGGGGCTTGTGATTGTCGTGTTGCATGCATTCGAGTGGACAACGCTACTTGACAATACAAAAAAAAACGCTAATTTATTCTACTCTGTCACTGCTGACGATACAATGGCTGAAAACTAAGGCGAATATACTGCGCGGCTCTGAGTTGCTGTTCATTTGACTTACAAAGGAAAACATCATGCAAATACTCTACTGAGGTGCGGGAATTGCGTCAAAGGGAAACCGAACTCCGCAAACTCTGACGAGGGTACGGTAAATACGAGGGATTACAAACCTTTTACCAGCATGCATAATACAAAACTCTCGAAGGATCGACACAGTGGAGTTATTCTGAGGCCTGCCGTACATCAATGTCGTGAGAGAAGATTAAGTTTTATACACAAATAAATGGATTAGGTGAAGTCACAAATTGAAAACCCTCTGCTCAGGTTGTCGTGTTACATCCATTTTCATCGCTTCCATCACACAAAAATGTAATCGTGCCTCGTTGAGTATCGCGGGGTGTTACAAGGGCTATCATAAGCCGCAAAGCTGCAGCTACGATATAATCAAGAGTTACGGCCCGCAATTTAGGCCCAAATATAAACAATTTAACTGCTGGTAGCTTCACTAATAAAGCTGCTACTAGCGAACAAGCGTAGCTGACAATGCAGGACTAAGGGATACAAATGGCAAAGAACGTAACGCGAGCCGGAGATGAAATGTGAGGGGGGAAATTTGTTTTCGTTAATCACGGCGAATAGTTGACGGGAGGGAAAATTGAGATTGCCGGAGGTTTTCGCCCTGTTGATTAATATTTGATGAAGAGGTTGAGGTTGCAGTAATTATGTGAATCATGACCTGATCCTACTTTCATTTCGAGCTGGGAGATTGGCAAAGAGGTGTGAGGGGGGGGGGATGTTCCATGTTCATGGAATCCATTCGATCTCTGGTTATCATTCTGGTTATTGTGCTAATGTAAACGTTGGAATGATATAAAAGGAGGTACGCGGCAAGTGGTGTTGAGGAGGTGGGGTGGGTGCCAGCGAGCCATTCCTCTTCACTGTAGAAGGATTAAAAGTAGTGAAAGCAAGCACAACTACTGTCTGCCTACCTGGGGATCCGCTTGTGCATACTAATTGGCCGGTCCAATATTTCCCTCTCTGACTGCCTGCTAGTTGTATCCCTTCATGACCCAGATCCATTCAGTTCTTGGAATCAGCTCTGACAAGGTCTGCCCTACCTCACGGATAGGGCACTCATGTTATTGAATCTATAGACCAGTGGTGAGCATTCATGAATGACATTATTCTGAGAGCATGACGGTGCACCTTTAACAGCGACTTCAAATCGCTTGCGATGGTTCCATTCCTGTCAAAAACATCTGCTCTACAATCCCTCTGGCATTCAATCTCAAGCCAGGTCGTCAACAATGACCTGGAGGCTTCTTTTTAAAATCGCAATCTCAGTGTTTTGGGTTTGAGGTGGCAATATGAATAACATGAGAAGAGGAAAATTGAAGAAGAACTATGATATTATCCTCTGGAGAACCATGTTAGGCCCAGCTGCTACTTGTCCTACTCCTAGGTAGCAGAATTCCTATCGGATGTCCGTCTTTTCAACATGTACATTCCTAGGAGCAGCAAGGCTTTGGCGGACAAGTAATATTTTCACTCGGGTAAAGGAAAGCCTCCATAAACTGTGAGACGGTACAAGGTAGAAGGGCAGCCCTAGTTAGTGACGTCTCGTTAGAGCGGAAGAACTTTCAAATCCACTTACTGTCAGTATCAAGTCACAGGAACACTCAAAGAGGTGGTCGTTCTGAACAGAAAGAGGTGCACTGTAGTTTTTATCATACGTTACAATTCATAAGGGATACTTTCCATTTACAGACAACCCCAGACAGAAAATCCTGACGAAGGGGCTCAACATCCAGCCGATTAATATATTCTGAGATATTCAAGCTGTTTTGCTGGTGATTTCGGCCAACACTTGCAAATCCAGGAGGGATACAGAGAAAGGCCTTCCCATTCGTCCATAGTCTCACAGAACGATGAGTCACCTAATGTGGCTCACTGGCCTAGCCAGCCACGGATTTGACAGGCGAAATGACGTCTTAGCCTTTTTGCTCAAGGGCCAAAGCGATGCCCACTCTTACCAGATTGGAACTAAGAGCCCTCACTATTTACCTTACAATTACAATTGTGCATCTGGGAATGTCTGAGGGAGTACCGACCAGATGAAAAACAAAATTTCCCTCCAGCGACTCCACGATATCCGCGGAGCAAGCGCATTTTCCTGCATTTTCATGCCTTGCCCTGGGCAGGAGTTGGATTGCTCCGTTTTACCTACCTTGCCCTGCGGAGGCAGCCACCTGTCGTGGCCCTAACACATAATGCACTGACGCAAGGACTCGGACTGTGCATTCCCGTGGTACCATGTTTGGGTCAAACAACCCTTAAGGCCAGAATGATCGCTGGCCCGCCCCGCCCCATCTTTCGATGGCACTTACTGCTTCTCCTCCTTCCAGGAGGCAGTTTCGATTTACTGCTCTCCCAGAGATTTGGAAGTACCCCGGTAAGCCACGGTGGAGGTCCCCCATGCTTCCCCCTGCTACTCAGGGGCTCATCTATCGCGCATCTGGACCCCCCCCCCCCGCTAGACACCTTACAGGGCTTCTTTAGTTAGAGGCACAAGTATTGGGTAGGGTATGTGTAAAAGTCAGCACCCACACCTTCAGGAAACTTTACACACCGAGAAGAGAACATTTATAATAACCGGCGTTTTCTTGTTGTAACGTCCTAAGGGAAAGATAAATACACGTGTGTTGTGAAAAATCACAGTATTTACACCTTCAAGTGAATAAACAACGCTTTATATATGTATATTAATGGTTTCTCGACCGTTTCGAGCGAATATAAAGACAAATTAAAAACGGCCCACGTGAGAAAAGCGAAACGCTTCAAACGAGAACAGAACTGATGACGGTGTCAAGCTGAAAGTTTATGTCAACCTTTCAAGTGTTTTCCTTCTCTCACTTTTCCCCTTATTTATGTATAAATGAGTATAAATTGATGTTTGTTGAGTTTCAGTCAAGAATGACACTTATTAGTGGCGACGTTTAGAGATTTTAATTATCCCTCATAACTCTGCCAGTTGGCGTGGTCTCCGACAATTATGTTCTTCGCGAGTCGCCATAAACCATAGCATTTGTACAACGAACTTGGGTCCACAGGAATTTTACAGCGTGTCAAGCGCATACCACACAAGTATATAAGTGTTAGAATGAATTGACTGGCATAATTACGAGGGAGAATTAAAACATCGAAATACGTCATTAGTGACTAAGCCCCGGCAAACATGTTTATTGCCCAACAGGCAACGGTAACTGACTGTTTGTATGTAAAACGCGGGCCTAAGAATGCTGTACGTTGACTAACTTCACACAGTGCACAACTATACTCGCCTAGCGAGCCTATATAGCCCAACTTATGTGCAAGTTGCCTTGCTTACTGAGAACTCCAGCAGTAAAATTTTGTTTCAGGTGCGAGTTGTATCTTCCGTTGGCGCGTTATAGTTTTTCTAACTCAAATCGACCGCATCTGTGAACTTTGTTAATCACTTAAAGACACCCTTCCGGATCACGCAGGATAGTACTCATCAACAGCGCCAGTTAAAAGTGCTCGGTAGGGCTAGCATTATGTTAGTATTAACAATAAATCACACGACTTTGAACAGGAAATAGGCAGCGAGCTAAGTGGCAAGCGGCGCAATATGATCACCTCGTAAACAAACTGAGTCGCCAAGGGAGGAGTTGAGTAAAGTCGTAGATTCTTGAGACGCCTTATCAAAACTCCGCTCCACGGGCTGTTATGCCGTGCAAGGGGGATTTATAGGGGACAAACTGCGCTACCATTTATGAAATGATAAATGAGTTATACACTAGGCGAGAACATACTACGACATTCCGAAATTCGAACCACGGTTCTTTGACTGACTTTTACTTTCCTCGGCGTAACGAAAAAGTTACGTAATCGGCTGAAAAAAGAAAATCGTAGAACTTTCCTCGGACCTTTACGCTTCAAGGGCTCGGTACTGCATAAGATAACACAGCAATAATCCCATAGAACCATCGAATTTTCATCCGCAATAACATAATGGGAGTAGCGTCATTTATTGTTGACGATTTTCGAGCAAAAACTATTTTAGAGCAGCTACTTCGTTATACAGTAGGACACACGTTCTAAAAAGAACAAATTAAAAACGGTAGTCCAATCATCAGCCCCAGGAACAACTTCACAAATTCTGAAGTTCAAACTAACGTTGTTTTACTGACTATCGTCGGCAGTTTTATTATTTCTAGCACTAACCGTCCAAAAAACCAGGAAGACAGTCGCACCAATTATGTATACGTTGGTTCGTGAGTAAATGTCGTGAAATAAGTAGCAGCAGCTCGATGAATTTCGAAATTAACCAGTTTCAACTAGGAATGAATTTTTATAACGTAGTGAAAAATCTATTGGGTTAGTTGCAGAATCCATGAAGAGTGTTGAACGTTGGGCTGAGGAAAGTTGTGTTATGCGTCGCACAAGGTTTTTGCTTTTTTTCTTTTTTTTTCCTCGTCAACGGCTATAACGGTTTAAATTCATGGATTGCGGGTGGATAGTTAAAAAGAACACAACTGTAAAATTTCCATCAGGTGGAAAATGAGGAGAGCGGCACAATAAATTACGGAAAATTTCGATGAAAATCGTTTTTAAATACATTTTAGTAGTAAATGTCAACCAAATAAGTTATGCAATGTTTTGACTGTCCTTAGCTCTACGAAGTAGAAAGGAAAGTTTTGTAATCGGCTGAAACAAAAATGTTGTTGTCACGTGTGTATGTGAACGCGATTGAGAGAAAACGGCTGAACCATATCAGCTTAAACTTGATATTTAGGTAGCAGATCACCATGAGAAACCCCATACTGCCCCAAACTCACTGTAGTTATCATAGTGATCAAACGCCAAATATGTTTGTTCTTAAAAACGGCTCACGTTTCGGCACGGAAATCGGGCGGTTTTTTCCTTATTAATTCCGCTGAGATGTTATCGGGGTCTTCAGACAAATTCAGATGGTAGCCCAATCAAGTAGCTATACGATGAGTCTGCATAACTCTCATAAAATATACAAGGGCTACTCCAGATATTCCGGAATTTCAACAACCGCCGTTTCATTTACCGCCATTTCTAAACGTTTTTACCCGATAACTCTGGATTAGTGTTCGCTATTCTTCTAAAAGAAAATCGTGACTACAGCCTTATTAATTATGTGTGCACCAGTTGCTCGATAACTACCCAGACATGAGTACTTGCAGCTCAATAAATTCTGGAACTGTAAGCGAGAGAAAACGGTAGTCTGTCGCCGTAAAGTGGTATTTTACCAAGATTAACTGAATAAAAATGAATTAAGTTAGTAGAAGAAGCCATGAGCACAAGTAAATTGACATAGAGCTAAGAAAAGTTGTGTGCACGCCTGATTTTCTAACTAGTCTTCCCTTTTACGCCCAAATCCATGACTATTTGCGCACAAACAGAAAAACGATTAAAGGTAAATAAAATGTTGTTCGGTTTCGGCGATTGAGGCATCCTCAGTTCGAATTGAGTTCAGATTTATAATTGTACTGAGGATGGCTTAATAGCCGAAAGCGGTCTACATTATATTGAACTTTGAGGAACAGATAAATTCTCTCGTTTCTCTATTCGAAAATCACTCCGCGAGTGATCTAAATCGCAGCTTTAAAAAGAAAGCTTCTCGTTAGCCTTATCAATAACCCTAAAATGAAGTTAGTGGCATAAATATGGGCAAAATAATAAATTTTGGAACGTTAGGGGCTGTCAGTTGCAAATAGAGTTCTAATAAGTGCACGTGAGATGAGTACAAAGCGTGTTTACTCGCCACTGTGATGAAAATCGCATAACGCACGGGGACGAAAGTTTTTTGTTGCGTCGCACACGATACTTCCAGCCCGAATAAACGTCTAATAACTCACCGAATGTTCGGGGCAACGCGGAGTAGACTCATCAAATCGCCCGATATTCGCGAATCGCTCGCATTTGCTGGAACGCGACGGGATTGAACACTCATTTTGTCAGTAGGTGACATTCGGTACCCGTCATCAAGAATTTAAGTAACGTCGGACGGACGGCTCATTCCGTGACTTATTTTTAGCGCCAGACGAGCACGAAACGCGATTGAAGGCTCGGGAATCGATGAATCTCTGAGTAGCCCCGAGCCGCTGGGGCAGGCAATATTTGTAATGACGTCAAGGACTGGGGAACAACTGTGACAAAAAAGAGGGAAAACTGTTTCTTAGGACCCCCACCCCACACTGACACCATCGTCCTTCCCGTATCAATTTATATTGATAGTGAATCGAGTGCCCATCACGTCAAAGTCGTAATATAGAAATTTAAAAAATAACTAATTTTTACTGGGGTTTTTCATTTCTAAACCGGTTTCTGTTCTTACACTTGCGTCGTACAACATTTTAACGAGATACGCATTTTATAAAAAACTGTAGACGGTATAAAAACTGAAACCGGTTGGCAAATATAAAATCCCTGAATAAATTACTTCTCCAAATCCCATTTTATAAAATGAGTTTCCGCTCTTTTGCCGCGGGTATTTTTAAATACTTCACGGTTGTTTTTTCTTGCAGGTATTGCCTCCTAGATTTTTCAATAAAAGTAAAGCAGGGTCAAAGGGGAGTCGTAAAACACGGTCAGAACGCGGCAAAACAAATCGGGGATATTTAATCAGCCTCTCGTACACTCAACGGTACCATTCGCTCAAGCGACTAACCTAATTAATTTTTTACTCCCTTGAAAATTTCCCTTCACTCGAAGCTCTACTCAGAAACTTCAATGCTCCACGTTCCGAAATTTATTGAGTTCCTCATTTTGTTGTGTAAGTGGTTCATGACACGGTCAACGTAAGTTTTCAAAGGCCGTTACGGAATTATCGGGTAAAAACTGTGAAAAGTTCTGATAAATAAAACGGGGGTGGTTTGAATTCTGACGTTTCAAGGGTTGTCCCTAATTATCTTTTGGACGTTACTGAACATTCGCCGTATAGGTGGTTTATCGTACTTTTCTAAGAATCCTAGTATCGTACGAGCGATTTATAAGAAAAACTGCGCTCCTCTTGTCATTTTCCCACTAACTTGGAATTTTACAGGAATGCTACGTTATTTAGTGTCGTCTATCTAAAATATGTAAACAAAATCGTTGGTGCTGCGTATGGAGAAGACAAATGTGCTTTGTACACTAAGATAGGTCGTTAAGGACCGATTTTGCCCAAACCCTTATTTTGGCGTCCCATGATGACCTGCTGGACAAATTACGCTGAAATCGGCTGTTCTACGCCTATTCCCACGGACAGACATTCCACAGTACAATTGTGCACTACCTAACATTAGAGGTTACTCGAAACGGGTTTGATTTTTTAATTAAACTTCCAAATTATCTTCAATTAGTTACGACCTAACTTGTGCTCTTCATCGATAAAAACGTGTCAAACCGAACTTTTGTTCATTTGTAAAATTTGTCGTAGGAGTGAAGAGAGGAGTTTAGGTTCAGAATAAATAATAGCCCTATGTTGTCGGCCATAAACAATTTTTTACAACCCCCTCACCACAAAAGTTGATACTTTACGTTTCAAGACATCGGGATTCTAAATCTACAATGCCCGTCCGCCGTCCGGGGCGTTTTGTGCCTTTCACGTTGTGTGAAAAACTCCCATTTGCTACCTAGTTGTGACCACCATCTCGGCACTTTTAACGCAAATACGTCGTGTTTGGTGTCGTTTCCGAGCTACTTTTAGATGCTGGGGCAAATGGAATGAGTCTCGCACGCGTACGACCTGACTATAGTTCGAAAACAATGAAATTTCAGAATGTATAGAGAGCCGAAGTCTTGTAAATCAACGCGTCGCTTAGGATGTGGACGGCGGGACGATCGGTCCTTTCGTTTGTTCGAGCGTTTTCAGTTAGCTCCGCGAGCTGCTCTTCTCAGCGGGTCGACTCACCCCGGCCGGGGACTCCGGCTCTTCAACCGCCTCAGTCCGCTCTCAACGGCCGTCGAGTCCCCGGGAGGTTTCACCAAACGCTCACATTTGTCGTTTAAAACAATCTTCAGTGATCACTGATTTGAGATTTACTATGCAATATAACGGGTTTCACCAAAGTGGTTTATGATTAGAACATAATAATAACCCACGAATTCTTCAAAACGGAGTCGTAGCGGTTAACAGTTAACTCGATGCGTCGAGGTTACCGCTCGCCAAATGAAGACCGTTTTACAGACAGGGGACTGCCTATAACTTAATAATACGAGATTTATGACTTCTTTTCGTTTTGTCTTGAATCGTTTCACTAATTTTGCTTACTGGAACGCACAAAAGGATTACGAGAATAGAGGGTTCATATTGGTTGTTCAAGGAAACGAGAAGGTTATGATTTCCTTTGGATAGTTCGTAATATAATTATTCTGGTGCAATAATATGTCATCTGAGCATTCAAATACACAGTGAATTCTGTGTGTTCTGTTCGTCCTCGATAATAACGGCTGCTAATACCAACCATAACGCTCTACCACAGCTTATTTTTGTAGAAGCAGGAACAGAAATGAGGAAGTCCTTGAAACCTACAAATCTGCTGAGAACTCAAAAGAGTAAACAATCCGTTTTTTCGTGCAAAAACTCCGATCGGACAAAACCCACGGTTGTTATGGGCACAAGATACAGGTATTTTCATTGCATTTACGTCGTGATTGGTATCGATTCCTAGGTATTTTTCGGTGCTGAATCGAATAGGACGGTTCTCAAAGATGTAAGACTTACAGTAAATAGTGAGCTGAATTCCACTACTGAGAGGAGCTCACGGGACTATTTAGCGAAAGTTATAATTTCGTAGTCGGAGCTGTTCATACTGAAAATTTAATAAAAATCGTTGTAGATAAGCTAAATATGTCATTTGAGCCGATTAGTTTCAGCCGTTTTTCTCAAACGCGTTCACAGGAACAGAGGCCATTTAAGCAAGTAGCGTCTTTTGGACTCAGACGTCGTTGAAACGTACAAATCTAAAGAGGACTTTAAAAAGTGAAAATATCTTACAAATCGAGTCGACTAGGACAATCAGACATACTAGTTCTAGATCAATAGGCTAGTACGCTCATGAACACCAACATTCGCGGATTTAAACAAACATATGTGGATAAAAGTGGTTAATTAATCGTCGATTTAGCACGATGTCCCACGGTAGCACGGTTGGTCAATTCAATCGTAGGTTTGTTCATTCTGATCGTTACAGTTTTGTTCATTTCAAACCACCTTGGAGAAAACCGATTTAATTTCTGAATATTCCGATTTATCAATTAAATGTTTGGTGGCACCAGGCGCGGTCGTGTTTCGTGTTCCGCGACTAAAATCCCGTTTCTCGTGAAACTGACGTGAATCTTCATAATTAAGTACTATTGTTCGGTGAATTCTCGTTCCGTGTTTAATCATTCCACGGACGTACCTTAACTCAGTGCGCGGCAAGATATTTCGACGTTTTAGTCAAACGTACGTACTCCCGCGGGGAATGTTTCGTCAGTTTGATGACTTCACAGGTGAGTCCTTACACATTTTATTCTGTTTCGTGAGTCATTATTATCATTGGTTCCCGTTCATCTTGAAAATAGCTGAATTCGAACCCGATTTGAAAAGAATCAGTGCCCGAGATGTCTATTCTAACAAGGGCAATTCGAACGGACGAAGCCCATGGTTGTTATGAGCAAAAAACGGTTTACGAAATTAACAATAACGCAATTTTGGCAGTTTTATCGAATAAACGTCGTGTTTGGTATCGTTTGCCAGGTATTTCTGGATTCTGGGGCGAATTGAACAATCCTAAATCGTGTACAATGCGTTTCGAGCGAAAATAGTGAAATCAAAGTAATTATAGTGAGCCAAATTCTACTAATTGAAAGAACTGGCAGGACAATAACTGCAGCGAAAGTAATGATTTCATCATCTGTACTCTCCCCCTCCCGTTTCGTTAAAACCACCCGCCAGCTCGACGCGCCACGCCGTGCCACTTGACTATAGGCGCCTACTGGCGCTTGGGATATTTAGTTTTCGTCATTCCGTTCTAGGCAGGTCATGTTCCGTGTGGTTTACAGGTATTTTTCGATGCTGAATTGAATGAGATGGGTCTCGAAGGTGTGAGGTCTGCTGTGCAAGAGAATAATAAACCGCTGCGTAATAATTTGCAGCGCTTTTTCTACTTTCCAGTCAATAATTATTTTTTCCCCTCTCTGACAGTCTGTCTAACAGAGGTAATGGATGGAATGAGCCAAAAATCGTGTTTTGGAACGTTTTAAAATCGCCACAGCAAAAGCAATACTTAGATAGATTAGGCTGACGGAGCGTCTTTTAGCAACCTATACCCTCATTCCTCCGCAACTATTTCTGTGACTATCCGTTGAACGGAGATATATAGCAAAATACGTCGGAAAATAAGATTCGCCAAAATTTTGATTATCGATTTTCCCAAACGATCTGCTCCACCGATTTCAATCAAACATATTGTCAGCTTTCACGTCACTGGTAATAACATTTTGTGCTCCATACGTGTTTTCGTAAAAATGGGTTGTACGAAGATAAAGTATTTAGTAGGTTGTCTTATCACTGCGTACTCACAATCGAAAGCTTGATCGTTTGTTCAGAAGTCGTGGGATTAACTGCCCCATTTTGAAAAACCGAAGTCTTACCTTGATGCTGCTTCCCCATTTTAAAATTTTTTTTCTTGTTCGTATCTGTGACTATTCTCGGGATGTCACAGAGGTTCAAGGAAGTGCTTGCACTGGGGAGGAAGGATATGAGGACCATATGTGGCCTGGTCACACGTCACTGTCTGTTGAGGTACCACCTTGAAAATATTGGCAAGTGTGAGGTACAGGTATGCAGGTTCTGCGAGGTAGGGCTAGAGAACTCAGAGCATGTGCTGTGCGTATGCGATGGACTCGCGGCATTGCGCCGTTGTGTGTTTGGGAAGCCCTTTCTTCAGTCCAAAGAGGTGGCAAATGCAAAACGTACGGATATCCTCCACTTTGTGCGGGGGTGGTGGGGGCACATAGGTGACGTCACACCAAGTGAGACCAGCCGTGGGGCCTGAAAGTGGTGCAGGAGGTCCATGATCTGAGGATCGTGGACGCCCTTACAATAGACCTGTTTGTGACTGCAGTGAGGGTATCGCCTACATCCACCGTTTCAAGTAAAAAACAAACAAAAAAATCCTCGGGATGTGGGCAAACGGTCAAACTTTTGGTTATGACTATTGTTTGGCAGGCCAAATTATCTGGGTCTTTGACCTCTGGAATATCCGCCCTCGCACTTAATAGTATTCCCTGGCCCTACAGAAAATCACTGTTTTCTCCAAATACCCTTCTATGCCAACCCTTTTGTTGGTACCTTTTGAAGTCCCACTCCTCAGTTATTTCCAATCGACAACGGATTTTCCCTTTCCTGGACCTTCCCAACTATATTTTTCCATCCCTCAATTTTAGATTCCTCTCCACAAAACACAGCTCCCTCCAAAAATCAGTCATTCATCAGCACTCGCGAATGACGGTCGTCCTCCCAGTTCCTCTATTCACAACTCAACTCTCTCTCTCTCTCTCTCAAGCCACCAGTTACGTGTATTGAGGGTCCCCTTGTTAACATTTATATACTCACACCTGGACTGATATCGCTATACCGTCAAGTGTAACGTAGTAGCATTGTACTGCTACGTGGTACGCTCGCCACGTCCATTTGTTTTTCAGCTTCAAGCTGCGTGCGCCCTACAAATAGTTAGCCAACTTCAGTCAAGCATATTTTCAGTGTCTCCCAATAACTTGATTTAATATTCGCAGTTGATGGTTCTTCATTCAGAACGTAACCAATAAACAACATGCCTTGAGAATTCCAAAATGAGGAAACCGAAACATTGCCAGCTGATCTTAGGGCTCTTTGGACGGCTTTCGCCTGCTGCTTTTCACTCACCTGAGCGCCGTCTTGACTCCGGAGTGGAGTGGTGGATCCAGGTTGCTTCCTTCACTCCAATTTATAGCGCTTCAACGATTGCAAACTCCGCTCTGTACTGTCAACGAGTTGTTGTTTTTGATAGACTGTGAGCAAACGCTGCACTCTTTTTGAGCGCAGCTTTCTAATAGATAAATGTTCATGCAAAATGGTGAATACGCTGCCTTCTGATATCTTTGACTCCTTCACTACCTCACTCAATTTCACCTTGGAATCAGCCAAAATATAATTTTTTCGCGTTTTCCGGAAGTCGGTCGGCCAGAGCGTTCAGCTCAGCGTATCAACGCTTAACTGTTGTTTCTGTTGTTGGAGCAGCATAGGAATAACATTCGTCAATAGCATTCATCGTTTGGGTTCTTTGTTTGAAGTTCAGATTTGTTGCAAATTACAATACTAGCGTCACTTAAATCACAATAATTCGTTAACCTTTGAAGTTCATAATTTTTTGTTGCTACTAGTGGCGCAATCTATCTGTTAGGCCTGGGACTTATTGAGTGTTATTCACCTTACATTTCCTGGTCCCTGGATTTTTTCTCACCTTCTCAGACAAATCATGGCGCTCACTGGTCAACGTTAGAAATATCAGCGTTTCGAAATGATCCTGTATCACAATATTAGCTTTGAATGACGCTGAACCAAAAAAGTAGCTTGGGAAGCCAAATAACGAAGGCTTTCTGCCTTCGGAACTCATTAGAAGCTTCATACCGACAAGAATTGAGAGTTCCATCTATTCGGCAACATTGATCACTTCAGTCTCTAGTACCTTCGCGGCTCCTTTGTCTTCAATCCGATAAGCAATTAAATCGCAAACCCTCCAATAGTCAAAGGATTGTAGGGTGTAAGAGGGAGGGCGGGGTGGGTGAGGGGGGATTGGAAGTTCTGAAAGTTACAGGTGGATTCGGGAGAAAAGTTGCCGGCAGATGGGCCGTGTTCTGGAGCAACGATACGCCCCGAAGCTTCGAACGCAAGTAAATTTCTTAGGGAAACTTCCCGATGCTTGCTGAATTTCTGTTTGTACTGAGTTGGCAGCTACGCTCCTAGCGTCTCATACCTTCGCTCCTTTCATCAACGGCACTACCACACCAGTCTCAAGTTTTTCGATTCGAGCCTTCCAAGTCCTTGTTGCGAAACTTCCTTCAGAAACTTGTATTGTTCTTTTGGTTGAGCCACGTTGTCTCCATCTGGAGTGATGTAAGGATTTTGTCAACTACAAAAGTAGATCGAGCGGAACTACATCAAGGTGCCCTGTGGACCATTTCTCAACGTTGGTCTTAAAAACCTGTATTTATTGAAATTTCGCGGTTCCTCCTAATCATCTTATGAACAGTGTAGTCAGTTTATACCATCCGTCCGGAACGTATACGCAAAAAACTGTGCTAAAATCGGTTTTCTTGGAAATTGTTGATAATGTATTGTGCTGTTTTAGGTTTTCCATTGATGAGAATTGTGTAGCATAGTTGTGCTGATTACATTCACTCATAGCTTAGTGACTTTGGCAGGTGACACTGCAGCTGTGGCTGGACGAAAGAATTCTCCCCTGCACCGACCTCTGTTCACTCTCTGCAATAGTTAGCACCGCGTTTATTTTGAGGTTGTTGAAATCACAATTTGCATTACGCAGCCCACTTCCGGCACCATATCGCTTTTTCGATTTGTTCTGAAGTCGTTAAGTAAATTGAGGGATTGGCCTTCTCCGCGGAATCGAAACGACGCGAAGCCGAACCAATTTCGACGTTCAGGTTATTTTGAAACAAAGGGCTCGAAACGGAGGTAGACAAACCCCGCTGCAAAGCTTTCCTCCCTGAAAGCAATAACGTGTTCTCTCAATCACGTGTTCTCAAACATTCCCTTAATTTTCCAGTGCAGGGGAATCCCGAGACGAAACCATCGGCCATTTTGGTCTTTGTAACGGCTCGTCGCCAAACCTAGTTGTTGAAAGCGACCTGCCCTCGGGGGTTGATGAAGAGTTAACTCCGGTCAGGCGTTTGGGCTGTCGGTTGCCCTCGTGGCTACTTGGAGCTACCCTCCGACTTTTCCACGAAAATCCTCTCCCTCTCTCTCTCTCTCTCTCTCTCTCTCTCTCTTTCCCGGGTTCACTTTGTTCCGTGAAGCAGATGACAAACCGGTGGTGGTTTGAAATTATTAGGGAAAAATTAAATACTAAACGCGGAGAAACTACCAACAGTCGTTATCACGACATATTTTAATAAAATACAACTCGACGCGGCACACCAAAAAATAGAAAGACTACACTACACACGAACACCTCCCCACGGCGGAAAACCATCATAATTGAAGGTTCATCACTCTCGATTGAGTTATTCAACCAATGAATACTCCCATATCAGTTTCTAAAGAAAACAATGAGCCACCATGCTCTTCACAACCCGAAAAAAATGGCTTCATAAGATTTTTTTCAAATGTTTAAGGTGCTTTCTCACTGTTCAAGTTTTGTTGACGAATTTTAGATGGAAAATAATAACCGGTTCATACGTTTCAACTGAAGTTGTTCAAACTGGCTACGTAGATAGCGTTTCGGCACAGTTTTTTTTAGGCCAAAAAGCGTCACGGTGCGAGGTAACGAAAATATGTCACGAACCAAGTATATAAGAAACTTACGGCACTAACGATTACAATCAAACCTAAACATCTCTATAAATGTTTCTAATCATGCGTTGTACGATGCTGACACGCAACAAATATTTTTTTAAATATCGTGTTGACAATTGTTTTATGAAGTGTGAAACATTCTATGTGAAACGGCGGTCGTTCGAATTCTAGAATTGATGAGGTTGCTCCTAAGTATTTTATGCACGTTTATGAATCGTCGTCGTATTGGTGCTGTATTGAAGTACGACCATGATCTTTCTGACAATATTTATATCATACGAGCGGGTTTTATGACGAATTTCGATGCTATTGAGTTTTTTGGAACGATACAAACTAAAAATCTATTAGAGCCGTTTTTGAGACAAAAATTAGATGTCTTGATCACTATAACCTGTAAATGTGGTTAGTTTTGAACCGAATTTGCTCATGCCATTATGGGAGCATTCGACGGTGATTTGCATAATAAATATGTAATTTGGGTCGATTTCAGTCCTCCATTCTCTCACAATTGTGTGCACAGACACCATTTTTCGAAAAGGACCTGAAGAAAACGAAACACTCGATGAGAAATGCGTTAAATGTATGAGTGTCGAATGCAGATCGTTGGAAAAGCGTGTATAAACTGTTGACAATCGTTTGAACCTTGTAAAATCAAGTTTTATAAATGTTTATGATATACGCTCTGGTACGAAAGTAAAATTTCTGTAACGGCCCAATATGTATACGTTGGGCCATCAACGGACGAAGCCGTCTCGTGTGGTTCCCACTCCTCGTCGTTCTGCAAACAAAGGGCGAGATTACGTGTTTGGTCAACAAGTGAGAGCCAATTTGCGGCGACAACCAACACATCCCAAGACGTATCTATCATCAAGTTATAGGGAAAGCGCGGTGGTCCGAGGAAGATTGAGTTTTGATGTAAGCGTTATCCGGTTAGTCAAAACCCGTTAATATGAGCGTTTACTTCTACATACTACAACGATTACAAGATTACGGCACGTTACGTTAGGAAAAGTTCAAGAGAAGTTCTTTGTTAGAGAACAAGGCTGTTCGTAGCGGTTTCCGACCAGCCTTCCAAACTCAACTGTCACAGCACGATGGAAAACCCGGCAACTCAAACGACACACGAGGTTAATGGATCGAGGGTCATTCGGCAACACAACACATTTGGGAAGCACTCGGGTTTAAAGCAGAAAACAGCAGAAGCGCAGGTTGCAGATTCGTTTTTTGGCTTGTGCCAAACAAAGGATTAAACCAAACTCTGAGTTGGTCTATTTCCGTCAACAAATGTTTCTTTGAGATGAATTACCAAACGTGCTGAAAAACGCGTTTTTCAAAGTTTTCAATATTTCCCAAAACGAATGCGCAGCCTATGTTGATCGACTCAAATGTCATACATAGCCATCATAAAACATGAAACGTTCAAATATAGGGCTAGTTAGATTGATAGTGATCCACAGGTGGAATCTGTCCCAAAACTAATCATAGTTATCATAGTGGTAAAGACAACAAATTTTTTGTTTCAAAAATGGTTAAAACCATTTCGATTAAATATATTGTATGAACTGTTCCAAACAACATAACAATACCGTGAAGAGCTCATTTGAGGGATGGGGGGGAGGGGCGTTGGAGGAAGGGCCTGCACCATGAATTTACTCCTGCGTATTGAGAACCGCTTAACGCATTGCATCAGGTTGGCCCTCACGCATCTCAGCGATGGCAGCTCTCTCCGCCCTCACTAGAATCTTGCAGCGGGCCGCCATTCACATACATTCTCTCATTATTGATTCACATACGTACTCCCAAACGTGGTGCTCGAGCCAAGTTAGGAAGCAGTGTTGGCGATGTTCACCAGATTCGTGTTCATTGCCCGTCCCGAGTTCAAACATGATTCTAACTCTTCAACTTTTGTGCGCGGGCTTTGGGGATATTTGCTGATGTTTCACGCGGTGCTGCTTGACGTGGTGCGGCACGGTCCTGTCTGGGAACAGTACGAGCTCAGTGTACCCCGAATGAAAATTAGGCATCGTTAGTTGCTATGGCGATAAAAATCGCTGAGGAAAGTTGTGTGATGCGTCTCGCCTGACATTCGCAATTATCCAACTACACGGCAGACTCTTGTTTTGAGCGTATTGTTCCTCAATTTCGAGCTTGCCTGTGGAGTAAGACTGGTGCTAGTTTATTGTGGAATCTCCAATCTGGCGAACAGTAATTCCTGATTAGAACTAACTCCCTTCAACTCAATCGGCAGGGCAATTAACTCCTGATTGTAACCAATGTGTTTGAATTGTTATTCTCAACTCTTCTTCTCGTCAGACCGATCGGCCCGTGAAAGTCGTGAGCAGAACTGCGAATGAACGACCGTTGAGTGGGGGGGATCTGGTCAATAAATCTGTAAAAAGTCGACGCGTTTTGTCCGCATCTTCTTCTGTTGAGGAGCTCGTCTCCTTTTTCATCCTATCGCTCTCTCGTGCGCTCGCTCCCTCTCTCTCTCTTTCTCTGCCTCAATTCTGAAGAAGGGTGTAACGGGAAGATCTCAAATATAATAAATGACCCTTCCGGGACTTCCAAAGCTTTCAACTGGGTCGTTCTATTCAAGAAAACCTTTCCCGGAGGAGCGGACAATTTTAGGGGAGCGCGCAATTCTCGCGGAGACACCTCGTAGTGCACGACGGCTATTTACTCTGGAATTAAATTAGACTCGGTGTGTACAGCTCGTGAGTAGTTTCGGTGAAATGATATATAACTTTTAATTTAACGTTATTCAATCGTCACCAGAACACAGTAATTTATCAAGTGGGTGTATTATTGAGTGCATATTTGGTTTTCGAACAGACATGGGAATGACGAGAGCAGCACAATAAATTACGGAACATTTGAACAAAAACTGATTTTCCCGCAATTTTTTCTTACAAACTCTGCTCAAGAGGTTGTAGAATCTGCAGAAAAATTGAAGGTGGTAGTCCAATCTAATACCTACACGATGGGGTTTTAATAACGCTTGTAAGATATATAGGAACCACTTTAGAAATTCTGGAACTCCAACCCTTACACGTACTGCGACTTCTGACAGTTCTTACTCAATAATTCTAGAAAAGTGACTGTTATTCTCCTGCTTAAAAAAACCTTGTATAAAGCCTCATTAATTTTCTTTTCGCTGATCGGTCAACACCCGCAAAGCCTGAGTAGGAGCAGCACAAAGCACTGTCACCGTGATGTGACGTTAAACCACGTTTGAATGACCTGAGTGACAAATAAGCTGAATTAGTAGGAGAAGCCGTGAATTTTCTCTGAAGCTAAGGAAAGTTGTGTGAATCGTCGCAACAGTACCACAAAATTCACATTCGCTCAAAAATAACGAAAGCAGCGCTTTAAATGATCAACAACCTTCGAGCAAATGGATTGAGCGCTTTTTACCGAGTTTTTTCTGCTAATATCACCGTCCTAGAAGTTGTACAGCAGTGAACACGCGTCAATAACAATTACGTTGACAGGTAAAAAACCCTGCAAATTATTACACAACGGTTTAAAAATAATAACGTTCTCTTGAACAGCTTGTCCTAGTCTCACACCTCCGAGACCCATCCCATTCCATTCAGGATCGAAAAATACGAGTAAACGACACGAAACCTAACTACTCAACTCTAAGAAGAAGGAAGGAAAGTCACGTAATTGGCTGAAGTTCTGATGCATTTTTATTTCAAGCGCGATATTCAACGTTATTACTTTTAAGTCATTAATATTATTGATACCTTGTTTTATAAATGAAAATGACTTGATTTACTTCAGTTCGGGTGCAGTTGCCTTAACATTCGCTCACGTAATTGTTCATTTGCGCGATCGTTATCTACTCTTCCCGTTTCTTCAGTCTATTTGTCATATTACCCTATGGCTCAAGTTTCAACTTCATCATCTTACGGGGTTTCGCTTCTTTTTGCTTACCTCAGCCGTATAGAGTAGGAAAGAAAGTCGGCTGACAAGTTTTTAGATTTCTCTTCCACGTCACAAGGCTTCTGAGTCCAGAAATACGATTTGGCAAAATGACGTGTGTGCCTGTTGACGAGCACGATTGCGAGAAAACGGCTGCAGGTCAATACGGGACTTCAAAATAACTATACGATCAAAATCAGCCTAAAACTAACAACAAGAAACTGCTCTGTCGATTTCGATGAGTTTGATCGTATGGACAGCTAGCTCCAAATGACACAACAGTATCGTGACATTATCATTCGATTGAATATAACGAAAGTAGCGCTGTAAATGATCAAAAATGTCCGAGCAAATCGATTTTGCTTCATGCATGCTGCCTCATGGCCCTTTTCGCGCATTTGAAATTAGGTCGATGAAACGACGGACAATTGCACTTAGGGCCAATACGATTACTATTAATGTTCGGATAGGAGGGGATATCTTCAGCCCCCGACACTTTGTCCCCCGCCCCCTTCGAACACATTCGATCAGCTGAATTGGCAAATGAATCTCTGGTACGACGCATCACACAGCATTCCTTTAGCTCTAATTTTCTTTTGCTTCTAATTCAAATTACTTTTCACGCAGTTCAGTTTGGTAAAACATCGCTGCATGGTGGCAGAAAAAAAGTTGTAGGATTTTATTGTTCTGCTCGTTCTCATGCTCGGACCGTTATTCAGCAATCAGTACATCAAGTATTACCGAGGCTGTACACACGATTTTTTTACAGAACCATAATAATTACTATTCCATAATTATCGAGTAAAAACTGTGTAAATGGTAGTTAGTGAAACGGCGGTTGAAATTCTAGAATTTCTGCAGTAGCACTTATGCATCTTATGAGCGAGGTTAAACTTTCATCGTATAGGCACTTTATTGGACTACCATCTCACTTTTAAGAAAATTTTAGTAACATATCAGCAGAGCTTATAATGAAAAAACTGCACTAAAACCAATTTCCGTCAAAACTTTGGGAATTTGTTGTCCTGCTCCTGTAATTTTCCCAAAAATGAGACATTTATGGTATGGTCGTGTTATTTGGAGCTGTTCACAAAAATAAGTTGATTAAAATAGTTATAGCTATTTCTGAGAGAAAAATTTGTTAGTGTTTTCGTCATTAAAATAACTATAGTTCGGGTTGTGTGAATTATTTTCGTTCTTTGGAGCCGTTTTCTCTCACTCGCATTCACACACACGCAGACCATTTCCACAAATAGTGTTCCTCGAACTCAGAAATCCTTAAAACGTATGAACCTAAAGAGAGATCCGAAAAACGTATTAAGCCGATGACATAACCGTCTTTTCTTCTTCATAAAACCAAGGACTGTGAAAATCCTTCTTCCCTTTACCGAAATTAGTTGAAAATTTAACAATTGGAATTGTACTCCTCGATTTAATCCTGTGAGTACTTCTATTTTGTAGTTTTTCTTATCAACGGAAGTAGGAAAAAAATTTGAGTAATTGGCTGAAATATTGCAGTATCTTCCGATCTTAACACTTCAAACGCTTCTAGGTTTCTTTTATTTGCCATCCGCATTGTATTATTATTTAAAAGACATTAATATCAGAGAGACATTTTATTTTTGAGCAATTACTCTGATTTTCAAATGAAAATTACTTCATTTGCTTCAGTTAGGATGTAGTTGGCATGAACATTCGCTCACTTGATAGTTCATTAGTAAGATCGTTACCTCTTACCCATTATTCACTTCTTGAAAGGTCATAGTCCTTTCTTATTACTTGAAAGCTAATATTATCTCGTGATTGTTAGGGGAGAAATTTACGTAATCCTGAATCTCCCTTATGAGTTTTTTTCAGTCTACGTTTCAATGCTACTGCATCCAAAAAACACCGTTTAGAAAATGGTTCGCCAGTCGGAGAGCGCGATTTAGAGAGATCGGCTGACCTAATTCAGCTCAAATTCGAAACTTAGCGTGTAATTCAACTTGGGACGCCAAATAAGAGCTTGAGCGAAGCTATACTTATCATAGTCCTCAAAACACCAAAAAAAAAATTTTTGTAGAAAGTAAAGTTATGTAATCGGGTGAAAAAAAGTATTTCTATTGAGATGTTTTCATTTGAAAGCTTACTGAGTCCGAAAAACAATACTTGGGAAAATGGCCCAGATGTATGATGTCGACCAAAAGGGCTGCAGCCATGTCTTGGTCAGACCTGCCGGCCCCAGCTCAATGGTAACTCTCTAGAGAAGTACGAGACTCCTATTAGGGGGCCATTTTGCAGGGGGTCCTGGTTTCTGTTTAGCGTGGGTAACTGGTGATCAGTAGAACACCCGCTATCACATTCAACGTAGAGCGTGAAGCCATTTTTCTCCAAGTTCAAATGAACTGAATAAAAATAAAATTGTATTAGTTGGTAAAGCCATGAAAATCGGCGGCGAAAAACTGTGTGATGCGTCGCACCAGATATTTTTTCCGTACAACGCCAAATTTAATACGAACCTTTCCCAAAAAAAAAAAAAAAATCGTGGTAACTGTCGCATCAGTCGGTTTTTCGTAATGAGTGTAGGAAGTCAAGTTCGGCAGGTAGAGCGACATTTTCTCTCAGTTACACTTGTGCTACTATCGGGCGTCCCCTACTGTGAACTACTGGAAATTGACCTCTCCTCGATGTCAGCGCGTTCTCCCGCAGACACGCCCAAGCAATTTCAACCCTCTGCCGCCGGCAGTTGCCCGCCCGATCGGAGGGAGTCGCTGGGAGGTCGATTGCCTAGGGGAACGGGGATTTCCCCAAGTCCAGAGTTCAGTCGGTTTCTTCGCTGAGGGGGTTGAGGTATTGCTTCAAACTATGGATTTCGCTCAAAACATAATCGGTAATGAAAGAGATCAGCTTCCCACATAAAACTTTTCCCTTGCTTAATACGAATCGTAGAACTTAAACGAACGTAGCAAATAGAATCTGGATGCGCTTAACGTGTTGTAATTTATGGCGCTGCTCCTATTTATTTCGAGACAATTATTCAGAAACCGTTTACGTGATTTGTTGGACTGTTGACAAGTTTTGATTTATTATGCATTCAGAATAATAGCCCTATGCTTTCGGTCAGGAAAAGTTTTTTACAAACCCCCCTCAAAATTTGACACTTAACTAAAACGTTTCAAGGCAACGGGATTCCAAATCTGCAATGTCTGTTTGCGGTCCCCAGCCCGCCGTTTGGGCCGTTTTATTCCAACCCCCCCCCCCTCATTAGGCAATCCGACTGAACGAAGAAGCCCATGGTTAAGGGCAGAAATTAACAAAAACGCATTTTTGACTGTTTTACGTGAATACACCGAGTTTGGTATGGAATGACCCTCAGAAGTGTAAGACGGTGTATAAGATCGAAAACGATGCAACTACAGGAATTATTGCACGAAAGTAATTGTTTCAGCGTCTCACACCAACCACCCGTCCGTTCGACGCATCACTGGCGCCTGGTCTTCGTAATTATTGTCGTTCTGTAGTAATTAGGTCACGCTTCGTATGGTTTACTAGTATTTTTCGATGGTGAGTCAGAGAGGGATGGTTCTCAGAGATGTGAGACTAGGTTCTTGAGAATAATAATCCGTTGTGTAATAATTTGCAGGATTTTTACATTCCTTAGCCAGATTTTATACCTTAGTTACGTAATTGGCCAACTTTTTTCAAGTTTTTTCAGATCTTTACGTTTCGAGGGCTACTGAGTCCGAAAAGCGCCGCTTGGCAAAATGTTCTGCGTTTGTGACCGCGAGTAAAATAAACGGCTGAACCAAAGCGACTCAATATTTATATTTAGCCTGCAGATTACGGTAGAAATTAGGGTACCAGCTTAATCGGTTTAAAGCTCATAGTGCTCATAGTGAGCCAAAAACTGAATGTTTTTTTTTTTTCAAAAACGGCTGAAATGGTTTTGATTGAATTTTTTTTTCACGAATAGTACAGCAGTGTCATAAATTAATGCAGCACAATAAATTACGAAAACTGTTGAACTGTTGATTTTGGTGCAATTTGTTCATTATGAATTCGGCTGGATAGTTCAATAAAAAATTGTCTGAATGAGCGTCCGTGCGTTCACACTTATATGATAATCAAGATTAACAAATTAATATCGATTAATAACTCTTATACGACGATTAGGAGCAAATTCAAACAACTCCCGTGTAATTAAGTAGAATTGTCTGCAGCTTACCCGATAATTCCAAAACACCGAACACGATCCATTTCAAAAACTTAAGTTGCCGTCGTGAATGTCCCTTGCACTTATTGCACAATAATGGTCATATCAGTAAGATAAACTCGATAAATTCTGGAACCTTAACCAGTTCCTATGTAAAAACTAAGTTTCCACAAAAGGAATGAGAAATAGATCGGATTAGTTGCTAGAGGGATAAAAATCTATAATAATACGTAATTTCTACTTCATCTTACATACAAATGTGTTTTTAGTCACTTCAGATTGAAATATTTAAACGTTACTCACAAATATATCAAAGTTAATGTCACTAATAGAACTTATCGTCACTGAAATATTGCTCTTCCAACGCTTCAAAAACCATACTTCCCTCTCCAGAACTATCTTTTGGAGCGATTTGGCGCACCCGTGAAGTCACATATAAGAACGTGGCAAATTATTACATAACAGCTTATTACTCTCTATTCATGTCACAGCTTAATTGTGACTTGTCCTATTCACTCCAACGCCCTCAAATATTTAGAGTGTAACACGGAGGATATTCAACAATCCAGGAAAAGACAACTCATACTCAAACGAAATTATAAAATACCTCCGAGACCCCTTCCATTCGATTCAGCAACGAAAAATACTAGTAAACGATACGAAACATGACTTGACTACAACAGTAAAGTGAAAATTGACATTTTGTAGGCGGCACGGGGAATGAGGTACAACGTAGTTGGTGGTTGGAGTGAGACGGGAGGCACTGCGAGAAATGACCGCAGGCCAGGGAGAAACCTGTAACTTTTGCTACGTGGTTCCTGTGAGTTCCTTCAAGTCGGGACTCTTGATATTTACTGGGAAATCACTGATTTCAATGTACATGCAGCCCTACACTTACGAGACCCGTAATATTTGACTCAGCGTCGAAAAAAGTATGGGAAACTATGCCAAACACGACATAATTCCGATTTATTTAGGCGGGCACAATTTCGAATAGAAACTTCTTGCAGAAGAAGGGATGATTTAGACGACGTTGAAGGCAAAATGTTGCCTGGACGGCGAACGGACATTGTAGATTTGGAATCTGGTTGAAAAATAAGATTGGACAAAAGTTGTGCTCCTGTGGTAGTTGAATTTTTCATCGTTTTCAAATTTTCGACAGTTTAATTCCTGATTGATTTAGATAAAATGGCGGAGAGCCTTCAATTTGTTGACCAATATTTCTGTAAGCCAAGAAACTTCGGAAAAGGAGACTAGACACTGCGACCTATCGGACACTTTCGACTGAGTTTAATAAAAGTTTCCACGAGAATGCATTGAGCCAAGTCACAACGTTTCTTTACAAATAACATCCTCGAATTTACTAGCGTTGAGGAGAGTTGCGTGAGCGGCATAGGCCTTGTTTACTGTTTATAAAGGGGCTGAACTTGCCTGGTACTTCGAACCACTAAGCTGTCATTTGACTCGTTCGAAGGTTTGAACTAAGTTG
This sequence comes from Pachypeltis micranthus, assembly GCA_020466155.1. Lineage (NCBI taxonomy): Eukaryota > Metazoa > Arthropoda > Insecta > Hemiptera > Miridae > Pachypeltis > Pachypeltis micranthus. The sequence continues at coordinate 37,490,822 of CM035773.1, forward strand.
AGCCGTTGAGGTCACAAAGTGGCACTTCGACGATTGCTTCGGTTTGATAAGAGTAGGGTCAGATAAAATCGATCGTCCTTTACCTGCGGCAGTCATTTCCCGAACTCAAATTAAACGTTCGAAGTTTCGTTTCAGAGGGGTCTCCTTTCGCCAAAAGGCTTATTGCTCTTTAATACCGGCAGAAGAGTACGAGATAACTAATTAACCTGTCGGCGAGTGATAAAACTCTCATTTCTCGGGGAACTTAGTCTGATGCGTTGTATCAGATATTTTTCGTCCGCAATAGCCCTTAAAATGTGAAGATTTGAAGAAAATTCGAACCATTTTTTTTTTTGTGCAGATTGAATAACTTCATTCTACATCGTCAATCTAGGTAATGTAAAAATGGTCTGCGTGTGTGTTTGTGAACGCGACCGAGAAGGTTGGACTAAATTGGCTCAAAGTGTACATTTAGCCCGCAGGCCACCATTGGACCCAATATTAGGGGTAAAATCTGCCCAAAACAACCTATAATTATCTTAATTGTCAATACAAACCACGTTTTCATCCCAAAAATCGCTCCTTCGATTTTGATTAATTTTTTGTTATGGACAGCTCCTATCAACGCGGTGTTACCGTCTAATTCTAATTTTGTGGGGAAAACGACAATAAAATATCTATAATTTGTAGCAGTTAAATGGCTCTTTCTCAAAAAAATCATGGTGTTATTCGAATAAATTATTTATACTATGAGGGCCCGATAACGTTGATAACATAATTGTGAGTGACTCCATAAATTTCGGAACCTGAACCGTCACCAGTTTTTATGTAGAAAGTTTCCAAGTAGAAATTAAAGCTGCGTTGTAAAAGGTTAGCTTAACTGAATGATTTATATTGCGGAATTGGTTGAGGAGAGTTGTGTGGTGCGTGCAGATGTTTCACCTTCGTTCTTCAATTATAACATGTCACTTCCCTATTCCTTTTGTTCTTCATTTCATTCAACAATAAATGTCACTGTCTGTCACTACCCGAGTATTTCCTGCCGACATAATCCTCCGCTTACGACTCTTGATTGCTTCCTGGTTTCTATCTTCAGTCTTCTCAGCACCCTCTCTCATCTTGAGCGGCCTCGAAGAGTATAGAAACGGCTAGGCGCCAAAAGCTTAACCCGCACAGTCTACTCTTATTTTTTGTGTGAGCTGCGGTTCAGCATTTGATTGTTCTGTGAGATATTCGTGAGTATTTGCAGAAGCTCTTAAGAGACGTGACTAAAATTAGGAGGGACATTAGAGGGTCCGACACTAATGAAGTGTTTTGATAGCGAGCAAAAAGGCGAAGAAATTCCTCTTAATCGCATTCGCCTCGGGATCTTCTTAAAAGGTGAGAGAGGGAGTTAAAGGATCCGAGCGACCATCCGCCGAGTGAGCTATCGGATTTTCTCTGAAAGCCGTTAAGCGAAGCAGCCTGTTTCAACAATGAAACAACAGCAAAACGGTTTTCAGGCTCCGCTCCCTTCGACGACTGTTTACCGGAGCCCCCTTCAGGATCATCAGCATAATTTGATAATCGGATTGAGGAAAGTTAGTTACGGGATACTTCTTCGGGAACAAAAGATGTGCCTCGAGCCGCTTCAAGCAGAGCAAAAGTAACAAAGAACAAAACGTTTTCACTTTCCAAAATCCAAACTTCGAATCGCGTTTCGAATTTCATACTTTTCCGCTCAACTCGGTATCCGGGGCTGTCAGTTGGTTAGGAAAACTTCGCAGGGTAGCCGATAAATGAAGCGGTAAATAAATTAGGAGTACCGGTGTGTTCAGAAGTTGTGGAGTATCTCGTTCTTATTATTCGGCTCCGTTTTATTCATATTATTCCTCGCATTCTTTACATATGATGGAGACCACTAAACGGCAAGCCATCACAGGACGCTTTCACTGGTAGAGTGTCGATAGAATTTTCGTTATCACCGGTCCACCGTTATGTCAGCCTAATCGTCACATTATGCCGAACGTAGTCATCATCCTCTTTCTATTTTTTCGGCTTTAGATCCGTTATTTACTAGAACTTCAAACGAAACACGATACAAACTATTAAAAGCTGAGCTGAACTGTTACAAAAGTATTTGACCAATTATTATGTAAAATATTAGGAATTAAAGCTGATTTAATTTCGCTCAGAATTCAGAGTGTGGGCGATTTGAAAAGTAATTCCACTGATTCCGTCTTGATCTTGCATTTGAGGATCCTGTTCACGTCCCTCAGATCACTCACTTGGCGACTATGAGCAAGAAAATGAGTGATCCTCAAGTGAGAATTAGGAGAGCTATACCTCCCTAAAGCCCCCGCAACACACACAATTGGAAGTCATTCAATAATCAATGTTGGGTGAGCAAAGACGACAGATCTACGAGTTCCAGAGTAGACTAGCCACGTGAAAGTGACAAACTGAGGGATGAGAAGTGACAAATGAGGGAGAGAGACTGCATCAAATTCTTGAGAAGGCTCGTGTGTGGGGGAGAACGTTGTTGGTGCTGGCAATAGTGACCTTTGCGTTCACCCAGGTAGGGAGAACTTGAGATAAAGAAGTAGATTGTGACTTTGAGATCAATTGGCCTCGAATCCAGGAGTTACGACAGCTCGACCTTGGTGTGGGTGACGACTTATTTTGCACCGATTTGACTCAAGCTGAGCTGATGTCTTGCAGCCGTCAACGTACCAACTACCACACAGTTGTACACAGCTGTAACACAGTTTATTGTATGGTGTGGAATCAGACTGTCAGAGATGTAACTACCGCTACAGTGCCTGCCGCGTGCTTTGCCCTTATACAACCGAATATCGTTGGTTGAGGGCGATACAACTGCCCTCTAGGGGCTCTAGGCTAAAATAATGCTTTTAACCGAGTGGAGTGTGGTGAACTATAGAACCTTGAGCGTGGAATATCGGTAAATACGGCATGCAACGCATCACATCAGCTCGAACCGACAGTTCTTTTGCGCAACAAGCAGAAGCAACTATTTGCAGTAAATTACTTAATTCTAGTCTCATAAGTAGTTGAGGAGCATATACACCAGAAAAGCGGCGAACACAACAAAAGCCTTCTACACCTTCTTGAATTGAAACTTTTTCCATAAAATTCCATAAGCTAAATATTTGCCCTACAAATCAGCACTACAATATTCCCACGACACGAGGGCATTTATTCTTCAATACTTCATTTTGTTACCCTTGAAATACTCATCCGTTGATAGTTTTGCGGATGAATAACTCTTTTTTCGACGTAAAAAGCTGCGGAAGCACATGAGAAACACACGCTCAACCCTCTCACTTAAAACTACGGTACGTGTTGAAATTTTGGCATTTTATAATGTCGGTTTCGAATCTCCCCAGACGATTGCAATTGTGAGTTTCGGACGTGGTTTAATCACATGCTACTGGAACGAGACATCAAGCAGGGAATATAAAAAGCCAGTGCGAATATGCGAGTACGATTTACGAATAACGTTGTTGTGTTTGTGTTAGACCAAAAAAAAAAAACTTCGATCATCATTTGGGACAGTACAATGCATCATGTTTTCTGCATTGAGAACTTCCTAATTAGGTGAAAAATCGTTAAAAATTGTGACGGAGTTGCAGTGCTTTTTTTTGGGATCATTTTTAATTCACAGCCAGTCAAATTTAACTAATAATCTTATGGTCACTGGTATTATTTCAATTTTTCACAAGTAGTCATCAGTAGTTATTCGACTATCTACTCTCCTGTGAATTATTGTCTCTCTCTACTGACTTGTGCATTAGTGTAACGCCCACGGAACAGGGCTATTGAGAGGAAGGACTGTTCGAGAACGGCATTCTTCCCCTAGAGAGAAGGGTTCGTTATCGTTTTTCCTCCTTGTCGTTAAAAAAACGTCAATCACAACTCCCACAATTTTTTGAAGACCATTAGGGCCATTTGAGCGATCAACATGGCGTGCGAAGGATATGATGGCATGATGATTGAAGTATTTCAAAATATTTTCTAAAAATCAATAATTATTGATCGCAAACTCTCGCATACTAGCTCTGACGCGAGTCGAGTAAAACGACTGTTGGTGAGGTGAAGGAAAGGGTAAAAGCAATAGCTGAAATATACTGTGTGTAGCTGGACGTGTACGCTGCAAATAGGCAATGCAAATAGCTCTACAAATAATAATCGGTTTTAAACTATCTAACCTGTTTGAACTGTCGAATGGCCCCGTTAATTCGTAGAGAGTCGGCGGCTATTCCGGCGATACCGTCGCCGGGCTCTCGCAATTGACGGAGGGAAGATGAGGGCGCTGGATGGTACGGACAGCAATGGCAGGCCTCCGGTTGACTGCTTTGGCGTATGATTCGGGAATTTGGGGTTGTCGTGAGGAGAACCGGCGGAGGGCCCGGGGGATGACCGCTGCGGACGCTTTCGCGAGAGACTGACCGTGCCATGGACTGCGATTTCCGCCGCTCGCAGTAACACCTGGTAAAAGAGAACGGAGTGATTAAATGTCTCGTTAGTCGACACATTTTTGCAGCATAGAAAGCGCTTCACCGTGATAAAGGCAGAACTACTTAGTGACTTGGTACGTCGTGCGACGCATCGCGCAATTTCACTCAGCCCCATGTGCACTCTGCATTTTTAACGCTCCAGCAACAAACCTCGTTTTTCATTCAATTCAAATGAAATTGATAGAACATAGCTTTTTTTAACTTTATTGATTAATCAATAAATATGACAGTTGTTCATTATGCCTATTATAGTAGGGCATTCCTAATTAACCTGCACTTTGCAGCAGAAATATCCCAACTGCAGTCTTAACGTATGTTTATCTGTACGTGGGCTTGTTCACAATGTACAGCGTTACAGATACGATGGAGAACACACACATTACTGAGTATTTACATAGATATAAACAGACAAATAAATATTCACAAATAAACATGAAATGAATAGGACAACTGATATGTATGTGTGGGCAATCAACAGACTACTTAAGACACACATAACTACCCTTACACTCCTTTTTCTTCCCTTCCAACAGATTTCCCAGGAGGTGCATGACTCTTTCCTCCCACCCACCCCCTTTTCTTCCTATATAAATAGCCAGACCAACTGACTTTAGTAATGACTCAACGGCCAGACGATGTCTTTGCATCGAAAGCACTCGCCGACAGTATCTCACCAGCCAGAGAAGACTGACTCACCAAACAGGTACGTTAACATTAGTAGTATTAACTGGTTAGACTAATTATTAATTGAGATGGTCTGAAGGGCGTTCAAGCTCAAGCACTCACATATTTCGTGGAGGCGGTAAACGTTGAAGCATTCTGGTCATCAGAGCATTGGGATGGCTTTCCTTAAATTTGTTAAGTTGGTTGTAATTCAGACCAATTAGGTCGTCGTGTAAGGGGACGTTCCTTACATACCGGTGATAAGACGGAGTACACGGTTCTGTGTTGTTCGGATTTTCTTGATGTGAAAGTTAGCTGCCGACCCCGAAGGCCACTGTAGTAGTACCAAATTGTTCTGAGCAGTGCCAGGTACAATAAAGGTTTGTTGAGAGTGACAAAGAGTCTTCTATCCAGGAGAGAGCTGAGTTGGCTGATGCGTTGGCGCATTTTTACGAGAAGGGCCTCGATATGGCATTGCCATGTCAGTTTCTTGTCCAGCTGTAAGCTAAGGAACCTGACACTATCCTCCTGTGAGTTCTGCTGGTCATCGAGGATGAATATTTATTTCCCTGATTGGTAAACGCAACCAATGCACACTTACTGGGGTTCATAGTTACTCTCTGTTGGGTACACGTTAGAATAACAACCCTGTATACGCGTTCCTGAAGGGCATCACCTGCAACAGACGAGCATCTAGCCGTGCTTGAGACTGGCGAATCATCATTAGGGAAAATCGGTCACGTAAACCAGAAATAAGAAAGGTCCGAGAACGCTTCCTTGGGGAACACCAGCTTATTTTTTGTTAAAAAAATTTTGTTACAACCCCCCTTCAAAATTGGACACTTTACGTTTCAAGACATCGGGATTCTAAATCTGCAATACCCGTCTGCCATCCGTGCTTTTATACAAAAACCCATTTGGTACCTAGTTTTAGACTCCTGCTCGGCAGTGTGATCAGACGAAGTTGTTATTGGAAAAAAATGGTGTGAAAAATTAACAAAACGCAATTTTGGCAATTTGACATTACGCTATGTTTGGTATCGTTTTCTAGGAACTGTTAGATGCCAGGTCTAATGGAACGAGTTTAGGAGGTATACGACTGCGTCTATACTGAAAACAGTGAAATGCTCAACAAATACAATGAAAGTAATCATTCATCTTTTGCACTCCCTCTTGTGTCCAACCGTCAGCTCGACTCAACACATCAATTACCAACAGACGCTTGGAATTTGTCATTTTTGTCTTCCGATGTAGTCAGGTCATGTTTCGTATCATTTACTGGTATTTTTCGATGCTAAATCGAATGAGATAGGTCTCGGAGGTGTGAGATTACGCTTAGGTGTGCAAGAGAATAATAAACCGCGGTGTTATCATTTTCAGCGTTTTTGCTCCAGCGATATATTAATTTTTTTAATCATTATGTACAGCTGTTGTGGACAGTGGTGGGCGCGTTGGCATTCACATAGAGGAAGCAAGCTGTTTCCATAGTTATTTGGATCAGATATTAGTTTATTCGATGTTTTTATCATCATAATTTTGCATGTTTTCAACTCTTGGGGAAATGCGTTGTTCGTAAGGCTCCGTCGAAAATTTGTGTCAGTAGCACTAATCCTTTGCGTGACAATGTCTTAATGAGGGGACGTACAATTCCTTCCAAACCAGGAGATTTATTTCTTGGCGCTCTATTAATTACATTTCCATGCTCCCCTGGGACGAAGAAATCTCGAATAAACTCAGTAAAATGGGTTCAAGTAGGAAATCTTACGGTTGTGAATTAAATTCAACATCCTGTACATACTACAGATGTGGCTGAAATTGTATTTTTAATTCATTAGCAAATAATTCATGGGTTTTCCCGGGATGAAGTGACCCAAGTATTACCGAATTTGTGTCGGAGGCCTTCCATTTGTCACTTTTTTCATTTTATGCCCCAAGGTAGTGTTCAGGAAGTATAACATTCTTGATTCATTGCATAATGCAGTGTCAGTGTAAGGAATCATTAGGATGCTGGGTTTGCTGTAACCTCGCTCGTGCGACTTTTTTTAGCATTGTGAAATGTGCGAGGGCTGAAATTTTAGCCGTGTGGTAGACTAGACACTTCATTTGAAGCGTTTTGTATATTTGTAAGGTGAATGACAGCAGTGTCAACATCATCAAGGGTTTTCAACGGTGTTCTATGAGTTCTATATAGAAACAGGCGGTACTTGGTAGATACACGTGGCGCTTAAAGTTCCAGAATTTATTGTGCTTCTGCTTCTAACGCCGCGACCATTATTGAAGAACCGAAGTACAGATGATGGATACGGCTGTCAATAGGGGTTTTCGAAGGTGTTCCTAATATAACTATCGAGAAATGATTAATAAACTTTTATAGTATAAGCTACCACTCGAATTATTTAGAACGCTAGTTCCATATGAGCGAGATTTACGACGAAAAAAAGCGCGGTAACATCGTTTTATGTCGAAATTTTCTAGTTATGCTACCCTCGTAAATTTCTACCCATGAACACTTTATAGCACCGGTTTGTAACTGTTCACTTATAATGTTTGATCGAAATAAGCATTGTTCAAAAAAAGTTTTGAGCTTTCATCACTTAAATTTGATTTACTGACCGTGTATGAAATTTGAGTTGGATTCCTGGCCCACTGAGCGGAGTGGATTATTATGATCAGTGAATGCCCGATTTGACCAAAACGACGTCGTAATTCCGCAGTACAGAAACGTTTCATCAATGTTAGATTAATAATGCACACTCGATGACACGTATAAATAGAAATTATGGCGAGTTCACCTCAAGCTCGCGTAAACTGTATGGTAGCCAGCTCGGCTTAAGTGAAACTGTAGCATTTTAGAAAAAAATGTTTTTTTTCCTGAACAAAACGCATATAAAACTTCACCTGGCAAGCATAAACGATAATGTTGTTCGTAGGACATTCAAATGGGAGCCGTGGAATGTACATCGGTGCCCCCGCAGGCAAATATAAAAACAACACGGTCCTCATTACTACGAAAAATGTAATAACAAGACACGAAATTAATTAGGTAGATCCTCTCCGACGGAACGGAGTATTAGTACGACCGTTTAACTCGTGATACCCGTCCATTCGTTGTAACACCCTGACCCATCGCAAAACATCGTTAGTTCTGAGGGAGAACCACGCCCCCAAGAGGAGATGCCACGTGTTGTTTCGTTTGGAGAAAATGTGATTGATCGTGTTCGGATTTGAACGTTACCGTTACGTTAGAATGAAAACTACTGCGTCATGTAATTTTCCTCAGTCTCTTCCGAATTACATTTTATTCTATCTAACATGATTTTCTGAGCTATTATTATGTTTCAAACGAGTGGGACTTGGCGAGATTACGGAATGAGGTGATTTTCACGATCAAAAATGGCTTGTATCTGCAAAAATTGTAGAAATTCGCAGGGAACCGAGTTAAAAATATTTGTTAATTCGACCGGCCGCCGAACATGAACTTTCTACAATAAAATATTAGTCTATTTTGATGAAACGTTAGATTTAGGAACACTTTTCAGATTGTGAAATTAGTTGGCCGTGTCTGGAAGGAAGTCGAACTAAGACATTAATCACTGACCCTCCCTAAACATCCGACTCAGTTCATTTCTTACCCTTTCAGACCGCCGGGGGTCATATTTTTAATGCAAGTTCTATGCCGCGCCGCACATAAATCCGGCAGGTCTTGAAGCTCATCCACCGCGCTGCAAACTAATCGCGACACGCTCTCAATTCCGTTTAATGCCCGCCGTTGAAACGCATATTATAAAGCCCCAGGGATCAACGTGAAGCATGGGAGAACGGTAAAGTTTGCCGTACGGGTAGGTGAGCGAGGAGGGGTGGGAGAGCATTGTGAGAGCGAATGTTGGAATTGTGAGTGTTATGAGGTTCACATTTTCTTTTTGCAACTTTTTCGTGTGTCAGTAATATGGAATAGTATTTTATTAAAACAGCGATTGAATAACAATATCGAATCGGTATACGACAGTGAGTGAGTTAGACAGAGAAACAGAGAATATTTATATATCTGTACGTTTTTGCTAAAAGTGTTAAGAAAATGAAGTTGTCATTTAATTCAACAACCAGCATAAAGTTCACGTATAAAATTAAATAAATCTTCTTTCAATTTTCCATCAAATATCGAACTGTTTAAATAGATGTCATTTTTCAAATTGTCATCGAATATCAACTCTTCTCCTCACGCATCAAAATTTTCATCAAATATTTAAACGTCAAATTATCGAAACAAAAACAAAAGAAACAATTCCCCAGGTGGTTTCAAATTTCCATTATTATAAATATGGTTACAGTTAAAACTCAAGAACAGTTTACTCATGCACTTCTATTCCTGGAACAACTCTTGGTTCTCATTGGCGATTCTACTGACTACGACAATGAATAGCTCATGGTCACAGTTAGGTGTCGAGAGTCAAGATATTTCGAGAGTATCAAGATCAGATCAAGTGCTTCTCATGAGAGAAAGAGAGAAAGAATACATCCCATATGTAACCATCAGCGAGGTCGTGCCAAAAGTCTCACTCTTCCCCCTCCCACTGTGTTGGTTCTTCCATAAATCTTCTATACCACACGTAGCTCAACTGTTTCATACGAATGTTTTCTAAATTGTAATTAATAGTAGCCAAGTTCTTTTTATCATGAACGAAAGTTTTTGCCTGTGGTTCGATTGAAAGAACGGCTGAATCGATTGAACTGGCCCTTTTTTTCTTTCGTTCGTGATTTTTTGTAGACCCGAAGCAAAAAATGGTTTTAATAGATAAAATATCAACCTTAGTGCATCACCATTGTCACGATATAGTTGGTTCAATGATGTCAATTACGGTTAACAAGCAATCAGGTGACAGGGGGTTGGTTCACATCTAGCAGCGTATGCACGCGCTATATCTTCGTTCAACGCATTTCTACAGGAACATTTATGCATATCAAAATGTAGGTACTAGTTTGTAGAGAGCTCTCTGTAAGTTTGAACGAAATCGATAGGGCCGTTTTTAAGAAAATTGGAAAACAGAAAAATCTGATGGCTTATATCTCCGTTTAACACTTAACGCAGAAATAATCACGGGCTACAAAATGTGGGTATAGGTTGGTTAAAGACGCTCCGTGAGGTTGATCGAATACAGTGAAGCAGTTACCATGGAAGTAATGAAAATGTGTTGAAAAATCATTTTAGCGGAGTTTAAAAGGAAAAAAACCGCGCTAAAACCGATTTGCGTAGAAAATTTTGATAATTTATTGTGCTGCTCTCGTCGTTTTCCCACGAATCGGAGTTTTATGGTATAATTGCCTTATTAAGAGCTGTCAATATAAAAAATGTAATCAAAATCGTTAGAGTAGTTTTTGAGAATAAAAGTTGCTGTTTTGATCACTGTGATAACTATAGTTAAGTTTCGGTGGATTTTGTTCATAACCTTATTTTTTCGTCCCATGGTAACCTGCGGGCGAGATATCAAGTTTGAGCTTATTTGGTACTGCCGTTTACTCTAAAAATCGTTCACAGACACACATAAACACACCTAGACTGACACGCACACACAGACTATTTTAACAAATAGTGTTTTTCGGACACAGAAGGGTCTGAAACGTAAAGATCTGAAGAAAACTCAAAATTTTTAGCCGATTACATAACTTTCCTTTCTACTTTGTAGTGCCAAGGAAAGTAAACATTCGACGGCCTGCTACATAAACGGGCTCTATAACTTCGTTCAACTTATTACTACAGGAACACTTATGAGGGAGGGGGAAGAAACCTTCTTTAGAGTACTAATCAGTTGGGAGTACTCTGTAAGTTTGATGGAAATAGTTAGAGCCGTTTTTGAGCAAACAGGAAAACCAATAAATTACATTATTCGAGAAATTTCGTTCTCGAAGCTATCGTGGCATATCACCGTTCAACACATAGATACAGACATGTTCGGAATAGGTTGCTAAAAGATACTCCATAATAAACCCTTTTGTCGCAGTTACTCGAGGGATTACAAAAATGTTCAAAAAATCATTAATTTCAACACATTTTGATTTTTATCTCTGTTCAATGTGTTGTCAGGGGAACATTTATTAAGAGCAATATGCAGGTATTTAAAAACAGTCTGTTGGCAGCTCGCTACTAGATTTTCAGTATAATTTTATCCAATTATTGTTACACGAAGTGCAAAACCCCTGTATAGCCCGTGTTCCGTGAAAATAAATAACCGTGCCCCTCGCAGTTGCCTTCTTTCCAGACCGTCCTTTGGTTTGTTTGAGCGTCTGCAGTCCTATTCCAACCGGCTAACACTAGGTCATGCTGTTCATCAGAATAATAAACGGTTGAAAATAATATGCAGGGTTTAATGCGGACTGAAAAATCCATGCTTTCGCACAAAAATCCCGTATAGTATCTAGTTGTGCCCAACTGCATGGCAATTCGTTCGGACTTCCATGGTGTTAATGGGGGAAAAATGGATTAAAAAATTAACAAAAACGTAATTTGGCACTTCTAACGCAAATACGCCGTGTTTGTTGTCGTTTCCGAGCTACTTTTAGATGATGGGGCAAATGGAATGAGCCTCACAAGTGACCTACCTGACTGTGGGCTGTTTTCACCAAAACAGCACTAAACGTGACCCAACCGATCAGGGCTATATAAGTAAATCAAGGCTAGACATTTTCGTGCCCACCACGCTAGCCGAAATCACTGTGGGATGCGGTTTGCATAGATGTGATTACGCTGCGATTAAGCCGTATCGAGAAGGCAGTGGACTAATGAGGTTACAGTAAAGTAAGGAAATTGGGCATCTGTTAGACATCCCGTCCCGTAAACAAATGTCATGTAAACGTAAACGGCCGCGTATCCCGCCCAATGCTCAACAATCTGGATTTGACAAAATTATTGTTTCTAATTATTGTCAGACACCACAGTGGCCGCATTAACCTCTGCCGAAGCTGAAACTGGTGAGGAGCATAAAGTGAAAATACGCGTACTACCACTGCAAGAGCTGCAGGAAAAAGTCGGATTAGTCCAGGAGGATGCTTTGTGCGTGTAGGAAAAATCTGAAAGGAACAAGAAAATGAGAAAATTGTCGTGTTTAATAAAAGTTATTTAATACAAATATTTGCGTCTGAAAGTTTATTATTTAACATTTCCTCCCAATCTGTTTTTAAATCTGCCCAGGTAAGCCGTTTGCGATTGGGTTTTTTGACGGCGGTATGGCGTGTAGAGCTTTTTCTATGACTGCTCAACACACATTTTACACGGACAGCAACTTGTAATTGCATGTAATTACAATCGTCGTACTTTCGTTCGCAACCAAATTTATAATTCATATGTTTTTTTTTTTTTTTTTTTTTTTATTGGCTTCGGTACATACCATTCAGCCGTTACAAGTTAAAAATACAAATCAATTCAGTGCTTCAAAATTTAAAATGAAAAATCAATCTTTGAAAGGAAATTATTTATGTTTTCATAAATTTGAAAAAGTTCTTGGGCGATGAGGGTGTCCAAATTGAACGGGGATGGTATGTTCTTTGGGAGTGATGCGAGTAAGTCCATTCTGTCATCGTTGTATCGCGGGCACTCTAGGACGACATGCTGCATGGTTTCCTCTTCTCCTATGCAGTGAGGGCACTCAGGTGACGTCTGTGGGTCGAAAATATGTATGCGGGAGTTTGTTCTCCCGTGGCCAGTTCTTAACCGTATAATGTTTCGGTAGAAACTCTTGGGTTTCGCCTCTTTGACCGACATGAACCAAGGGCTCCTTTTCAGGACTGGAAATAGAGCTTTGTATCTATTTCCATGGTATGCTGCATATTCCGAGTCCCACAACTTGTGCATTTTTCGGGAGATTTCTTTCTTCAATTCTGTTGGCGGGAATTCGGGTGATGTCGGTGGCATCGGGTGTGTGGCAGCTCGTTTTGCGATGGCGTCGACAATGTCGTTGCCGCTTATCCCGCTGTGGCCTTTTATCCAGCAGAGTACCGTTTTGCTTCCACTGGACTTCAGAGTGTGGATATTCTGCAGAATTTTTCCCTCGAAAGGAGAGATTTGGGAGGACGTAGAGAGTGATTGTACTTTATTCAAGACGCTTTGTGAATCACTCAGTAGTACGATGGTTTTGCTTTGGGCTCCCATGTCAATGGCATGTTGTAACCCGTATGCTATGGCTGCAGCTACCGCTGTATAGATGTTGGCTCTATTCCACAAACGAAACTGGTTTGAATGATGGTGTGTTTCATCGTAAAAAGCGCAGCCTACGCCGCCTTCCTGTACCGACCCGTCTGTATAGATGAATATGCCCTCTGGCCACCGGTTACGAAGGGATTGCTGATTGGCTGCCGTCAGATGTACAATTGGAACGCGAGATTTGAATACCTCATAAGGAAGCTTGAATTGTAATGGGGTTGGCGAGCACGCAATCCAGATAAGCTCATCAGAAAGACCTGTGAAACTATCGCACAGCAGAGGAGATGGTTTCTTGGTCCAGTACGTAGCAGTCAGATTTAGGATCGCTAGTGCTCTGATTCTGCTATACGAGTGTGGGTCCCTACTATACATTCTGACCAAAAACCTGTCCGCTAGCATTGTATGACGTGTGTGTGGAGGTGGTTCGCCCGCCTCAGCCATCAGAGCATTTAGGGGGGTTGAGCACAGAGCAATTCATATGTTGAAGACGTCGGAACGCTCTTATATCCACTGAAGCGCCGGGTGTGATGACAACCTAACAATAGATTATCATCGTAGTGGAAAAGCAACTGAAATATCTGCGCACTTGTAAACAGCATCTTTGTTTATTATTATTATTATTATTAATCGAAAAAATATGTAAATTATTCATAATAATAGAAGAGAATACTCGACGTAGCACGGTAATGGCGACAAATATCAGGATATGATAAAGAAAGATAAGAGCCAAACCGTCCAATTTTTTGGGGTTACGGTTTGATCAGTGCTAGAGCTAAACACAATCTGGTGAAGGCCGTTTTTGTGGCGGGAGCGGGTTAGGTGCTGGTTATCGACACTAAACGGGATCTACGCTGTTGGTGAAAACGGCGTGTAGTTCGAAAACAGTGAAATTTCAGAATGTATAGTGAGCCAAAGTCTTGTAAATAAATGCGTCGCTTAGGATGTGGATGACGGGACGATCGGTCCTTTCGTTTGTTCGAGCGTTGCAGTTAGCTCCGCGAGCTGCTCTTCTCAGCGGGACGACTCCCCCCGGCCGGGGCCTCCGGCTCTTCAACCGCCTCAGTCCGCTCTCAACGGCCGTCGAGTCGCCGGGAGGTTTCACCAAACGCTCACATTTGTCGTTCAAAACAATCTTCAGTGATCACTGATTTGAGATTTACTATGCAATATAACGGAGTTCACCAAAGTGGTTTACGATTAGAACATAAAAACAAACCGCGAATTCTTCAAAACGGAGTCGTAGCGGTTAACAGTTGACTCGATGCGTCGAGGTTACCGCTCGCCAAACGAAAACCGTTTCACAGACAGGAAACTGCCTATAACCTAATAACACGAGTTTAATGACTGTTATTCGTTTTGTCTTGAACCGTTCCGCTAATTTTGCTTACTGGAACGCACGAAAGGAAGAAGAGAAGAGAATAGAGGGTTTATTTTGGTTGTTCAAGGAAACGAGAAGGTTACGATTGCCTTTGGATAGTTCGTTATATAATGATTCTGATGTAACGATACGGCACACTGAATTTGTTTGAGGTTTCTGTTGAAAGACAAATTTCGTCCAGCTTGAACTCCTTTGTTACTTGTTGGGTAGGCTTTGGTCCTTGATAATAACGGCTGCTGATAATAAAAATAATACAGATATCTTTATTGTTGGAGCAATACGCTTATACACCGCATGAGGTTTCCCACTTCACAGTGAAACAAATGAGCGCTGATAACTGGTTAGGCGTGTATCGTCTATCTTAAAAATACCATCCATTTCCTTTGGGCAGCGGAAAGTAATAAATAACTGGTGCGACTCAAAACTTTCGTTAACCCCACGTGCATTTAGTGATTATTCAATCCGGAAACTAATCAAATTTGTTTTTCATTTAGATTATAACAACGTAAGAACTGGTGGCGCTTAAGGTTTCAGAATTTATTGAGGCGCTCCTACTTGTACCATAACCTTTATATTGAGTTACCATCAGTGTACAGGAGATTCGTGACACTATCAATACGCTTTTGGTTTATAATTCTTATATTTTCGGTGTTCGGTCAGGTTTTTCCCCTCTCCCCATATAAAATGTGATACTAAGTGGATTTGGAGATTCCAAATCTGCAGTGTCCACTGTCCGGGCCATATTCTGCCTGTGACGTGGTCTAACAATCCGTTCTTTCGTGCAAAAACTCTATCGACAATCCGATCGGACAAAACTCACGATTGTTATGTGCACACAATACTGGTATTTTCATCGCATTTACGTCCTGTTTGGTATCACTTTCTAGGTATTTTTTTGGTGCTGAATCGAGTAGGACGGTTCTCAAAGATGTAAGACTTACAGTAGATAGTGAGTTGAATTCCACTATTAGAAGAAACTTACGGGACAATTTAGCGAAAGATATTATTTTGTAGTTATTCGGAGCTGTTAATACTGAAATTTTCATAAAAATCGTTGTAGATATTTTGGAGAAAATTAAGACTTGGTGTTTTGATCACTATGATAACTATAGTTAGTTTTGAGCCGATTTTGCTCGTGCCGTTATTTCAGCGTTCCGTAGTAACGTGAATATTGAGCCGATTAGTTCCAGCCGTTTTTTCTCAATCGCGTTCACAGGAACAACATATAAACAAGTAGTGTCAGTAGTGTGACTCAGACGTCGTTGAATCGTACAAATCTAAAGAAGACTCTAAAAAGTGAAAGTATCTCTTGCAAATTAAGTCAACTAGGACTATCAGACAAACTAGTTCTAGATCAATAGGCTAGTACGCTCGTGAACACGAACATTCGCGGATTTAAACAAACGCGGATAAAAGTGGTTGGTAAATCGTTGATTTAGCACGATGCCCAGTCCCGAAACCGGCCGGTCAATTTAATCTTTAAATGGTCGTATCATTTTTGTTCATTTCAAACCACCTTGGAGAAAACCGATTTAATTTCTGAATATTCCGATTTATCAATTAAATGTTGTTTGAAACGTTTGATGATACCACCGCGCGGTCGTGTTTCCGGTTCCGCGAAATAAATTTCCGTTTCTCGTGACACTGATGTGAATCCACGATTCGCGGAAATTAAGTGCTATTAATCGGCGAATTTTCGTTCTGTACCAGTCCGCGGACATACATTTACTGAGTGCGAGGGAAGATATTCGGGCGTTTTTGTCAAACCTATGCACTCCCGCCGGGAATGTTTCGTCAGTTTGAAGACTTGTGAGGTGAGTCTTTACACACATGCTATTCTGGTAGGTGAGCCATAGTTATCATTGGTTCCCGTTCATCTTGAAAATAGCTCAATTCGAACCCGATTTGATAGGAACCGCTGCCCGAAATGTCTAATCTAACAATTTATTACGCCCCCTGTACAATACGCTTGCGGCAGAGGTTGTGGACGAGTACAGGATCAACTGTAGTGATGCGACAGGGCAATGCCATCTGCCCCAAGCCGCTGGTGTGCCAACTGCCACAATTCATCAGCGTGGGTTGGGTGGGCATTCGAAGACACCGAGTTTGTTGAGTTTGAGTAACTGTCGAATTTGGCCCTGGCGTGCCTCCAGTTTGTTGGAGTCACATGAAAAGACACAATGCGATGCAAACAGATAACTGCTACCAGTCATGAATACGAAAGGAAGTTGAATTTTTGTTTTCGTGAAATAAAGAGATATTTACTTGCTCACAAGTGTTGTAGCCTACGAATAAAAAAGTTCAGTTTTTCAGATCTTGAGTGTTGAGGTCTACTGGATATCTGGTGTTAGAAATGCATACCTTTCTTAGTCCCACGTAAATTTTATGTAGTACATATTTGTTACTAAGTTCATATGAACATGTAAAACAACTTGACGTCTTACGTAAAAACTGATAGCTCTTCAAGTTCTAAAATTTATTGACCTGACGCTCATTATGTCGCGACCTCCTTTGAACAGTCCCCGTAATGGTAACTAATGACTCTTCCAATGCCATTACTCTGGGAAGGGTTCTGATCACAAGTCTGCCGTTAGAGCAGAAAACACAGCGGTAAATATCTGGTGCGTTGCAGCACACAACTTACCTTAGCTCTACAACAATTCACTTTGTACATGGCTTTGTCTACTCAATCAATTCATTTACCACTCCGTTCGTTTGAACTTGGTCAAACAACACTTCACAGCAGCAGGAAGCGGTAGCGCTTACAGTTCCAGATTTTATTGTGCTGCTCGTACTCATTGCAGGAACATTACTGAGCAATTGTAACACAGATGAGGCAGTAGACACAAATTTTTTGAAAAAGGGTAGTAATTACATTTGCAGAGTTATTGGGTAAAAACGTTTAAAACTGGTAGTAAGCGAAACGGCAGTAGTTGAAATTCAGGAATTTCTGGAGTGACTCCCATGTATCTCATGAGCGTTTGTAAAACCTCACCCTTTAGGTATTGGATTGGACTACGATAAAAATTTTCTTTAACATTCTACCAATATTCCAGCGGAGTTTATAAGACAAAAACCGCGCTAAAAACGCTTTTCGTCGAAAACTTTGATAATTTATTGTGCTGCTCTCGTCATTTTCCCACGAATAGAAATCTTATGGTATAGTTGCCTTATTGAGAGCTACCAATATAAAAAAATTAGACAAAATCCTTAGAGCCGTTCTTGAGAAAAAAATTGGTGTTTTGATCACTATGATAACTATAGTTAACTTTCGGTTGGTTTTGCCCATACCCTTATTTTTGCTTTCCATGGTAACCTGTAGGCTAATCATCAAGTTTCAGCTGATTTGGAAAGGTTGTTTTTTCTAAAAACCGCGCTAAATTCGATTTCGTCGAAAGTTTTGGTAATTTATTGTGCTGCTCTCGTCAGTTTTTCACAAATGGGAATTTTATGGTATAGTTCCCTCATTGAGATTTATCAATATAACAAATTTAATCAAAATCGTTTGAGCCGTTTTTAAGAAAAAAAAAATTTGGTGTTTTGATCACTATGATAACTATAGTTGAATTTCGGTGGATTTTGTTCATACCCTTATTTTGGCGTTCCATGGTAACCTGAAGGCGAAGTATGAAGTTTGAGCTGATTTGGTACGGTGGTTTTCTCTAAAAAACGTTCACAGACACTCATACACACACACACACACAGACCATTTCCCCAAATAGTGTTTTTTGGACTCAGACGGGGGGGTCTGAAACGTAAAGATCTGAAGAGAACTCTTTTTTTCAGCTGAGAACATAACTTTCCTTTCTACTTTGTAGAGCCAAGGAAAGTAAAAATTATTAGACATTCGAGTTTGGAATTTATGTGGTTTCTCCGGAATGTGTAATTACCATTATCGAACTTCTGCCGTCTAGGTAGTTTATTCTACTTCCATCCTGATTTCTTTTTCTGAATACTAATTTGTATAGAAAATATGCCAGCGCTATATCTTCCTCCGTTCAACACATTTCTACAGGAACATTTATAGAGAACAAAATGTTAGTTGAAGGCACTGGTTAGTTGAGAGTCATTTGTAAGTTTGATCGAAATCGTGAGTCATTTTTGAGAATATTGTAATGCCGATAACTTAATATTCGACAAATCTCCTTTTCTGAGTTAACTTGGCTTATATCTCCGTTTGATTCTTATCTTTGCTCAATGGACTGTCAGAGGAGCATTTGTTGAGAACAATATATAAGTATTAATTAGTCGGGAACATCTTGTGATTTTGGGTGTAAGTCGTTCCAGCTGTTTTGACAAAAAGCGTACAAAACCAAATTTTGCTTCTTAGGCTTATACCCTTCTCAATAAATGTTCCGCTGACAGTCCATCGAACAGAGATAAAAATCAAAATGTGTCGAAAACAATATTTTTTCGAACATTTTCGTAAATTCCGGGGAATCTGCTTCACCAGACTTGATCAATCTTATAGTCTTCTAGTATTTTGACGCGATGCTATCCTTACCCTTTGGGTAGCGGAATGTAAAAATAGCTACCGTAGTGTGGAGCAACCCCAAATTTAAATGTTAACCTCATTATTCAGATAGAACATGTGGGCGTACAAATTTCATCTTCGAGTGACATGAGGTTGGTCCACTCCATCTAGCCGGATATCGTCCCACATCCGATAGCCGCTCTCGTGTTCCGTTTCTAAATATTAACCAGCCAGTATTAATACAGTTGCTTTGAATTCAATGGCAACCCTCCTGTACCGCAAGTGCTTTTAAAGGGATTTTTGGATTAAAAGCGTGAACTCCTGAGTAGATGTAAAACGTTCTATGGAACAGTTATGATTTATAGTGAATCCAGTCATTGATCCACACTATTTCAGTACATCCCTTCAGAATCTGATATGTTCAGATCGTTGCGCAGTATATGCATCAAATTATAATCCGGAACATCTCCGCTCACGAATCAATACTGTTCTTGGAATTATGTAATTAATCGCGGTAATGGCAATTGACGTCGATTACAATTAGTGATTCACACCTCCCTAGAGGGATCGAATGTCGATGACAGGGGGGAGGCTTCGTGTATTTTGAATTCAACGTTAATCTTATCTCCTCCACTATTCGATTTCATTGTTTACTTTTTAGAAAGATATTTTTGGAAGTGAACGCACTACAGTTTTCTCTTATCAGGGGGGTTTCTGTATTTACTAATGCTACTCGTCGAGATTGTAGGTTCATATAAACCTGAGGGATAAAGGATTACCGTTTGTGTGAAACGTTTACGGAACGCCTGGGAAGCTCTAGGACTAGACAGGATCATATCTATACATGTGACATCTGAAATTACTCTGCACGCAGCTATTTTGGGTGCGTTCCATGACTCAATCCACCACCTTCGATTAATCCAAGATATTGTGACTGCACTGGAAACACATTTTAACCGTACAACACCAAAAAAACATTAGTTCGCTTGCTAACTCGTGTCGGCTCCGAGTCGTCAAGAAGTTTCCTACTTCAATTACCTCCCGTAATAAACGTTAAAGCCTTCCAGTCCCACCTGCGTTCTATTCTAGTTGCCTGCAAAGTAAAACTTCGAACTTTGCCGTTGCTTCTCTTTTATTATGCCGTTGACCCACCCTCCCCCCTCCAATCACTCTCACCGCAACTACTTTTTTTTTCTTTCTCTCTTTCTCTCGCGGAGGAGCCATGAAACTGATGTGCAGGCACGCAACGAGTTTTCATGCAATTAGTTTGACAGAGCGGAGTGCACCTCATAATAAAAATCGTGTTTCGTGATCGGAGAGCTCCACGCGAAGTTTCATGTAGCTCCCGTTTAATTGTTCCATCACAACTTGCTCCGTTTATTCCATCAAATGGCTGAAGGCAGTTCAGGTTTATGGAGCAGCAGCTGAAGATGTAGCGAAAAGAAAAAAAAACACATCTCGAGTCTTGTCATATCGCTCTCAGAATCTCTTGTAACGACGGAGTGTCGAGGTAACGATACGTACGTCAGCTGCTGACGGTTTATTTGGTACATACTTACTCGGGTTGCTTTGGAGTAAAATGGTGAATACTACGTCGTCCAATACATAAATTGGAGAATAGGGGTGTTCAGTCGATTAATAAACCGCAAGAGAACGATCTGAGTACATTGCCAAACAAGATTTCACATCAAAAATCATGCGCTCTTCGGTTTTATTCAACGAACCAACATTTGTATCCCTGGATACAACTCTTATGATTCACCATGTGAGCAACCCACCAACTCCAAGTGGCACGTACATTGTCCCAAGTCCCACCTCAACGGTTTTTCAAGCAGATATGTATACTAACATTGCTGGGGCCATCATAATGTATGAGAAAGGCTATAGCGCTGACAGTCAAGCGACTTGTAAGGTGCTAAAGAATTACTGCAAAACGTCAAAACTAGTGCAGGAATGAAGCGGCAGCGGTTTAGCTCCTTAGCAAACACGAATAAAGTTAACGTTTATTGGATTCTTGGGCATAAAGGGATCACTGGTAATGGGAGGTATAACACTGTGGGCCCATATACACTGTGGGACTTCTCTATCACCAGCCAGACGACTGTGGGAGAATCTGCCAGAAGAATCCATCAGACAGTCGTTTGGGAACGCTCGCTAGATTGTGGAGATATACAACATTACAAGGCATTGTAAAATGAACAAAACGAATTTCGATATGATCATAGTCAACACCCCTCAGTGTAGGTGTTGTGGCATAGATAAGGAGACTTCCTACCACGCACCACATCCTAGCTCAGTCCCGGAGACTTGAAAGGAAGTTATTTCTGGTCTTTGGCGCTACTTCTACAATCGTGGACATCCCAGGAGGCTAGGCATGGACCTGTGAGACATTAGGAGTGGCACAATAGGTCATCAGTCGGCGGTGCTCCTCCCAATTTTGTGAGAGTTAAAGAGCTATATATAACCCGCCGACTCTAGTCTCGATTTAACTTGTGCAACCAATTGAGTATGATTTCTCTCATTAGAAACCTCCAAACCATGTTCACTCCTTTCATTTAAGTTGAATAAATGTGACAATATATTCAAGTAATAAGCAGCTCCGTTAACTCATCATTATAGACTCTGACTTATAGACCTTCAAAGAAGTATTGTTTTTCTTCGCCCATATTCTACCTCTTCATGGTTCTTGGTCATCTTCTACTTGAGCTTCTTTGTGGGATTTTGTCATCTCCTTGGGCCATCTTCTTCTTATAGTTTTTTTTACTTTCCGCTACCCGAAGGGAAGGAAAGTATAGTAATAGGCCCAAAAAAAAAATTTGGGTTTTCTTCAGATCTTTACGTTTCAGACCCTACTGAGTCTAAAAAACCTAATTTCGGCGCGTGGTCCGTGTGTATGTGTGTGTATGTGTGTGTGTCTGTAGTTCGATTTGCGGGAGAACGGCTGATCCGATTGAGCTGGTTCTTTTTTTGTTTTCTTCGTTATTTTTTGTAGACACCAAAATAAGGTTATGGACGATTTCGGCCGAAGGGAATGGGGGGGGGGGACGAAAATGTATCAAAAACTAGGGTTTTTCGCATTTTTCTCAAAAACGGCTCTAACGATTTTGATTAAACTTTCAAATTATTTTCTCCTAATCAATACCTAACTTTTCTTCTCCATACATATCTCCATGAAAATACGGTGAACGGAGATAAGGGCCCCTGAAGCAAAAATAGGTTTTTCACGCTTTTTGGCAAAACGGCTTCAGCGATTTCCACCAAACTCACAGGATGTTTTCAAATAGTTAATAGCTATATATTGTTCTCAATAAATGTTCTTGTGACGGTTCATTGAACAGAGATAAAAATTAAAATGTGTCAAAAATAACGTTTTTTCGAACATTTTCGTAAATTCCAGGGTAACTTTTTCACCAGATGTGATAAATCCTAATGGAATGTCTTTTGGTTACCCATACCAACATTTCGTTCTCCATAATTATTTCTGTATATATATGTTGAACGGAGATATAAGCCAAGTTAACTGAGAAAAGGAGATTCGTCGAACATTAATTGATCGGTATTTCAATTTTCTCAAAAACGGCTCTAACGATTTCGATCAAACTTTCGGAGTACTCTCAGCTAACTAGTCCCTACATTTTGTTCTCTATAAATGTTCCTGTAAAAATGCGTTGAACGAAGATATAGCGCCCGTCTATGTAGGTGGTGTTCGAAATTACGGGGGTGGCGGAAAGTTGTGTGTTGCTACGCACCAGATATTTTCTTCTTCTTCTCAAACTTCTTTTCGGCTTTCATCTTGTTCTGGATTCATCTTCTTTTTATAGAACTTCTTCTCGGATTGCGAGCATGACACACCAAAGGAGACGGACTCACCAAACAGGTATGTTAACTTTAGTCTTTCATGGTTCTTCGGCTTGTTCTTTGTTTTATCCTTCTCATTTTTCTTAGTCAATAAGAAGGAGCAGTAAACAGAGGAGAAAAAGCACCATGAAAATTGGCAAATGAAAAAGATGAAAGAAGAAAAAGAGATCCTTCTTGTTCTTCTCGTTTTCTACTGTGTCTCTATTTTTTTTTTTTTTTTGTTCTTTTAAGCTTGTCTTCATGTTCTTATTGGTTCCTCTTCGTGTTTTTATTTTTTCTCCATCATCCTAGTTGTCCGTAATAGTTTTTCATTACTGCCAACATTCTTGGACGTTCTTCCTGTAACCTCAAAAGAGGTTTTTTTTTAACTTTTAAACCCAAATCGTGGACTAGGGTTCCTGGTTGTAACAAAATTAGTATAAATTTATGTTTATTATTCATTCTGAATAATAACCCTATGTTTTCGGTCACGAAAAATTTTTTACAACCCCTCCTCAAAATTTGATACTTTACGTTTCAAGACTTGGAGATTCTAAATTTGCAATGTCCGTCCGCCATCCCCTGTCCCCCGTCCGGGCCATTTTGTGCCTTTAACGTTGTCTAAAAAATTCGTTCTTTCGCACAAAAATCCGATTTGGTATCTTGTTATGCCCGCCATCTCGGCAATCCGATTGGACGAAGCCCGTGGTTGTAATGGGCAAAAAACGGTTAAAAAAATTAACGAAACGCAGTACACGGCGAGAGCTACAGCGGAAGTCAACGTTTCGTCGTTTGAACTCCCTCCGTCCCATCCGTCTCAATAAAAAACGCGGCGACGCTGCAGGGCGTGCGGCTCAACTCCCCTTTCGCCTCACAATGGGTTCGCTCGAAGAGCCCGACGGGGCAAAATCATCAGACGTTTTGTTTCCGTAGTACCATTGTAGCCAGGACATGTTTCGTATGGTTTACTAGTATTTGATGCTGAATCGAATGGGATGGGGGAGCACTAATACTAGGTCAAGCTGTTCATGAGAATAATAAACCATTGTGTAATAATTTGCAGGGTTCTTCAACTATTCAATAAGATACCGGTTTTTTTCAAGAACAAATTGACAATGGAGAGACCTCTTAGTTACTAGGTCTTTGGTGTATACGGCAATCATTATCCAGATCAGTAGATTTCGGGCCGCTCATCTAGGAATGTGACATGGCTTGTTCTACCGATCATGACTAATGGGTTAGGTTTTGTCTTTCTCGACTTCCATCTCTGTGAGGGGCTCATCCGGACCTTCCAAATACATGTATTGGCAGGTGCAGTGCCCCGCCATTCAAGGGATTTCTTAGCTCAAACGGTTCAATTCATTAGTCAGGGCTTTTGGGACACCGAAAATCCTCTGATGACGTTAGTAAAGCAATATGTCCTGCCCCCATTAGTGTCTTGGCTTTCACTAACAGCCATGTGTGGCTCTTCCACAGCTTTCGGGCCGGTTATCAGGTTGCTTATAGTCTTGACATTGGTTTGGACCAATGACTATTCAGACTTGGGCAAGGACTATAATTTCCAAGTTGAGCCACAACACGTTATTAAATATAGAGAACTCAAGCGCTTACCTCTGAGGAGCGAGGTGATTGTGCCCTCTGGTAGATCGACAGTGCATCTCGATGTCTGGGACGGAGCGAGCACCCTCGTCAGGCGGTAATACTCCGCTTTCGTCGGACGCTCCCATGAAGCCTCCCGAAGCTGATAAATGGGGCGTAGGCGAAACAATGAGGGTCGTTGTACAGTCTTGCCGCATAAGTACCGGCTTCGTTCCTGTTTTCGCCAGCAACATCGTGTTCTCGTCCCCTGATCCATAGCCGCTATTTTGTCCGACCAACTCCTGTGTCGTCATGTCTCAAAAGTCCCCGTCTACCTCCTGTAACAAATACGTAGAAACCTGATTAAAAATAAGTTAAACACCAAAAATCCATCATTTATAAAGAGCGTAACTAAATCAGGTTGTAGATATAGCTGAAATTCCATCACAAACCAATACACCTTAATGTTAAGCCTGGTCTAGGCAAATATGATCTGGTTAATGCACCCATGGGTTTGGTATTATATACTTTCTTAGAGACATATGGACGTAATGTAATAGTGGTGTCTCTTGAGGAAGGGTTGGCAACAGGAAATTTTAATTCAAAGGTCTGTTGACCCAGGCTCTACCTTGCAATGGTTTTAGGCTCCCGCAGCTAACTCAGCCCTTTCCCTGCCACCGTTATTGAATTTTCGGCAAATTCAAACGAAAAAAACTCGTAAATGGCAGTTTTGCTTTTAGAATTTGATCACAATTCGGAATTAAATTTCTGAATCTTTAATTTTTTTTTTATTTGTGGGTGTCCGACTATGTACGCGGAGACTTGTTGGAAAATTGAAGTATTTCGAGCCTACGTGCTGTAACTCAGTGGAATACACTGAATTAAATTTATATCTGTTCGGAGACAAACGCGTTAGGTCAATTGCGTCGAGGAATGACTAAACTTGTTCTTGCACAGGATCGAGTTCCTCGGTTATGGGATCAGAGGAGCCTCGAAGTGTAGTAAATCCATTACTTACCTCATGAAAAGGGGGGCGAAACCGTGCGCCGCACACTGTTTGCCAGCGGAGCGGAAATACTTTCATTAACTTTGCACAACACGGGGGATTTGATGGGAGGCGCGGAAATCCGCAGTTCCGGAGCCGCGTTTCTCGTCGAGGGAAATACGACCGTCGCCTTATTCGACGAGCTGACACCTCCGGCAGGCGTCTCGTGTTGCCTTCGCTCGCTTCATTATTTAACGAACTAAGAGGAGAGTTGTAACAATTTATTACATATTCTGATGTCTCACAATGCGTAAATGTTGGCAAATAAAAACTGAACCGATAACGAACTCAGCATTCAGGACATAGAGCAGCACGTCCTCGCACTGAGATGTTGTGGTATGGCACACAAAGCGCACACTGCTGGATGACCGTAGTACTAGCATTTGCAGTGCGAAGGAGGCCTGGTCTTTTCCAACTCTGCATCGTTACTAGGCTATTTGTAGGTGTTTAGCACCATCTAACTTCTTATGAAGACTGGACGACACATCGAAGGAGGGGCCTAACGTCTTATTTCAGCTCCTCTCTTCACTATCCAGGTATATGTCTTGGCGGTTGCTATTGGCAATTTAGGGTGTAAAATATCATGAGAGAGGTGGGCATATGCATGAGGGCGCACTCGCTCCCAGTGCACCAAAATTACCCTTGCAGATGACAACGGTTTATATAAGCGCATTCGTCCCCGTGCAGTTCAACGAAACGAAGCGGTTCGAGCTGAAGTTAAACTGACAACCGTGAAATTGACTTTTTAAAAGCCCGTCAATTCGAGGGAGGTTCGAAGAGGCAACAGGGGGACAATCAACGGGGACGGATATTATACTAGAGCTCCGCTCGTACATCATTCATGAGAAGTTCGCAAAGATTGTTTGTCACAAACACGATCGTAGTGGAATTGAGTAAACCTCTCGAATGTCGACACACCTTGCTCAGGCCTCTCACCCAAATGACCGCCCTCTATATCCCTGGCAATCTTCAATAACCTGGCTAAAGCCGAATACCGCAGGCCTACGTTTTGGGTAACAAGAACAATTCTAATTGTGGCACAATCGCGGGGGAGTAGACCCAAATCCATTTACATCCTTCGCTTTTGACTGCAGTATATTGGAGAAAAGTGAAGTTCCAGGGTTCTGTGGGTAGAAGGTGGTAGAATGATGAAAAACGCACTGAATAGTTAAGAAAAGAAATAGTGGCTTTGATGCAGCTATTAAAGTATTCAGCTTCTAATAGTTTGTGAACACAAAGGTTCATAGGGAAATTATAACCAATGACGAAGAGTGAACTTGTGAACTTGTATCAAAGCCATATGTAAGAAGTTGGACCATGAATTCTCCAGTGATGTCCTCTCAATTGTACCTCTTTTACTTCCTCGGTAGGTAACAGGTTGTAAGTTGACGAAATCGCTGCATCTTCAGCTTCCACACCTGTCGTCACGATGTCGGCAGAAGAATTGAATTACTGACCTCCAAATAGTGGATCCGCTGGAAGGACCTCACCTTTCACAGTTTCTATTCTAGCCACCATCTTGTATGATGGCCATACTTGTGTCGGAAGACATCAACGGCCCTGAAGCCTCGTAATGTAATTAGCTCTTCTCTTAACGCGTTTAATTATTGAATGCTTTGTCGTTATTTAAAACCCGAGAAAGGAACTTCTTGGACATTTTCTTCGTTTGAAGGTCATCTGAATCCATTCAGGAATATTTGAGAGAATGATGTGTGTGTGCGTGTGTGTGTGTGTGTGTCTGTGAACGCCTTTGCGAGGGAACAGCCAAACCCAAATTTCGTGTTTGACATCAATGCCAGTACTGAGCGCTGAAATGAGGGTACCAGCATACCCTACTTAGAACCAACACCGTAGCTGCGCACAACCAAATATCAAAAATGTCGACGATAATCGGTTTTATTGCCGTTATTTTTTATCACCTCTGACATCAGATGCACCTAAACGAATACGACGTAAAATATAAATTTTCATGTTTTTTTAAACGAGAAAACCACAATTAATACTAGAATCGAACAAAAATATAATTACATACAATATCAGTTTTTCTTTTCTCTTTTTTTGCCTTTTATATAAACCCAATAGCATGACCAAAATTACCTCTATTTTCCTCACGTTTCACAATGCAAATTTACCGGGTCTTTCACTCAAAATGCCGTTTTATTTAATGAAAATATTATAATCCAGCTTCCTCCAGCAACCTGGCATGAACCTAAGCTTAAAAATTGTAGGGGTCGGGGCCGATCGTAATCTCTCTCTCTTGTAGTTTTTCGAGAAAAAAAACTATCAAGTAAAAAGAACGAGTTTACTTTGATAAGACTTCTTATAACATCAGGGTGGGGCGGAACAAGTCACACGGCCGTAAAAAAAACAATAAATAAACAATACCTTCCAAATATAATGCTGGTACAAATGGGCTCAAAAAACGTAATTAGAAAATGAACGAAAGGAGTGTGGCGGCAGCTCATTAGGCTCTTGTTTGGTTTGAGCGACATGAAAATATTATATCTCAGAATTCCTCAAGGGATGAGTTTCTCCTTCAATTTCTATTTCCAATGCGGGTGCTTCCATTTTTAAGCTCCGAAGCGAGGAAGAGCAGAAGACCAGCTTTTTCGGCCGCAAGGTATGGCAACTCCCGGAGCGGCCAGCGCTCAGTGGGGACGCTTCCCACGTTTTTCCCCGCGTCGAAAATTGTGCCTCCACAATATATAACACGAAGCGACCATTTTCATTTCTTCGTCGTCCTCTCCAGATAATAAGTTGACCAACCGGTGATCTACACTCAATGCAAAGCACATGCACAGAAGATATGGGGAATTGTCTTCACGCTTCGATGGTAGTACTTAATACACGTTTCTCTCAGCTCGATCTCATATCCATCCATCCTACATGTACTGGCTCGAACGTAGAATCGTTCTGTAGAACGTAAGTAGGGGATAAATAGGCGTTGAAACGGGTTTTGAGAGTTCTGGCCCAATAGGAGTGAGGGAAGAAAACCACGCCTCTTACTATAGTATGAGGTTTTTGGCCACACCCCCCGACCAATCACGTTGTAGTACAGCCTTTTTCATCCCCTCCACCCCGCCCATTTACCCTCTCCACCACTTTTCCCAACAAATCGTAGTGTAGTGCGACCTTTTTTACCCCCACCCCCTGCCAGTTTCCAGAAGTTGACCACCTCTCCCTCCATCTGCCCCTCCCACCAAACAATCACGTTATAGTACGGGAGGGGGATAATACACACATATTAGTATAAAGGGAGGGGGCAAAAAGGTCGTACTATAACATGATTGGTTGGTGGGTGGAACAATTGGAAGGAGAGGTGGTCAACTTCCGGAAACTGGGGCAGGAAGGTGGGGGTAAAAAAGGTCGTACTACAGTATGATTGGTTGGGAAAGTTGAGAGAGAGGGTAAATGGGCAGGGTGGAGGGGATGAAAAAAGGCTGTACTACAACGTAATTGGTGGGGGGGTGTGGTCAAAAACCTCAAACTATAGTACCGGTCGTGGTCTTCCCCCACTCCGATTGGGCCAGAACTCTCAAAACCCGTTTCAACGCCCATTTATCTCCTACTAACGTAAAATTGAAAACCTCTGCGCAAGGTCCTCATAGCCTAACCTCGTCCGGTAGCATCTGACCATTTCCTTCCGTTTTTCGCGAAATTTCTGCCGGTTTAGTCATTCCTGTATATCTTCATACACGATTCCCCACGTCAGCTCTTTGACCTGAGCTGCCGAGTTAAATTTAAACAGAGTTTTTCCTCCGTTTAAGGTCCAAGCAAATTTCAGGGCGTCAATGAGATGGCATTCCCGAGCTCCAGAAACCTCGACGCATTTGCTCGCTCTGTCTCCACCCTCAGCAAGTAACCAGGGGTAGTCTGCCGAAGCATCAAAGCACTCTTAACGAATCTGAGTTGCACTCGCAATTTCATCGAGATATCTGAGGCTCCACATCTCAGCGTTACGCAATATCACCGAGTCGTCCAAAGCATCCTGTATTCGACACATCGGGCTCCAGTCTTTGTCATTTGCCCTCATGCTGATAGCGCCTTTTATTTGAAGGATTTAACTGCCCCAGACGAGCTGAACGGCACTCCAAAGTATATTTGCGGGCAATTGCGGGAAGTTGCGGACCTTGATTCCATCCGCAAAATATTCGTGGATCATATCCATTCCGCCCGCCCCTCTTACCACTCTAGTTTTATCTGCATTAACTGAGCACATAATCTTCCCTCTATATTCAATTCAGAGCCTCCGAGTAGGCATAAATCATCAGCGAAACTCAGCGTTAAAATGTCATTTGCACCATCCACAGTCACTACATTGAATCAGGTAAAAGTTCAAAAAACATGTTATGTCACTGGAGTGTGACACGAGCGATGTTTCTCAGATTCTATTGAAATCAACGTACTCCAGGGAAAGCAAATCAAGTAACAAGATTTAAAAAATAAAACGATACTCATTCCTTCATTTACACGACGAATATGTTACTATTTTGAGTACATTTGGAAATTATATGGACTTTTTTACTTTCCTCAGCCTTAACTATAGGAAGCCACGTAATAGGTTGAAAAAAAGAGTTTCTTACAGATATTCCCCAGATGTTTCAAGGAGGTCTACAGCTTTAACTATTTTGATTAAATTGTGTTGAATCAACAGCCCTAAATAACACCAGAGTACCATAATATTTGCCTATGTGGGAAAATTACGTAAGCACAATACATCATCGAATATTCCGAAGAAAATCGATTATAGCGCAGTTATTACTTTCCGCTACCCGAAGGGAAGGAAACTATAGTAATCGGCCCAAAAAAAAATTTGGGTTTTCTTCAGATCTTTACGTTTCAGACCCTACTGAGTCTATAAAACCACATTTCGGCTCGTGGTCCGTGTGTGTGTATGTGTGTGTGTCTGTAGTTCGATTTGCGGGAGAACGGCTGGTTCTTTTTTTGTTTTGTTCGTTATTTTTTGTAGACACCAAAATAAGGTTATGGACGATTTCGGCCGATGGGAAGGGGGGGGGGGGTGGAGGACGAAAATGTACCAAAAACTAGGGTTTTTCGCATTTTTCTCGAAAACGGCTCAACGATTTTGATTAAACTTTCACATTATCTTCCCCTAATCAATACCTAACTTTTCTTCTCTATACATATCCCCATGAAAATACGGTGAACGGAGATATGGGCCCCTGAAGAAAAAATAGGTTTTTTACGCTTTTTGGCAAAACGGCTTCAGCGATTTTCACCAAACTCACAGCATGTTTTCAAATAGTTAATACCTACATATTGTTCTCAATAAATGTTCCTGTGACGGTCCATTGAACAGAGATAAAAATCAAAATGTGTCGAAATTAACGTTTTTTCGAACATTTCCGTAAATTCCAGGGTAACTTCTTCACCAGATGTGATAAATCCTAATGGGGTGTCTTTTAGTCACCCATTACAACATTTCGTTTTGCATAATTATTTCTGTATATATATATGTTGAACGGAGATATAAGCCAAGTTAACTCAGAAAAGGAGATTTGTCGAATATTAATTTATCGGTATTCCAATTTTCTCGAAAACGGCTCTAACGATTTCGATCAAACTTTCGGAGTACTCTCAGCTAACTAGTCCCTACATTTTGTTCCCCATAAATGTTCCTGTAAAAATGCGTTGAACGAAGATATAGCGCCCGCATATGTAGGTGGTGTTCGGACTTAAAGGGGTGGCGGAAAGTTGTGTGTTGCTACGCACCAGATATTTTCGACATAAATTCCGTTCAAACGAACTCAGCTTTCTCCAAAAAATCAGGGTGGTAGTCCAATGAATTACCTACACGATTACCGTTTGATAACGTTCATACAATAATCAATGACAACCTCAGAAATTCCAGAGTTCGAAAAATTGTTTCAATTGTACCATTTATCACAATCTTTACCCAATAATTCCAAAAATGTCAAGACGATCCTTCTCAAAAAAAAATCAAATTGAATGTCTTACAAATCACTTATTCAACAATCGCTCAACACTGGCCGTATTACAAGTAGGAGCACCTCTATAAATTCTGGAACTTTAAGTGCCACCAATTTCAACTTAAATTTGGGCCATGTTCTCCCATGTTCACATGAACCGAGTAAAAACATATTTTATTCGCAGGTACTGCTTTTGTGATATTACTATGTAGTTTCGCATTGTACGAATGACGTTCTCGCGCTTCCTTCGTTTTCGTCCACTTTCCCGACACAGTTACTCTATTACGTGCGGATTGTTTAGATTCGGAATTGTTGAACACTTACGAATGTTAAAAACAGAAGTTTTGAAATGGAAACGATGAGGAGAGAAAATTTTGAGAAAAGACGAAAAAAGGGAGTTACTTTTTGGAGGGTTGTAACGAAATAAATATCTTCGCCATGTCGGTAGGGATTCGAGACCTTGAGGTGATATTTTCGAACCACTCAATTCGCAACAGCTCTCATTTAATATGAATTGAATTCGTTCTGCACATCCCCGTTTTTGCAAATGCCCCGTCGCTCTTCATTCAACTGCTCTCTTCTTGTAAATTTGTTAGATTCAGTTTCGAAGGAGTTTCAACTCAGTATTTATGTTTATCGTGCAATAGTTACACCATTGTAGAACGTCATAATTTTAGTGTATTTGAATTCAAAGTTGTATAGGATAGCTTCACTGAGGATTTGTGTAAATCCAAAACAAATATTGAGGTAACTTGCCATGCCCCACTGTTATTTCGTTCGGCCGAATAATTCGAGCAGATCGTTTGAGCTAATGAGCTATCAAAAGGACCAATTCGCGTCCAAAGTGACGGAAATTTAACGCGACTGCTGAGGCAGAAACTAACCCGGATTCTAACACTCAATGGCGTCGATTACGTTTCGAAGTCCGCTTCGATGAGCTGATGAGTCGCATTCAAGTTCACTATTGAGAAGAGACAAAAGCCAAGTGAAGCTCCACGAGCTTTTGTGTTATTCGACACACAAAAAGCGGCAAATTATTACGCAACGGTTTGTTATTTTCTAGAATGATTGTGACGCGTGGTATTCAATTCAACGTTGAAAAATCTTAAGCATATAACGTGGTTTCTCATACGCATGCTGTTCGGCAGGCCGAATCAGTTGGGTCTTTGACTTCCAAAATGTTCGCTCTCACGGTTTCCCTGAGCACCAACCCCCTTTGTTTGTACCCGTGAGAAGTCCCACTCCTCAGTTATTTCTGATTGACGATCGATTTCCCCTTCTTCTGGACTTTCCCAAATATCCTTTCCCTCTTCCCTCCTTTCCACAACAGACAGCTCCTCCCAAACTCATTCACCTACGAGTTTTTGGGAAAGTCAGTCGTCTCCCAGATTCGTCTCTCAGCTTGCACTAATCACAACTCAACTCTATCACTCCCTCTCTCTCTCTCTCTCTCTCTCTCTCTCTCTCTCTCTCTCTCTCTCTTCACTTAGTGTCTTACTACCAGTTCACGTTTATTTAGAGTCCTGTGAAGTATCATACAGTGTTCACTCACACTCACTACGTCCATTTATTCCTCAGTTACAAGATCCCCCATTCATGCACCGAACACACACAATGTTTGTGGAGCACTTCCATGGCCCACCTCATTCGACTCAGCATCGAAAAATAAAAGTAAACGATACGAATTCAAGTTGGGTAATTGAACGCGACGAGTCGAAATGATGGATGGTTGGAGTGAGAAGGGAAGCACTGCGAGAAATGAGCGCAGGCCAGGGAGGAACAATAACTTTGGCCACTTGGTCTCTCGAGCTCCTTCAAGCAGTCGAATTCGCCTCACTATATTTACTGTGATTAAACTATCTAAACGCAGTCTTACTCGACTTGTCATCGAAAAATACCTAGGGAACGATACCAAATATCTGGTGCGTAGCCACACACAACTTTCCGCCACCCCTTCAAGTTCGAACACCACCTACATAGGCGGGTGCTATATCTTCGTTCAACGCATTTTTACAGGAACATTTATGGGGAACAAAATGTAGGGACTAGTTAGCTGAGAGTACTCCGAAAGTTTGATCGAAATCGTTAGAGCCGTTTTGGAGAAAATTGGAATACCGATAAATTAATATTTGACAAATCTCCTTTTCTGAGTTAACTTGGCTTATATCTCCGTTCAACATATATACACAGAAATAATTATACAGAACGAAATGTTGGTATGGGTGACCAGAAGACACTCCATTAAGATTTAACACATCTGATGAAAAAGTTACCCCGGAATTTACGGAAATGTTCGAAAAAACGTTAATTTCGACACATTTTGATTTTTATCTCTGTTCAATGGACCGTCACAGGAACATTTATTGAGAACAATATGTAGGTATTAACTATTTGAAAGCATCCTGTGAGTTTGGTGAAAATCGCTGAAGCCGTTTTGCCAAAAAGCGTAAAAAACCTATTTTTTCTTCAGTGGCCCATATCTCCGTTCACCGTATTTTCATGGAGATATGTATTGAGAAGAAAAGTTTGATTTTGATTAGTAGAAGATAATGTGAAAGTTTAATCAAAATCGTTAGAGCCGTTTTCGAGAAAAATGCGAAAAACCCTAGTTTATGGTACATTTTCGTCCCCCCCCCCTTCCCATTGGCCGAAATCGTCCATAACCTTATTTTGGTGTCTACAAATTATAACGAACAAAACAAAAAAAGAACCAGCTCAATCGGATGAGCCGTTCTTCCGCAAATCGATCTACAGACACACACACACACACACACACACATACACACGGACCACGGGCCGAAATTAGGTTTTTTAGACTCAGTAGGCCTCAAAACGTAAAGATCTGAAGAAAACCCAAATTTTTTTTTTTTTGGGCCGATTACAATACTTTCCTTCCCGTCGGGTAGCGGAAAGTAAAAACGGCGCAATTGCAATAAAATGGCCAAAATTCCGAATTCCAATGTTTAGTTAAAAGGGTATTGAGAAGTTGCGTTTAAATGGTCCCAAATGCAGTATGTATTTACTGGTCTCAAATGTATGTAGAGGGAGACTTTTAAAATTACGTTAAAATTATTAACGTTGTTTAGTTGCGAATATAAGATGCCTCCACCACAGAGGCAAGTGATCCATCACTTCATATGCTACTCATCGCTCATCACACCACTCCACATCCCCCCCGCACACCACTGGTTCTTCCACTCAAACAATAGTAGAAGTTGATGTACCGGTTAGGTGAGTCCGTCTCCCCTGGTTGGTTAGTTACTCTGGGTAAGCGCTTTCGAAGTAAAGAGATTATCGTCTGGCCGCTAAGTCAGTACGGCCAGACGATGATGTCCTTACATCGAAAACGCTTGCCCACAGTAACTCACCAGACCGAGGAGACGGACTGACCTAACAGGTACGTTAACTGTAGTAATTAATTTGCTTTAATGCCTAATAGTAGAAGTGTTTTAGTACGATACCAGGTTAACTTGGTTTGAGGAGCGTTCATCACCCCCCCCCCCTCCTCCTCCTCCCACTCGCATCCACTTGCCCCGTTTTTTGCGCTCACTCCAACCTCTCACTGGTTGCCTCAAGGCCACACCTTCTACCCCACGCTTTGATTGCGGAATCCCTGCCTGCCACACTCACTTGCCAGTTGTGTTTGCCAAGTGTACTTAACTGGAGGTTGTAAATACAAAGTCCGAAAAACTGTCGTCATTTTCACTTGTTTAGATTATTCATTTAAACCGAGATTTTTTTCCTCCGCGTTCGCTCCTCAATGGAGTCTCGTTTCGGAAACCAGTAAACATAAAAATATTGGTGTGTAGTAGTTGCGATACGTGGACATTCCCGTCATTTGCAAGTGTACAGCACACTTCGACAAATATTAATATCCTGATCTGTCAGCAAATTTGAGTGCGGTCGATAAGAACTTTTTTTCTGAATTGCATACGCTGAACTTGAACTCTGTATTCAACACGACAGCACCAGCACAGTAACAAAATGCGTTACGTGCTGTTATCGGATGCGAATATCACTAGGTATCAGTAGGTACTTGAGGGGTCTTCCTTTGCTCCGTTCTGTTAATTAATTTAGTCTACTTTTTTACCCCTGCTTTGGTTTGTTCCCCACTCATCCAAATTAATTCTATAAAGGCCCGTAGTCTCGTCATTGTCACTTAGTATGAAAGGGACGTTCTGTAAAATTAGAAATTCAACACAATCAACTTACGTTCTTCAATGAATGACGGGAAGCTCTTTAAACTATTCATATCCTTCCTTTGTGTCTCCTGGACTAGACAGTTACCAGCTCATAATCCTTCCACCCATCAGGGTGAGTTAGAGCCGCGAGTAACGCTCACCGCTCCACATCATGCAGTAACGACTGGATTGTTGTCGAACAAACGTTTTGTTGGGGCTATTGTGCTAAAAGATGTCTTTTCAAGATGAAGCGTCGAACTAGTGAGAGTCGCGTTCTCGTCCTTTCCTTCCTTAACGACATTAATTAAAACTTGTATCTCTAAGGCCGTTAAACAATGTGCCAACCGACGTCCTCGTTTTATTGGCCCTTCGCCTCAATAGTGCCTTCAATTAAGGGCTCCGCGCAGACTCAGCGTCTGTTATGGGTCTCATGAGCAAACAAAGGATTGTTTGCTGATCTCTTCACTATTAAACTATCAACAAGCCGGGGAAGAACATAACAATTTATAACGTTGAATGTCTTGAATGTTTGATTCCATTTCCTGGCAATAATTGAAACTTGTCTCTCGAAAGCTGATAGTAAAGGAAACAAGATTACCGTAAGGGCTAGTGAAAGTCCCACTCCCCTTTTCACCGTCATCTCCCATCTCCGTCGTCTCATCCCTCTCTCTCTCTCCCTCTGTAAACGGCGCAAAAGCCGAATAACGAGTTACTAAAACAAACAACTCGGGGTAAAGACCCAAAACTGTAGCGAAAGGAGAAAAATCGGGAGCTTAATGTTATAACGATGTTTCAGTCCCTGGTTCCGGTAAACCGAACTGAAAAGCAAGCAGCAGGGCAGCTAATAGAGACGAATGACATCTGGCTCACGCTTCGTGATCAATGAGGCCAGGGGATGATATTCCAGCGCTTTTAAACTCCCGATTCTTCCAACTCCCTTCGGTTCGCTTCGAATAAACTATCAACACCGTGTGAATGTTTCACATTTCAACGATGTAGTCGCTACGTCCGAATATTCAAGCAAATGAAACCACGAAATAAATTATTTATGCACAGGTAAAAATTGAACGAGAACACGTATAAAATCAAAGTAAGGGAATAATTGAAAGGGAGGGGGGAACCGTTGAGTTTTCTCTGCTCTGCCGTCAGTACTTCGGTTCTCTCTTTCCCTTTGTACATTGCAGTGGAATGGGAGTTGGAGGAATTGATGACACGAGCAAATGAATCGGGATTTAGGGGTGCTTATGGTCGAGAGCACGCGAACGGAATGAACGTAAACAAGATGAAGATACGATCTTAGGAAACCCGAACTTGCTACTCAACATCGATCGAATCAAGTTCCCTAAGCTGGGACCAGATGATACCGCTCTCGAAATTGTCAACGTTTCAAAGAGCTCGAGAAACTCTGGAGTAACCTTGCCGAAATAGTTAAAGATCTTCAAAATGTTAAAACTACATAAGCGTTCATGCTTGAAGGAGCTTTCTAGCTACATGACCGATATCCATAGGCGTAGGCCCAACTTAGAAACGCCTGAAGAGCACTGAAGAGTAGTAAACCTAAACTTATTCAACATGTTGCAGAACAAGAAACTTATCGTAACAGTTGAATAAAACATCTTCCCAATCATATTGTATCAGAGTTTAGAAAAAACCTCTAGTTGCGTTGCTCGTTTGCGCTATGTATGAAAGTAGTGTAAAAGGCGGCATCAGTAACTATCCATCTCAAATTAGTGATCTGCTGAAACGTCATCCCACACCACTACCCAACAGACTTCGGTACCCACCTCAGAATCTTTTGTTCCATTGCCTCTTAAAGAGCAGTGTTGCCAACAGTCCAAGTGTTTATCGACTAAGATAAGGAATTTCAAGTTATTGCTGTGTTTAAAACGGTCGTATGATTTCCATGATGAAAAGGTTGCTTGATAGAGCACCAATTGAGCTGTAATTAGAACTAGTTCACGCAACCCAGTAAGTCTAGGTAACATATGTGACCTGGTGTTAGGACGAGAGAAAAAAAAAAGCGTGAGAGCTGAGTGACAACGCCCCTTTTTGGGCTGGACCTGGGAAGAGCTGAGAGTTGGAATCCAAGGATGAATGGGAAGAGAAAAAAAAAGTCCAAAAAGGGACTATTCGTCGTCGGCTTGGAAAATAAACCTTAAGCCCTATGTCGGCAAGAGGAGCTGATTGAACAGGGTAGTTTCCAGTGCCTACCATTTCAAAGGATTCAGGTCAAAAAGAGCTGAATGCCCGAGGGGGATGGGTAACTTGAATGGCCCGATAGGGTTCTGATTAAACGGTCACTCGATGGAGTTCTGATTGAGCAGCCAGTAGAACTAGTTCACATGGTGGGTCTCTGGATATGTGAGCTGGTGTTAGGGTGAGAGCACAGAACTACGCTACGGACGGCGATAGAGTGTCCTGATAAGAGTCTGGTCTGGGGGGGGGCAGCAACTAGGAACGCACCAGGAGAGTTTGTGACGGATAGGCTAACGCTTACGATGGTAAAAACCCTTTGTCGACTTTGGAAATAATACTTGAAGCACTTTGAACTACTTGTACCAAATTGAACTTGTAGTTAAGCCCAAGGGCGACAAACTAATTCAGTCATATTTTATACGTTCAGGGTAATAGCTTAAAATGTTTAATTATTAGCTTGAAATCACTCCTCTGATAATCATGTTTTGTTAGCAATACTGCTCTCTAAGGGGCTCTGAAAGAGCCAATTCTGAGGCCAGCGCTTACGTTATTGACAGAGGATCGATCAGAACTCCATCAAATGACAGTTCTATTATAACCCTATTGTGGTAATCAAGAACCCCTTTAAAACAGTCATCTGTCCATTCGTCAATCAATTAAAGTCTTAATTGTTCTCTTCTTCTCTTGCACCTAGCAATAACTTGATATCCCTTCTCTAAAACGACAATCACCTGTTTTGTCGGCGACAGTGCTCTGTGAGAAGCTCTGAAACAGCTGATTCTGAGCGCGGGGCCGACGTAATGGACCTCCTGGAGGAGGTTGGCCTCTCAGTGATCTCTCATCAGTTGGAGTAGAATTTCCAGCCAATTTCGTTGTGTTTTAGAGGTTACTCGGGCGTATTTTTCCCTTCCTTAAATCCGCGCTTTTTCTCTCAAAGAATTGGATAAAAAAATGTAATTGTACATCAGAAAATTAATTTGTACCTGGAGTTCTCATTTATTGGCGAGCCAGCTTTTTGATGGCGCCAAAACTTCACTCCGGTAATGTAGCCTCCTCCCGAAATTAGGAAAAAATGGCAAAAGTCTTCAAAATGTATTGCAATTTCATGGTCACCTATGAACTAGGTTCAACATTCGGCAACGATTAATTACAAAAATGTTACTTAAGTATTGAGGTATAGTTAGCTCGACGATATAATTAATCTAACATTCCCACAGACGTCTCAAATTCCGTCAATATGTTTGGTATTAGAGCCCCTTTGTTCGTTTAAGCAAAGGCCGCTCACACTCCAGCGGGATATCCTGCTGGCAGTTTTGCTAGCGTACCTACGTCACATCTTGCTCTCCAGGTGCTCGCTGGTGCGCCTTCGTTGGATCTCGTCCTTGACCTGGCTGGACTACAGTCTAGTATCAAGAAGGGACGTCTAGTCGACTACCGCAGACCACTGCAGGCCATACTTCCCGCATTACTGCAAGAGGAGACAGTCGAGCAGCGACTCGCCCTCGCCCAACAGGCGATCTTGAGCACGTGGCAGATGCGTTGGACCCACATCGCGACTCTTCCACACTATCCTCCCCTCGGTCGAGAATAGGCTGCATGTGAGCTGAGGGCGCCCATCCTCTGCGGTGGTGCAGCTGCTCTCAGGCCACGGAGCATTCAATGAGTGGCTGCACTACTTCCAGCGCCGCACCTTCGGTGACTGCCCTTGTGGGGAGCCCACGGTAAGTGCCACCCACGTGCTCTTCGCTTGTCAGCTGTACCTGGATGTGTGGCAGCGTGCTCGATTCCCTCCAGTGGAAGGAGCCTCCTGGCTCCTGTCTTCCAAAGCGGGAATCCGCCGGTTCCACGTCTTTGCCCATGCGTGGGCGAACTGGCGGAAGGGCCTGGAGTCATGGTGCCCAGGGGAGGAGGGCAGAGGCACAACAGCCTCCCCCAACCCTCCCTCAAGCCCCTAACGACTGCTGCGCTGCGCCTCTGCTGCACGCGGATCATAACCACTGCGGCGTAGAGTTGCACGCACACACGTAACAACGCGGACAATGAGCCAGCAGACCTAGAAAGGCCCGGCTCGTTCACCCATTGGGTTATGCGAAGGCCTGACGCATGGTCCAGGACTTCTCGCACTCTCTTTCGTTCCTACTGCCGGCCATTTTCCATTCTCGCTACAGACTACATTGAGATCAAACATCCCATTGTGTTGCGTGCTTCAATCTCTGTGTTGAGTGCGAATAATACACTTTTTAGATGCTGTGACCCAGATAGTATAGTGATCGTGTCAAAAAAAAGGTGGGTTTTCTTCAAGTCTAATCACTCCAAAATACCTAATATCCGCACATGGTCCATGTGTGTGTGGCTGTAGTTCGATTTGCGGGATAATGGCTGGACCAATTGAACTGGTTGTTTTTGGTTTATTATTCATTCAGAATAATAACCCTATGTTTTCAGTCACGAAAAATTTTTTACAACCCCTCCTAAAATTTGATACTTTACGTTTCAAGACTTGGAGATTCCAAATTTGCAATGTCCGTCCGCCGTCCGCCGTCCCCTGTCTGCCATCCGCCGTCCGCCGTCCCCCGTCTGCCGTCCGCCGTCCGGGCTGTTTTGTGCCTTTAACGTGGTCTAAAAAATTCGTTCTTTCGCCCAAAAATCCGATTTGGTATCTAGTTGTGCCCGCCATCTCGACAATCTGATCGGACGAAGCCCGTGGTTGTAATGGGCAAAAAACGGTTACAAAAATTAACAAAACGCAGTACAACGCGGGAGCTACAGCGTTTCGTCGTTTGAACTCCCTCCCTCCCTGCCCGTCTCATTATAAAAGCAACCGCGCTCGAGGCGAGCGAGCGCGCCTCCCGCTCGCTTGCCTCCCAACTCCCCTTTCGCCTCGGAACGGGTGGGTTCGCTTCGAGCGCCCCCGTTCCAATTTCCCCGACGGGGCAAAATCATCAGACGTTTTGTTTCCGTAGTTCCATTGTAGCCAGGACATGTTTTGTATGGTTTACTAGTATTCGATGCTGAGTCGAATGGGATGGGGGAGCACTAATACTAGGTCAGGCTGTTCATGAGAATAATAAACCATTGTGTAATAATTTGCAGGGTTTTTTTTGTGAACGCGAAAATAAGGTTATGGGCGATTTCTATCGATTAGCAAGGCAGATGGGGTGGCGAAAATCGATCAAAAAGGGTTTTCGCATTTTTATCGAACACGACGCTGTCAGTGAACGGAGATAGGCCTAAAATAACTGCGTCACTGGATTCCATCCATCTTATGGAGTGTCTTCTAACAGGATTTTGTTCTCCGTGATAACTTTTGTATTGATCGTTGAACGAATATATAGCGCCCGCATATGTCGTCGAATTTACGTGGGTTGCGGAAAGTTGTGTGTTGCTACGCACCAGATATTTTGAAGGTGCATAGTAGTGTGACGTCTCTTTTCTATATAATTCACTTCTTCCGCTCTTCTTTTTTCACTCTCCCTCAGATTTGAGCCCTCCACAGCACAAAGGTAATAATAGTTTCTAACAGTAAGCATGGTAGCAAACTGTTAAGATCCTTGCAGTTATTAACGTTGAACATCTTTATTTACGTGTTAA
Organism: Pachypeltis micranthus; assembly: GCA_020466155.1. NCBI lineage: Eukaryota > Metazoa > Arthropoda > Insecta > Hemiptera > Miridae > Pachypeltis > Pachypeltis micranthus. Next base: position 37,532,403 of record CM035773.1, read on the forward strand.
TTGATAGGATATGAGTGTCATTGTAGGCTCCCCAGTGATCGTAGTCTAGTGATAAATGACTTAAAGTCATTCTCCGAGGGAACTTGGAGTGTGGTACAGAGCTCGGGAACACTGCAATTTTAGTCAGAAGCGAGATTTACCGCTCAGAGTTTCTTGATAGTCGCAAAAGTGGTAGACCGATGTCGCCAACTTATTGCAAATCCTGTTTTATCGCGTTTGAAACCCTTTATGGATGAATTCAGCCTCGGTCAGCGTAAGTAAACATCAAGTAATGCTTAACAACGGTGTCTATTCAGGAGAAAGCACTAGGGAGGTAAGATCCTGGGTATGACAAAGGAAAAAACATTAGCGGTCGGTCGAATGAATGTTGTTCAGCGAAGCCACGCGGCTTCTTGCCACTTCGTCGAAGGGAGCGTGACCAAAAACCTCGACGTGCAGCTTAGTTTCTATTGAAACTGAAAAAAAAAAAAAAAAAAAAAAAAATAGGCCTCAATGAAAGCTCGTTTTTCCACGATCTGAAGAGGCACTTAACCGCTCAGGAAAGCTGAAGTGGTAGGTGGGAGAAAAAATCCGGGTCAAGTGTAGCAACGAGGGACTCGGGTGCTCAGTAATTACTGGGATCTTTTGCGGTAAACTCTTATTTACTGCCACCCCGATGCCTTTCCGATGGGCCTATCGGCGCCTGAAAGCTGGCACGACTCTCATTTTACCATTGAAAACTTTCAATTCTGGGAACCCTCTCGAAAGGCTTGAAAAATCAATGAATCAGCGGTTCAACCTTTACGCCGCTCCAAAGCCGGGCTTTCAAGTGGAAAAAGCGCCGTGATCGGCTTAAAAATATCAAGGCAATCTTTTCGTTTGAGTTTTCCCTTTCCGTTGAATTGCAACCGGCGAGATACATAATTTCTTGAGCCGTCGCCCACTTCAAAAAACCTCGAACGGTATAGTGCGAAATGGAGGAGACATTAAGCGCGTTCGAGAGACCGCAACGGAATACTGCGATGAAACGACCGATGATTTTGGGCACGTGCTTCAGTTTTTGGACACAATTCGGGTCTCTAACCACTAGAAATGAACTGCCTTATGTTCCGAAAGGCTTTTAATTAAAAGGTGCCTTGGATAAGTTTCTTGTAGAACTGTGAAATCACAATAAATATAATTAGGCCAATTCCAGTACTTCGAGAAACTTGCGAAACAATGTAGACGAAGTTACCGTACCTCCCTGGCGTAAGCTCTTTTCTCACACCGACCACCCCCAAGTTTTGACTCGTCAGATCGTGCCAATTATCAATATTCCTTATTCCATCGGAGTCAGGTCATGTTTCGTATGATTTACTAGTATTTTTCGAAGCCGAATCGATTGGGATGAGTCTCGGAGGTGTGAGACTGCGTCGAGCTTGATAATCAGGAAATTATCTGTAATACTGATTGAAACATCAGCTTCAAATGTTTTTCGAAGTAACTACTCGGACGATGTGTGTCCAATAATTTGCAGCGTTTTATCCTTGGAGTAGCGATTGCTCCTAGCCAAGTCGCTGGCACTGAGCATTACATGGTACCCTCGGCTATACTACTCACAACTTCTTTAACAACCTGCCAGCGGAAGGAAAAATTTAGATTCCACCAACACAAAAAACTGGATTGTTGAATGAAAATTTGCTGTCTACATCCGAATTCGCAGCTTCCTTTCTTCAACGAATACTTCCCTGTGATTTTGCAAGCTTCCTTCAAGCACATTCACCCAAACTAGACTTCCAGGGTCTAAACTGCGACCACAAACGAAAGACCTCGCGAATAGTTGTTAACGCGCGTTTGATGATTGCCCTGCCCCCTTAGCGTGGTTCCCTGCTATGAAGGAGGCTGCCCAGCCACTCCCTAATTTAAGGACCAACAGACATACCGCGTCAGCACTAGCATGGGCCTGAACATCCTCGAGCATCGAGCATCCGCGATCGTCGTACACCGGGTTTCAAAGAGCACGAACGCAAAAGAACCCACTGTTCACACTGCTCGAGAATTTCGTGCCGTTTAGATGTTGGTGAGCATTTGCTCTGAATAGATGGCACTAGGGTTACCGAAAGTTGCGGTTAACGCTGCGTCAATTCTAGTACTAGATTTTCAACATCAAAATGGGAGAAATGTTCAAGGCGTGTTTACACAGAGCAAGCGACTAACGAGCACCCCTTCGATGATTCGCCGGAAGACATCAACCTCGAGCACGAACGAAGCTTCCACGCGAACCTTTCTCGGCTCGAGGCGGCGGTTACGACTGCCTGAGCTTCGAACGACTGCTCATTCGTAACCCCTGTTCGCGAAAAAATGCTCGGGCAGTGCAAATGGGCATTAAGACGTTTTGGTCGGTGCTCTACGATGTAGGCCGGTAGGCATGAAGCATTATTTCATCCATTGGGTGACAGTGAGATTTATTCAGAAAAACGGCTTCTACGTCACCATAGGACGATTGAATCTTTTAACATAATCCGTAAAATCTACAAAATGACTAAAATGCAAATGAACTTTAGCAAACGGATTTTATCAGTATGTGCGACGAGCTTGTGGAAAATAAATACTTCAGGTTGAGTGGTAACTACTTCAAATTTTCTCATGAACGGTTCTTTTTACTTTCCTTGGCTCTATAAAGTAGAAAGGAAAGTTATGTAATCGGCTGAAAAAAAAAGTTTGAGTTCTCTTCAGATCTTTACGTTTCAGACCCCCCTGAGTCCGAAAAACACTATTTGGGAAAATGGTCTGTGTGTCTGTGTGAACAATTTTTAGAGAGAACCACCGTACCAAATCCACTCAAACTTGATATCTCGCCTACAAGTTACCATGAGACGGCAAAAAAAGGGTTTGAACAAAATCCATCGAAAGTTAACTATAGTTATCATAGTGATCAAAACACCAAATATTTTTTTTCTCAAAAACGGCTCTTACGATTTTGATTAAATTTTTTATATTGATAGCTCCCAGTTTGGCAACTATACCATAAAATTCCCATCTATGGGAAAATGACAAGAGCAGCACAATAAATTTCCAAAACTTTCGACGTAATCGATTTTAGAGCGGTTTTTAGAGAAAACGACCGAGCCAAATCACCTCAAATTTTATCTCCAGCCTACAGGTTGCTATGGGACGCAAAAATAAGTGTATGAACAAAATCCATCGAAAGTTAACAATAGTTAGCATAGTGATTAAAACACCAAATTTTTTTCTCCAAAACGGCTCTAACGATTTTTATTAAATTTTTTATATTGATAGCTCTCAATAAGGCAATCATACCATTCTTGGAAAAATGACGAGAGCAGCACAATAAATTATCAAAATTTTCGACGAAAAGCGTTTTTAGCGCAGTTTTTTCCTTATAAACTCCGCTGGAATTTTATTAGAATGTTAAAAAAAATTAGTATTGTAGTCCAATCCAATACCTATAGGGTGAGTGTTTAAAAACGCTCATGAGATACATGGAGGTCACTCCAGAAATTCCTGAATTTCGACTACTGCCGTTTCGCTTACTACCAGTTCTAAACGTTTTCACCCAATAACTCTGCAAAAGTAATTACTATCCATCTTCATAAAAATTGTGTTTACAGCCTTATTAATTATCTGTGTACCAGTTTCTCAATAATGGTCCTGCAATGCATACGAGCAGCACAATAAAATCTGGAACTGTAAGCGCTACCGCTTCCTGCTGCCGTAAAGCGTTGTTTTGACCAAGTTCAAATTAACCGAGTGATAAATGAATTGATTAAATAGAATTAGCCATGTACAAAGTGAATTGACGTAGAGCTAAGGAAAGTTGTGTGTTGTAACGCACCAGATATTTTCTCAGCTAATTGAGATCTGAGCATATTACGTTTATGAAAAATCTCAACGTAAAACGTTTATCGACTTGAGCTCAAGCAAGGTTCGTGAATGCAAAAGGATGCTGAAGGCTGTTTGCCGAAGAAAAGTCCAACGTCTGTGAAAACCGTGTCGTCACAATTTCGAGAAAAGGCTCCCAAATCCCTCGCCTAATGGAAACATCTGACTGACTCCGCGGGAAAGCCTACCGTCTCAAATCCTACGACGACCCCGGGTTTTGTTACTTACCGCTGCCGAAAAAAGTTTCCTAATCTCGTGGGATCAATTCGCGAACTCCATTCTTTCGGGGTGGAGTCAAAGTAGACCGAGCTGGACGTAACGGGATGATTCGTGATCTGCTTCAGAACAGAGTTCAATCACTGAGTTTCTTAGCTCTAAAATGGCACCGAACGGTTTGCAGAGTTGACGTAATGTGAATGCAAAAGCTGGTGTATCACTACATCAAAATTTGTCCGTTGAAACTCGGTTATGGATACGATTTTCCTTATTCTCTTTGTATGCGTATGTTTTGTTTTTGCACGAGAGTATACGGAAATTTCATGGTTTTTCCGTCGCACTTCGTTAACTCCCATAGTGGACGCTCGGGGGGGGGGGGGGGATGCCAATTTAGAAAGCGTGGAATCATCTGAGGCCTCGGGAGGTTCAAAGTGGAACTAGTGGTTCATTCAGCCGTTCAGAACGATCCACTACGTACATAAACAAAACTCCCACCTGCTTGAACTTTTGACCGCTACAGTACTACCCGTTCAGCAGGTATCTCTTGGACTGCTCGAACCGTTTTCCAACGCCAATTTGAAGCTGCGTCTCCCTCGACGTATTAAATTAGCGACACCAGGAGACGAAGTTGAGCTCAGCTTATCTGGAACTGCTATTTCTCTCCTGTTTTCGAAAAGAGGGACGCAACCAGATTAGCTTAATGACGAACCCCCACCCGCTCACTCCTCACCCCCGCTCCATCGCTCCCACGCATTACTCAAGTTCCCTTAATGGGAATTTCTGGGGACAGACGCACAAAGGAGGTCGGATCGACGCAATTCTGCCACCGGAATTAAACGCTTTTGGGTAATTAGGTTTCGGCAGCTCTCGTTGGATGTGTTTTTCCAAGATGTCGATGCTTGTTTTTGACGTCCAGTCGGTTGCTTGAGTTCGCGCCTTGAGTAAACCACTCGTGCATAATTTATGTTAATATCGTACTAAGTTATAGCCTGTAATTCCGTCGACTGTAGGAGAACCAGATCGATATGTGGTTCTGGGGCTTACTACCCCTTCAGATTAACAAACGCTCACAGAATGACCTTCAACAACTGAGTTTTCGACAATGTAACTTTAGAAACCCACGAATTCAACCAAAAATCGATTTTTCCTGAATACTAAACTTTTCTCATCATTTCGTGAAAATGCGGCTACAATATCTTTCATCGATCAGAAAACGAGAAACGGAAGGAAGGAACTTTCTCGAGATTAGAAACCGTCCACTCGCCATCCTCTACACAGCCTCTCCGAGTGGAATTCGAATCCATTATTTATGAAGCTCCTCTCAACAAAGCGAAGCCGTCCCATTGGGACTGCGAAATTGATTAACGAGAGTGAAATACTTTGTTGGGAGTCCTTGCAATTACTGTCTAGGGATCCGCCACAGTACGCTTTTCTCGATTCCACCCTCCGATACATCACAGAAATACAGCACACCTCTTTGTGATTGCCTTGAAGCGTAATATAACTAAATTTAAATTGAATTGACGAAGAATTAAATGAGAACACAAGAAAAAACCGAATCTTATTTGGTACAATTAGAAGTTCTGACAAACCTAGTGATTTCTATTCACAAATTAAAAGTACTTAATGTGACGCGTCATACTACTTTCCTCAGTCCCACGTGCGTTCGTTGATCTAGCAACTAATAATATTAGTTTTTCATTGAATTGCGAACTTGGTGGAACGTAGCTCGAAGTTCTGCATGAAAACTAGTTGCCTCAAGGTTTCGGAATTTATTGAAGCTTTCCTACTTGTACTGCGAACATTATTGAGTAATGGGTGCATGGGGTGGGTGACTGCAACATGATTTTTATGAGAAGGACCCAGCTCCCTTATTTGGAATTATCGAATAAAAACGTCGAGAAACGGTAATTGGTGAAGCGGCAGCGGTTTGGATTCCGGAATTTCCTAGGTTTTATCAGAATCACGGCAGAATTTATAAGGAAAAAACTTCTTTTACGAAATATCTGAAAATATATTCTGCTACTCTCGTAATTTTCTCAAGGATGACACTTTTATCGTATTGTATATTTTATAGTTAGTTTTCACGACCCCTGAATTATAACAGTTTACATCAAAGATCAAAGCAGGGAAACATGGAACGCGTTTTTTTTGAGAATAGACACATAAAAACCGAATGTACTAAGATGCCTAAGTAGAAACGAAATCTGTCGTCCGTAACCACATCAGGATTCTTTTTTTCGAATAACTTGATTCAGCAGTGGGTCAAACATTTGAGCTATGTGATGGGCATACTGTGCAGATGATTACCTTCTTTCCTGTAATCACAACCAACGGGCCCAAGACACGCCTTTGGCTCCTCAAGGTCAACAAACTATCACTAATCGAACGCCCAGGTTTGTTGTAATGCAGAAGTTGGGGAAGCAAAGTCATACGTGCAGTAGCCAGAGTGGGAGAAGGTCTAGCGTGCAGTGGGGTGAGCTTGACGGAGGGAATCTCACTTTACCTTACGCCTTTCCTAACCAATGAAGGCACGTATAAACGTCTTCTATGTTAAAAGGTAAAAGGAGTCGGAAAATTGGCATTTGACTTCCTTATAAATCAAAAGCCTGAGTTTTGAGGCGAGAAGTGCGCCGTAAAATAGCCATATCAAGCGTGAAACACCACAAATCCCTAGGGTGATCCACTCACAGTACTAGCTAAGGTGCATAACTGTTCAACCATAATCGTTCACAATCTCTAAAGAGAAAGCGATTAACTTATTTTCTATTTGAACGAATTTCAAGCGATCCCACGGACCGGATTTGCGGGTGAAGTGTTAACGGCTTCACTCGCTCAACATTTAAACAATTTGCGGAAAAGTACGGCCAACTCATGAGGTGACGTCGTTCGGGGGGGGATTGAGGGGGAAGAAGAATCAAGAATAACGTTCAGACTGTGGTATTTCTAGAATTGCTCCGCGAGAATCGTAACTTCTACCGCCTGGTTCGAAGTGCTCCAGAAATAAATCTCCCACGGAAGCTCTTCGTCGTTATTGCGTGGAGGAAATAAGAGATTCTGTAAGGAAGGTGGGTGGTACTTCGGCAATTCTATGGGGCCATCGGGGGCGATACAGATGGAACGAGAACAAAATGACATTCGAAAACCGTACAACGTTCGCGTGATCTTTTATTACCGAGTGTCGGATTTTTCGTTTGTGTCCTCACCGAAGAGAGAGGGGAGAGCGATCGATGTAAAACGGCTTACTCCGCGGAACCGTAGTCTAATGCGAGCGTGGTCATCGATAGAAATAAACTGCAATTGATTCACTAACAACCGTCGAAGGTCTAAGCCAAAAGACACTAGCACGAAACAGTTACGACATAGCGAACGAATTCAATCGTAAAAGGGCTTCGTGGGTTGCTCAATAATAATAGTTCAGTTGCCGCTTTTTTGACACGTTCAGTGCTAATCCATCTGCCGATCCTCTACTCAATCCCCATTGATTGCATAACTCAGGGAAATTGTGGGACCGAAGCCCACAAAATAACGGAAGACAACAACTCAGATGATAAAAACGTTGCAAGCGATTACACAACGGTTTATTATTATATTGCTCAGCTCGACGTAGTGACAAACCTCCGAGATCCATCCGATTCGACTCAGCATCGAAAAATACCAGTAAACGATACGTAACATGACCTGACTACAATGGACCAAAATTGCACATCCCAGGCACCGGCGGGCAATTGATACAATGTGACGAGTCAGGCTGATGGGTGGTTGGAGTGAGACCTGAAGGAAACGACGAACAGATTACTTTAGCTGTATTGCCCCTCAACTTCTTTCAATTTGTAAACTTCGGTTCACTATAATTTCTGAGATTTCACAGTTTTTGGTGTGGATGCACTCGTACACCTCTGAGACTCGTTTTGGCCGGCCCAGAATCGAAGAATACCTAGAAAATGATACCAAACACTGCTTAGTTGCGATAAAAATGTCCAAATTGTGTTGTTAATTTGTTATACCTTTTTTTGCCCCATTTTTGGGCTTTGTTCAATCAGATTGACAAGCAGGTCGGCATAACTACGAGTAAATACCGAATGGGAGTTTTGAGGATTCAGAATGAATAATAAACCATAACCCACTCGCCAGTAACCTCCCTGGGGATGCCGCAACTGTTTGACTCAGGAATTATTTAAACGTTTTAGAGGGTACTTCCTCACCCCTCTCACTCTTTCTCAAGCTGATTTCAGTTGACCACTTAGGTCTTCCTCAATCGTTCCGCCTGTTAAGCGCAAAACCGCTCTCACCCCTTTGCCAATCTCACACTTTCGTCAACAGAACGAAGTACCCTAATTTTTGAGATATTTGGGTAGTGGGAACTAATAAAAATAGGTTTTTATGGGAAACTCCAATACATTTATGGGTTTTTATGGGATTTCTTTTATTCGCCAGCGACTCCAGTACCAAATAAAATGCGTATGGCCGATTGACTGTGTGCTTTTGTTGCAATTTGGGTACCCTCGGCATCCTGTTGCACCTGTCCCACAGCAAAATTTACAGTTCTTTTTAATAGCTGATGGTGAATAGTGCAAATCCGTCCTTCGCCAGTTTTTTGGAACTCTCCTCACCTTGTATTCCCAACTCAATGAGCAGAGGGTTTTCAAGTCTGACTGCCCGACATAATATAAATCTTTTTATTCTTCCCCTACGCTGTCACTGTGAAGAGATCTGCCAGGAAAACTGCTGCCAGCACACTTTAATGCTACCCCTGCCTAGGGCGCCATCCCTATGGTGACCTGGTTTGGTGGACCAGGACAGGGCACAACACTTTGCAACTACAGTTGAGTAAACTGTAGTGCAGGGCCTGCTTGGCTCTGACGGGTTGTATGCTGCAATAAAGGTCCTGCTGGATCTTTCACCTCTCCACATACTATGGAGATAGCTGCCTACTTATAGGCCACTCATATGTTGAGTCTTGTCTGGTGGGAAAGAAGGGCGCAGCACCACATGATATTGTGTTACCGGACGGTATTTTGGGCGTCTCTTCATAATCAACACTTCCTTCCAAATATAACCGTGTAATAACTATAGGTATCCCACTGATAGAGAGATAGAAAGAGGAGCGAAGAGAAGTCGCAGGCGTCCGGAAGAGGAATAGACCGATCGTTTCGTTGCGCGCCGCGGACCCGATTTTCCTAACCTCCCGATCGCGGCAATGCGAACCATCCTCTCAGATCTGTTTCTTTATTTCATGACTGTACCTAAACCCTCGACGAGGGTTATATCAGTCATAGAAGTTGCGGTTTCGCTAATATGCAAGAGGTCGGCCCCTGCAGCATCCACCGAACTCAGACCTGTGGAGGTACGGCAGGTATGTGGTCGTTAGCCAGTCTCACCGTAGAGAGCTGTTGCCCGTGTGTTACCGCGCGGAGGTGACCACCTGAGGAATCCCGTACCATCTGGGAGTAGTTCTTAATCTGGTTCCCTACCTGATCTTACTGTTTACTTGGGTGGCAAGTTTCAAAAGGACTGATCAACTATAACCACGTTTCTTAGCCATTACCTTCTTTGCGAACTTTGCAAAATGGTTATAGAAGGCTTCCTTTGTAACAGTCAAAGCTGCTAAGTTCGTTTGCCCTCTCAACAACCGTCGCTCACTGTTGTAGAAACTACAGTGGAGCAGCATATGGTTTCTTGTTTCCTCCGCACTGGAGGCACAAGGCGTGCATAATGGAGAGTCTTTCAGAGAGAAAGAGTGGAGCCACGCATTGAAGTCACCATGTCCCGTGAGGAACTGGCTCGTCCAGTGGTCTGGCTCAACCCATTTTCTAGAAAGACGTTCACGGATGTTGGGGAAGAACTCATACGTATCACGTCCCTTTGACGAGGATTCCCATCTCGCTTGCCATTTCTCTAGAGCCCATTCATCGATGGCGGCAAGTTTCTGTTCTGTGGTGAGATCCGCACGGAGTTCAGCTCCCGTTTCACTCTCCACTTGTCAATCATGCACTCAACAGCCAAATCAACTGGTAACTGACCAGTGATCACCTGGAGTGCTTCCGTTGATCTACAGATCTTGTAGGCCTTGGTGATCCACAGGAGCGCGGCTCTCTGGGATTGGGCCAATACTCTCTTTTTGATTGACTGTTAGTTTGCTACCCCAGACAACAGGGCAGTAGCCAATCACACCTAAATAGATGGCCTTATACATGAGGATGGTGTCGTGGTAACACACACCCCAAGTGGCCTTAGTAATGGCACGCAGTGAGGCAAACCTTGCAATGGTAGTGCCTTTAAGGGACTGGAGGTGTTGGTTGAAACCCCACCTCTCACCTATATTCACTCCTAAATACTTGACGTGCTTTTCAAGAAGGAGCCTGTGGCCGCCAAAGCGTATTCTGGGTGGATTATTCACTTTCCCTTCAAGAGGATTAGCTGGGTTTTTCCTCAGCCACCTGCATCTTGACGTGCTCGCACCATTGGTTGACAGTGCGGAGCACGTGGTGGAGTTTTTCTTCAATTTGGCGGACTGACTCTGCAAGATCAGCACAGTCAAGTCATCCACATAGGCGTCACGGCTCGCAGTCAGTCTCCATGAGTTTCCTGAGAAGACCTTCGAAGAAGGCATTCCAGAGTGCTGGTCTAGGACCGAGCCCTGTGGGCACCCTTCTCAATCTTTCTCCGGACGGAGACATGCCTACTTTCGATCGTAGCAGTTCTGTCTGTCAGGTAACTTCTGACGAGCGAGTACAGGTTGCGGGGGATTCCCTTACCTTTGAGTTCATTAAGGAGCGCTGGCCACCAAAGGTTGTCAAACGCTCTCTGATGTCAATCAGAACTGCTACGACGTACTTAGCCGGTGCCAGCAGGAAACACGCCGAATCTCGACAATGACATCCTGCGTGGACCTTCCTTTGGTACACCCGTATTGCCTGCCTGTGAGGTTGCGGCCAAAGACTCCTTCGAGGGACTGCAACATCAAGATTTCTAGTGTTTTGCCTAATATGGAAAGAAGGCTGAGTGGTCTCTCCATGATCGCGGGTCCGACTGATTGCGGTCGCCTCCCTTTTGAAGAGTGACAACGCGCGCAGACTTCCACTGAGTGGGGAACTGTCCGACCTGCAGACAGTCATTAAATAAATTAAGGAGACCGCTGGAGATTGTCCGCTCAGCCTTCCCAGCATATTGCTTTCTATTTTATCTGGCCCAGGAGATTTGTTGGGCTTTAAGGTCGCAAGACCCCTGCCGAGTCGCCTGTTGTCCACAATGGGATGTCGGGCTCGTTCGGAGGGTCCATGATCAGCTCCCTTGCTGCCCTCTGAGCTTCAGTGTCTCGAGCTAGTTGGTCATCTGGGAACGCCTTCTCAAGGAGGGTTTCAGTGAACGTTCGATACTGCAGGCCCAGCCTGACTCATTTGCATCGCAGCTAAGACCTGCTCTACATTTGCTTTTCCTATGGAGGACTTGTAGTGTCTGCCCCAGGGTTCTCAGAGCTCTCCGCTTCCACAAAATTTCGCCAGCCTTGCCGTTTGGCTCGTTTGATGGCGCGGTGGAAGGCCTTCTTTCTCTTGGATGAAGGCAGTTCGAGTGTTGCTCTGGCATCAGGGTCACGAGTGTTTTGGTACATCCTTCTGGCTCTATTTGCACTTTGCTTGAGGGGATTAAGTTCCTCAGTCCACCATGGGACTTTGATCGCCCTGTGCTTCTGTTGGCCAAGTACAGAGAGCCCAGCAGAGTGCAGTGCTGTGGTAAATGTGTCCACTTTGCTGTCCACCTCTTCAGGTGTGGATGCTTGCACTATTAGGTCGGTGTCTGCGGCACGCAGTTCACCTTCCAGTACCCTAAAGAATTGCGGCCAGTCAGCATTTTTTGTGGAATCGCTTTTCGCGCGTGTCTTTGCAGAGGATGTTATCATCCGTAATGGCAAAGTCAATAACCATGTGATCGCTCTGCGTTGCACCTGGTACGACTCGCCAACCCTTCAATTTGAGTAGCAGGGTGTGGGACACGGCTGTGACGTCTATACACGACCTTCCTCCCGGGCCATCATAGGTCGCCTCAGTCATGGGGTCGTTAGCAACAACCAAGTTGTACCTGGTGAGCAGCTCTATATACGCCTCGCCCGCCCCATCCAGGGTTGGGGATCCCCACAATGGTGATCTGGCGTTTGCATCAGCACAGACTACGCAGGGTCGTCCTGATAGGCCTGCTAGAGCCGAGCCCGCTCAGTGGTTCAAGGCTGTTGGCAACTGGTGCGCCAAATTGCCTGTAAATGATATTACAACCAGCTCAAAGCCGCCGGCTCGGATGAGCACAGCGGCCAAGTGCTGGCTGTTCAGGTGAGTGAGTGCGAGCATGTCAATGGACGGGTCGATGCAGGCCACTGCTGCCTTGGCTCCCGTTCTTGCTCCAGCCACCACTCGTGCCTGCGATCCGAGACCAAGAGTTTTGGATCCTATGTACGGTTCCTGTAAGGCGAGGACACTGCAGCGTTTCTTGAGTGCATTTTGCAGCAACTCAGCCATAACTGGGCAACTCTTATTTGTGTTGTGCTGAAGGATTCGAACTGTTTATGACCTATTCATAATCCACTCGTGACTCCTGGAGGGCAATCGCTCGCTGACGAATGGTACAGCGTGCGTCTCGTGTAGAGTGTGCGACCGGTTGGATTTTGCGTTCGACGCAATTAGGCACGCGAGGGGAGCATCACGCTTGCATTCCTTACTCAGATGTGGCAAGGGTCACCAGGCGCACACAACAGGTCTTGTACAGGCCACTGCCAGGTAGCCCATAGCGCTGGCATTTGTAGCACTGAGTGGGGGCTTGGTACTTTCGTATGGCGCACCGCTGCCAGGCTATTTGGAGGTGCCTTGCCCTCTAGTTTTTGTACAGGCTGGGTGATACCTCAATCACCCAATCCTTCTGTCTGCCACGCTTTTTGGTGAAGAGAGGCCTGACATCCTGCGGCTGCAAGCTAACGCAGGGTTGTGCTCAACAACTTGTTGGGCCAAGTCCTCTTTTTGAAGGTCGGTCCGCCCGTCGCACAGCAGCAGGCGGGGGACTCGACCGAGGGGGGCTGACGCGTGGAGCTTCAACTGCGTTTTTGTGGAAATGTGGCTCGTGGGCGCCTTGGCCATTTCGGGCGTTTCCGTCCACAATGACGGCGCCACCTCCTACTGCGGTCGCGGATGTCTAGCACTCGGACACTCAGAGCTTGGAGGTCCGTAGCAGGACACCCGCGCATAAGCGCTTCCATTGCGTCAGGGTTGGAGGACCAGCCTCTCCTTCCTCACATGTCCGCCTAACCACTACCACGTTTTGTCGTGGGTTTTTAGGGGAGTTTGGCAAGCGGTGGAGGCTTTTTATTTTGGTTTTTATTTTTATTTTTGCCCCTTGTTTTGGGCGGAGGCATAGGCGGGGCGCTGCCCTCGGCCTGCACTTCCTGCTTAGTTTGGGCCTGTTTCTGCTTCCCTGTGCGCTTCCTGGCCTGGCAGGCCTGCCATTCCGCCTCAGCTCCATGAGGGGAGGAAGGCGCAGTAGCGGCTACTGCCGCATATGAGGGGCCTGGGGGTACTACCTGGCTCGTTGTTGCTCCTCGAGTTTGGGGGCTGGTGGCACTGGCTGCTGGGCAATTGCCCTACGCAGCTCTTCCCTCACGACAGCCGCCACGGTTTCCCGCAGGGGGAGTGGCAGGGGGCGATGTCGTTGGGGGCATTGGCTTTATAGCCAGCTCGAAATTTCGAAGAGGCAACTAGTTACGAGGTCACGCATAGGTCCTGTCGCGTTGGCCCTCATCCGTGCCAGCTGGCCGTGGATGATTTGGACGTATCTTGCCAAATTTGCTCCATGTCCGACAGTTTAGGGTCCACGCTGTGTCGTGTGCTTGTAGTAGCCGGGTTGCCCGGGCTACTAGGGGAGAAGGGAGATGAACGCGGTTTGCCCGGTTCTTTCCGCCCTTGTTTGTTTGGACGACGAGTAGGTTGCTCATCGTCCGAAGAGGAGGGGTCGAGCTTGGCGAGCCGAGGAAGAGGCGCAGGTGGCGTTTTTATTACCTGCTGAAGTTTTAGTTGACTTTGTCATGTTTTTTACTTATTTGGGGGTGATTAAAGAAGCGGACTGGTGTAGTGTATCCTTGTGAGTTCATTTGTTGTGTGTGTTCGTGGTATGAGCGAGAGGTGCTCGAGGCAGTGTCCTGGAAGCTCCCCTCAGGCATATTGATTCTAGCCCCTTTCGCTGGTCCGTTGAGGGTCAAAGGGAGGCCCCACATGCGCCGCAGCTGCCAGTCCGACCACCCACCGGGACTAAGACGCATGAGGATTTTTAGGCTGCTGCTCAGAGTCAGCCCTCGGCCACTAGTGATGTGGTGAGCGGGACACACGCTATCAGCCGCCCCAGGAACGCTCAAACCTGGTTTTCCCCTCCTCATTCCGAAGGCCGCACCTATATAGGGGATCGCTCAAAGGTGTTAGTGAGCTACTTCCAGGACTGTCTTTCGCTCATTATGAGTGTTTCAAGTGAGTGTGTTCTGCCACGCAAGCCGTTGCAGTGTATTTAGTATCTGGAATATGTTGTGTATGTCAGTGTCGTGAGCTTTAAGCCCCTATAAGGCCGGTTTTAACGACCACGCAGAGGATACGGCAGGAGAATTCTGTACCCCTTCCTGCGGGGGGTGTGTTCTGCGATCCCAGCTAAGGTAGGGGTTCCCAGTGTGTCATGTATGTGAATGAAGTGTAAGTTGTGTCCCTTTTAGTCCGGCTTATACGAACACGCAGGGAGTACGGCAGTGGAATTCTGGACCCCCTACTGCAGGGTGAGCACAGTGTGGCGACAGAGTACACTGTGACGCCCAGCCACAGTTAAGCCTCGTTGGATGTAATCCTGCGGGGACCTCATAGAGGTGAGGTTGTCTTTCAAGCTGGGCCCACCCCGAACCATCCTCTCACTGTCGCTCGACGAAGTTCTTTTTTTTCATTCCATGTTTAATCGGCGCTGCAAGAAGAAACAGCTCTGCCCGGTAGCGACTCCAATGTTCCAGGCCAGGTCATGGCTTAATCCGATCGTGCCCGTAACAAATGGATAAGGTGCGTGTGGGGGGGGGCTTAACTTTGAGCTTCCCTTTAGAGTACTAATCCATGGAAGATCCAGATGGGAAAGGGGTGGTTTGTCTCTTGAGCCATGGTATATTGTATGACGGATCGGAAAGAGCTGGCCTAGCAGATGCAGGAGTGGCCACTCAGTGTTATCAGGGGGCGGGGTTGCCACATTTTTTATACAGAGCTCTTCACACTGACCCTGTGCATGTAGCATCTCCTGCGTATTGACCAGCAACCGAAAATAACATACCTTATCTCGAACAGTCTGGCTGCACTTAAAGCCCTGAAACCTTATACCACGTCAGGGCTTGTTTGGAAATGCCTGACTGGCCTGAAGACCTCGGCAAAGGAAAATACATTAACACTGTGATGGGTGCCAGGTCATACAGGAATAAAAGGGAACGAGGAGGCTGACAAACCGGCAGGGAAAGAATGTGCGCTTCTCCCAGTGGGTTTTGAGTCCTTGGTTGGGACCATCAATCAAGGAGGTTGGTAAGTAGGAGGAGAAGTCAAGGGCCAAACTTGGTTCTGCGAGGCGGAGCTGAAGTCAGCGGAGCATGTGAGGTACGTGTAACTGGCCCTCATGGCTGGTGGGAGGACCTCATGGTCGTCTTGCCATTTGTGCGATAATGGTGGGGACGCTGCATCAGAGAACACCACAGCTGTAGAGCTGATGGTGGAACTGAGAGGACATGTGGAGGCTCATGTACGCCCACACGATAGGCCCAGTTGTAGCCGCAGGGGGGGGGGGGGTTCTGCCAGTATCGTCGAAGAAAATATATTTAAATTCAAGTCCCTTCTTGAATCTCTAGTCAGTAACCCTTGCACTCACTGATGTTTTGGTATAACATTTCACATTCCCATGCTCAAGAGCCCCCCCCCCCTCCTCATCGCTAATCAGCTACAGCTGCATTCTCTTCTTTCCAGCCCTGCTTGACGATTGCCGTGTACATCTACCGTCAAGTTACAAATGTTCTAAATTCTTCAGAGTATCCTCCTTTCGCTGATGAGGTGCTTACTTTGTTATTGAGGTTTAACTTTATGTTGTTTTGGCCACACCATACTTTTGTACGCATACTATCTCTTTCTGAGGTTGTATTTCTTGGCAATTCCTACTACAATCTCTTCTTCTTCTACTTACTCCGACAACATCTTTACCTTATTCGGTTTTGCAACTTTCACCCTGAAATATTTCTTCTTCATGAATGATTTACAAACTCTTCAAAGATGAACACAGTCGCTTCGGGAACATGGAAGATACACGGGCAGAAGATGACCCGCTGAAGTCGACGCTGTAGTTTTTGTAAGGGTATCTTTTCTCTTCATCAACCTGCCGGAAGCGGGAGCACCGAAGTGTTTGCACAGACGAGATTGATATTGGACGCTCTCCAAAGATACCTTTCTGTTTATTTATGAAAATGAGGCTTTAGTTTATACTCTCCTGCCGAAGGTGACGCTCACTTCCACAACACGTTTTCTTCGCTCAACTGTCGCAAAGAGAAAGGTCTGAGGGCCAATTGAGGGTTACCCTAACGAACACTCTGATCCGGCTTGTTATCGTGGAAGAACAGATACGAAGACTTGCTCGTTATTGTAGTATCAGCCCGGGCGTTGGTTGCGCGGGCCAATTCTGTCGAGCCTTCGACCATAATCTAACTGAAGCCCGTCCTATTCCAACACAATTTATATTTTCTTCAAAGTAATGGAATTTCCCAAATTATGAACAGCATTTCGGTCTGTGGAAATACGTGGAAGAACGAGCTATCAGCATACCAACTCACGATTAAGAGCATGGGCGGAAGAACGTAGGTTATTCTCCGAGTAGCGTGTTATACATAAGAGGGTACGGGTTTTCGAACCATTACGTCACGAAGGAGTTTGACCTAAAGGGACACTGTTAACTTGAACTTCGTACTCATATTCTTTTCTATTCTCCACAATCCAAAGGTTGAGATCATTGGTCTTTGCGCTCGAGTCCGGATGAGGAGTGTGTGATTACATACGCCGTGGATATTGGAAAAGCAGGGTAAATTTAGGCGCAGTAAAAACTCGTCCGGATCGTGTAAACCCGCAAAACCTTGCGCTGTGCAGAGGGACACGGAATGAATGAAAATGGCACGAAGGAAAGAGTTTCTGCAAAACTGCCTAATGGCGAGCAGGTTTTATATGCCTCGAATCAAGATGGCTGCCAATATCGGTTGATGCGAGTTTACTACCCCGCAGAACTGGGTAGTAACCAATCACCAAGTAAATGAGGAGATGCGCGTGCTGTTACTGACAAAGCTCCTCTGCTCACTCGGTCGCTGGGATTGATATGTACCGAAACGTTGTGCAAACATTTGTGTATTGCGACGAAAATGAAGCCTGAATTGATTGAGGTGGAGGCAGTTGACTCATCGATTCGGCGCAACTTCGGGGGAACGTGCTAGTATCCCCTCAGTGTACTCATCGTTCACTCACTTTCTGTTATTCGCTGTATTCCATTTCTTTCAGTACCGTTTCCAAACGAGGCTACCCTATGTCGGTCAGCACCGAACCAAAACAGACTGATCACTGGGATTTTTTGCCACTCATTTCTATTTTCAATGGTCTCGCACGAGGCAATTCGTTTTGTTTTGGCACAAAAAGTAACCCACTGTTCGGCTCATACCAAATTACTTGAATTGTTGCACCATTCCCCGGTGCATTAAGTTCAGCTGTTTCTGACCTGGGGCCTTTTAGATCTTAGCCGTGGGGAAGTTTGGACTGCCTGTACAGTTCAACAAGGGTATAGCCTGTAGACAAAGGGATCAACTTCAGGGTAATTTCCAAAGCAATGACGAATTTCTCCATTTTTGACTTTTCAAAATAACCACCACCACCACCACTCGGTTTACCAGCACTTTCTGAAAATAAAACACTCATTTGTAACTATAGACACTCGTTTCACAGCTCTCCTGCTAGTAACTTGCTCCACTCTGTCTTTCATTGTGCAACCAGTTCACGTATTCAGAGCCCCCTTGTTCACTCTCGAATACTCACACTCAAACCCATTATTGCTATTCTATCTGTTTAATAGTCCTAGCTCACGCTTCATTTCTTTTTCGTGCTGCAAATCAAGGTTCACCTCTCGTGCGCCCTACAACCATAATGAAAAGTCTCAACCATGCATCCAACAATCATTCAAAATCCTTCCGTGTTTCACAGATTCGGTTCACTTCGACTTCAATATACTGCCGTATGTAGCAAATACTACCATACTAGACGTAATTTGTGTATACCCTCAATAATTCTCTCTTCAAAACATGATCACGTGCCCGTGCTGTGCGCAGCTCTCCCCTATCATTCCTTCTTTCTCCCCGCTTGATGCCGATCTCAGGTCACATTTTTGGATTAAAAGGCGTACGTCATTTACCGGAACTAGTAGTAATCACACGGTAATTCCGAGCGGGCACAGGTGCATGTGTCGACATTCGCTTTTATTTGTCTGCCCAGAAAGAAGTTAAGGGTCACGGTACGCGGAAAGAGTAATTTATTGAGGGGAAGAGAGCGTTTGCCCTCGGAGAAAACGCAATATAAGGTGCAGCTGAGAAAACATCGATCTCTCCGTCCATAAATTACGGAAGCAAGTTAGTTATAGTTCTTGGTTGAAAGCAGTGAAGACGGATGTTGCTAATTAGAGAGCACTCCCGAGTATTTGTCCGTTATTCCGTCCAACGCATCGAGGTTTCCTTCGGGGCATCACTACGTATTCGTCTAAAAGGTCAAAGATTTAACTCAGAGCACGACGCCTCACACAACTTTCCGCACCTCCGGTTATAGAAAACTTCCGTGCGACACAATCAAAAATCATTTGTGCTAGTGTTGACAAAAAATGCAAATCTAATGTAGGAACTAACGAAGAATCCCACTTTCTGATGTGCTCCGTTCTGCAGATGTTTGGATAGACGATGGAAAAAATGTGAAAATATCTGGTGCGTTGCAACACACAACTTTCCTTAGCTCTACGTCAATTCCCTTTCTATATGGCTAATTCTATTTAATCAATTCATTTATCACTGAGTTCCTTTGAACTTGGTCAAACAACACGTTACAGCAGCAGGAAGCGGAAGCGCCTACAGTTCTGGAATGTATTGTGCTGCATGTACTCATTGCAGGACCATTTTTGAGCAGTTGGTACACAGAAAATTAATGCGGCTGTGAACAAACATTTTTTGAAGGAGGATAGTAATCACTTTTGCAAAGTTATTGGGTAATAACTGTTAGAACTGGTATTAAGCGAAACGGCGGTAGCTGAAATTCAGGAATTTCTGGAGTGAGCCCCATGTATCTCATGAGCGTTTTTAAACACTCACCCTATAGGTATTGAATTGGACTACAACACGACTTTTTTTAAACATTCTAGTAACATTCTAGCGGAGTTTAAAAGGAAAACCCCGCGGCAAAAACGCTTTTCGTCGAAAATTAATTGATAATATTGATAATTTATTGTGCTGTGTATTGTGTTTTAATCACTATGCTAACTATTGTTAACTTTCGGTGGATTTTGTTCATACACTTATTTTTGCGTCCCATAGCAACCTGTAGGCTGGAGATAAAATTTGAGGTGATTTGGTACGGTCGTTTTCTCTAAAAACCGCTCTAAAATCGATTACGTCGAAAGTTTTGGTAATTTATTGTGCTGCTCTCGTCATTTTCCCATAGATGGGAATTTTATGGTATAGTTGCCTTGTTGGGAGCTATCAATATAAAAAATTTAATCAAAATCGTTATAGCCGTTTTTGAGAAAAAAAATATTTGGTATTTTGATCACTATGATAACTATAGCTAACTTTCGGTGGATTTTGCTCATACCCTCATTTCGGCGTCCCATGGTGACCAGCAGGCCAGATATGAAGTTTGAGCTGATTTGATACGATGGTTTTCTCTAAAAACCGTTCACAGACAAACTTTAGTGACACACACACACACACACACACAGACCATTTTCCCAAATAGTGTTTTTCGGACTCAGGAGGATCTGAAACGTGCAGATCTGAAGAAAACTCAACAATTTTTTTTCAGCCGATTACATAACTTTCCTTTCTACTTCGTAGAGCCAAGGAAAGTAAAAACATGTCTGTGGCCGTACAACACTACTTTCTTCCCCATGGGCATCCAGCATATTTTTATTACTCCAGCAGCTATATCCATAAACGTAGCATTTTACACAGAATCGCTTAAGGTTCCAGAATTTATTGAGTTGCTGATAATTAAACCGCCGGCCAGTTGAGCAGTCAGTCCCCAGTTCGTTCATGAGAATGCCAATACAGTTTTTCCGAGAAGGATTTTGTAGGCGGTTTCGTTCGGGTCGAAACTGCACGAAACGCGAATAAGTGAAACGGCGGTTGATTGAACTCCGGAATTTCAGGGGTTGCTCCTAGTTATTTTACGAACGGTATTAAACTTTCATCACGGACTCGATTTTCCTGGCAAGTTAAATGTCAAGTTTGGGCTGATTTCGTTCAGCCCTTCCTTTTTCTCCTAATCGCGTTTACAAGCACACATACCACTTTCGGAAATGGTGTTATTCTGACTCAAACCTTAAAACGCGAAGGTTACGTAAGTTTTATTCCAACAAAACCAAAAAGCCCTAGAAAACTACTAGAATTGAAGGAAAAATTCTTCCCGCGTCCTTCGAATCACGAGCTTTTTTCTCTCACAAAATGTGCGACGTTCAAAGTGTTTGCAGTCTATCATGAGAGTAATTCAGGGGGTTGGAACGTGCGAGATGAGGCGTCTCGAGAGCGGAGAAAAGTCGCTTTGAATCGACGACCGTGATTTACTTCGAAGGAAATTTTCGGGCGAGCTGAAATCCCCTGACTTCATATCCCCTGCCAAGCTTGGAAGCTTGTAGACTTTTTGGATTATGGAGCGGAAGAGGTTACGACCTGAAACACCTGAGCCTCCGGTTTCGAGGAGAAAACTTTTCCGTCGCGGATCAGATTTACGAGAAGCCACTGGAATCGTTTGCCGCCGCGTCAATACAAGTTGAATCATTGGTTTCAGTCTGGTGACGTGTAAAGGAACGGTGGAGGGACGAAATGGTGGGGGGGGGGAATAAATCTGAGAGAAGACCTCCAGAATTAGAAAACTCTGTTTCTATTCAATCCGTTCCCTTCATCGCTATCCGCTTCCTAAAAAGCCCAGAAATATTTTTAGATTTAGTAGATAATCAACGCCGCGAAAGCTTGACGAATCGTCCCCCGATCTAGACGCTCATTATCATGCAATACTCGTTTCTAATACTGGCCACCAAAACTCTGCCGAAACACACACCAGACATACTGAAAACGAAAAGAACCTGTAAATTATCTCGCAAAAATCATGAAGGAAATTAAAGAAGTTACATTAACACTGGCAATTCGTTCATGGTATTCAGCCCTAGTTGGAAAGAAAAATTAGTAGTGAAACATAGTCATGAAGGAAGACAAGAGCGAAGTGCCCTTAGATTGAAAGTGAAATCCTGGTTTAGTGGATAAGTAGTTCCCTCTATGGCACTTCTGGGATAGTGACGTCAGACCCCTCCCCCTCACTCCAGCTGATGTGACGTCACCCCCACCCACCACTCAACCAGCTGATATGACGTCAGACCCCCCTGCCACAAACAGATGATGACCCCCCTCCCCTATCACTTACAGCTGACATGAAGTAACCCCCCCCACCTATCACAACCAGCTGATATGACGTCAGACCCCTCCCCCTAACTGCATCATCATTATGTGACGTCATACCCCCTCCAACAGTGTAACTTCTGAGAGTATCCCTCCTCCCCTATCAAATACAGTTGATATAGAACCACCCCCCTCCTAGTCTACATGTGACGTCATGCCGCCACAGTTGGCGCAACCTCTGAGTGGATCAACCCCCTCGTGTGACGTCACACTCTCCTGTACTATAGTTATTTCTAAGGTGACGTCATGCCCCCACAATTGCCGCTACTTCTGAGTAGATCTACGTCATACCCCAACCAATTATTACGCTAATGCCTAAGTACCTCCTACCCCCCCCCCTCCCGAGCACATGTGCTAACACTAAATAAACCCCGAGCACACAGTCTGACGTCATGTCATATGGTGCAGTGGGGAGGGGGGTGACGTCATTATCCCAGAAGTGCCATAGAGGGAACTATTTAGATATTTTCAAATTAGATAAAACCAATGAGCTCAAAATCACATGCACTGGCACTAACTTGTCTTTGGAACTGATGCAAATTCATGATGATTGCACTTAGCGAACACATGGTTGAGCATAGACTGACTGAGATTAATCTCAGAGTGAAGAAAAGGAATGGGAAGTGGAGGTGACATTTGATGTCCCGCGAGGTTGAATAGAACTGACCTTTAAACGTTTCAAGGGACCACCTTCAGCAAATTAGGATTCTTCAGGGGAAAAAGGACATTTGGCCTATGAAAGGCACGCAGGGTTGAACACTAATGATAAAGGAACTTTGGCCTTTTCGAACCCAGACAATTTCTGGGAAACTGTTTCTAGGAAAATCTGTGACCCTAGAGACGTTTTTTTTACAGCAGGGTTATATAATTATTAGAAACTACCCTTGAATGCTGGATGGCTTATTGTCATTTTGTTCGCAATGTTTTTTCTTCATTTGCCCACAACAGCAATAAGAGAAAATATCTGGTGCACGACATCGCAAAACTTTCCTTTGTACATTCAACGTTCCGGAATTTATTGAGTGGCTAGAACTCATTCCATGACAATTATTGACAGTGGGTGCACAAAGAGTTTAAAAGACTCTTCAACGTGATTTTTGGTTCATTATTTAGTCTGAGTAATACACCTGTTTAAGGCCAGGAATTTTTTTTTCAACTGGGGCTCAAAATTTGATTTTTTATTCTTGATTGTTATGGGGTGCAATAGATAGCCTGGAAATAGCTATAAACGAGACTTTCTCAGTTTTATAGCAACTACGTCGAGGTTGGTATCGATGTCTAGGCATTTGTTGATAATAGGTCGAATCGAACGAGTTTCAGATGTTGCGTCTAGACAAAAAATGGTGATATGGTAGTAATTATACAACAACAATTGAGCGAACGTTATCGTATCATGACTGCCTCCCGTCGCACTCAACCACTCGTCAGCTCGGCTCAACATTTCACGCCTATTGCCTAGCGCCCCCTTCAAAATGTAAATTTTCGTAGTACCGTTGTAGCCTGGTCATGTTTCGTATCGTTTCCTTGTATTTTTTTATGCTGAATCGAACGGGGTGGACCTCGGAGGTGTGAGACTTCGTCCAGATGTGCGAGATGATAATAAACCATTCTGTAATTATTTGCAGCGTTTTTTCGAGGAGAATCATGTCTTCTGTTAAAATAATCGTGTATAAACTGTGACAAATGTTTATAAGTGAAACGGCGGAGGTTGACATTCCAAAACTCCTGGGTTTGCTACCAATTATCAAATGAGCGTTGTTATAAAATCGCGTTGTTATGTTTGTTTAATGGACTCTGATTTTTCAGAACTGATTTTCTTATTGGAAATGTCTGATGATTCGCCTTTTTTCTATGTGACACGGATGATAATTTTATGGTGCTGGTGTGTAATTTTGTACTGTCTATACCAAAAAATAAAAAATAAATAAAATTGTTGGAGTTTTTGAGAAAAAGGGAGAGGTTGAGTGTTTTGATCACTATGACTATAGTTATAACTAAGATTGAAACGCCTTCTAGAGGGCAGTGTTGCCAACGCGTTTGTCTTGGGGAAGGAATAAGATAGTATACGTTTATGCTACAAAGCTCTGGATCAGGTGCCCATGCTGTCATCTTATCTGTCATCACAACTAGATTGACATTTGTTAATTAAGTCAGCCCCTGGTCAGATTGTTTTGATCTTTGAACCAACTTCATTACGACTCATATTGTTGACAACACTGCTCTTTCAGAGGCCTTAGAGTACCCTGATGTCAGCTGGTCATCATAAGTGGTACTTCTGCGTCCCTTGTCTGAGACGGTAATCGCCTTCTTTGTTCATACGAAGCTTTGAAGCAGTGGCGTCATGGATGCTTTGGAGGTCTGAGATCTTATCTGTTGAGCCAGTCAGTTACTGATACGGTGAACGCCCCCACCCCTTGGGTGGTTGTTCACTTCTACAGTAAACACAAGCTTTCCTTAAAAGAAATGCAATCACAGCAATAATGTTGAAAACGTCAAACACAGTACAAATTCAAACTGAGATTGTAAAATCCTTCAAAATCAGATACTTTTCATGAACTTCCAAAGAGGCATCTTAAACAGAAAGGGATTCCAGGCGGGTTGCTTAGTTTTCTTCCTTTGATTTCCCCCTGCGTACGGCTTAATAAGACGGGATCGTTGTTCTCGCATTTACTGACTTTAAAAGGCGCCAACGCTTGTCAATTAGTCAATAATTAACTATCACAAGGGCGTCTTTCATTTGACGGGTGTAACTGGGATGAGTTATTAACGCGAGTACACGATTGATTAATTCGCCGAGAGTGGAGAGAAATTGTGTAAAGTCTCTCGCTCGTGAGAAGAGTAATTATCAGGAAAGCCACTTTGATGGTGCTTACGGAGCGCGGCTTAGCGCGCGTTGGAGGCGCCGCGCGGCAACCAGTTGGATTTGAAAACTTGACATGTTCGGTTGAATAGGTACGAGTAAGTTCAATTAACTTTGACGAAGAAGCCTCTTCGGAGTTTAGGGCCCCCAGCCCTGTCGCTAAGAGGATTTCGTTAATGACGATGTACGCGTTACCGCTTTCGTATTTACGTTCGTGATTAAATTACGTCCGAACTTTTCAATTCGAACGGCAAATAAACGTGCATGTCGCGAAAAAGTACGAGACTTCCCCCTCAACATGACACGAGTCGTCGACGCTCAGCAGCAATTTATTTCAGCACGCATTCCCGTTCGATGCATAACCGAAATGCACAACTTTTCGAGCCTTAGCAATATAAAATTACCTTTTAGCCTAATTTACATGAACTAAGTAGAAATTATTGTAACTTTCTGTTCACAAACAAGCAGTGCTTCTCTTTCCAATGTTTATGCGTCACCCCTACTTGAGTCCTTTTCTTATTGATAATTTAAGGGCCCGCCAACACACTCTTACTTTCATTAAAACAGAAAATACGTGATTGGCCTAAAAAAAGTGCGACGCATCACACAACTTTCCTCTGCCCCTTCACATGTTCGAGCATAGGAATTTATAAAACCTAACGTTCTACAGAGAAGCTGGTAATGCTCGCAGTTCTAGAGTAGTATTGAGTTGCTACTAAATATGATATAACCATTGTTTAAAATCTTGGACAAGTTAATTGACGATATTGTCAACGTGGCTTTTTGAGGAAGTTTCGCTGTAACGATTTTTGAGCTACAGAAGGAAAATAGCACATAAAATAGTCCACAAAACGACGACATAAAAAGTGGTAGCGCTTGAAGTTCCAGAATGTATTGAGCGCCCCTTCCTTAAGCCACGACGACTATTGAGAAATCGATGGATATGATGAGTCCAAACTGCCTTGTCCTGGGAGGGGGAGAACCGTAAGTGTCATTGAAAGCGACCATTTTGGCCTAAATGGTTGACCCATGAATAAAACATGAACATGAAATAAAACGGATAAACATATATAACGATTGCCTATTTCCACTAAATTTGAGTTACAGTATTAGATCAATTTCGACGGTCAAGTCATCATCAGTAACAAAATATCTGGTGCGTTGCAACACACAACTTTCCTTAGCTCTACGTCAATTCACTTTGTACATGGATAATTCTATTTATTCAATTCATTTATCACTCGGTTAATTTGAACTTGGTCAAACAACGCTTTACGGCACCAGGAAGCGGTAGTGCTTACAGTTCCAGATTTTATTGTGCTCCTCGTACTCATTGCAGGACCATTATTGAGCAATTGGTACACAGATAATCAATGAGGCTGTAAACACAAATTTTTTTGAAGAACGATAGTAACTACTTTTGCTGAATTATTGGGTAAACACTTTTAGAACTGGTAGTAAGCGAATCAGCGGTAGTTGAAATTCAGGAATTTCTGGAGTGAGCCCCATGTATCTCATGAGCGTTTTCCAACACTCACCCTTCAGGTATTGGATTGGACTACAATACCAATTTTTTTTAACATTCTACAAAAATTCCAGCGGAGTTTATAAGGAAAAAACCGCGCTAAAAACGCTTTTGGTCGAAAATTTTGATAATTTATTGTGCTGCTCTCGTCATTTTCCTACGAATGGGAATTTTATGGTATAATTGCCTTATCAAAAGATATCAATATAAAAAATTTAATCAAAATCCGTTCCGTTCAAAATCAAGCCAAAAATCAAGCCGTTTTTGAGAAAAAAAATTTGGTGTTTTTATCACTATGATAACTATAGTTAACTTTCAGTGGATTTTGCCCATACCCTTATTTTTGCGTCCCATGGTTATTTGTAGGCTAGACATGAAGTTTCAGCTGATTTGGTACGGTTGTTTTCTCTAAAAATCGTTCACAGACACACACACACAGACCATTTTCCCAAATAGCGTTTTTCGGACTCAAGAGGGTCTGAAACGTGATCTGAAGATCTGAACAAAACTCAAAATTTTTCTTTCAGCCGACTACGTAACTTTCCTTTCTACTTTGTAGAGCCAAGGAAAGTAAAAAGCAACTGAAAGGGGAACAGCAGAGGTTCTCTCATACACAGAACGTTAGGTCGGGTTTTCCCAGTGGCACCATAAGTGGTTATTGTACTAAGGTCAAACAAGGTCTCATAAAAAAGAAGCCATCAATGGAGGAATGCTTTGAGGGATCACCTCATTTAAACACCCATTTAACCCGTTCCTTTTGATGATTTCAAATTTCTCAAGTACATCCAACATACGTCCCTTGGGGCAAAAATGGAGAAATTCAGTGTATTGCCTATCTGTTAGATCAAATGAGAAGGAGTGGCTGGATTCGGTCAGGTGATTTGCAAAAGCTGAACCACCTTTGTTATCCCTATAATCCTTTTCGTGCTCCCTAATTCTTTCCTTGAATTTCCGTACTGTTTTGCCCACAATACTCTAGCCCACAAGAACATTTCAATTTATACACCCCACTTTTATCCAGAATTTGTATTTTATCTTTAACCGAGCCTAATGAAGATTTAAGACTGCTTTGATTTTCAAACCCAACCTTATACCCTCTAGATGGTAAAATTTTGGATATTTGGTCGGAAACAGGCCCATAGTATGCTATGCTAATCCAATTCCTACTTTTAACTACAACCTCTCTAACTAGCTTTGAAATCCCGGCTCTACTATTTTTCTTAAGGACCCTATTCCAGATAGAATTGATGAGCTCTCCATTATAACCATTGCTCGCCGCTATATTCTTAATTACTGATTTTTCATTGAATAAATTTTCCTTATTCATTGGTATAGCTAATGCTCGATTTATCATACTATAGAAAGCGGCATGCTTGTGAACTCGTGGTTGGTTTGATGAGTTATGAATAGTGATATCGCTCTACGTCTCTTTTCGGGAAATAGCAAATTCGTACCGTTTGTTATTCATGGAGACAGAAAGATTTAGGAAGTTAAGAGACTTACCGCCTAACTCAAGACTGAATTTAATACGTGCATCTAGTTGGTATATGCTTTCGTGAAAAGATTTTAACTGTTCCTGTCCACAGTATGAGAATATCATCTACGTATCTATACCAATACAAGAGGTTACTAAGTTTGAATTTGTTAATAATCTGGTCCATATAAATGTCTGCGAGCAATGGTGACAAGGGAGAACCCATGGCGACCCCCGGCAGTGTATTCACTTATACCGCTACGAGGTACCTGCCACAGGGAAAACCCGAGCATACGTTCTGTGTATAAGAGAACCTCTCTGCTGTTCCCCTTTCAGTTGCTTTTTTGTTACTAATGATGACTTGACCGTCGAAATCGATCTAATACTGTAACTCAAATTTAGTGGAAATAGACAGTCGTTATATATTATTATCCGCTATATTTCATGAAATGGGGTTCCACAACTTCATCGCGAGTGATTTTGTTCGTATTTAGTTCAAACATGGTACCACAGGAATGCACAGCCCGCGGCCTTGCTCCCTTGCATTGTGGGTGAGGCCACGACAGGTGGCTACCTCCGCAGGGCAAGGAAGGTAGAACGGAGAAATGCAACTCCTACCCAGGGCAAGCCCTGAAAATGCTGAAAAATGCGCTTGCTCTGCGGATATCGCGGTGGTCGTAGGGTCGCTGGAAGGTAGTTTTCCCATCCCCAAATGCAGAATTGTAACTGTCAATTCGGGTTTCAACTGAAAAAGGGCCATCTACACATTCCTCTTCTCATTCGAAATATGTTTCATATTCATGTTTTTAACGAGCCATTACTTCAGTGCAAATGGTAAAATCTTTTATATGGTGGCCATTTGTAAACTAGGCCAAATTTCAAAAAATATATTAAATTGGTTACATCTCCTGCGTTACATTTTCGAGTTTATGTAGCAAAGTAAAGACATAAAATGTCAAAAACCAACCGTATGAAGGTGAGGAAAGTAGTGTGATGAGTCGCTTCAGATACTTCGTCAAAGTCATAATTTAGTGTTTCGATCGCTTTGATAACTACAGTTAGTATTGGGTGGATTGTGATCATACCCTTATTAGGGCGTCCTATCGTAAACTGTGGGCTAGGTATCAGGTTTGACCTGATTTGGTTCAGTTTTACATAACTTTCCTTTCTACTTTGTGGAGCTAACGAAAGTAATGGCGAAGGTGGTTCTATGAGATGGTGATTTGGTGTGGTGTCGTCAAAAGGAACGACGCATTGATAAGACATAGGAAACACAAACGGTGGGAACAGCTTTACGCTAAGTACGCTACCACTAGGGACATTTTATGTATTTTATTTTTGTTTTTATGCAATGATAACTACGTTTGATTGTGCTCGTTGATGGTTTCGATATAATGGCCGCGTCAATTGCAATTGACATCATCACTTGGTCACTGAGGTTATTAAAACGTGTGATGTTACCAATCGTTAGATTTTGTAACAGACGTTACAAAGCGTTACACTTCAACCATTCGATATTTCGTGACGCTTCTCCGTTACATATCCCGCGTTACATTTTCGAGTTTATGTAGCAAAGTAAAGACATAAAATGTCAAAAATAAAAACGTATCACGTTGATAGTTTGTGAATAATACGGTAAAAGCGGAGGTTTGAATTCTGGAATTTCTGCGGTTGTTCTGACGGTTATTAAACTCTCACAGTCCTCGCATTTCAATAAACTAGCCCCATCGCATGAAAATCGATTTCCTTCGAAATGTCATATAATTAATGGCGCTTCCCTCGTCAATTTCCCCGCGGACGAGGATTTTGTGGTACAATCGTGTAATTTGAAGCTGTCCGTGCAAAAAATTAAATGAAAACGTTTCAATCCTACTTGGTGTTAAATCACGATGTGCGTACGGGAAGCGGTGTCATTTGAGCCGACACACACAAACCAATCACAAATGTCATTTGTCGGGCTTAGTAGCTGAAACGTAAATATTTGTAGAAAATTAAATTATTACACCCAAGGAATCGTAAAAAAAAAGTAAGAAAAATTAACCATATGACGACAATCATAATTTTTGGCGCACTTCGGACCCCCCTCCTCTTCCCTTTCAATCGATGAAAACTTCTCATAATCCCATCTTCGCGTCATTCAAAAACCGTGAACCAAATAAGTCGTAATGAATTGAAAGGAACTCAACATTTTTATTACGCTCGATCAGATAACTTTCCTTCTCACTTCGTATAGCCAAAGAAAGTAAAAAGAACGAGCTCAATCCGTCCCCGGGCGTCTTCCTGTAAATTGAACTACAGAACTGCGCATTCACAACGTGCTGAAATCAGGTTTCCAGAACTTGCGATTGCAATACTTTTGTCGCTCTTTGTGTAACGGAAAGTAAAAAAGGTTTCTTCTGATTTATCGAGAGAAAAAACAGGAAATAAATGTATCGTCGATTGGTGCTTTCGATTCATTTACATCTCTTGGAAAATCCAATGAAATAAATGAGAAAGAAATGTTAAAAAAAACGTTGCTTTGTTCAGCGGAACTGTTTTTTTCAACTAATTCACTTTCGTTCCTTTGAGCTGATCTTAAGATCCTTCGAACTTCAAACAACAGGTATCAAATACAATTCAGTCTCCTCTAATTTGACTTTGTTGTCCGTTCAACGAGAAGGAAATTCAGTTCTACGATGGCCTTCTGTTCTCATTTCTCTTTTCTATCCAAGTAGCTTCAACTGTCATCGATCGTTTGGTTAACAGAGGCAATCTAAAATCGCTCCTAAGCTCCAAGCTCCAAGTCTTCGGCGATTATCTACTTTAATCCCGAAATTACTTTCAGGTTTTGACGTTGAGTCACCCAATTAGTGAATTGACGCATTAAAACCAATTATTCCACTTGATTTCGTTGCTTAAGCCCCCATCCTCGCCTCAACCTACTGCCCCCGCTACCAACTTTCCATTCTTAGAAGATGATTGAAAAAGTTTCTGACCTGGATTTCAAGAAATACTTCCCTTCACTTCGGATTTGAGAGAGACCTTCATTTTCCGAGCTCGGGAATTCGTACAGCGTCTCTTTTCTTCCCGTATTTCCGAGCTTAATGTCGGGAACGGCCTTAGGTAGTTCAGGAAATGTAACAATGTCTCAGGAATTAATTGGCTTTCGTTCGAGAACCCCTCGAATCGACCATAGACCGGAAAGTAGCAACATTTGAAACTTCGTAATTGGGGGACTTCGAAATGCACTGTCCGAAACCTACCTGAGCGTCGGTTGTGTGCATTCGAAGTCAACGTGTTTGTAGAGTGAATTCGTCTTCCTTGGCTGGTGGTGCACAGTGGAAACATCACCTACGGGTCGTATTAGCATCGTTGTGCCAGTAAATTCATTTCTTATTTAGCCGACGAATTATTTTGATTAAATTCGTCCGAATAACACGACGGTATCAGAAAATTCTCTTCCGCGGAAAGATGACGAGAGGGGCACGATTAATTTTCACAATTTTAGAAGAAGATTTTGTCGCAATTTTTGCTTTATAAAAGAAAAACTCCCGCAGAATAGTGATGGTGGTAGCTACCTATACGGTTAGTATTTGATAACATTCATAAGATAATTATGGGCAACCCTATGAATCCCATAATTCAAACCCCTGCCGTTCGAACTTATGTTTTTACCGCTTAATACCAAAACATTGCGCATTAGTATAAGCAAATCGATAAACTTCGGAACATAAAGCGCATCTGCTTTTATATATAATGTTGTCCCAAGCCCTACAAATTTCATTCGAATACATTGGATTTTTCGCTGGAGTGATGGAAATTGGTGAATAGGAGGGTCCGAGGAATTTTGTGTGATGCGCCACACCATACATTTATCAATTCAACGGGTTACTTGTATTTTCAAATATTTTTATTAATTTTACGTATTTTTAAAATTTGTTTGACATTAGTGCCCGAGTCCACGATAATTTATGATGGACAATCCAACTTTCCCTTAATATCACATATTTTAAAGGTGTAATAAAGAGAATATCGAAGCTTAAACACTTACATTTTCCGTCATTCTCCATGTCGCTACCTGTAAATAAAATGACGTTTTTAGCACGAATAAAATATATTTATATAAACAGGATAAAACGCATTTATTTATTGCTGATGGTTTTTGGACGTTCTTCCTGTTACTCAAGTTAGCACATTTCTATTAGGTGTAATGGCATGTTTCCAGGTCCTCAGTAATAGTAAGGCTTCTTTCTCGAATTGCAGCGATATAATTCTAGTAAGGTCAGCTCCATTCAACAGCCTGTACAAATTAGAAAGAACAGGCCAATCGTGTGCCTCCCTCCTCTGCTTCATCTTTAGACTTAATCTTGGCAGTTGGTGACGTTAGTGGGTGAAGGCAGCCGTCTGTATTTGTTCCGCAGGTTCCAATCGTGCCCGAAAAAGAATAAACTTTGGAACTTGCATAAGTATTTCTAAAGAGAGTATCAAATGTCTCGTGAAATCGGATGTCCATGTGGCAAAATATTAAAGGATAAAGGTACAAAATGGTTGTAATAAAATCAGCCGTAACTCTTGTCGATATTACCGGCTTCAACGATCTAGTTCCCAGGTGTCAGGCGTAGGGTTAATATCAAGTAGTTGGGTTCAAGGCCTCTGAGCTATTTGGATACACTTGTTGATTTATCCTGTGCTTCCAAAGCTAACTTACGTCTGGTTGTTGGGAGGTAGACTGTTTGAAGGTGTGGTCACCAGTCAGTTTCATTCAGCCGCGTCAAACTGGACGATCGGCAACTCACAATATCGTGACAGGGAGTCTGACTCCAACTTCCAGAAATAGTCAATCATGTGTGACAATTCTATTTTCAAACGTTACCCACTCACGCACGATCCACTATTCGGATGGTTGGTTTCATTCAGTAGCGTCAATTTGAACTGTGGAGAACTTAACAATCACATGACAGGGGTTTGGTCAACTCCATCTACGGGAATCTCGTCCCTTTACATATTAACCATTTAGAGGTAGAATTGCTATATTTGGATGCAATCACTGAGCGTAAATCCTATCTTAGTCTCCAGCCCACATCCACTCTTAAACGTCAGGTGATTACAGCCCACCATATACATCGGTGGTCACACAAATCACCCCCCGAGCAGGAAGGGGGCTGCTCCCCATGTCAAGTACGGATGAAGTGTAACTTCAAACTTCCCTTCAGGGTACGAATTCATGAAAGATTCAGATGGGAAAGGGTTGGTCACACTCTTGAGGCTGGCGCCATGGTATATTATGCAGACGGATCAGTGAGAAGAGATGGCCTGGCAGGTGCTGTAGTGTAAGGGCCCGTGATTCACACAGCCATACTGGGCCATACGACTGGGTGCGCTGGCCACTGTTTTCCAGCCAGAGCTCTTGACAGTGATGGTGTGCATGCAGGACCTCCTTTGCAGGGGTCTGAAACGGAACATTACGTCTTAAAGCCTTGGCGTCCCATACCATCTCGTCAGGGCTGGTTTGGGAATGTCTGACTGGAAAACAAATTAACACTATGTTGGGTGTCAGGATATACAGGGGGAGAAGGGTATGAGGGGACTAACAGACTGGCAAGAGTAGGATCTTGGCATCTCCCAGTGGGACCTGAGCCATGCCAAATTCAGTCAAGGTTGTTTATTGAACTCTCCAGCGAAAGAACAAAAGAGGTCCTCAGCCTTGAGAAGAATAGTTTACTGAGAGTATGTGACCTGTTCCCAGGTGCCTGACCAGTGAGAGATACCACCTGGCGCCAAGACTGGTCGGTCAGAGGTACATAGTTGCAGATGCTGAAGGGAGTCAGCGAGGCATCTACTGCGTACTTATGGGGGGCTGGCTGCTGCACGCCCCAGAGTGCTCTGGGTTCCTCAGCTGCAGCTGGAGGTGGCTGCCGGTATGGATCTCAAGGTTTTGCGAAAATCGTGGGGATGTCGCATCAGGAAACAACTTTGTAGGAGCTGCAGGTAAAACTGAGAGGACATGAGCCCATTTGAGACTGGCAGTGGGGATTTTCTTAGTTCCCGAACAGTGCAGTCTGTGGGCTTGATTTCTCGCAGACTCGGAATATGGATCACAAGATAACGCATAATTGTAATGAGATTCTTCTGGGCGCCTGCCATAGTTTACTAGCCGTCCTCACTGATTTTGAAGGAAGTGTCACCCGTTGATGATACAATTACCCCCACTAAAGTCTTCTTTGAACAGCACATTGACCCAAAGAGTTTGCTGACTCTCTAAAAGTGTTTTGTGGCTACTCATACAACAATATTGTGCTCTCAAGTGGTCAACTGCTTGCGCCCTTATCGTAAACCACCACTTCATGTTGAAATATCCTCAACTTTCCATTTTGTGCCGACACAAAAACGTCAAAAAGCTGCGTTGAACACAAATTTGTCGATTAGGGTCGCTACAAAACCGGTAGCATCGAAAAATGCGTTGGAGCGACTGGAATTCTCTTGCATTTCTCACGCGATCAACATCAATGAGCATTACATCTAAATTAGTGGGTCGCATCGAGTTTTGATGAACTGGCGGTTTTCCGTTTGACTAAGATACGAATCACTGCCAATAATAATGAGGCACGGAGGGATACCAAGCGGAATAAATAAAATCCCAGTCGGAACGTCGCGGGGAACGAACCGACAAAATATCTACGGTGAATGTTTAATCAAAACACGTTGTGTAGCGTCCATACTGAAAGTATACGTTGCTTTGAGAATTTTCAATGCGTGCGGCGCAAAAGTGAATTATCATACAGTTTCCTTTGGTCATGAAACGCCGCATTCACGCAACGCTCGACAATAACCACAACTGTAATATTAACCACCGTTGCTTATTCCTTCAATACGTGATGAGACTCAAACGACAGCGCACTGAAAGAAAAACCTTCCGCTTGATAACAAAAACCGAACGGATGATTATATATATATATAGGTCTGTGACTGTCACAAAAATTTGGATGAGCACTGCAGCCTATTGTGCCAATGCTAATGTCATACAGGTATACAACTAGCCTTGACAGGGATTGACATGGCTTTTCACTCTTGGGGAAGTAGCACCGAAGACCAAAAATCGCTCCCTCTCTGGTCTCTGGCACTGGACCAGGATGTGGGAGGGAGTTTCCTTATCTATGGCACACCAAGGGGTGCCGACTATGCCCCTCACATGCACGTATTTGTTCATTTTTCAGTGCCCTGAATGATCCCCATTGGCTGCCCTATTCTTCCTCTCCATCGCCAGAAGGTCTTATCTCGTGTGTTTGCCCGGAGATAAAGTGTCTAGTGCCTCACTCTCGTAACATTCCAGGCAGTCTGATGCATTCTTCTGGCATATTGTCTCACAGACCTTCTTGACTAGTGAAAGAGACGTCCCACAGTAGGGAGATGGTATTTGTAGGTACAGTGTGAATATAGG
This sequence comes from Pachypeltis micranthus, assembly GCA_020466155.1. Lineage (NCBI taxonomy): Eukaryota > Metazoa > Arthropoda > Insecta > Hemiptera > Miridae > Pachypeltis > Pachypeltis micranthus. The sequence continues at coordinate 37,567,526 of CM035773.1, forward strand.
TAGAGGTAGGATTTCAGCCAACATCTCCAGTCCCTCAAAAGCACTACCGTTGCAAGATTTGCCTTACAACGAGCGATTAGAAAGGCCACATGGGGAGTGTGTTACCAAGACACTATCCTTATGTGCAAGGCCGTCTATCTAAGTGTGGTTGGCTACTCCCCTGTTGTCTGATAAAAAGTGAGTACTGGCCCAATCTCAGAGACCCGTGCTTCTACAGATTACCAAGGCCTATAAGACAGAAGCACTCCAGGTAATCACTGGTCAGTTACCAGTTGACTTGGCCATTGAGGGCATGGTTGACAGGTGGCGAGTGGAGCGAGAGATTCTCCCACTCTTGGCTGACCTCCACAAAGATCTCTCCACTGAACGAAAACTCGCTATGAACGATGATAAGGTATTAGAGAAATGGTAAGTGAGATGGGAATCCTCGTCAAAGGATACAAACGCGCTTTCCTCCAATATCTGTGCGAGTTGATCCAGACCACTGGACGAGCCAGTTACTTACCTGACATGGCGGTTCAATGCTCCTCTTCTTTTCCTCAAAGACCCTTCGTCCGTCATGTCTTGCGCTTGCAGTGAACGGCGGTTGTTGGAAGAGCAGACAAACCCAGCAGCATTGACTGCTAAAATAAAGTCTATAACCGTTTCGCCGAGTTTACGAAGAAGGCTATAGCAAAAAAAAAAAAAAAAGGTGACCGCAGATGATCTGTACCTTTGAAACTTGCTACCCAAGTAAATAGTTAATTAGGTGGATTAGCTTTCCACCACGAGACTGGCAAAATGACCAAACCGCAGGTCTGGGTTTGGTGGACGCTTAACGAGTGGTCGGCCTCTCGCATGATAGCGAAACCGCAACCTACATGACAGTAGACTGATATAAATCTTCTTCGAGGGTTCAGGAACAGTCATTTGACGAGGACACAAACGGGCCATGAATTATTGTAAAGTCTGATATCCAAATAACCTTCTCTGTAGAAATTACGCGTCTTAGTTCCACGTATGAAGTACGACTAACTGTCACTGTACGTAAAACACAGATGAATTTAACAGCAAAGATATTTTGTAGGCAACTGCGAGGGGTAAACGATCACGATTTAAAAATGAACAAACGGTCGTATTTTAAATTGAGGATTCGGTCAGGCATTGAACGGACGTTGGAACCATTTCCGCTCAGGAGCTCTCGACATATTAATCCAACGGTTAAATCTCCCTGAAGAGTTAAGCTCTTTCCTGTCATATTCATTTCTTCTCCGCTCTTTCTTTATTTACCGGTACCTCGTCCAACCTCGCGATCGGGCTAATCCAGGAGACAGTGATCGGGGACCTCTCACAAATGCCTCGGTAATCCAACCGGAATCGAGGATTTCTTCATTTTCGTCGCGAATACTGGAAACGATAATGTCGACATCGTTCGGAAATGACGTTGTATTACCAAAAGCCTTAAAAAGTGGGTTCGATTGAGAGCTCACTCCGACCCACGATGAAGTTCCGGATGTATAACGTCTGCGTGAGTGCAGAACGTCGTTAAGGTGATTCAGTAGTCCTTCAACACGTTAAGATCTATAGTACACACAACTTCTTTTTCATGAAAGACCAATGGTGAACTTTGACTTTCCCTACCGGGATAAGCACCGCAGCCTGAGGTCCTGTTTTGCTGTTCATAATGGCTCACAGGTTCCGAAGACAACCGGGTATATTCTGCAAGAGTCTCCTTTGGTGTTTACCCTTGGTTAAGTTGCACCAAAGATCGTTCCCGATCGAGTCTCTGTCACCAGAACATGGTAGTCTCCTCTTCTGGAGCGGTGCGTGGGTGGTGGTGGGGGGGGGGATCGTACACCCATAACATACATGTGTTTGTTCATTTTGGAGTTTCCTGTGATGATTCCCATAGTCTACATCCTCAGAAGGCTCAGTCTTATCTTGTGTGTTTGCTCTGAGATAAAGCGTTTGAAGTGCCTCACTCGGGTAAAATTTCAGGCAGTCTGATGCATTCTTCTGGCATATTCTCCCACAGCGTTCTTGACTAGTAAAGAGAGTAAGAGAAGTCAGTCCCACAGTAGGGAAATGATACCTGTAGGTACATTAGAATAACCAAGCCTGGCCAGATGGTACGCCCTCTCACTTACAACGATCCCTTCATGACCAGGGCCTTTTTGCCGCATCTTGCACACCAACACCAGTTTTGATGTTAGGCAGTAGTTCTTGCTATAGCCTTTCTCGTGCATTATGATGACCCTGGTAATGATAACATACATCTTTGTTTGAAAAACTGTTGGAGTGGGACTCACGGCCATGTACGTGTCACTCTTCCGAGAGCCGCTTATCCACACCCTAAAGGTGCCATCTGGAGTTTTTGGTCTATCAGTGTATATGTTAATGCCATTAGGAGGCCAAAACTGACGACTTTCGCTGTTCTACAGGCCTCCTTCTGGTTGCACGTTGTATTTCGTGACGAACTCATGACACCATCGTCAGTGACCATGCTGATATCCGTGAAGGTTTCCAAAGTCCTAAATATAGCCAGGTGCCCATGAAATACCTGCCTGCCCATTCCATCGTCAGAAGAATAGGTTTTATCTCGTTCCTAGCGTTTTAGGCGGTCTGATGCGTCCTCCGGGCATGTTTTTTAACTGTCTTCTTGATCAGTGGCGCAGGAGGCGGTCGCTCTATGGGTGGATTATCCACCCTCTAACTCCCGGTAATCCCTTTAATGCCCAATAATCAACCTGTAATTACTCCCTAGCGTAGGGCTTAGGAGAGTAAAAATGAAGTGGACACGCCATATACACTTCATAATCTGGATATAATCCAGGTCATGCACTACAAATAACGACAGCAAAAACTGACTGATTCCATTATCTGTTGCCCTTCGAATTGCCCGACAGGTCAGTGTACCGTTCTGAAAACCCGTCTGTCGAATTAATTATTAGTCCAACGCACCTTTTGTAACAAACCACGCGTTAACGCAAACAAACGGAGTCCGCCTGAGACACGAAACGAGGGAAACTCGCATAAACAAAGGCCGCGGGGAACCTCAACTCAAACGCCGTTTGAATGAACGTCAACGTCAGCGGACTGTAGCCGGTGGTTTGTTGAACGATGAGTTGTCTTTATATAAAGTTACTAGTTACGCATTCGATATTGTGTTTATGGCGCATTACGCTGCACTAAGTCGAGAATTAATTTAGTTTATTATAACCCATTTATTTACGCTTTTGCTGAAGTATGAATTCAGTCTTAAACGGTTATTTTTCGCCTCACCCGGCGAGCCAAATTGAGAGCAATCACTTGGAAAATCCCGGGACCGTTGTCCATTGTCACCCCTGGCCATGGTCACAGCTTTACCTGAACTCTTTTGGCCACTTCGTCCTGTTCTTCGCTGTCCTCCGCTCTTATTTTTCCACTTAGTTTTATCTTGGGCTCAAGTTGTGGTTTGTGCTCTGTACCTTCCCATCCTTCAGTCTTTGAGGACTATCGTTGTAACCAAGTGATTGTGCAATCAAAATTCTATCGTTTTAAGCAAGTGTTTCAATACAGTTCTACGCCTCATTCAATCCCTGAGTCTATTTCTCTCTCTTTCTCGTGCACCCTTAAATGGAAACCATGAAAATAAACCACAAATTCACATTATTAGGCTTCAATAGAGCTTACATTTCATGGATCGATACGCATATTTAATTTTTAGTACTGCGGGCACGATTTTTCCCTGCAAAACGAAACGAGACGGTGGGCTCAACTCGGGAACGTCAAAAAACTCAAAAGTGGAAGCAGAAGAAGGACCAAGGCTTATTATGATGGCAGCCAGCGGCCCACATGATCGATCAGGTCAATCAATCTGGCAAAGACAATCGAACTGAGTAGACCATGCTTGCAAAATCTACCTAATATTCAAGGAAGAGGCCCGTCATCGTGTATTGACTCAGGAAACACATTTACACTGCCAACATGAGTTCTTGGGTCTATAGTCGACTCACAATAATAAGCTTGTTCCCTGATTACTATGATTCCAGAGTGTAAGACTCGCTACCTTGAAAACCTTGTGCCAGATGAATCGGCTGATCCCGTCGCTTGGACCACTGGCAGCCATTTTTCCTGCACAGCCTTCTCCTCTGCTTCGTCTTACGACTTCAACTTTTACATTCCCATGTCACAGGTTCCAATCGTGCTCATGCACGCAGTCAGTGGCGTTTGTTGTGCACATTCGATCACCTACGTTTTTTACTTTCCTTGTTTAAAATTTAGTTTAACTTAACTTCAAAAATTATGTGCGTTATAGTTGTGGCTAAAACTTCCAAAATAACATGATAGATGAGAAGGAAATGTGGCCCATCAGCCTTCTCTTTCATACTTAAAATGTTACAGTCAGGGTTCAAGTTTGTCGTATTGAAAAAATTGTTTTTTCATTATTGTTGGATATTCAAAACACATTATATATACAAATATTTAACGGAATACAAAGTCAGTTGCGAAGGGATGGGGGGACAACCACCCGAAAAGTTAAATTAGATTCGTCACGTCAGCGATGTACTGAATATATTTCATAAGTACAACGTGCTAACGTTTCGTTTTTGTTACAGGTGGTGACTTGGAGAACGACGGAAAGTGTAAGTGTTTAAACCTTAATATTTTCTTTACTGCTACCGTTAAATTTGGAGGGTTGAGGGAAAGTTATGCGCTGTATCAAATCAGCGTGGCACCAGTCGAGACGAAGCCACCACTATATCCATGACCAATTCGACTTTAAGTTCCAAAAATTGTTAAAAATGTCGGGGTAGTGAGTTTGAGGGCCTGCTGGCAATTGACACGATGTGACGAGTCCAGCTGGCTGGTAGTTGGATGGAGACGGTAGGAAGTACAAATGATGGAAATTCACGGTATTGCTCGCGAGTAGTAGTTTGATCAGCGATTTCACCGTTTTTGGCCAAGACACAGTCTCACACCTCTGAGAATCGTTCCATTTGACGCAGCATCGAAATATACCTAAAAACCCAAATCAATCACGACGTAATTGCAATAAAAGTGCCAAAATTTTGTTTTTGTTAATTTTTTAAGACCATTCTTTCCCCATAACAACCATGGGTTTCATCCAATTGGATTGCAGAGCAGAGAGGCACTAAATACCAAGTGGAATGTTAAATACCACGTCAAAGGCATAAAACGGCCAAGACAGTGGATGGTGAACAAACACAGCGGATGCAGAATCCTGGTGCTTTGAAACATAGTATTAAATTTAGGGTGGGGGTTGTAAAAAAATTTTCTTGGCTAAAAACAAAGGCGTATCACAAAATGAAAACCGAAATTCAGGTTGCAGAACTAATTATACAGTAGCTGTTTGGCTCAGGCCAAATTAAGGCCTTTGGCCAAACGGGAAGTCCTAAGCTCTCATACTCCCTCATTGAGCATTCGAGTCCAGCTCTTTCTGACCTGAAGCCTTTACACTGGTAGTCCACTCCGAGCCTCCTGTCGACAAAAGGCCTTCAAGTTTATTTCCAAAGGCGTCAACGGGGGCCTTTATTGCACCAAAATATTCGCTTCATACCGCTTCTCCTTGGATTACAACTCTCAGGTTTTCCCAGACCCAACCGAAAACCGGGCATTTGTCACTCAGCACTCGCGCAATTCAGTAGCTCTCCACTCTCGTCCTGAAACCGGTTCGCATATTTATAGACCAGCTGTGTCGCGTGAACTAGTTTTACTGGCTACTCAATCATCACTCTATCAAGTGACTTTCACGATCAGGATCCTATCATGGTGATCGAGGGACTGTTTGAAACCCAGTGTATCACTACAGTTCTCTATCTCGTTCTTCTCATTCGTCAATAAATTCAAGCTCTCCCTTTCTCTTTAAATTTTCCACGCAATTCAAACCAACGCTGTTTCACTTGCTACTACTTCTAAAACCTTTTACCCGATAATTCCAAAATCGGAAACAGGATGCGGGGGAGGGGTGGGGGACTTTCCCATCAATATTAAACTGTTTAACAATAGCACAAAATACCATCCTGAAGATTATTGCTAAGGAGCCAAAGAGATTTCTCTCGCATGAGCAGTTCAATATTCAGTCCGACATATATACATAAACCCCGCCCTTATGTTTTTGCATAAAGGACCCCGGTGAATTTGAGACGCATGGTACACAAAATAGAGCCTATGTGTTTCGCCCCACCATACGGCCCATTGTCCCCGCACCAGACTCCCGCTTAATAGGCACGTCACGCTACATTTATGATGCCGCTATTATTGTGATATGTTTCAAGTCACTTAAATCGTTCTTAGAGCAGTTAATAAGCAGTACGTTTTCAGGATTAATTAATGAATATAGACAAATACAAATTTTAAAGCGAGCTCGGACGACAGCACAAGTCATAATACTTTAACTTGACTGCTGACCTCCTGTTGTAGCTCCTGTTGTTCACCCAATGGTATATTATATAGTGACTTGAGAGGAATATTTTTTGTTTTTTCATTTCATTCTTCACGTAAATCGATCGTTGAACGAAGGCTCGGGGTCGGAATGAGTTAATCAGTATTCACGCGGCAGTGAGGGAAGTTGTGCGATGCGCTCCGCTCGGATCCCGCAGAAACATTCCGGCGGTCGATCTGGTACCATTCCCCTTTCCTCCCAGTTAAATGGAGGACGTAGCAAGTCGGAGAGGAAAATTGAATTGAGAAAACCCAATGGGATGTAGTTAATGAGGCCCTCACGGACGGTTTATCTAGAAAGTTTCTTTCCCTCCACACAACCCCGACGACCATTTCATTCCAGATTCAAACATATGGTAACGTTACTTCACACTCCCCTTTCCCACCTTTTCTCCTTATCGTTCGCCCGGAAGTAATTCATTACACATTGCACGTTTGCTTAACTACATTTCTCAACGCCCTGAAGTGTCTGTCTAGGTCGAACATGAATGCTTCGATTTATTAAAACATAACGTGTTTGCTGGTTGTCGCGGTCGCCTTATCACACTGTACACAACTTCAACCGTTCGTGATTGATGGACATTTTAATTGAGTTGCACCGGAGATAGTCGAGTTCTCACGTGTAAAAATAGTACCCAAACACGTTTACGAAGTGATGCTATCTCTGACAGTAAAGAGATAGCGTGCAACTGCATAAGGAGCGTTTCCAAATGTAAACATCGTCTATCGAGTAGTTGTTAACCGAGTGATGGGAGTTTAAACCACTACGCAATGGTAAACGCGTTAGGAAATAATGAATGAATAAACAAAATCATCGATTTATTTTGGCAAAAAGAACTGGTTGGTGACAAACAACTCATGACACGACAATTCATCCCGTTGGCCGGAGGAGCATCTAACGGCTTTTCTCGTTGTTGTCACAATATTACTAATTTTTACATGTATAAATATTGAAATAGTGGCATGGTTGAAATAAGTACTACAATAAAGGGGAATAGTTTCCAAACAGGCGGTTAATCAAACAGAAATGAAGCGGCAGCGATTACAGTTAAAGAATTTATTGTGCTGCTCGTACTCATTCCACGACCATTATTGATCAAATAGTACCCAGAAAATTAATGAGGCTGTAAACACGGATTTTTTGAAGAGGGATAGTAATCACTTATTCAGCAATGTTATTGTGTAATAACTGTCAGAACTGGTACTAAGCGAAACGGCGGTAGTTGAAATTCAGGAATTTCTGGAGAGAGCCCCATGTACCTCATGAGCGTTTTTAAATACTCACCCAATAGGTATTGGATCGGGCTACAGTACCAATTTTCTTTAACATTCTAGTAACATTCCAGCAGAGTTTAAAAGGAAAAAACCGCGGCAAAAACGCTTTTCGTCGAAAATTTTGATAATTTATTGTGCTGCTCTCGTCATTTTCCCACTGATGGGAATTTTATGGTATAATTATCATGTTAAGAGCTACCAATATAAAAAATTTAATCAAAATCGTTAGAGCGGTTTTTGAGAAAAAAAATATTTGGTGTTTTTATCACTATGATAACTATAGTTAACTTTCGGTGGATTTTGTTCATACCCTCATTTTGGCGTCCCATGGCAACCTGCTGGCGAGATATCAAGTTTGAGCTGATTTGGTACGGTGGCTTTCTCTAAAAATCGTATATAGACACACACACACACACAGAGACACACAGACCATTTTCCCAAATAGTGTTTTTCGGACTCAGGAGGGTCTGAAACGTAAAGATATGAAGAAAACTCAAAATTTTTTTTTCAGCCGATTACATAACTTTCCTTTCTACTTCGTAGAGCCAAGGAAAGTAAAAAGGCATTCAATTTACAGAGCCAATATTAATTATGCCCAGTTGTACTGATTCGATAACTCTCCCCGTTAGAATCAGGCAGCGTTACAAAACCTTGCCCAGGGCAACCAGTTGACATTTTTAGGGCTGGATTCGCTTTTTTGAACTCGCCCACCACAGGAATTTCCATAGGAAATAGATTTTAACTTCTGAGACACCCAAGTTGCAGAGCAAAACTATATCACTTGTGGCGACCGGGAAATCCTGGGTGTGAGGTCGAGCGTTGAGACTAAGAAGGTCCCTCTTGTTCTGCGCACCCATCTCAGAACGAACATGGAGCATGAGATTCTTCTTGTCAGGCATGAGGTTGATACATTGCAAACTTAAGAGCCGGTAAGCCCTGCGAAGCCCTAGGATGTATAGATAGCCATCTCCCACCAGAGAAATCCTGGCTTTGCGGATGCTGCTTCAAGTCAGCCCTCCACACGCCACGGCCCTCGAAGGACTTAGATTAGATTAGTTGAGAGATAAAAGTCGCTTCAACAATTTGTATCGGGACGAACCAAGCTCTTCGATTTGCTCGAAACTTCAGTGTTGGCAGCCATAATTGAGCGGTTGTCTCGTCGAGGCGTTCCCTTTCGCCCTGTTTTTTGTAGTGGTATGGCTTCTTCGAGTGTAATTTCGAATAAAACTCCTTGGAACAATTGCTGCATCCACTGAGTATCATTCTTCCTCCCCTCCTCACGTGTGATATTGTAACGAATTGAATATTCGGCTTCTATTATATATATTATATTCTGCAATCCGCCTCCAAGTGTAATAGAATAGCCTCGAACCTTGTCAGTCGCCAGTCCCTCCTCTACATCAACTGCCGGAACGACTACGATGAGTTGAATCTCCATTCCACTCCTTCTCACCGCCTGATCAAAACATTGAAACGCTCACATTTGTTTTCTCGCCTTTCGATCACGTTAACTTTGGAAGCAGAACTGAGCAGTTGTCTCGAAGTGTATAGTCAAATTAGGGGCTATTCTGCGTGATGGACGTTTTGTTCCGAATATCGAATCATTTCCGACTCGAAGACCGGACGTTTCAACTACAAGAGCATTCCCCTTACAAAGATCCGTTGATACGAACGGAATGTAATAACCTGCGGGAGCATTCGGGACGTTCACAATTCGGCGTCGCTTCGGAGGAATGACGAATCACGCGAATAGCATTCGGGGTAATTCACACTCGGAAAGCGCACGGTTGAATTCCAAAGAGACGCTGGCGACCTCCATTTAGTCGAGATACTGTCGAGCAGAGAATAACTGCAATTCGTATCCCGACTAGCGGAAATGTATTGATTGCTATCCGGACAGAGATGTATTGTGAGGGACAATACCGCGAAGTTTGTGAAAAGATGCTTCACGGCGAAAGCGATATCCTAAGACCGTTACGGAAAGCTACCTGTAAAGCTCCTGAACTAAATTTGCATTGCGTCCAAAGCAACTCGCAAATAAATTCATTAAGCGTTCATCAAAATAACAGCGTTAATCAAAATCATTAGGATCAAACAGCTTAGGAAAAAAATTGGTGTTTTGATCACTATGATAGCTGTAGTTAGTTTTAAGCAGATTTCCTTATTACTCTTATTTTAACTCAAATATCAAACATGAGCGAATTTAGTTCGAACTACTTTCACAATGATGGTTTAATAACGATAACAGTTATTCCAAAACAGTAAATAACCATTTTTTGCGGAAAACCCTTGCTGAATCTCGAATCCTCTGTGCCCTAATTGCTCAAACATTATCCTGCTAGCAACTCATTGCTACTAATGATCTGCGAAACAAAAAAATAGAAGAGGCAGCAGTCTTTGCGCCAGTGCGGAAGAATTTTCAGCTGCCATTTAGCGTTTGTATCCACTCAGGGGAACATTGAGAGAGAGAGGGCCGTCCAGAACTGAGGTGGGTGCGCTGACACGGTACACTAACGTATTTTACTTTCCTTGGATCAACAAAGTAGAGTGGGTCTGCGAACGATCAGCTCAAAATTGATATCTAGCCCGCAGGTTACCATGGGACGCCAAAATAAGGGTATGAGCGAAATCCACCGAAAGTTAACTATAGTTATCATAGTAATCAAAGCACCAAATATATTTTTTTTTTTCGTAAAAACGGCTCCAACGATTTTTATTAAATTTAAAATTTAATTCCCATTCGTGGGAAAATGACGAAAGCAGCACAATAAATTACCATGCGTTTCGATGAAAGTCGATTTTAGCGCGGTTTTATCGTTATAAACTTCGCTGAAATGTTACTAGAATGTTTTAAAAAAATGTATGTAGTACTCTAATCCAATACTTATAGGGTGAGCGTTTAAAAACTCTCATAAAATATAAGGGGGCCACTCCAGAAATTCCGGAATTTTAACGACCGTCGGTTCGCTTACTACCTGTTCTAAAAGTTTTTACCCAATAACATTGGAAGGGTTATATTATCCTCTTCAAAAAAAATCGTGACTACAGCCTCATTAATTTTTTGTGAACGAATTGGTCAATAATGGTACGGAAATGAGTACGAGCGGCACAATAAATTCTGAAACTGGGAGCGCTACCGCTTCCTGCTCAGTTCAAATGAACTGAGTGATAAATATATCGAGTAGAAATTCGTTTAGCACGAAAAATCAAAAACAAAGTTCGATACTTCGAAAAGTGTTGACTGATATGCGGTCATTACATTATCATTCCGCCCAACCCCCCAACCCCCTTCCAAGAGCAGTAGGCAGTGCATGTAGCTCCCGTATAAACCAGTTATATCCTTAAAACGGGATCAATGTTATAATATGATATAATTACGTTGCACGTTTTTACTTTCCTTGGCTCTAAGAAGTACAAAGGCTAGCCACGACTAAAACAAGTGAAAAGAGATTAGATGAACAAATCAGAAGCAGCTGAACCCATCCTGTGCAAGTGCATGCTCTAGCGGCCAGGTGCTTCAAATATTTTTCTCAGGGGCTAATACGTGCAACGTCTTTTATTAATAAGGGTCACCATCACAATAGGACTAATGTATGGCCACAGCGACCAAAGAACCCAAATGCTCTCGGGTCGAAAAAGCAGCATTTGAATAAATTCTGAAACGCTGAATGCACCTGTGGCAAAGGGAAGTATGGTGATGCCTCGCACCAGGTATTTATTCCCTCTACTTACAATGGTGGGCGTATGACAGTTAATCGAAGGAACGTCAACATTAGAGTAGTTCCTAATAACTTTATAACTTTGTCGCAAACCCACGTCCCAGAAGTTATGGTTTTCCAAACTGCTAAAGTTCATGCAAACGTCAACAACTCGCACCGATCTCATTTGAGAGAAATTTGATGAATGAACTGTGCACTGATCGCTTATCATTGGTCGTGGCATCAGTAAGGGGACACCGATAAATGCCGCTTAAGCGCTACCGCTGTGTTTTACTAAGTTCAAATGAAGAAGAAAAATGTATTGTATTAGTCGCTGAGTGTACGTGGGGGCTGATTAAGGTTGTGCGATGCGTCTCACTAGATTTTCGATATCAAGGCTATCGGTCCAGCTCAAACAAGTCATGAGTGTGCTCCCTTTGAAAGGCGAATCTGGAAACCAGTGACGGGGTTCCTCGGGAGGCTCTCCTATGAGATTAATTGGATCGGATTATAGAGCGGGAAGAGGCACCCACGAGTAAACATTCAGTTGGCTCGAACCACAGTCAACGTTTGCGGTTTGATTCTCTCGCGCGTCATTTATCGTCAATTCTTAGTTTACTTTGGCGACGATCTAAAACGACGTTGCGGGGTTTCTCGTACCTTCATCTTCAATAAATACAGAGAGCCACTCACATTGGATTAGGAGGCGTCTCATCTCGTATCCAATAACTTCGTAGAGTGATATAACTTCCATCGGACCTTTCGCTTTGAGCTCGACTCTAAAAAGGAAGCGAATCTTCGTTTCAATCCTTAGCGGCCCTTTGAAAGGGGGAAATTCGATTTATTGATCGGAAACGAGCAAAGATTTCGTATGGTTAGGGCCCACGAATCAGGATGCGTTGAAGACAAAGTCGGTTTGTGATGTCGAACTCTGCACTGTGTCGTATGGCAGCTACCAGGATCGAAAAACGTGTATAAAGAAGGCAGAAATAATTATAATCCAACGTTTCGACATTGTGCTACCATCCTCAGCTCGACTGTGAGTGCAGGGACTTATGGTTTATTATTCAGAATGAACCCACCTACCCTCTAACCCTACCTCTACCAACCAATGTTTTTGGTAGAGGAAAATGTTACATTTGGTATGTAGTTTCACCAGCCTGCTCGACAATCTGATCAGACGAAATCCATGGTTTTTATGGTCAAAAAATGGTTAAAATATTATTGTAACCCAATTTCGGCAGTTTTATTGCAAATACGCCACGTTAGGTATCATTTTTTGGTTTATTATTCATTCTGAATAATAACCCTGTTTTCGGTCACGAAAAATCTTTTACAACCCCCCCTCAAATTTTTATACTTTACGTTTCAAGACATCGAGATTCCAAATTTACAATGTCCGTCCGCCGTCCGGGCCGTTTTGTGCCGTTAACGTGGTCTAAAAAATTCGTTCTTTTTCACAAAAATCCAATTTGGTATCTAGTTGTGCCCGCCATCTCGGCAATCCGATCAGACGAAGCCCATGATTGTTATGGGCGAAAAACGGTTAAAAAAATTAACGAAACGCAGTACAATGCGGGAACTACAGCGGAAGTCAACGTTTCGTGGTTAGTACTCCCTCCCTCCCTCCCGTCTCATTAAAAAACCACCCGCTTGCTCGCTCGCCTCCCAACGCCGCCCGCCCGCTTGACTCTCCTTTCGACTCGCAACGAGTTCGCTCGAAGCACCCCCGTTCCAATTTCCCCGACCCGACGGGGCAAAATCATCAGACGTTTTGTTTCCGTAGTTCCATTGTAGCCAGGTCATGTTTCGTATGGTTTACTAGTATTCGTTGCTGAATCAAATGGGATGGGGGAGCAGTAATACTCGATCAAGCTGATCATGAGAATAATAAACCATTGTGTGATAATTTGCAGGGTTTTTAGATGCCATGTCAAATAGAAGGAGTTTTAGAAGAGTACGACTGCGTCCAAACCGAGAACAGTGAAATCACAGTAATTATAGTTAGCAAAAGCCTAATAATTGAAAGAACTCGTCTCACTCCAACCACCCATCAGCTAGGCTCGTGACGTCGTGCCAATTGCCTGCATGCGATTGGAATATATAATTTTCGTCGTTCCATTATAGCCTGGTCATGTTTCGTATCGTTTATAGGTATTTTTCGATTCTGAATCGAATGGAATGTGTCTCTGAGGTGTGAGACTACGTCAAGCTATGCAACGGAATAACAAACCCTTGTGTAATAATTTGCAGTGTTTTATTAACCAATAGGTGACCTCAATTTCTGTGAAAACGCTAACATATCTGCATGAGCTGAACTTACAACCAAAAGCTGCGTAAAAGCAGTTATCCTCGATATCTTGGTAACTTATTGTGCTGCTCTCGCCCATTACTCATAACGAAAACTTCGTTTCACAGACTTGTCATGCAAGTTGGTACTGTACATGTAAAATATTTAGTCAACTCCCGTGTATGTTCCTCGGAGAAAATTTATGGTTCTGGAACCATGATTTGTTTAGTTAGTCTTGAACGGACTTGGCAATTTATTTTTGGGTCCCAACGCGCTGAATATGCGATTCGAGTCGGTTCGATCCAGCCTTCTTCTTCAATTTCGTTCAGACAGAAAGCCAATTTTTTAACGCTTTGCTCTAAAAGTTATAAAATTATTAAAGTATCTCTTACTCAATTAACTTACTTAATCAGTGCGCATGTTTTTTATGAGACTGTCAACTCGGTTTTTCTGACAAGGATCGCGTACATCGTTTTGAAATTACCGGACAGAGCTATGAAAAATCGGTGGTAGTTCAAACTCTGGAATTTTTAGAGTTGCTCGTACTTATCCGAACAAGTAGTTTATTGGGCTGCTACCCACATTTTTGTGACAATGCTGATATATATTTGATGGGATTCGAAAAAAAGTTCTTCAATCGATTTTCGTCTAAATGTTCCGTAATTTATTGCGCTAAACTCGTCATTTTCAGACAGGTGAAAATATTGTAGTGCTGTTGCGTTATTTCGGACTGTCGATACAAAAAGTTTAACCGAAACCGTCAAGTTATTTTCTGGCTTGTCTGCCCGTGAAGGAGAAGGCTGGATAACATCGACTCGAATACCATACTTAGCGTGTCGGGACCCCAAAATAAATTCACAAGTGAAATTCGTTTAAAACTCAGTATACGAATCATAGTGATCAAAACACAACTTTTCTCCAAGAAAGCTCCAACGGGTTTGACTAGATATTTTTTGTGTACTGTTCCAACTTGCGTGACAAATCCGTGAAACGAGATGTTCATACATGAGTAAATGAAGAGAGCTGCGCAATAAATTACCAAAATATCGAGGGCAGTCGATTCTACTCAGTTTTTGGTTGTGAATTCAGCTCACGTCCGATTGGTTAGTTTTCAAAGAAATCAGTATAAAGTAACAATGTTTACGTCCGTGCGCACGCTCACTCGACCTGAGGATGGTTGCACAATGTCTAGAAAAATACCGAGGGAACGGTACCAAACACGACGTAATTGCAATAAAATTACCAAAATTTCGTTTTCTGGCTAATTTTTTAACCCATTTTTCGCACGCAACGATGGATCTCGTCCCATCGGATTGCCGAGGAGACGATCACGACTAGATCCGAAATGAAATTTTCGTGTGATTGAACGGGGATTTTAAGCAAGTTGAAGGCAAAACATGGCCTGGACGGCGGACGGAGATGGACGAAGATTTGGAATCTCCACGCCTCAAAATGTAACGTGTTCAATGTTTAGGGGGGTTGTAAAGAGAAGTTACCTGACGGAATGAATAATAAACCAAAAACGCCGGAGGTTGTCACTTGGCGTGCATCTAACGTAAGTAAAAACGTATTTTCTCGTTCTCGCGGCCCATGCACAACTATTCATCGTTTTCGACCGAAGTACACGATTTCGTACTCGAATTCTAGTAATTTGGGTACTCTCCCTCTGCAGAACTACGTTGTCGGGCTCGCTAAGAGAATTGACGTGACTGCAACTGAAACGCCTTCAAATTGTAGGTTCGTCTGTGGGGAGAAATTACCCTTCGACACGAAAACTCACTTTGCCCGATGCCACCCCTTCCAGGCGAGCCGTCAACGTGCCTTGTCCTTGACGCCCTCTCGCGGCTTCTGAAGTCCGTTTAGAGAACAGATTGAGCCGACTAATCAACTCGGGATCCCGTTGTTAGTCGATACATACGATAGCCTGAAGCTGGTGAGCCTTTGTTTCTGCGGTCTGTGCGACGTGAGAGCGTTTAGTTTTTAGCCGATGAGTAAACCAGCTAAACTGTTCAAACGAGGCGTCTTCAGACGTGAGTGAGGATATCGTTCACATTCAAAACATAGTCGAACACTTGTAATATTCGAAGTACACAACCGGTTCGAAGTTATGTTATTATTTAGCGTCAAAAACAGGGGTTAGGTGTCGTAGCAGGATGAAATAAACTACTGGAATAATGCGTGACCACAGGTTTGAAACTGATAAGTTGTCAGCGCGACGAAATACAGAACTGAAGTCCAGAAGGTAAGAGAATAAGGTGAAGTCCAGCTTCCCCACAAGTGCCAATCGACTCGAGCATTGAAAAATACGAATCCAGTACGTCACATGTTTCATTTGTGAGTCAGCTGGTGCACACGAAATAAATCACAAACGGAAGGCATCAACAAATTTCAATTATTTAAACGAGCAAATGAGACTCAAATGCACAAAAGCCGGTAGGCTGAGAGTATTCGCCCGTTTCCCGTTTACAGGACTGGATGGTGGTCGAAAGACGAACTGTGGGAACTCTACTTTGACCGAGAATAATTGGAACGTGTAACGAGTCGTTTAATTTAATTTTAGACGGAAGTGTTCTCAAACGGCATGGAGAAATCGTTAAGTAAACAAACGGTACGAGAACAGGTAGGAGCTGAACGAACCAACAACTTAACAACGCGTAAACCTTTGCGCGGAAGACCACCCTGCTGTTCTCTGGCCAAATGGAGAGGCAGCCTACATCGCTCCCCTTCCAGTAACAATTCTGGAAACCGAACTGGTCGCTCGTCAGTGGAGCGGTTTGAGACTGATGGGCGTGTTGCTCGACTATCTGGGGTCGAAATGCAAGGGCCTGCCGCTGCTTTTATAGTTCGCAATTGACAGTACACCATGTCGTTAGGAAGAAGACCGGTTTAAGTCAGACCACTTAGATTGTGGTTTTCTCTCATCTTTGACGTTTGATCCACCATATAGTATGATCCATGGTTGCTTGGAGAGGGTTCTGCAATGCGTCGTGTCATACGAAAACGTGTAACGTCCGGTCTGAGTGTACAAATGTCGTCCTGTTGGTCTTACGCTTGAGTGCAATTGGCCTGAGTTGACTTGGTAATCAGTGAAGGCCAGTCGGGATGTCTCTCCCCATAGACTAGCTCAGCAGGCGTCACTTTTAACTCTGGAATCAAGTTGGTTGTGAAGGTATGATTGGTTCCCAGGATGGCAGTGAGACTTGTGAAACGTTGGCTGTCAAATTGTCTTTTTCTGTCAGTTATGATACAGTGAGAAGTACTGAACTTCAAAATCCAGGATTTTAACAATTGGCAGCAAGACCATTTTTTCCGGAGTTGATTTGGTTTGAACGTGCCACCATATCAAGATGGTAGAAGAGGACATCTCAAAAGCGGCAGTATTAACTCCTTTTGACCTCATTAAGTTCATTTGGGTTCAAAATTGTTGCACGATCCTCTCAGAGGTACATCCGCACCATCCCAAAAGACCTGAGCTTTGCATATCTCTACCTGGTGACCACTTTAGTGAATGAGTTTTGGAACGTAAAACGAGTCGTACTTTTATTTTATATGGGTAAACAAACGGCGTGAGAACACGTAGGAACTGAACTATCAAAAAGCTTAACGTCATGTAAAACTTTATGGTGAAGGCGGCTCTACTGTTCCCTGGCCAATGGATTGACAGCCGACCTAGTTTAATAATGTGGATGTACGGCCATACTGACCATACATACCTTTAATCAGAGAGGAAACAATTGCTACTCACTGCGTAAGATATCTCCAACTCATGATCAGCCAATTTGGATAACATACCTCAATCTGATGGTCAATCAAACTGATAAGTAACGAATGCGTTACAACTGTTAGGCGCACGATAGGGGGAGCTTAAATTAAAAACCCTGCAAATTATTACACAACGGTTTATTATTCGGATAAACAGCTTGACCTAGCATTAATGCTCCGAGACCCATCCCGTTCGATTCAGCATCTAAACATATCAAAATGAAACCCAAAAACCCTGCAAATTATTACACAACGGTTTATTATTCGGATAATCAGCTTGACCTAGCATTAATGCTCCGAGACCCATCCTGTTCGATTCAGCATCGAAAAATATCATAATGAAACCCAAAAAAAGGTCGAAAAGAACTGAATCGTAAAATTAAAATAAACAAAAAAACGCAAGTATCTAGAAAAAACTGAATTTTAATATGAAAACACGCACGCTAAATACTAATATCAAAATTTAACCAAAAATCTATGAAAAAAACCAGAATGAGAATGAAACGAAAGAATCTAATAAAATTGAATCGTATTAAAACCAAAACGTCGGGGAAATAGGAACGGGGGCGCTCGAAGCGAAAGGCGAGTTGAGCGGCGAGTGGGGGAGGCGGAGTCGTTGGGAGGGAAGCGACCCGCCTCGAGAGAAGCGAGCCGCCTCGAGAGAAGCGAGCCGCCTCGAGAGCGGTTGGTTTTTTAAAGAGACGGGCGGGGCGGAGGGAATTCAAACGACGAAACGCTTGTAGCTCCTGCGTTGTACTGCGTTTCGTTAATTTTTTTAACCGTTTTTTGCCCATTACAACCACGGGCTTCGTCCGATCGGATTGCCGAGATGGCGGGCACAACTAGATACCAAATCGGATTTTTGGGCGAAAGAACGAATTTTTTAGACCACGTTAAAGGCACAAAATGGCCCGGACGGCGGACAGGGGACGGGGGACGGTGGACGGGGGGCGGGGGACGGCGGACGGACATTGCAAATTTGGAATCTCCATGCCTTGAAACGTAAAGTATCAAATTTTGAGGGGGGGTTGTAAAAAATTTTTCGTGACCGAAGACATAGGGTTATTATTCAGAATGAATAATAAACCAAAAAAACGGTCGAAAAGAACTGAATCGTAATATTAAAATAAACAAAAAAAAAACAAAAGTATCTAGAAAAAAACTGAATTTTAATATGAAAACATGCACGCTAAATACTAATATAAAAATGTAACCAAAAATCTATGAAAAAAACTAAAATGAGAATGAAACGAAAGAATCTAAAAAAATTGAATCGTATTAAAACCAAAAAAAATGAAACGAACGAACTATTAAATAAATAAACCAAAAATAAACGAATAATGAAAAGTTCAATCGAAGATAACGGATATTTTGCTAACGGAAATAGTTGAGACAGAGCGAAACAGTCATTCGTGGAGGTGAAGACGAGAACAAGGCAATCGGGCGATAAAGAGATAAATCGTAGTGCCAAAGGTTATATATGAAACATGAGCGCTTCCTAGAGGAAGCAAAAAAAAAAGAGTCAGGGGGCTTCCAGCCTCGTTGCAAGTCGAGCGGGCGGCAATTGAGTTTGATGTGACGGGAGGGAGTACCAACAACGAAACGTTGACTTCCACTGTAGTTCCCACGTTGTACTGTGATACTTTAATTTTTTTAACTATTTTTTGCCCATAACAACCATGGGCTTCGTCCGATCGGATTGCCGAGATGGTGGGCACAACTAGATACCAAATGGGATTTTTGTGCAAAAGAACGAATTTTTTAGACTATGTTAAAGGCACAAAACGGCGCGGACGGCGGACGGGGGATGGCGGACGGGGGACGGCGGACGGACATTGCAAATTTGGAATCTCCAAGTCTTGAAACGTAAAGTATCAAATTTTCAGGAGGGGTTGTAAAAAATTTTTCGTGACCGAAAACATAGGGTCATTATTCAGAATGAATAATAAACCAAAAATATCTGGTGCGTAGCAACACACAACTTTCCGCCACCCCTTTAAGTTCGAACACCACCTACATAGGCGGGCGCTATATCTTCGTTCAACGCATTTTACAGGAACATTTATGGAGAACAAAATGTAGGGACTAGTTAGCTGAGAGTACTCCGTAAGTTTGATCGAACTCGTTAGAGCCGTTTTGGAGAAAATTGGAATACCGATAAATTAATATTCGACAAATCTCCTTTTCTGAGTTAACTTGGCTCATATCTCCGTTCAACATATATATATAGAAATAACTATACGTAACGAAATGTTGGTATGAGTGACTAAAAGACACTCCATTAAGATTTATCACATCTGGTGAAAAAGTTACCCTGGAATTTACGGAAATGTTAGAAAAAACGTTATTTTCGACACATTTTGATTTTTATGTTCAATGGACTGTCACAGGAACATTTATTGAGAACAATATGTAGGTATTAACTATTCGAAAACATCCTGTGAGTTTGGTGAAAATCGCTGAAGCTGTTTTGCCAAAAAGCGTAAAAAACCTATTTTTGCTTCAGGGGCCCATATCTCCGTTCACCGTATTTTCATGGAGATATGTATGGGGAAGAAAAGTTAGGTATTGATTAGGACAAGATAATTTGAAAGTTTAATCAAAATCATTAGAGCCGTTTTCGAGAAAAATGCGATAAACCCTAGTTTTTGGTACATTTTCGTCCCCCATCCCCCCTTCCCATCGGCCGAAATCGTCCATAACCGTATTTTGGTGTCAACAAAAAATAACGAACAAAACAAACAAAAAACCAGCTCAATCGAATCAGCCGTTCTCCCGCAAATCGAACTACAGACACACACACATACACACATACACACGGACCACGCGCCGAAATTAGGTTTTTTAGACTCAGTAGGGTCTGAAACGTAAGATCTGAAGAAAACCCAAATTTTTTTTTGGGCCGATTACTATACTTTCCTTCCCTTCGGGTAGCGGAACGTAAAAAGGGGACTCAGTGAGTGTGGGAGAAGGACTGTATTACACGTGAAATGAATATTGATATAAGGGTGACAAAGGGGACTCAGAATACGCGTGAACTGGTTTGGGAAACAGTAGCGGAGGGAGAGAGTGAGAGCTGGACTTGCCTAAGAGTTGTTGGAGGAATTTATGTGTGAGCACTGGGTGACGAGTGTATCAGAGGTGTCAGAGATGTGTGTGTTGGAGAAGGAGGTAAAATAAAGGAGGGAAGGGCGTTGTGGAAAGTCCAAAAGGGGGAATGCATTGTTGGAAGTTAAACCGAACTTAGTCCCTTTGTCTGGAGGAGAAACCGACTGAATGAGCAGTTTTCGGACCCATGGCTAACCTGGAAACTGATGGGCCAAACGCACCTGGCAAAGGCTCGAGCTGATAATCCCAACGACTTCGACCTGTGCCATAGTTAAACCGACTAACTCTTCCGAATCTAATTGGATTTTTCTCACCCGTGAATTTTCTGCATAGCTTTCCATATATCTCTACAATCTTAGAAACATCGTTTGAGAAAACAGCCAGTGTGTGTTTGTGAACGTGATCGATGGCAAATGACTCAACAAAACCCAATATCTGGCTTGCAGCTCTCCATCAGACGTCAAAATGACGGTATGTGGCAAAATCCGATGGCTCAGCTGTAACAGAGTCAGTTTGGTGCTTGAGAGGAAGATCCCAAGCTCAGGGTTGTTCCTCAAACGTCTGTTTTAGAAGCCTGTCCTGTAATCTGAGAGAATCCTGTGAAGATGCTCTTTGATATTCCAAGATCTGTCAACACAATTTTATGACGTACCTGCTCTTTGGTTTTACCAGCGGATTTTTCCTCAGCCCCTTCCCTCATTCCACTTCCCCAGCTCTTACTCGCCACCTATCCTTAGGCATTTCCAACTCTCACACTCACAGTTACATTCGACTCTCATCGTCCCTCTCCCAGTTCACCTATCCAGAGGATTACTAACCTTTTTGCAGTGTTTATTCTATAGTACCTCAGGGCTAATGCAACAATAAGGGCTGAGGAAAGTTGCGTGATGACCTCATATTCCACTTTCAGTTTATGTTAGCCAACTTAACTGAATGTTTTGTAGCGAGAAGCTGGTGGTCATTGTCGTAGAGAAATTTATCACATTGCTCCTACTCATGCCACTACCACGTAGGTACTTTATGGGATTATCTTTTGAAAGATTTGAGTTTATCGTTCAGCATTTATGTGGTAAACACTGTGAAAAAATTTAGTCAATGGAACAATAGTAGTTACAATTCCGCAATTACTCGGGATACGACTGTCCCTTGTTGCCTGCTGCCTTTCTTGGATGTGGTAGCCTTTTCTCAGGATTGATTCCCCATTACCCAACAATAGTAGACATAGATTCAACCATCGAAAGTTGGTAAGTCAGGCATCTGACGCGTTACCTAGAGTCACCAAGGAAATGTCCGCACAAACCGGGCAAGAGGTCTTGATCTAATAAAAGCGTACTTAGTCATTTGTATATTAGCTCTAGAATTACCACAATTATCCAAAGAATAATTCTAGTGAATCAAGACGAGTTTACTGGGCCTTTTGCGGTTTCACTTTAATTCAGTTTCTACTGAGACTTGCATGGCTCGAGCTTCGAGACAAGCATGTGACTACTGGCAGGGTCAACCAGGTTGGGTAGCTGCGATAAGACGTGGAAAGTTTGGGCGCGCTTGGGTTGCCGCCCCTAACTCAATCTGCGATTACCTGGTGGATCTTACGAGAATTTTTGAATTTTCATCGCACGAGTGAGACATTGAACTCATGACACTACATTCGTTCTGATCGCTATGATGACTGTAGTTAATTTTGGACCGAATTCGCTTGTACCCTCATTTTGACGTCTCGTGGTGATCTGCTAGCTAAATATCGAGTTTCAGCCGTTTTCCACCAATCCCGTTCACAGAAACGGTATTTTTCGGATGGAAACAACTGAAGGAAATATATGAGACGATTGGTCCATACGTTTTCTCCCAAAATCGACCACAGACAATCAGAGTCGAGAGAAAACCGCATACTTCCTTCTTCGTAAGGCCGAGTAAAGTTAAAATTGTGTTGGCACATTCATTAACTATGTTTCGGGTGGAGTGGCGAATTCCGCAGTGACGTCGAGAGTACCAGCGCCAGGACCGAGAGCCCTCGAAGATGCGAAGTAGCATGACTCCTAGAAAGGCTTTACGTAAATGTCAGGGCCGCACAACCTTTCGCCTAGTTGTCAAGAAGAGGCAGAAGGCCGTGTCGCCCCGCAACAACTCTAGTTAGAGATGCAACGCCACTCTGCGACTCTCCAAAACCTGAGTGGACCGCCACGGGGCCCAATTACTTCGTCAATTATGTAATTATATTGTCGCGAGAGAGTCGCATTGTTGACTAGGGAGTTCCACTCGAGAAGGAGGTGAGAGGTGTACTTTGATTCGCTCCGCAGTAGTTTGTAAGGGCGGATCCTCCTTCAACGTAATTGGTATGATATGTGCGTGGGACGTTCGTTAAATTGTACAGTTCATCTCAAACTGGCCCACGAGGTATATAAAACCCCGTACATTCTGATATTTATAACTGTGACTAATTTACTTTGTCAATTAGTTCATTTGAACTTGATGAGACATAACTTTATATTTTATGTAGAAAGCGGTTGCGCTTAATGTTCCAGAATTTATTGAGATGTCCCTACTTATTCCAAAACTCGTTGCGCCCGCAATATTTGCGCTCATTTATGTGACTGCACATTTATGTGGGCTCGAGGTTTCTGAGGAGGTTCGTGTTTACTGTTTTCGAATTAGCGAGCAAAAACTGTGAGAAATGGCAGTGGATTCAACTCAGTGGAGGCTTTTAACTGTTTCGTGAGTGTTATCAACCTCTTATCGTACTCGAGTCAGGGCGATCCGGTTGAAATCTTGAGTCAAGAACTTGCTCCTAACAGAAAATCCTGGTTTCGAGTCTTACCCGGGAGTTCAGCTCTTTCTGACCTGAAGCCTTTTGTGTGTAGCTGCGGGAAAATACTGACTGCCTGTTCAGTTTATTTCTGACAACAAATTTTCCTTTTCTCAAACTCTCAGATCTTCCTAGATTCAACCCCAAAACACACACTCGTCTCTCAGCTCTCATACTACTCACCACTCTTCTCTCTTACTCTTTGCTCTCGTTCATCGCAACCAGTTCACCTATTCAGAGACCCCCTTGTTCACACATAAATACTAACTCAAACAAACCCAAAGTGTTAATACAAACCTCACACACGCTCACACGTTCATTCATTAATTTATTCTACTCTAACTCCCTCTTATGCACCCAACATAGCGTATACATAGTTCATTAGACTACCACCCTGATTTTTCTGAGCATGTTAGTACCATTTGAGCGTAATTTATGAGAACGAAATTGCGCTAAAGTTAATCTTGTGAATGTTTTGATAATTTATTGTGCTGCCCTCGTCATTTTCTCACGGATGACAATTGCGTGTGTGCTGTTGAATCATCGGTAGCTGTCCATACAAAATTTAATCAAAATAGTCGGAGCCATTTTTGAAAAAAAAAAATTTGGTGCAACAAAAGATAACGTGGCTATTCGTACATTCTGATCTGCTGTGCAACCTGCACTAGTTTTCCCAAATGGGGTATCAGGTGGTATAACCTAACATCAGCCTAGGATCGATAAAAAATACCGATTAAGTGACATTCGTGACGAGGTAAGAACGTGGGGGCGAGAGTTCAGGATCAAATGCAACATTTAGTAGAGGTTTGTCTTAAGAAAATGAGTAAAAACTGAAGTAAGAGAGGGGGTGTGATGGTTGAAGGAGAAGCAGGGGAAAAAGAGAGAGAGAAAGACGGGACAAGATAAAGTTTGCTTTTATTGGCCCTAACGCCCCTCTACGGTGGCAGCTCCCTCTTCTTTCTTGTCCCGTTCTCCCTTACGAGAGTCATGCAGCATGCCACCATTCTCACACAGGATAACAGATAGTATTGGGACGATAAATTCAGGTCGGCCGCAGAAACTCTTCAAACGCGAAAATAATAATTCATTTGCCATTCAGTGCAACTAATAGAAGCAGAGTAATCCCAAACTTCGCTGCAAACCTGTCGTGAATACCATTTGGTTAATCGAGAGCGAATCCTAATTTCGCCAGTCTCTCGAGCGAGCGGAGTTACAATAGTTATCGGGAAATTACTCATTTCCTTTTCCCCTCTCCTCCCACTGCCGTGTCTACCTTCATACATACATTAGGGCGGCAAAGGACCTATTACAGTGGTACAGTAACGAGACCACTTACGGGAGCTCTGAACGCAATGTGAAGAACCTAATGGAATGATCGAACTAGAAGTTCAATAACTCACATAACTCCCCTCAGCTGAGTTCCTGATTACGTCAAATGAGCATTAGTTTGTTCATTTTCACTTCCCTCAGCCCTGCGTAGGTACATGATCAGCTAACTGAATTTTTTTGAGTTTTATACAGATATTTGAGAGTTACTGTGCGTAAAACACCATTTGGAGAAATGTGAAAGAAACGCCAAAACGAATTTATCAACAAAATCCGTTCAAAAATAACTATTTATCAATAGTGATCAAACACCATGTTTTCTTATCAAAAACGAATTTTAACAATACTTTTTGTATCGACAGTTCCAATCAACAGAAGCGTACTTTGAAAATTGTAGCTTTGATAGAATGTCGAGAACAGCACAATAAATTATCAAAAGTTTCAAGTGGAGTCAATTTTAGCGCAGTTTTTTCATTATAAATTCTGCTCAAACGATACCAGAATCGTCTAAAAAATTGAAGTAGTAGTCCAATAAATTAATTATACGATTGATATTTCGTAACTCTCAAAAGTTTTATTAGGAACAACCTTAAAAATTCCGCAATTCAAGCCTCCGGTGTTAAACGTACTATCATTTTTAATAGTTTTCACCCGATAATCCCAAAACCCTGAACGCCAACCTTTCTGGAAAAATCATGTTGACAGCTCCTCAACTCCTACATTGATTGCTGATTGAGTGGTCAAGAGTAGGATCTCTTCAATAAAATCCGCTGCTTTCTGCTAAACCATTTATGACGGAAAAAGTTTTGTTTCGTAAAATAGACTGGATTATTGGCTAACGTTTGAGAGGCGTTTCATTGTGAATAATACACTTATGTTCTCGGTCAGGCAAATATTTAACCCCCCCCACAGAATTGGACGGTTACTTTCAAAGCATGAGGACTCTATGTCCGCAATGTACGTCCTTTTTTACTTTCGTTGGCTCTACAAAGTAGAAAGGAAAGTTGCTGAAAAAAAAATTTGAGTTCTCTTCAGATCCTTGCGTTTCAGACCCCCCTGAGTCCCAAAAACACTATTTGTGAAAATGGTCTGTGTGTCTGTAAACGATTTTTAGAGAAAACCACCGTACCAAATCAGCTCAAACCTGGTATCTCGCCCGCAGGTTACCATGAGACGCCAAAATGAGGGTATGAACAAAATCCACTGAAATTTAACTATAGTTATCATAGTGATCAAAACACCAAGATTTTTCTCAAAAACGGCCAACGATTTTGTTTGAATTTTTATATTGATATCTCTTAATAAGATAAATATACCATGAAATTCCCATTTTTGGGAAAACGACGAGAGCAGCACAATAAATAATCAAAATTTTCGACAAAAAGCGTTTTTGCCGCGGTTTTTTCCTTTTAAACCCCGCTGGAATGTTACTAGAATGTTAAAGAAAATTGGTATTGTAGTCCAATCCAATACCTAGAGGGTGTGTGTTGAAAACCGCTCATGAGATAGATGGGGCTCACTCCAGAAATTCCTGAATTTCAACTACCATTGTTTCGCGTACCACCAGTTCTAACAGTCGTTACCCAATAACTCTGCAAAAGTAATTACTATCCTTCTTCAAAACATTTGTGTCTACAGCCACATTAATTAACTGGGCACCAATTGCTCAATAATGGTCCTGCAATGAGTACGAGCAGCACAATAAATTCCAGAACTGTAGGCGTTACCGCTTCCTGCTGCTGTGAAGTGTAGTTTGACCAAGTTCAAAGACCATGTACAAAGTGAATTGACGTAGAGCTAAGGAAAGTTGTGTGTTGCAACGCACCAGAGACGCCCTTAAAGAGGCCTGAAAAATTCGGAGAACTGACTTCATTGACCGGATTTTTGAGAGTGGAGCGAATCCGAGATTTGAAGGACTAGGGGGGGGGGGCGACAAGGATAGGGCACTTACTTATCTTTCATATTGTGGTAGGCGAGTCATCATTTTTCTCTTCGCTGGAACTTTCACAGCATCAGCGAATCTCAGATCTGAGAATTCTTCTCATTATTTTTTACTTTAATTTTTCAATTTTTCTCTCTACCCCAACTTTCGTTGGATAATGAATCTTCGTCTATAACCACTAGACTACGATCACTGAGGTACCTACAATACAAGCCAGGCGGAACACATCAGTTGTCAAGTTGGACACAACGAACCACCGCTTGATTGCTCATTCCAACTTTTCTGACGTGTTCCGTAAGCGTCGAATTTCCCGCATCACATTTTTCCCACTATGCACGTATCCCATCCTTCCACACCTTTTTTTTTGGTTTCTTATTGGTAAGGCTGACGAGGTTAAATTTCACGAATGTCTCCGCTTGAATTTTCACGAGAACGTCCACAGACCGATGTGGGGTATGAAACTGTTGTTTCAAGTGATGAAGGTACGGTTCAGGGCCGTTGGTGGTTCGTGGATACTTGTCGACGGGACTTTGTACCGACACGCGCGATGGAAAACTGCTTACCTAATACTGAGCACGTCCCGTGGATGAAGAGCGTTATTATCGATGGATTTAGCCGCTGTTGAATCAATATTGTTGAGATCTCCAGCCAACCCCTTCCTCTATTCCCACACGTTCCATCTGAAGTATTAGCGCTCATGCAACAGTCTTCTTACCACTTCCCAACGGATTAGCGCTTTCATACTCCTCCGAAATATTTTATCAAAGCGTACATAGTTTTTAATCTTCATAACGTTTCCAGAATGTGAAAACTAGAGTCGGATATTAGAGACGAACGAACCACCTCGCAGTTGATCAGATGGTCAACAATTGGAGTGAATCGCGGAGTACAACGAAATGTGGTAATTCCAGTTACTAGGCCTGTTTTTGGCTCCTTGGATGCGAATTTTGGCTCACATGCATAGTCGGAAGAAATTGGGTCTGGGCGTGAAAGGGGTTTCTGAGCCGTAGTCCAGAGATCTCGCAACCGCGAACCAAGTGCGAGGCGTCCCTCATGAAAATTTCACGGCTTCTTACAAAGACTTCCCCTCTTCTCCCATCTTCGCCTATTCATAGGTGGCCTTGCCGCCCATTAAAACTACAAGAATAAGACTCGTAAAGTACGAGCGTCGTTCCGTCGAGCGTCGAAATTGACGCGACAACTTGAAAATTGAAGGGAGTGGAAGGCGCTTTTGAAACGTGAATATTAACAAGTACTCGCCGAAGTGTTTGGGCGCAATTTACGGTCAGGCCGGAGCGGAAACTAGGCGAAAGAGTGAAACTACACCCCTGGGGTTCATACGAACAAGCTTCGGAGCGCTCGATATTACTCTGCCCTCGTTGGTTCGCAAATTACCTTGAGCCCCTTTATTGTCCCCTGAACCAATAAGTTGAACCAACATGACCAGAACCCTTACCGATGAAAGGAGATCGAACATCTTGAATAAGAGCGCTTATTAACGCTGTTTTTTTTAAATCATCATGAATGCAGTCATGGAAAAAACACATGTATAGATTTGTAGATGACATTACTATACTGTGAACAGGGACAAAAGACAGCTGAATGCTTTTCACGTCAGTGTCTATCAATTAGGTACGTCCACAAAATTCTCACTTGAGTTAGATACTAATTCTCTAAACTTTCACGATTTTCTGTTCTGTGTAGTACAGGAAGCATGAATTTTCTATTTATAGAAAAGGTATTTATAGCGATATTATTATTCATAACTCGTCTACCCAACCACGAGTTCACAAAAATGCTGCTTTCCATAGCATGACCAATCGAACGTTGCCTATACCTACGAATAAGAAAAAACTATTTGAAGAAAAATTAGTAATCGAGGCCATATCGGCGAGCAATGGTTATATAATGAAGAGCTCATTAATTCTATTTGGAGTAGGTTCCATAGAAAGAAGTGTTGGGGGGGGGGGGGGGGTCGAATCTTGTGTTGTGTATGGGGCGGTTTCTGATAAAATATCTAAAATTGTAACGCCATTGTATAAAGTGGGCTTTAACAGTCGAAACAGTCTTTAATTTTTCATTAGGCTCACGTAAAGATAAAATACAAATTCAGGATAGAAGTTGCGAATATAAATTAAAATGTTCTTGTGGGTTAGGGCGGGAATTCCATGTAAGAAGGACTATATTGCCAATCTCCTGAACGAATCCCGTCATTCCTTCAATTATGACAGATAGGCAATACGTTGGACTACTCCATTTTTTCCCCCAAGGAACGTACGTTGAATGTGTTTGAAAACTTTGAAAGTAACGGTTCAGATGAACGTTTAAATGAGGCGATTCCTCAAAATTTTCCTCCACTGATGGCTGTGTATTTCCGTTCTCGCCGTGTGACGCATTCTGTTCTCGGTTCTGATGATGACTTAACCGTCAATACCGATCTAACATGGTAACTCAAATTTAGTAGAAATAGACAATCGTCCTTTCTCCGTTTTATCATTTTATGCACGTTTTACAACGAGTCGGAAATAGCAGAAATGGAGTTTAAATAATGCATTTTAAGACGGTCAACACGTCTTTATACTTTCTTGATTCCTACGGTTTCACACAACTGCCCTTAGCTCTACGTCAATTCACTTGTGTTCTTGGCTTTTTCTACATAGTCAATTCATTTATCACTCAGTTATTTATTGTGCTGCTCGTACCTCCTTCCCGGACCATTATTGAGCAATCAGTACACAGAGAACTAATGAGGCTGCAAACACGATTTTTTTCGAAGAGGAAAAATAGTCACTTTTCCAAATTATTACAAAACGGTTTGTTATTCTCATGAACAGCTCATTAATTCTCATGAACCAGCTCCGAGACTCATCCTATTCAATTCAGCATCGAAAAATACCAGTAAACCATGCGAAACATGACGATTATTTTCGCTGTAGTTATTGTCCCTCGAGTTCTTTCAATTAGTAGACTTTGGCTCACTGTAATTTCATTATGCGCAGTCTGGATCTAAAAACACCTTGAAATCGATACCAAACACGGCGTATTTGCAATAAAACTGCCACAATGTTTTTAACGGGTTTTGCCCATAACAACCATGTGCTTCGTCTGATCGGATTGCCGAGCAGCCGGCACAACTATATACCAAATGGGATTTTCGTACGAAATAACGGAATTTTTAGACAACGTTAAAGGCACAACACGGCTCAGACGGCGGACGGACATTGCAGATTTAGAATCCCAATGTCTTGCACTGTAAAGTATCAAGTTTTGAGGGGTTGTGAATAATTTTTCCTTACCCAAAATGTAGGGTTATTATTCACAATGAAGAATAAATCAAAAGACATTTTGAGTTTTCTCCGGATCTTCACGTTTCAAACGCATACGTGTCAATTTAATTTGGTTCTGATAAAACACCATGGTTAAGGTAGTTTGTTTTTGTGTTCGCGCCTGTGAACAGTGCATCCACAGAAATTGGCTGAGCTAAATAAGTCATAAAGAATAGTGATAGACAGTTACGTTCTGGTGTAGAGGTGTGCAGCGGCAGTGCCAGCCTCTCGGCCATAACCTGCGTCCGCCCCATCAGGCTAAAAGAAAAATGGGGACTGGGACGGGTACGATTTCCAGTGAACCCTCGATCACTGCGATATCTGATGGACCCCATTTCTGGGTTGCTAAGGGTCGGCGGACTACTCCGCTTTTACCCTAGCCCTGCAGAGGCATCTACCTGCTGTGCACCTATCCCGTGGTGCACCAGCTAACGCTGCGGGCTGTGCACCTTCGCAGTATCATTTCGGGAAAAATTTCTCGTACGGCTAGAATGCCCGCTAGCCTGCACGGACTTGCGTCCAGACTTATGTCTTCAGGTACCTCCATCTTGGAGGGGTTTGGACTTGCCCCTCCGGGTCCAGCAGCCGGATGGGGGAACCAGGCCCCGCAAATGCCAGTTGTCCGTCCCCTGGGGTTGTAGATTCCCTCGTAGCCCCCACACCCGCTCCCATTCATCCCACCAACACCCATAATAACTTACATTCATCCTTCCACTCTCATACCATAACACATTCGCCCAATAAATTACATTCATGTCCGCCCATCTATAGTGATAGACGAGGACTTTTCTTTTTTTTCTTCTCTCTTATTTTTCTTTCTGATTCACCTCTTCTAACTCTTGAGATCTCACGACAATAGACCCGAGGAATTCGATTTAGGGTCACAAAAACCGCTGTAGCAAGCTGTGACTATCGGAATCGCTCCATACCCCACCCCTGCGAAGTAGAGTGAAATTGGATTAGTTTTTTTATTTTGGCAACCACGTATAAGTGTGTTTTTTCTTCTTTTCTTCATTCGCTCGTTCGTTATCTTTACATTTCTTTTCTGATTGATGTATCAATCAATTTCTCTCGCATCTCACGCTCAGTAAAAATACTGCAAGTAATTACGAAACGGTTTATTATTGTGAATGGTTACACAACTCACACAGTTTCACACCTCCAATATCCATTCTGCGTCGAAAAAAAAAACAGTAAACGATACGAAACTTGATCAGACTACGACAGACCAACCAAAATTGGACATTTTCAAAACAGTTGGAACGACGACAAGAATCGAGCTGACGGGTAGTTAGAACGAGACGGGGGGCAGTGTGGGAATTGGGCGCAGGCAGGGGAGATACGATCACTTTCACCCCGCGAGTTTCTTCAAGTGGTCGAATTCGCCTCACTGTAATTAAGATCATTTCACTGTTTTCCAATCAGACGGAGTCCCACACTAGTGAGGCTGTGTACGATTCAGCATCGAAAAATACCGAAGGACTTGATTGCAGTAAAATTGTCAAAATTTTGTTTACAGAAAATGTTTTTATCATAGCAACAATGGGAGAGGGAGGAAAAGGCCACTCGTTATATTGGCAACACTGCTCTGCGGGAGACTCAGGAATAGCTGATTCTCAGGGAGGCACTGACGTCATTGGCGGGAGAGGGATAGGGTCACGTCACACCTGATCCCTTATCAGTTGAGAAGGTCAGTTACTGATACGCCATTCGCCCCCTTTTACCCTACTCATGAGCTTCGTCCGATCTGATAGCCACGCAGGCACAACTAGATCCTGAATGAGGTTAATTCCCAAAACAATGGTCGCGTGTACATTTCCCGAATCTTCGATTCGCGATTCGGAACGTTTACTAGCGTCACTGAGACTGGTGCTAGCTACAACTTTTACCGCTGGTAACTAGCGAATTAAATCGCTCGACTAACCATTGAGCTATGAACCCCACACTTCGTAATATCGTCTTTTAGTTGAGGAGATGCCGTCACTGTGAACGTAACTCGATCGACTTTTTTTCGCCGACCAGCCGTGGATTGGCACATTATTACGACTTTGATTCATCGACTGAGATGAACGATCATCTTTGATCAATTCGATTGATTCATCGAATCAGGTTTTGCGGAGTGTTGTGGGATGGTGTATGCATATCGGTTTCATCTCAGACATGTACGCTTCTCCTGAATGTCGTGCACAACATATGACTGAGTTATTTGAAGCCGTCAAACCAGCCAATCCCCCCGCCCACCATAATTCGGTAACGTAACTTGAGAGGTGAATGATATTTTCAAATATTTTTGTGATCGGCAATATCTGTTCTGCAGAATTATGCGAAGGACATATTATATTATTTTTGTGTTTGTCAATGTCTGTTGCATTAGGTGCGCACTGTTTGTTCAACTTGACTCAGTTTACATTCTACTCGTAACTTTCGCGCGCGTTGTACGACAAAATACTCTGCTAAACTCACGACACACAAAACACTTACGACAAAACTTTGCTAAACTCTTACCGCTACTGTTCAGTCAGCAGTATGCTAGTAAACGTTCCGAATCGCGAACCGAAGTTCCTTGCAAATGTACTCGCGGCCACTGTTCGGGGATTTTACCCCAAATAAAATTGTTGGGTAAAAGAACGGACATTTCAAGACCACGTTAAAGGCAGAACATGGTCTAGATGGCCTCGAAACGTTAAGCGTCAAATTTTGAGGGAGTATTGGTAAAAAAAGAGCTTTCGATTGAGTGTTGATTTTTTGTAACGATGCATTGGCCAGGGGTTTACGTTGTTCACACGTTAGGTACAAAAAATTAAGGATCTTCCTTCACTAAATGTGATCCTGAAGTCGAGCTGCTTGGGTCCTCTGGGGTTTTCCCAGCTTTGATACCACAGCTGCTAATCCTGGAATTCCATTTAAAATGTCGTGCTCAGTTGTCGTCCCGAATCCGATCCTTTCTGAAATGGTGTGACAAACGTTAAACGTGATTTAATGTCCAGTGTCTCATAGTAAATCAACACTTAGAGGGAATTATTTTCCGTTCTGACGTAAATGAAGCAAAAGGTTTAGTATTTTTTGGTACTTCCTGTAACAAAAACCTGTTTACATTACTTCAGCCCTGCTGATGCTCTTTTCCTATGAATCAACTGTTTTTAAACATATATAAATGGTGAAATAAACTCTTAAAAATATATAATGTTCTACGAAACATTTAATAATAATAGCAGTAGGTGAAATAAGTGATAAACAAATTCATGGCTCCAACACAAGTACAACCGCAGCTACAATTGGAACTGTTTGGCTGATGAGCTCATGCCAAATTGTAACCTCAGATCACTGTCCTCAACCCAATCGAACTTTCCGAAGTATTTTCAACCTATTTTTTTCAATACGATTAAACTTCGTTGCAATAAGCATTCACAGTTGTTGGACGTAACAGATGTTGAAAAACAATAACGTGAAACATGGGTGGAGGGAATAATTCAGTAACTGACTCTCGAATTATTACCGAGGTAGAAGCAAAGAAGCAAACAGGTTATCACGAAAGTGTACGAAAACAGTGGAACGGTAACATGTGAAAATTTTGGGGAAGTTGAGGTAAACTGAGTACTGGGGCTGGGATGACTGATTCGATTCTCTTGTATAAGCGATCGTATGACAAATGTATGGTTTCTTCAAGATGGGCACACCGAGGTAATTTCTCACAAACCGTAGTGCACTCAGACATTAGTCGAAGCGCGCGGCTTTGAAAGGACTGAATGCGGATGGCTCACACCACAGTCGGCAACCATATTACCACATGGGCCGTATTAATTGCGGGTAGAAAAAACGTTTCACGTCCAAAGTCAAGGGAGAGCGATCGCCTAAAAGAATCCTCAATTGGCTAAGCCAGCCCGCGCTGAAAAGAGTGGGATAGGTGTCTTTGGTTGGGGTACAAACCTAAGTATCGTACTCTCGCAGCTTGTAGAATTGGCTCACCACAAACTTACACGGGAGGCTGGTCAAATTTCCGGCAGTCATTGTCGATTTGTGTGGGTTCAACTTTATTTTCCATCTTTTAAACCAGATAATCCACATTTCTCGAGCTCAATACTCACAGCCACCCCTTGGGAAGAGTCAAGGATCGCAATTGCCCAAATAGCGCAGTGTTTGGGGACTGTAGGATATCCCTGGTGTGTATAAGATACAGCAATGGTCCCAGATCGCTACCCTGAGGAACTCCTGCATTAATTCCCCTCGATTTTGGCATCACATTTACATCTTTGACAGTATACTCGTAAGTCCAACGATTAAGATATGACGGTATAAGGGTTAAGTTTTCCTGAGCTCACATCGTACTTTCCAGTTTCTCTGCTGATGGGTTACTTTTCTTCTTCAGACCCCCTTAACTTCCCACCCCCCAGTTTTGTCTCCTCCTCATGACCAGTCAGTCCTATACGCCCCCAACTCTCGTCTGTG
Source organism: Pachypeltis micranthus (assembly GCA_020466155.1). Classification (NCBI taxonomy): domain Eukaryota; kingdom Metazoa; phylum Arthropoda; class Insecta; order Hemiptera; family Miridae; genus Pachypeltis; species Pachypeltis micranthus. Next base: position 37,601,925 of record CM035773.1, read on the forward strand.
CTAATACCAGTTCAACTAACTAGAGATCCACGGCGTTGTGTAAACTCTTTCTCCTTGGCACTTTCCACCTCCATGTTGCCATTCAGGTTTTAAATTTTAGCCAAAGTGATTGAGCCATTATTTTTCAATCGTATTCACACAGACGTGCTGCTTTCTCAAATGATGTTTTATAGACAGACCCACCTTTATAACGTAAATATCTGAAGAAAATCAGATCACATAATTTATTTCTGAACTTCGTAGGGCTAAGGAATGTGAAAACAAATGAACTCGTCAATCGTTCGCCGTGGTAATCGAACCAAATGTGGAGATATTCGTAGCAAACTATACCAACCCCACGATAACGTTTTCTTCAGTAATTTCTTAGCTGAAAGTTTCTTAGGTGTGTATGTAAAATCGACACAGTTCGTTGAGGAAAAACATTTTGAAGAAAATTCAAAGCCCTGAGTTGGGCGCACGAAGAGGGGAACTTGAAACTGAGAACTAAATGGACGTGGTGAGCGTGAGTGAGGACTGAATTATTGTTGACAGAATAGCGTTATCAGTTTGAGTTTGAATACGTAAATGCGAACAAGGGACTCTCAAGACGGGTGAACTGGTTGTGAGACAATAAGTGGAGAGAAAGAGAGTTGTGTTGTAACGCGAGCTTAAATACGAATCGTTGGGAGAACTGGCAACACAAATGAGTGCTATGAATGACTGACTTGGGAGAACTAGGAGAAGGCCGACCTTCTCGAGAACTCATAAGTGAATGAGTTTGGGAGGGGCTGTCTGTTGCGGAGAGGAACGTATATTGAGGCGAGGGGAAAAGAGTATTTGGAAAAGCCCAGAAGAAGGGAAAATCCGTTGTCAACCAGAAATAACTGAGAAGTGGGACTTCCCACAGGTACCGAGCACTTTCTGTGAGGATTAGTGCCGACCTTTGTAGAGAGGTCAAAGACCCAGCTAATTCGGCGTGGTGAACACCCTGTCTTTTAGTGTGTAGTACTGGGAAGTAAAACGGTTGACAAAATACGTCTGACCAATTTGATTTCAGTCAGAAGTGTGCCGAATGGAGAAGGTCACGAGTTTGGCTCCCGAATGCCGACAATTTTCAAGAAATGCATTCTGATACTGTCAGACACGTACAAGAAAGCTCGCACTAGACGGACATGTCTTAGTGTTTTCTTTCCGAGAGAAAGTACGCAATTTGATCCCGTTTCTCGAGTTATTTGGGTTTTGTTGAGAGGCGGAGACGAGCGGAGCAATTAGGACTTAGAAATAAAAGCCTTTATAAATGTGACGTCATTAGACGGAACGGAGATCTTTTATACGAGCTCTCATTAAAATCACAAGAGCTGCAACTTAAGTGGCTCAGGTAACGAATGGTCTTAGAAGCTTAGTAGTTCGCGTCCGTGAATCTTTTCCTGTTTTAATACGACGTTTCCCTTGTTTTTTCAATAGAGCGGGGGGAGCCTCTCAAGTGAAGGTGCCTCTCAGTCTCTCGTGACTGGGCGCAGCTGAGGGTTTGATGATTGGACTCAAAGAAGAGGCGAAGCATTTCGCGAGACTCCACGCTGAACTGAGATTTATTGTGATGAAGTTCTGTAGCCATTTCCCAATTACATCCGTCTCATTCCAAATTCGAGCCTAACTTGCTGCTTCATCGGGCCAAATTCCGAAACGATAAAAAGGAACGGAGGAAGGTGTACTCATGACACAATTTTAGCCCTTTGTTCAGCTTTTGATTACGTTAAAGACTAATTGCTAAATAATTACTTAATCTCGTCGGCTTATCTTTTTTTTAAAAATTTTATACGAATATTTTCGATGCTCTGAAGTTCGAAAAAGCAATATGCAGAATTGATCCATCCCATCCATTTCATTGCTTTTGAAATATTTTTAACGAAACCGATTCAAAACCAGCTACCAGTGTGATCACTCAAAGTGTGATTGATCTCAAAACCGTCTATGAGGACAACCGTAACGAGACCCAGGGTGAACACTAGGAATAGACCCTTCCAGTGCGAAAACCAGATAAGTTGTTCTGGAGACAAGTTTCTCTTCTCTCCTCTGGTACTGTTTTTTTCTCTCTCCCTCTCTCTCTTCCCGTGTTCTTGCTTCCAGAAAGAAGAGGGTTCGCGTACCGACTCCTGTTTTCGCGTACCGACTCCTGTTTTCGCGTTTCGATTCCTGTTTTAGCGTTCTTCTGGGGATCTTCAAGTTCGAACGAAGAAAGTTGATACCTGGTCGAGAGTTTTCGTTCATTTTCTTCCGTTTTTTTTTTAGTGCCGTAAGTAGGGTAGAAAGACGTTTTAATGTTTTTGTCTTAAATATCGTTCTGTTAGAATTTTGGTTGTGTTACGTTGGGCGCCAATTGTAGTGAGGTAGTTTGGAAATGCTTTTGAAGAGCTGCTGACTCAGGCAAAAATTACGGCATATCGCGCGGAGCTCCGATCCACAATTCTCGACTATTGTATTTATGAAAGTTGAGCGAATCCCAGCAAAATCCGATCTTTGATTCGAGAAACGAGGGGGCTACAAGGAAAGTCTTTTCTTTCACATTGTAGTAGGCGCGTTGCCCATTAGGTGAGTCGGGAAGTAGGATAGAAGCCGAATGGAATTGGAACAGAGTTTTATTGTCAATTACATTCGGAGAAGTTATACCACCACAGGCAGAGAACTGAGGCGTGAGCGTGGGCGACACGGCGACGAAGGAACCGGCTCGGTTACAACTGACAGCAGCAAAGTATCGAGCGAATCGGGGCATTTGAGGTGCCCAGTCAGCATAAATGCCCCGGACGAGCCTCCGAGAATCAAAGGGTTTGGTTCGTCCCGTTAAAGTTGGAAGGAAAAGTCCGTTTCCATTTTTATTATATTACATATATTCTCCTATCGTTCCTAGTTTTTCTTTCCCGTAAATGGATTTATTTACATTAATACTACAAGTCGCTTGACGTTTGCGCTCTACACAACTACCAATGGTACAACGAGGAGAAATGTGGAGGAGAGAGCAATAATTCATGAATAATTTCGACGAAAAGCGACCTTTGAGCGGTCTTTTCATCATAAATCTCCTTCGTAGAGTTGCGCTTTATCAACAACAAAAATTACAGAGAACGAAATGTGGGTATGGGTGGCTAAAAAACACTCTGTATTCATCACATCTGGTGAAGCAGTTATAATTTACGGAAATGTGATAAAAACGGTATTTTCGGCATACTTTGATTTTATCTCTGTTCAATGGACTGTCAGAGGAACATTTATTCAGAACAATATATTGGTATTAACTATTTTAAAACATTTTGTGAGTTTGGTGAAAATCGTGAAGCAGTTTGGCGAAAAAGCGTTAAAAAAATGTTTGCTTCATAGACCAATACTTTCTTTTCAGGGAGATTCCTGTGGAGAAGAAAAGTTGTGTACTAATTTGTAGAAGATAATATAAAAGTTTAACAAAATTTTTTCAGCCGTTTTCGAGAAAAATGCGAAAACCCTTGTTTTTGGCACATTTTCGTCCCCCACCCCCCTTTTCCATCGACTGAAATCTCCCATAACTTTATTTTGGTGTCTACAACGCATGGTTTATTATTATCTTGCAAAGCGTGGTTGTGACATATCCTATAGTCCTCATACACCTCATACTATATGGTGTGTCATATAGTATAGTCCTCTGAGTTCCTTCTAGTCGAATTTGAAGCAATATACTCGTACACACGTTGATTTCGGTCCAGACGCAGTCCTACAACTCTGAGGTATTCTACTCAGTATCGAGGGATTCCTAGAAAACGATACAAAACACGACGGAATTGCAACAGTACGGACAGTATTCCGTTTTTTGCTAATTACGAGTTTTCGTCAGATTGCCGAGTAAGTGGACAGAATTAGATACCAAGTGGATTTTTCGTGCGAAAGAAGACCTCATTAAAGGCAAATGGCCTGCATAACGGGTGGTGGACATGAGAGGAGTCGAGAAAAAAACACGTCCTGACAGAAAACATAGGTATATTGTTCAGAATAATGAACCAACATCGGAGTGACCGTCCAACAGTCTGTCTATACGACGAAAGTTCAATAACGGTCGTAAGATAATTAGGAGCAACCTCTAAAATTCCGGAATTCAAATATCTAAGTGGACTGTATGTATTATCTGTCAAGCAAGACGAATTTTGTGGGCAGTGAGTTCACACTTAATGTTTCTGATGTTACTTGAAGCTTACCCACCACCGGGTTCGAAGAGGCAGTCGTCGTAACTTCCGGCAATACTACGAAGGTTTTCATGTATTGCTGCAGTCTGTGCGAGTAATGAGCTTACGAAAAAAATTTGAGAAAAGCTTTTAAATAACAAAAAATACAACCGCAGCAGGTGGAGAGAGGATACACAACGTCATCCTCTCGCGAACGCAGGCGACTAATCTATTGAAAAGCGGAAACACAAACTATCATCGTTTGTTCACTGAGTTTTTTCGCTGTTTTCCCCGTGACTCCGTAAGTAATTAATGTGGTATGGAGTCACAGACTAATACATGGACGATTCAGGTTGTGGGTTGTCACAGGTTGTTTTCAAAACTTGGGAGAAGTGGGAAACCAAACAAATGCGGCGAGGTAGAAAGCCACGTTCCGGCTAAGGGGGAGTCAGTCTTATATTAGCGGCTGGTGTTGAACGTGCAAGTTCAAACAAATCGTCGACGTTACGCACAGAGTGTGTGGGGTCTCCCCCGGGTGCTGGTAACGACTGACTAGATTCGGTTCGCATCCGAGCATCGCCCTGTAGGTTAAGACGAAGCTATTCAGCAAATCGCCCGCAGGAGAAAAAGTTGTAGGTACTCACGTAGCGTCGAGAGGCCGCTTCGATGGAACTAATAGTGTTCCTAACCAGAGGTCAAGTGACCAGAAAATGCTTAGAATCGGAGCCACCATCGCGCGCATATTTACTCATGTCTACGCCAGGCAGTGGCGTCATGAAAAATATCGCTTCCGCAATAATCTAACCCTAAGACAACACCAGTGACAGGAGAAATTTTCTTGAAGTACTCAGCATAGCTTGCGCCGTCAAAAACGTTTATACCATTAAAGTCTTGAACGAATTGCTCTTCACGATGACTTTCCCAACAATGAACACGCCGTCCAGGCTTCGGAACAACCAGGAAGTTTGACAACGAACTGTATTTGTTTGATATTGTCTCCGACAATACGTTGAGTGTTATGACGACTGAAGAGCATAAACAAATATTGGTATTCCGCTCCAAGAAGGACACGCGGGATCTGCTAGCGGCGTCGACGACCAATTTGATACTCTGACGAAAAACAGCTGCCTAGTAGTCAAAATGAGAATATTATGACGTACCACTCAGTCGATGAATCAATACGCAACGATTCGAGAGAAACTCACCAACTATACTTGCTCATTATTAATTCGCCTATAGCAGGTTTTACATTCGGTTTAGTGATCATCAGAGCTTTCATGGTTTTGTGTAGTATATGTGTGCGTGATATTTGTGCAATTATGTTCAACTGTTTCATCTCGTTTATTCGTAAAATGAAGGTTATGAGCAGTGTTGCGAAGAGAATATCACAGTGGAGTGTAGTTGGAGGTTTAGAGATCGCTGGTATTACGCTCGAGTAATCGGAAGAAAGCAAAGTTCGCAGTAAATACAAAAGAGGGCTTGACCCACCCAATGACTTCGTCTGGCTGCTGGTGCGGTACTCACCCTGGCCGGGGGACGACGAAGATGAGGACGTTGACGGGAGATAGCGTATTTGGCATGATCCACGACAAGTGGTACTTTTTTTTTTTTTTAATGGAATTTCGGGTAATTAACTCGATACAAAGCGGGAGCACAGTGGGAGAAAAGATCCACTCAGTCTCAGAAGAGCTGTTCCGCAGCTAACGGCTCTCTACTTCCCGCCAAAACAAGCAATGTTCATCGACAGAAAGGATGTGTGGGGAGGGGGAACAAACGGACGGATGAAATGAAGGGTTTTCGTTGAGATCGGCTCTAACGACTTTCATCAGACTTCAATAATCAACGCTCACCATAAATATCACTGCGAGCAAAGATGAAGCTAAAAGAGTTTTTTTTAAACAGACACTCTGGACAGCGGGTCTTTAGGTGGTTGGAAAGGCATGTGCACAGACGAATGATGAAAGTGTTTGACTATATTAGTTCTAGAGCAAAGTGACCCTAAGAAGGTGGCAAAAGTGGTGAGAAGTAAGACTCTGGAATAGAACACAGAAATGAACATTCAGGAAACTGTAAGTTGGGAAATTCGTTGCCCACTCGGGAAATATTGACCCGGCGCTGCTCTGCAATTATAAGTATTTCAAACGAAAGATGTAGTTTAGAGGCTCCTACGACTTCAGCCCAAAAATCTCGACCTTGGAACGTCCTATTGGGTTGAGGACAGCGATCGTTTCGCAACAATTTGGCTAGAGCTCAGCGAAACAGTTTCAGTATTCTTGAGCAGCATGGTAATTTTCAACCATGATTTCGCTGGCAACCAAGAGTTAACGGAGCAGGTACGCGAAACTACTAAAGCACACTAAAGCTGAGCTCTGGAAGGTGGCTGAGCTTTATTGGCTCCATCTAGTGAGGACATCGTCCAACCTAAAAAAATAGCAACCCTTTCGTGTGGCAAGTCCATCTCTAAATGTAGCCCACTGACATCTTACTATTTATGTGATTGCGCTCCTCTATCAGCGTCTATTTGGACTATCGGCAACTAGTGATCATGTAACAGAGTTGGTTGGCTTCATCTACTTCAAGATGTTCTCCAATCTCCAGAAACAGCAACCCTTCCCTGTGGCAATTCATCCTGTAAATCAATTAGACAGATACGCAGTATTATCCTGCGCATATCGCTATGAATCATGTTTCATGGCAGTCGCAGGTGGCTTCGCATAATTCGCATTCTAAACATAACCCACATGTACCAAGTAAGGTCTTTGTTTTCGTCTCTTGGCATTCTTCTGCCACGTGGGTGTTAGCTCAACCCAAAATCACAGGTAGGTTTCGGGACGATTATTCATTATTGCATCCACTTCTCTCCTACCCCCCTATGAGGCCCGCGGCCCCCTACCTCTACAGCTCCCAAACTTTGGCCGCTTGGTATTTAATTCGCCTCCTGTTCTCTCACTGGGCGCTGTGAACTAGATCTACGTGTTGCTTCCAGTGTATCAATACAATCCGCTCCTATTCATCACTTTTTTTCAAAAATTGTGGGAAGCCAAACTCAAAATGTACTCTAAAAAGTGTGAATTCTTTCAGGAAACAGTGATCTATCTTGGACACCTGGTAACCCCTGAAGGAATCCGAACAGACCCGAAGGAGGTGGACACGATTGTGAACTGGCTGGTCTCTAAGACGACCACAGAACTTTGCTCTTTTGTAGGGCTGTGTTCCTACTACTGGCAGTTTGTTCTCCACTTGGCTGAGATAACAAAGCCACTTTACACAGCAGAAAATCTTCCCAGGTCGGAGTGGACGCCAGCTTGTCAAGTCGCCTTTGACAGACTCAAGGAATGTCTGATGAACGCCCATATACTGGGTTACGCCCAACCAAGCAAGTCTTTCATGCTTGACACAGATGCCAGTGATGTCTCGATTGGGGCCGTTCTTTCGGAAGAGCGAGGTGGAAAGGAAGTGGTACTCGCTTATTTCAGCAATTGCAACTACTGCGTTACTCGGAAAGAGCTACTTGCTGTCGTCGAAGCCTTAAAATTCTTCTACTCATACGGCTCTCTCTTAACCTCTCTCTCTCTCGAAAACAGTAACGAGAACAACGTAAATGAGAAATCCAGGCTTCTGCTGCAAAGAGAGATCTTGGGGAATACAGTAGAAGTACTGAAGGTTGACCTTTTCTCTGAGCTCTGCACATTGGTGTCCCACGTAGCGGAGTTTTAAGGCGCAGTTTGTAACGACGCGATCACCATTCTCCTCGAGACACAGCTTAATCGTATTCATGAAATTCAAATCGTTAAAAATACGTTTCTCGGAATGAAGTCGCGTTCCTCGGATTCTAATTGGAAAGAAAGTGAGACGACCCTCTTGGGTTTCCAAGGAGTGGATGTCTTCACTGCTGCCCCTCCTTGAGGATCCTCCATCTTTTGTTAATAGGTGAACCGTTAGGGAAATGAATCACAGAATGAGGCGAAATCTCGTGATTATGCAAGTTATTACGGTTCAAGTAGGGAAAAAACTAATAACATTTTTCCACTACGTCTTAGACGAAAAATATAGTTTTGAAAACCGAGGTTTCATATTGCATGATGGGTCAGAGTTCCACAGTTTTGCATAAAGAGACGTCTGCTTGAAAAATTTATGGTAATTCTTGACATTAAAAAATTCATGAAATGTACGAAAAAGTCAAGACGGTGCAACCCTCGCGCTGGTGCTTTTCCCCTGAGTGTAAACGCTCAGGAGTGACAGAGAGAGGGTAACTCGTTAATGTAGAATGGAGCCAAATGGACTGCAGCGGAGAAGAGTTAATGGAGCGAGAAGACAAGAATAATAGAAACAATGAGAAAAGTTTAGAATTACGCTCGACTCTTTAACTGGATGCACAATGACAACCTGTTTGTGAACGTTACGAGTTGTTCACAGTAAACACCATTCTGAGTTGTTTACATCGCATTTGTTATCCAGCAGCTGCTTCGGTAACCATCCGTTTTCTTCAGATCCGTACGTTTCAAGGGCTACCGAGTACGTGAAACTCCATTCTGTGCGAGTGGGTTTTTGACCTCGAGTTGTGGCGGTACCTTGGGATCGAGTTTCTCGATGCAACCTACTCGCCTGGAAGCCGCATGGATCTCTTGGTTGAAGTTACCAAGGCTCCACTGAAGCCAGAGTAGAAGGTTGCCCCTTCTTTGGACGTATCTGCTCCCAAAGTGGACTTTCAGGGAGGTTTTTGGGAGGTTGACTATATGAAAAATAATTAGTCTCGATATAATGGTGCACTCTGCATTGCGTGCTTGGCTAGGGCTCCCATCTAGTGTTCCATGTGTGTACATTCACGGTCTGGTTCTATCTGGGTGACTCGGGGTTCCATCTCCTCTAACACTATTCCATTCTTGTACCATCATCGCTTCGTGCTTTGCAGGCATCTGGCTTGTCTTGCATTCGTTCAGTATCACCTGAGGTGGCATGGCGACTCTATCTGCCCCTACGCCCAGTAACCCCTCGGAGTTTGCGGCTGCTCTGCAAGGTTCAATTGACAGACGGAAACTCAGGTAGTGTCCTACTCCTTGGAATGGGTGGAGTAGGCTTCAGTGGATTACCAGCACTTTCACATAGTTCGTATTGCGTCATTGCTTACAACGATCAGGTGTACAAGTGGCCAGGATCATAATGTTGTGCATGATTGTGTCTGCATACTCCCCGACAAAATATCTGCCATACCTCCGCTGGTCGGGATTTGGTGGATAATGTGCAAGAGGCCATCCAATCACATCATAGCGAACCTGCAACTTCCATGACAGTAGACTGATGGATGGACTGATGGCCCTCGTTGACAGAATGATGGACAGGAACAGTCATTTTATAATGAAACATACCTGTGTCTAGGTAGTCGTTCGGGCCACATCAAGCATCATGACGCAAGCAGGTTGCTGGTTCATTGTCTGAGGGCTGGGAAAAGAAGAAAGAGTCCACCAGGATGTCCTCGGAAAAGGTCTCAGGCATGAGGGCCCCTACCAGCCCTACCAGTGTGCAGTGTTTTTGGGTGTTCAGGTAGCATCTGGCAACAGGGGTCTTGCTACCCTTGTTTCCTTCTCCGTCCCATTCGTTCAATCCCTAGCGTAGGGTTGTCTCGGTGCCCTCCCCACTTCCTTAATTTTATTTATTTAGTTTTCTTTTTTGGGGTCCCACTGTCCCATTTACTGCGAGCTTCAGAAGAAAAAGTGTGTGTGTGAACCCTTATTAAGACAAAAACACGTCAGAACAATGCGGCTCGAATTTCATATACAGCCAAGTCACCATGAGACACCAAAGTAATGAGTATGAGTGAAACTGGTTAAAACCAAACTATATTTATCATAGTGATCAGAACACCAAATTTTTTTTTTCTCTCATGAACGGCTGGAGCTATTTTGATTACATTTTATGTATGGACACCTCCAAACCACACAACTGTACAATAAAATTCTCAACGAGGGAGAATGATGAGAGCATCACAATAAATTGTCCGAAACTTTAAGAATATGTATTTCAGCGCTACCTATAGACGCCGTTTCTCCGTTATAAATCAAGCTCAAATGACACTGCTTTTACGAATAGAGTTTATAATATTAAAGTTCATAAGATAGTTAGGAACAAGGCCAGAAATTCTGGTATCACCAGCATTCCACGTACTACCATTTCTCACAATTTTAACCCGATAATTTGGGAAAAAACAACCATAGTATCCTTAAACTATCATGTTGCCAGCTTCATAAATGTCCTGCGAACAAATCGCTCTATAATGGTCAGGGCACTTGTTGCAGTAGCTCAATGAAATGTGGAACTGCAAGTGCCACCACTTTCTTAATAAAACGTCGCGTAGTGTTCTACCAAGTTCATGCGAATCAAATGAAAAATACAGTGGATTAGGAGCTAGAACCATGGAAACTGCTTAATGTAAGTGGGGCTGAAAAAAGTTGAGATGGTTCGTACCAAATTTGTTTTTCTTGTTATTGGGCTCTTTATCGGAGGTACTTTGCTAAGAATAGAACTATTCGATAAGTTCCTCGGTCAAGACGACATGTACTGATTTAGTATCACTCATCCTGATCCCCCACCTCTCCAGCCATTAGCTGCATTTGGGGGGGTAGGCCGATTCTGTTTGGTAAATGACCTTTTGAATTAGTTTCTCCAAACTATCTGTGCCATCAATCAGTTGCTGGGAATACAGTAGCGGGCCAAGTGGGCTTCCCCGTAGTACACCTGCATCGATCAATTTTATTCGGAAAGTGCCTCTTCATCGTCAAACTTACGTGGTGCTTGCAGCCGCTTTGGTTTATTATTCAGAATGAACCAATGGTTTCGTCAGGAATTTTTTTTACAACCACCCGCTCCCCTCAAAATTTGATATTTAAAAGCATCGTGATTCCAAATCTGCAGTGCCCGCCCGGTCCGTTTTATGCCTTTAACGGGGTCTAAAAAATTCGTTCTTTCACACAAAACATCCGTTTAGTATCTAGTTCTGCCCAGATACTCAGCAATCCGATCGAACGAACCCCATGGTTGTTGTGAGCAGAAATATGGTTTGAAAAATTAGCTTACAATGAAATGTTGGCAGAACTATAGCGATTCCGTCGTGTTTGGTATCGTTTTCTAGGTTTTGCTCGATACTGAGTAGAATGGAACGGGTATCAGATGTGTACGACTGCGTCTAGACCGAAAACCGTAAAATCGTAGTAATAATGGTGAGCTAAAGTCTACTAATTGAAAAAACTCACGGGACATTACAGCAAAAGTAATCATTTCGTCATTCGCACTTCATTCCATCTCACTCTAACCCCCCACCACATTGCGCCAATTGCCTGTAAGCGCCTGGAATATGTAGTCGTAATTTTCGTCTTTCCATGTACTGGTATTAGTCGATGCTGAATCAAACAAGATGGTTCTCGAAGGTGTGAGACACGGTTGAGCTGTGAATTCATGCTGAGGTAGGAAATAATAAACTGTTGTGTTTGCAGCGAAGACTGGAACCTTTTATTACTGATTTCAACCCAACGTTGAATGTGTGACAACGATAGCAAATCCCCTGGCTCACTGCTCCAACACACACCCCATTCGATTCAGCATCAAAAAATACCAGTAAACGATACGAAACATGACCTGACAACGATGGAACAAAGAGAATTGCGTTTTTCTAGGCATCTAGACTACCCACACGATGTGAGACGAAAGAAACCGATGGGAAATGAACGCAGACTGGGGAGAAATGATAACTTGCGCTTTATTGTCTCGCGAGTGCCTTCAAGTAGTAGAATTGGCACACTATGTTCACTATGATTTCACTGTGATCCATTGAGACACAGTCCTACGGCGCTGCAACCCTTCCTGTTCACCTCAGCATCGGAAAATACAAGGGAAACGGAGTGAAGCACGAGTCCCAAAGGTGAAGGACGGCTTCTAGATGGTAAACACTGAAATCACAGTAAATATGGTTAGGCTAATAAGGTTACTTGAAAAAACTGGCGGGACAACATAGCAAAAAGTTATCGTTTCTCCCAAGCCTCCGTACATTTCCCTGCACTCCCTTCCATCTCACTCCATTCACTCGTCAGTTTGACTTGTCGCAACTTGCCAATTACCTAGTCGCTTATGAAGTTCAACTCTGTCAGGTCAAGTTTCATGTCGACGACTGGTGTTTTTTTATGCTGATTCGAATGGGATGGGTCTCGGAAGTGCTCTACAAACATTGTCGTTTGCATTTGAGTCGTTTTTCTTCAGATTGTTGATATATCCATGTTATATTGTTAATAGTTTCCAACGTTGGATTGAATTGAATAGGTCAAAATCATGTGGAGCAAAAAAATAATAAACCGCCGAATCATTTGCAGCGTTTTTATCACCTGTAAACAGCGCCTGTACAGCTATCGCATCCTCGAATTTACGGATCGTCGTCCGTCGATGCTCGCAGAAGCATCCCGCATAGTTCCCTGTGATTGCGGAAGTGGACGGCTGCTTTAATAAATAAAACGACGGTTGATCGAAGGAATCGAACTCATTTGGTTTTCTCCGAAGGCGAGATTATTTTCGCCAGACGTCACTCACAGTCCCCGCGCTCTCCACAAGTGCGACTTGTTGACAAAGAAGTACTTATACAAATCTTTGATCTCAGTTCGCAACAGCCAATGCGGTTAATTTAATTGGATAGCGCGGCCGATTAACCCCCGCTCCCTGACGAAACCTGGAGCGTCGCCCAACACTTTTGAAAGTGTCGAATATAGGCTTTTCCTTCTGTTGGGGCTGCTCCAACAACCTCCGAACCGCCATATAGTTGGTTGACCTACGTCCGTCTCGACTGAACCAGCCGAGCCTATTTTCCCGTATCTTTATTGACGACAGTCGATACAACGAAAAGTTCTTAGGTGTATATCACTTCCAAAAAATATCTGTGGTGAAGCATCGCATAATTTTCCTCAGCCCCTCGACCATTCAACGATTTTTTATGGTTTCAGCGACTAATCCTCATAACTTCACGCTGGTAGCGCTTAAAACTCCGTGGTTTATTGGGCAGCTGCTACTCATGCCAACACCTTCACTGAAAATCAATCGTGCAGTTTATAGTAAAACTGATGCAGTTTATAGTAAAACTGCCACATGTAAGGGAAAGGATAGAAGCAGGATGAATGGGGTTCGGGGATCTACACCTCACTGCTCGTCACCAGACACGGGGACTTCTGGGAGAAGCTCCGTGGACTTGGGTTGGTGATGGAAGGGCTGTGTGAGTGTGTTCCACTATAGAAATTACCAGCAGGATAGAGATAGGGGAAGGAATGAGGTACTAGGAACCCAAGGTCAGTGGGATATGACAATGGTTAGGGAACAGGGAAGTTTTGGATGGTGGAAATGGTTTGGGGAAAAGGTGTTAAGGGATAGGTAAGAAGCTAGCTTGTGGGGAAATGTGCGCAGGGCCTCGGGCGAAAGTGTATAGTGTGTCTGTCTGTTTTGTGGTAATATGTGATCGAGTATGGGCGGTGCCTGGGATGGTCGAATATCAAGTAGCCCATCCCTGGACCGCAGGTGTGATATATTTAAGGATTGAATGTATATGTGGGTGAGTGTGTTGCGAGTGTATGTGTACGTTTATGTGCGTTAGTGTTAGGAATAGGTAGTGTAGGGAAGGTTCCAGGGGGGACGAATATCGAGTAGTCGGTAGTCGGCCCTCAGCCCCTCGGATTGGGGATCGCAGTTCAGGGGGGATTAAAGACGGCCTGGCACCCTTCTCCATGGGAAGTACGGGGGCAACTCCAATCCCTGGAATCCCCATGGAGATAAAGCGTAGGTACGGGTAGAACGCCTTTTGGCAATTCTGGCACCGGGGTCTGACACCCATTCATGCTGCTCAAGTTGCTGCCAAATAGAATGGGTAACACGGGGGCTTCTTCCCACGGCTGGCAGCGTGGAGCCATTAGGTCGTGACGCTGTCGGTTGTGAAACCATGGGTTTGGCTTCGTGGGGGCAGTGGCTTCGCTGGGAATTCCACTAGAGAGCTATTTGGTGCTGGCGGGACAGGGGTTGAGGTTTTAAAGCTGGGTACCCTCTCCAAAGCCACGGGCGTGTGCCCAGCGCTCTTACAAATGTTGGTACGGTATGCTGGGTGGGGGGGGGACTACCGGAATGATAGGGGGCACTGCAAAACAGTCAACCAAAAAACTATTTACTTGAATAGCAGAATTTTCAGGTTGCCCTCGATTATCTTATGATAATTATCAAACGTCCAGCGTATGTGCAGCCTACTGAATCACCTTGGTTTGTTCGGTTGAGAACTTTGGTCGCATATGAGTGTTACTATGAATAATCTGCTCTTGAATCCCAATGTTAAATAACTTATTGTGCCGCTCTTGTCATTTCCCCACAAATAAAAGTTTTACATTGGAGCTGCCTATACAAAAGACTCAATCTGAATCATTGAAGTGGTTTAGGAGAAAAGTTAGGTATTTTGATCACAATGATAACTATAGTTCATTTTTGATCGATTCAGCCGTTTTTTGCAGTAGCGTGAGAAACTCTCCCTTCACTCGATGATGCCAATAACAGGAAACCCTCTCTTACATGTACTCAAAAAATAAATCTGGTGATAATATTCAAGTTACAAATTATATGCAAAAGATTCATGAAACAAAAACGTAAGCTGAAATGCACACTTATTGATTAAACTCGTTGTGCACTCTCATGGCACGAAATTATTAACGTTTTACACGTCTCGTATACAGTAGAGCGACGTTACTCTCAGAAACGCCGTGTCAACATTTTCTGTAGCGGACGGCGTCTCTCCTGCAATATAAAACGTGGCGTGAAAAATGATGCCGCGGGTCAAAGCAACTTTTATACTCGGAACAAGCGACTTTTGTCAACTCTCCCGGCATGAAACGAAAACTCCAAATGTTTGCTCGCCCGTAAGTAGGTCGGTTGAAGACGTTCCCCTGTCGATGAGATGCGGCTGGAGGTTGTTTGTTCGCTCTCTGGCGGCTACAGCCGAAGTTGAGCCCGGGCTGACGGAAGTCGCTCTCCTGATAAGTCTCTCTCTCTCTCTCTCTCTCTCTCTCTCTCTCAATCTCTCTCATTCACTCTCACTCACTTACCTGCCTGTTATCGTCTATTGTATCCTGCCCATCACAATAGAAGCTCCACTTAGCGGGGCGTGCGGCTTCAATCTGCCTTCCTTAAGTGGGTTCTCTTCCAAGTTGTATTGGGCCCTTCATTTTGCGGCAGCACGCTCCAACTCTTTTCACTCTACCGCTTCACAAATTACCGGTAACTCCGAAGATCGGTCGCCGCTTCCGGGGATTATCTTTTTTCGAGATGAAACGAACCGTTTTCGGGCGCCGCCATATGTTTAGTAACATTAGATAATAAATTGAGACACTTCAGAACTTATTCGCCCTCTAAACTGCCCCAAAATCAGTTTCGTGGCATCCCTGGACTAACAAATACCAGATTTGATCGTTTCAGAAACGCGCATCAACGTACGCTACATTTTGGTATTTTACTAACATTCGAAACCCCGTATTTTCTCAGAGGTTTTCCGTATGATTCCATGAACTGGTAGCTCGAACGTAGCGAGGAAGTATAACATCCCTGCAACACACTGCAAGTTGCTCAATTATTGATGAACCAAGAATACTTCGTTGTATTCTTCCCGAAGAAAACATCTGCGACGCACTACATAACTTTCTTCGGCCCCACGTGCATTATACGATTTTTATACTATGATGTGCATGATAGCTCGGGCAATTATTTCATTCAGTGCTTGAACCATTTGACTAGGATTTACATGGGAACTGATTTTTGATCATTTACCACGCTCTTTTCGTCATTTCATGCTCATTTCGAATGAGCAGTCCATATAAGAATTGGTGTCTATATCACTATTATATCTATAGTTACTTTTGAACTGATTCCGCTCATATCGTTATTTTGGCATCATATTTCACCTGGATTTGTTTTGCCTCTTTACTTTCCTTATGTATCGAATTGCGGTACCAAATGTTAGAATTGTCAGAGGCCCCCCTTCATATGTATTTCAACTCAGGGTTGGTAGTAGCATGTGTAACAACCAAACAGCAGTATTCACGTCACTGTGGTAGTAGCTCAAGATTACACCTCAACCTCACGAAGTAGAAAGGCAAATTTTTTAATTTAAAAAAAAACGGTAAATGAAGCTATTTCATCGCAGTTTT
Organism: Pachypeltis micranthus; assembly: GCA_020466155.1. Taxonomy (NCBI): domain Eukaryota; kingdom Metazoa; phylum Arthropoda; class Insecta; order Hemiptera; family Miridae; genus Pachypeltis; species Pachypeltis micranthus. Next base: position 37,618,291 of record CM035773.1, read on the forward strand.
TCTCCCCACAAAATCTCGCTCATGTGACTTTAATTGCTTGAAAAAAAGTCAGGGCGGTAGTCTAGCTATCTGTGCAATGCGAGTTTATTAATGCTCATTAAAAAATCAGAGGCAACCTCATAAATTTCGGAATTCAAACTGAAGTCATTTTGATGTGTTTGGCACTGTTTCCTTGTCAATGAGACAGTTCTAAACCTTCAACCAGAAAAATACTGTCAACAGTCTCAGCAGTTACCTATAGTTTCAAAAAATGTTGTGGCATTAGAAGCAGTTCGATAAATCCAACAATTTCAGATGCATCGGCTTCATTACAATTAACTGTAAAATTAGCTGATTAGTCGATAAACTAAAATTGCTGAATATACGTGGAGCCGAAGAAACTTGAGTGATGTCTGTTTGGTTGTGCAAAAACTGCTTCTAGGCGTCTTTAACCGGTCTATAGCTATATTTATTTCCTCCTTAACGATTTTGCTGACTGTTCAATTGAAATTATACTCCCATTGTGTGTACTCCATTCATGTTTTCCTATGTGAATATTAAAAGTGAATTTCATCAGATACCAATCCAATACATCTGTTGAGCACATGAGAATGGGAGCTTGAGTTTGAGTGCGTATTTAAGCGCGAACAAGGGGATCTCCGAATAGGCAAACTGGGATGTTGGGACGAGAGTGGAGCGTGTGCCTGTGCGAGTAGAGCAAGAGCTGAAAGATGAATGTGTGGTTTTGGGTTGGGTCTGGGCAGAGCTGAGAGTTGGAATCTAAGGGAAGGAGGTAAAGAGTGGGTTAGAAGGAAAACCCATTGTTGGCTTCAAAAATAAACTTGAGCCGCTTGTCGGCAGGGGAAGTCGTCTGAATGGGTATTTCGGATTTCCCCAGACTACCATCACAAAGGCTCCAGGTCAGAAAGAGTTACATTGAATGCCCCAGGGAAAGGCCGGGGCTCAAGATTTCAACCAATTCGTTCGAAAATTAAGTATTTTATCCTAACAGTAAAAGTAAAACAGTAGTTTCAAAAGTACTCAGAAAGCTATAACGATTTTCAAACAGCAAACACGATATTTTTCATCAAGCTGACAGTTACAATTCTGCATTTAGGGATGTCTGGGGAAGCACTGACTGGGTGGCCCCCATCTCCCTCAGTTCACGCAGTTGAAAAACGAACTTTGGGATGGGAGAACTACTCCAGTGACTCCACAATGACCATGATGTCCGCAGAGCCAGCGCATTTTCAGCCCTTGCCCTGGGTAGGAGTTGAATTGCTCCGTTCTACCTACCTTGCCCCACAGAAGCAGACACCAGTCGTGGCCCTAACACATAATACACCGGCGCGAGGCCCCTGGCTGTGCATTCCCATGGTACCATGTTTGGGACCAGAACGGTCGCTAGACAGCCTGATCTTTCGATAGCACTTACGGCTTCTCCTCCTCCCAGTGCAAGGCAGTTTGGACTTACTTACTGAATTTCGCGACGGAGGTCCCCCAAGCTTCCGACCACTACTCAGGGGCTCATATGCCGCGCATATGGATCTGCTGACAGTCCCATAAATCACCCATGCACTGAATAATGGTCGTGGCATGAGCAGGAGCAACTCAATGAATTACGGAAGTTTAAGCGCTACTTGGTTGCTATGTGGAAGCCAAGTTCGTACTAACAGGATGAAAAACGAGTTTTATAAGGTGGCTATAGTGATGATAGCTGCTGAATGTACGGAGAGGTATGGTATATTTTTCTTCAATCCTGTTCACCAACAACCAAAATCGTGTTTTTCGGACTTGGAAGCCGTTGAAACTAGAAACTCCTCTAGTTCCAACTTCTAGGAGATAACTTTTGAAAAAGAGTGGCCCAGGTGCACTTCCTTGTTGGACACCTGCTCTGATCAATTTCGTTTCTGAAAATGAACAATGATAAAACTTTCTAGGACCCTGATGCAGGCCAAATTCTACAGTAAAGCTATCATCAATTTTTTTTAGCATTTACTCCACTATGAAGGTTGACGCAGGAAATTCGGTCGTGTCTGAGCATTAGAAGGTCGTAGGCTTCCTCACGAGGTGTGTTAAATACGGAAATTGTCACAGCTGTCTAAACAATTGTTTCTACAACTTGAAAAGTTCTTTTGAGCCCCGTGGTAGCCTAAAATACGACGAATGTCGCGACTGCCGAACTCCAAACTGTAGGGCGGCGAATCTCTAATCGGGAACCGAGGGTTTTCCCAAACTGGTGGATATTTGAAACTGCGCAGCTCGACGGGGCTGATAGCTTTTTGTGGATTAGCCAACTTTCTTCTTAGACGTTCCTCAGCTTGAAAGCTACTACGACCCTCAGTTTCGTCGAGATTTAACTACTCGAGACGCCTTACGTCTGAATCGAGTGCCACGCTTTTCGAGAAGTTGCTTTAAGACGAAATTAAACGACGAAGGGGTGGTACAATATTTCCAGCAAAATCTGCCACTTTAACTACTTTGTCACTTTAACTAGTCCTGCTCCCAAAGATCAACAGAGCTTTGACGACTTAGAAGGTCCTATAAGTGCCCTTCAGACTGCAAAGTCCTCAATTTAATTGTACAGGGCTACTTGATACCTTATTTTAGATCAATCAACGTTTCACATGTACGTTCAACCATTTTTTCCATCTTCAGAACACGTAGATCAGCACAGTAAACCTGGTTCGACGCAAAACTAAACTCTCGTCAGGCCCACGTGCATTCAAGCGTATTCAATCTACTTGCCACGCGGTTTACATGAACTCGTGTTAACCTTCTACGTTAAATGTGTGTATCGGTTATTGTTCCAGAAAATATTGAGCCCCCTGCCACGTATTCCTCAACCTTACTTGAAGGATCAACGTATAGGTAATTGATGAGAGTACCAACATGATTTTTTAGAGAGGTTAATGTCCCGGAATTTATCGAAGAGCAGCTGCATATGTTAGGATAATTTACGAGCAATCAGTGCACAGGTGGCTGATGTGACAGTCAGAATGATGTTTCGATGACCGTTGGTGATTACCGTATTGGAATTATTGAGTGAAAACTGTGAGAAACTGCAATTGTTTGAATTCCGAAATTTCTGGGGTTGCTTATAATGATTTTGAAAAAGGATGTTTTTAAACATTCATTATATCGGCAGTGGTCGCCACGTCAGGTTACTGAAGTTGAGGGTCTTCACCTGGTGAAACCCAGGGAGCTGTGGGGACGATTGCCAATTTAGTTTGAATTGTCCCACTCTGGGTTTTCCACAGCCCCTATCGATAACGGAATGGACAGCCCCTCATGACTTTCTGTCATACCATACTTAATCCCAAACCTTACATTGCCACCAGCACCAAATCCAGATAGTTCGCCGTTGACCATCTTTCCTCCCCTACCACACTACCACAACTGGTACCCTCAGACCGTCAATACCCCCAACTCCACTCGTCGTTTACTTCACTTGTTGCGAGTCCCAGCCACTCACTACTGCCACGTCATCCAGCTGGCCTCCTCAGTAATGCGTCATTACACTTCAAGTGCAATTCAAGCGGATGAGTGAGCAAGGTCCCAAGCCATACATAGGGTAACCGGTTTTGCTCATTGACATCAACTTAACCCCCACTGAATCGGATATCCAGGGTTGCCACTCTGAGCGCATAGTTTGACACATTCACACGTCCAATTCGTAACCTGTATCCCTTGACAACCCAATAAAGTTCAGGTACTTCCAGCGAGCCAAGCTGAGGACATTCAATGATAAAACTAAGGCTGTTGTGAGGACGATTGTCCATTGTGGTTTGCATTGTCACCCCGCCCCCTGCCCCCTCGCCCCTTCCAACACTCAGTCGTTACCCTGGGCCCTACGTTTTGGGAAGTTGGTATAATTCTCGTTTTGGTCTCCCGAAGAGTTCTTTGCTCGTTTCACTCGCGCCCAAGTTGCAGTTTATGACTGTGCATGTTCTACTTCAGTTGAGCAATATCACCTACAGCAGCTAGATATTCTACTGAACATCATGAGAATTTGGCTGTAGAGAAGAGGATGTTTACTGAACTAGTTCTACTTGTACACAGAACTCTTAAGATTCTAATCAAGTAGCTGTTTACTCAGTGTATCAATGCAGTCCTGTATCTCGTGAGTCTCATTCATCAATTTGTTCAAAGTTTGTATTTCTCTACCAGTTGCATCCAACACGAAGCTTCTTCTAAAGATAGTAAGTATCATATGGGCGGGATTTATAACGAAAATAGCCGCAATGAAAATTTTGTATTGCCGTTGTGGCATTATCATATGCATACGTAAAAAATTTGATTAAATCATTGAGGAGAACGATATTTTGTTCATTCACTCATTGACTTAGCGGAGAAACTTGTTAATTGTTACCAAATCGATAACGAGGAGTCGAATCAATGAAAGGCTTCTCGTGTTTCTAATGTTCACTGATGAATGGGGTTGCGTTACGAACCGTCGTCGCGTTCTCATGTTTGAATGAAGAGCAAAGAGACACAGAACGAGCCTCCACTCTGCGACCTCAATGTTTGCCTATACGCCCTTGTAATCCGCTCACCGAGAAAAGGACTCTAACGTCGCAATTTAATGAGACAGGCCGCGTCAACCGCCTCAAACTTGGAACGTCAATCTCGCTCTATTCCAAAGTCCTGATTGTATAGAACTCGCGTCAAGTTCACCAGCGAAACAAGGTTCAAATTCATCCGGAAAACCGTCGTTGTTAGAGCCTCTATCGCGTGTATATGAACTTACCTCATTTGCGGAAACTATTGTGACGATCAACCTTAACGCGTGAAAAGGTCACCGAGCATTACATTTTCAGGCCACCTTAAACCTGACTCTCTAGTCGAGCTCGACATAGAAATCGGAATGCGTATTAACTAAATCAAAAACAGATTGTGTTAGTCTCCTGGTCAGACGAAAATTGCTGAATGCAGTTACGTCGAGGGACACGTTGTTGATAGTAATCGTGACGAGCCAGTTTAGTGCAGAACGGATTTTCCTTATACGCCTAGGATTCCTATTGTTAAAGTCTAGACTTCTTCGTATCTTTGCGCTCAATCGACAAATCTAATTTGGGTTTTGTGTGTGACTGTGTGGCGGTGGTTAGGTATGCACAAGGACGACTACACGAATTGAAACTGCTCTTTTTGATTTATTAGACATGAAGTTATGAGCAATTTCTATCGAAAGAACTCAACTGTACTCCTTTCCCTTTTTTCTTTCTTCATTCCCTCTTTTTTTCTTCATTTCTTCTTTCCTCCTTTCCCACCATTCTTCCTTTCTTCATTATCGCCTTTCTTTCTTCCGTTCTTCGCTTTATTCGATCCTCCTTACCATCCTTCCCTCCTTTCGCTTTCTTTTCTTCCTTGCTTTTCGCATTCTTTTATTAATTCTCTGCCTACCTTCTTTTCTTTTTATTCCCATTTTTGCGTTCATAATTTTTTTCATTCGTACTTCCTTTTCGTTTGTTTTCTTCGTCCTTTAATCGTTCCCTCTTGCATCCCTTCATTTTTTCTTTCTTCCTTTCTTTCTACCATACGTCATTTGATTAGTCGTTAGTTCCTCTCTTTCCTTCTGCCAAACATTTAGGTGTCATAATTCAATATAACCTTAAGCGGAGTATAAAAATAGCAAATGCATGCAACACCGCGCAATGAAGTACCCACCACCAATTATGGAGGTGACGACTTCCCCGCGCATGTACGTCAGAAGCTTGTACTAGCACTAATTTTGTCAATTCTTGACTACGCAACTGGATCAATGAGTGATTTAAATGGCGAAAATCTAAGGGATCAGAAAAAGGCGCAAAACGGAGCGACGCGATTTGTGTTCGCAATGAGAGTTGACGAACATCTTACACCACCCTATGGGCGACTAGGTTGGCTCAAAAAGACTCTTCGGCGCTGTTAGCTGAGTTTTTGGACATCCTGAACCTCCGCACTTAATGGTACTCACTGGCCCTTCAGAAAGTCATTGTTTCCCAAAACACCTTTCTAATCTCACCCCTTTTGTTTGTACCTGTGGGAAGCCCACCTCTACAGTTATTCCCGTGTGACATTGGATTCCCCCCCTTTTCTGGAGTTGGCAAAATATCCTTTTCCCTCCCTTAAATTTTATATTTCTCGCCATGTGTACAGCTCTTTCCAACGGTCAGTTATCTATCAGCTCTCGCGAATGACAGTCGTCTCCCAGTTCTCCCACCTTATTCGTCTCTCAAGTCTCGCGACTAACTCGTTTCTCTCTCTCACTTTGATGTTTAAGGTCATGAAGACCCACCAGCCTGCCTACCTTTACGACTATTTCTAGTTCATCGAGAGACATCCAGAGTAAGAATAAACTGCTGGTCATTCCGAGGCACACAACAGCGATGCTGTCACGATCCTTCTTCGTGCCGGGGTCAAAGCTATATAATGGGAATGTTGATGACTTTACGAAAAATGTTGTTGTGTTCAAGAAAAACTTCAAACATAAATTGTTGAAGGAATGTGCATCAAGTGTCGTAGTGATGTAGTTGAGTACATTTGCATGTCCCACGCTCTCTTTGCAGCACTCCTTCTTCTCTTGAATTGAAATTAATATTAACGTAGTATTTATTGTTGACTATTTTAGGTAAATAATTATGTGTTGTGTTAGTTTGTGTCCATTACTATTCTTATTTGGATTATCAGTATCTTCTGCTGTGATACGCATTTAGGCTAAGAAAATCACTCTGAGAAGGGGAGGAATACCCCAGTACTCTATCTTCGTTGTGAGTGTATGAAACGGCAACAATAGTGTATGTGTTGGTGGAATGAATGGTGGGTTGAATGAGTAAGTGGGTGGCCACAGCTAATCCTTGTAAGGAGGCGTAGGGACGAAACTGTAGCAGTTCACTTGATGAAAGTTGTGAGGGAATGTTGGGTTGAATGTAATGTATTTGGTATGGACGTGTTATTTGGGATGCTTGTCTTCCCTTTCAGTACTTGGAGCATGTTAGCGAGAGGTATGGAATTGTAAAGTTAGTGCAACGAGGAGCGTATATATATATTTTTGTGGAAATTTAATGTGCAAATTATAGAGGATGATCGTGAAACCTGAGCGGCCTCTTTTCCATTCCTCCAGGTGGTTGAATAATCTCTCTCTCTCTCTCTCTCTCTCTCTCTCTCTCTCTCTCTCGTTTATACAATAAATATAGGGAATTGTTTGATTTACGACTAAAAACAGAGGTATTCAGGGACAAGTTTCGGAAACACCTACTCGCCCAAAATGATGAAGATGGAGAAGTGTTGTAAATGTTAAATGTACTTTGTTGTTAAATGTTAAATGTACTTTGTTGCTGTAATGCAGTTATGTTTGTTTTCCAGGGAGAATGGAAGAGAGGGCCTAATGGCCCTAATTCTCCCTGGTTGTTAAATAAATCATTCATTCATTCATTCATTCTTTCTCTCTCTCTCTCTCTCTCTCTCTCTCTCTCTCTCTCTCTCTCTCTCTCTCTCTCTCTCTCTCTCTCTTCTCTCCCTCTCTCCCACGCCAAGTTACGTTTATATACTCCCACTCAAACTGATATCGCTATTCTGTGTAATAATAATAATACAGTCCACACCCACGCTCACCGCGTTCATTTATTTCTCAATTCAAGCTCCCTCAATCGTGCGCTCAAATATGATAAATAGCAAAAAGCGCTAGCAATTGTGGTGTTCAAAGTACCCAAGTTTGAAAGGTCTAGCTATATACACGAAGCTTTCAAATGCCAGGGTTATGCCGATCCCAAAGCATGCAACGTGCTTATTTATTAGGTCGTTTGCTGTACACGCGGCACAGTTGTATCACAGATACATCGAGGTTTTCGATTTAAGAAAAAATTTGTGAAGCGTTGAAGTGAGTTTGAAATTTCAAAATCAACTAATTTTAATTTTTTTAAATTTATTTTAGAACGTTCTTGTGATTGAACTTGTAGGTGCGCGTGTGATTAATCAGTATTTATTTCGCGAGTAGTAGATGAGTAAGTTGATGTTTAAAAATGTAAACATGGTGAGCATTAAAAATTGGTGCTGTATAATGCTGTCGACGAAAATATATTGTAATAATTGTTCGTCCGGGTCTAATGACCCAATTCTCGCTGGTCGATAGACAAGTCACTCATTCAAGACGCTGAATCATTAGTTATTGCTGCAACTTTAGCTCATAAGAGGATATAAATGTTCCCACCTCACCGCAGCTCGGTGTCAGTCGTCTTGCTGTGCGTATCTAATCCCACTTTGTCATTTTGTAAAGTCTGTTATTGTAAAGTTTTTTCTAAGTAAATTTGAATTGTAAAGGTCAATAAATCGTTTTGAAAAGCTCCACAGCGGAAAACAACCTTTAACTTTCATTCATCATTTGTTGACTCCTTAGTTTCTTTCTTTCTTTCTTTCTTACTTCCTTTCGTTCTCCCTGCCGTCCTTTTCCCTTTAATTCCTTACTCCTTTCGCCAGTATTTCTTTTTTACCTTCTTCATTCTGTCTATATTCTTTCCTTCTTTGCTTCCGTTCTATCTTCTAGCATGGCTTCTGTCATTATTTCCTTTCTTTCTTCTTTCATGCTACTTTCAAACTATTTTCTCGTTCGAACGAACTACGTTTTTGTTATATATAAATATATTTGTGAAAATTTAATGAACAGAACAAAATTCATCGTGAAAATCATTACGGAATCCCAAAATAAGAGAATGAGCGAAATCCGATCATTACTAACTATAGTTATCATAATATCAAATATATTTCTCTAAAAAAATACTACAACGACTTCCGTTGATAGATTAAAATGAGAGAACGATCGTTTACAGTTTTCACTTGTGGAGAACTACAAGAGCAGAACACTTAGCTATCAAAAAACTCAACAAAAAGCGATTTTACTGAAGTTTTTTGTTAAATTTCGCACGTTTAACAAGAGCGGTTTCAAAAAAATCGGGGTGGTAGTTCAATCAGCTACATGTACAGTGCCAGTTTAATGATGCTTGTAAGAAGATCAGGAGTGACTTCAGAAATTCTAGAATTCAAACTAACGTAGTTTCGAAAATAGCTGTAACGATTTTTATTTGACGTCCAATGCCGTTTTACTTACTGAACAACACGCCTCCAAACATCGTGCCCCTTCAAGTGTTCAAGGGGTTTAGGAAAGCTGTGCGATAATTTTCCACTTAGGGAAAAGGGAAGTAAAGGAGCGAATGAGCCGCGGGGAGGGGCGGATTAAGACAATCTCCCTCGTCAAGTCGGAACAAAGAATTAGATTGAAGCGACGTGATTTTAAATTCCCTCTGAAAGGAATAATGACGTTGACACACCATTCAAAAGGGAACGGCCATCCATTTTTCAACAGTGATCCCAATAAGTGGCCGATTCTCTTTTGTTCATCTTCCGGGGACGAACGCCGGGGAAACAAAGGAAATGGCAATAGACGGAAGAAAGAGATGTTCTAATTGAAAGAGACGCTTCCGTAAAAGCCGCTTCGTGATTGAGCCTCTCCATCAGCCAAAGGGAGGTTCTTAGCGGCCAGCATTTTGATGAAACGGCGGTTTATCGGGTTTCCCGGCGAGAAATTCTTCCGCTCGATTCAACAACTAAAGCCACACTTCAGGAAATTCTCGCCGAAGAGGCTTATTTTACGGAGGAAGTTGCAAAGTCGCCGGTTCAAGTTTGTGAAACGCGTTCGTTCGCCGTTTTGGAAACACGAATTCCCTCCTCCAGTGGGTTTGGCTACAAAAGAGGAAAACGCGTCTGCTCTGATGGTTCACTTTTCCGGAAGCGAAGTCTTTTTCCTCCTCGAGAGCTTTCACTCGTCAATAACTTGAGTTAGAGCACCGTCCAATCCATTAGAAACCTGTCAGCGCCTATTTTGGACCTACCGATCTGGTCTTGAGACCTCGCGACAGTTCCCTCTAGCAAGCTCCGATCGGGTCTTATTGCTATAACTTATCATAGGTTGTAGGAACTGGGGTATTAAGCCTTCGCGTTTTGGTTTATTATTCGTTCACTCCTGTGGTTTCGGTCTGGAAAATGCGTTTACAGCCCGACTTCACGTTTCAAAGCTTGGGGGTTCCAAACTTGCTATGGCCGCCAGCCCCCTAGGCCTCTTTTACCTTTAACGTGCCTAAATCCTTTTATTTGCACAAAAATTCAATTTCGAATCTAGTTAGACTCACGGTTGTTATTTTACAAAATCGACATCATCGTATTGAAATTACGTCGTGTTTGTGTGAATAGTGAATACAATGAGATGAGTTACAGTAGCTTGAGGCACTCACGGGATTATGTAGCAAATGATCTTTTCTCCCCGTCTGCGTTCGAACCGTCGTGTCGCGCCAATTGCCTATCGTCGCGGCCATGTTTTGAATAGTACTTTGTATTTTTCGATGCTGAATGGAATGGGATGGATCAGAAGTGCTCGCCAAATATATTCGTTTGCATAATAGTGATCTTTATCCAGATTGCAGATATATCTACGTTGAATTCTCAACGTTTTTCGACGTTGGATTGAATATGACAAGTACCAATCATACTGTGCATAATTCGCAGCGCTTTACAATCCAGTTTATGTTTTTGTAGTTTATTGCAGTTCACTTCAAGAACTGTGCGTTCCCATGACACTATCCTCATGTATAAGGCCATATATCTAGGCGTGATTGGCTACTGCGCCGTTGTCTGGGGTAGCAAACCAACAATCAATCTGAAGAAGTGTTGGCCCAGTCCCAAAAAGCCTATAAGACCTATAAAGGCCTATAAAGCCTATGTTGGCCAGCCTATAAGACTGTATCAGCAGAAGCACTCCAGGTGGTAACTAGTTACCAGTTGACTTGGCCGTCGAGTTCATGGTTGACAAGTGGAGAGTGGAAAAAACAAAACTACAAAACAAAACAGTATCAACAGAAGCACTCCAGGTGATCACTGGTCAGTTACCAGTTGATTTGGCCTTTGGCCGTTGAGTGAATGGTTGACAAGTGGAGAGTGAAGCGGGAGCTTCCCCCGCTTTGGGCTGCACTCCGTGCAGATCTCACCACAGAACTTGCTTTATCGACGAATGACCTTTAGAGAAATGGTAGCGAGATGGGACCCCCTCGTCAAAGGGCCGTGACACGTATGAGTTCTTTCCCAACATCCATGAACGTCTTTCAAGAAAATGGGTTGAGCCCACTGGACGAGCCAGTTCCTCACGGGAAATGGTGACTTCAATGCGCGGCTCCACTTCTTTTCTCTCAAAGACTCTCCATCATGCACGTCTTGCGCCTCCAGTGCGGAGGAAACAAGAAGCTACGTGCTGCTTCCCTGTAGTTTTTACAACAGTGAGCAACAGTGATTGACTCCCTGCTGGTGAGGCTCAATGTGGCAGGGTTTTATGCCCAAGGATACGCTGATGATGTGGCTGGGCTCATTCAGGTGCAAAGAATACGTAGTGTGCTTTCGGACCTAATGGTGTGCCTGTGGTGCAGGGAGATGGAGCTGTCCATCAACCCAGGCTCCTCTGGATCACCAAGGCCTACAAAACAGTATCAACAGAAGCACTCCAGGTGATCACTGGTCAGTTACCAGTTGATTTGGCCTTTGGCCGTTGAGTGAATGGTTGACAAGTGGAGAGTGAAGCGGGAGCTTCCCTCGCTTTGGGCTGAACTCAGTGCAGATCTCACCACAGATCAGAAACTTGCCGCCATCGACGAATGGGCTCTAGAGAAATGGCAAGCGAGATGGGGATCATGGTCAAAGGGACGTGATACGTATGAGTTCTTCCCCAACATCCGTGAACGTCTTTCAAGAAAATGGGTTGAGCCAGACCACTGAACGAGCCAGTTCCTCACGGGATATGGTGACTTCAATGTGCGGCTCCACTTCTTTTCTCTGAAAGACTCCATTATGCACGTCTTGTGCCTCCAGTGCGGAAGAAACAAGAAACCATGTGCAGCTCTACTGTAGTTTCTACAACAGTGAGCGACGGTTGTTGGGAGGGCAAACGAACTTAGCAGCATTGACTGCTACAAAGCTAGCCTATAAACATTTTGCAGGGTTCGCGAAAAAGGTGATTGCTAAGAAACGTGGTCATAGTTGATCTGTCCTTTTGAAACTTGCCACCCAAGTAAATAGTTAGATCAGGTAGGAAACCAGATTAAGAACTCCTCCCAGATGGTACGGGATTCCTCTGGTGGTCACCTCCGCGCAGTAACACACGGGCAACAGCTCTCTACCGGGAGACTGGCTAACAACCAAGTACCTGCCCAACCTCCGCAGGTATGAGTTCGGTGGATGCTGCAGAGGCCGGCCTCTTGCACATTAGCGAAACTGCAACTTCCATGACTGATATAACCCTCGTGTAGGGTCTAGGAACAATCATCAAATAAGGAAACAGACCTGTGCGTGTGTGACTGTGAACGCAAATGAGGTAGAACGGCTGAACCTAACCGTCTCAAAATGTATATCTAACCTGCAGATTACCCTCAAACGGAAAAATCGGTTCAAAGCTAACTATTGTTATCGTGGTGATTGAAACGCCAACTTTTTTTCTCAAAAATGTCCCGGTTACGTTTCTTGTATGAGCAGACTCTGATGAACTCTCATCCGTGGAAAAAATCGAGGGCAGCACAACCATTTCCACAAAACTCGATTTTAGCGCAGTTTTTTCTTTGAAAATGATAGCGCATTTTCGGAACAATTGGATTGGGAGTCCAATAGATTACCTATGCGATGAGAATTTAATAACATTCACAAGATAATTAAGGGCAACCACAAATCCCGTTTCACTTTTTACCCGACAATTTTGTAATGATGAATATTATCCTTCGTGAATAAATCAGGTTGGTAGTTTTATAATCCGTGTACTTATTGCTCAATAGTCGTCGTCTCATGAGTAAAAGCACTGCAATAAATTCTGGAACATCAAGTGCCACCACGTTTTTACTTGTGACGTGTCCGAGCCCGATATACTTGATCGGACAAGAACTCACTAAACTCATCTCACATATCAAGTAAATAAATAACTCTTCTTGAGGAGAAAATAAGGAAATGAAACTAAGCACGCGATAATACCCACTTTGAATTTAATCGAATAAATAGGCATGAAATAAATTAATCGAACGCCTTTCAATATTCAATCAAAGTCATCTAATTTACAAAGGGGTTAACGAACAAGGATTTGCTCACCTTTATTCAACAATATTAAAGCGAGGGAAGAAACTAGTGAACTAAAAATCTCTGCGTGATTAGGGAGAGGCTCGATTATTACGTGTGAAGAATCAGAATGAAAAATAGAGTTCAAAACCTCGCCGATAACCGCTCGGCCTTTTCTGTGCTTTCTGCCACACAGCAGAAAGTGTGAAGGAAGGAAAGCTGGCGGTAGCAGAGAAGGTTTAATTAAAACTCGAAGTGGTGTGGTGTGTCGCACCAGATATTTCAAATTACCTTTGAAATTGATTTCGGCGTCGTATTGAAATTAAATATTAAAAACCCTGCAAATTATTGCACAATCGTTCGTTATTCTCTCCAACAACTTGTCCTATTCGCACACCTCTGAGACCCATTTCATTCGATTCAGCATCAAAAAATGCCAGTAAACCACGCGAAACATGGCCTGACTACAACGAAACGACGAAAACTAAATATTCCAGGCGCATGTAGGCAATTGGCGGGCAGTCGAGCTGGCGGGTGATTTGAATGAGACGAGAGGGAGTAGTACAAACGATGAAACGATCACTATCGCCGCTGTTATTGTCCTGTGAGTGCTTTCAATTAGTAAACTTTGGTTCACTATAATTACTGTGATATGACTATTTTCAGTATAGACGGAGTCGTACACCTGTGATAATTGCTCCTATCAACCCAGCATCTAAAAATACCTTGAAAACGATACCAAACTTGGCGTATTGGTGATAAAACTGCCCGAAAACATAGGTGTGTTATTCAGAATGAATATAATGAACCAAAAGGGAGCATGAAATGGAATTTTGTATTAAACTCCAACAATTGGGTCTAATTATTGTGATACGCAGTTCGTTTAGTACGCTGCAACGCGGTGTGTTAAAATGACCAATATGATGGTATATATTTTTTTTAACACAAAGAATATGAATCTGCTCTATTCAAGGCCTCAGGAAATTCCAAAACTCCGCCCTAAGGAATAAATTAGACGTTAAACTCTCAAGGGGGTTTCCGTAACGACTGTATATCCCCTCGCTCGCGGTTTTCAGTATCGAGGTAGAAGCTCGTACTATGGAAATTATTATTAGTTGATC